>CM065901.1:6057500-7340000 GCA_033439115.1 Firmiana major
TTTCCAAATTATGAGAAAACTTAAAGATGGAATTCACCCTTTTCTCCTTTTTCAACCTTAACCATTGGTAGATCTACTATGGCGTATAGATTCAAAGGAGAGTAAGGAATGATATAAATATAGTTGTCTGTGTTTGGATTATATAATTCCTGGGAGTTGGAAGTTGATGGATATTTGAAATTTTTGGTACAATTTAAGGCCAAAAGCATTTATGGAGAGCTATTGTTACCTAACTTGGTGAATATAAGCCATGTGCATTTTTGGTTCGTGTAATGTAAGCCATGTGCTTTCACGTTCACATCTAATGTGCAGCTGTTATTGCAAACTCCATATCCTCTTTTAGGAAAATACACACACACCTACATATTACATATGTACATAAATATATATAAGGAGTGATCCATTTACATATATATATATATATATATATATATATATATATATATATATATATATATATATATATATATATATATATATATATATATATATATATATATATATAACAAATTTAGTTTTACACACTTAATTTCATATTTTGTATACTATTTATATATTTTTTAATTTGACTATTAAATTTTATATTTTATTCATGTAAATTATGTATGTCAAATTTTAAAATAATCAAAAATATTTAATTATTTATTTTATAATAATAAAATTTCAGTCGTTAATATGTATTAAAAAAATTATTCCCGATTGAAATGAAAAGAATATTGGATTGACTTAAAAATTTATATGCATGATAAATATAAGTAGGTTGATAAATCTAACGGTTGGTTTACAATAATATTAACCTTATATGAACGTATAAAAAGTATGTAAAACAAATTATGCAAGTGAATCACTTCTCTCTCTCTCTCTCTATATGTATATATATATATATATATATATATATATATATATATATATATTTATATGTATATGTATGTATATATATGTATATATATACATATATATACATACATATACATATATATATATATATATACATATATATATATACATATATATGTAATGAGGGACTCACTTATACATGCGACATTTAAGATGCTTATGTAATTAATATTAATTTTAGGATTTGGTTTGTTTATTTTATTATTATTTAAATATATGATATCAGTTGAAATATGAAATATATATATGTATATAAATATATCTAAATGGAATAATAAATATATAATAATATATATAATATAATAATAATTCTAATATAATAGTAATACAGAATAATAATATATAATTAATAAATTAAATGAACTTCAATAAATTTATGATGACATTCGAGATATTTTCTACACAGAAATACATTTAGAAAATAGATATCATGTTCAGGTTGATATTTAACTATAACCTTAAATTCAATTTATTTCTTAGAATGATGGAGTGGAGGAAAATCCTTAACAATCAGGAGCCAAATAAGAAGTAGAATCATATAAACCACATCATAATATATAATACAAATATGATTAATAACTCATCTAATATAGATGATTAATCTGCGATCTTCCTCCATTAATTTTACAAGTACCAATGTGTTATTATATATTAGGATGTCGTTTATGTGCATGTAATTGCATTACTATCTAGCAAAATGTATTTGACTATCTTTGACATAATGATGGATGTTAAAGGTAAAATTAAAGATAACATAAAGGCCAAGCTGGATTTGAATGTTTGTTGCAAACTATCAGAGTTGGAATTGGTTGAGAATAATGAAAAGGTGTCCAAACCTAAAACATCTTACACTTAAAACAAAGAACAAATAAAAGTTTTTTTTTTTTTTTTGTGAATAGACGACATAATTAAGATCTCTTGATGGTTTTGCATCTAACATAGCTCAGTATGTAAACATGGTTGATCACAAGTTTTATAGGATGAAGAGTCATGATTATCATGTTTTCAAGCAACGATTGTTTCCAATTGTCTTCCACAATTTTATGCCTAACTCGATTGGGGATGTGATTACTAAGCTATTTCTTTTTCAGAGATAATTGTTCTTGATAGAGGTCATACCCATCAAAGTCCACGTAGACAAACATTGGCTAACAGAGGACAGCCACGTGTTAGATACTAAGCACCAAGAGGCATATGCCACGTGGCAAACATTGAAAGGTGGCGACAGAGTCTACCATGCGACAAAGTCCACCAAGCAACAGAGTCCACTAGCGACAGAGTGAGCACCGCGACAGACCTCTGCACCCTTGAGTCTAGCAGCAGAGAGGTGGTAGACCTCTGCGGTAGAGTATACTTGCGACAGACTGTGTAGCGGCAGAGTTACTACGGCAGAGTGAGCTGCGACAGAACTCTGCGCCCAAGACTGCGGCAGAGGTCTACGAACCTCTGTCGCAAGTATGAACTCATCCACACAGCAGTAGACTTTGAGTCTGCGACAGAGTATCTAGTAACTCTGTCGCAACCTAGACGCGCGCCTGGGCCTCAGATCCGAATGGCCCAAAACCCTATAGTTTTGGGCCCAAAATGTTCGTAAGTCCTGGAAAAATATGAAGCCCAACCTAACTCCAAAAATATCTATAAATACCCCAGGTATGATCAAAAAACCCTAAGCTCTATTTTGCTTACTGAGACTCTACTAAAACATTTTCCTGACTTAAGTATCGGAGTGCGCGCGCAAGGACAGATCCTTGCGCCTCTCTGACTTTTATTATTTTTACAGAATATTCAATACACGTGGAGAAGACAGCAAAGAAGATCACATAAGCATCATCCAATCATTGTTGTTTAGTACAACAACAATTGGCGCCGTTTGTGGGAATCAGAACAAAAAGTCAAATTCTCTATCAAAATGGTGAGAACACGTTCGACAGCAGCAGCAAATCTGGGAGAAGAAAATTTTGTGAGTCCTCCTGCCAGATTGAAGAGAAGACAAGAGCAAAATGAAGAAGGCGACAGAGTTACCTCTGTTTCCATTGATGAATTTGAGGCTTTGAAGCGTCAGAATGAGCAGACCACCACAGCGTTGCGAGCTAATTTCTTCAAAAATGCTCTGTCGCAATTTAGCTTGCCTCCATAAGTGCAGCAGATGGTAGGAGAGAACGTCCCGAGCCAGACTTACGAGAGAGGTCAACCCTCTACAATGGTGAATGTCGGACAAGGAGATTGGGGATAGAATATTGACGCTGGCCTGACGCAGAACTCTACTGCATCTCTAGAGGACAACCTTGTCGTAGGTCTGAGGGTAAACGCTGCCGCAGCTATGAGGATGAACTCTGTCGCAGGTCTGGAGGACAACCCTGTCGCAGGTCTGAGGGTAAACACGCCCGCAGCTCTGAGGATGAACACAGGTCTTGAGGACAACCCTATCGCAGGTCTGAGGGTAAACCCTGTCGCAGCTATGAGGATGAACTTTGCCACAGATCTGAAGGACAACCCTGCCACAGGTCTGAAGGTAAACCCTGCCGTAACTCTGAGAATAAACCCTGGGCAACTCTGAGAGTGAACCCTACCGCAGGTCTGGAGGACACCACTGTTGCGGCTCTGAGGAGACGTCCTGCCACAGGGCTGCGAGAGGTGAACCCTGCCGCAGGTCTGAGACGAATGAACACTGCCACAAATCTGATAGAGCCCAATGCGGCCGCATAGGTTCAGGAGCAATACCCTAGCGCGGAGTTAAGGAGGCAGGCGGTAGACCTCAGCCGTGGAGATCAAAACCTCTACCACAGAATTGGAGCATGACTTCGAACATCACAGATCTGGGGAGAGACAAAGGCAGAATAGTCATGACCTCCAGGACTATTTTGAAGGTACAAGGTCGAATCATGAAATGAGAGGTGCAGAAAGAAAGGAAACAGTGCAAGCTCCTAGAGGAAGAGGGGGTGCTTACTACTCAAACTCTTCTAGTGCCAAAGAGAGGGGAGCATGCTCGACTCGAGGGTCAAAAAATGTTGAGAAAGTTATCAAGAGAATTCTAGAAAGGAAGAAGTTAGTGTCTCTTGATGATAGTCAAAGGAGAGTTCCTTTCAGTCCAGAGATTATGGACAAACCCTTGTCGAAGAAGTTCAAAATGCCTTCTATGGCTACTTACGCTGGCAAAACAGACCCATACGACCATATACAGAGTTATGAGTCCCTCATGTTGCTCCATGGATAGGAAGATGAAATCATGTACAGAGCCTTCTCGCTTACACTATCGGGGCATGCGCTAAAATGGTTTAACGGGTTAAACGAGGGCTCTATCTCATCTTTCGAATAGTTACGAAGTGAATTTTTGAGAGCCTTCATGATCAACAGCCAAAGAAAGAAGGACGCTACTTATTTGCTCACCCTTAAACAAGGGAACAATGAATCATTGAAGAGCTATGTAGATCGTTTTCGAGATGTAACCTTAGAGGTGAAAGATCTACCTGTAGGAGTAGCCATAGTTGTGATGCTGCAAGGGACAAAATCTGAAAAACTGTAAGAATCCCTCTCCCTTGATCAGCCAGTGACACTTTCTGATTTATTTACTAGAGTAATTAAATACGTGGCTCAAGAGGAAGTAATGAAGATGGTACAGTCTTGAGAGGCCAGAGAAGGAAGAAAAAGAGAGATGTACCTGAAAGAAGCTCTTCGAGACCTGTCGGATTAGACAAAGCTCCTAGACTCAGGTATGAAAATTATACCAGATTGAATGAGCCTCGCGCTGCAATACTTGTCGCCATTGAGGGGACGAGACTGATGGAATCCTCTAAAAAGAAGATTGGAGATATGGGTCGAAATCTTGATGCTTATTGTGAATTTCATGCCGCTCATGGTCACCCCATTGAAAGATGCAGAGATCTGATGGATCAGTTAGAGAGGTTGACTAGAGAGGGGAAAATTAACCACTTCATCTGGAGAAGCGAAAGGCCCTGTTACCTTCCGCGGGATCGAAGGGATGGCCGTCCGTGAAATAGAAAGAACAATAATAGAAACAGGCCAAGAGATGAGCAAGGAGCTAGGCCAGACCCCCGAGACAACCGGCTGGATAATGAACCCACAGGTCTAGCTATAAATGTTATTGCAGGGGACGAATCGATAGCAGGAAGTTCCTCCGCTTCTCACAAAAGTTACGTGAGACAAGCATATCAGATTCATGCTGTGATGGAGGAGAAGGCAGGTGAAGAACCCATTGTGTTCACTCCGACAGACAGGGGTGATATTGTCATCCTCATGATGATCCCATGGTGATATCAGCAGTGGTGGCAAAGCATCTTGTGGGCAGAATCCTAGTAGACAATGAAAGTTCATTGAACTTAATCTATTGGAATTGCTTTGAGAAAATGAATGTATCCGAAGATAGATTAAGACCTGTTATAACACCATTGTACAGATTTACAGGTGAAAAGGTGAAGGTAACCGGGTCTATAGAGTTACCTGTGAGGGGAAAGCTCAAAGGATGTGACTCGACAGGTATTGTTCATGGTTGTAAGGTCAACCTCAGCTGCCTACAACATGATCCTTGGGAGGCCTGTATTAAATGATATGAGGGCGGTGATATCTTCTTGCTAGTTATTAATGAAGTTCCCTACTCCCAATGGAGTTGGGCAAGTACGAGGAGATCAAAAGAGGGCTCGCACGTGTTATATCGCTTCTACCGTCGACAAAGGAGTACAGAGAAAGGAGATATTGTGTATAGATGACCCTCCTAAGCCTCAACCTGTGGAAAAAATGGAAGCCATTGAGCTAGTCAAGGGGGATGAAGAGAAGAAGGCGTTCATAAGGACTCAATTGAATGAACAAACAAGGAGGGAGATAGTTGAATGCCTACAGAGAAACTCAAATGTTTTCGCTTGGACCTCGACTGATATGCCCGGGATTAATCCAGAAGTGATTTGCCATAAGCTTAATGTTTCACCCAAACATAGGCTTGTCAAACAGAAGAAGAGGAATTTTACCCCGAAAAAACAGAAGGCAATCACCGAGGAAGTTAATAAACTTCTAGAAGTTGGGTTCATTAGAGAAGTTTACTACCCGGAGTGGTTGGCCAATGTAGTAATGGTGAAAAAATCTAATAGGAAATGGCGAATGTGTGTGGATTTCACAGATTTAAACAAAGCTTATCCCAAAGATTCATATCCCCTGCCCTGAATCGATAAGCTTGTGGATGAAACATCAGGGTATGAGCTCTTCAGTTTTCTAGATGCTTTTTCTGGGTATCATCAAATTATGCTTCATCCAAGAGATGAAGAGAAGACTTATTTTATAACTGATGATGGAACATACTGTTACCGGGTAATGCCATTCTGTAGAACGCTGGAGCCATATATCAGCGGATGGTAAACAAAGTCTTCAAAGATCTCCCGAGAAACACTATGAAAGCTTATGTGGATGACATGATCATCAAAAGCAAAGCAGGAGAATCTCACGCTCATCAGATGACTAAGGTGTTTAACGTGTTGTGAGAATTCAATATGAAGCTAAATCCCAACAAATGCTCATTTGGAGTAAGGTCTGGAAAATTCTTGGGATTTATGATCACCAACAGGGGGATTGAGGTAAACCTTGAAAAGGTTCAAGCGATTATAGACATGAAACCACCTGCCACAGTGAGAGATATCCAAAGGTTGACAGGCAGAATAGCAGCTCTGAACCATTTTTTATCAAAGTCTGTAGAAAGGAGCTTGCCATTCTTCAAAACTCTGCGGGGTGGAAGGAATTTTTAATGGACAGATGATTGTTAAAGAGCTTTTGAAGACTTAAAGGAATATTTGAAGCATTTATCTTAGTTAACAAGGCTTTTGGAAAGGGAACAATTGTATATGTACTTGAGAGTTGGTGAATTCGTCGTCAGTGCGGTACTACTGAAGAAAGATGAAATAGTGTACCGTCTCATCTACTATGTGAGTAAGGTACTACTAGACCCGGAGACCCGTTATCCGTTGGTCGAAAGGCTGGCACTGGCCCCTGTGATGGCCTCTCGTAAATTGCGCCCTTATTTTCAGGCACATTCCATTGCTGTCTTAACAGATCAACCGTTAAGGCAAATTCTTCAGAAGCCTGAACATTCGGGGAGACTGGTGAAATAGGCGATGGAGCTTGGAGAGTATGATATTACATTTCAACCTAGGCAAGCTATCAAGGGCCAAGCTTTAACAAATTTTATAGTAGAATGTACTAGCCCGAGCGGCAACATTGAAAAGGAGACTCGACCATGGCTACTGTATATTGACGGAGCGTCGAATGCAAATGATAGTGGGGCAGGTATGGTCTTAGTGTCGTCGGAAGGGAGATCCTTAGAATACTCTTTGCGATTTGGGTTCCCTAGTTTAAACAATATAGCAGAGTATGAGACTCTGGTTGCTGGAATGAAGTTGGCAGAGAGGTTGCAAGTTTGCCACCTAGTGGCGCATAGTGATTCTCAATTGGTAGTAAACCAGTTTAATGGACAGTATGTGTAAGACCCGAATTTAATTAAAATACGAAAATTAAATAAAAAAAGATGGGGGATGTATGAAGGAAGGTCAGGTAAAATTGATTTTCGAAATAAGAGTAGGGGTAAAATGGTAAAAATACCAAAACCCGGTATTAAGGAAATAAGAAAATTTTAATTTAAAAAAGGATGTAAGATATCTTGATCGATAATGAGGAAATTATACAATTTGGGCCAATTGATCAAGATTCGAAAATTTTAAAAATATCGAAAAATCACCGGAACGATATCTCGAAAAGCGCGAAGGAATAATATCGAAAATTTAGAGAAAAATATATTTAATAAATTAAATTTAAATTAAATAAATTAAATTAGAATAAAAATAATATAAGTGTAGATATTTTGGATTTTATGGAGTATTTTTAATGAATAGTGAAATAATTAAATAAATTATAATAATAATAATAATAATAAAACAAAAAAAAAATCTGAAAACCAAATTGGGGAGAGAGAAAGAGAAAGCAGAAGCAGAGACGAAAACGGAAGCCGAGCGAACCAAGGATGGCCGGCGAGCCGTCCGACGACCAACGACCCCGACGAGGAGCCGAAGAGGAAGAGGAGAGACCGGCGAGCACGTGGGAACCGAAATCGCACCATGCAGTGGCCGAAAGAAGCCGATCGGAGGAGGGAAAGCACCGAGGAGAAACGGCCTGATTTCCGACGATCCACGGTGGCTGGGCATCAACGGAGGCCACCGATGAGTTCAGGAGGAGGAGCCGGTCATTTTGAGCCCGGTAGCAGCCGACGAAACGGTCGGAATTGCCGGCGACGGCCAAGAGGAGAAACGGGTCCCGACGGCCGGAGGAGAACAGGCCGGACCAGCCATTTTTCGGTGAGCTCGAGGCGAACCAAGCCCAGATTCGTGATGCGGATAACCTCGCGGAGCGACTGGTGGCGAGAACTGGAGAAGAACTGGCCAGCAAGGCGATGAACCGATCGAACCGGAGTGAACCGGGATGAACCGACGGGTCTGAACCGGTCCGAACCGGACTGAACCGGTTCAGCCAAAAAGAGAGGAAAAAAGGGAGAAAAAGGGAAAAAGAAAAAGAGAAAAAATTGAGGAGAAATCCCGACGATGTAATCGAGCTACGGGTAAGTCAATAGTGGTCGAAATTGACCTGATTTAAATTTTGGAGTATCTAATTTAATTAATTTTGGGCTGAAAACTTACCCGAAAAATTATGAAATTGTGTAGCTCGATAATTGGCATCCACTAAGAGCTCGAGACAGTCTCGATTTGCGAACTAGCATGGAATCTCGGGTAAGTGACCCTTATTTACGACAATTCACATCGTTATGCGTGATATGAATTTAAATTCCGCATAAATTGAATTAAATTATGAAAATTTAGATAAATTGTCGTAAATATTAAATTTAGCTATTCGAGAGTTAGAATGAGGCCCAATAAATTGTTGGAGGACCCAATGAGCCCAATAGGCCTCGATAAAGTGAAAATTAAGTGGGAAATGGGCTTAAGGCCGATTAAGGCCCATTAAGGTGCAATCGGGCCCAATAGGGGTAAACGGGCCCAATGATTTAAATTAAGCCCAGAAAATAGGAAATACAATTAAATTGTATGTTATCTGACCTGAGGAATATTGATACGCAGTTTCGGGCATTTGATTGGGAGCATATTGGACTGCGCGACGAGACAACAATGGAAAAGAAAGGTCAGACTCGACAAGAAAATAAGGTAAGGGAATTCTACGGACTGCTAGAGGTAAACTTTACGCAATTTTAAGTTCATTGCAGTCTTTAAAAATTACCTGAAGGGTCTAGAGATCAAATAATAATTTTAGTGCCCCGAATGGGCAAATTACCAAATTACCCTTGTTAAGGGTAAAATTTACAAATTTAGAAAAAAATTGGGAGGAGCAAGAACAAGAGGTTTCTGCTCGTTCTGGAGACATTTTAATGCATGCATGAGTAGGCTGGCTAACCTTGAAAGAAAATGCACAGCATTGCATACTTTCAACGATGAAATTATTTTGAAAACTGTTTTGAGGAAACAGAGCCGCCTACGTGTTTTTATTGATATGTGACATGCTAGAGCTCAGCTCGCACGATGTTTGATTTGTGTGATGCATGCATTAGTGCTGGAGCGAGAGCTCGCACTAGAGTTTTACATGCATAGGTGCTAGAGTATAACTCGCACCAGATTTCACATGCTTGTTCGTGACACGGTGCTAGAGTCTAACTCGCACCAAATTTTACATGATTTTCGTGACAGGGTGCTGGAGTTTAACTTGCACCAGATTTTATAAGATTTTCATGTGATTTATATACAGAGTGCTAGAGCCTAGCTCGCACTAGTTTTACTGGATTTGTGAGTAGCGCTGTCTGCCCTTGGAGTCAGCCAAAAGGCCCAACAGGCTCAAAAGACCTCTTAAGTGGGGTGAGAGTGAGGGATGAGGTTGGTGGCCTTGTGGGGATGTAAAGCGGGCTCTGTCGATTTTACTTAATTTGATGAGAGTGCTGAGCATCGCTCGCACTGATTTTATGAGAACATGCGATGAGCCGTGCTTGGAGCATCGGGTAGACTGTGTGTCACCGATTTAATAGGCTCGCACATGCGTTTTGAGACATGGCATGAGTATTGAGAAACAAAACCTCTCTGTGGGAAGCAGGCCATTTGGGCTAGAGTACCTAGAGTGATATGGGTCCATGGAGTACGATGTCCCATGCAGGTAGCATGGAGTACGATGTACCGTGGGGTATCTTCGGATACGGTATCTTTGTGATACGGGGTATCTTCAGATACGGTATCTTTGTGATATGGGGTATCTTCGGATACGGCATCTTCGGATGCGTGGGATTGGATAAGACTGACGGGTTGGATTGACCCACCTCTCGAGCGATTCCCGATCAGGGTGAGACCTCGCACACTAGGATCCGTGTAGCTAGAGGGACTCACGAGGACACACATGGCCATAGTCCTGGTTATTTGCCGATATACAGACGTTGCCTAGTCTCGCATGTTGATCTTGACGATGATTGAAACTGGGTTTTAAATTAAATGTGCATGATGGTTAATTCCATGCTTTTTAAACCCATTTGTGATGTAGACAAATTTTCATGATTTTGTGTGAGTCAGGATCACCCGAAGGAGGGGTCGAGTCCTAACTTTACTGTGAAATTTTAAACGAGAAAGATATGATTTTGAATATAATTGCATGTTGAATTTTCCGTGCAAATGTGTTTTACATAACATCATAACTCATATCATTTGTTTTAAAATGTGTGGAGAAAGGGTGGTTTATGCATGGCACTACGTTCATGTAGGTAGTATGGTTACCTACTTGTTCGTAGGATTGCCTTACTGAGCTTGATGTGCTCATCCCTTTCATTTTCTCCCACAGATAATCTCCAGTTGAAGTTGAGGCGACTCAGTACTGCATTCCGGATATCCGTTGCTGCCCATCATTCAAGGTATATACACTTGTACAAATTGTATCTAAATAAGCATAGCACAGTAACATGTTTGTAAGTGTCTCTAGGGGATGTATAAATATTGTAGACATTTTATAAATGACTGAGAAAGAATTAAGTTATATGTTAAATGTATGGTGCGACTGGCATTGACGCACAGCCCAATTTGTTAGTGGAGTGTGGTCACGATCAGAGGACAAGTAAGCAATGAAAGAAAATAACAAAACGCGAAAAATTAACTCTGATTTTTGGGTAGTTTGGGTCGTGACAGTATGAGGTTCGAGAGCCAATGCTGGTCCCTTATCTAAAGAAAGTCCAATCTCTGGCTCAGACTTTCAAAAATTTCCAGTTCATACAAATTAATCGGTCTGAAAACACGCATGCAGATTCATTGTCCAAATTAGCTTCCTTCAATGAGTCCGAATGAAGAATGGTGAAAGTGGAGAGACTTAAGCAGCCTAGCATTGAAGAAGTCGAAGTGTGTGACATTGAAGTGGGGGGTGACTGGAGAACCCCATTCAAACAGTATCTCACTGAAGGTACGCTCTCGCAAGATAAGGAGAAGGCCCGACGGTTAAAGATACAAGGGGTAAAATTCACACTGATAAACAGGGAACTGTACAAAAGGGGGTATTCATCGCCTTTGTTAAAATGCTTGTGGCCAGAACAAGCAAACTATGTCCTAGCTGAGGTACATGAAGGGATCTGTGGTGAACACTTGGGAGCTAGAGCCCTTGCCTTTAAGATATTACGATCAAGATTCTATTGGCCGACGTTGAAGAAAGATGCGACGGATAAAACCCGTAAGTGTGACAAGTGCCAAAGGTTTACACCAATAACTACGGCCCCAATGGCTCCACTCCAAAGTACGGTACAATCAACTCCCTTTGCACAATGGGGATTAGACATTCTAGGGCCCTTCCCATTAGCTACGGGTCAAAGAAAGTTTCTGTTGGTAGCTACCGATTACTTTACAAAATGGATTAAGGCAGAACCTTTAGCCACAATCACAAAGAAAAAAGTTGAGGCAATGGTGTGGAAAGATATTATCTGTCGGTTCGGGATCCCACGAGTCTTAAATGCTAACCACGAAAAGCAGTTTGATTGTGACGCCTTTCATGAGTTCTGTAGACGCCTTGACATCCAGCTAAGGATTTCTTCTGTATCATATCCTTAAGCTAACGGGCAGGCTGAAGTCAGCAACCGAACCATCCTTTATGGGTTGAAGACCAGACTGGATAAAGCCAAAGGAGCATGGGTGGACGAGTTGCCTAGTGTCTTATGGGCATATCGTACTACTAGTTGAGTATCAACTGGAGAAACGCCGTTTAGCCTTATGTACGACACTGAAGCATTGATTCCTGTGAAAATTGGAGCATTGTCATCCACGGTAGTGCCTTTAGTGGAAGAAAAGAATTCACAAGGGCTGAGGGAAAACCTGGATCTGCTTGATGAGCATAGAGAGGTTGCAGTTATTCGGCTAGCGTCCTACCATCAGAGGGTGGTCAACTACTACAACAGTCGGGTAAAAGATAGACTGATGTCCGAGTGAGATTTGGTGCTTAGAAAGTTACACATCACCAATGCCTTGAGGGAAGACGAAAAGTTCAGAGCCAATTGGGAAGGTCCATATTGAATCAGACAAAGGATTGGGCCCAACACCTGCATCCTGAAAACTCTGCAAGAGAAGAAAATAGGAAAAACATGGAACTCAAACCATTTGAAATTGTATTTAAATTAATCATTATGTATTCTTTCTTGATTCTTATATTCCCACATTATTATTTGTTTGCACTGTCACAAGATACTATTATCTGATCATTATGCAGATATTTCTCTATTCTTCTATTATATCTCTGGCTTTTATGAATATAAATCTTATGACAGAAAACAAACGAGCCGTAAGAACTTGAGGCGCAATAGCGTCACTGTGACCAGGCGTAAAAAGACAGACCAGCCGTAAGAGCCTGAGGCGCAATAGCGTCACTGTGGCCAGGCGTAAAAAGATAGATGAGCCGTAAGAGCCTGAGGGGAAATAGCGTCACTGTGGCCAGGCGTAAAAAGACAGACGAGCCGTAAGAGCCTGAGGCGCAATAGCATCACTGTGGCCAGGCGTAAAAAGACAGACAGCCATAAGAGCCTGAGGCGTAATAACGTCACTGTGGCCAGGCGTAAAAAAACAGACGAGCCGTAAGAGCCTGAGACACAATAGCGTCACTGTGGCTAGGCGTAAAAAGACAACCGAGCCGTAAGAGCTTGAGACGCAATAGCTCCACTGTGGTTAGGCGTTGCAGACAAAGAAGCCGTAAGAGCCTGAGACACAGTTGCGTCAATCTGGCCAGGCATGAAAAAATCGTAAGAGCCTAAAGCATAATAGCGTCACTGTGGCCAGGCAATGGAAACGTATTAGCCGTAAGAACTGAAGACGCACTCGCGTCATGGTGGTCGGGCATCAGAAAAAGGTACGTTTACGTATGTAATTCTTTCTAAAAGTATATCTTTCTATCAAGAATTGGGGAGCATATACGAATAAATAAACATACGAGTAAAACAAATAAACAAGTAAGTGATAATAGTGAAAGTTAAATAAACAAAGAAATATGAAGTATGAACAGATAAACTTTAACTTTATTTATAAATTCAAGAAAGTCTTTACAAGCAAAATATGGAGTATGAACAGGTTCAGCAACAAAATATTCGAAAAGAAAAATAAATTAGTCGGCACGCTCTGGTGGCTGGGGATCAGGTGCCGTCAGACCCTCGCATTTTAGGGACTGGTGACCAGGAAGTAATAGATCTTCTCCATCCAGTTCGTCAAGGACACCAATGGGTTCGGGAGCATTATCCAGGCTAACAGGCTCTCAAGGACCGGCCAGGTTCGCAAGATCATCTCGCGCAGTTTTCTTAAAAAGGTCATCAGGGGGCTCAACCTCCAGTTCATTCTTGGTCTAATCAGGGGCTTCGAATAACATCGCTTCAAGTGTATAAAGAAGCTCAGGAAATTCCTCACCTTCCCAATGCTTTTCCAACCAAGACCGGGCAAGGTAAAAACCATACTTCACATATGGCACCGAGAAATCTTCCTTTTGCCTCAAACAGTCTGTAGAAAGTCTGTACCCCTTCACAGCTTCAGCTCGGATACTATCAATCTCGACCTGATTAAGGGAAGGAGTGGCTTGACTCTCCAATTCAACAATGTATTGTTCTAATTGTTGATTGTGATCTGCTAGGGAATCAAACTTAGACTGCATAGTATCTAGCTCTGTTTGTTTCTGCTAAAGATGGTCTTTAAGTTTGCTAGATCTAGCAGTCTCAATAGTAAGATCCCTCTTGACATGATTCAAGTCCTGAAGCGTTTTTGAGAGCTGATCCTCTAAATTTCACACCACGTCAGGTAGCCCAGATAAGTTGTTGACAGTGTTCGACAACTCCATAACTTTGTCCCTCAACTCCTGAATTTCTTTGTCAGCTCCCTCCCGATAGGCTCAGTGTTGAGCATTATTGGCCATGGTCCTCTGAGCAAGTTGAAAAGAAACACAAAAAGTCAAACTCAAAGTAGAGCAAAAAGAAATAAAATGAAAAAAAATCTGAAGATTACCCTCAGTGCTTCCATATCAGCCAAGTCTTCCCCCTCCGGAAAATTTCTAAATATTCGGTGTTCGTCCCTTGGAAGAATAGTGGCCCAACTCAACTGAGAAGCCACCCCAAGAGTATCCAAGGTATCATTGTCACATACCCCCGGGTACACTCGAAACTCTAACCCCATCATTACGAAGCTGCCGTCTACACGATAGGACCTGTCGTCAACATGACCTATCCTAGGAAGAATTGGCCTCTTCCCCATTGTCGGTTCAATGTACAAACGCCTTCGATTCTTTCGCTGAGATGAGATTATATTACACTCAGCACGCTCTTCAGACTGAGACCATCCCAAGGAATCGAAAGTTCTCCTTTGAAGAGGAAGGAGCCTTCCCTCTATCCCGAGAAGGATCCCTTTGTTCAGTAGGAGAGGGCGTCTCTTGTCTGAAAGGAGGCGGGGTCTGAGCTCGGGGCAATGGAGGTGGAACTAGTGCCTGACTGGGAACAGCATTTGTCAGGCGAGGTCTCTTTCTTGCAAGATCACTAGACGAACCTTCCTCCATCCCTGACGCACCAAACAATGTCTAAAGTGGCTCATCTCTACAAAAAAGAAAAAACCAAATAAATTGTCAAAAACGTGGTCAGAACTAACAGCGATAAATTGAAAAGCATGAAAAGTTACCATAAGGAGAATCAAGATGCTCCTGAAGAGACTCTATGTTTAACATATCATCATCTGGAAGGAGCATAAAAGTTGAACCAAACCCTTCTCAGTCGCTCAGATCGGCTAGGGGGTTCACTCTCAGAGCTAGACTCTTTATTTGTGCTCCCTATATCCTCTTGCGACCTTAAAAGTTTAGGGTTCAACTCGGAAGGAGTAGATGATGGAAGATATGAGGGAGGAACGGAGGGGCCGACAACAGGAACGGAGCCCACACCCTAACCGGTGGACACCAAATTTTCGTTTGATAAAAAAATATCAAGATTAATAGGGTTATCAACTAATAGTTTATTAATATCTGAGGACAATTGTTTCCTGAGTGTAGAAATTCGGGGACCCTTAGGGATTTCACGTCTAGTTTCCCAACGAGTAGGGAAATCTAGGCCCCTAGGCATCTCTACAATAAGCCACTCCGATTCAAATCCATGAAGCTTATTTGCAGGTTTTTCAAATAACCTATTTTCAAATCCAGGCTTATACACCCGTTGAAGGGAATAGGGAACTAAACCGGAGCTACCTTGGAACCTAAAAAAAGTATAAAGTAAGGGAAGAGACGAAGAAACACCCCTTAATCGGTAATGCCTGGTAAAGCTAATTAATTGCATCCATGCGTGAGGATGCAGTTGTCCGGGGGTAATCTTATGCGCCCTAAGAAAAGAAGCTCAGAAGTCGAAAATTGGAAAACAGAATCCTAGCTCTAAGGATGCTCTGAAAATAACTACCCCATTGGACACACTACGTATGTCTATTTCCTAAAGGTTTGGAAGTCTATAGGAGTACCCATCGGGCAATGGAAATCTAGAGGTAAGATTTTGGATGTCAGCTTCCTTCAAAGTTGATCTAACTCCTAGTTCTATACGCTTCCCCACACCATGACTAGCCATTTTGGACTTAGGAAAAATTTCAAAGAAAAAGTGATCGGTGACAGTGTTTTACCTAAACGACCAAAGGTACACTTGCAAAGCAACAGGAATGAAGGCAGACACTGGATAACAGCATCAGAGCGTTTGCGATAGAGTTACGGCAAACAGTGCGAGAATAATGCGACAGAGTAGCGATGCTCGCGGTAGAGTTGCAACAGAGGTGTGAAATAGTACTAAGTTACGCGGTAGAGTTGCGACAGAGATTCAAAAGAGTAATGATGTGCGTGATAGAGTAGCGACAGAATGCACGGAGAGTGTGCGACAGAGTGACCGTTATGTGATAGAACTTCTCAGTAAAAACGATGATACTTGAGTCATTTTATATAAGTACGGATGTAGTCGCACGTGTACAGTATCAAGCGTATATATACACATTCGCGGCTAAAGTGATCGAACATCCCTCATGAAACTTTGTCGCTAACAAAAAAAATTATATGAAAATTTTCGTACTCTTTCGTAGGAAACTTTCCTACCAAAGATTGGGGAGCAATTGATAAAGGTTATACCCATCAAAGTCCACGTAGACAAACATTGGCCAACAGAAGACAGCCACGTGTCAGATACTAAGCACTAAGAGGCATATGCCACGTGGTAAACATTAAAAGGTGGTGACAGAGTCTACCATGCGACAGAGTCCACCAAGCGACAGAGTCCACTGGAGACAGAGTGTACACCGCGACAGACCTATATGCCCTTGAGTCCAACAACAGAGAGGCGGTAGACCTCTGCGGTAGAGTATACTTGCGACAGACTGTGTAGCGGTAGAGTTACTGCGGCTGAGTGAGCTGCGGCAGAACTCGGCACCCAAGACTGCGGCAGAGGTCTTCGAACCTCTGTCGCAAGTATGAACTCATCCGCATAGCGACAGACTCTGAGTCCGCCACAGAGTATCTAGTAACTCTGTTGCAGCCCAGATGCACACCTGAGCCTTAGATCCGAATCGCCCAAAACCCTATAGTTTTAGGCCCAAAATGTTCATAAGTCCTGGAAAAATATGAAGCCTGACCTAACTCTAAAAATATCTATAAATACCCCAGGTATGATTAAAAAACCCTAAGCTCTATTTTGCTTACTGAGACTCTGCTAAAACATTTTTCTGACTTAAGCATCGGAGTGCGCGCGCAAGGACAGATCCCTGCGCCTCTCTAACTTTTACTATTTTTGCAGAATATTCAATACATGTGGAGAAGACAGCAAAGAAGATCACATCAGCATCATCCAATCATTGTTGTTCAGTACAACAACAGGTCTATTGAATTACATGTAGATCACATGGAAGTGTTGGAAAAAAATTTCTGGAAACAATATGTAAACTAGAAAAGATTTTTTCCTTCAAGTTTCTTCGATTATATGGATATTTGCTAATTCACTTTCTTACAAGGCTAAAGTCGATGGACCTGTCCCTACTAATGGATGAACCCATTTGAGGTAATATTATTAAGTTGTTTGAGAAAAAGAAAAAAACCTTTATTTAGTTTCTATAAGGGTGTTTAATTTTTCATTAACTTTTAGCTTAAGCTATGTTGATGCTTTGATTCTTCGTCATTTTAAGGAAATATCTAATTTTTGCTCATAGTATTTTGAGCCGAATGTGCCAACAAGATTAAACCGAGTTCCTCGTAATGTTTATGGGTGTTGTAGAATCTATAGGGCGTTTGTCAATTTTTACTCATCTTGATCAATCTCTGGCCCACAAGATAAGTCACAATATATTTGGGTAAGTGTGACACAATACACCTATATGTTTTACAAAGTTGTGAAGAGATAAACTTTAAGTATTATGTTAAATTTACAATGTATGCTGCTAGTAAATTATAATATTTTTCTAATTCATAATTGAAAATGATAGGATCTTTGATGAGTTAACGAAAAGAGATTTTGTGAATATAACTGACGAGGAATTGGAGAAATCATGTGATGCAAAATTCCTATAATGTCTAAGATAATTTTTAAGTTTATATTAATATTATATGTATAATTATTCTATATAACGCCAGTGGTGTTTTTTTACTTCACAAGCGGGGTTATGATGATACCATATATCCTTTAAATATATTAAGAAAATAAAAAATAAATAAAATAAGATATGTGTTATCATCCTAACCCTGTTTGTGGAGTCAAAAAACTTCACTAGTGGTGTATAGGATATAAATCTATAGTATATATACCTTTACATATTAATAAAGTATATACCTTTGTTAGCAATGATCCATTTTGATGTCTTACTCTTGAATAGGAAGAGGATCAAAATAGGCAAATTGATTGATGTATTGTTGAGATAGCTCATGGTTCAGTACATTTGGCAAAGTCTTTCAAAGGCTACATTAGAAAAGTTTCAAGTATCTTGAAGAGCTTGTACCATTTTTACAATTTCATCAAATGACTCAAAATATTCATAAGTTCTTGATTTTCCTTCATTTATATACATATGTAATGTGTTATGAATAGTATCCCCCGAAAAATCCAATTAGTTTAACTTAGTAAATACCATTAAAATAAAGGTGAATTCTAACCAACTCAATCTTTCCAAAATTCATATTGTCACGACCTTAGGCCACAACATATCACTTAATTATTACGGAAGTACGAAAATATGAGCTAAAATTTTTCCCTTTTATCTATTAGGTTTGTCTACATGTATTATAGTACAAAATGTTTAGTAATTAACAACTTGTCCTATTTAAGCTATTTGCTTAAGGTTCCAATCTAAACATCTCTACAGGATTTAGGTTCTTTATAAGAGTCCTAGATATTCCACAATTAAGCTCGTCCATAATCTCATCCTTATATCAATAAACATAAATAAACCATTTCCTTAAAATGTTACATTGATAAAATCACATCTTATAGAAATAATTTTAATTCCATATAGAAAGGCATCCAAATAGCATAGCAATTGTTCATTAACCTAGTTTAAATCTCATCTTAAGATACTAGACAAAAACTGTTTGAAAATAAAATAACATACAAAAGAAAATATACATATACTAAAAAGAATAAAAAACATATGCCTCGGAGAGTTGGGAAGAAATTTTAGGCCTGCAGTGTTTCGGATAGATCCGAAATACTTTTTCCCAACTCAAGCTCAATCTATAGAAAGGAATTTAAAGGAATTTTGTAAGCGATAGCTCAGTAAGCTACTTATATAAGTGTAGAAATAGGATTATACTGTTCTTAGTGCAAATGCATGAAGCCTGTGAGTGTAGATGTCAACATCATATCATCATCATAAACTCTTATATACTGTCCCCGATCATGCCTTAGAAGACTCTAAATTTGTCAAGGTTTGTAGGGGTATCGTTGGAAAGAGTGCTTTGAAGCACCTCATTATCCCTGTTCCTGAACACCTTTTAAATTTTAGACAACCTGTCACAGTAATCTAGACTTATTTTGATTCCCATATCCTTGTATCACAACATATCATGCATTAGTGCAAGATTTGAAATCATGTCATGGTTCACTATGTAAGCATATAAAGGTACCGCAATACAAAACATTTACAACCTCAAATCATATCACGTATGGTATACAATCATGTATAAAGCTTATGTCGTCTAAAAATCATATCATATATACTTTAAAAACATGTTTAAAACATGTACAATCTTTAATCATGCCACAAGTAATCTAAAACCATGCTTAGAACCTGTACAATCTCAAAACATGTCATGTACAATATCAATACCATGTCACTATTGTATAAAACACTTCAATGCATAATTAAACAATACACTGTTTGAAAGTACTATGCATGGTTCGATAAACATTTCACTTTTAGTAAACATTTCACTTCTTAATGTCTAAAGCTTATTACCTGACTCAGTTCACTTATTCGATAAAACAATTGTAAGGTTTGAGATTAGGCATACTTCCCAATTTATCAATAAAGACTTAACCCACTGTGGCTATCAGTGGGCCACTCATCCATGAAAAGGGTTCTACCTATGACTATAGTGTCAAGGCCCAGCCCGTTTCCTTGGCCATCGGCTGTCATCCCCTTGATCGGCCATGGCCTCCCTTCTTGGGCCCACAATATCAATCTCAGGTTTGCCTTGACTCAACCGTACTGTCCGCTCTGGGGACACCAGGCCCCTCACTGTTTCATCGAGGTAAATACCACAATTCGCGTCCCTAGTGATTCGAACCTAAGACCTTAAAGTCTTAGTTCTTACACACTTGGTAATAACTAAGACTTTAAGGTCTTAGGTTCGAACCACTAGGGGCGCAAATTGGGGTATTTATCTCAATAAAATCGTGAGGGGCCTAGTGTCCCTAGAGCAGATAGTACGGTTGAGTCAAAGCAAACCTGGGTGATGTTGTGGGCCCAAGAGGGGTGGCCATGGCCGATCAAGGGGATGCCAGCCGACAGCCAAGGAAACGGGCTGGGCCTTGACAATAAAACACGCTTGGCTCAATGGTATCATTTGTCTAAGAACTAAGACTTTAAGGTCTTGGGTTCAAACCATGTGGGACTCGAATTGGGGTATTTACCTCGATAAAATCGTAAGGGGCCTGTGGCCCTTTCAAAGCAGACAATACAGATGAGTAACGATGTCAACAATAGTCGATGTCATAGCAGTTGATGTTGTGGGCCTAAGAGGGGTGGCCATGGCCGACTGGGCTGGGCCGTTACAATAAAACGTACATTTTATTGTAACGACTGTGTGACACTTTGTTCCCCGAATATTCAAGAGGTGGCCCCCACAGTTTTACTCATCCGTACTGTCCGCTTTGGAAGCCTCACAGACCCCTCACAATTTTATCGAGATAAATACCCCAATTCGCGTCCCACATGGTTCGAACCTAAAACCTTAAAGTCTTAGTTCTTACACACATGATACCATTGAGCCTCTTGGTTCAATGGTATCATGTGGCTTAGTGGTATCATGTTTGTAAGAACTAAGACTTTAAGGTCTTAGGTTCGAACCATATGGGACCGCATTGGGATATTTACCTCGATAAAACCGTGAAGGGTCTGTGAGGCTTCTAAAGCGGACAGTACGGATGAGTAAGATTGTGGGGGCCACCTCTTGAATCTTGCGGGAACAAAATGCCACACGGTCGTTACATATAGATTAACAAAACTCTAATTCCATTGGTCAAGTGCGAACTGAAATATGTCCACAACTATTGTCAAACAAGCCACTATACCTATTGGTTAATCATCTAATTAGACGAGTCCACTAGTGCTTTATCGACACTAATAGAATTGTAATAACCTCTAAAATCCAAAGTTCACTTCAATGGTTCAAAAATCCAAATGTTCTAAAAACCATAAGGTTATATTTACCCTTCTTTCAAAAATCTATTTATGCACGTGCAATTATGCCATATGTTGTCTCATTTCAAAAACCGAACTTCAATAGGTTCATTCATTCTAGAAATCAATAGTTTTTGATAAATGCATTTAAACTAATGCATAGTTCCAAGACACCTAAGTTTTTGACATGCATATTAAAAGAAAATGCATCAACCATAACTTTAAAAGCATAATGACATGGAGATTAAGCCTCATGCTAATGCAACTTTCTCACGACTATCCAAACTCAATCAAATTGAAATGTCCATCATTTGACAATCATATGAACCACATGAGCTACTATGCCTTCATTAACTAGTAGGAACACAATATTTGTATATATACTTTTACATAATTATATCATCCATCAAGTCCACAAGATATCACAACTCAATTATCTCATTCCCATCATTACAAACATATCACCATATAAACAATACACCATGGCCTTAGTTACCATGTCATTCATGTCAACTATTTATCATTCAACAATGCTTCACAATTCTCTAAAATTACCTCACCTCTATTCAACAATATTTCCATAACCATAAGCCACATTTCATTCATATCATATATCATATTCTGACACACCAACATTACATTGACGCAAATAGATAAATTACATAGCCCATATCACTAATTATACAAACTGTATTACCCATTTTACTTTCACAAAATACCTCAAGTCATATTTCTAAAATCATCTAGTTTCATCACAATCACAATTTTCAACTAGTCTTATATTATCAATTTCTATCCATGTTTTGACAATATTAGACAAAAAATCCAACAATATTCAAACCACTTTCTATTATTATTCCTTAACATCACATAATCACGTATATTATTCATACTCACCTATATCACTATGGCAAATTTCATTTCTCTAGCCATTCAAGTCAACATTCACCATATTCCAACAAATTCTATTCATATTCTCTAATTTCCAAGTTAAAAAAATTTCAAACAATATTCTAATAATGCCACAATAGCATTCCCCAAATTTTAACAATTCTCCAACATCACTTCATGATATTCCAACAATTTCTCAAAAATATCCCATTAAGCTTCCAATAACATAGAATCAATTTTCTAATAATGTTCTAACACTATTCAAATCATGCTCCAATAACATATCACAATGTCCCATGATATCCAAAACATTCCATCAATAATTCCACTTCAATACTTAAGCATCTCCAATAAATTTCATTTACACTTGTCAATATCTAATTTATTTTTAACAACAGTATCATTACCCCAATAACATTTTCACAACTTTTCAACAATTTTGTAACGTCATTCCATAATTGTACAACTAAATCAACCATAATATAATATGTAAACACCGCAAATTTTTTGTACTTAATTAGACAATAAATTAAACAAAAATATGTTATAAGAAGATATGTATATATTTTTGTTAAATTTAACATGTATCTAAAAATAATAAAAATGAATACAATAAATATATATATATATATATTTTGGGGTTAATTTGAAAATGTAATTTAAAAAATATATATATAAAATAAAATATATAAGTAAAAAAAAATTGAAAAAAAAATCGCGCGACAAGGTCGTGCGATACCCTCATGTCGCGCGATACTCTTCTTCTCCCCCACCAGTTTCTTCCCCTTTTCGTTCTGCCTCAGACCATCCAGCCCCCCTCGAACGAACCGGCACCAAGAAGACACCAGAGAGATGGTTGCTGACGCCGACCAGCCGAAGTCCGGCGAAGGAGAACGGTGACACCGGTAGAAAAAAATGAAAAAAATGAGGAAAAGAGATGAGAGAAAGAAACCGAGAGGAAAGGAGAGAAAGAGAGGAAGCACCGCCCAGAGGGGACGACCAATGGCGCCGAAAGAAACCGAGAGGAAATGAGAGAAAGAGAGGAAGCACCGCCCAGAGGGGACGACCAATGGCGCCGATCCAGGCACAAATCGACGAGGAACGACACCGATCGGGAGAGAAAGAAATGGGTAGCGACGTCGAAGAGAGGAGAGGCCGAACCGGCCACTTTTCGGCTAGTCTTGGTGAAACCGACATTAGATCTGTGCACCGGACAACCCCACGGACCTGGTAGAGACGAAAGCTGGTGAAGAACCGAACGGCGGGATGGTCCCTGAACCGGTTAAGTGGAAGGGGTGTCTGAATCGATCCGAATCGGTTCAGCCAAAAAAGAGGGAAAAAAAAGAAAAAGAAAAAAATGGGAAAAAATTCGACGATGCAGTTGAGCTACGGGTAAGCCGGTAAGTGGTCAAATGAACCGAGTTAATTTTTGGAATAATTATTTAAATATATATTTGACTGAATTTAACCTGAAAAATATATAAATGTGTAGCTCGATGATTGCGACAAACGAGAGTTCAAATCAGTCTCGATTTACGTCGTCATCACAACATCTTGGGTAAGCGAATCTCACTTGCTACCACTTGTATAAATATACGAGTTAGGAATTAATCGCATAATTTTCGGATTAATTTCGTATAAATTGCATTATAACCAGAATTGAAAAATTGACTATCGCAAACGATATTATGAACTATCCAAAGAAATTAAAAAGGGTTTAAAATGACGTGATGGTGATAGTAGACATATTAAGAGACTATAATAATAAACGATTTGTGATTAATTACAGCTCCAAAGTTTATTAAGAGACTATAAGGTCCAATAAAAATAAACGATATTTTGGAGGGTCAACCACAGTGCCAGATCTACGCGCGCCCCGTGCCTGCCCCCTTCACCCCTGCGTGCTTCAGGCTACGCGCCCTGTACCTAGTACCCCCTGCGCCTGCGTCTGTTCCCCTACAAACCAGAGCCTACGTGACCCACACCCCTGGTGTCACACCCTACTTCCGGGTGCCCTTCATCCATACATACATTACTTACGGTTGGGCTGTGAGACGATGCAATTACTAAAATTTCATAAATTTGCAGTGGAAATATTTAGAACTTTAATTCACACTCCCAGGTGTGTGTAGCTATACAAAATCAATTGTATAATATATTATCTTTTCATAACATCCCCATACAACTGTTTACAACTTTAATTCATAACTGTGTGACACATTACAATAGATATAAAATGCTCATGTGTATACAAATCTTGTACCTTGGCAACTGGTAGGAGCTATCCAACCTAAAAGGAATCTAGAGATCACCGCACTACTCTACTTCTCAATATCTGGAGGGGAAAAATAGTGGGATGAGCAAACCACAGCTCAGTAAGGAAATCGATGCTAACAGGTATATATTGTACTATCTACATAGCTCATGCATGCATAAACAAAGCCATGTTTCAATAATGGAGGAAATATTATAAAAAAAAATGCATTTAAACATTTATTTCTCATAGGCATTTTCATGTAAAATCATATGCAATATTCCCAATTAAAATAGGTTATAAAACAATGTCATCATGGCATGAGTAATCAAATCAAGAGATTTATCAAATCATAAAACCTCTTTGGTTTTCTCAAATCGTTTCTTTTCTGAGTTTCTCAATTTCTCTTATTTCTGAGATAGGCATGGAATTTTTGGCAATCTAATATCCACGACATATGGTCATAGTTAGTGATCTCAGGCCTCACTGATCAGGTGTGCATAGGGCATCACTTCGCTTGAAGGGGGATGGGTCAGTTCTGCCCTCCGGCTCATCTCAATCAATCTCATCTCCTCATATCACATATACTCACGATATAAGGTACGCCATGTGTCATCTACGCGATACTCGTACTCACGTGCACCCAGCACGGTACATAGTATTTCAACAGACAACTACACGGTTCAACGTACGACCGTAGACCCAGTCCATCTACCAACTCTAATGGACTTTTTATCCTGAAGCATGTCTCATATGCCAGGCGAGCAGTCAGCATGACACACAGTCATCGTAAGGCTCCAGCACGGTACGTTTTATTGTTAAGGCCAAGCCCGTTCTAAGGCCGTCGGCTGGCATTTCGTTGGGTCCCAGACCCCCAGGTTTACTTCAACTCAGTAAAATTGGTGCGAGTAATGCTCCAGCACTTTTCTCAAAACATAGAAACATGTACGAGCTAAAACTCCAGCACATTATTATTATAAAACCTCGTGTGAGTCACGCTCCAGCATGATTTATCAAAACATGTAAACGTATGCGTGTGAAACTCCAGCATAGTCAAAATCATTAAAACGGGTGTGAGCTAGAGCTCTAACACCAATCTCATCTCAAATCCAATAGATGGCTTTTTTCTCTTTTAAAAACTCAAAACATGTTTATTTACATAGCATGTCGTCCCATGATAAACATGTAAAACTAGCCAGCCTACCTATTATCATTTCTCAATCTCAAAACAAGTACATTGATGAGAAAACATCAAAACATCATGAATAGATGTAAAAGCATTGAAAACATGCATGTCAGGCAGTTTTTCCTTCCCACATTCCATTTTCACAATATATATCTATACATTTCATGCTTTCATATCGATTTCCATAGCTCAATAGCTAAACATATTATTTCTAGCGTCGTAACTACTCAAATCGTAGTAAAATACGTACAAATATCTCTATCGCTAACATACAGTCCCTTACCTCGAATCGCGCTTATATTTCCTTCGTCTCGTTTGCTTCGTTTACGATTCGGGTTAATCGTGCTCCACGTATTTCAATCTACACGTGTAAATCATAAGTTATTTTCCTTTTTATCCTCTAAACATGCACATTGACTTTTACTTGTCTATTCATACTCCTCAATCCCTTAAATCGCATTTCACTCTTCCACTAATATCATTTTATCCTCTCTTAAGTGTTCCATCACTTTTCCATGGATTCTCTCTTTACAAAGCTCCCTTAATATCACTCACCCATCACTACATTCATCATTCCTATCAATATTTCACATATTATCCAACCCACAAATGTCTAGAAATCCATATTTAGAAGGTTGAAGGTTGAAGAGCTTACCCATTTACTTAGCAAACTTGTGATACCAAAACTCCTTCTCTTAGTCACACCAATATGTGATTTTTTTTGGGTATGTTGTTCTCCTTGCTTCAAGGAACAACTTTTCCTTCTTGAGCTTCTTCCAAAACTGGTTGAAATGTAGTGATTTTTAGAGTGAGAAGGCTTGGGTCTTGAGAGAAAACGGCAGGTGTAGTTTGGTGGGAGGGAAAATTTGAGTTTTTAGTCCAATTCTGTGCCCCTTTTTATAGATGCAGAGACATGAGATCAATCTGGACCTTGTGGAGATCGATCTCTGCAAGGTTTGGTAGTCTTTTACTAACGGAACTACTACAAGATCGATCTTCTTCCATGATGAGATCGATCTGTTTGTAGGCAAATTCCTTCTTGGAGATCGATCTGCCCCTTGTAGGAGATCGATCTGCTCTTTACAGAACCTTAAGGAGATCGATCTGTCGAGGCTTGAGATCGATCTGTCTCAAATAGAGAGTTAAGGAGATCGATCTATCTTCCCATGAGATCGATCTGCCTAGTTCTATTCGACCATTTCTGGGCATTTCCATGAGGGGAGATCGATCTCTCCTTCATATGAGATCGATCTCTTATCCCCTGCACCATCATTTTCTACAATTTTCTACAAATTTTTACCTATACACTCATCCAAATTTACTATCATAGTCATTTTCCCATTCAACCACCTTTGAGACTTGGAAATGACTTTCATTCATACTTTATATACATTAAAACTTGTGTGCAATCCTTGCATAACCAAAGGTATACAATATATAACTAAATGGAAATGCCAAGAGTTACAACACTTATGCAACTTTATTCCATTTTACCTCACTACACATTTTTCTTTCCACTCATATTCCTCTCATATAAAAGTCTATTTCTTCCTATTCATACATAATGAATCTTGCATGTACATCACAAACTCTTATTACAAGGTTATACATATACGGGGTCTCACACCTGGTCCTATACACCAGCAGTGTCCGCATGCCAAACCTCATGCACACCTAGGCGCAAACCAGCCCGTACACCAGCTGCAGCCTCAGCTCTGCGCACCTAGCGTCGAGCCCCCCAGACACTAGACCTGCATCGCGCCTCGCCCTAGTCTGCACAGTGCCAAACTCCTGCACCTGCGCCTAGCTCCTGCCCAGCCTCAGCTCTGCACACAAACCTACACTCCATGCCAAGCCCTGCATCACCAGTCTGCACACCACCAGCTCCACGCCAGGCCCTGTGCGCATTAGTTTGCACCCTTAGCGCACCTGCCCTGCACCCCTTCTAGCCTCTACCAACCCGAGGTATAAGAACCTAGCATGAAGAATATAGGAAAAGAGGAATAGAAGTAAACAGGGGAAGGGCATAAGGCAGCAAGGGGTGAGGTGATGAGAAGGAGGTTAGGTGGAGGAATGAATGGGTGAAAGAGATTTTTTGGAAGAGATAGAACAAAACATAAGGGGGCCAAACAGAGGAAGGAAACCAGTAGGGGACCGAGATGAAGAGGGGTGATGGTGATGGTGATGATAATGATGGTTGAGACACAAGGCTGCTGATGGTGGAGTTGAAAAGATGGAGAGGATGAAGATTCCAAGAGGGAGAGATTGGTTGGAGTAAAACAATAGGGAGAGCTAAGGAGAACAGAGGCTTGCGGGAGGTGATGATGATGATGATGGTGGTGGTGGCCGGAGCTATAACCAAGGTGATGAGGATGGTGGTCGTGCTAAGGGGAGGAAGGAGTTGGTGAGCAGCTCCTCGGGTGACCAGTGGAAGAGGGAACCGAGAGGAGGAAGGAGAAGAAGAAGAGAAAAGAAAAGAAAAACGCGAGAAACGGTTTGAAAACCGTCATTAAAAAAAAAGGAGGAAGGTTTGAATATTTATAAATATATATAATATTATATATATATATATATATTTGGAAATGGAGAAAGAGGCACAACGAAAAATTGAGAAATTCGGGAAAAGAGTTTTGGGAAGAAAAATTTATCGAGAAGGTCAGACCCATTGACCCCAGACGTAAAGAATCTAGGACTACGTGCAGATATCGAGGTAAGAGAAATTGGGTTGTGCTATTAGAGATGAAAGAACGTATTTTTCATTGATTTTTGTAGATATGAATTTTAGAAAATATATTTATTTATACTATAAAAAATTACTTGTGAACTGTCTAAATTATACTGCGTATATTTGTTGCGTATTTGGAGACTGCGAACCCTAGGAGAAAATTTTGATACGCCTGAACGTAGAAAATTCCTAGGCAAATTTTATTGCCTAAAATTTAGAAAGAAGTTTTAAGGAACCTCAAAATTCGCCCCAATGTTTTTGAAATAACCCTATTTAGTGTATTTAAATAAATATTAAAGTATTTTTAAAATTATCGCAAAAAAACCTAAAATTTTTGCACCCAAGGCTATGTTTTATGGATTTTTAGCTAAAAAATACAAGATCAGCCCCTTTTAATCTGTTTTAGACGCTAAAATGAAATTTAAGTATTTTAAAAATAAAACCTGTGACAGTCAGACATGTATTGTTGTGTGATCTTGTACGGAGCTGCCTGCACGAGATTTTGAGATGTTTTATTGACAAAACCGTGCCAGTCGATCGTGTATTGCTGTGTGATCTTGCACGGACCCGCTCACATGTGATTTTAAGTAATTTGATAAAACTGTGCCAGTCGATCGTGTATTGCTACGTGATCTTGCACGGACCCGCTCACACGTGATTTTAAGTGATTTGATAAAATCGTGCCAACCGATCGTGTATTGCTGCGTGATCTTGTATGGACTCGCTCGCACATGATTTTAAGTGATTTGATAAAATCGTGTCTGACAGACGTGTATTGCTGTGTGATCTTGCACGTATCTACTCGCTCGTGATTAGAGGCAAAGAGCGCGATGAATTACATGGAAATGTGAATGATGCTGAGATCCATGGAGTACGATGTACCGTGTTGTGTGCATGTGAGTGCGCTCTACCGTGTTATTGAGAAATATTGAAATGAATAAGCCGATTGGGTAGCTGACCACTCCCATGGCACTTGACATCCCGACACACCTAATCAGTGATTGCTTGGAGTCATTGACATTGACCAATTGTCCTATTGATTGATTATTGATGATGAATATTCCGCCATGCCTCACATATTTGATTTATTTGAACTGAGTTTGATGAAGTGAATTTCTGATATGAAATGAGTTTTATTTTACTGCATTTGATTTAATTGATATTTTGCAGTAATGTTTTCTTTGATGCCGACACTGTGAGAAAATGGTAATTTTCACTGTACTATACTGAACTGTATGATATTACTTCAAGCCCGTATTTTGTAGATAGTGTATTTATCTACCTGCCGCTTGATTTTTCTTACTAAGCATATTGAACTCACCCCTTACTTTACTCCACAAAGCTTTGTCAATAGCTGAGAGTGTTTGTAAGTCGAATAAATTTGCACAGTCATGTGTCAACGAAGGACTCTTCAACACTAAAGGTATACACGGCATAGACATTTTATTGTATCTATATTTTGCAAGTACTGTAATGTATAGAAAAATGTTTCTGGGGAAATGTGAACATGAAGGAACAACTATGATGATTAATTTTGTTTAAATTTGTCACCAAAAAATGAAATCTAGTACTTGTATTTACTGTTTCTAATCTGATATCGACTCGTAACCCAACCAGTAAAAATGGGAGTAAAATGGGTCGTTACAGAAGTGGTATCAAAGCAAGGTTGGTCTAATATGATTCAATTATTAGAAGTAAGAAGAATTCGAAAAGTTCACATCTCCAATATTGCTGTACATTGTTTAGATACAAACGGGTATACCTGACTGTATTTTATTGAGAAATTGAGTCATTGAATGTAGGAAAACTGATGGTTATAGCTGGTAGGTACTACAACCATAGTAGTAGACAAAAAGGAACTGTTTCTCGAAGTCGTGGAGATTGGCCTGAGAGATTTAGTGAACCCTCATCTGAACGTACAGTTCTTAGTTTAACTAAAATTTCTAAAGTCCACTACATAAGATTTGAGCTGATATGGAAACAATGATGACATTGTTCAGCCAAATAATAGTAACACAATAATGATGATGATGATTAAGGTATGACTGTGACTTGGAGAAAAACTGAGATAATTTCAAAAGTTATCCACTATTTTACTAGAATCAAGAATCCAGTTATAATGGAAATTGAATAAATGAATTGGAAAAGTTACGATCATGCAAACACACAAATCAATAGCCAACCTATCCTCATTTCATTCATATCAATGCATTTAATTAGGAAAACATCAAAGTCATGAAAATCCATGCATTTTTTGACCCTTACTACCCCTTTTCATAAAATTCCTACCAAGATAAACTCATCTTTTCTTTCCTATTTTTGGAACCTTTCTCAAAATTCTTAATACATTATTAGATATTTAGAGAAATTTGTGTCATATAATTCCCCTCCAAATACGTATAACTACCTCTAGGCACTTACAAAACTCCCTTACCTCAAATTACGTCGAGCGTAGTACAAGTTCAACCGCTAAAAGCTCGTCCAATCCAATTTGCTCCCAATCCGGTCTTTGGAGCTGTAAACATTCATCAATCACTTTATCACAATCGATATATCTTATCGGACTGTATAGTATTTAGCTTGGCCCATTTCAAATTTAGTCATCATTGTGCCATTCTTAGTCAATTTAGCTAGTAACTCACTTAGTTGTCCAATCAAGCACTTAACTTGCATGCTCTAACTTTAGTTCCTCCATTTATCCATGCATTTCACAATTACCATATATGCACATTTTATCACTTTGTCCAATACCATAATTTGCTTTCATACCACAATCTCAAAATTATGCTTATAACATTCCTAACACCTTGATATAACCTATTCATCATAGAATTCCACCATCTCCCATTTTCTGACACTAACCTATTTTTTGGGCATTGTTGATTCATCATATTCTAGGTAGTTTCAACAATGATACATACACTGTAAGACCCAAATTTTATCGAAATTCTTTATGATTCATGTGATGTAAACATGGTTTTATGTAAATTGAATCATAAGAAGATATTTACGTGAATGAAAAATGTAAATGGGATGAATAAAAATTCTCGAATGCATTTAAAGATCAAATGTTGGATTGAAATGGTCACAAATTAAATGAATGAGATTTGGACTGGAGATAAGGATTTAAAACATGAAATGAGTGAGGGTTCGTGAAGGGAAGTTGGATTGGTTTGGTCCCGAACACGTTGAAGGGTAAAACGGTCAAAAGATCAAAATTCGTTATAAATTCGATAAGAAAAATTTCATTAAAAATATGAAATTTAGAAATCTTGATATGAATTTATTGCAATAAATCGAAATTTTTACCTTGAAAAATTATCCCGAAAATATTGAAAAAATATACCGAAAAGACGAAAAAAGATGGATGAATTCATTTAATTGGTTAAATGAATAAAATATAATTTTTTAAGATATTTTGGATTTTAATTGAATAAAATAATGATTAAAATAATATTAAAATAAATTATAAATAAATAAATAAAATTAAAAAAATACAGAATCACGAAAATCGCGATTCTATAGAAACAGAGGCAAATCGAGGGAGCCTCACTGACGGAGGCGACCAGCGGTGAGCCCAGGCAAGGTACCGAGGAAGCCAGACGAGAGGTGGCCACCATCGGCACCAACGAAATCGACGAACGGCAGCCGGTGAAAGGAGAAAGAGAGTTGAGAGAGGGAGAAAAGGAAATTCGGTGACCGACTGATCAACGGCTGAATCGGCCAGTAGAACGGCGGCCAGCGCCGACAACGGAGGTAGAAAGGAAAGTCACTGACGCCGAAAGGGAGAAGAGCCGAACCAGCCACTTTTCGGCCAGCCATGGCGAAACCAAGGGCAGATTCGTGCACCGGACGACCCCGCAGAGCTGCTGGCGACTGAAGTCGGTAAAGAACCGGTCGACGATTGACTAAGTCTACCCACCTTCTGGTTATGGAAATCCCCAAATACTCTGAATGCGTAGGTGAAGTTATATGTAAAGAATATTGTGAAACATTATCTAGCGTTCCAGAGAGCATGGTATCAGATAGGGATTCTCGCTTCACTTCTCACTTTTGGGAATATTTTTAAGCTATAAGAACCCAACTGAGTATTAGCACAGCTTTTTGTTCTCAGACAGATAGTCAGTCAGAGAGGACTGTACATGTTCTGGAGGATATGATGAGAGTGTGTGCCATTGATTTTATAAGCTCCTGGGATGATCAGTTGTTACTAATCGAATTCGTCAATAATAACAGTTATCACTTGAGTATCAGGATGACTTTATATGAGGCATTGTATGGTCGTAGGGGTTGTTCCCCGACTTGGATAAGAAGAAGTGGGTGACAGATAGAGAATTGTTCTCGAATTGGTAAGACAAACCTCTGAGGATGTTCAGTTAATTTGTGAGAGATTTAGAACACCTCAGAGCAGACAGAAAAGCTATGCTGACAAGAGACAGAAAACCATTGAAATTCACCGAGGGTGAATCAGTATTGGTGGAAGTTACTTGTCCTAAGGGCATAAGGACATAACGAGATTTAGAAAGAAGGCAAATTGAGTTTGCTAGATTGAATCCTTTGAGATATTGGACAAAGTGGAAGATAAGGCCCGTAGGTTGGCATTACCACTTGAATAAGCAGGCATCCACAATGTGTCCCATCTTTTGATTCTTCGAAAATACTATCTGGACCCAGCATATGTGATCGGATATGAGCTCCAACAGCTTAGCTCAATGAAAGTATAATGTATGTTGAAAAATCGATTCGGGTATTAAACAGGAAGGAGAAAGTGTCGAGGTTTAAGATTATCTCCCTAGTCAAGTCCGTTGGTAGTATGACACTCCGAAAAAAGTCCTATGAGAACTAAAGAGTATGATGTGATAGACGTATCCGGAGTTGTTTATGGATCGATTTGACTTGGTTCGAATTTGAAGGACCAAATTTCTTAAGTGGGGGAGATTATGTAAGACCCGATTTTTATCGAAATTCTTCATGATTCATATGATGTAAACATGGTTTTATGTAAATTGAATCATAAGAAGAGATTTACGTGAATGAAAAATGTAAATGGGATGAATAAAAATTCCCGAATGCATTTAAAGATCAAATATCGAATTGAAATGGTCACAAATTAAACGAATGGGGTTCAGACTAGAGATAAGGATTTAAAACACGAAATGAGTGAGGGTTTCTGAAGGGAAGTCGGATTGGTTTGGTCCCGAACACGTTGAAGGGTAAAACAGTCAAAAGATCAAAATTCGATATAAATTCGATAAGAAAAATTTCATTAAAAATATAGAATTGAGAAATCTTGATCAATAACGAAGAAACAATTAAATTTCAGATTAAATTGATCAAGATATGAATTTATAGGAATTAATCAGAATTTTCACCTCGAAAAATTATCCCAAAAATATTAGAAAAATATACCGAAAAGTAGAAACAAGACAGATGAATTCATTTTATTGGTTAAATGAATAAAATATAATTTTTTAAGATATTTTGGATTTTAATTGAATAAAATAATATTAAAATAATATTAAAATAAATTATAAATAAAAAATAAAATAAAAAAATACAGAATCGCGAAAATCGCGATTCTGCAGAAACAGAGGCAAACCAAGGGAGCCTCACCGATGGAGGTGACCGGTGGTGAGCCCAGGCAAGGTGCCAAGGAAGCCAGACGAGAGGCGGCCACCACCGGCACCAACGAAACCGGCCAACGGCGGCCGACGAAATGAGAAAGAGAGCCGAGAGAGGGAGAAAAGGAAATCCGGTGACCGACGTCGATCTAGGCTCGGCCACCGCCAACCAAAGAAGCCCCACGCGAAGATCGACTGATCAGTGACTGAATCGATCTACAGAACGGTGGCCAGCGCTGGCAACGGAGGCAGAAAGGAAAGTCACCGACGTCGAAAGTGAGAAGAGCTGGACCGGTCACTTTTCGACCCCATAGCGAAACCGAGGGCAGATCCGTGCACTAGACGACCCCGCAGAGCTGCTGGCGATGGAAGCTGAAGAAGAATCGACCAGCAAAGCCCCGAACTGGCTGAATCGGACTGAATCGGCTGAACCGAAATGATCTGAACCAGGCTGAACTGGATCGAACCGGTTCAGCCAGAAAAGAAGAAAAAGAAAGAGAAAAAAGGGAAAAAGAAAAAGAGAAAAAATTAGGGAAAAATCCCAAAGATACAATCGAGCTACGGGTAAGTTGGTAAGCAGTCGAAATTGACTGATTTAAATTTTAAAATATTTAATTTCATTAATATTCGACTGAAAGTTTACCCGAAAAAATATTTAATTATGTACCTCGACAATTGACGTCAAACGAGAGCTCGAGACAGCCTCGATTTGTGTACTTCATGGAATCTCGGGTAAGTAATCCTTATTTACGACAATTTGCATAGTTATGCATGTTAAAAATTTACCGCATAAATTACGAATTAATTCCGTAGAAAATGAATTAAATTCTAGAATTAGAGATAAATTGTCGTTAATGATTAATTGAGTTATCCGAGAGTTTAGAACGAGACTCAATAGATACTGATGGGTCCAATAGACCTCGATAATGTAAATAGCAAGTGAAAAATGGGCTTAAGGCCGATTAAGGCCCATTATGGTACAATTGGACCGAATAGGGGTAAACGGCCCAATGATTTAAATTAAGCCCAAAAAATATGAAATACAATAAATTATATTGTATTTGATCTGATGAATATTTATCCATAGTTTCGAAGATTGGATTGGGAGTAAATCGGACTGCATGACGAGACATCAGTGGAAAGGTCAGACTGTACAGAAAAATGAGGTAAGGGAATTGTGTGAGTAGCTAGAGGTAGCTACGCGTATTTTTAATAGGTTTTGTATACACTGAAAATGTATAAAGATTTTAGGACTCGGAATAGATAAAAGACTAGTTTGCCCCTATTGAGGGAATTCACCCAAGGATGGTGAAAGCATGACATGCATGAAATGCATGATTTAAGAAATTTTCTGATTTAAGGAATTTTCTTGATTTTTAAGCAAGCAAATCGGTAGATTGGCCAATAATTGCATAAATTTCTCAAGATAACACTACATAAGTGTTATTAAGATTTAAATGAAATTTCTTTGGAAAATGAGCCAACTATCAAGTTTATATGGAAACAGATAATGCTAGCGCATAGCTCGCACTATAACTGCGTTGTGAGTGTGCATAAAATGTGCTAGAGCGGTTGCTCGCACCGACTTATGTGACATCATATGCGTGAAATGTGCTAGAGCGATTGCCCGCACTGATTTTTATTATTGTGAAATGCATGAGAGGTGCTGGAGCCTAGCTTGCACCATGTTTTGACTGTTTTGGCTTGCTTTGACTTGATATGCATAAAAAGGTGTTGGAGCGATTACTCACACTAGTTTTTATGATTTGAAATGCATGAGAGGTGCTGGAGCTTAGCTCGCATCTTGTTTTGATATGATAATTTCATAAAAGCCGTGCTAGAGTGTAACTCGCACGAGATTTGATTTATTTATGCATGAAACCATGCTAGAGCATTGCTCGCACGAAATTTTGATTTACTTGAGTATTTATTCGTGCTAGAGCATTGCTCGCACGAAGTTTTGAATGATTTATGACTTATATGAATTTATAACTCTTTTTAAAGTCGTATTGAAGTGCTACTCGTACGCAGATTTTATTGATTTTTATGAAACCGTGCTAGAGTTTCATTCGTACGAGATTTTTAGATATCATGAATATGCATGGAGCCATGCTAGAGCTTCGCTCACACAAGGATTTATATGACATGCATATAGCCATGTTGGAGCCTCCTGTAGACTGTGTGTCACAGTGAGATGATATGTCCACACGTGCATACTGAGACATATTTGGCATGGGTGGATAAGACCTATTGCAGGTACCCCCAGCTGAGATTGGGTTCATGGAGTACATTGTACCGTGTATATCACATGGAGTACGTTGTACCGTGGGGATTGTTGGAGTTGAGTGGCATTAGCCACGAGGTAGCAAGTCTTGCCCTCGCAATCCTGATGTTATATTGTTCTGGCGGCAGGATTGACCCACCTCCATTTTAGGTGTGACACCCCACACACTAAGTACCGTGTAGCCAGGGATCACTAGGTTATGGTTATAGTCCTCGATGTTACTGATATAGTCACCTACATGTCTCACATGATATAACTTGTGGTTTCGATAAACCAGGGCAGACCCGAGGGAGGGGTCAGGCCCTCGATTTTGTGATTTTCTACTATGATTCCAGATTTTTCAGAGGATTTTATGAAATGTGTCCCTAAACAAAGGGTGACTTTTATAACAGAATTTTATAATGAATTTTTAATGAGATTGATTTATGAGATGCTTAACCCCTTCGGGTTATTTTATACTACGCTTTAATGAAGTGATTTAAATGCAGTAGCATGATGAGTTTTCCATGCTTTAATTATAAATTCATGAAAAGAATTGTTTCTCATGATTTGTCTCACATGACATGAATTAATGCATGATCTTGATTTATTTCATGCTAATTATGATTTTATGATTTTTCATAAAATGCCATTGATGCATGAGTTGCATGATTTCTATATGCACGAATAGTTTTTATAAACTATAGCAATGATGTATGCATGATTTTGTGCGTGAGATTTAAAGGAAAAGAAATGGATTTTAAGGGCATGGCATTATGAGCATGTAGATAGTGGAGCTATCTACTTACTTGCATAATTCTCTTACTGAGCGTGTGGTTAGCTCATCCCCCTTATTTTCTCATCTTTTCAGAGCACTCGCAGTAGTTAGTGAGCGGCTAAGAACTTGCATCTTGGTATCTGTTGCTTCCCATCGAGAGATAGGTATACACATTTGTATAGTTTCGTATCTAAATATGTAAATGCACAGTACTGTAAATGGATATGATGTCGGGGATGTAAGGTTATGTAAATATCATTGTATAAGTATTTAGTTAAATTCAAAGGATAGTAAATCCTGATATGTGAATTGGATTATGGAAATGGAATGGTAAATAGGTGAGAGGTGTCTAACACCGAATCATAGCCCAACTGTTAGTAGGATGGTCACGATGCGAGAAAGGTAAGAATTAAAGAATAAACAAAAAATAAAAAAATTTGTAGTGATTTTTAGGAAATTTGGGTCGTGACATACACCAATCTACTCCTAACAACATCTTAATATACATATTTAGAGTTAGTACATCGAAAACTCACCTAGCTTGACTTTTCTCTTATTCGAAATTGAAAGATCCATTGGCTCCTTCAATACAACAAGTTGAGTTTTGATTCCAAGGTATGTTATTCTCCTCCTCACAATGAACAACTTTACTCTAATAGCCTTTTTCTCAAATCTTTTTGAAAGGGGAGGTATTCTAGAGAGAGAAAGCTTGTTTTTTGGGTAAAAATGGAGGGGAAAGGTTTGATTTACTAAAGAATGAGGATTGACCGTCGGGTTTTTATAGGATAAGAGTGAGGAGATCAATCTGCTAGGGTGAAGATTGATCTGCCTTTGGTTTTTAAACTACTGAGATGTTCAGGCATGAAAGGTGGGATCGATATGCTCTTTGGGGATGAGATCGATCCTTTCTTAGCAGAAGCTTGAGGAGATCGATCTGCTCATAGGGAGAGATCGATTTGCTCCTGACAGAATCAAATGAGATCGATCTACACTTAGGAAGGGATCGATCTCTGCTAGGCAGAAGCAAATGCAGATCGATCTGCTCATAGGGGAGATCGATCTGCTCCTAGGGGAGATCGATCTAGCCTTAGCAGATTCACTCGAAATTGTTCTACTTAAATTGTCACGAGCCATTTCATTTCCCTTTTTAACCGAAAATCTCAATAAATTTTTTGCATTTTTCCTTTAGTTACTCAGTCGCGAACGAACTTACCACTACGTTGTTGGGCTGTAAGTCAATAATAATCCACTCATAACATTCATTCTCCGTTAATAAAAGTGATGTTAGATATTTGAAAGTCAATCATTTACTTACACAAATTACAATTAATGATATCTACATCCCCCATAGTTACAACTTGATGATTACTGAGCCATTACATTGTTTAGATACAAAAAGAATCCTGTGTATATATCTTTTGGCAATGGAAGCAGCGGATATCGAAAAATACAAGGCCTCATCCTCGCTGGGCTACTATGCACACTCTGTAGGAGGGGAAAACAGAGAGGGATGAGAAACCACACGCTCAGTAAGGCAATAATGCAAGCATGGTCGATAACTACTCTATCTACATACTGATAATGTTATGCATAAATCATTTATAACAGTAGCATGAGGAATTAAAACTATGCCATATGAGTATACATATATCAAGTATTTAAATCATGCAAATTGGCATATAAAACATGGTAAAATCATCATGTACAAATCATCTCATGCTCATCAATCGTCAAATCTCATAGAAAAGGGCAATTCATTTAAGAAACATCCTTTGATTTCACATCTCTTTCTTAAATACTTATAATCTCATCACAAATCATTTTCTCATTCACAAACATCATTACCGTTTCACAAATCAAATCCCACAAGGCTCGACCCCTCCATTGGGTCTACCCTGGACAGTCAAAATCACACTCAAGTATCAAGACCATGTGGTATTATGTAATAAGCAAGGAGACAGGTCACTATATCTCAATAGACCATGTTGACCAACTATGTCGTAAATCATCCCAAACCACACGGATCCCGATGTGCGGGGTATCATGCTGGAACGAAGGTAGGTTAGTTCTCCGCCAGACTTTCTCATCAGTATCTCAACCACGCAGTACATCGTACTCCATGTGATATACACGGTACATCATACTCCGCGGACCCATAACATGGTTGGGGGTGCCTGCAGTAGGTCTTATCTAACCCATACCGAGTGAAACCGCTAGTCTCAAGTACACATGGGAGTACTCTTAATACTAGGTCCTAGTCCTTCATGGCATTGCTCGCCCCTGTAGGGTTCCCTGATTCAAGTCCTAGCCCCTCACCCTCACCCCACTCAAAAGGTCTGTTAGGCCTATTGGGTTTCTTGAACACCAATCTGTATTACCCTTACCACGACATCATTCATTCTACAGTGTGAAAACCTATGCGAGCTAAGCTCTAGCACAATTCATGCATTATCATTAAATCACCTCGTACAAGCAGTGCTCTAGTACAACATTTATGCATAAAACATGAAGAAAATCACGTACCAGCATAGCTCTAGTACGGTTATAGAAATCTACTCGAAATCCACGTACGAGCAAAAGCTCCAGTACGGTTTATAAAACATCACTACAATTCAAATCAAAGTGCGAGCTAAGCTCCAACATGTTTCAAACATGTGAAAACATCAATATAAAGTGCGAGCTAGGCTCCAGCACGGTTTCATTCACATAAAACAGGATAGGCGACTCATAAACAACCAAAACATTCACAACCCATGCTTTGCACCTCACATGTGCTATTTTGTAAAAAGCTCAAAGCCAGCCTATCAGTCAATTTGCTTAAAACAAAGCAAGGTGTTTTGTGAAAACATTCAAAACATGTGATTTATGCAATTATTAGCCTTACTATCTCATTTCTTTATAACACCATTTCAAATCACCAAATCTCATACAAATACTCGTAGTTGTTTCCATACATCATCAACCTCATTTCTAAATACGCATGCATTTTTACAACACCCTATATACCCATAAAATACGAGCAGCTACCTATATATACTTACAGAATTCCCTTATCTGGAAATCACGTCACGAGATTTCACTTCCTTAAAGCTTCTTACTCGTGCGGTTCGATTCGTCTCCACTGGACTCTTCGTAACTGCACACAATCGTATTTCACATTATTTTAGTCCACTATAATACAACCCTTGTGCTTGCTATAGTCAATTCAATCTATAGCCTCTATTAAAACTTATAAGGCCTCGTTTCATCTCTCTATTCGTATCGAATCTATGGATTTCTTTAGGCTTATTTATTCATACCTATTCGATAACAAATCGATATTACGCTCACAGTGTTCCTATTTCATCAGTTTTCCTCACTATGGCATTTATCAACATATTACATACTCATCTCCATAAATTCACTTAATCCACAATGTAGCTTCATTTACCCACTTCAAATCATCCACATTATTCCATTAACAACTTAACATATCCCATAAATCATCAATTCATCCATATTAAACTTTCTCACACTAGATTCATTCCATTTTCTAGGTCACATTAGTTCCAATACTACCCAGATGGTTTCAACTAACAATACTCATGCAAATCAACTCCAAGATCAATAAACAAACCTATATGCTTGAGTTGGAGCATTAGAAACTTACCAATCTAGTTTCTCTTCTTGCTCCAAAGGAAAGTGCTCATTGCTCCTTCAATACTAACAATGAGGTTTTGGATTTAAACTATGTTGTTCTCTTCCTCAAGATGAACAACTTTGTGTCTAATGGCCTCCCTTCAAATCTTACTGGAATGGGTGGATTTTAGAGAGAGAAATATAGGTTTTCGGTTAGAAATGGAAAGGTGTTGTTGTTTCTCAAAAATTACAGATTTCAGCGCCCTCTTTATAGAAATCACTTGATGAGATCGATATGCACTAGGAGGAGATCGATCTAATCCCCTTAAATTCCTCTTTTTTATGGCATTTTCAAGCATGCGATCGATCTGTCAAAGCTTGAGATCGATTTGCTCCAACCAGAGAGCTAAAGGAGATCGATCTGTATGCTTGAGGATCGATCTTTTCATTACAGAATGTTTAGGAGATCGATCTGGCCCCATAGAAGATCGATATGCTCTATTCCATTGCTCAAATAAGAGCATTCTGGCTCTTCCAGATCAATCTCTCATCCTATGAGATTGATCTAGCCTTCATATTTTCCTAATTTTGCTGCAGTTTTCTGTAGTAACTTAACACAAAACATCGTCACTTTGCTGCCATTATCATTTTCTCATCCAACCACCTTTAAGACTTGAAAATGGCATCCATTCATATATACACATTAGAACTTGTGTGTATTCTTTGTATAGCCAAAAGTATTCCATACCAAGCTAAATGGAAGTACAACTTCATTCTATTTCACCACACTACTCATTTTGAGTTTCAATCACATTTATCACTTGTAAAAGCTCATTTCTTCATATTCATACACAATGAAACTTGTATGTACATTACAAACTCATATTACACGTATGTACATTACATTTATAGACTTTACATCACTTGTACTTCACATTACAAGTACATTACCACCCTTATGAATCCATAAGGTTTACATCCAAAAATACGAGTCTTACATCCTCCCCTCCTTCAAGAAATTTGGTCCTCCAAAATTAGAACTAAGTTACTCTTCAAAAAGTTGGGGGTACTTCTCCCGTATCAAGTTCTCCAATTCTCATGTGGCCTCTTCCGCCGTATGATGTTGCCAAAGAACTTTCACCAAGGGAATTGTCTTATTCTGTAGTTCCTTCTCTTTTCTATCCAATATCTGAACCGACTTCTCAACATATGTCATACTCTCATTGAACTCCAATAGCTCATATCTTATCACATGTGTCGAGTCCGGGTGATACTTTCGAAGCATAGAGACGTGGAAGACATTGTGAACATTTGCCAAGTCTAGCGACAATGCCAACCTATACGCCTTATCTCCCACTCTCTCCAAAATCTCGAAGGGTTCGATATAAGTAGGGCTCAACTTGTCCTTCTTACCAAATCTCATAATACCCTTCGATGGTGAAACTCTCAGAAATACCGACTCACCCACATCAAACTCTAGTGGTCTTCGTCTCTTGTCAGCATAACTCTTTTGTCGGCTCTGAGCTGTTTGTAATCTCTCACGTATCAATTGGACATCCTCATATACCTGTTGTACTAAGTCAGGAGAAAAAATCTGTCTGTCACCAACCTCTTCCCATCCAATGGGGGATCGACACCTGCATCCATACAGAGCCTCATAGGGTGTCATCTCGATACTCGTTTGATAACTATTATTATAGGCGAACTCGACTAATTGCAGGTGATCATCCCAGGAGCCTCCAAAATCCAGCACACACGTTCTTAACATATCCTTCAGGGTCTGTATTGTCCTCTCTGACTGCCCATCTGTCTGAGGATGAAAAGCAGTGCTAAAACTCAGTCGGGACCCTAGCGCTTCATGAAAATGTTCTCAAAAATAGGAAGTGAAACGGCATCCTTATCAGAAACAACGCTCACTGGAACACCATGTAGCCGTACTATCTCTCAAATATACAGGTTCGCTAACTGACTCAGTGTATCAGTAGCTCTCATAGCTAAGAAATGGGCGGACTTAGTCAATCGCTCCACAATAACCTATATGGCATCATGACCTCTGTGGGTCCTCGATAACCCATCACAAAATCTATGGTGACATGCTCCCACTTCCAAGTCGGTATTGGTAGAGGCTACAATAACCCTGTAGGCTTCTGATGCTCTACCTTCACTTGCTGACAAATGAGACACTTAACGACATACTCAACAATGTCTCTTTTCATTTCGGACACTAATAAACCTTTCGAAAGTTTTGATACATCTTGTTACTCCCTGGATGTATCGTGTACCTCGATGAGTGAGCCTTTGATAAAATCAGTCTCTTGATCTTAGGATCCTCGGGAACATATACTCTGTCTCTGAACCTCAATAAGCCATCAGCACTTAGCTCTACATCAATACCTACACCTGTTTGTATCTGCCTTAGCCAATCGATACACCGTCGATCGCTCTGCTGAGCTTGTCGAATACGGCCAATCAACTCTGGCTCTAGTCTCAAACTAGCCATGATATCCAACCTCTCCACTCCAGGTGGGGTTACATCTAAACTGAGGTTCGTAAATTGTTCCAACAACTCATGTTCCCATACCATCAAATAAGATACCAACCCTAGGTTGTTCCTGCTTAAACCATCGGCAACTACATTTGCCTTATCCGAGTGGTACATGATTTCACAATCATAGTCTTTTAGGAGTTCGAGCCATCTCCTCTGTCTCATATTCAGTTCTTTCTGTGAGAATAGGTACTTGAGACTCTTATGATCTATGAACACCTGAAATTTCTCACCATAGAGGTAGTGACGCCATATTTTCAAAGCAAACACCACGGTCGCTAACTCCAAATCATGCGTCGGGTAGTTCCTCTCGTGATCTTTCAACTGTCAAGATCCATAGGCAACTACCTTCCCACCCTGCATCAGTACACAGCCCAGTCCCTAGTGTGATGCATCCGCATATACCGAGAATCCTCCTGAGCTGGTAGGAATGGTGAGAACTGGAGCAGTGGTCAATTGACACTTAAGCTCCTCAAAACTCCTCTCACATGCATCATCCCATACAAACTTAACATCCTTACGCGTGAGGCGTGTCAACGGAGAAGCTAGTTTGGAGAAACCCTCAACAAATCTTCGGTAATACCTTGTCAATCCCAGAAAATGTCTGATCTCAGTAACTATCTTGGGCTGTTCCCACTGTACAACTGCCTCTATCTTGGATGGATCCACCGATACCCCATCCCTTGACATAACATGCCCTAGAAATGAATCTGTTCTAACCAAAAGTTACACTTGCTGAGTTTGGCATACAACTCTTTCTCTCAGAGAGTTTGCAGAACTATCCTTAAGTGCTCCTCACGATCTTCCCTGGACTTGGAATATACCAAAATATCATCAATGAATATAATCACAAACTTGTCCAGGTATGGCTTAAACATGTCATTCATCAGTACTATAAATGATGTGAGGGCATTCGTCAATCCGAATGGCATCACTAAGAACTCGCTGTCTTGGGTACATCTTCACTCTTGATCCTTAACCGATGATACCCTGACCGCAGATCTATTTTAGAAAATACTTGGGCTCCCTAGAGTTGATCCAGCAAATCATCTATGCATGGAAGGGGGTATTTGTTCTTAATGGTGGCCTAATTCAACAACCGGTAATCTATACACAGTCGAAGGTTTCCATTCTTCTTCCTTACAAACAGTACCAGTGTCCCCAAGATGAGACACTTGGTCTTATAAACCCCTTCTCCCGTAACTCTTGCTGCTATTCCTTTAGCACTTCCAACTCAATCAGAGCCATTCTATATGGTGGTTTCGATATCGGCTCTATACCGGCACTAACTCTATGCAAAATTCCATTTCCCTTTCAGGTGGTAGTCCTGATAATTCATCCGAAAAGACATCAGGGTAATCTACAATTACGGGTATGTCCCTCAATTCTGGGTGTACCTCATTTATATCGACCACGTAGGTAATGAACCCTTCACATCATTCTTTCCACCGTTAGTATCACAAGTCATTACATCAATATTCAAAATAAACAGTACATTCATCTCTCAAGCATTAAAATTAAATCATACTCATTTCATTCCTCATAATCATGTGATTTCATTTTATTTCATAAATCTTACAACATGGTTTCCTATCTCGAAAAACATTAAGGTTTTAGCATGACAATCCATAACAACCCGATTGGTAGCCAACCAATCCATTCTCAATATTACATCAAAATCATTCATATTCAATAAAATTAAATTGGCTGTCATTTCTTTTACCTCTATATTTAGCTTACAATCTCTACATACATGCTCAGTCAATTGACTATCATTCATGGGTGTGGAAATCATCAACATTTTGTCCAATAATGTTGGTTTCACATGCTTCAATAATTTATGTGCAAAAGAAGGTGATATGAAGGAATGCGTGGCACCGGGATCAAACAATACCAATGCTTCTAAATCAAAGATTAGGATGGTACCTTTAATCACATTCGTCAAAGCATCTGCGGTGTCCTAATCCAGTGCATGTACTCTTCCTCTGCTCACACCCGTTGTCTGCTTCCCTTTTTCCTCAGCTATAGCCCTCCTCCTCAGGGCAGCTGTCTCAACTGGAGCTCTCTCTGGCTCTTTGCCCTTCTGCGGGGCAGTCTCAATCATCTCAGTATAGTACCTCGAAATATGCTCAGGCTTCCCACACCTAAAACATGATACATAGGGTATTTGACATGGTCTAGTCCCATGGTATCTCCCACATCTCCTATACTGATCTGTGGTAGGTCGTGGTCCTCCAATCACCATACCCCTCAGTATAGTCAAGTCGGGTATACAAGAGGTCTAGCAGCTCTCTCCTGCACCTCCCCGATCTTAGGTCTCTTCTTGAAAAACCTTTGGCCTCCTCTCTTAGCCACTCTATCAAACTCGGATCTCTTTCGATCTCTGTCCTTCCTGACACTAATCCTCCCAAGCTCGAAGGTATTCTGCTCAAAGTCTTGCTCGCATAACTAAGCCTTGTGTACTACCTCCTCATAAGTCTGAAGGTCAAATGGGGCTAGCTTAGTTCAGATGGCCAACCTCAACCCATCAACAAACTTTTGAATCTTTCGGGCCTCATTACCCATCGTGTCCAGGTCATATCTCCCCAATGACATAAACTTGGACTCATACTCGTCCACAGTTTGTGTGAGACTCCATATAGGTTTAACCTTATTTATATATGTAAATGAATTCATAAGTATGATGATATACTTGTAATGTGAATTATATGTAAGGTAAGTCCATAAGTTTAAGGGACACACATTTAATATGAGTTGTGATTGTACGTATAAGTTACAATATATATGAATGTGAAGGAATGGACTTAAACATGGGAAGAATATGAGTGGTATGGTGAAATGGAAGGAAGATTTCATAAGTTGTGCACTTTTATTTGGTTTATATCATGTAACATTGGTTACACAAAGGTTACACACAAGTTTTAATGTGCACAAGATATGGATGGATGTCATTTTCAAGTCTTAAAGATAATCGAATGAGAAAATGACTATGACAGCAAATTAAGGATGTTTTGGTATGTGTTGCTACAGAAAAACTGTAAAAAATCTGGAAATATGAATGTTAGATCGATCTCATAGGATGAGAGATCGATCTGAAAGAGCCAGAATGCTCTTATTTGAGCAATGGTATAGGGCAGATCGATCTCCAAGAGAGCAAGATCGATCTCTAAAATATTCTATAAAATGTAGATCGATCCTTAGGGGAACAAATTGATCTCCTTAGCTCTCTGTTTGGAGCAGATCAATCTCAAGCTTCAACAGATCGATCTCATGCTTAAAATGTCATGGAAAAGAGGGATTTAAAGGGACCAGATCAATCTCCTCCTAGAGCAGATCGATCTCATCAAGTCAATTCTATAAAAAGGAGCAGTGAATCTACAGATTTGAGAAAAACACTTCACCCTTTTCATTTCAACTCAAAAACCTAGCTTTCTCACTCCTAAATCCAGCCATTTTCAGTAAGATTTAAGGGAAAGCTATTAGAGAAAAAGTTGTTCACATCAAAGAGAAGAACAACATAGTTAGGAGACATTTTTCCCATTTGTTGGATTTAAGCAACAAGGTGCATTTCTATTGGAGCAAGGAGGAAATCAAGCTAGGTGAGTTTCTAATGCAAATACTCAAGTATATTTGTTTGGATATTGATGTGGGAAATGATTAGTACGCATAGAAATGATAGAAACTACCTAGAAAGTAAAGAATCCACCATAACCTAGAAATGGTCTAGTGTGAGAAAGTGAAATGTAGAAGTATTAATGATGAATGAGTTATCTTAAAAGGATGATTGTGTTGTGGGTATGATTTGGATGTGCTGATATTGGGATAAATTGCGAGATTTACCACAAGGGGTAAAATGTATATTTAAGGCATTGGATAAATGCTTAGTTGAACAAGATTTAGAAACGTTAACTCAAGTACTTGATGGATGAATTGCAGTTTTTGATGATACACCGGAACAAGCCGAGATAAGAACGCGAGAAGCATAAAGAAGGACAGTTGCACACAAGGAAATCAAGGTAAGGGACTGTGTGTTAGCTATAGATATGTTCGTACGTATTTTACGACAATTTCGTAGATATAATACTAGAATTAGAACGATACTACGATTCTATGAAATGATATGGAAGCATTAAATGTATTATGATATATATATATATATATATATATATATATGTATTGAGAAATGGGATCGGGTAAGGAACTAGCATGATATGCATGTTTTCAATTTTTTTTCTCAATTTTTATATCGATATTGGTGATTGAGAAATGATGATGATAGGTTGGCTAATTTTACATGTTTTAGCATGAAGAGGCATACTGCATAAATAAACATATTTTGAGTTTTAAAAAGAGAAAATAGCTATTTATCGAATTTGAGATGAGATTTGGTGTTGAAGCTCTAGCTCCCACTCGTTTTAATGACTTTGACTATTTGTTGGAGTGTTAGCTTGCACATGATTTTATACTTTTGATGTGCCGTGTTGGAGTTTAACTTGCACGATGGTTTTGAGAAAAGTGCTAGAGCTTTGGTCGCACCTGTTTTTACTGAGTTAAGGTAAACCTAGGGGTTTGAGACCCAAGAGGATGCCAGTCAACGGCCTTTGAAAGGGTCGGGCCTTAACGATAAATCATACCGCACTGGAGCCTTGCGATGAGTGTGTGTCACGCTGCATGCTCGCCTGGTATATGAGACATGGTTCAGGATGAAAAGTCCATCGGAGTTGGAGTATGGGCTTGGGTCCACGGTCGTACATAGTACTATGTAGTTGTCTGTTGGTATACTATGTACTGTGCTGGGTGCACATGAGTACGAGTATCACGTAGATGACACATGACGTACCTTATACCGTGAGCATATGAGGAGATGAGGTTGATTGAGATGAGCCAGAGGGTAGGACTGACCCATCCCCCTTCAAGCGAAGTGATGCCCTGTGCACACCTGATCAGTGAGGCCTGGGATCACTGACTATGGCCATATGTCGTGGATATTTGATTACCAAAAATTCCAAGCCTGTCTCACAGATTCGATAAACAGAGACATCTCAAAAAAGAAAGAGATTTGAGGAAAAGAAGTGATTGAGAAAGTAAAGAGATTTTGTGTTTTGATAATTCTCTGATTTAGACACTTGTGCCGTGAGGGCATTGTTTTTATGAATCATGTTTTAAAATGGAAGCATGACACATATGATTTACATGAAAGTGCAAAAGAGAAATGTATGTTTAAATGCCTTTTCGTATGATATTTCCATTTAAAATGAAAATAGGGTTTTGATTTATACATGCATGGGCTATGTAGGTAGTACGATATCTACCTGCTAGCATTCATTTTCTTACTGAGCTGTGGTTTGTTCATCCCACTATTTTCCCCTTCAGGTACTGAGAAGTAGGAGAGCGGTGGTATCTAGATTCCTTTTTGAGTTGGACAGCTCCCGCCAGTCGTAAAGGTATAAGAATCGTATACACAAGCTTATTTTGTATCTATTTTGTCGTATCGCACAGTTGTACCTTAGACTTGTAAATAGTTTTATGGGGATGATATGTAAATACATTGTATTTATACAATTTATTTTGTATATCAACACTCACCTGGGAGTGTGAATAAAATTTTAAAAATTTTTCGTTGTAAATGTATGAACTTTAGTAATTACATCGTCTCATAGCCCAACCGTACTCGCGTAAATATGGGTAGAAGGGCACCCAGAAGTGGGGTGTGACAGTTCGGTTCCCCTAAACCAAATTCATGAATTCCATCCGCAATTTTCTCTGTGCGGTGGCTGGGATGTACTGTCTCCTAAATGCCTCCAAAAATATCTCCCATGAGATCTTGGAGTGTCTAGCCCTCAATATAACCTCGGTGGATCTCCACCAGTGTTCTGCCTCGCCTTTAAGCATAAACACGGTAAAGGCTACCTTCTCCGCTGATATGCATCGGAAGAATTTGTACAACTTTTCCATCTCATACACCCAATCCTCTGTAAACACTGGGTCCTTTACCCCTATGAACACTGGGGGTTTCAACCCTTGGAACTCTCACAATCTGCTCAACTCGCAGTCATAACCCAACTCACTACTGCTATGTTGTGGAGCGATAGGAGAATCTGTATCCTAGATTGGAGGTGGTGTAACTGTAGCTATCTCTGCAGTTTGAGGTCTCTCCACCTCTGCAGCTGCCTGTCCAAACGTAGGCTGTGTTGCGAGACATCGTCTATCACCGGCACCAATGCCTACGTGACTATCTCCACCAGGTTCTTAATACTCCGCTCTATCCTAGCGAAGCGTGCCTCTGTATCTCCTGCTCTCTCAGCAGAGTCCTGTGGAACCTGATCAGTCTGTGGCTCCGCACGGCTCTCAGGCCTACCTCTACGGCCTCTAGCACATGCTCATGCCCCTCTACCTCGACACGTAACAGGCATATCACCTAACTTCCTGTATTAATAACCATTTATTAAGCTTAATCCATCACTGTATACAGAGTTAGATCTAAACAAAAGCACAATAATATGGGGATATACGTTTCCTACGTTTTATTACTGACTCACATCAGGCCAACTTAGCTTTGATACCAATCTCTGTCACGACCCATTTCATTTCCCTTTTTAACCGAAAATCTCAATAAATTTTTCGCATTTTTCCTTTCCTTACTCGGTCGCCAACGAACTTACCACTACGCTGTTGGGCTGTAAGTCAATAATAATCCACTCATAACATTCATTCTCCGTTAATAAAAGTGATGTCATATATTTGAAAGTCAATCATTTACTTATACAAATTACAATTAATGACATCTACATCCCCCATAGTTACAACTTGATGATTACTGTGACATTACATTGTTTAGATACAAAAAGAATCTCGTGTATATACCTTTTGGCGATGGAAGCAACGGATATCGAAAAATACAAGGCCTCAATCCTCGTTGGGCTACTATGCACGCTCTGTAGGAGGGGGAAAATAGAGAGGGATGAGAAACCACACGCTCAGTAAGGCAATAATGCAAGCATGGTAGATAACTACTCTATCTACATGCTGATAATGTTATGCATAAATCATTTATAACATGAGCATGAGGAATTAAAACTATGTCATATGAGTATACATATATCAAGTATTTAAATCATGCAAATTGGCATATAAAACATGGTAAAATCATCATGTACAAATCATCTCATGCTCATCAATCGTCAAATCTCATAGAAAAGGCAATTCATTTAAGAAACATTCTTTGATTTCACATATTTTTCTCAAATACATACAATCCCATCACAAATCATTTTCTCATTCACAAACATCATTACCATTTCACAAATCAAATCTCACAAGGCTCGACCCCTCCCTCGGGTCTACCCTGGACAGTCAAAATCACACTCAAGTATCAAGACCATGTGGTATTATGTTATAAGCAAGGAGACAGGTCACTATATCTCAATGGACTATGTTGGCCAACTATGTCGTAAATCATCCCAGACCACACGGATCTCGATGTGCAGGGTATCATTCTGGAATAAAGGTGGGTTAGTTCTTCGCCAGACTTTCTCATCAGTATCTCAACCACGCGGTACATTTTACTCCATATGATTTACACAGTACATCATACTCCGCGGACCCATAACAGGGTTGAGGGTACCTGCAGTAGGTCTTATCTACCCCATACCGAGTGAAACCTCTAGTCTCAAGTGCACGTGGGAGTACTCTTAATACCAGGTCCTATCTCCTTATAGCCTTGCTCGCCCCTATTGGGTTCCCTGATTCAGGTCTTAGCTCCTCACCCTCACTCTACTCAAGAGGTCTGTTAGGCCTGTTGGGTTCTCTATATAGATTAGTGTCAAGTCCTAGCCCCTCACCCTTACCCTACTCAAGAGGTCTGTTAGGCCTGTTGGGTTTCCTGAACACCAATCTGTATTACCCTCACCACGACATCATTCATACCACAGTGTGAAAACCTATGCTAGCTAAGCTCTAACACAATTCATGCATTATCATTAAATCACCTCGTACGAGTGGCGTTTCTAGTATGGCATTTATGCATAAAACATGAAGAAAACCACGTACGAGCATAGCTCCAATACGGTTATATGCATAAGAAATCCCTTTGAAATCCACGTACGAGCAAAAGCTCCAGTATGGTTTATAAAACATCATCACATTTCAAATCAAAGTGCGAGCTAAGCTCCAGCACGTTTCAAACATATGAAAACATCAATATACAGTGCGAGTTAGGCTCCAGCATGGTTTCATTCACATAAAATAGGATAAGCGGCTCATAAACAACCAAAACATTCACAACCCAAGCTTAGCACCTCACATGTGCTATTTTGCAAAACGCTTAAACATTTGCCAGCCTATCAGTCAATTTGCTTAAAACAAAGTAAGGTGTTTTGTGAAAACATTCAAAACATGTGATTTATGCAATTATTAGCCTTACTATCCCATTTCTTTATAACACCATTTCAAACCACCAAATCTCATACAAATACTCGTAGTTGTTTCCATGCATCATCAAACTCATTTCTAAATATGCATGCATTTTTACAACACCCTATATACCCACAAAATACGAGCAGCTACCTCTATATACTTGCAGAATTCCCTTACCTGGAAATCATGTCGCGAGATTTCACTTCCTTAAAGCTGCTTACTCGTGTGGTTCGATTCGTCTACACCGGACTCTTCGAAACTGTACACAATCGTATTTAACATTATTTTAGTCCACTATAACGCAACCCTTGTGCTTGCTATAGTCAATTCAATCTATAGCCTCTATTAACACTTATAAAGCCTCGTTTCATCTCTCTATTCGTATCTTGAATCTATGGATTTCTTTAGGCTTATTTATTCATACCCATTAGATAACAAATCGATATTAAGCTCACAGTGTTCCTATTTCATCAATTTTCCTCACTATGGCATTTATCAACATATTACATACTCATCACAGTGTTCCTATTTCATCAATTTTCCTCACTATGGCATTTATCAACATATTACATACTCATCTCCATAAATTGACTCAATCCACAATGTAGCTTCATTTACCCACTTCAAATCATCCACATTATTCCATTAACAACTTAACATATCCCATAAATCATCAATTCATCCAAATTACACTTTCTCACACTAGATTCATTCCATTTTTTAGTTCACATTAGTTCCAATACTACCTAGATGGTTTCCACTAACAATACTCATGCAAATCAACTCCAAGATCAATAAACAAACCAATATGCTTGAGTTGGAGCATTAGAAACTTACCAATCTTGTTTCTCTTCTTACTCCAAAGGGAAATTCTCCTTGCTCCTTCAATACCAATAATGAGGTTTTAGGTTTCATCTATGTTGTTCTCTTCCTCAAGATGAACAACTTTGTGTCTAATGGCCTCCCTTCAAATCTTACTAGAATGGGTGGATTTTAGAGAGAGAAATCTAGGTTTTGGGTTGGAAATAGAAAGGTGTTGTTGTTTCTCGAAAATTGCAGATTTCAGCTTCCTTTTTATAGAAATCACTTGATGAGATCGATCTATACTAGGAGAACATCTATCTGGTCCCCTTGAATTCCTCTATTTCACGGCATTTTCAAGCATGAAATCGATCTGTTGAAACTTTAGATCGATCTGATCCAACCAGAGAGCTAAAGGAGATCTATTTGTATGCTTGAGGATCGATCTTCATTACAGAATGTTTAGAAAATCGATCTGACCCCATGGGAGATTGATCTGCTCTATTCCATTGCTCAAATAAGAGCATTCTGGCTCTTCCAGATCGATCTCTCATTCTATAAGATCGATCTGACCTTCATATTTTTCAGATTTTGCTGCAGTTTTCTACAGTAACTTCACACAAAACATCCTCAATTTGCTGCCATAGTCATTTTCTCATCCAACCACCTTTAGGACTTGAAAATGACATCCATTCATACCTTATACACATTAGAACTTGTGTGTATTCTTTGTATAGCCAAAAGTATTCCATACCAAGCTAAATGGAAGTACAACTTCATTCATTTCACCACACTACTCATTTTGAGTTCTAATCACATTCATCACTTATAAAAGCTCATTTCTTCATATTCATACATAATGAAACTTGTATGTACATTACAAACTCATATTACACGTATGTACATTACATGTATAGACTTTACATCAATTGTACTTCACATTACAAGTACATTACCACACTTATGAATCCATAGGGTTTACATCCAAAAATACGGGTCTTACATGAACAAGGGATCGATCTGCTTTGAATAGGAGATTCATCTGGCCTTCATCTGCAGGCTTCCTGCTGCAAATTTTATAGTTTTTCAAGGGAAAAATTTGTGCTCGATTGCTTCACTGGTCATTTTGCAATCTATTCACACCTTGAGCATGGAAAGGTTCATTCCTTCTAATTTTCATGTTATGGAACTTGTGTGTACTGCTTGAAATCAAAAAGGATACACAGAATTCACAGTCCATGCATTATCATTTTGTGTTTTAAATCCTTATCTTCAGCCCGAATGCTTTCAGTTCCATTTGTTTAGCTTGGCGCCACTTCAAACCTTAGTTAATCTTTACTTGTATCATGATACTCATTTATCCCATTTGCAAATTCATTCACATTTATATGATCCAAAAATCATCTGTCTTATAATTCCATTAACATATAATAATTCCATTAACACATAATAAAGTCTTACATACAGACATTCAGAAATCCTAAGGAATGATTTTTTTTACAGAGAGAGAAAATTAACTAATCTAAATTAAGGCTTCAAATATTTATAACCTAAATATGTACAACACTAGAAGTATACCTAAGTATAATTTCATTGATATTAGTCAATGTCTAAACGTGGTCTCCGACAACGGCGCCAAAAACTTGGTTGCGTCCTTCCTAGACGTGTATACCGCAAGTGCACGGGTCGCACAAGTAATAGAGGGAACCGAGTCCTAGATTATCGTCCTACAGAGAAACACAGTCAGCCTAACCAAGTACCAGTTAATTTTACCCTAAGTATATCCTAGCAAATTATGAATATTAAAAGAGTGATATACAAAGTTTAATTTTTAAAGTACTGGAAAGCAAGGAAAATAATAAAAACACTAAAATGAAACAAAATAAAGTAACAATTATTCAAAGAGCTCCAAGCGAAATAAAAGTGAGAATCTGCAAAAGAAAGAAAATACATCAAACCTGAATTAATTAGTGTAAATTGACTAAATATGCAAATATAAAATAAAATATAGATTAAAGAAGAAATAGATTAAAACTAGAAAATCCTAATTTGCAAGTGATTAATCTAATTGATAAAAATGCAAAATAATCTAACCTAAGGCCTAATGGAATAAAATTCTATTAAAAATTCTAAAAATCCGTAAGTATAACTTTAAACCTAAATGCCTAAATTGGTGAGCCTAAATTATATATAACTCTAGATAATACTAAATTAACAAAATGTCTAAATAAATAATAAAATCTATTCTAAATGATGCATGAAAAATAAAATATTTTTAGGTATTTCAAATTTAAAATGAAGACTATCCTAAAGATGCATAAAATGATTCTACCTCTAAACTAACTTAAAATGCAATACATAAGCACTACACTTAAAATTATATCTTAAATCCTATTGTATTCAAAAGTTAAATATTATTATAATTAAAAGTAAGTCTTAAACTAAAAAGCAAAGAAAAAGCTAGTGCGCAAATTAATTCAAGAATCTTAACTTAATCACTAATACTATTACCTAAGCTAACAAATAGTAATAAAAGAAAAACTAACATCTAACAATTAATATGAAAGCATTATAAAGCAAATTGTAAAAATACAATATAAAAATTAAAACTCAGCCATGCACCAGGTTTTTGCACTGTACTCTACTTCTTTACGCACCACGTCCAACTGGCAATCCCTGCTGTCAACTTTCCTGTACCGCACCAACATTCCTGAATCTACTTCAGTATAAGCCACGTCCTGCTTCTTGTAAGCCTTATACAACCAAGAAAGCCTTGCGCCAACAGTTCGTGCTCTACAACCACGCCATAGTTTTGCTATGCCACACATCAGTACCTCATCGAAAACAAGGCAACAACACACAGCCCTGTAAGCAGCAAAAGACCTGCTCTCATAGCAAAGAACAAACAGTAAAGAAATTGGAGTAGAGTAGAACTAAAAAGAAAATAGAAAGGAAATATTATAACTAGAAAACTATAAATGAAAGATTTAAAAAAAAAAGGAAAACAAAATCAAGAAGCTTAAAACTAAAAGAAACCTGAAGCAGAACCATGAAAACAGAAACAGAAAAGAGCATGAAAACTTGAATCCAAACTTAAAGATTTCGAAAAAAATGGTTTATAGACTTGATGTGAAATCTTTCTAAAATACTTGAATCAACCTAAAACTACTTAACAGTAATAAAAAATAAAGCTAAAACTTAGAAAACATAAAAGTATAAAAAAATTTGAAAGCAGAGCAGTCATAGTGTTGAACAAGGGCTGTGTCACTCAGCCTTCGACCCCGACCAGCATCTAGACTCATTCTAGTTGCTTATAGATATCCAGCAACTTCTCCCCAAGCTTAGGAAAGTTCAGTACCCTTAGAAACAAAGGAGCAAACAATAAGTAAACAAAAGAAATGAAAACTAAAAAATTTTGCTCTTCCACAAAGCAAAGTCTCTCTCATTTTAATCCTAAACTATGCAGGAAATTAACTAGTTGAACTAATGCCTAAGCTAAGGAAAACTGTAGAGAAAAGCACGAATAAATGGTGAAGATGGAGCTACTGTCACTCAGCTCCATTCATTCTCCTCGTTTACATGCAGTCAATACATAACCTAGCACTGTTGCATAGCCCAATATAGTAGCAAGAAATAGAACAACATAGATATCGAAGCTTGAAGAACCAGAAAAACAAAACTGTAGCTAGAACTGAAAACATAACAGAGCAATCCCAAAAGAGTGCAGAAACTAACATAGAAAAGCAGAAAATAAATGTAGAAAACAAAGGATGTAAAGTACGAAAGAACCCAACAATGCAGTAGCAACCCGAACCTTAAGCAACAAAACAGAGAGAAGACAATTGGTCACTGTCACCAGCCTCATTCTTCCCTTTTTTAAACCTAGCTAAGGCTGAAAATAAAAATATTCTAAACTACACCTACACTATAGAAAACAATAAAGAAAACTGCAGCCAAGCCGATGAAGGAAAATAACAATGAAGAAGAAAAGCCCCTGTCACCAGTCTCCTCCCCTCCGTCCAACAGCTGAAGAAAAGCAATCTAAAACTACACTAAAAACTAAGGAAAACAGTGAAGAACAAATAGTAGTAAACGGTGAAGAAAGAAGGGCTACTGTCACCAACCTTCCGATGGAACAGTGACGGATAAATAAACAGAATAGTAAAGGAAAAAAATAGTAAAAATGGAAATTGAAAGCTTTTTCATTCCAAAAGCTTAAAATGTGCCAAAATAAAATAAATAAGAGCTGTAAACTTGCCAACCTAAGAACAATGGTGGCTCCTACAATCCGTGAGAACAACTTTAAAACATAAAAGAAATAAAAAGAAAAACTTAAAAGAAAACCTAACAGCCAACCTAAAAAATTCTAACCTAAAGAAAACTCTAAAAACCACTTGGTAAAATTGTCTCATGTTTTTCTTTTTATACATATCAAAATGGGGGTACAAAGGGAAATTTTAATCATAGATGAGTTGGCATTGTTTGACCATTTGTCTTCACAACATTAGCTTCTAGAGAAGATATTTTCATGTCATTTATCTTCTTGTCCACTTGGATGTGCAATGTAGCATGGCCTGTGTCTTCCATGAGGTGCGCAAGGTGTCCTTTGATCTTATCCTTCAAAGGTGAATAAAATATGGACATTTGGCATCACATGTGTCAAAAAGAATGGTGAATCATGCTACAAGACAAAATGGTAGTGGTCCAATCTCCTTTTTAGCTCATTTTCAGTCCATTTTCTATTGAAATGACTAAAATTCATCTGAATTTAATTTATCTGCAAACATGAGAATTTTAATTAAAATGAGGGGATAATTAAGAAAATAATATAGGGACTAAAATAGTTAATTAAGAAATTAAGTATAAATAACTCTATTTTCATTGAATTATCAGTTTTTAATTGATTTAGTACTTGATACCGAACTGATATTCGAACCACTATATTGAATGGTTTCAATTAAATTAAAAGAGCTAATGAAGCAATTATAGGAATTAAATGATAAGGGGATTATCAGACCGAGTTATTCACTTTGTGGTGTACTGGTGCTACTTGTTAAGGAAATTTAAAGTCGCCTCGGTTACAAAGGGAGTTTGGAATATGAAAGGTGTTACGAATCGAAGGATTGTAATTTGTATGTGTTTATGTTTCGTATGCAAGACTTTGAAGTATGATAAATTTTGAATGCGGATTTTATTTAGAATAAGAGATGTACACAATGTACAAATATTCTGGTATGTGAAATGATTCAAATTTAGGGATATGCATTGAGAATGAATTGTGTCCAAAGGATAAATGAAAAACAATTGCGTTGAATTTTTGTATCCTACTTTCAATTAGGACTGAATCTTGAACCCCTATGTCCATAACTAGTTATGTGGTCAGGTCTAATGGCTAATAAAGATATTTTAAAATACCTCTCCGCTTGAAAAACTAGACAGCATATAGAAATGTCATAATCCATAAACCATAAATTGAAATTGACAACCGTAATATTTGCATTGGAGTTACGGTGTCACTACTAGTATAATGAGAAATTATAGATTCTTACTGATCATGAAAGTTTTAGATATTAAATTTCACACAAGGAATTAAACATAAGAAAAAGAAATGGCTAGAGTTGGTGCCTCGAGCAGAAGTAACCTCGAGATGGTGATATATTTATGTAATAATCAGGAAATGCAAATTGTTGGAATGTTCTGTGAACCTCAAATTGGATGTGGTCCATTTCTGGTACTGACATTCATTACATAGTTGTCACGACCCAAACTACCCAAAAATCAGAGTTAATTTTTCGCGTTTTGTTATTTTCTTTCATTGCTTACTTGTCCTCCGATCGTGACCACACTCCACTAACAAATTGGGCTGTGCGTCAATGCCAGTCCCACCATACCTTTACCATATAACTTAATTCTTTCTCAGTCATTTATAAAATGTCTACAATATTTATACATCCCCTGGAGACACTTACAAACATGTTACTGTGCTATGCTTATTTAGATACAATTTGTACAAGTGTATATACCTTGAATGATGGGCAACAGCGGATATCCGGAATGCAATACTGAGTCGTCTCAACGTCTACTAGAGATTATCTGCGGGAGAAAATGAAAGGGGTGAGCACATCAAGCTCAGTAAGGCAATCCTACGAACAAGTAGGTAACCATACTACCTACATGAACGTAGTGCCATACATAAACCACCCTTTCTCCACACATTTTAAAACAGATGATATGAGTTATGATGTTATGTAAAACACATTTGCACGAAAAATTCAACATGCAATTATATTCAAAATCATATCTTTCTCGTTTAAAATTTCACAGTAAAGTCAGGACTCGACCCCTCCTTCGGGTAATCCTGACTCACACAAAAATCATGAAAATCCATTCACATCACATATGGGTTTAAAAAGCATGGAAATAACCATCATGCACATTTAATTTAAAACCAGATTTGATCTCATTAAAATCGTCGACATGCGAGACTAGGCAACATCTGTATATCGGCAATAACCAGGACTATGGCCATGTGTGTCCTCGTGAGTCCCTCTAGCTACACGGATCCTAGTGTGCGAGGTCTCACCCTGATCGGGAATCGCCCGGGAGGTGGGTCAATCCAACCCGTCAGTCTTATTCGATCCCACGCATCCGAAGATGCCGTATCCGAAGATACCCCGTATCACAAAGATACCGTATCTGAAGATACCTGTATCACAAAGATACCGTATCCGAAGATACCCCGTATCACAAAGATACCGTATCCGAAGATACCCCACGATACATCGTACTCCATGCTACTTGCACGGTACATCGTACTCCATGGACCCATATCACTCTAGGTACTCCAGCCCAAATGGCCTGCTTCCCACAGAGAGGTTTGTTTCTCAATACTCATGCCATGTCTCAAAACGCACGTGCGAGCCTATTAAATCGGTGACACACAGTTTACCCGATGCTCCAAGCACGGTTCATCGCATGTTCTCATAAAATCAGTGCGAGCGATACTCAGCACTCTCATCAAATCAAGTAAAATCGGCAGAGCCCGCTTTACATCCCCACAAGGTCGCCAACCTCATCCCTCACTCTCACCCCACTTAAGAGGTCTTTTGAGCCTGTTGGGCATTTTGGCTGACTCCAAGGGCAGACAGCGCTACTCCACAAATCCAGTAAAACTAGTGCGAGCTAGGCTCTAGCACTCTGTATATAAATCACATGAAAATCTTATAAAATCTAGTGCGAGTTAAACTCCAGCACCCTGTCACGAAAATCATGTAAATTCTGGTGTGAGTTAGACTCTAGCACCGTGTCACGAACAAGCATGTGAAATCTGGTGCGAGTTATACTCTAGCACCTATGCATGTAAAACTCTAGTGCGAGCTCTCGCTCCAGCACTAATGCATGCATCACACAAATCAAACATCGTGCGAGCTGAGCTCTAGCACGTCACATATCAATAAAAACACGTAGGCGGCTCTGTTTCCTCAAAACAGTTTTCAAAATAATTTCATCGTTGAAAGTATGTAATGCTGTGCATTTTCTTTCAAGGTTAGCCAGCCTACTCATGCATGCATTAAAATGTCTCCAGAACAAGCAGGAACCTCTTGTTCTTGCTCCTCCCAATTTTCCTAAATTCGTAAATTTTACCCTTAACAAGGGTATTTTGGTAATTTGCCCATTCGGGGCACTAAAATTATTATTTGACCTCTAGACTTAAAATTGCCTAAAGTTTACCTCTAGCAGTCCGTAGAATTCCCTTACCTTATTTTCCTGTCGAGTCTGACCTTTTCTTTTCCATTGTTGTCTCGTCGCGCAGTCCGATATGCTCCCAATCAAATGCCCGAAACTGCGTATCAATATTCCTCAGGTCAGATATCATACAATTTAATTGTATTTCCTATTTTCTGGGCTTAATTTAAATCATTGGGCCCGTTTACCCCTATTGGACCCGATTGCACCTTAATGGGCCTTAATCGGCCTTAAGCTCGTTTTTCACTTAATTTTCACTTTATCGAGGCCTATTGGGCTCACTGGGCCCACCAACAATTTATTGGGCCTCGTTCTAACTCTCGAATAGCTAAATTTATTATTTATGACAATTTATCTAAATTTCCATAATTTAATTCAATTTATGCGGAATTTAAATTCATATCACGCATAACGATGTAAATTGTCGTAAATAAGGGTCACTTACCCGAGATTTCATGCTAGCACAAAATTTGAGGCTATCTCGAGCTCTCTTTGGATGCCAATTGTCGAGCTACACAATTTCATAAATTTTCGGATAAATTTTCAGTCGAATAATAATTAAATAAATTATTCCCAAATTTAAATCGGTCAATTTCGACCGCTTATCGACTTACCCGAAGCTCGATTGCATCACTAAAATTTTTTCTCGATTTTTCCTCTTTTTCTTTTCTTTTCTTTTCTTTCCTTTTCCTTCCTTTTCCTTTCTTTTCTTTCCTCTTTCCTTTCGGCCAAACGGTGTCATTTACTGCCAATTGCCATCGTCGGCGTTTTCGACGGTCTCACCGGCCAAGACCGGTCTCAAAAGAACCGGCTTCTTCCCCTGAGTGCGTCGGTAGCCTCCGTTTCAGCCCAGACGCGGTGATTCACTGGGAATCGGCCCGTTTCTCCGTCGATCTTCCTTCGCTCCGATCGGCCTGCTCCGGCCACCAGGCGGCGTGATTCCGGTGCCCACGTGCTCGCCGGTCTCTCCTCTTCCTCCTGGTAGCTTCGTCGGAGCCCGTCGGTCGCCGGTGTGCTGGAATCGACGGTGAGGGTCGCGGGTCACTTTCAGTTTCCTGGTTTCGGGTTCTCCCGAGCCTTTCTCTCTCCTCTCTTTTTTTTTTCAGATTCTTTTCTTTTTATTATTATTATTATTATTATTATTATTATTTATTTATTTATTTATTTAATTATTTTCCTATTCATTAAAATACTCCATAAAATCCAAAATATCTACACTTATATTATTTTTATTCTAATTTAATTTATTTAATTTAAATTTAATTTATTAAATATATTTTTTTCCAAATTTTTGATATTATTCCTTCGCGCTTTTCGAGATATCGTTTCGGTAATTTTTCGGTATTTTTAAAATTTTTGAATCTTGATCAATTGACCCAAATTGTATAATTTCCTCATTATCGATCAAGATATCTTACATCCTTATTTTAAATTAAAATTTTCTTATCGCCTTAATACTGGGTTTTGGTATTCTTACCATTTTACCCCTGCTCTTGTTTCGAAAATCAATTTTACCTGACCTTCCTTCATACATCCCCCATCTTTTCTTATTTAATTTTCGTATTTTAATTAAATTCGGGTCTTACAACTCTCCCCCACTTAAGGAATTTGGTCCTCCAAATTAGAACCAAGTCATATGAGTCCATATACAACTCCGGGTACATCGATCGTATCATACTTTTAAATCTTATGTGACCTTCTCCGGAGTGTATTACTACCAAAGGACTTTAATTAGGGAGATCATCTTAAACCTCAATACTTTCTCTTTCCTGTTTAATGCCCGAATCAACTTTTTCAATATACTTATAATTGCATTAAGCTGAACTGTTGGATCTCATATCTTATCACCTATGCTGGATCTGGATAGTATTCCCGAAGCATCAAAAGATGGGACACATTGTGGGTGCCTGCTTATTCAAGTGGAAATGCCACCTACAGGTCTTATCTCCCACTTGTCCAATCTCTCAAAATATTCCATCCAGCGCAACTCAATTTACCTTCTTCCAAAAGCTCGCTATGTCCTTATTCCCTTAGGACAAGTAACTTTCAACCATACCAATTCACCCTCGGTGAATTTCAATACTTTTCTATCTGCTCTGAGGTGTTCTTAATCTCTCATCCTTAACTAAACATCCTCAGAGACTTATTATACAAAGTCGAAAATAATTCTATCCGTCACCCACTTTTTCTTATCCAATTTAGGGAACAACCCCTACAACCATACACTGCCTCATATCTTGTTATCCCGATACTCAAGTGGCAACTGTCACTATTGGCGAATTCGATTTGTAACAACTAATCATCCCAGGAGCATAAAAAATCAAGGGCACACGCTTTCATCGGATCCTTCAGAACCTGTACAGTCCTCTCTGACTGACCATCTGTCTGAGGATGAAAAGCTGTGCTAATACTCAGTCGGGTTCCCATAGCTTCCTGAAAAATATTCCCTGAAGTAAGAAGTGAAGCGGGAATCCCTATATGATACCATGCTCACTGGAACGCTACATCATGTTCCACAATCTTCCTTATACATAAATCCTCATACACACTCTGAGTATCTGGGGATTTCATAACCAGAAGGTGGGTAGACTTAGTCACTCTATAGACTATCATCCAAATAGCCTCGTAATTCACTTGGGTTCTCTGTAACCCATCATAAAATTCATGGAGACTTGCTCTCATTTTTCGTGCCGTGTCGATATAGTTAATTTTCCGTGTCGTACAAGTAATAATGGGATTTGAGTCCCGATATATCGTCCCACAGAGAAGTTGTTTAGCCTAATTAACTACCGGTTAATCTTACCTTAAGTATTTCCTAGAAAATTATGAAATTAAAGAGGGTGATCTACTAAGGCTAATTAAAAATACTGAAAAGTAATAAAATAATAAGAACTAAAGGAAATAAAACCGAGCAAAATTTACTTACAGTACTCCGAGCAATTAAAAGCAAATAACCTACAAAAGAAAATTAAAACAGTTAAAATGAATTAATGCAATTAAAATGCGAATATAAAAATAAAGGAATAAAATTAATTAAACTAAAGTTTAATCAAACTTAAAGTGAAATGTGCATGCAAATTAATTAATAAAAAATTACAATTTAAACTAACCTAAGATCTAATAAAATAAAATCCTAGAAAATTAAGAAAAATAATCATAAATCTAAATGTCTATACTAATGAATCTAAAATTACTCCTAGATATATCTAAATACCAAATTAACAATAAAATCTAACTAATGCATGAAACACATTTTTTTGGAATTTTCACTAAAACTTAAAATGCATAAAATGAGTTTATCTAAATTAATTTTAAGCACATCCCCTAATGCTAGAATAAAAATTACTTAGTAACCAAATTAAATCTAAGTTAAACTCATGCAACAAAGAAACTATGACTAACATGCAAATTAGAAATTAACTAACTAAATTAAATAATAAACAAAGTGGTCCTGATTTTGTTTTGCAAGTGCACTGTTGCACTGTCTTCTCCGTTATTTTGTTCTGCCTCCAGGTGCTACGGACATGCAGCCAATCTGCTTTGTCCTGCACTCTGCTCCTACCGTGCGGCTGCTTCCAGCTGCTGTCCTGCCCAGCTAGCAGCCACGTCAAACATGTTGTTCTGCTTCACACGTCCTCTGCCCAGCTAATGTCTACTGCAACATGTTGCTTCTGGTTTCTACATCACTTATCTCGTGTACAACAGCCGGGTACCAAGGGATTACTTCAACAGTAGCAGCTGCATCCTAGTCTAACATCATCTTCAGCCTTCTCAGTGCCCAACTTTATGCTCAGCAACAATAACAACAAAGCAACAAAACCAGTTACACAAAACTTATAGAAACAGTAAGCAACAACCGAAACAGAGCATAACAAAGAGTAAAAATGAAACCAAGAGTGAACTTATGCTCCTACGGATTACTTCTTGAGACTCTACACCGGAAAACTCATCCAACCTTTTCACTAACCATTAACAAGCAGAAAATGAACAAATAACTATAATGTGGACTGAAATGCAGTAAATGAAATGATTAAAGAAACATAATGAACATGCAATAAAAATGGAAGCTATACTCTAAATGCAACCAAGAACTGAAACATAAAATGCATGTAAGTAAAAATGACATCAAGAAAAGAAAGAACAAGAAAATATAGCAACCCAGAAGATTGAAACCGAGAGAGAATAAATAGATATAAAACAAACTAAACAGCAATGGAAGTAACACTCTTAGACCCGCAGCTCATTAACATGACAACTCATCACCATCGGTTTCCTCTATTCTAGCTTTTTAATGCCATGGTTCCACATTGCTTTAATGTGAAATAATGCCTAGCATTTACCCACATTCAAGCACCAAAACCAAATAGGATAGATAAAGGAAGAAGTAAGGAACCGAATGTATACAGAACACAAATTCGAGAGCAATTAAAGATGATGGCTTCTTCAAGTAAAACTAAGGAAACATAAACAATATTCAAGGAAAAACCGAGAGCTATAATAAGGAGTAATCTTTGTGAATAAAAATTGGCACATAAAAGAGCTAATGGTTACCAAACCGAGAGCATGAAATGAAAGTGAGTTTCCATTGAAATAAAATTTAACAAAGATTAATGAAGAACATGAAATGAATAGTAAAACAACTTGTAAAAAAAAACTATGCAAAAATTTAAAGAAAACTTTTAAAATTAATCTAAAAGCTATTCTACCATAACCTACATACATTTTCAATTGTCATCATGTTCTATTTATACACAAATATAGGGGGACAATGGTAATTTTTCATCCTAGATGAGTTGGCATTATTTGGCCACTTGTCTTCAATTGATTTGCTGCAGAATAGATATTTTCACGTCACTTGTCGGTTTGTCCAGTTGGCTGTGTGTTGTGGCCCAACGTGTGCCTTCTAGAATATTCGCTCGGTGTCTGTTGATCTTATCGTTTCGGAGCAAATAAAATATGGACACCTGGCATCACGCGTGTCCAGAAGACTGGTGACTCAGTCTGTAAATTTGAGTGGTCCAATCTCCTTTAGCTCGTTTTCAGCCCAATTTCGACTGAAACGACTGAGTTTCATCTGGATTTAATTTATCTGCACATTAAAGAATTTTAATTAAATAAAGGGGATTATTAATAAAATAATATGGGGATTAAATAAATAATTAGGAATTTAAGCACAAATAATTCTATTAAAAATAGAATTATCAATCTGCCCTTGTTTAAACTCCAAAATTTGGTAATGCAGGCTAGGGGATCGATCTGCCTATTTAGATGAGATCGATCTGCTCAAGGGATAAGATCAATCTTTGCCAGGCAGGGGACTTTGGAGATTGATCTGGCCCTGAAGAAGAGATTGATCTTTGCTAACCAGAGGCAACTAGAGATCGATCTACCTTATGGGAGGAGATCGAAAGCAACTTGATATCGATCTACTTTGAATGAGGGATCGATCTCCCTCTTGCAGAATGCTTGGCATTATATTTCAAGGCAATGAGATCGATCTGCCCCACATCTGCAGCATTTCAGCTGTAATTTTCCCAGATTTTTCAAAGTTAAACTCTCATTCAATCACTCCAATACCCATTTTGCATTTCATTCACACTTAACACTCAAAAATATCTAATTCTTATGATTCATTTATTATGTAACTTGTTTGTACATCATGGAAATAATAAGATTACATAGAAATTCATGGGCCTTACATTCCTCCCCTCCTTCAAGAAATTTGGCCCTTCAAATTAGAACCAAGTTAACCTGAGAACAACTTTATGTACTTCTCTTGCATCATACTCTCCAACTCCCATGTGGCTTCCCCCGGAGTGTGATATTGCCAAAGAACTTTTACTAAGCGAAACGTCTTTGACCTAAACACCTTCTCTTTCCTATCCAATATCCAAACTGGCTTCTCAACATACGACATACTCTCATTGAGCTCCAATGGCTCATATCTTATCACATGTGTCGGGTCCAGGTGGTACTTCTGAAGCATAGAGACGTGGAAGACGTTATGGACACCTGCTAACTCTGGCAGCAATGCCAACTTATAAGCCTTATCTCCCACTCTCTCCAAAATCTCAAAGGGCCCGATATACTGAGGGCTCAACTTACCCTTCTTATCGAACCTCATAATCCCTTTTGAGGGAGAAACTCTCAACAATATCAACTGACCACGGTAAACTCTAGTGGTCTCTGTCTCCTGACAACATAACTCTTTTGTTGGCTTTGAGCTGTCTGTAACCTCTCACATATCAACTGGGCATCCTCAAAGGCTTACTGCACTAAATCGAGAGAAAAAATCTATCTGTCACCAACCTCTTTCCATCCAATAGAGGAACGGCATCTATGACCATACAGTGCCTCATATGGTGCCATCTTGATACTCGTATGATAACTGTTATTATAGGCGAACTCGGCTAGTGGTAGCCAATCATCTTAGGAGCCTCTCAAATCCAGTACACACGCTCTCAACATATCCTTCGGGGTCTGTATAGTCCTCTCTGACTGACCATCTGTTTGAGGATGGAAAGTAGTGCTAAACTTAATTGGGTCTTCATCGCTTCCTGAAAATGTTCCCAGAAATGGGAAGTGAATCGGGCATCCCGATCAAAAACAACGCTCACTAGAACACCATGTAACCAAACTATCTCTCGAACATATAAGTTCGCCAACTGACTCAAAGTATCAGTAGCTCTCATAGCTAAGAATTAGGCTGACTTCGTTAATCGATCCACAATCACCCAAATGGCATCATGACCTATACGGGTCCTCGGTAAACCCATCACAAAATCCATGGTGACATGCTCCCACTTCCATGTTGGTATTGGTAGAGGTTGTAATAACCCTGCAGGCTTCTGAAGCTCTACCTTCACCTGCTGATAGGCGAGACATCTAGCGACATACTCAGCAATGTCTCTCTTCATTCTAGACCATCAATAAATCTTTCGAAGGTTCTGATACATCTTGGTACTCCCTGAATGTATCGTATACCTCGATGAGTGAGCCTCTGATAAAATCATCTCCTGATCTCTGGATCATCGGGAACACATATCCAACCTCTGAACGTCAGTAAACCATCTGAACTCAACTCAAAATCAGTCTCTGTACCCCTCTATATCTGCCCAAAACATCACTACACTGCTAATCAATCTGCTGAGCCTGTCGGATATGATCCACCACATCCAGTTCCAATCGTAGGCTAGCTATCATATAACTACTATTAGTATCAGGCGGGGTCATATCTAAACTGAGGCTCGTGAACTTTTTCAACAGCTCGTGTTCTCTAATCATCATATAAGACAAAAACCTGAGGTTCTTCCTGCTCAAGGCATCAGCAACTACATTCGTCCGACCCAGGTGGTACATAATTTCACAATCATAGTCCTTTAGGAATTTGAGCCATCTTCTCTGTCTCATATTCAACTCTTCCTGTGAAAATAGATACTTAAGGCTCTTGTGATCCGTAGATACCAAAAATTTCTCACCATAAAGATAGTGGCGCCATATCTTCAATGCAAATACTACGGTCGCCAACTCTAAATTGTGAGTCGGATAGTTCCTCTCATGATCCTTCAACTGTCTGGACCCATAGGCAATTACCTTCTCATCCTGCATAAGTACATAGCCCAGTCCCTAGTGTGATGCATCCGTATACACAGAGAAACCTCATGAGCTGGTAGGAATTGTGAGAATCGAAGCAGTGGTCAACTGACGCTTAAGCTCCTGGAAACTCCTCTCACATGCCTCGTCCCACACAAACATAACATCCTTCCACGTGAGACGTGTCAACGGAGTAGCTAGTCTGGAGAAACCCTCTACAAATCTCCGATAATAACATGCCAATCCCAGAAAACTTCTTATCTCAGTAACTGTCATGGGCTGTTCCTACTGTACGACTGCCTCAATCTTGGATGGATCTACTGATACCCCATCCCTGGTACAACATGGCCCAAAAATGAGATCTGCTCTAATCAAAAGTTACACTTACTGAGTTTGGCATATAATTTATTCTCTCGAAGGCTATGCAGAACTATCCTCAAATGTTGCTCATGATCTTCCCTGGACCTGGAATAAACCAATATATCATCAATAAACATAATCACAAACTGGTACAGGTATGGCTTAAATACATCATTCATCAAAGCAATAAATATTACGGGGGCATTCGTCAATCCGAATGGTATAACTAGGAACTCGTAGTGGCCATAACAGGTATGAAATGCTGTCTTGGGTACATCTCCACTCCGTATCCTCAACTGATGGTACCCAGATCGTAGATCTATCTTAGAAAAGACTTGTGCTCCCTGGAGCTGATCCAACAGATTATCAATGCGTGAAAGAGGATACTTATTCTTAATGGTGGCCTTATTCAACAACCAGTAATCTATGCATAATCGGAGGCTCCCATCCTTCTTCCTCCCAAACCAAACTGGAGCTCCCCAAGGTGAGACGCTCGATCTAATAAACCTCTTCCCTAGCAACTCTTGCAACTGCTTCTTTAGCTTCTCCAACTTAATCGGAGTCATTCTATACGGTGGCTTAGATATCGGCTCTGTACCAAGTACCAATTCTATACAAAACTCCATTTCCCTGTCGGGTGGTAGCCTTGGTAAATTATCCGAAAAGACATCAGGAAACTCTGTAACCACTAGAATGTCTCTCAATTCTGGGTGTGCCTTATCTGTGTCAGCCACGTATGCAATGAACCCTTCACATTATCCTTTTCCACCGTTAGTAATATAAGTCATCACATTAACATTCATGATTAACAAGCAAATTCATCTCTTAAATATGATGGATTAAAATTATACTCTTCCTATTTACAATAATCATGTTCCTTCATTTCTTTTCAACAAAACTTACAATAAGGTTATCTATCTCTGAAAACATCACTGTCTTAGCAAAACAATCCAAAACAGCATGATTTACAGCCAACCAATCCATTCCTAAAATTACATCAAAATCGCTCATACTCAATAGAATTAAATCGACTGCCACATCTTTTCCCTCTATCTTCAACTTACAATTCCTATATACATACTCAGTCAACTGACTATCGTTCATAGGTGTAGAAATCAACATTTTATCTAACAATGTGGGATTTACATGGTTCATTAACTTATGTGCAAATAAAGGCGATATAAAGGAATGCGTGGCACCAGGATCAAATAATACAAATGTTTCTAAATCAAAAATTAGGATGGTACCTTTTATCACATCCGTTGAAGCGTCCACCGTGTCCTGGTTCAGTGCATGTATTCGTCTTCTGCCAACCACCTGTTTCCCTTTTTCCTCAGCTGTAGCTTTCCTCCTTGGAGCAGATGTCTCAACAGGAGCTCTCTCCGACTCCTTGCCCTTCTCTGGGGCAGTCTCAAATGTCTCTGGATAATACCTCGCGATATGCCCTGGTTTCCCACATCTGTAACACACAACAGGGGTCGTCGAACAAGGCCTAGTACCATGAAATCTACCACATCTCCTACACTACTCGGTAGTTGGCCGTGGTCCTCCAATGACTATACCCCATAATGGAGCTAAAATTGGGTACACAGGAGGTTTAGCAGCTCTCTCCTGCACCTCTTCAATCTTTGGCATCTTCTCAAACAGTCTCTGACCTCTTCTCCTAACCACTCTATCAACCCCGGATCTCTTCCAATCTCTAGCTCTCCTGCCACTAAGCTTTCCAAATTCAGAGGCATTCTGCTCAAAGTCCAGTTCACATAACTGCACCCTGCGCACTGTGTCTTCATAAGTGAGGATGTCAAAAAGAAGCCAATCTAGATCTGATGGCTGGTCTCACTCCATTCATGAACTTCTGTTAGCCTCACTGCTCAACGTATTAAGGTCATACCTCCCCAAGGATATGAACTTGGACTCATATTTGTCAATGAATCGGTTCCCCTGAACCAAATTCATAAACTCCATTCGCAGCTTCCTCTGTGCAGTGACTGGAATATACTGCCTCCTAAAGGCCTCTAAGAATATCTCTCATGTAATCTCGGGGTGTCGGGCTCTCAGAATAGATACGGTGGATCTCCACCAATGCTCTGCCTCACCCTTCAGCATAAATACGAAAAGGCAACCTTCTCAGTCGATGTACATCTGAAGAACCCATACAATTTCTCCATCTCATATTCCCAATCCTCTGCAACAACCGGGTCCTTCACTCCTCTAAATACTGGTTCAATCCTCCAGATGATCCAGACTTCTCTGCAGTTCAGTGAGCTTTCGGATGACAACCCACATGCTCACCTCGGGTAATTTTTGGACCTGTACAATACATTCAAGCACAATAGATTATCTGATGATGCGCTTAGGCTTAGATTATTCCCCTTCTCGCTTAGGGATAGGGCACGACACTGGTTAACCTCCTTACCTCCAGGATCTATTTCTACATGGGATAAGTTAGCCCATCAATTTCTAGCTAAGTTTTTCCCTCCCTCTAAAATGGCCAAACTCCGTAGCGACATATCTTCCTTTGCCCAATTAGATTCTGAATCTCTTTTCGAAGCTTGGGAACGATATAAGAAGCTTCTTAGGAAGTGCCCTCATTATGACCTACCTTTGTGGCTGCAAGTTCAGACCTTCTACAATGGACTTATGAGCCAAAGTAGGACCATCGTTGACACTGCTGCGGGTGGAGCTCTAATGTGCAAAACAGAGGAGGAAGCTTACGAGTTGTTAGACAAGATGGCAGCTAACAATTATCTATGGTCCTCGGAGAGGAAATTGCCCAAGAAGTTGGCGGGTATCTATGAGTTCGACACGATGTCTACCTTAACCTCTCATATTGCTAACCTTATAAAGAAGGCAAAGTCGCTCAGTACCCAACATAATCCTTCCATCAGTCCTAACCCTGTGTATTCTGTCCAAAGTTCTTTTCTTTCCTGCGAGCTGTGTAGTGATACACACTCTGTAGATAGGTGTCCGCTTAACTTAGAATCGGTTCAGTATGTTGCTCCACTTCAGAAGTAACAGAACAACCCATTGTCAAACACCTACAACTCAGGGTGGAGGAACTATCCTAACTTTTTTGGAGCCAAAACCAAAGGCAATCTTCTAATTCTAGACCTATAGAACCCCCTGGTTTTCAAGCTCCACCGGTTCATGTACCACCACAGCCGTAATTTCCATATCATCCGCCTCATCAACCATCCCCACCTCAATTTCAGCATCATTCATCTCACTTCCATCAACCACCACCACAACCCCAGCACTTACCAGCAGCTGAGAAGAAGCCATCGCTTGAGGAAATGTTCACAGTGATCCTGTAAAATCAAGTTGCCTCAATCAAGAATTTAAAAGTTCAAGTTGGACAAATAGTCAATGCTCTTAGCCAACGTCCACAAGGGACCCTTCCTAGTAACACTGAAGCTAATCCTGTTAAGCAAAGGGAGGGTAAGGAACATGTTAAATCTATCACCCTTAGGAGTGGCAGAGAGCTAGATGAACTACAAGTTAAGTCCAATCCTGTTAAGTCCACAATGGTAGAGCCCATAAGTTCTAAAGAGGCAGCTCAGAAAGAGCAGGAACCTAAAGATCAGGCTGCAAAGGAATCAAAGATATGTGTTTCTTCATCTATACCTTCTTCTACTTCACAGCCTTTAAAGTCCTCTGATGCTATACATGTTACCACTACATCCCTTCCAGTTAGACCACCAGTACTTTTTCTTCAGAGGTTTCAAAACTAAAAGCTTAACCAACAATTCACCAAATTTCTTGAGGTTTTTAAGAAACTTCACATCAACATTCCTTTCGCAGATGCTTTAGAACAAATGCTAAGTTATGTGAAGTTTTTGAAGGACATCCTCTCTAGGAAAAGAAGATTGGAAGATTATGAGACGGTGGCCTTAACTGAGGAATGTAGTACAATTATCCAGAGGAAATTACCCCCAAGCTCAAGGATCCTGGGAGTTTTACCATACCCTGCACTATTAAAAATTTATTCTTTGGTAGAGCCTTGTGTGATTTAGGAGCTATTATAAATCTAATGCCTTTTTCTATCTATCAAAAGTTAGGAATAAGGGATGCCAAGCCCACTACAGTGACCCTTCAACTAGCTGATCTATCCATTAAATATCTGAAGGGGGTCATTGAAGACATGCTGGTAAAGGTGGACAAATTTATTTTTCCTGCGAATTTTATCGTGTTGGACATGGAAGAAGACAGGGAAGTCCCCATTATACTAGGCAGACCTTTCCTAGCAACTGATAGAACTTTAATTGATGTACAAAAAGAGGAGTTAACAATGAGAGTTCAGGATCAGGAAGTGAAGTTTAATGTTTTCAAACCTTTGAAGTTCCCTGATGATTCTCAAGACTGTTTTAGGATGGAGGATATAAGGCTTGACTATACAATATCTGAGAGAAGAAGGGAAGTAGATAGAGCTTAAGAGGATTTAACTGTTAACATTCTGTCACCACTTTGGTTGACCCTCCTACTCTTTGCCCTGCTGCTGAGTGTTGTTTTCTTCAACTACATTTGAAGTGGCTGTATTTTATTTTCACTTTGTATATAGTTCTTTTTCTTTTTCTTTTCTGTTATTTCTTTCTTTGTTTATGTTGCAGATTTCTTTTCTAGTATTACTCTTTCAATTAAGCTTCAATTGTTCATCATCATCAGAAAGGGGAGTACTCTATTCTTGAGCTTAAATTCTTATATTATCTGCACACTGAGGACACTGTGCACTCTAAGTTTGGGGGAGGGGATATCACTTGAGCAATTTTGAGAAAAATTGGAAAAAATTTCAAAAAAATTTTGAAAATCTGAGAAAGAATTTTTAAAATTATTTCGAATTTATGAGTTTAAATTGTTTGATTTTGAGATGATTTAGTGCTTCGCATGTAGTTTTTCCATATTCCGATGATATGACCCCATGATTTAGTCTGACTTTGATTGAATAAGAAGCATGATTATAAGAAAAGCATGAAGTTGAATTCTTGAATTTATCTGAATTTTTATTGTGATTTCCTCATCTTATGCACATGTCATATCATGAATCTGTATATTTATTTAGAGAAAACTTATATGGACATATGATTGCATTTGTTCAGTTGATTTTGTGCATCATATTCTAGAATTTGTTTGATCTGATTTCGATGCGAAATATTAGATCACACTTAATTAGGGAGATGATTTAGGCCATCTTTAGATCGTTTGAGCCTTTCTAGCCATCCTTATACATATTTTACCCCTAGTCATCCATCTAGGCCAAATAAGCTTTTCTCTGTAAATACACTTGCTTATTTTTTTCTTTAGCTTAAATACTATGTTCCTATCCCTTACCCCGAAAGCATGAAAAGTCATTGGGATATATTGTGAGCTATGTACATATGGGTATTAAGTGATAGTGAAGGAGTATATATATATATATATATATATATATATGAAAAAGAAAGAAAAAGAAAAAGAAAAGAAGAAAGAAGAAAAATACAAAAATAGAATAAAAAGTTTAGTGAAATAAATAAGTTTGGGGGAAATAAATTTAAACTCTTACATTGAAGATCCTAGAAGTAATGCATGTTAAGGGGTAATTAAACCTAAATCGACTTTATCATACCTTAGCCTCAGCTTTACATTACAAGCTTAATGAAGTTTTATTGATTTTTGGCTATGTGTGACTACATTAGTGGAGAGAGAAGTGAAAAGCAAACTTATGAAAATGATCACTTGTCATTGACTTTGCATTCATTATGTTTGCATAATCTGATCCGGGTAATGTACACGAGTAGTGGCTTTGACATTTTCACACACACATGAGGAGTCCAATTTGGGTTAAGACTTATGATTGAATGATTCTGAATGTTGGACTTGTAATCGTGAATCTTTGAGATCATAGTCTGTATTTTTTTCTTTGAGGATACTATTGGGGAAATTATTATGTTGGTACTTGTCATTCCTGCATAAATTTTGTTTTGCTTGAGGACAAACAAAAGCTCAAGTTTGGGGGTCTGATAATTCTATTTTTTTAGAATTATTTGTACTTAATTTCCTAATTAATTATTTAAATCCCCAAGTTATTTTGTAATTATCCCCTTTATTTAATTAAAATTCTTTAATGTGCAGGTAAATTAAATCCAGATGAAACTCAATCGTTTTAGTCTAAAATGGGCTAAAAATAGGCTAAAGGAGACTGGACCACTTTCAATTTACAGACCGAGTCACCAGTCGTCTGAACACATGGGATGTCGGGTGTTAGTATTTTATTCGCTCCGAAACGATGAGATTAATAGACACCGTGCCAACCTTCTGGAAGACATACGCCGGGCCACATCACACGGCCAACTGGACAAACCGACAAGTGACGTGGAAATATCTACTCTACAGCAAATAAAATGAAGACAAGTGGCCAAATAATGCCAACTCATCTAGGATGAAAAATTACCATTGTACCCCTAAGTGTGTATATAAATAAGACATGATAGCAATTGAAAAAACTAGGTAATTTTAGTGTAGAACTAGTTAGAGTAGCATAGGTAGAATAGTTTAGTTTAATTTCCTTGTTTTTAGAAGCTTTTCCCGAAAACTATTTCCTAATCTACTGTTCATGTTAACTTTCAATTTGTAAATTTTATCAAAAGCTTTATCATTTTTTTTTTGTAGTTCACGCTTATGGTAGCCATTATCTTTCATGGTTCTTCTCGGTTTCAATACAAGCTTCCATTCTAGTTTGATAAGTTAAATTTTTTTTTTTTTTGGTTTTCTTTTAAGGTAGTTCACGTTAGTGATAGTCGCCATTTTTACAAGTTAGCAATGTTAATGAAAAAGTTTGTTTTAATTTTACTGTCCATTCTTATATTTGTTTCTTTTATTTTTGTCTTCCACGTATTGTTCTTCCAAACCGAGAGAGAAGCAAGATAGTGGCGCGGGTTGGTGATGAGAGGTCCAGGATTGGAACCAACGCTGCCCGTTGCTGGTGTTGCTCACGGTTGTGTCCTGTCTTGATGAAAGCTGCAGCAAGCAGATTGTCTTAGTGAATAAGAGCTGTAGTGGGATATTGTGTCGAGTTATCGGAGAAGACAGGAAGGACATCACCATACTCTGTTCTCCCATGTTCCACGCTTTCATTTACTGTTCAGTTTTATTTTTCTGGTTATGTGCATTTTTCCATGTTGTTGATACTTTAGTTTCTGCTGTTTTATTAGTGCATTTAGCTACTTATCGATCTTTTTTTGTTCTATCTCAAATGTAGTTTTAGATCCAAGAATGTTCTTCTGCTTTTTGTTTTAACATTGATTTGGTTCCCTCGGTTATTTCCCTGCTATGTTGAATTTGTTAAATTAGTTTCATGTCAAAAATTTCTTATGGTTTCTATGACAGTGGAGTGGCTGCTGCGTGAAGAGGGCTCAGTTGCTGCAGTTGCTGGTTTTAGCTGAAGCTTGCACTAGAACAGCAGGAGAAAACGACCGGCACAAGATGGTATGAAGTGCTGGACTGCTGTTGCAGATTGACGGACTGTGGTAGTACATGGAGAGCGCTGAGAATGAAACTAATCCCAGGCCGAGCACACTGTACTAATGGCTGTATGTGCAGGAAGACAAACGCGAGGTTGGGTGCTGTCGGTACTAAAGCAGCAGATAGCTGCTGTTGGAAGCATTTGCAGGAGCATGGTGTGATGCTGGTCAAGCCGAGGATAGTGCTGAAGCGGTGCATGCCATGGACGCAAACTGCTGAGCAGTAAGGTGACGTGCTGCGTACTGTGTTGCAGGGAATGGAGCAGGAGCAGTATACAGACATGAGAGCAGCATGGCAAGGGTCGGGCAGGTTGCTGATTGGAGACTTATATAAGGCCATGTTTGGCAGTTCTCATTTACTCTTCATAATTTGTTTGTCATGTTTATATTATTGCTAATTATTTCTATGCTTCTTATTATTACTTGTTAGTGTAGGTAAAATTAGTTTTAAATTTAATTTGCATATTAGTTAGTTGTTCTTTGCTTATTAGTTAAAATTTTACTGTAGAATTTATGAGTTGCATTTAGAATTAAATTAGAGGAATATCATGTTATGCATTTTTAATTTTTCACTTTAAATAGAAAAATCCAAAAATATTTTTCATGCATTATTTAGATTTTGTTAGTAATTAGATAGAATTAGACTTAAATTAGGATTAATTTTAGGTAGTTAATTTCTTAGTTAGATTTAAGAATGTCTTTAGGTTCATTGAAGCTTTATTTTATTAGATTTTAGGCTAATTTAATTTGCAACTTTTATTAGTTAGTTTAATTACATGCATATTTTATTTTTAGGATGGTTTAATTTTAGTGTAATTAATTTTGTCTCTTATTTTCATATTTGCATTTTAGTTTAATTGCGTTAATTAATTTTAACTGTTTTAATTATCTTTTGTAGGTTGTTGTTGTTTTTAATTACTCGGAGTTCTGTAAGTAATTTTAGCTCTGTTTAATTTTCTTTATTTTATAGTCTTTATTATTTTCAGTATTGTTAGCCATGTAGATCACCCATCAGCAATTCATAATTTGCTTGGATATACTTAGGGTAAGATTAACCAGTACTTAATTAGACAATTCAACTTCTCTGTGGGACGATAATCCGAGACTCAAATCTCATACTTGTACGACCCATGCACTTGCGGATAACACGTCTAGGTCACTTAGAGTAGGCATTAGTTCTTACCACCAAGTAAGGATGTAAACGAGGCGAGTACCTACAAATTTTAAAGTATCCAACCTCGAACTCGATTATTAACTAAAGAACCCAAACCCTGATTATTACTTGATTATTTTTAAAAACACTACCCAAATTTTACCTTAATAAATTTCACACTACCTGTTCATTACTTGAACCCGTTTAATTACCTTATTATTCAACCAAAATTTTTGACAAGCCCATAATTGACTCGAACCCAAAAATCAATTATTCTAATATTTAATTTTTTATTAATTAAAAACATAAAATCAAATAAAAACATACTAGTTCCATCATAATTCAATAAATGTTAGTAATTCAACACTTGAAACCTAAAGAAATATGTTTATAAAACTAGAAGCAAACATAATTTAATAAAAAGCACAAATATATTTAATAAAATGCTAATCGGGTTTTGGTTTAGAGTACATTAAGGGCACTACCAAAACACTACCTAAACCCGACACAGGTACCAGAATCACTACCTTAACCTGACTAAAATCCGATTATAGGGTACCAAAACTGACTTAATCGGAGCAGATAGTTCCGAATACCTGTTTAAGTGGTACCTATTTATATCCCTTCTACCAAGCAAATTCATTTTATTTCCATTTAATTCTTCAAACTTATTTTCAAAACTTTCTATCTTTTCAATTTTTTTCTAAATGACAAGATTCTATTTTCAAAAATTTTGATTCCAAAAAATTTGATTTTGCATATTCTTTTCATTATTTTTTTACTTTATTTTGATTTAAAAATTAATAAAAATAAAACACATCGTATTAGCGAGGAAATAATAATAATAATAATAATAATAATAATAATAGTAATAATAATAATAATAATAACCCATACATATCATTTTCGTTTCATGGGCTTAAAGCCAATAAAGCACTAACAAGCCATTAAAGTTCAAACAACAACTAGATCATAACTCGGTTGTAAGGTTTAACATGATAAATTTTAAAATCAATTTGTGTAAATTAAATGTTAATTCAGTTTTGATGACTCAATTATTCATCAATTAATCACTCCAAACAAAAATCGAGTTAAAATTATAGTTGATCTCAATTATTAAATTAAATATTTTGGATTTATCAAATAACCTCACATAAAATGGATGTTTACAATGTAATCTATAGATAAATCAAACTTGTCAATGAGGTCTTGGCTTAATGGTAAGGAAAATGTATTGAAATTTTGAAATTTCAAGTTTGAATTTCATCGAGTGTGAGATTGAATTTATTCGTTATTATTACTTGTTACTAGTTTATTTAGTTATAATTTCATCGAATGTAACATGTTGATTATATTTGTAATTTTGAATAAAAACTTACTCATCAAAAATAGATAAATCAAACTTAATTCATTTTGGACCTACAATTTTTTTCAAGCTCTAAATAAAATAACATACATATATTAAAACTCTAAAAGACCCACTCACTCCTAATAAAATATTTAACTATATTAAAAATAAAACTTGGTATAATTCCAGTAATTTTAATTTTTAACGATTCAATATTTATTTATAAATATTGAGATTAGAACTTTTGATTATCAAAAAAAAAAGATTAGAACTTTTGATTTTTACGAGTAATTACTTATCGTAGCGTGGGTTTTTTTTTTTTTTTCCATTCTGACCATGGAGTTTGGAACATGTTTTGTTAATAAGTGTTTACTGTATTTGATATTTATTTAATATTTATATAATACAAAAATTATAATTGCAAAAGTAGCATCTCTTAAATGAAACGGCCGTTGAGCTAAAATGTGTGCCCAATTGATTCAATTTGGATCTAAATTTTAAAATATTAAGTCTATCCATTTTAATACTATGAACTTAAACATGCTCTATATTTCCCTTAAATAAAATTACTTTAAGGTCTTGTAATATAATTAATACATACATAGAAAATCCAAGTGGGAGTTCTAAAACATAGATGATAGATGATATGTCTTGAAAAAGTTAAAGATCAGAAGTTTAAATTCTTCCCCCTTAAATGAAAAGGAAATGGTTGCTTTTCATTAGAATGTAAAACAAGTTGTAAGATTTGATCCTAGGCTGCCGCTTTAGGTTCTAAATGAAAGAAAACAATTTGAATGGAACATTTAATTGTTTCCTAGAAATCCAACTCATTTAAAGTGCTGTTAAAAAGTACATAAACATCTAGAAGCACTTAACATGCTTATGCCGCATGCATGCATAACGGACAATTTTTTGCCATCGTTGATGATGTTTGGATTAAGCGACGGATTTCCCAAGCTTCGACAGGGAATGATGAGGTTCACAGAATCGAATATGCGAAACACAATGAACATTCTCGGATCAAACGAGGAGATTATTTAATATTATGAACAGTAGATTTGTCGTTTCTTATTGTAGACTACAGGAATCTTACCATGTTTAAATTCGACTATGATCTCAGCAGATTTCAGGTATGGAGATACGGCTTCTTCAGCTTTTCAGCTTTAATTAACTTCAGCTTCTTTGACGCTTTCTATATTTTTATTTTCTCCTCCTGATTTCGCCATTGGGTCTCACATCATATTGCCCACTTCACCTCCAAAGGTTAGATTCCTGCTTCTAAACTTACCTTTGTGTTATTTTCATTTTGGTTTCTAGTTTCTGATTGTAACATATACATTAATGTTAGTAAATAGTCAATGTGTTTGTTTTTGTTGCTGGGTCCTGGGTATAATTTTTTTTAAAAGATTGGAAAGAAAACAAAAGTGGAAGACTAAGAAAGAAGAATGTGTGACATGTTTTGTGGAGTTAAAAAGTTAAAGAAAAACCTGTAAGGTTCGGTTTCTTAGCTTGTGGTGGTCATGTCATGGCACTACAGAGGGTGTTTCGGAGTTGTTCATGCCGGTATGGAAGAGCATCATGCATACTCTGTATTTCTTTTTATTTATGTTCAAGGTTTGTTTCCATAGAAGTTTCCGGTCACACAAGATGTCTCTTCTTGTTTTTCTCCCATTCGGCTTCCTGGTACATTTGCTGTACTAAGAAAATTTCTTTCTGGCTTTGAACAACCTCATGAAAACAGAATTTTGGTGTTTGGTTAGTTTTAAAGCACTGTCCTTTTTTTGGGGGATGCTTCACAGAACCAGGCAGCATTATTTGTTAGAATATAAAATTGATTAATGCTCTAAATCGGTGGCAGCAATGAATCTACTTACCATCAGGTTTTATTGCGCACTGTATTTTCTTCATGATAAATTTCCATTACGCACCTTTTTCCACTGTCAGTCTCTGGCAATGATTAAGATCTACAATTGAGTTATTTGTTTTGGTAAAGAGAGCAGAATTGTCATCTCAACTATGTTTTTCAATTTCTGTAGTCCTTTTGAATCCTGTCATGGGTGGATTTTTTAGGTTATAAAGGCCTAAGGTGCATAAAAGCATTTGTTTCCAACCTTTGTTAATCTTTTTCCATTCATTTGATATATCCTTGCACTGTGGCTCTCTGCAGAAGTTGGAATTAGCAAATATATGGAAGTTGTATAAGATAGTTTCTTGAATTGAACAGTCACTGCTCGTAAAAGATCTAAACTTCTCAAAAATGGACCAAGGAAAATCAATAGAAGATCAATTCTCCAAGCTGCATCCATGCCTTCCTGTAAACACACGTATTGGGATCGTAGGAGCTGGTCCTAGTGGCATATCTGCTGCCTATGCACTAATCAAGCTTGGTTATAACAACGTAACCATATTAGAGAAGTATCATGCAGTCGGTGGAATGTGTGAATCGGTTGAAATAGAAGGTACAAAATAATGAACCAAATTGATTTTTTTCCTTTTCAGTTCAAGGCCTTGAATGTTATATATTTGTTCCATATGTCAACTTGCAGGAAAGGCCTATGATTTAGGTGGCCAAGTTCTTGCTGCAAACAGTGCACCAGTCATATTTCACTTGGCAAAAGAGATTGGATCTGAATTGGAAGAAATGGACTCCCACAAGCTTGCCCTTATCGATAGTTCTACAGGGAGGTATCAAGCTATTAAGGTTGTTGATGATTATGTCTCTATGGTCGCATTGACATTAGAACTTCAGGTTAGTTGCGCTGTCATTGTTTATCCAAACTTTTAAGACAAGATTCGGTTTAAGAATCCATTTTGCTTTTTTACAGGATAAGGCGAAGAATTCAAATCGAATTGGTGTACATGCTGTGAGCGACTTAGCTGCAGACTTAACACAAACTTATCTCGAGGGCCATGGATTTAAATCTGTCCCAGTTTCTGTAGCTTATGGATACACTGCTTCTGGTTACGGATTCGTTCAAGACATGCCTTATGCCTACATTCATGAGTTCACCAGAACTTCAATGGCGGGAAAAATACGACGTTTCAAAGGTGGATACACAAGTTTTTGGGAGAAAATCAGTAAATCTCTTCCTGTTAAAGTCCTTTGTAACAGTGAAGTATTGACCGTAAGACGTAATGACCTTGGTGTCAGTATTGATGTGAAAAATATTAAAGGGGATTCTGAAGTTATGGAGTTTGATAAGATTATCATGTCAGGTGCCTTTCCATTCAGGAATGGGAAAACATATAGATCACCAATTTCAAATCCTACAGGTTTGTCAACTTCTGTTAGACCATATTCCTTTTTTTTCTTTCTCTCCTTTCTCGTCTTCTTCTGCGCTTCCTGCAAGATGCTCAACCGGGTTTTTTTATTTGCACAGAAAATAAAACCGAAGTAATGGATTTGAATGATCTTGAAAAGGAGCTGTTTAGTAAAGTAATGACAATCGACTACTACACTACAGTCTTGAAAATAAAGGGGCTAGAAGACATGCCTGCTGGTTTTTATTACTTTGGTGAATATATGGACGATCCTACAGCAATTGGACATCCTGTTGCAATGCAGAGATTCTTTGCTGATACTGACATTTTCTTGTTCTGGTCATATGGTAACTCCCTGGATATTCAAGGAGCAACTGTCTGTGAGCGTGCAATAAAAGCAGTTGAAACCATGGGAGGAGAAGTTGAGCAGGTGGTTTTACAACGACGATTTAAGTATTTCCCTCATGTTTCTAGTCAAGGTATGCTAAATCAGCTGCTACTAGATCATTGAAATATGCCAGATGAATGCTGATGTTTTGATTTTGCTACAGATATGAAGAATGGTTTTTATGAGCGCTTGGAGTCTGAACTTCAAGGTGAGAGGAACACCTACTATGTTGGAGGGCTTATGGCATTTGAGCTTACGGAGAGGAATTCTTCTTATGCAATGGCCCTAATTTGCAAGCACTTTGCAAATAACAATCCTTCAATAGTGTTTCCATATGTTAAGGTAATATGCGTTGTTACTTGCTTAAGGTGATCGGTTATGTTCTAAAATTTTTACTTAAAATCAAGGTGATCCAAAGTGAACTTGACTTGTAATATAATTTTTGCAGAGTTTATTTCCATTGCAATCAGATTGTCAGAATAGGAAGCCTAGAGAATTAGGTGAACATCCAGGAGTCGAATTTCCTGATCTGTCTACGCTTGATGGCTATTTGAAGCATTGGGGAACTCATGAAGTCACCCGAAGCAAAATACTTTATACTTGGATTAATGAAGAAGGGGCAGCAGCATGCCGAAGGACTTTTGCGGAACTTCATGCTAATGCTTCTTTCATAGCTTACAAGATTTTGACGAGCAGAAAACCAGTCATCAAGCCTGGTGATAGGGTTCTTCTTGTATATGTTCCAGGTCTGGACTTCATTGATGCATTTTTTGGTTGCTTAAGAGCGAAGGTGTTACCAGTTCCAGTTCTTCCTCCAGATCCTCTTCATAGAAGCGGACAAGCCCTTTTGAAGATTGAAAATATTGCCAAATCATGTGGTGCAGTGGCAATTTTATCAACTATTATCTATCACTCAGCAGTTCGGGTTGGTTTGGTGAAGAATATGATCTCATTGACCAAGAAGGTTAACAAATCTTCAGCGAACTGGCCTAACCTTGATTGGTTGCACACAGATTCATGGATTAAAAACTTCAAGAAAATATTTCCAAATGAAACAGTTGATCAACGGGAACCTCAGCCAAATGATCTTTGCTTTCTACAATTCACATCTGGGTCCACTGGTGATGCTAAAGGGGTCATGATTACTCACGGTGGGCTTGTTCATAATGTGAAGATGATGCGTAAGAACTATAGGAGCACCTCAAAGACAGTATTAGTCAGTTGGCTTCCTCAATACCATGACATGGGCCTAATTGGGGGACTTTTTACTGCTATGGTTAGTGGTGGATCGGCAGTACTCTTTTCCCCGATGACATTTATCAAAAACCCCCTCTTGTGGCTTCAGACCATAAGCAAGTACCACGCTACTCACAGTGCTGGACCTAATTTTGCTTTTGAGCTAGTGGTTCGAAGACTAGAATCTGACAAAGATAAGGTTCGGAACTATGACCTTTCTTCCCTTATTTTCCTAATGGTAGCTGCTGAACCAGTAAGGCAGAAAACTCTGAAAAGATTTATTGAGCTCACTCATCCATTTGGCCTTTCTCAAGAAGTGATGGCTCCTGGTTATGGCTTGGCTGAAAACTGTGTCTTTGTCAGTTGTGCATATGGAGAAGGGAAGCCTATCTTGGTTGATTGGCAGGGAAGAGTTTGTTGTGGCTATGTTGATCCTGATAATCAAGATATTGATATTCAAATAATTGATCCAGAGACTGGTGTAGAGCTTGAAGAATCTGGAAAAGAAGGAGAGATATGGATTAGTAGTCCAAGTTCTGGTATTGGGTATTGGGGGAGGGAGGAATATAGCCATCAAACATTTAGAAATGAGCTTAAAAATCACCCTAGAAGAAAATACACTAGGACTGGAGACTTGGGACGAATCATTGATGGAAATTTGTTTATCACTGGAAGAATCAAGGATCTAATAATTGTAGCAGGAAGGAATATTTACTCAGCTGATGTAGAAAAGACGGTTGAGAGCTCATCTGAGCTTTTACGGCCTGGTTGTTGTGCTGTCATTGGTGTTCCAGAGGAAGTCCTGTTAGAGAAAGGAATCTCAATTCCAGATGGTTCTGACACAGTTGGCCTTGTTGTAATTGCAGAAGTTAGAGATGGAAAACCTGTCAATAAGGACGTCATTGAACAAATTAAAACACGCGTTACAGAAGAACACGGTGTTAATGTAGCTGCCATCAAACTGATCAAGCCCAAGACCCTAAGTAAAACAACATCAGGAAAGATAAAGAGATTTGACTGTCTTAAACAATTTACCGAGGGAACTTTGAACATAGCCCTAGAGCCAATCTTTTCAAAGAGAGCTTTGGTCCGATCATTCACTACTGGGACTTGTGCAGAAAGAATAACACCTCGTCAACTTTTGAGTTCTCCTTTACCAAGTCCAAGATTGAGAAATAAGGACGTCACAGAATTTTTGAAAGCACTGGTCTCTGAGCTAACCGGGATCCCCACCAAGAATATTTCTACTACAGAGAGCCTTGTCTCATACGGAATTGATTCAATTGGAGTTGTAAGAGCAGCCCAAAAACTTTCAGATTTTCTTGGCGTGCCAGTTGGAGCAGTAGATATCTTCACTGCAACCTGCATTGCAGATTTGGCTAACTTCTCAGAGAATCTCATAACAAGGTCTAAAACTGAACATGCAACAACTCCGTCCTTTCTTTCTGAACTTAGTCTGGATTCTGATGATTTTCTTCTGGAAGTATCCATATATCGCCAAGCAGGCATCTGGTTTTTACAGTTTCTGGCTCTTATCTTTATGTCTATCATGTTGAGTGTACCTGCATATTTATCAGTTTCTGCATTCATGATTTTCACCTCACAGAGCCATACAACATTTGATGGAATGCAAGGGCTGGCTTATTTGATATATTTGGCCTTTGCACCACTTGTTTGGATCCTCTGCATAGCTTTAACTTGCATATGCATTGCTCTCTTCGGAAATCCTTTCTTAAGACCAAATTATGCCCTTGTTCATGACACTTCCATTTGGTCAATTGATTTTGTCAAGTGGTGGGCACTTTACAAGGTCCAACAAATAGCTTCAAAAGTTTTCGCAGAGCATTTGAGAGGAACAGTATTTTTAAATTACTGGTTTGAGATGTTGGGAGCGAGAATTGGGTCATCAGTTTTGCTGGATACTGTTGACATTACAGATCCATCTTTAGTTTCGATTGAAGATGGCGTTGTGATCGCAGAAGGGGCACTAATTCAAAGCCATGAGGTGAAGAATGGAATATTAAGCTTCCAGTCCATTAAAATCGGTAGGAATTCATCAATTGGGCTGTATGCGGTGATCCAAAAGGGAAGTGTGTTGGAAGATGAAGCTGAAGTATTGCCTCTGCAAAAAACTGAAGAAGGTGCACCCAGAATCAGATCGAGCAAGGCTTACAAAGTTCAAAAAGTAAGTACTTAGCACTTTCTTATTTTCGGTTTATGTTGCTAATAAAAAATAGCATGGCTAATGATCAAGACATGTATAAAGTTACCATGGCTGCAATGGAAATGTTTTTGCATTAAGCCATTATGGTTTCTTTCATCTCATTTTAGTTTTGTTGTGGCAACTGTCATCATTTATAAAGTATGTTTTTCTAAATAAAAAATTATACAAGAACGTAGCATGTAGCATGTCTTCACATATCTTTCTTTTCTGCACGTAGCATGTCTTCAAATAACTAACCACGCGCACAAAGAAGGGAGAAATGGGGAGGAGTGCTTGGAAGGATGGGTGAAATGGAGATGACTAGCATAAATCTTGAACTCAAAACATAGAAATTGGACACAATTGGAAAATGGTTTAATTAATTGGAATTTTTTTTCTCTTTTAAGGGCATAAGTTGGAAACTGATTATATATTATGGTCTCGATGGTTTCAGGGCACAGCGCTATCAAATGCTACGCCAAACAAGGCAATGGCCCACTTCATGGGCATCTACCTGGTCGGTTTTCTCAGCAGTTTCTCTGCAGCTATTCTCTATTTTCTATACATTTGGCTCTCTAAAAGTCCTCCTTCTCTTCAACACTTCGCATTTCTTTGCATATCGGGAGCTTTACATTGGATTCCTTTCACACTTATTGCATATGTTACCATGTTTGGTAGTGTCACTTTGAATCCAGCAAGCTTTGCCATCTCAGTTGCCGTTGCTTACTTAGTTCATGGCCTAATTCTCGGCTTCCTTACATGCGCTTTAACCCATCTTCTTACTGAAAGACAACAGTCAAAGCCATCTGATATCAAGATATTCCTTAAACATCGAATTACCATTGCCTGCCACCAGAGATTTGCCAAGCTACTCTCCGGAACAGAAGCTTTTTGTTTGTACTTGAGGCTTTTGGGTGCAAAAGTTGGGCAACATTGTTCAATCAGAGCTATCAACCCAGTTTCAGATCCAGAGCTGGTGAAAATCGATGCTGGTGTTCATCTTGGTGACTTCAGCAGAATCATCACTGGATTCTACTCTCATAGTGGTTTTATTCGCAGGAAAGTTGAGGTGCAAGATAATTCGGTTGTTGGGAGTCAAAGCCTAGTCTTGCCTGGCACCATAATTGAAAAGGATGTAATTCTTGGCGCACTTTCAGTGGCTCCAGAAAACTCAGTTCTGCAAAGAGGTGGAGTTTATGTTGGATCTCAAACTCCAATAATGGTCAGGAACACACGGCATGCTTTGGATGAACGAATAGAAGAAATGGACATGAAATATAAGAAAATAGTAGGAAATCTTGCTGCAAGTTTAGCTGCTACAACTTTGAAAGTTAAATCAAGATATTTTCATCGAATTGGTGTCGGAGGGAATGGCTTTTTGAAGATATATGACAAGATTGAAGGCTTTCCAAATCATGAAATTTTCCATCCTGGAAAGTCCTATCGCGTTGTTGTTAGACATAGCAATAGCTTGAGTGCTGATGATGATGCAAGGATAGATGCTCGAGGTGCAGCATTGAGAATACTTTCAAATAGGGTTAATGATAACACCCCACTCCTTGATTTAACACTTAAGACTGGAAAAGCCTTTTATGCTCGCACTATAGCCGATTTTGCAACATGGCTTGTCTGTGGACTTGCTGCCAGAGAAGAGCATGTGAAGCGAGTCCCACATGTCCGTGATGCAGTGTGGATGTCCCTTCGCAATGCTAGCTCATATGCAGAGCTTCATTACTACTCAAATTTTGTTAGGCTTCTTCGATTCGCAAATGGAGAGGAAAGGTATGTGAAATTCAAGTTGAGACCTTATGATGAAAGTATTAGTGAAGATTCTGGTAAGGTGGAACCTACTGGGATTCTTCCACCAGAAACAGGTGCAATTTCAAGGAATAAAGAAGACACCCGCCCCTTACTTTTCCTTGCTCAAGATTTTCAGGGCCGCGTAAATTCTGGTGGTGTTCACTATATCTTCCAACTTCAAATTCGACCAATTCCACAGGATGAAGCCACACGTGACATTGCACTTGACTGCACTAAACCATGGGATGAGACTGAGTTCCCATATATCAATGTAGGTGAGATTAATATTCAACAAAATCTTACCATGGAAGAAGCCGAAGCGTTAGAGTTTAATCCTTTTGTTAGATGCCACGAGGTTGATGTCATCCGGGCTTCAACATCCTCTCAGAGTGCTTCTATTGATCATGGTCGTTCCCTTATCTATGAGATTTGCCAGCACTTGCGAAACAAGGAAGCACTTCCTGAGGCCTGGAGGATCTTCTTAGAGCAATCCGATGTAAAAGTTGACCTTTCAGGTTGTCCAATGGCAGCGGCATTAGAGAAGAGGGACACAGGGAAAGTGACTCTAGAAAGAAAGTGGCATCAGATTTCATGGGCAATTCTTGTTCAACCATTATTACAAACTGTGCTTCCTTATTTCCTTTTGGGATTGGCAATCTTTGCACCTTTAAGTTGTGTTCTTCACATCCAGGAGTCAAAGAAATTCCCACTGTATTGGTTGCTTCCTTTGCTTTGGGTTTCTTCAGGACTTGTAGCTGCATTAACTTGTGTCGTGGCCAAATGGATTCTTGTGGGAAAGAAGAATAAAGGTGAAAAGGTACAAATTTGGAGTAAAAAGGTCTTCATGGACACCATCTGGCAAGCTTTTAGAACACTAGTTGGGGACTATTTCATGGAAATGACCAGTGGATCAATTTTTTTTGTGCTATGGATGAAGTTAATGGGCTCAGATATTAAACTGGACCAAGGGGTGTATGTAGATAGCATGGGAGCTTTATTGAATCCTGAAATGGTGGAGATTGGCAGAGGAGGATGTGTAGGAAAAGAAGCTTTGTTGTTTGGACACATATATGAAGGTGAAGGTGGCAAAGTTAAGTTTGGGAAAATCAGAATTGGAGAAGGCGGGTTTATAGGAAGCAGAGCTGTGGTTATGCCTGGGGTGAGAGTGGAGAATGGAGGGAGTCTAAGTGCTCTCTCCCTTGCTATGAAAGAAGAGATTATCAAGTCGAGCTAAGGGGATCTTCATTCTTGGCTAATTATTTCTTGTTTTATGATAGAAGTAATTCACTTTCTCCGATTATAATGTAATCCGAACTCGGTGGTTTTATAAATAAATCACCAGCTCTAAAGAAATCTAGGAAAATAATTCATAGATGAAATAATTTCTCCCTTGAGCTCATGTAAAATTGAAGCATAAGATAGTTCTCTTTATTAAATTTTAAAAGCCTAATCCCTATAATTTATACAATATATCTGCAGATATGGTGAAATGGTTAGTTTCACTGTACCATATACTTCTTTATATATATATATATATATATATATATATATATATATATATATATATATATATATATATATTTCATTTTTAGAGACGATTTACATATTGTAATTCTTTTTATATTCTTTTCGGTTTTAATTCTTAAAACGAAATTAAGTACTTATAGTTTTAATCCCTAAAATTTACAATCAGTTTTTTTAAAAATGTTATAAAGAAAATAACCCCTAATAAACAATTTTATTACCCTTATAAGAAATTTTTGCTTTCTCAAAAATCCAATTTTAAGAATCTTTTATGCTTTCCAAAAATCCACTTCTGAAAAAGCATAAAAATTTTGAGAATTTCATTCTAACAAAATATCTCACATTAGAGATGAAACCTCACATGTCTAAAATGAGCTTAATCAAATTTGGAAGACCAAATTTTCTAAGGTAAGAAAGGTGTGAAACCCTAAATTTTTTCCTAAACCTAATTTTTTCCTAAACCCTGAAATTTTAGTTCACAAGTGATGTTAAATGAGCTGGAATTTTGATTTTTTTTCTTCTGTTTCAACCATAATTGGAGACTATCAATGAACCATAAAATTAATATGAAATTTAACGTAAATATCTTTCCAGAAATTATGGCTCACCTCCAAATTAAATATGAGTCAATACCAGCAATTTTTCAAATTTAGCCTACATGCAACCACATTCAAGCAACCTAATCAGTCAATCTCCTCGTAATAAATCACACATAATTCATAAGAAGAAGCTCCGATCAGGGTGATTTAAAGCTTATTTGAAAGCTAGCTTAAATAACTTTCTAGCAATATGAGTCTCAAATTTTAATTCATTTTAAATTAATTTCTATGAATTTTCAAAGTGAACCTATATGTAGGGCACTCTGTTAGTGAGTAACCTGTAATGAAGTATAGCTCTCTTCTGCTAGAGAACTCCAATTGGAGTAATTCTAATTTTTCTAAAAAGTGTGCTCAATTATATTTCGATCTATTTAAGGTTCAATTCCTAATTCATTGAGCGAATTTTTAAAGTTTCATCATGTGCAAGAATTTCAAACAATGAGCTATTGGTAAGGAAACAGACATAACTTTTGATCGCGAATTCTGATTTAGGTGATTCAAATTTCATTAGAAAGATAATTTAAATACCGTTTTAATGATATTAAATCATGATTGCCTTATAGAAATGTAATGTTAATAAGCATGATGATTTCATTCTAATAAAATATCTCATGTTGAGATTGTTTCTACTATGTACTAAATCATGATTGCCCTGTAAAATTTTTTTTTTTTTTTGGTCATGTGAATTTGTATAGCTATGAAAGTGAATTTAAGATAATCATGTGGAGTTGGAAACATGATTTTCATGTTTGAGAAATAGCTTGTCACACCCCACTTCCGAGTGCCCTTTATCCATACATACGCTACTACGGTTGGGCTGTGAGTCAATGTAATTACTAAATTCCATACATTTATAGTGAAAAATTTTAAAATTTTAATTCACACTCTCAGGTATGTGTGTGTAGATATACAAAATCAATTGTATAATATAATATCTTTACATAATATCCCCATACAACTGTTTACATTTTCTATTCATGAATGTGCGATACATTATAATAGATACAAAATACTCGTGTGTATACAAATTTTTATACCTTTGCAACTGGTGGGAGCTGTTCAATACAAAAAATGATCTCGAGACCACCGCATTGTCCTACTTCTCAGTATCTGAAGGGAAAAAGTAGTGGGATAAGCAAATCACAGCTCAGTAAGAAAATGGATGCTAACAGGTAGATACTGTACTATCTACATAGCTCATGCATGCATAAACAAAATCATGTTTCAATATAAATGAAAATATTACTAGAAAATGCATTTAAACATTTATTTCTCATAGGCATTTTCATGTAAAGCATGTGCAATACTTTTAATTTAAAACATGTCATAAAACAGTGCTATCATAGCACGAGCATTCAAATCAAGAGATTTATCAAATCACAATATCTCTTTGTTTTTCTCAAAATCACTTATTTTTATCAAATCTCTTTCTTTTCTGAGTTTCTCAATTTCTCTTATCTCTGAGACAGGCGTGAAATTCTCGACAAACTAATATCTACAACATATGGTCATAGTCAGTGATCTCAGGCCTCACTGATCAGGTGTGCATAGGGCATCACTTGCCTGAAAGGGGATGGGTCAGTCCTACCCTCCAACTCATCTTAATCATCATCATCTTCCTCATTAACTCACGGTACAAGGTACGCCATGTGTCATCCACGCGATACTCGTACTCACGTGTGTAAGACCCGATTTTTATCGTAATTTCTTATGAAGAAATTGAAATGATATTCTCAAACACGTGTAAGGGTAAAACGGTCAAAAGATCGAAAGCCGGTATAAATTCGATAAAAAAATTTAATTAAAAATATGAGATTGAGAAATATTGATCAATAACGAAGAAATAATTAAATTTCGAGTCAAATTGATCAAGATATGAATTTATTGGAATAAACCAAAATTTTTACATCGAAAAATAATCCTGAAAACATTAGAAAAATATACTGGAAATACGAAATAAGACTGATAAATTCATTTATTAAGTAAATGAATTAAATAGATTATTTTAAAGATATTTTTGGATTTTTAATAATATTTTAATGAATAAAATAATATTAAAATAAATTATAAATAAATAAATAAATAAAATAAAATAAAACTGGAAATCGCGTTTTGCGATTTCTAGGAAAAGAAAATGAAGAAGCCGAAACTGAAGGAACGGTTTCCCTTGCTCCGACGGCCACCGACGAGAGAGGAGGCCAGACGAGGGTCGGCGAAGGAGGCCTGACACCCGCGCAACCCACCGGTAACCCTTATGCGCGGTGAGGTCGCCGAAAAAGGAGATCGATGGAGGGATTGTCGCGGGAGAGAAGAAGAAATCGACGTCGATTTGATCTAACCCGAGGCCCGATGATGAACACCCAGGTGATGGCGCGCCAAACGACACCGAAATCGAGCCGAGAACCAGCCGGACGGCGCCAAAACGACGAAGTGAGGCCTGAACCGGCACGGACCGGTTCAGGTGTTGATATGCTGAACCGGACCGGACCGATTCAGCCAAAAAAAAGAAAGAAAAGAAAAAGAAAAAGGGAAAAAAGAAAAAAGAGAAAAAATTGGAGAAAAATCTCAGTGATGCAATCGAGCTACGGGTAAGTCGGTAAGCGGTCGAAATTGACCGATTTAAATTTTAAAATAATTAATTTGATTAATATTCGACTGAAAATTGACCCGAAAAAATATGCAATTGTGTAGCTCGACAATTGACGTCAAACGAGAGCTCGAGTCAGCCTCGATTTATGTACTATCATGGAATCTCGGGTAAGTAACCCTTATTTACGATAATTTATATCGTTATACGTGTTAAAAATTTATTGCATAAATTACGAATTTAATTTTCGTATAAAATGAATTAAATTCTGAAATTAAAGATAAATTGTCGTAAATATTAAATTGAGCTATTTGAGAGTTTAGAACGAGGCTAGTTAAATACTGATGGGCCCAATGAGCCCAATAGGCCTCGATAATGTAAATAATAAGTGAAAAACGGGCTTAAGGCCGATTAAGACCATTATGGTACAATCGGGCTCAATATGGGTAAACGGACCCAATGATTTAAATTAAGCCCAGAAAATATGAAATACAATTAAATATATTGTATTTGACCTGATGAACATTTATTCGCAGTTTTGGAGATTGGATTGGGAGAAAATCGGACTGCGTGACGAGTCATTAGTGGAAAGGTCAGACTGTACAGAAAAATGAGGTAAGGGAATTGTGTGAGTAGCTAGAGGTAGCTACGCGAATTTTAATAGCTTTTGTATACACTGAATATGTATAAAGGTCCTAGAATAGAGATTAAAGATTTTAAGGACTCGAAATAGGTAAAAGGCTATTTTACCCCTACTGAGGGAAAATTCACCTAAGGATGGTGAAAGCATGACATGCACGAAATGCATGATTTAAGAAATTTTCTTGATTTTTAAGTAAAGAAAATCGATAGATTGGCCAGTAATTTGCATAAATTTCACAAGATAACACTACGTAAGTATTATTTAGAATTAAATAAAATTTCTTTGGAAAACGGGTCAATTATCAAGTTTATATGAAAACAGATAGTGCTGACGCATAGGTCGCACTATATCTGCGTTTGTGAGTGTGCATAAAATGTGCTAGACCGGTTGCTCGCACCGACTTGTGTGACATCATATGCATGAAATGTGCTAGAGCGGTTGCTCGCACTAATTTTTATTATTGTGAAATGCATAAGAGGTGCTGGAGCTTAGCTCGCACTCTGTTTTTACTGTTTTGACTTGATATGCATAAAAAGTACTGGAGCGATTGCTCGCACTAATTTTAATGATTTGACATGCATGAAAGGTGCTGAAGCTTAGCTCGCATCCTGTTTTGATATGATAATTTCATAAAAGTCGTACTAGAGCGTTGCTCGTACGAAGTTTTGATTTACTTGAGTATTCATTTGTGTTGGAGCATTTCTCGCACGAGGCTTTGATGGATTTTATGCATAAACCGTGCTGGAGCTTGCTCGCACGTGATTTTATATGAATTTATAACTCATTTTAAAGTCGTACTGGAGTGCTACTCATACGCAGATTTTACTGATTTTTATGAAACCGTGCTAGAGCTTCGTTCACACGAGATTTTTAGATATCATGAATATGCATGGAGCCGTGCTAGAGCTTCACTCGCACAGGGATTTATATGACATGCATATAGCCGTGTTGGAGTCTCATGTAGACTGTGTGTCACAGTGAGATGATATGTCCACACGTGCATATTGAGACAGAGATGGTATGGGTGGATAAGACCTATTGCAGGCACCCCTGACTGAGATTGGGTTCACGGAGTACGTTGTACCGTGTATGTCACGCGGAGTACGCTGTATCGTGGGGATTGTTGGAGTGGAGTGGCATTAGCTACGAGGCAGCAAGCCTTGCCCTCGCAATCCTGATGTTATTTTGTTCTGGTGGCAGGATTGACCCACCTCCCGTTTCAGGTGTGATACCCCGCACACTAAGTACCGTGTAGCCATGGATCACTAGATTATGGCCATCGTCCTCGATGTTACTGATATAGTCACCTACATGTCTCACATGATATAACATTTGGTCTCGATAAACCAGGGTAGACCCGAGGGAGGGGTCAGGCCCCCGATTTTATGATATTCACTGAGATATGATTTTCTCCTATAATGATAGATTTTCAGAGGATTTTATTATATGTGACCCTAAAAGAAAGGTAATTTTATAACAGAATTTTATAACGAATTGTTTTATGAGTTTGAGATTTATTTATGAGTTGCTTAACCCCTTCGAGTTATTTTATACTGAGTTTTAATACAGTGATTTAAATGCAGTAGCATGAGGAGTTTTTCATGCTTTAATTGCAAATTCATGAAAAGAATTGTCTTTCATGTTTGGTGTCACATGGCATGAATTAATGCATGATCTTGATTTATTTCATGCTAATTACAATTTTAAGATTTTACATAAAATGTCATTGATGCATGAGTTGCATGATTTCTATATGCACAAATAGTTTTTATAAACTATAGCAATGATGTATGCATGATTTTTTGTGTGAGATTTAAACGAAAAGAAATGGATTTAAGGGCATGGCATTATGAGCATGTAGATAGTGGAGTTATCTACTTACTTGCATAATTGCCTTACTGAGCGTGTGGTTTGCTCACCCCTTATTTTTTCATCTTTTTAGAGCACTCGCAGTAGTTAGTGAGCGGCTAAGAACTTGCATCTTGGTGTCCGCTGCTTCCCATCGAGAGACAGGTATACACATTTGTATAGTTTCGTATCTAAATATGTAAATGCACAGTACTGTAAATGGATATGATGTCGGGGATGTAATGTTATATAAATACCATTGTATAAGTATTTAGTTAAATTCAAAGGATAGTAAATCCTAATATGTGAATGTGATTATGAAAATGGAATGATAAATAGGTGAGAGGTGACTAACACCGAATCATAGCTCAACTATTAGTAGGATGGTCACGATGTGAGAAATGTAAGAATTAAAGAATAAACAAAAAAAATAAAAAATTTTGTAGTGATTTTTAGGTAATTTGGGTCGTGACAGTTTTTGGTATCAGAGCTAAGTTGACCTGATATGAGTCGATGTTAGTGGTTAAGGAAGTTTACATCCTCATGTACTATGCATTGTTTAGATATAATTGTGTATATCGAGATGAAATTGCAGTTAAGAATTTGGTTTGAATGCAAGAATATAGACTCATTAACTGATAGCCGCTATGGTAGAGGGGCGAGTACACGAGCTCAAGGCCGTAGAGGTAGGCCTAAGAGTCGTACTGAGTCGCCACATGAGACTCAAAATGAGATTGAAGTGGAGGCTGATGTTGAGCATGCCACACAGAGTCCGATAGAGAGATCAGACAGTATTGAGATACGCTTCGCGAGGTTAGAACGGAGTGTGGAGAATATTTTGGTACCTATTTATTCAAAGTATGCATGGGATTTGAGGGCGAGTCGGAGCATTGGTGGAAGTTCTCTCTACCCATCTTAAGAGTTAGACATCTAGAATGGACATGGGAAATAATCTTAGATGTATTCCGGTGACAGAATATCTCGGACACTGCTTAAAGAAAATTACAGATAAAATTCTTTACTCTGACCCAGAGGAACTGGTTGATTAACGAGTATGAAACTCAGTTTATATTCTTGGGCACGTATGACCCCGACACTGTGGGCAGTGAGAGTTGGAAAGCCCAAAAGTTCATGGAAGGGCTCAGATTTTCAATTAGAGTCCGATTGGGCCCATTAGATATCACTACATATGTCGAGGCAGTGCGCAGACTACAGTTGTATGAATAAGGTCATGAATTGCACGCCTCTGGGATTGGGAAAGGTAGTAAGGGCCAAAATAGAGACAGAAAGAAAATAGAGAATGACAGAGATGTCAGAACTGGAAAAAGGTAGTTTGGTAAAAGATTAGAGTTGATGAGTCACGGGGTAAGATAATTGGTAAGGCCCCAGTATATCCAATTTCAACATTTTTTAGGGGTACTGTGACTGGAGGACCCCGACCTGCTACTGAGCAGGGTTGGATATGTGGTAGTTGCCACGAAAAAATAGATGTTGGACAAGGGCGAATGTATGCCATGGACCAGGACACTACTGATGTTTCATTTGATATGGTGGAAGATACCACACTGGTTGTGAATAATGAAGTAATTATTTTAATTGATCCTGGTGCCACGCATTTATTCATACCGCCTTCAGTTGCTTATAAGTTAGTGAAAGATGTGAAGCCTATACCCTAAGGTAAGATGATGATAGTTAGCTGATTATCACTAACTAAATATGGGTATAAGGATTGTAAGTTGAAAACGGGGGAATAAAGATATGTTAGCCGATTTTATTCAATGGAAGATGAATAATTTGAAAGTAATATTTGAAAAGAGATTGATTCGGCTGCAAACTATGCTGTTTAGATTACTATCCTAAGATAGTGATGTTTTCACCCCTGAAAAGTGTACTGTAAGTTTGACACGTAATGAAAAAGGTGTAGCGATTGTAATTAAAGGAGTGAATGATTGTATGAACGAGATGAGTAATGATGGGAATGTTTCATCGCTTGTGTGGTTGGTATGAATAAGGCACATCCGGAGTTAACAAATATCATTATGGTCAGGGAGTTTCCTGATATCTTCCCGGATAATTTACCAGAGTTACCACCCGTTAAATGAATGGAGGTTTGTATTGATTTGGTACCTGGTACGGAGCCGATATCCTAACCACAATATAAAACAGTATTAGTGGAACTGGAAGGACTAAAGAAACAATTTCAGGAGTTATTAGATAAGCGTTCCTCAGACCAATTGTGTAACGTGAGGAGTACTTGTTCTGTTTGTGAAAAGAGAATGGAAGCCTTCGACTATGTATTGAATTTTGATTGTCGAACAAGGCTAACATCAAGAATAAGTGATTCCTCCCACTATAGATGATTTATTGGATTAGCTGTGAAAAGCGCAGATCTTTTCGAGATCGATTTGAAGTCTGGGTAACAACCGTTAAGAATTCAGAAGGTGAATGTGCCGTAACTGTTATGACATTGATGAACAAGGTATTTAAACCTTATCGGGACCAATTGGTTGTCATCTTTAGCGATGATATTTTCATGTATTCGAAGTCCAGGGAAGAGCATGGGTAGCAACTGAAAACTGTCTTACAAAAGAGGTGTTGTGAGTTTCTCGAAATGGACTGAAAAAAAATTGCATGCCAGTGGATGATAAGTATGAAAGTATCTTCGATGAGTTTTGGTATATTGAAGTAATAAACTGATCACCGTGATTATTCTCACCATAACCAATAGCTTAAGAGGTTTTAGTGTGTATGAATACCTCAAAATAAGGATTGTACTATGTATTAATGTAAAATGGGAAGATAGTCGTTTATGGATCCAGATAGTTCAAGGACCATGTGAGAAACTATCCGACCCAGGATTTAGAGTTGGCAGCCGTAGCGTTTACAATGAAAGTATGGCACCACCACTTATACGGTGAGAAATTTCAGATATGCACTGATCATAAAAGCCTCGAGTATCTGTTTTCACAGAAAGAGTCGAATATGAGATAACAAAAAGGGTTAGAGCTTTTGAGGGATTATGATCGTAGAAATTGTACTACACAGGAAAGGCTAACGTAATGGCTGATGCCTTGAGAAGAAAGAGCCTCGGGATGGTATTACATATGATGGTCAGGGAGCGTGAGCTGCTAGAGCAGTTGTGAGCCTCAGTAGTGATGTGATCCCTTCTGATGATAACAGTGATTGTGTGACAGCTAGCCTGAGATTAGAACCGAATTTGAGTGATCGGATTTGACAGGCTTAGCGTGATGGTCGACAGGGTGTCGATAGTGTGGGTCAGATTCAGAAGGGTACAATGACAGAGTTCACAGTGAGTGATGATGACTTACAAAGGTTCAAAGATAGTATAAGTGCTTCCAAGACCACAGTTAAGGAGATAGTGTTATTGTTAGAAGCTCACTCTTCGGGATATACAGTGCATACGAGAAGTAATAAATCTATCGGAATCTCTGAAAAGGGTCTTGGTGGTCAGATATGAAAAGAGACATTGTATAGTTTGTGGAGAAGTGTCTCGTATGTTAGCAAATTAAGGTAGAGTACTAAAAGTTTGCAGGGTTATTGCAGCCTCTACCTATATCGACACGGGAATGAGAACAAGTTACCATGAATTTCGTGATGGGTTATAAAGGACCGCATGAATCATGAGGCTATCAGGGTGATGGTCGATAGATTGATTAAGTCTACCCACCTTCTGGCTATGAAAATCTCCAGATACTCTGAGTGTATAGGTGGATTTATGTGTACAAAAAATTGTGAAACATTATGTAGCATTTCAGTGAGTATGGTATCAGATAGGGATTCCCGCTTCACTTCCCACTTCTGGAAATATTTTTGGAAGCTATGGAAACCCGACTGAGTATTAGCACAGCTTTTCATTCTCAGACAGATAGTCAGTCAGAGGGGACTGTACAGGTTCTGGAGGATATAATGAAAGCGTGTGCCATCGATTTTATAAGCTCCTGGGATGATCAATTGTTACTAATTGAATTCGTCAATAGTGATAGTTGTCACTTGAGTATCGGGATGACTTTTTTTATGAGGCATTATACGGTCGTAGGGAGTTGTTCCCCGACTTAGATAAGAAGAAGTGGGTGACAGATAAAAAATTGCTCCCGAATTAGTATAATAAGTCTCTGAAGGTGTTCAGTTGATTGTGAGTGATAGAGAATACCTCAGAGCAGATAGAAAAAGCTATGCTGACAAGAGACGAAGACCGTTGAAGCTCAAAGAGAGTAGGTCGTATATTGAAAAGTCAATTCAGGTATTAGACGGAAGGAGAAAGTGTTGAGGTCTAAGATGATCTCCTTAATTAAAGTCCTTTGGTAGTGTTACACTCTGGAAAAAGTCACATAAGGATTAAAGAGTATGATGCGATAGACGTACTCGAAGTTGATTATGGACCCATTTGATTTTGTTCTCATTTGGAGGACCAAATTTCTTAAGTGGGGGAGATTATGTAAGACCCGATTTTTATCATAATTTCTTATGAAGAAATTGAAATGGTATTCTCGAACACGTGTGTGAGATCTGAGAATTTCAGACATATTTTAATTATGTAATATGAACTTGAAGTGTAATTTATTGAGCTAAATGAATTGTGAGAATTATATTTGGAGATTTATATGTAAGTGTTTAACATAAGTGTGAAACTAAGAGGTCAGATCGATCTTGGAGAAGGAGAGATCGATCTGGTGAGTTAAAAATGACAAGAAATGAGAAATTTAAGGAGCAGATCGATCTCCAATGGAAGAGGATCGATCTCCTTATGATTCTGTTTGAGAGAAGATCGATCTCATGAGGAAGGGATCGATCTCCAAATATTTCTGTTTGGGAGAAGATCGATCTCCTCAAGGAGCAGATCGATCTCATAAAGCCATAAAGAGATCGATCTCACCCCTCGACAGATCGATCTCCTAGGCATAAAATTACCCCAAATCGACCCCAAATTCAAATGCAGATCGATCTCATCAAGAGCCAGATCGATCTTCTACCTTCAGTCTATATAAGGAACCCCTGCTTTCTCCTGCAATTTCATTTTCTCTCTCTTCCAAACCCCATTTTCACCGAGCCCTAGCTTTCTCACTCATCCAAAGCACCCATTTTCGTCCAAATCAGAGGCTGTGGCAAGAAGGAAAGTTGTTCCTCATCAAAGGGAGAACAACATACTTGGAAATCGGAAGACGGATTGAATCGAGGCAAGAGATAAGCTCTCCATAAGTTTTGAGTAATTTCTAAACCTCGATCTTGATATTAGAGATGATTTTGGTGATAATGGTTGTTGGCATTGTGTTGAAATAGTTGGAAAATGATTAGGGATTGATGAAATTACAAAGTAGTTGGAGTGATAATGATATTTAGCAATTTTGGTAATTTTGAGAATTTTGTGCTATAAATGGAAATTTAGACAATGTGGTGAATTAGCATAGATAATTTGACATGAGAAATGTAGAACGTGGGGATGTTGTGAATGAGATTGTAGTTTGGGGTAGAATTACGAAAGTCGAGAGATTTGAGGTGTTATGAGCAATTATGTTCGATTTTGAGAATTGAGGTTACTAAATGATGAGTGTTGATGTTTTAACGTCGTTTGGACAGCTCGGGAGTTCCAGAGTGGAATGCGAGACTTGTCTGTGATAAGAGAGAAACAATTGCACTATACGAGGTGCAAAGAGGTAAGAGAAACTAAACCATTTGTGTATGTGATTTGTGAACTATCATAGCATGATTTGCGATTTATAAAACAAGCATGTTTGATGTGTTGTGTTTTGATGAGAATGCACACGATTTTTATAGCCGGTTGGAGCCCAATGTTTTTATGAGTTTATAATTGGGCTCTACATTAAGGCAATATCGAGATTTGAGAAATGTGTGTGTGCCTTACCGGTTGGAACTCGGTTTAATGTGTTTTGTGTTGAGTAGAAAACGGTTTTCAAATGAGTTTTATGAGAGAAAACCACTATGAGTTCTACGTGAAGGCAAACCAGTCTTATGTGATAAAGACTTAGGTGTGTGATTTTGAGTACACACCAGGCATTGCTCTGGTAGCATGTAAGTCCAATTCTTCTCCGTTCTGGTAACGTGAGATCCCCCAATCTGTGGCTATGCCACGTATATTTAGTGGCTGTTGCCACGTGAGAACCCTAATTGGTGGTCGTTCCCACGTGAAACCCTATTCTGTGGCTGTGCCACGTGTGAATCTAAATCAGTGGCTATGCCACGTATATTTGGTGGCCATTGCCACGTGAGAACCCTAATTGGTGGCCGTTTCCACGTGAAACCCTATTCTGTTGCTGTGCCACGTGTGAATCTAAATCAGTGGCTATGCCACGTATATTTGGTGGTCGTTGCCACGTGAAAACCCTAATTGGTGGTCGTTGCCACGTGAAACCCTATTCTGTGGCTGTGCCACGTGTGAATCTAAATTAGTGGCTATGACACGTATATTTGGTGGCCGTTGCCACGTGCGAACCCTAATTGGTGGTCGTTGCCACGTGAAACCCTATTCTGTGGCTGTGCTGCGTGTGAATCTAAATCAGTGGCTATGCCACGTATATTTGATGGCCGTTGCCACGTGAGAACCCTAATTGGTGGCCGTTGCCACGTGAAACCCTATTCTGTGGCTGTACCACATGTGAATCTAAATCAGTGGCTATGCCAAATATATTTGGTGGCCGTTGCCACGTGAGAACCCTAATTGGTGGCCGTTGCCACGTGAAACCCTATTCTGTGGCTGTGCCATGTGTGAATCTAAATCAGTGGCTATGCCACGTATATTTGGTCGTCGTTGCCACGTAAGAACCCTAATTGGTGGCCGTTGCCACATGAGAAACCCTATTCTGTGGCTGTGCCACGTGTGAATTTAAATCAGTGACTATGCCACGTGTGTTTAGTGGCTGCGCCACGTGCATTATTATTACAGTGATTTTATCACGTATATTGAGAAAGCCATTATCGCATTATTTTTACATGCTTGTTACTGCTCTAGACTGAGCCTTTTTACTTCATGTTTTCACAGGATTTGAGAAATGAGAATGTCGTTTTGAGTACTTTCATGCTATGGTTTTCAAATGAGTATCCTAAGTTTCACATATAAATAAATATCTTATGATGTGCATTATGGTTTATATAATGAGTTCCTTACCCCCTTTACTGAGCGATTTAGAAGATCACCCTGTTTTCTTTCCCCCCAGATTTCTTCAAGTGAAAAAGGGTTTCCCTGCAACGTACGGAGTAGTGGCTAGTGGAGGACTTGAGCTCCAGGCCATATATTGTATATTGAGGTATCTTTTATCTTCTCATGTACCCAGACAATTATTGTAATTACAGACACTTGATGTATAACATTGTATGGAATGTATTAGGATTAATTAACTTGAGATCAAGTAATGTATATGATATGATATATACTATTTAATGACGAGATCTTGAGGCATGATAAGTGTGATGACGTATGACACTACACAGGAATGCACTCTTAATTGTGAATTGTAGAGTAAAAAGCTTTAAATTTATCCTATCTTTCGCGTTTTCGGGGTGTGACAGAGCTTTCTTGGTATCAGAGCTTAGGGTGTCTAGTACTGTCAGTGTCAGTTAAGTGAAATAGAATACATCCCAAGTGTCTGTAATAGTCTGGTCATGAACTGAATCTGAGGATTGAGATTTCAATCGATTTTGATATGTACGCGCAGGAGACGAGTTGAGAAAGAGTATGAGTGGACGACGTAGTTCGAGGAGGCAGGCAGAGTCCCCTCCACCACCTGCCCCACAACCAGAGAGTCCTAACTCTCAATTTAATCGGAGTGAAACCGATGTGAGGCAAGGTTTTGAGCAGATGGCAGCGCTATTCGCGCAATACTTTGGAGTTAATGCCTCGGGTACTACTCCTACACTACCACCAGGACCTCCTGTACCCCCAGTACAGATGGATCCAGTGCCTCCCGTCACTCAGCCTAGTGATAGAAGTATGGTCCGACTGAAGGATTTTCTGAAGATGAATCCACCCGTATTTAGGGGAAAGAAGGATCCTACAGAGGCTGAGGAGTGGCTGACGGAGTTGAGAATTATATTTGATTATCTAGGGTGCACCGATGCTGAGAGGGTCAGTATGAGTATCTATATGTTGAAGGGGAGAGCTCGAGATTGGTGGGGCACTACCCAAGGTATTCTGATGTCCCGCCAAGATGTGATTGGTTGAAAAGAGTTTCAGACAGCCTTTAGGACCTAATATGTACCACGAGCCGCCCAGAGAAAGAAACAGGTCGAGTTTTTGAGTTTGGTACAGGGTGATATGTCTATGGATAACTATGAGAGCCAATTCACCGCGCTATTAAGATATGACCCAGAGACCTTCAAGAATGAAGAGCTCCGCACAGAGAAGTTTGTGTATGGATTGAAGCTCATCATCAGAGATAGATTGATAGGGTTATGTATTACTGAGTTTGGAGATGCTTTGAGACGAGCACAAGAGATTGAAAGAGGAATTGAAATGGTACAATCCCAGAATGAGCTCAGAACAGTGAATAGAGATAAGGGCAAGAGGCCAGCGATTTTTCAAACAGATGCTCGGAGAGGTTCCTTCAGAAGAGGAAGGATTGAGGTGCAGAAGGGCAGATTAGAGAGACCCAGAGTTTACCCTAACATCAGGGAGACCCCTCGAGATGTCAGGCCTGAGACAAGGTTTTACAGAAATTGTGGCCGAATGCATGAGGGAAGTTGTATTGGGTCGATCCATGGATGTTTTAGATGTGGAGACATGGGTCACATGGTGAAGGATTGCCCTCAACCTCAGAAACCACATGTCTTAGAGCCCACTAGACAACAGCCTCAAAGAGTGAACCTCCAGAGATAGGCCACTACTGCAGAGAAAGGAAAGAGACTTGTTACACAGGGACGTGTGTTTTCCCTAGATAAGGAGACCGCTGACACTTCTGCAGAAACTATAAGAGGTACACTCTCTGTCTGTAATCATAAGGCTCATGTGTTGATAGATCCAGGATCTACGCATTCGTTCATTTCTGAGCATTTTGCATGTAGATTAAATATGAAGTTTGAACCCCTAGAGTATATACTACATGTAAATACCCCTATGTGTGAATCCCAGAGAACTGAGTTAATCTGTAAAAGATGTGAGATAAAGGTGGGAGATAGAGTGATGTTAGCAGATCTAATCATGTTGAATATACATGGGTTTGATGTAATTTTGGGAATGGATTGGCTAGCAACCAATCGAGCGAGTTTAGACTGCTACACTAAGATTGTAACTTTCTCCCTACCTGAACCTTACAGTGTACGGTTGTGATATTGAGGAAATGAATATGTGAAATTCTAGTAAGTAATTTGAGAATTTTAATATTATTTTGGAGAATATTAAATATGATTGTTCATGTGAAGGTTATGAGACACTCATCTCAGATGATGAGCAGGAACATCCGAGGATTGAGGATATACCTGTGGTGTGTGAATTTCTGGATGTTTTCCCAGATGAGTTGCCAGGTTTGCCATCAGAGAGAGCTAGAGTTTACCATTGATTTGGTACTAGATACTCAGCCGATCTCTAAACCTCCCTACAGGATGGCATTAATGGAACTTGAAGAATTGAAAAAATAACTACAGGAGTTATTGGATCGAAGGTTTATTTGACCCAGTGTTTCGTCATGAGGAGCACCCGTATTATTTGTTAAGAAGAATGATGGTAGTCTCAGATTATGCGTAGACTACCGGTTGTTGAATAAAGCCACAGTGAAGAATAAATATCCATTGCCCAGGATTGATGATCTACTTGATCAGCTGAGAGGGGCATAAGTCTTTTCTAAGATTGATTTGAGATTGGGCTATCACCAATTGAGGATCAAGGAAGAAGATATTTCAAAGACGGCCTTCAGGACGAGGTATGGCCATTATGAATTTCTGGTGATGTCCTTTGGATTGATGAACGCCTCTGCAACATTTATGAGATTGATGAATGAGGTGTTCAGAGACTATCTGGATAAGTTTGTGATAGTCTTTATTGATGATATCCTGGTGTACTCTCAATCATATGAGGAGCATGCACAACATTTGTGGTTAGTACTTCAGATACTCCGAGATAAGCAATTATATGGGAAGCTTAGTAAGTGTGAGTTTTGGCTGGATCGAATAGCTTTCCTTGGTCATATAGTCTCAGAGGAAGGGGTATCGGTGGATCCAAGTAAAGCAGAGACTGTGCTTAACTGGAAAAGATCGAGGACAGTTACCAAGGTACGAAGCTTCCTTGGTTTGGCAGGATATTACAGAAGATTTGTGGAAGGATTTTCAAGGATTGCCGCTCCTTTGACTAAACTCATGCGTAAGGAGACTCCGTTCATATGGAATGATCAGTGTGAGCTCAGTTTTCAAGAGTTAAAGAGGAGATTAACAGCGGCACCTGTGTTAACTATTCCTGAGGGATCAGGAGGATTTTCGGTGTATAGCGATGCTTCTCATCAAGGACTGGGGTGTGTGCTTATGCAGCATGGAAGAGTGGTCGTATATGGATCGTGACAGTTGAAAGACCATGAGCGGAACTACCCCACACATGATTTGGAGTTAGCGGCTGTGGTATTTACCTTGAAGATCTGGCGACCCTACTTATATGGGGAAAGATTTCATATCTTCACTGATCACAAGAGTTTGAGATATCTCTTTGATCAGAAAGAGTTAAACATGAGACAAAGGAGATAGATGAAACTCCTTAAGCATTATGACTGCGAGATTCTATATCATCCGGGTAAGGCGAATGTAGTTGCTAATGCCCTGTGCAGGAAGAGTATGATATCTGCTATGATGATCAGGGAATGGGATTTACTGGAGCAGTTTGTCGTACTTCGGATTAGAGTTAAAGAGGTAGAGACTGGATTTTTGGCTAGCTTGCGGATAGAGCCCAGGATCATGGATCAGATTAGAACTGGGCAGCACAATGATCAGAGGTTGATAGATATGGTTAGCCAAGCTGAACAGAGTTCGCAGTCGGATCTCACAGTCAGTGAGGATGGATTGTTGAGATTCAGAGGAAGAATTTGTGTACCAGACGATGATACCCTAAAGAGACAGATACTGAGAGAATCAGACTGCTCGCGATACACCATGCACCCAGGGAGTACTAAGATGTACCGAGACTTGAGAAAGGTGTACTGGTGGAGTGGTATGAAGCGAGACGTAACAGAGTATGTGGCCAGGTGTTTAGTATGCCAGCAAGTGAAAGCTGAGCATCGGAAGCCCGAAGGACTACTACAGCCCTTACCTGTACCTACATGGAAATGAGAGCATGTCACTATGGACTTTATTATGGGTTTACCGAGGACCCGAAGAGGTCGTGACGCTATATGGGTTATAGTGGATAGATTGACCAAGAGTGCCCACTTCCTTGCCATCAAGAGCACAGATACTGTGGATGCCTTAGCTGAGCTGTATGTCAGCGAGATAGCTAGATTACATGGGGCTCCAGTGAGTATTACTTCTGATAGAGATTCTCGGCTTACTTCAAGATTTTAGACCCAGTTTCAGGAGTCCATGGGATCTCGATTGAGTTTTAGTACCACCTATCATCTCCAGACAGATGGTCAGTTAGAGAGGACTATTCAAACCCTAGAGGATATGTTGAGGGCGTGTACGATGGATTTTAAGGGATCATAGGATTATCACCTGCCCCTAGCAGAGTTTGCATACAATAACAGCTATTATGCGAGTTTTGGAATGGCACCTTTTGAGGCTCTATATGGTAAGAGGTGTAGATCCCCTGTAGCTTGGGAAGAAGTCGGTGACAGAAAGATAAATGCTCCTGAGCTTGTTGAGCAAGCTATATAGAGTGTGAAACTCATATGTGAGAGGTTACGAGCTGCACAGAGTAGACAAAAAAGCTACGCGGATGTGCGTAGACGGCCACTCGAGTTTGATGTTGGTGATGCAGTATTTTTGAAAATATCACCGAGTAAAGGTATCATGCGATTCGGGAAGAAAGAAAAATTGAGTCCTCGATACGTAGGACCATTCGAGATTCTTGAGAGAGCGGGAGAGGTAGCCTACAGATTGGCATTACCCCCGCGGATGTCCGAAATACATAATATTTTTCATGTGTCTATGTTGAGGAAGTACCACCCGGACCCTTCTCATGTCATAGAGTATGACGAGATGGATATACAAGAGGACATGAGCTACACTGAGGAACCCGTCCAGATTTTCGATAGGAATGAGAAGGTACTTAGAACCAAGAGCATCCCATTAGTGAAAGTTCTGTGGAAACATCACTCAATGGAAGAGGCAACGTGGGAACTGGAGGATCTCATGAAGGAGAAATACCCCCAGCTATTTGGCTAGTTGAGTTGAATTTGGAGGACCAAATTCTTTTAAGGTGGGGAGGATGTGAGATTTGAGAATTTTAGACATATTTTAATTATGTAATATGAACTTGAAGTGTAATTTATTGAGCTAAGTGAATTGTGGGAATTATATTTGGAGATTTATATGTAAGTGTTTAACATAAGTGTGAAACTAAGAGGTCAGATCGATCTTGGAGAAGGAGAGATCGATCTGGTGAGTTAAAAATGAGAAGGAATGAGAAATTTAAGGAGCAGATCGATCTCCAATGGAAGAGGATCGATCTCCTTATGATTCTGTTTGAGAGAAGATCGATCTCATGAGGAAGGGATCGATCTCCAAATGTTTCTGTTTGGGAGAAGATCGATCTCTTCAAGGAGCAGATCGATCTCATAAAGCCATAAAGAGATCGATCTCACCCCTCAACAGATCGATCTCCTAGGCATAAAATTACCCCAAATCGTCCCCAAATTCAAATGCAGATCGATCTCATCAAGAGCCAAATTGATCTCCTACCTTCAGTCTATATAAGGAACCCCTGTTTTCTCCTGTAATTTCATTTTCTCTCTCTTCCAAACCCCATTTTCACTGAGCCCTAGCTTTCTCACTCATCCAAAGCACCCATTTTCGTCCAAATTAGAGGCTGTGGCAAGAAGGAAAGTTGTTCCTCATCAAAGGGAGAACAACTTACTTGGAAATCGGAAGACGGATTGAATCGAGGCAAGAGATAAGCTCTCCATAAGTTTTAGATAATTTCTAAACCTCGATCTTGATATTAGAGATGATTTTGGTGATAATGGTCGTTGGCATTGTGTTGAAATAGTTGGAAAATGATTAGGGATTGATGAAATTACAATGTAGTTGGAGTGATAATGATATTTAGTAATTTTGGTAATTTTGAGAATTTTGTGCTATAAATGAAAATTTAGACAATGTGGTGAATTAGCATAGATAATTTGACATGAGAAATGTAGAACGTGGGGATGTTGTGAATGAGATTGTAGTTTGGGGTAGAGTTACGAAAGTCGAGAGATTTGAGGTGTTATGAGCAATTATGCTCGATTTTGAGAATTGAGGTTACTGAATGATGAGTGTTGATGTTTTAACATCGTTTGGACAGCTCGGGAGTTCCAGAGTGGAATGCGAGACTAGTCTGTGACAAGGGGGAAACAATTGCACTATACGAGGTGCAAAGAGGTAAGGGAAACTAAACCATTTGTGTATGTGATTTGTGAACTATCATAGCATGATTTACGATTTATAAAACAAGCATGCTTGATGTGTTATGTTTTGATGAGAATGCACACGATTTTTATAACCGATTGGAGCCCAATGTTTTTATGAGTTTATAATTGGGCTCTACGTTAAGACAATATCGAGATTTGAGAAATGTGTGCGTGCCTTGCCGGTTGGAACTCGATTTAATATGTTTTGTGTTGAGTACAAAACGGTTTTCAAATGAGTTTTATGAGAGAAAAACCACTATGAGTTCTACGTGAAGGCAAACAAGTCTTATGTGATAAAGACTTAGGTGTGTGATTTTGAGTACACACCGGGCATTGCTCTGGTAGCATGTAAGTCCAATTCTTCTCCATTCTGGTAACGTGAGATCCCCCAATCTGTGGCTATGCTACGTATATTTGGTGGCCGTTGCCACGTGAGAACCCTAATTGGTGGCCGTTGCCACGTGAAACCCTATTCTGTGGCTGTGCCACGTGTGAATCTAAATCAGTGGCTATGCCACGTATATTTGGTGGTCGTTACCACGTGAGAACCCTAATTGGTGGCCGTTGCCACGTGAGAAACCCTATTCTGTGGCTATGCCACGTGTGAATTTAAATCAGTGGCTATGCCACGTGTGTTTAGTGGCTACGCCACGTGCATTATTATTACAGTGATTTTGTCACGTATATTGAGAAAGCCATTATCGCATTATTTTCACATACTTGTTACTGCTCTAGACTGAGCCTTTTTACTTCATGTTTTCACAGGATTTGAGATATGAGAATGTCGTTTTGAGTACTTTCATGCTATGATTTTCAAATGAGTATACTGAGTTTCACATACAAATAAATATTTTATGATGTGCATTATGGTTTATATAATGAGTTCCTTACCCCATTTACTGAGCGATTTAGAAGCTCACCCTGTTTTCTTTCCCCCCAGATTTCTTCAAGTGAAAAAGGGTTTCCCTGCGACGTACGGAGTAGTGGCTAGTGGAGGACTTGAGCTCCAGGCCATATATTGTATTTTGAGGTATCTTTTATCTTCTCATGTACCCAGACAATTATTGTAATTACAGACACTTGATGTATAACATTTTATGGGATGTATTAGGATTAATTAACTTTAGATCGAGTAATGTATATGATATGGTTTATACTATTTAATGACGAGATCCTGAGGCATGATAAGTGTGATGACGTATGACACTGCACAAGAATGCACTCTTAATTGTGAATTGTTGAGTAAAAAGTTTTAAATTTGTCCTATCTTTCGCGTTTTCGGGGCGTGACAACGTGCAAGGGTAAAACGGTCAAAAGATCGAAAGCCGTTATAAATTCGATAAGAAAATTTAATTAAAAATATGGGATTGAGAAATCTTGATCAATAACGAAGAAATAATTAAATTTTGAGTTAAATTGATGAATTTATTAGAATAAATCAAAATTTTCACATCGAAAAATAATCCCAAAAATATTAAAAAAATATACCGAAAATACGAAATAAGACTGATAAATTCATTTATTAAGTAAATGAATTAAATAGATTATTTTAAAGATATTTTTAGATTTTTAATAATATTTTAATGAATAAAATAAAATTAAAATAAATTATAAATAAATAAATAAAACTGGAAATCGCGTTTTGCGATTTCTGGAAAAAGAAAATGAAGAAGCCGAAACCGAGGGAACGGTTTCCCCTGCTCTGACGGCCACCGGTGAGAGAGGAGGCCAGGCGAGGGTCGGCGAAGGAGGGGCGACGCGCGGTGAGGTCGCCAGAAAAAGGAGATCGACGGAGGGATTGTCGCGGGAGAGAAGAAGAAATCGACGCCGATTTGATCCAACTCGAGGCCCAATGATAAACGCCCAGGTGATGGTGCGTCAAACGGCACCGAAATCGAGCTGAGAATCGGCTGGACGGCGTCGAAATGACGAAGTGATGCCTGAACCGGTACGGACCAATTTAGTACAATGCTGATATGTTGAACCGGACCGGACCAGTTCAGCAAAAATAAAAAAGAAAAGAAAGAAAAGAAAAGAAAAGAAAAAGAAAAAGGGAAAAGAGGAAAAATTGGAAAAAAATCTCAGTGATGCAATCGTCCTACGGGTAAGTCGATAAGCGGTTGAAATTGACCGATTTAAATTTCAAAATAATTAATTTGATTAATATTCGACTGAAAATTGACTCGAAAAAATATGTAATTGTGTAGCTTGACAATTATGTCAAACGAGAGCTCGAGTCAGCCTCGATTTGTGTACTATCATAGAATCTCGAGTAAGTAACCCTTATTTACGATAATTTACATCGTTATGCGTGTTAAAAATTTATCGTATAAATTACGAATTTTATTTTCGCATAAAATGAATTAAATTCTGGAATTATAGATAAATTGTCGTAAATAATAAATTGAGCTATTTGAGAGTTTAGAACGAGGCCAATTAAATACTGATGGGCCCAATGAGCCCAATAGGCCTCGATAATGTAAATAGTAAGTGAAAAATGGGCTTAAGGCTGATTAAGATCATTATGGTACAATCGGGCCCAATATGGGTAAATGGACCCAATGATTTAAATTAAGTCCAAAAAATATGAAATACAATTAAATATATTGTATTTGACCTGATGAACATTTATTCACAGTTCCGGAGATTGAATTGAAAGCAAATCGGACTGCGTGACGAGTTATCAGTGGAAAGATCAGACTGTACAGAAAAAAGCGGTAAGGGAATTGTGCGAGTAGCTAGAGGTAGCTACGCGTATTTTAATAACTTTTGTATACACTGAATATGTATAAAGGTCCTAGAATAGAGATTAAAGATTTTAAGGACTCGAAATAGGTAAAAGGCTATTTTACCCCTACTGAGGAAAAATTCACCTAAGGATGGTGAAAGCATGACTTACACGAAATGCATGATTTAAAGAATTTTCTTGGTTCTTAAGTAAAGAAAATCGATAGATTGGCCAGTAATTTGCATAAATTTCACAAGATAACACTACGTAAGTGTTATTTAGAATTAAATGAAATTCCTTTAAAAAACGGCCCAACTATCAAGTTTATATGAAAAGAGATAGTGCTGGCGTATAGCTCGCACTATATCTGCGTTTGTGAGTGTGCATAAAATGTGCTAGAGTGGTTGCTCGCACCGACTTGTGTGACATCATATGCATGAAATGTGCTAGAGTGGTTGCTCGCACTGATTTTTGTTATTGTGGAATGCTTTAGAGGTGCTGGAGCTTAGCTCACACTCTGTTTTTACTGTTTTGACTTGTTTTGACTTGATATGCATAAAAAAGTACTGGAGCGATTGCTCGTACTAGTTTTAATGATTTGACATGCATGAAAGGTGCTGGAGCTTAGCTTGCATCCTGTTTTGATATGATAATTTCATAAAAGTCGTACTAGAGTGTTGCTCGTACGAAATTTTGATTTACTTGAGTATTCATTTGTGTTGGAGCATTGCTCGCACGAGGCTTTGATGGATTTTATGCATAAATTGTGTTGGAGCTTGCTCGCACGTGATTTTATTTAGATTTATAACTCATTTTAAAGTCGTACTGGAGTGTTACTCGTACACAGATTTTATTGATTTTTATGAAACCGTGCTAGAGCTTCGCTCGCACGAGATTTTTAGATATCATAAATATGCATTGAGCCATGCTAGAGCTTCGCTTGCACAGGGATTTATATGACATACATATAGCCGTGTTGGAGCCTTCTGTAGACTGTGTGTCACAGTGAGATAATATGCTCACACGTGCATACTGAGACAGAGATGGTATGGGTGGATAAGACCTATTGCAGGCACCCTCTAACTGAGATTGGGTTCACGGAGTACGTTGTACCGTGTATATCATGCGGAGTACGCTGTACCGTGGGGATTGTTGGAGTGGAGTGGCATTAACCACGAGGCAGCAAGTCTTGCCCTCGAAATCCTGATGTTATGTTGTTCTAGCGGTAGGATTGACCCACCTCCCATTTCAGGTGTGATACGCCGCACACTAGGTACCGTGTAGTCAGGGATCACTAGGTTATGGCCATAGTACTCGATGTTACTAATATAGTCACCTACATATCTCATATGATATAACATTTTGTCTTGATAGACTAGGGTAGACCCGAGGGAGGGGTTCGACCCCCGATTTTATGATTTTCACTGAGATATGATTTTCTACTATAATGATAGATTTTCAGAGGATTTTATGATATGTAACCCTAAAAGAAGGGTAATTTTATAACAAAATTTTATAACGAATTGTTTTATGAGTTTGAGATTTCTTTATAAGTTGTTTAACCCATTCGGTTTATTTTATACTGAGTTTTAATGCAGTGATTTAAATGCAGTAGCATGAGGAGTTTTCCATACTTTAATTGCAAATTCATGAAAAGAATTATCTTTCATGTTTGGTGTCACATGGCATGAATTAATGCATGATCTTGATTTATTTTATGCTAATTATGATTTTAAGATTTTACATAAAATGCCATTGATGCATGAGTTTCATGATTTCTATATGCACGAATAGTTTTTATAAATTATAGCAATGATGTATGCATGATTTTGTGCGTGAGATTTAAACGAAAAGAAATGGATTTAAGGGCATGGCATTATGAGCATGTAGATAATGGAGCTATCTACTTACTTGCATAATTGCCTTACTAAGCGTGTGGTTTGCTCACCCCCTTTATTTTGCCATCTTTTTAGAGCACTTGTAGTAGTTAGTGAGCGGTTAAGAACTTGCATCTTAGTATCTGCTGCTTCCCATTGAGAGACAGGTATACACATTTGTATAGTTTCGTATCTAAATATGTAAATGCACAGTACTGTAAATGGATATGATGTCGGGGATGTAAGGTTATGTAAATACCATTGTATAAGTATTTAGTTAAATTCAAAGGATAGTAAATCTTGATATGTGAATGTGATTATGAAAACAGAATGATAAATAGGTGAGAGGTGACTAACACCGAATCATAGCCCAATTGTTAGTAGGATGGTCACGATGCGAGAAAGGTAAGAATTAAAGAATAAACAAAAAAAACCAAAAATTTTGTAGTGATTTTTAGGTAATTTGGGTCGTGACAACGTGCACCCAGCACGGTACATAGTATACCAATGGACAACTACACAGTTCAATGTACAACCGTGGACCTTGTCCATCCACCCCACTTCGATTGACTCATCATCCTGAACCATGTCTCATATACCAGGCAAGCAAATCGACGTGACACACAGACATTGCAAGGCTCCAGCGCGCTATCTCTCAGTGCGAGCAACAGCTTCTAGCACTTATCATTTCAAACTCAGCAAAACTAGTGCGAGCAATGCTCCAACACTTTTCTAAATCTATCGTGCTAGATGAACTCCGGCACGGTATATCAAAACATTGAAACATGTGCAACCTAAAACTCCAACACGTTATCATTATAAAACCACGTGCGAGTCACGCTTCAGCACGGTTTATCAAAATATGCAGACGTATGCGAGTGAAACTCTAGCATAGTCAAAATCATTAAACGGGTGTGAGCTAGAGCTCCAACACCGATTCACATCTCAAATCTGATAGGTGACTATTTTCTCTTTTAAAAACTCAAAACATGTTTATTTAGGTAGCATGTCGTCCCATGCTAAACCTGTAAAAGTAGCCAACTTATCCATCATCATTTTTCAATCTCAAAATCAATCAATGGTTGAGAAAACATAAAAAACATCATATAGATGTAAAAGCATTAAAACCATGCATGTCAGGCTGTTTTCCTTTCCACATCCCATTTTCACAATACATATATATGACATAGTGCATTTCATGATTTCATAGCTAAACGTACTAATTCTAGCATCATATCTACTTAAATCGCAGTAAAGTACGTACGAATATCTCTATCGCTAGCATACAATCCCTTACCTCGAATCGCACTCGTATTTCCTTCATTTTGTTTGCTCCGTTCGCGATCTGGGTCAATCGTATTCCACGTATTTCAATCTACACGTATAAATCATTAAGTTATTTTCTTTTCCTTCTTCTAAACATACACATTGTCACCCAATTAACTATTTATGCTTCCCAAGCTTCTTACCATATTTCATTTTTTTCCCACTAATCTCATTATACCTCCTCTCAAGTTCTCCATCACTTTTCCATAGATTTTCTTTTCATAAACCCCTCTTAGTATTACTCATTCATCACTACAATCATCATTCCTATCAATATTTCACATATTATCCAACCCACAAATATTTAGAAATCCATATTTAAAGCTTGAAGGTTGAAGAGCTTACCTAGCTTAGTCTTTTTCTTTAGCCCAAACTTGTGGTAGCCAAAACTCCTTCTCTTGGTCATACCAATGTATGATTTTTGGATATGTTGTTCTCCTTGCTTCAAGGAACAACTTTCCCTTCTTGCGCCTCTTCAGATTTTAGCTGGAATGTAGTGATTTTTAGAGTGAGAAAGCTTGGTTCTTTGAGAGAAAATGGCAGGTGAGGGTTTAGTGGGAGGGAAATCTGATTTTCAGTCCAAATCTCGTGCCCTTTTCATAGATGCAGACACATGAGATCGATTCGGTCCTTGAGGAGATCGATCTCTATATGGTTTGTTAGTCCTTTTTACCAAATGCAACTACTACCAGATCGATCTTCTTATATGATGAGATCGATCTTTTTGCAAGCAAATCTTTTCTTGGAGATCGATCTGCCTCTTGTAGGAGATCGATCTACTCCTTATAGAACCTTAATGAGATCGATTTGTTGCTTAGGGGAGATTGATCTCTTCTTAGCTGAGAGTTAAGGAGATCGATCAGTATCTTGTGAAAGATCGATTCCTTCTAAGCAGAGACTTAAGGAGATCTATTTGCCTTCCTATGAGATCGATCTGCCCAGTTCTATTTGACAAATTCTAGGCATTTCATGAGGAAAGATCGATCATTCCTTCATATGAGATCGATCTCTCATCCCCTGCACCCTCTTTTTTACAGTTTTTCTGCAAATTTTCGACTGCATACTCACCCTCATTTGGTTCATACCTCAATTTACAATCGGTGCATAATTAACATATAATGGCATCCATTCCATACAATTCATAGGTAATAAAACTTGTGCACACTACTTGAAATCATGGATGTTTCATTAAATTTCCAAAATCCTCACATCCTTCTATCATTTATACTCATGTACAATACATATACATACATCATAGATTCTCAAGCTATTTTTGTAACAACGTACATATACATCATATCTTCATCAATATGTGTGAAATTACGGGCATTACATTTCTCTCCTCCTTAGAAAATTTGGTCCTCAAAATTGAACCAAGTCTATTCCTCAAAAAGTTGGGGGTATTTCTCTTTCATCAGGTCCTTCAACTCCCCAGTGGCTTCCTCCGATGCATGATGCTGCCACAGGACCTTAACTAATGAAATCGACTTGTTCCGCAACACCTTCTCTTTTTTATCCAATATCCGGATCGATTTCTCCACATACGACATATCCTCCTTGAGCTCTAATGGCTCATAGCTAATTACATGTGTTGGATCCGGATAGTACTTCCTAAGCATAGAAACATGGAAGAGATTGTGAACTTCTGCTAACTCAGGTGGTAAGACTAGTCTATATGCTCTATCTCCCACTCTATCCAAAATCTCGAAGGGACCAATGTAACGAGGACTTAGTTTCTCTTTCTTCCCAAACCTCGTTATTCCCTTAGAAGGAGATACTCTAAAAAATACGGACCCACCCACATCAAACTCAAGTGGTCTCCGTCTCCTGTCAGTATAGCCCTTTTGTTGACTTTGAGCTGTTCGCGGCCTCTCACATATTATCTGAACAAACTCAAAGGCTTGTCTAACCAAATCGGAAGCAAGCAACTGTCTGCCACCAACTTCTTCCCAACTAATAGGTGATCGGCATCTACGACCATATAGTGCTTCATAAGAGGCCATACCGATACTTGAGTGATAACTGTTAATATAGGAGAACTCAATCAATGGCAAGTGATCGTCCCATGAGCCTCTAAAATCTAGCACACACGCTCTCAACATATCCTCCAAAGTCTGTATAGTCCTCTTTGACTGACCATCTGTCTAAGGATGAAAAGCGGTGCTAAAGCTCATTTGGGTCCCCATCGCTTCCTAAAAATGTCTCCAAAAGTGGGAAGTGAAGCGGGCATCCCTATCAAAAATAACACTCACTAGGACTTCATGCAATCTCACTATCTCTCGTACATACAAGTCCGCCAGTGCACTCAAAGTATCTATAGATCTCATGGCTAAAAAGTGTGTCGATTTCGTTAATCGATCTACTATAACCCATATAGCATCATGGTTCTTACGGGTTCTCGGTAACCCCATCACAAAATCCATGGTGATGTGCTCCCACTTCCATGTCGGTATCGGTAGAGGTTGCAATAATCTTCCAGGTTTCTGATGTTCTACCTTAACTTGCTGACAGATGAGACATCTAGCAACATACTCAGCTATGTCTCTTTTCTGGAGATTCTGATACATTTAACTACTCCTCGGGTGTACTGTATATCTCGATGAGTGAGCATCTACTAAGATCAACTTCGTCAGCTTTGAATCCTTAGGAACACATATTCTATTCCCGAACCTTAGTATTCCATCTGAACTCAATACAAATTCCGTACCCTTCCGTACCCTTACCCTTCTGGATTTGGTTAATCTCATCAATACACCATTGATCAATTTGTTGAGCTTGCTAGATTCTCTCAATCAACTCCGGTTCTAATTTTAAGCTAACAATAATCCCATAACTGCCAATCTCAGGTAGGCTTATATCCAAACTAAGATTCGTGAATTGTTCCAACAACTCGTGCTCCCTAACCATCATATGTGATACTAACCTGAGATTCTTTCTACTCAATGCATCGACAACCACATTTACCTTCCCCAGGTGGTACAAAATCTCATAATCATAGTCTTTGAGGAGTTCCAACCACCTTTTCTGTCTCATATTTAACTCCTTCTGTGAGAACAGATACTTAAACTCTTGTGATCCGTAAAGATCTGAAATCTCTCACTATACAAGTAGTAGCATCATATCTTCAATGCAAATACTATGGCTGCCAACTCCAAATCATGAGTGGGGTAGTTCTTCTCAGGATCTTTCAACTGTTTCGATCCATAAGCAACTACCCTACCGTTCTGCATCAAAACACAGTCTAGTCCTTGATGTGAAGCATCTGTATAAATAGAATAGTTCCTCGAGTTGTTAGGCATGATAAGAACTGGCGCAGTAGTTAATCTGCTCTTAAGTTCTTGGAAACTCCTTTCACACGCTTCATCCCACGTAAACTCCACATTCTTCCTGGTAAGACGTGTCAACGGAGAAACCAGTCTAGAAAAACCATCTACAAATCTCCTATAGTAACCTGCCAATCCTAGAAAGCTTCTGATCTCTGTGACTAGCCTGGGCTGTTCCCACTGAACAATAGCCTCAATCTTGGATGGATCCACTGACACCCCATCCTTCGATTTAACATGGCCCAAAAAATAAATCTACTTTAGCCAAAAGTCATATTTACTAAGTTTGGTATACAACCTTCTCTCTCGGAGGGTTTGTAATACAATCCTCAAGTGTTGCTCATGATCTTCCCTAGACCTTGAATACACCAATATATCATCAATGAAAATGATCACAAACTGGTCCAGGTATGGCTTGAATATCTCATTCATTATAGCCATAAAAGCTGTCGGCGCATTCGTCAACCCGAAAGGTATCACCAGGAATTCGTAATGACCATAGCGGGTGCGGAAAGCTGTCTTGGACACATCCTCCTTTCGAATCTTTAATTGATGGTACCCAGACCTCAGATATATTTTGGAGAAGATCTATGCTCCCTGAAGCTGATCCAATAGATCATCGATGCGCAGCAAGGGGTACTTATTCTTGTTGGTAGCCTTGTTTAACCTCCGATAATCAATACACAACCTAAGGCTCCCATCTCTCTTCTTCACAAACAATACCGGAGCTCCTTATAGTGAGACATTCGGTCTTATAAACCCCTTATCTAGCATATCTTGCAACTGCTTCCTTAATTCCTCTAGCTCAACTGGAGCCATCTTATATGGTGGTTTGGATATTGGCTTTCTTCCAGGTGTCAAGTCTATGTCAAATTTCATTTCTCTATCTGGTGGTAATCCTGGTAGGTCGTTTAGAAAGACATCAGAAAATTCTCTAACCATAGGAATGTCATTCATATCCGGATGTATTTTGTTCAAATCCACCACATAAGCAATAAAACCTTCAAAACAACATTCATGTCATGTATATACCAATGCACTTTACTTGTCACAAAATTCAAGATTTCATTACTTCTATTAAAATCTTCATCACATTCTTCGGTAGAGAAAATGTAATAGACTTAGAATGACAGTCTAAGACAGCATGATTAGTAGCTAACCAATCCATTCCCAAGATTACATCCATGTCATACATATTCAACAAAATCAGATTGGTCGTCATACACTTATTTTCTACCCTCACTTTACAATCTTTATACACTTGTTCAGTTAACTGACTAACTCTCATTGGAGTACTTATTAATAAAGTCACATTTAAGTGTGTGGGTTCTACAAAATCAGTTAACCTTGATGCACATGCAGGTGATATGAAAGAATGCGTAGCACCAAAATCAAACAAAGCTATAGCTTCCAAGTCAAAAATCAAGATTGTACCTTTTATCACCTCAGAAGAGATATCTGCTAATACCTGGTCTATCGCATACACCCTGCTTTGTCCCACAACTTGCTTCCTTTTTTCTTCAGCTGTGGCTGTCTTCCTTATAGGAGATGTAACTGTAGGAATTTTCTCTGGCTCCTTACCCCTCGGTGGAACTATATCAACTGCTTCTGGGCAATCTCTTGCATAGTGCCTAAACTTACCACATCTGAAGCATCGTGTACCCTGAAAATGACAGGGCCTACCACCATGATATCGACCGTATACTCTGCACTGATTAGTAGTCGGTCGGGGTCCACCAATCAATATACCTCTAGTTGGTGCCTGAGTCGGATGCATAAAAGGTTTAGCAACCTTCTTCTGTGACTCATTTGTCTCTCTCCAATGCTTACTCATAGATTTTTGATCAAATTTGGCACTCTTGTCATCTCTCAATTTCTTTGGACCCTTGTCCTTACCCCAACTAGACTCTAAAATTTGTAGGTTATAGTCCTGCTCACACAACTGGGCCCATCGCATAGCCTCACTGTATGTAGCGACATCAAACGGGGCCAACTTAGCTCTAATAGAATGCCTCAGTCCATCAACAAATCTACGGACCCTGATGGCTTCACTCCTGATAAAGTCTTGATCATATCGGCCCAATGAGGTGAACCGTGACTCGTACTCATCAACAATTCGATTCCCTTGAGTCAGATTCAAAAATTCCATCTGTAACCTATGTCGAGTAGTATCCGAGATTTATTGCTCTCTGAAAGCACCCAAAAACATATCCCATGTGATTACCATACCCTGAGCTCTCAACATAGGCCTGGTGGACTTGCACCAGTGCTCTGCTTCGCCTTTCAATACAAAGGCCGCAAGCGCTACTCTCTCTGTAGCCGAACATCTACAAAAATCAAACAATTTCTCCATCTGACTTATCCAGTCCTTTGCCACTGCTAGATCCTTTACCTCGCTAAAAGAAGGAGGCTTGAAATCCATAAAATGCCTCAACCTCTCCATATCACAATCATATCCATGCCCCAAATCATCGTCATCATACTGTTATAGGGCTACTGAAGGAGGTACTGGTCAAATATGGGGATCTCGTGGCCTAACCGGTTCAAGTTGTGTAGGTGCAACATTCTCAGGTTCTTGTGCAGCTGTTGGGGGATTCGGTGCAGCCTGTTCCGCTGTACCAGGTACACCCTCAAACATAGCCATAATCTGACCCATCATGGTCATCACCGTACGCATATCTTCCTCTAATCGGGCTACCCGATGATCGAAAGCTTCTATATGTTCCTGGGGCTTATGACCAGAGGACGATCTACTGTACCTCTCAGTCTTGTCATTTTGCCCTTGAGCTCTCGAACTCTCTCCTCTCTTATGGTGTCTCTCAGGTATAACTCACAAGCCTGATAACTTACTGTATTTATAATAAACTTTTAATTCACTATCAGCTCCGTATACACATTTGTATCTAAATATCACACAGTAACTTGGGGATGTATATTTTCTTAGTCCTAAAGATCGACTCACATTAGACCAACTAAGCTCTGATTCCAAAATCTGTCACACCCCACTTCCGGGTGCCCTTTATCCATACATACTCTACTACGGTTGGGTTGTGAGTCAATGTAATTACTAAATTCCATACATTTATAGCAAAAAATTTTAAAACTTTAATTCACACTCCCAGGTGTGTGTAGGTATATAAAATCAATTGTATAATATAATATCTTTACATAACGGTCGTGTATTGCTGTGTGATCTTGTACAGACCCGCTCGCACGTGATTTTAAGTGATTTGATAAAACTATGCCAGCCGGTTGTGTATTGCTACGTGATCTTGCACGGTTTCGCTCGCACGTGATTTTAAGTGATTTGATAAAACTGTCAGTCGGTCGTGTATTGCTGTGTGATCTTCACGGACCCACTCGCACGTGATTTTAAGTGATTTGATAAAATCGTGCCTAACAGATGTGTATTACTGTGTGATCTTGCACGTATCTGCTCGCATGTGATTAGAGGCAAAGAGGGCGATTATGAATTACATGGAAATGTGAATGATGAAATTATATGAAAAAGTGAATGATGCTGAGGTCTATAGAATACGATGTACTGTGTTGTGTGTAAGTGACTACGCTCTACCGTGTTATTGAGAAATAGTGAAATGAGTAAGCCGATTGAGTAACTGACCACTCTCATGGCACTTGACATCTCAACACACCTAATCAGTGATTACCCGGAGTTATTGACATTGGCCAATTGTCCTATTCATTGATTATTAATGATGAATATTCCGTCATAACTCACTTATTTGATTTATTTGAACTAAGTTTGTAACGACCCTTGACCTTGAAAATTTGGAGGAATTTTTTTTTTTTGAAACTTTAAAATTCCTACTTATTCCTTCATTCACTTAGACTGCATTCCTGTTCAGTGTCATTTCTTTTACCCTACTTGTTTACTGATAATTATACTCAGATTAAATTTTTACATCTAAATGGCCGATAGAAATTTCGGCAGCATAACAACTTATATATAAGCCTACCCACCTGCAAATCAAACGCTTTAACAATACTAGATATCCACAACTATCGAGCATGCTTCTCAATTTGCATCGTCAAGCCAAAATAAATTCATTCCAACCCAAACTAGTACTTCAACATTAATTCTCAAAGGAAATATTCTTTACATTCGTTTTCTTACAAATTACATCCCAACAACATCATCCCAACACATGTCTGTACATATAAAACGTGTCTGGTAAAGAAATATAATTGTGTACCTTTGCGTGTACAAAAAAATAGCCTAGTGTAGTTCTTTCCCACCAGCCTACGTCGTGTACGCGGCAGGTAGCACCCGTAGATCATTGCAGATAATCTGAAAGGTAGAGGGGTGAGCTTTCGGGAAAAAGCCCAATTAGAAAGTGCATTTAAAACGATCATAGTGATTAAAATATACAGAAAAACATAATAATACGTAAAATGACTTCTCTTTGCAACTCATATAAAGGACCTCCGAATTTAAGAAATCGGAAACATCATCAATCAAAACGTGAATCTTTAAGTACTTGAACTTAACAGTCATAACATAACCTTTTGTATATTCGAAATTTCAAAAACAGATTTGCATATAAGTCACATATCACAGAGTCAAATCTGAAAACAGAGTTTAGTTCAAATAGAGACTACGCTGGCCCATATGATTATCATGCATCAATAACAAAATCATCCTCCGTAGAGGGAATTCAGAACCTATGGCCATGGTAGGGTTGTAGATGTGATCAAGGTCGTACAACGTTCAGACACCCGAAGGTGGAATTCAGACACCATAAAGACGAAGTTTAGACGCCACAAAGATGGAGTTCAGACGCCACAAAGGCGAGCATGACAAGTGTTAGCATACAACATAAGTGGCCCGTAGTCTCAAAACATACTATAGTTTTCATATATAAAAAAAAAAAAAATCGAAATACAACCATCTTATTTAAAAGATAATTTCAGAGAACATGCTCTCGTTCAGAAGTCAAATTCAGAGATATGCAATTATTAAGAATACAAATTCAGAGAATATGTTCTTGTTCAGAAAACAAATTCAGAAGCATACACTTATTCAGAAGATAAATTCAGAAACATGCTTTTATTCAGAAAACCAATTCAGAAATCACGCTCTTACTCAGAAGACAAAAGCATAAAACATGCTCGAAAATCATAGTTTAAATCTTTGTAAGTTTTCAATTCAAAATATAGTCAAATGAAATCCTGGGCTGAAGAGCGGTCTAACCGTAAATTTTTTTTAAACGTTTGTCGAACGTGTTGAAAATTCAAGCATCTTCCTTAATCGCGGTTCAGAAAGTAAACTATTACCATTTTAAATTACACTCCCTTACCTCGATTTATCGAAAGTTCCAAGTTCGTGTTGTGACACCTCCAAGTATCTCCCTTATATCTCCCTACGATTTTTCTACATCGAAATTCATATTTTTAGTATCCTATTCATCTGAATTGTCCACAATACGTCGAAATCGTAACCTTATTCACTACTACTTCGTGTGTGCATATAATTGTACATACCTAGGCTAACACATGTGTGTTTATATATATATTTTTGTATGCACTTATACTAACACACACATTTATTTTATATATATATATATATACACACACACAAGTATATACATATATATATTTTATTATTTATTTTTATTATTCATTATTGTATATTTCCTTGTCTACTTCTCATTTCTCCCTTTTTTTTAACACCTATGGTAACTTACACATGCATACATATAAACACAAATATATATATATATATATATATTTACCTTCCTTTTTTTTCTTTTTCCTTTCTTTTTCTTTTTTTCTTCTTTCCTTTCTCCATTTAGCTACTGTTCACCATTTTTTTTTCTTTCTTCTCCAGCTGCTGCTACATCATCCTCATTTGGTCACCTTTTTTTGCTTCACTGATTCCCTGCTTCAGCCCCGATCTTGCTCTGTTTCAGGTCCTCAGCTTGCTGCAGTTTCCTTCTCTCCCTCATTTTTTTTCCTGTTTCGATACTGCTCTCGGTTTGCTTTAGTTCCAGCCTCTCGGTCTGCTTCAACTTCCAGTTCCAGCCTCGGTCTGCATCCAGCTTTCTTCCTCTCAGTTCTGTTTTCAGCTTCAGCCTCGGTTCTGCTCCTTCCTTCAGCTCTCGATGCCGCTCCTTCCTTCAACTCTCGGTCTGCATCTCCTGCACTCTCGGTCTGCTTCTCCTTCACTCTCGGTCTTGCTCTCCTTCAGCCTCTCGGTTCTGCTCTCCCTCAACCTCTCAATTTTTTCTTCTCCTTTAGCCCCTCTCGGTTTTGCTCTCCTTTCTTCTCGGCCAGCCACTCCTCTCTTTTCCTTTTCTCCCTTTTCTTCTCCCGCCGACCTCTCCTTCCTTCTTTCTTTTCTTTTCTCTCTTCCCCCTTCTCGGCCAACCCAGTTTCCTTCTCTCTCTTTTTTCTGGTTTCCCGCTTAACAGAAGCAAACTTTGCCTTTGAAAACAAAAGGGTGCAGAATTGGCTTCCTTTGGAAGCCAATTCCGTACACACACATATATATTATATTAATTAATCTATATATTTATTGGTTTGTTTATTTTGTTTGTTTTGTTCTATTTATTAATACATATATTTCATAACATATATTTATTATATATATCATTATATTTTTATTTTTTTTGTCTTAGTATATATATATATATATATAAAATAAAATTATTCAATTGTACAATATTTCATGTTTTCATAAAATTTTCATTACTTCAAAATGAAAATATTCTTGGGATCTCATCATTCCTTATAAATCCACAATATAGGCTTTACATAAAATTTTTCAACTAATACATCAAAATTTTTCAATCCCTCCATGCTTGCATTTGCTCCTCACCTCCTGTATTTTGGGCTCTCTGTCATTCACAGGCTTCTCGACTCTCATACTTCTCAAGCCTTACAACGAATATTCGTACTTCCATTAAAATTTTTTTATTTTATTTTATAGTCTAATTAAATATAGGAATTTTGTGGTGTTTACAGAGTTTGATGAAGTGAATTTCTGATATGAAATGATTTTTATTTTACTATATTTGATTTAATTGATATTTTGCAGTAATGTTTTATGTAATACCGACACTGTGAGAAAATGATAATTTTCATTGTATTATACTGAACTGTATGATATTACTTCACGCCCGTATTTTGTAGATTGTAAGGAAGCTGGCTTCAGAGGGCGTAACGGTTGTGTTAACAGCTAGAAATGAGGTGAGAGGAATGGAGGCAACAGGAAAGCTCCACCAGATGGGATTGTCAAATGTAGTTTTCCACTCCTATTTTACTGTAATCAATCACCAATTAACTAACACTGAACGCTGAAGTGTTAAATTGGGAGGTTTCATTTAATAGACAAATATATGTAATGAAAATTTCAAGTGAACTTACTCTGTTTTCATTATTTTGTTTGATTTTTTTTTCTTATTGACGTATGATTGTATATTAATAGCTTTTGATTATGGTCAATGAGGCATTTGGAGATCTAATTGGTGGAGATCTAATTGGTAAGTAAGAAGCCTTTTAACTACCCTTAAGTTTTCATATTCAACTCTCGTCAAGTCTGGATTTCATCGAATTATATATTATTTTGATTTATGTATTAATTGTTTTCTTTTATTTTTTTTTGAAACTATCGATTTTATTAATAATTAATTGCATAACAATTTTTAGACAAGAGAACATCAACAAAGTATGGTAGCCCTACCAGATAGTGAGACTAATATGAAGACAAGAATCTTCTGTTAAAGTATGAGCTATCTCATTTGCTTGCTGTCGAACAAATTTCACAGATAAATTGGCTGCTTGATTTAATAACACCTTGCAACTCCTTATAAGGGAACCAAATTCAGAGTAGTCAAAGTAAAGGTTGTTGATCCCATCCACCACATTTTTTGAGTCAAGCTCAAATACCACGTGATGGTAACCCAAGTTGTTCATCAATTCTATTGCATCTAATAAGCCAAATGTCTTTACCTCCTTGATTGTCATCAAACATGCCCTTGTAGAGGACCGCGCTGCAAGAAAATCCATTCTTTCATTCCTGATTATCAAGCCAAATTCAACTGCCCTGCAATTTTGGAAGATGGCTTTATTTATATTGCATTTTAGAGTCAAAGGCTTCTGCCATACGGAAGACATGCTACCACTCAGGTCAAAACCACTATCCAGTCTGCTATCTGTGGATAGAAACTCATTGTGATGTCCATTAGAAGCTAGCCAGTCACAAAGAAACTCAAAGGTTGAGAAAACTGTTTGATTTTCATGCTAGCAAGCATCATTCCACAACTTGTTATTCCTTTGTCTCCATAAGTTCCATAATATCATCACAAATTTCCCAAGCTCAATGTCAGTGGTTTTCGCGAACATGTGGAAAACTAGTTTTGGAAAACTCTCGAATGCGTCCGCACAAGACATAACTTTATCATATAGATTTGCCAGGTTTCAACAGTTTCGAGCAAAAAAACAATTAATAAAGGTATGCCAAGTATTTTCAACATCCAGATCACAAACGACACAGGCCAAAGGAACTGTAATACCTCTAGATTGAAGCTTGCTTCTCGTTGGTAGGCAGTCCCTACATGCTCGCCATAAAAACACCTTCACTTTTGGGAGGGACACGCAACTTCCATAATTTAAACTAATCGCCTGCTACCTTAAGTTCTTCGTGAGGAAAGATTCTGTCCATAACCAACCGATAGGTTGACTTTACTGAATAACGATCATCCTTACTATGATGCCATAATAGCATATCTTGTGCTTCTATCTGATCAAAGGGATAATGGTGATTTCTGCCACATCCCTTTCATTGAAGATGACAGTTATTAAATCCAGGTCCCATTCCTTTTTACCCGGTAACATAAGATCGTGCACTGTTAACTCTCTTAGATTTAGATCCATAGAAGTTTCAATATACATATTAACCGAATTTCTTAGCCATGGTTCAGACCATACCTTAATGCTGTAACTGTTGCGACCCAAATTTTTAAAAATCACTACAAATTTTTCGCGAACTTACCACATTTCAATTGTTGAGCTGTGAGCCAATATCCATCACTCAGTTTCATATGTTATATATATACATAACAGGCAATGCTTTTGTCCCAGGCATTAACATTCGCGAAAGCTCATAAAGTTATAATTTCATAATTAGAAACTCGTTTACATTGCCTAACATATACATCCCCCATATAATGTGATTACATCACTGTACACTATTATTCAGATACAAAAAAAATACATGTGTGTATACCTCGATGCTGTTGGATAACTGTGTGTAAAAGATCGCAGGACGGACGCAACTTATACACTCTACTGAAATGCTCTGTAGAGGTGAAAAAAATAAAGGGATGAGCATAACGCACTCAGTAAGAAATATATGAAAGTAGGTAGATAACCACACTATCTACGATGCTCATAATGCATGTTTTATCATCTCGTAAAACAAATGCATTTACTTTTTAAAACACTCGCATTAATATATGAAAGCCAGTAGATAATAAAACTATTCACGATGCTCATGATGCATGGTTTATGCCGAAAAACTCATGGCATTCACAAAACCATTATAATAAAACACATAACAATTTACTACTCAAAAACCGAATATCAAAACTCATTCAGAGTAAAATATTTATGTGTTCAGTATAGAAACTCACATTTAAATCATATTATCATTTCAAATGATTTCATCACAGAAATCAAATCATAATTAGTTTCATCACCGAAACCAATAAAACAAATGAGACTAGGCAGGGATTTCCACACAAATCAAAGGGACAATTGGCCAAAGTCTGAGACCCACAAGCTATCACGGATCAGGTGTGCCAGGGTATCTCTGAGTCCGAGGAGGGAATTAGTCTATCCATCGGCTCCTATTTAAGGACTATCACAAAACAGAGCAATGACAAAGCATGCCCGAGTCCAAAGACGTAATCCTCACAACCCATAGTTACACAGTACAGTGTACTCCATGTTGTCTACACGGTACGACGTACTCCATGAACCAGAGTAATATTACCACATAGTTGTAGGTGCCTGAGTCAAAAGCTCACCACCCCAACCAAATAAATTATCAACCATAGCCTGTCGTCTCAGATCTAGTGCGAGCAAGTCAGTGTGACACACAGTCAACACGAGGGCTCCAGCACGATCTCAATCACAAATCACAACAGAATCCAGTGTGAGCAGTGCTCCATCATGGTCTGTACATATGCAATACCAAAATTAAGTGGGAGCGGATCTGGATAAATCCACAGATCTCATCATAGCTCCAGCACGATTTCACACATAAAAAATAGACAGCTGGCTCTATTTCCCACCACAGTGGTACTCAAAACCGAGTGCAATATGCAAAACAGTACAAAACAGAGTGAGAGGATAACATCCCATTAAATCACTCGTCAATCAAATCACACTTTAGAAAAATGTGCAAGTTAATGCATACAGTCAAATAATGAGCCAGTCTATCATTTCAGCTTCACAAAATCTCTTTTTCACAGAGAAAACATGGATTTCATGCATTTTATGTATTTTCAAAAATTCCCGAGTCTAAGGGTATTTTCGTAATTTTTTTCATATTTGGGTATTATCGAAAAATTTCATATCTATACTCTATACGAAATTTAATTGACTGTAAACGATGATGAAAATACGTATAGCTATCTCTAATAGCTCGCATAGATCCCTTACCTCAGATCACGTAGTGTGACCTCTCTTCCTCTGTGCTGTCCAAATCTCGCAGTCCGGTCAACTCTCAATATGACTCTGGAGCTGCATTTAACCATTTACTAGATTAATTACATGTTTCCTACTGTATTACACATTTAATACAGTTCATTTCACTTAATTGGGTCTGTTTACTCTAAATGGGCCTAAATACTTTAATCGGGCCTTCATCTGTATTAAGCCTGTTTTTCACGTATTAATTCCCTTCATCAGGGTCTATCGACTCATTGGGCCTATCAATACCCATTGGGCTTTATTCCAAACTCTTTGGATAGCCCGTATATCATTTACGACAGTTTATTCAAAATTCTAAATATAATTCACTAAATCCGAAATTTAATCCAAAATGCGTAAAATAAATTTTAAATACGCGTTAATCATATAAATTGTCGTAAATGAGCTTTACTTACCCGATATAATGCAATGGTGCGCAATTCGAAGTTCGATCGGGCTCCCGTTCAAAATTAATCGTCGAACTACACAATTGTATATTTCATTTTTGGGCCAATTTTTGATTAAATATAATTTAAATAAATTTATCAAAAATTAAATCAGTCACTTTTGACCTCGTATCGACTTACCCGAAGTCCGATGAAATCCCAAAATTTTTTTCTCTCTCTTCTTTCTCTCTCCTCCTGAACCGGTTCGGACCGATTCGCCCCTTTTCACACTGAACTGGTCCGAACCGATTCAGTGACCATTTCACCGTTGCCGGGGCTGGGGCCGGTTCCCGACGCGATTCCACCGCCGTTGGACGCATCGCGGCCTGGGGAGCGTTCTTTTGGCCTGGGCTGGGGTTGATCGACGCCAGTGGCCGCCGAATCTCCCCATCTCTCCCGCGGCTCTCCCTCATTTGATCTCCTCGCCAGCGACGTTTTCAGGCGCATCTTGGTCGCTGGCGAGTCGCCCGGTGCTGGGCTTCCTTCGTCGGCCCTCGCCGGCTCCTCAGCCTCGCCGGTGGCTCACCAGTGAGAGGAAACCGAATCCGTCGATTTTCTTTTCAAATTTTGGTCTCTCTCCTCGATTCCAATTTCCCCAATTTTCTGATTTCGTTTTTTTAGATTTTTTTTATAATATATTTTTATTATTATTTTATTCTTAAAATAATAATAAAAATCTTAAAATATTCCAAAAATATCCCAAAAATTCATATTAAATTCATTTAGTCCGTAAATGAATTTATCAATCTGATTTTACCTTTTCGGTATATTTTTCTACTATTTTCGGGCTTGTTTTTCGAGACGAACATTTTAAAAATATTAAATAATTCATATCTTGATCAATTGGACCTGAAATTTAATTATTTCTTCTTTATTGATCAAGATGACATAAATTCAAGTTTACAAATAATAATTTCTTAAAAATGACACCGAATTTTCGGGTCTTACATTTCTCCCCACCTTAAAAAATTTAGTCCTCCAAATTAGAACCAAGTTAATTCTCAAATGGATATGGATATTTTCCTCGAATCAGGCTCTCTAATTCCCACATAACTTCCTCCAAAGTGTGGTACTGACCGAGAACCTTAACCAAAGAGATCATCTTAGATCGTAACACTTTCTTTTTCCTATCCAATATCCGAATTGACGTCCCTACATACGACATATCATCCTTGAGCTCTAATGGCTTATACTGAATTACATGTGCCTGATCTAGATGATACTTCCGAAGCATCAATGTGTGGAAGACGTTATGAATGTCTGCTAGCTCAGGTGTCAAGACTAGCCTACAGGCCTTATCTCTCACTCGCTCCAGTATCTCATTATCTCTTTCTAGGGAGAAACTTTAAAGAATATTGATTCACTATCAGTGAATTCCAAAGGTTTACGCCTCGTGTCAGCGTAGCTTTTCTGTATGCTCTGAGCTGTCCTAAATTTCTCACATATCAATTGGACATCCTCAGAGGCTTACTTTATTAAATCGGAGCAAACATCTTTCGATCACCCACTTCTTTCCATCCAATCGAAGATCGACACCTACGACTATATAACGCCTCATACGGTGTCATCCCCATACCCGAGTGATAGATATTGTTTTAGGCGAATTTGACAAATGGCAAATGGTCATCCCAGGAGCCTCTAAAATCCATCACACAAACTCTCAACATATCCTCCAAAGTCTGAATGGTTCTCTCTAACTGACCATCATACTGAGAATGGAAAGTTGTACTGACACTCAATTAGGTTCCCATAGCTTCCTGAAAATGTTCCCAAAAGTGAGAAGTGAAGCGAGAATCCTTTCAGACACAATACTCACTGGAACGCCATGTAGCCTCACAATCTCCCGTACATATAAATTCGCCAAAGCACTCGGAGTATCCGTAGCCTTCATGGCTAAGAAGTGAGCTAACTTCATCAATCTATCCACAATCACTCAAATGGTATCATGGTTCCGTCGGGTCCTTGGTAACTCATGATGAAATCCATGGTAATGTGCTCTCATTTTCATGTCGGCATAAGTATAGGTTGTAATAATTCTGCATGTTGTTGATGCTCTACCTTAACCTGTTGACATATAAGACACTTAACCACAAACTCTGTAGTATCTCTTTTCATGTCTAACCACCAAGACACTCTCTGGAGGTTTTTATACATCTTATTACTCTCCGGATGCACTGTATACCTTGATGAATGAACTTCTGTCAAATCAATCTCTTTAGCTGTGGGCCATCGAGAACGCAAATTCGACCTCTGAATCTCAGCAGGCCATCACCACTAACTGTGCACTCAGTCACTCTACCTATCTGTATCTGACTATGCATATCAACACAAAAGCGATCAATATGCTGAGTTTGTTTGGTCCGGTATATCAAATTCGGTTTCAAATCTCAGACTAGCTATCACACAATATGTGTCAATATCAAAAGGGTCTATATATAGACTGAGGCTAGTAAACTGCTCTAACAGTTCATGTTTCCTGACCATTATGTACGATACCATCCTAAGGCTCTTCCTGCTCAAGGAATCAATGACTATATTCGCTTTACCCAATGATAAAGTACCTTACAATCATCGTCTTTCAGAAGCTCTACCCATCGTCTCTGTCTCATATTCAATTCTTTCTGTTAAAAACAGATACTTGATGCTCTTATGATTAGTGAATACCTAAAATTTCTCACCATATAAATAGTGACGCCATATCTTCAGTGCAAACACTACGACTGCCAACTCTAAATCATGGGTCAGATAGTTCTTCTCATGGTCCTTAAGTTGTCTGAATCCATAAGCAACTATCTTCCCGTTCTGCATCAATACACAGCCCAGTCATTGTCTCGAGGTGTCTGTATATACAGAGAAACCTCCTGAGCTAGTCGGAATGGTGAGAATCGGCGCAGTGGTCAGTCACTACTTTAGTTCCTGAAAACTCTTCTCACATGCATTGTCTCACTCAAATGCAACATTCTTTCGAGTGAAACTTGTCAATGGAGCAGCCAATTTAGAGAAACTTTCTACAAATTGGCGGTAATATCCAGCCAAACCCAAAAATGATATCAGTTCTAACCAGAAATCACACTTACTGAGCTTTGTATATAGCTTCCTCTCTCTGAGGGTCTGTAGCACAATACTCAGATGTTGTTCATGCTCTTCCCCTGACTTCGAATACACTAGAATGTCATCTATGAACATTATGATAAACTGATCCAAGTAGGGCTTGAACACTTCATTCATCAATACATTAAAAGCTGTAGGAGCATTCGTTAGCCCGAAAGGCATAAACAAGAGCTCATAATGTCCATAACGGGTATGAAAAATTGTCTTGGGTACATCTTCACTCCGGATTCTCAACTGATGGTACCTAAACCTCAGATCGATCTTGAAAAAAATCTGTGCTCCCCGAAGTTGATCCAATAGATCATCAATACGTGGAATGAGGTACTTGTTCTTAATGGTCACATTATTCAACAACCAGTAATCTATTCACAGTTGGACGCTTCCATTATTCTTTTCAGCTGTAGCCCTCCTCTTTGGGGCAGAAGTACTAGCTGTATCTTTCTCTGACTCTTTGCCCTTCTGTGGGGCTATCTCAACCAACTCTAGGCAATCCCTTATCATATGCCTCGTCTTGCCACATCTAAAACATGTTCTAATTAATACGTGGCATAACCTACTACCGTGGTAGCTACCACATGCTCTACATTGATTTGTAGTCGGTCGAGATCCTCCAATCACTATACCCCTAGCTGGAGTCGAGACCTGATACACTGGGGACTTAATCATCCTACCCCGTGACTCATCGACCCTCGATCGTCTAACAAGCGACCTCTTCCCCACTTGGACATTGCAGTACTCTGTTGATCTCTATTCTTGCCCTTCATGACCTTACTAAACTCAAGGACGTGCATCTCATAGTCTTGCTCACATAACCAAGTTCTACGCATGGTCTCCTCGTAAGTCGTGACGTCAAATAGGACTAATCTGACTCTGATGGAAGGTCTCAATCCTTCAATAAACTTACGGACCTTCCGCATCTCACTGCTCATGGTATCAGGGTCATATCTTTCCAAGGATGTAAATCGAGACTCATACTCATCTACCGATCTATTCCTTTGGATCAGACCAAGAAATTTCATTTATAATCTCTGTTGAGTAGTGGCTGGGACATACTGCCTCTTGAAGGCATCCAAAAAGATTTCTGAGTCAATTACCTGATATTTAACTCTCATGATGGGTCGGGCAAATTTTCACTAATGTTCTGCCTTGCCTTCTGACATGAATGTAGCAAAGGTCACTCTCTCAGTAGTCGACCATCGGTAAAAGTCATATAACTTCTAACCGGTTGATTCAATCCTCTGCTACAAAAGGGTTCTTAATCCCACGAACGATGAAGGCTTGAGCTCCAAAACTGCCTCAATCGATCAAACTCACAATCAAACCCTGAATCCTCACCAATTTATCCTGGAACTACAGGTGGTATAAGGGTCTCAACAGTACGTGGCATAGGTGCAAGCTATGTAGGCGTAGGTGTCTTAGGAGCAGCTGCCGACTCAGTATAAGTGGTCTGAGTAGCCGGACCTTCCCTACTCTCTAACCTTGCCATAGTCAAGTTAGCCTGAGTGAATAACTCTATAAACATGTTCAAACTCTACTCTAATCTCGTAATGCGGGCATCAGTAGTCTCAACTGGACCTGATGGGACATAATCACATGACGATTCACAAGGCCTCTCAAACCTATCATTGCGTCTCTCGGACCTATCTCTATGACCCCGAGAACGCTAACTCTCTCCTCTGCTGCGATGTCTATCAAACATCTCAATCGTCTCGCATACACAGTCAATTTCTCAGTTTAATCACAGCTTGGTACACACAATTGTATCTAATAATGTACAGTGACATGGGGATGTATACTTTCTAACTACTGATACTGACTCACATCAGACCAACACTGCTCTGATACCACTCCTGTCGCGACCCAAATATTCAAAAATCACTACAAATTTTTCGCGAACTTACCACATTTCAATTGTTGGGCTGTGAGTCAATATCCATCACTCAGTTTCATATGTTATATATATACATAACAGATAACGCTTTCGTCCTAAGCACTAATATTCGCGGAAGCTCATAAAGTTATAATTTCATAATTAGAAACTCGTTTACATTGCCTAACATATACATCTCCCATATAACGTGATTACATCACTGTACACTATTATTCAGATACAAAAAAATACATGTATGTATACCTCGATGCTGTTGGATAGCTGTGTGTAAAAGATCGCAGGACGGACGCAGCTTATACACTATTGAAATGCTCCGTAGAGGTGAAAAAAATAAAGGGATGAGCATAACGCGCTCAGTAAGAAATATATGAAAGCAGGTAGATAACCACACTATCTACGATGCTCATAATGCATGTTTTATCATCTCGTAAAACAAATGCATTTACTTTTCAAAACACTAGCATTAATATATGAAAGTAAGTAGATAATAAAACTATCCACGATGCTCATGATGCATGGTTTATGCCGAAAAACTCATGGCATTCACAAAACCATTATAATAAAACACATAGCAATTTACTGCCCAAAAACTGAATATCAAAACGCATTCAGAGTAAAATATTTCTGTGTTCAGTTTTGAAACTCACATTTAAATAATATTATCATTTCAAATGGTTTCATCACAGAAATCAAATCACAATTAGTTTCATCACCGAAACTAATAAAACAAATGAGACTAGGCAGGGATTTCCACACAAATCCAAGGGACAATTGACCAAAGTCCGAGACCCACAAGCTATCACGGATCAGGTGTGCCAGGGTGTCTCTAAGTCCGAGGAGGGGATTAGTCTATCCATCGGCTCCTATCACAAAACAAAGCAATGACAAAGCATGCCCGAGTCCAAAGACGCAATCCTCACAACCCATAGTTGCACGGTACATTGTACTCCATGTTGTCTACACGGTACGACATACTCCGTGAATCAGAGTAATATTACCACATAGTTGTAGGTGCCTGAGTCAAAAGCTCACCACCCCAACCAAATAAATTATCAACCATAGCATGTCGTCTCAGATCTAGTGGGAGCAAGTCAGTGTGACACACAGTCAATACGAGGGCTCCAGCACGATCTCAATCACAAATCACAACAGAATCTAGTGCGAGCAGTGCTCCAGTACGGTCTGTACATATGCAATATCAAAATCAAAATCAAGTGGGAGCGGATCTGGATAAATCCACAGATCTCATCATAGCTCCAGCACGATTTCACACACAAAAAATAGACAGCTGGCTCTATTTCCCACCACAGTGATACTCAAAACCGAGTGCAATATGCAAAACGGTACAAAACAGAGTGAGAGGGTAACATCCCATTAAATCACTCGTCAATCAAATCACACTTTAGAAAAATGTGCAAGTTAATGCATACGGTCAAATAGTGAGCCAGTCTATCATTTCAACTTCACAAAATCTCTTTTTCACAGAGAAAATATGGATTTCATGCATTTTATGCATTTCCAAAAAATTTCGAGTCTAAGGGTATTTTCGTAATTTTTCCCATATTTGGGTACTATCCAGAAATTTCATATCTATACTCTATACAAAATTTAATTGACTGTAAACGACGATGAAAATACGTACAGTTATCTCTAATAGCTCGCATAGATCCCTTACCTCGGATCACGTAGTGTGACCTCTCTTCCTCTGTGCTGTCCAAATCTCGCAGTCCGGTCAACTCTCAATATAACTCTGGAGCTGCATTTAACCATTCACTGAATTAATTACACGTTTCCTACTGTATTACACATTTAATACAGTTCATTTCACTTAATTAGGCATGTTTACTCTAAATGGGCCTAAATACTTTAATCGGGTCTTCATCCATATTAAGCTCGTTTTTCACGTATTAATTCCCTTCATCAGGGTCTATCGACTCATTGGGCCTATCAATACCCATTGGGCTTTATTCCAAACTCTTTGGATAGCCCGTATATCATTTACAACAGTTTATTCGAAATTTCAAATATAATTCACTAAATCCGAAATTTAATCCGAAATGCGTAAAATATATCTTAAATACGCGTTAATCATATTAATTGTCATAAATGAGCTTTACTTACCCGATATTATGCGATAGTGCGCAATTCGAAGTTCGATCGGGCTCCCATTCAGAATTAATCATCGAACTGCACAATTGTATATTTCATTTTTGGGCCAATTTTTGATTAAATATAATTTAAATAAATTTATCGAAAATTAAATCGATCACTTTTGACCTCGTATCGACTTACCCGAAGTTCGATGAAATCCCAAATTTTTTTTCCCTCTCTTCTTTCTCTCTCCTCCTGAACCAGTTCGAACCAGTTCGCTCCTTTTCACACTGAACCGGTCTGAACCGGTCTGAACCGGTTCAGTGGCCATTTCGCCATTGCCGGCGCTAGCGGCCGGTTCCCTGCGCGATTCCACCGCCGTTGGACGCGTCGCGGCCTGGGGAGAGTTCTTTTGGCCTGGGCTGGGGTCGATCGGCGTCGGTGGCCGCCGAATCTCCCATTCTCTCTTGCGGCTCTCCCTTCTCCGATCTCCTCACCGGCGACATTTCCAGGCACGTCTTGGCCGCTGGCAAGTCGCCCGGTGCTGGGCTTCCTTCGTCAGCCCCTCAACCTCGCCGGTGGTTCGCCGGTGAGAGGAAACCGAATCCGTCGATTTTCTCTTCAAATTTTGGTTTCTCTCTCCCGATTCCAATTCCCCCAATTTTCTGATTTCGTTTTTTTTTAAGATTTTTTTATAATATATTTTTTTTATTATTTTATTCTTAAAATAATAATAAAAATCCTAAAATATCCCAAAAATATCACAAAAATTTATATTAAATTCATTTAGTCCGTAAATGAATTTATCAATCCGATTTTACCTTTTCAGTATATTTTTCTACTATTTTTGAGCTCGTTTTGCGAGACAAACATTTTAAAAATATTAAATAAATTCATATCTTGATCAATTGGACCTGAAATTTAATTATTTCTTCTTTATTGATCAAGATTACATAAATTCAAGTTTACAAATAACAATTTCTTAAAAATAACACCGAATTTTCGGGTCTTACAGTAACCATCACCAATCTTCCACCTAATGCATTTCTCAAGCACAACTCGAGAACTTCAAATGTTATGCCAAACAAAGCTTGGATTGTGCCATAATTGGGCATTTAAAAAATCCCCACATGGAATATATTTAGCTTTGAAAACCCTACTTACAATAGCATCATGATCAAAGATGAATCTCCAACCTTGTTTTTCGAGTATAGTTAGATTAAAGCTGCGTAAGTTGCGAAAGCCTAAACCACTAAATTTCCTTTATCATGCACATCCTTTCCCACCCTAGCCAGCTAATACCGTGTGCTTCTGGTTGTTTCGAACCCCACCAAAAGGAGTTAAGTATCTTTTGTATTTCATCCGCCATTGATATGGGCAACAAAAAAATGTTCATGCAATAAGTTGGTACTACTTGTCCAACAACTTTGATCAAAAGTTCACGACCTGCCATAGATAAAGGCCTTCTTCGCCACTGCTGGATTTTTTGCCAAATTCTATCCTTTAAAAATTTGAGCACTGCTTTCTTATTCTTCCCAATCAAAGATGGCAGTCCCAAATATTTCCCCATATTTAGGGGTTCCACAATACCCATTACCTATAACAAAAGATCTCTAGTTTCCTGTTGAACATTGCTACTGAAGAATATTCCGGACTTGTTAAGATTTATGGCCTGATCGGAAGCTTATTCATAAGTACTCAAAATATCCTTCATAGCTACACATTTCGAATCAAATGCTTTGAAGAATAAAAGACTATCGTCCGCAAAGAGCAGATGTGAAATAGTCAGAGCACCTCGACAAACCCTTACACCATGAATACGTCCTTTATCTTCTGCGTGCTTAAGTAATGCAGACAAACCTTTAGCACATAGAATAAAAAGATATGGAGAGAGTAGGTCAACTCGATCATAAGTTTTACTGATATTTATCTTGACTGCAATTTCTCCATTTTAGCCTTCGTCCTCTTTTCATGTGGTGAAGTATTTCGAAACCAACCAGCACATTATCAACGATAAATCTATCTGAAATAAATGCCGACTGCTCCTTAGAAATAATCTTCGGCAAAACAGATTTTAATCGATTTGCTAACACCTTGGAAACAATTTTTATAAATGATATTGCATAGGGATATAGGCTTCAGGTCTTTCATCGTTTCAAGTTTCTCACACTTAGGAATTAGCACCACATTAGTATCATTCAACGATGGAGGGAAAGCTATTTGGTCTAACCATTGACATCAGCAGAAAAGATTCCATCGCCTACTAGGTTTCAAAACCTCTGAAAAAACGCAGGATTGAATCCACCGGGCCTGGAGACTTATCCGGGTGCATTTCAAACAACGCAGTTTTAAACTCGTCTTTAGTAAAGGGTGCTAAAAGCAGAATATTATCTTCCATAGTAATACAGTGTTTTACTTCAGCCATCACTAGATCATAGACACCTTCACTAGCATCAAAGAGTTTATAAAAATATTCCTTCACCACTGAACACAACCCATCGATATCTTCATAACAAGTGTCGTTGTCATCTCGAAGCCTAACAATGGAGTCCCCAGCTTTAAGCCAATAGGCCTTTGCTCGTTGTTTCCAATACTCTTCTTCTTGGACTAGTAGATCAGAAAGCTTACATTTAGTCTCGTTGTATTGCTGAATTGAATCAATATCCAATTTAGTCTGAAGCTGTTTTAAGTTTCCCATACAAGCCTCAATCTCCTTTTTAAGTTCATCTGCCTTTTCCGACTCCAAGCATCGAGTTTCGTAGAGCAAGAGTTTAGTTTTAAGATAATATCAGCATCCACACCACTGGACCAACAATCTTTCACAACCTCGTTAATATCAAATTCCCGTAGCTAGTTGTTCTCGAATCTAAATTATCGTTGAGCTTTATGAATCTCCTTAGCCTCCAACTCCAGTAACAGAGGCGAATGGTCTGACATGAAAGCAATTAAATTGACCAATTTTACTCATTGAAATAGATTCAACCAAGAATAAGAAACAAGAGCCCTATCCAGTCTCTCCTCCACTCCACCTTCAGTACCCTTAGCACGTTCCCAAGTGTAAGGATATCCTTCCAATGGTAAGTCGTGAAGGTTACAATCCACCAGCACCTGCTTGAAACCTCTGAACATCCATTCTGGATGATCAGCACCCCCCTTTTATCCTCCAAACTCAGTAGATCATTAAAGTCGCCTATAGGGAAGCGTAGATTCACCATGTAAACTTCTAAGTAAATTCCAAAACTCCTTTCTTTGTTGTCGTTTTGGAAATCCATAAAAGCCAGTTAACCTCCAATTGCCTCTTGTAGTATCTGTAATTTTCAGGTCCACATGGTTCCTAGAGAAATTTTTAATAGAACATTGACAAAAGTTTCGCCACAGCACAACAATACCCCCACTTCGCCCCTCTCTATCAACAGCAAAAGAAGAATCAAATTCCAATTTTATTTTTTTCAATTTTATTTGCATGAACAAGTGTTTCAAACAGAAAAACAATAATAACCTTGTGAGTCTTAATCAACTCACGAAAAATAGGAACTGCTCAAGTTTGGGTAATCCCCGGCAGTTCCAACTTAAGACGTTCATAACTCCTGGCAGGCCTGGGAACCAGAGCCTGCCGGTAAAAAAAGTATAGATGGGGTAGAGTCAACAATTGATTTTTCTTAGGCTTTGGGAATCGTGTCCACATCCATTTCTTTATCCCCATTCTCCGCTTTCTGTCTTCAATCAGATGCAGTCTATCATCCTCGTCAGCAATATGAACGTGGGGTCCAGAGGTAATTGAAATCACCTAGTTATTATCCCCATTCCTAGAAACCTATGATGCTGTCTGATTCGCAATTATCTTCCTGTCTTTTTCGCCGCTGACTTCTCCCTGCAGACTACTTTCCATTTTCGAAAAGCCATCGCCCCTACCAACGTTGGCGACCTTTGTTCCTTTGTCGTCTATCTGACCGTCACTGTCATCGCCTGGTTCATTACGCAACCATTTCTCACCGCCCAGCATATTGTTTCTGCGATTTAGAGCCTTTAGCCATGCTCCCCATTCTCGTTTGACTTCGCCTTCTTTTGATGAGAAGAGTTTGTCACAGAAACGATCTGTGTGACCCAGTAATCCACAAAGGAAACAGAAGGATCTCAATCTCTCATACTTAAACTTGACTAAAGACCAATCTCCACCTTGTTTTCTTATTTTCTTGTGTCTTTTAAGAGGCAAACGAACATCTATGTTAACCTTAATCCTCATATAAGATCTCCAAATCGAGGAGTTGTTAACATCATACTCCACAAATCGGCCAATGAAGTTACCCAATTTTTTCCCCATAGTCTCTGACATATACCCTATTGGTAGTTCATAGATCTGCACCCAGATGTTGACGAAGAATAATGGGATGAGGGTGGGTATATCTCCAGGGACTAACTGGTGAAGGATCAACATGTGGTTATCGAATGGCCGATGGTCACTCTCCATAACTCGTTTGAGATCCACAGGATGGAAAAACTGAAAAAGGAATAAACCCGATCCAATATCTTTGATACAAACCCCTCTCCCCGGCCTCCATATACTCGCCAGACGATTTTTCATAACATTGAAATTTATAAAGCGATCAGTGAGAAACCGCCCCACCAGACATAGATCAAAATGGGTAGCTTGTTGATGGTCTGTGCCAGTATTATCATCTTCGTCGTTATCCAAAGATAACTTTTCCATTCTTTCTTCTACCATTCCAGATCCTCCCAAGAACACCAAAGGGACTCAGACAAAGAAATATGCAAGACTCACACAGAGGAAAGAAAAATTGAACCTCAATTGTTTTCTTTTATATATATAATATTAAATGTTATTTGATTATAATTGTAATGTCTAAATGATACATGTCATTATTATCAAAGCATTAATGTCAATAAATTAGATAGACTATATAAGTCAATATATAAACTTGAATTAAATCATCAATGTATTATATTCTAGTCCTTAAACTTAGCCGCGATATACTTGATTTGCTCATCATATAAAGTCATTGTTAACAGGTCAACAATGCAGGAGCGTCCGGCGCTATAGTTGATGAAGACTGCCTCAAAGCCTTAGGCATAGATCCTACAGCATGGGTAATAGTAGAAACTTAATTAAGATTATGCGATTTAATTTATTTGATAGAAGATACTTGGCTGTTTAATAATTATGTGTATGCTAAAATCAAATAATATTGAAACTGTTGAAGGCTATAATAGACAATTTAAAGCTTCAAGAGTTCAAGTCCATCTGATTAGAATTTCTTCCAAATAAATGCTGGTTTGTTGATTGTTAGTTAAGTATGATTGTAATTTATATTGATACATATAATTTTTCGTTAAAAAAAAAAAAAAACCATTCATTTATTTGAATGAGCTAATTGATGGTGCAGCTCTTGGGCGAGGTTGCCAAGATGTTACAAAGTGTGATTTAGTTTACTTACGAAGAGGCACAAGTATGCTTGAATGCTAATTACTATGGTGTCCAAAGAGTAACCGGAAGCCTCCTCTCTCTGCTTCAGCTTTCCATATCAGGAGCTAGGATTGTTAACGTTTCTTCTCTCAAAAGCGAATTAAAGGTATGCATATAATCGTCATCATTAGAGTTTTTATCATAATATTGAAGTAGATTATATGAATAAATATATACACCCAAGTTAAATTGTTAACATATATATAATAGTTCATCTCATATAAATTGAATAAATTTTAAATAGCTGGTTGTTAATATACTCTGATTTAAGGTTAAAAATTTTCTTTTACATTTCAAAATTACTGAATTTTGTTAAAATTATGGATAAAAATAGCGTTATTGAAATATTTCAAGAAATCATTTGTTTAGCGAATTGTTACCGTGTTTTAAATATTGTTAATCTTTTATCAAAAGGTAAAGAAATATTTTACAAAATATTATTAAATGCAAATGAAAAATTTTAATTAATTTCGTTACTTTTTGTTTAAAACTTAATTAAACAAATACTAGGGTGACAAAATTCAATAAAACTTAATTATAAAGAGAGATTCAAAAGTGACAAGTGAAATTGGATTTTAATCTTTTAATTAGTTTGTTTTTTCTTGTTTTAATCCATAGAAACTTTCACTACTAATCACCTACACAAAGTAAAATTAAGGGCTAAAAATGCCGATGGGGCATTGTCTCAACCGTCAGGAAAAGACTTTGGAATATAATGCCGCCACTAATTCCATAATATAGGCTTCAAATTTCGCAGAGGATTCCAAGCACAAGCATCAGAAATGAACTTGCTGATATAGAGAATCTGAGGGAAGAGAAATTGAATGACATATTGCAAAGATTCTTGAAGGATTTTAAAGAAAATGCGCCCGAAGCCAACGGATGGTCGATAATGCTGCCAGCTTATAGCATTTCAAAGGCTGTCCTCAATGCTTACACAAGAATTCTTGCCAGAAGGTATCCGAACATGCGCATAAATTGTGTTCATCCTGGTTATGTTAATACCGACATTAATTGGCACACCGGCCAGATAACTACGGAGGAGGGTGCCAAAGGTCCTGTTAAATGTGCTCTCATTCCCGATGGTGGTCCTACTGGCTGCTATTTTGATCAAACCGAAGTTGCAGTGTTTTGACCGAGCCTCGTCTCACTTCATTCAAAATTTAAGTATGAATCCCAAGTTGACAGTTTTAATCCTTCTATCTCAATTTTAATAATACTTCAGACTAGTGCTTTTATTAAAATTGATTTAAGTATAATAAATAACAGTGTAATGATCAAAATTTAATTTAATAATTATTATCTCTTTTTACGATAAATTTAAAGTTAAAATTTTTGAATAAAAAAAAAGTGTTAAAAGTTTACTTTTAATTCAAACAAGTTAAAAATTCATATAATCATTGATGCAGAGAATAAATCAAGGAGATTAAAAATTTATTTTAGACAAAAATATAAAATTTGATTTAAATTGATTGGATTTGATTTTACATTAATTTGACTCAGCCCAAGTTGTTGCTGATCATATCCATAATTTACATGCTGGGATTAGGTGAAAAATTGCTTTAAGTAACAAAAATTGTAAACTTTTTGCTGTTACTCCTTAGTATTACCCAAAGAATTATGTCAAAAAACTTCATGACGGCTTTACTGGCCCTTTTGCCATTACTCATCAGATTGGATCCAATACATATGTACTTGATTTGCCTCTTGATTTATCTACCAATCCAATATTTAAGGTGGCAAATTTATTTGCTTAATTCGAGCCTTCAGTTTTGCCTTCCTCTATGTCTACAAGTCCATCTTCCGTTGTTTGCACCAAGTCTTCCTGCAACCTCTTCTGACCCAACCGATATGAATGTGGATGTTTTGGAAAACAAACATGTGACTTCTTCCAGTGAAGGAATTTCATCAGTTCTTGGTTCGTTGAAAGAATGGTCCATCCACCGATGATACTTGGATCATCGAAGAAGAGTTTTGCCAGCTTGATCCTGACTTGTTGGAGTCCTACTTGCAGCCTACCTCAACGGAGTTGAGTTCTTTTCACCCGAGAGAAAATGATTCAGAGCATATTAATCTAATTTCCTATTTTATCAATGCAATAAGCTTATAACTTAGCTATTGTATTTCAATGATAAAACACTACTCTAATTATAATATTGCTAAAGTTTTCTGTCTTTCATTCCTCTTCTCATTCTTTTTCTCTCTCCCTTTCTCAATCACTCTTTCCTATAAGGCAGCTAGCGTTTGAACATAGCATGTCCAGAGGAAGCTCGCATAAATATCCTGTTTCTGTTGCTTCTTTATCCTGACTTCTCACAATGTCTTTGATCTTATCAGGTTGTCTCTTGCTTCTTTCCATAAACAAGACTTAGCCTATAAGTATCCAAGCAAAGTTAACATTAAACAGGAAATGGGAACCAACAGCATTTAACTTTCTTTTAGTATGATAAATAAATAACTTTAAGCATTCTTCTTACTAAGATCTCATATTCAACTTATAAGCAATCAGAATGACTTGCAATTCGTAGGTCTAATGTTCCAGTTAAGGTCTCTATTACTACCAGCAAAGAAGAAAAGAAATTTTACCATGAACAAAAAAGAAAAATATTTCAGAATATATATAATGCCCTAAAAAAGGGTACAAAACATCTATACTAGTTTCCAGACAGAATAAGGATTGAACTTGATTTTACCTGGCATTACCCAGATAGGTGAACCCCATGGGAAGAAAAAGACACCGAAACACTCTTCTCTTCTATGTTTCCGTCTTCATGCAAGATGAAATATATCCTATTCCCTTCACTTTCTGAATTCAGAGCAGATTTTGGTTAATCTCTACTATATAGCTACTAAAATTTAGTGCATATAATTTTCCATTAAGAAAATCTGTATCATCTCTATAGTATTCTGTTATGGACTGCTAAATCCGTTGCTGATCTTCAACTCTACAAAACATAAGCATGGGTGATAGACAATATTAAAAACTTATCTGTCGCGTAGGCCCCAAAACATTTCCAATACCAGTCATGAGAGCGAGGAAGAAGTGGGAGGTTTTTCATCTGCTCTTTCTTTCCAGAATCGGCTATGTTGCAAAAGAACTGATTTCTATAACTTGGTTCGTTATAGAAAAACAACCAAGGATGCGGGGTTGGTTCAAAAGGAGAAACGAGTTTAAGTTGCGGAAGGAATGCGTAATTATTGTCTTAGTTATATTCTATTTTCCAATTATCTCACTGAGTAATAAAAATTTTCCTCAAATCTTTCATCTTCCAAAATATATCTCACTGGAAAATTTTCAAATATCAACCATATCTAATTTTTGGAAATTTCTGAATAATCTAAATTTCATACTTTCATTGGCTCCTTCTCAGGGCTTGTGTCTTTTTTACTTCGTGCACTCAGGTCAGGACATGTTCTGCATCATCGATTCGAATTTCAAAAATTTCTCACAATTCGGTGTCTTTCCATTCCATCTGTTTAGCAAGCTGACCCTTTTCCTGTTTCTTGCAGGGTGTTCTGAAAGAGCTCAAAATTGATTTGGGCAAGGCTAAGAAAGGAAAGCCTCCACTGAAGGATGCTGATAAAAAGCGAAAGAGGAAGTTGACGCCTGAAGCGAATAATTAATAGCTTGTTCCCATGACGTAAAATAGAGTATCCAATTCTCACCAAAAAAAAAAAAAAAAATAGAGTATCCAATTAAATCATGGCATGTGACAAACATACCACATCACTATAGGATTCATGTCACACCACTAAATAAAAAATAAAAAGTAATTATTTTTTTAAAATAAGAACGAGAGAAAAATTCGGGGAGAGAGAATTGAGTTGAAATATAATTAATTTATAAAGAATAACTTTTAAATAAAAAACGTTTTTCAAAAAATGATCAGTACAAAAAAATTAAAAAATAGCAACAAAAATGCTTATTAAAGGGAATGGAAGGAAAAAAAAAAAAAAAGGGATTGGAAACGTGTAAGAGCTTTATTTTGCTAAAATCAATCCTAGCTCAATGTTTTAGATTTTTATGTTTTTTTAGTTTAAAAAAAAAAAAGCCTTGAATCGTTATAAGAGAGACAAAAATTGTTCTGAAAATGTTTTAAGAATTAGAGAGAGAAGCATTTTGAAATTTAATAAAAAAAAAAAAAAAGAGAGCTTACCACGTGTAGAAGACGAGAAAAGCATATTAACGGCATAGACAAAGATGCTATTAGATACTTAACAGGATGGTTAAATGTGAAGAAGGATTCTAGATGATTCGACTCTTTACACCTAAATTATACTGTGTAAGTGTAAAAAGTAAAAGCTGAAGTTGATTTAGAAATTCACAAATTGATTTTGACCTTAACCACACAGTAGATTTTTGTAATTTACCCGAGTTTATGGTGGACGGGACGCTGAATATTATATATAGGTAGACTCGAATACGGGTTGTTTTAAGCTCCCCTCCCTGACCCTGCATACACCAAGCTGTTCAAATTCCAATAGTTTAGACTTTAGCCACTACAATGGATACCGTTGATACAGAAGTCCAAACCCCAAATTCAGGTCGTAAAGAAGGCGGTTGGATCACCTTCCCCTTCATTATTGGTCTCTTTTCTCACCTTGTTTCCTGAACTCTGAAACACCATTAATAGATAAGTCTTTTTTTTTTTCCAATGCATGCTTGACGTTAGCTCGTAATGTTCTTCTTGTTTTCCTATTTTGTCAATCTAGGGGCATTGGCAGGCACGACACTAGCGACTGGAGGATGGATGTTTAACCTCATCGTGTATTTGATTCAAGTATTCAATTTAAAGAGCATTGATGCGGCCCAGGTTTCGAATGTAGTTTATGGAGGATCAAGTTTGTTTCCTATAGTTGGAGCTATTATAGCTGACTCTTTCTTGGGCTGTTTCTCCGTAATCTCAATATTTTTCTGCATCGCTTTACTGGTAATCCTTTCACTTCTTTACACAGTCATCAAGTTTGCCTTTATGCATATATTTGTATCTTTTCAGGAGCTCAGGTGCACTGACGCATATATAGATTCTAGTAGGTAGACTCAAAAACATTTGAACAAAGAGACTTGTTGAGGTTCAACTCAAACAATAACATGCTTTGATCAGTTAATGGTATTGCATGTAATTACCAGGAATATATATATATATATATATATATATATATATATATATAGAGAGAGAGAGAGAGAGAGAGTATGAAATGAAGAAACGAGGTTGTAAATTGTGATTCTAGATTCATTTTCCTTCTCTTATTTTCTTCATTAGCTACTGTTGATTTGTTGCAATATTCTAGCTAGACGACTATGTATGGATAATCATATTCGAATTGAGTGGAAGTTACCTGTGCTGCCACCAAGGTATCTTCTGCCTACCTCCCAGTTGAGCAGCTTTGCTGTTACATTACATTTTTGCAGGGCACAGGTTTTCTAGCCTTAACCGCTACACTCAATTCATTGAGGCCTCATCCCTGTAATGATGGATCCAGCTTCTGCAAAGCCCCATCAAAGGTTCAATTCCTTGTCCTTTATGCAGGAATAACTCTGGCATCTATTGGTAATGGAGGCACGCGTTTTACTTTAGCAACAATGGGAGCAAACCAATTCCATAAGCCCCAGCAACAAGGGATTTTCTTCAATTGGTACTTTTTCACTCTATACGCTGCCGCTCTAGTAAGTGCCACAGCTATAGTCTGTATTGAGGACAATGTGAGTTGGGGGTTGGGTTTTGGACTATGTGTTGCTGCTAATTTCATTGGCTTAGCCATTTTCCTGTTGGGAAACCGATTCTATATACATGACAAGCCCCAAGAGAGTCCATTCATGAATATAGCTCGTGTAATGGTAGCTGCGTTTAAGAAAAAACATTTCCGACTCTCATCCATGGGCGAGGATTATTACAATGAACATGATCAGCAAATGAATGTGGAGGCTGCAGCACCAAAAAAAAGTTTCAGGTATGACACATATTATTACTACCTCTAAACTAAGCATAATATTTTTATTAGAATTCATAAGCCAATTCTACTTCCATGCATCAAAACTAGAAGCAATTTTGGATGTGACTGCCCATAAATCATCTTATCCTTTTGAAGAGCATTATTTCTAATCATATGTGATAATTAAGTAATAGATACTTATATTTTATCTCTAAAATTTACATATTAAAAATTAACTTAAACTTCTATTATGATGAAAAAGGTCATTTATTAATTATTTAATCCAATTTTTTTCTTTTTATTTTTCCCTAATTTTTCCCTTTTTCCTTAATTAAGAAAATATAGTTTAGATAAAAATAATACTTTTTTAAACAATTAATTTCTCTCAAACGTTAACTTTTTGAAAATAATATATGCTTAGAATCATTTTGTTAAAAATAATTAACTCTTAAATATAAAAATAATTATGAATTATATATATTTTAATATATAAAATAAAATGATATCATTTAATTAATTCTATCTATAATTTTATATTACCTTATTGTATTCTTCCTCTTATACATCCAACATGACTTTGATTCCTTTACTTATTATATACATAGCTAGTAATTTCCATGCTTTTCATAGCCTTCCCTTCCACTCGTGTCACTTTTTCGCTATCTTCTCATTCCTTCCGAGATTCTGGAAACATATAATACTCGATAAATTCTCCCCCTACATATATAATATTATATTTTCTTTCCCTTTTGGCCTTTTATAAAACTTTTTAACGACGGTAATGTGAATTTACAAATTGAAAGTCGCAATTGGTTTTACTATTTCTGGTAAAAGTTGATAAATAGAAGTCTTGGAATGAAAATGTGCACACTCTCTTTGTAGCTTGGCGACAAAGTTCTCCTTGCAGCTTAGTGACAATGCCCATGACTTCATGCATTATATGCAGTCAACTTCCTTTGAAACTCACTAAAAGCTTGGGTAATTGGTGAGTGGATAGCCCCACCATCTACTTGAATTGAACCCATTATAGTTAATTGGGTTTGCTGTCGTTTCTGTAGATTTTCTTTTTGAATGGCAGAAGCTTTCTTGTCTAATTTCATCTCCCTTATCCTTTTGAGAGGAAAAGTCTTTCATCCTCATGATTTCAAAGGATGTGCGGATATATATATGGTGACTGCAATCAACCGAAGTGCAGGGTCTAATGGTGTTGTTGGTTGGATGCGCTCATATTCTCGATGGCAAAGAAGTGGAACTGTCAGACTCCAAAGTGGCGCACTCATTTATGATTGCTATACGAACTTTACCCAAGTGTGCTTATAACAGTATAGTAATCTCGGGGCCATTGAGGACGACATTTTTCAAGGAAGATCACCAATTCATGAGTGACCCACGTCACCTTCATCATTTTCACATCTAGGCATGAAAATACCTTTGAATATTATTATATAAATTTGTCAGACATTTATTATCTGACGCTGTGTTCGAGTTCGACCGCACATATCCTTTAAGTTGATCAGATAATAAAAGCATAACCAAAATCATGGTTAATAATTAATTTTCAGATATTTAAATGCAAAGTTGCACTCTTTTGCTGAAGGTTCCTCAACCGTGCATCGTTAAAAGCTGAAGGAGACGTTGGATCAGATGGGTCAATAGCGAAGCCATGGAGTCTATGCACAGTGCAACACGTAGAAGATCTGAAAACCTTGATCAGAATTTTCCCGTTATGGTCTTCAAGCTTATTTTTAGGCACCCCAATAGCAATCCAGGGCAGCCTGACGATACTTCAGGCTCTAAGCATGGATCGTCACCTTGGACAACATTTCAAAATCCCTGCTGGTTCTTTCTCAGTCGTAGTGTTAATTTCCACATCCATTTTCCTGACACTGATTGATCGAGTCTTGTGTCCAATGTGGCTGAAGCTGACCAGGAAATCTCCATCAGCCCTCCAGCGAATAGGTGTAGGCCACGTGTTAAACGTGCTAGGAATGGCCGTGTCAGCATTAGTGGAGTCAAAACGGCTCAAAATTGTCCACGCCAACCACCTCCAATCTCATGAAACATCTACAGTGCCTATGTTGGCTTTGTGGCTATTTCCGCAACTAGTTTTGGTTGGAATTGGAGAAGCCTTTCATTTCCCTGGACAAGTCGCACTATATTATCAAGAATTTCCTGCATCTCTACGAAGCACAGCAACTGCTATGATTTCATTGCTTATTGGGATTGCCTTCTACTTGAGCACTGCTATTATTGATTTTCTTAGGAGAGTTACCAGCTGGTTACCTGATAACATAAACAATGGGAGGCTAGATCGTGTTTATTGGACCCTAACTGTGGTGGGGATGCTTAACTTTGGTTATTACCTTGCCTGTGCCAGGTTTTACGAGTATCAGAATGTTGAAAAGGAAGTGGCTGAGAGTTCTGGTTGAGAAAATCTATGCTTCACAGCAAAGAAACTTCAATGTACTATTATGTACTTCTAGTATTCTCTTTAATTGCATGTTATGTTATTACCTAGCCTCTGCCAGGTTGTACAAATATCAGAATGTTGAAATGCATGTGGCTGTTAGTTCTGGTTGACAAAATATATAATTCACAGCGAAGAAGCTTCAATGTCTTTATATACTTCTGGTATACATCAATATTTTATGAGCATTTTTCCATTCTATACTATGTATGCCTTTCATTGACATAGCTCAAAGCTTCAGCAACTATTTACTCAGCAGCAACATGGGTGATGAAATCTCAGCCTCAGGCAAACAAGGCGGTTGGACTACTTTCCCCTTCATCGCTGGTCTGTCCCTCTCCCTCTCCTAAAAATGATGCATTGATGCTACTCAGACTTATTAACATCGCAGATCACTGGAAGTAGCTGCTTCCACTAGTCTACTTCCAGTGATTGCAGCAATCTTTGGTGATGCTATTCTGTCATCTGGACTTCTTTCCTTGTAATCTATCCTGGTAATAATAGCATTCCTTTTACGCAAAAACAATTAAGCTAGTTGAAGAAGAATTAAACAAGCATGAGAATGACTACATTCACTATCTGCCTAATCATACTATATAGTGGTCATTACACAATTTTCTAATGCGTATGATGCCATTCAGTATTCATAGAAGTGAATATTACTAGTAAAATACTCGAGTAAAACATGAAAACAGAACATAAAGCTGGTTTGGTAAGTTCTTTTTACCGTAATCACAAAAACAATTTAAATAGGAAAGCCTTTAAAATTTGACACTAATTCAATTTTAATCTATTAGTATAAAAAATAATGTTCTACCCCAAATTTTTCTATGTTACAGAATAAATTAATCTTTTTGTTAATCAACCGTTAAGTCAATTGTTAACAACATAATTTTGAAATTATTTATCTTTTAAATTATTTGGAATACTTTAAATACTCAAATCAATCAATAGTGATAAAAAAATACTAAGAGTTACTAAGTTTTAAAAAATTAAATTTTTTAATTTATTATTTATTTATTTATTTACTTATCATTTATTGTTTTTATTTATTATTTATTATTTTTATTTATTAAGTACTGTACTAAATAGCATATTGTACTAACTAATCAATAATATTTTTAAATATAAAAAAATAACATCAATGTACTATTTAGTATAGTACTTAATAAATAAAAATAATAGACAAAAAATAATAAATAAAAATAATAAACAAAAAATAATAAATAACTAAATAAATGTACAAAAAATATAAAATAAAATTAACCTTTCAAAACCTAGTAGCGATTAGTATTTTCGTTTTTATTCTCGATTGATTTTAGTATTCAAAATACTCTAAATGATTTAAAGAGTAAAATGATTTCAAAATTAAATTTTTAATGATTGACTATCGAAAAGATTAATTTATCTTGTAATATATTAAAATTTAGGATGGAGTAATATTTTTTTGTACTAATAAATTAAAATTAAATTAAAATCAAACGTTAAATCCTTAAATACAATTTATCCTTTTTATTAATCTTACAATCTGTCAACTATTAATTTTAGCGAAGAACTACTTTTATTTAGTCTAATTGAGTTTCAAAAACACTCCATGAGCCACACGCAAAGTCGCACTCAGTAGTAACTTTTGGCCTCACTCACGTCTTCTCAATCTCTTACAAACTTTAAATAAAATAATATTTACTAAAACTCTAAACCAACTAATAAAAATAACACTTAATAAAATATTAACCACAATAAATAAGTTAAATAATATTAAAAATATAAAATTTGATTTAATTCCAAAATTGTTTCCCTGAGCTGCCAAGCAATTTCCAATAACACTTAATAAAATATTAACCACAATAAATAAGATAAATAATATTAAAATTATAAATATTGATTTAATTCCAAAATTGTTTCCCTTAGCCCCCCAAACAATTTCCATGTTGTTGAAGAACATCTTTAAAAATATATATATCTACGACTCGCTAGCAAAATTCAATCACAATCTTATTGTCTTGATTTCTCTCTAGGTTCCACTGTTCCTATGTTTGTCCTGGGGTTTGTGCCACAGTGTCGGACTTGGAGCAGCATTCTATTATCCAGGACAAGCCACTACTATCAAGAATTTCCAAGGCCACCAAGAGGCATAGCAACTGCACTGATTTAGGTACTGACGTGATTGATTTAGTTCGCACATGGTTCCCTGACAATACAAATAATGAAAGGCTAGCGAACGTCTATTTCATGTTTGCCAATATGCAAACGTTTAACTTTTTCTATTTTCTATTCTGTGCCAAGTGTTACAAGTATCAGAGTGTGGAGGAAGAGACTAAAAGTAACGAGAGTTCTAAGTTCTAACCCAGGTGAATGATCCTGAAGTTGAAGGAGCTGAGAAATTGGTCATCGTGGAAGATTAACTGTGGCCAGGGTGCTTAAAATTATAAATTAGGCTAGACAACTGAAGGGCAATTGTCTGTCTGTTGAGTACAGTGTCTGACATGGTTAACGTAATCTGAAGGTCTTAAAGTGCAAAAAAACAGAAACTTCAGGTATGATTGTGTCGACCGAACTCATATTTATGTTCCTCTTGGAAATTACTAAGGACCCTTCACTTTACAATATCACAATATAGAAGAAAATAAATGTCAGTTGTTATAATGCAGATAATGAGGATGATGATCAAAAAAAATAAGAGAAGCTTAAATGTTTAATACAAAAGTACACTGAATATCTGAATATCCAATCAAAATTTAATACAAAAGTACACTGCTTGTATTAGGAAGTCGAGGTTTTCAGGTACAACTCTGAACAGTTGGCCCTTTTGCATATATCCATTGAATCAGAAGATGTTGGTAACGTTGGCTGTCTTCTATCGAAACGAAACAAGCAACAGAAACATGTTTTTCTCTCTACTGAGAAAGTAGAAACCTTGTTCTAAATCGCTAGCTGTTTAAACAGTTTTCGATTATAAAAGTAAAAAAATTCCTAAACTAAACCTCCAAGAAAGTAGCACTAAATTAGTGGAATAAAGTATGATCTTGCGTCTAGAAAAGACTGCTAAGCCGCCTTTATGGGAAACCTCGTTGCTTTTGCTGCTGTCATTAGGACTGCTTCACCCTTTTTGGGACAAATCTTCTAGCTCGAACTTGGTTGCCATTAATGAAGAATTTAACCAGCTTCTTACCACCAAGAATCCTTGACATGTCTGAGAGTGATCGTAAAACAACACAAGTGAACGGAGGCTTTGGGTTTTGATCCATATAGATCGCTTCCACACATTTGCCAAATTTCCTGACAATGAAACCATGAAGTTCTTGTTTTGAAACAGGATGTCCCCTGGAGAAAGTCATGAACAATGTTCGGTCTTCTGAATCAACTCTAACCTTGTCCTCTGTCACAGTAGCCAATTTCTGTTGCATTAGAAGCTCACCATTGTCTTCCCCGGGAGAAGTTTGGCAGTCACTGTAGGATTTTGAAGATTGCTTGCTAGCCAAGTATGTTAGAACTATATCGAGAAAAGCTACATGGCACACATCTTTCACGAAGCCCTCAATCATTCTTTTTGCACTTCCTCTGCTCTTAAAAAGATAACCCAACAAGATATCTTGGCCAACAAGTTTCTTCATTGCTGGAAAATCCATATCGACCCATGGAAAAATTTCTTGAGTAGAACAGTGTAAACATTCTAAACAAATTAAGGCCTCTTTGGCTAATAAAAAAAGCAATGCATCAGGCAATTGTTGGAGGTTCTTGACAAAATGTTTGAAGCCTGCTCTTTCAAGAAAATTCCAAAAGGCAATAATTTCCATGGATGTTAAGGGGTCGAAGCCTAGGCCTATAACCAATCTAGAATATGCCTTGCGGTCAATGTTGTGAAATGCTTGAAGTTGTTCAAGGGTAAGCTCTGCAGCCAATGCCATGGCAGGCACAACAATAGCGTAGACTATCTTAACAAAGGAAGGTTTTTCTACTAGGGTATTGGAAAAGATAAAGGAAATCAAGAAAGTAAGAGTGAAAGACTTCAAGAGACTTAAATAGAGATAGAAAGAAATCAAGAAACTAAGATAGATAATCAAGGTTGAATTTAGTAGTTGTTACTCCTCTCTAAGAATGATTAGATTTAATGTTCGATTCTCGCATTCCTCCCTTATATCTCTTATGAACAAAAAAAAAAAGACTTAATAGCCGAATATAATCAGAATCTTTTGCATAAAATGAATATAATTTATTGAGTAGAAATCAGTCTATAAATTTTTATTTTATTATAAATAAATTTTCAATCTTTCAAAATTATGCAATTAAATCTAGATCCGTTAATTAACACTAATTATCATTTGGACACGTGAATGCTGACGTGTATAGCTTAATTGGTTACTACATGAATGCCACTTGTGAAATACTAACGGAAGTTAGTGTCATTTAATAAATTTATATTTAATTGCATGATTTTGAACTATTGAAGGTTTATTTACAATAAAATAAAAATTTATGGATAAATTTTCATGCAATAAAATATTACGGGCTTAAATTTATTTTTTGTAAAAGGTTGAGAGCGACAATAACTAAATTAATTGTAGACTAAAATACCAAAACAAATTGCACTTTTTCAAATATTCTAAATAAGTCATATCCTTTTATTGTATTCAATTAAATTTTTAAAACGTTATTTTCATCTAATCATATTTTTAAAACATTATTTTTGTCTTTAAGCTTTTAAAATATTATTTTTATTTAATTTAACTTTATTTATCTAACAGATCTTAGTAATTTTATGAAAAATAAAATTTTAATTTAATAACAATAAAACTTTAAAAACTCAATTAACTTAAATAAAAGAATAAAAATTTATTAAAAAATTCAATATATATATATATATAGAGAAACTCTTTTAGTATTTTAGTCTTAATTTTTTAATATCTTGAAAGAACAATGTCCTCAACTGATAAGATTCAAGAAGAAATTCAAGTCTATAAATCGTAAAAAAAGAAATTCAAGAACATAAATCAGCAAAATCATCAGAAACAATAAAAGAAAGTAAGACAAGAGGGTCTTAGGCCATATTGAAATTTTTGTAAACCCAATGCAACTTTCTATTACAGCAGATTGCTTTCAGAAAGCTCCAGAAATGCAACTTTGATAAACAATATTACATGAAGTTACCAAAGTGAAATTTTCTGAGATTGAATCTAATGCAACTTTTATTACAAATTAACCATACTAATTACTGATATACATTCATAAAATTAAATAAATACTAAAAAAAAAAAAAAAAAAAAGAGGTAGAGGGCCAAAGGATGGTGAAGTTGCCAATCCCTAACTGCCAAAGAAGGAAAATGTCATACAAAAGAACTTCGAAGCGTTTGTTAGATAAGCCAGAATTGTTGATATAAGGCAGTGAAGAATGCCAATTGCCAGTGGAAGGGTTATAGGGCGGGCGAGTAGTGCCTACCTCACCTACATCTTTCATTCCCCATTCTCGCCTTCGAAGAGGAATTAATACTCATTTCCATCCCCACGAAGATTAACGGGTATACAAAACCTCCTTTACTTTTTCCTTTTATCTTTAAAAAAATTAAAAAATAATAATAATAAAAATATTTATCACATATCTTCATCAAGCCTTTTATCTCAATAGTGAGATAAAAATAATTTTATAACTATAAGGCGACGATTTTAGAGTTACAATTTTGAAATGAATATATTATTTTTAAATATATATAACTCAATTAACTCTAAAAATTTATAATATAGAAATCTATGTATTAAACATATAAATTTGTGTTTGTGTGTATATATAAAAATATATATATCTCTTGGGTACGAAATGAGACCAAAATTACCATGAATTTGTTATTTATTACATCTGACATTTATAATTTTTTTTATCTATTATGTTTAAATCATATTATCATACAAAACCTTGTATATTTTATGAGAGCAACAGACAAATGGCATCCAAATCAACATTTTTCTCATTGATTAAACTGATGATTTTTCAAATGGAGGAATTAAAGGTGTGATAGAATTAGTCAATTCAATACAATACAAAACTCAAAGTAGAAGTTGATTATAAGAATGTGGTAACATATCCACAACAATAGTCAGAAGTTATTATTAAAATTGTCTATATAACATATCAAGGCAAAAATTGAATTCTATAAGAATGTGATTAATCATTACATAAGAACTTGACAAAAGGCTATATTATATTACCCTCAAAATCCACACTAACTTGTGTCGTGTGTGTAAAATTTTATATATCTAACCTTTCCTCTTGCCCAACCGTCAACCAACTTCTCCCCTATTGTAGGAAAAAAAGGAAAAAGAAAAAGAAATCCAGTCAAAGCTACATAGTATAATGAATCCACAGCTCCTCTTTACAACTAGCTCTAACCACCCCCCCAACACCCAATTCTCCTGTTTTGAGGCTACAAAATCGAAAGAAAGAACAACACTACCTCCTAATGTGCTCAATACGACTATCAGCTAAATTGTGATGCCTGCTAATATATCCATTTTTGAGTAGCTTGCATCATGAAAATATTCTCAGCTCTTCTCTTGCAAACTTGATCAAAAAAAAAAGAAGCAGAATATTGGTTTACCTAATCTTCGTCCTCTGTTATCAAGGCAAATGAAAAAGGTTTGAACTTGTAGCCATCACCATGGTAGAATTTATTTTGAAATTCAACCCAGTGAAGACGCAAGGCATGAAGGAAAGCACTAAGAGTCTCCATCATGAGTAGTATGAAAGCAGTTGCAAAGGCAAAAACTGCTAGCCCAACTAATCGAATGACAATGTTGTCATACCTGTAATAATCATTCCTCAAGGAGTCATACACAAACGTTATATAAGAGTTCAGTGAATGCTTATTCTAGTTTCCAATTCCATAAAGATAATATTGTCCATATAACATTAACATACCCACCGAGGCTTCTACTAAAGAATTTATTTTTTAGTTATTCAGCTTAAACTCAAAAACCATATGTGTCAAGATATGTTTTAGTAAGCTTGACTATGTAGCAATCGGCCTAGCAAAAGCTTGAATTTTGTTATATCACTGGAGAAACAGCTATGGTACGCTAGTTAGGAAGAGAGACTTAACCGATGGGAAGGAGTTTAAATATACACAAGAATAGCATGCGCCATGTAGAACACTAAAAGAACTCACCCCCAGGCAAGTATTAGGACTTTCTCGTAGAAAACAGTCGATAATTCAGAGTGTGCCAAGCTGTAATATATTTGAAGCAGACATTAACTTAACATCTATTTAAGAAACCATGGAGAACATTCAAACTGAGACAATCATAGGTCTACCTTAAAGCCCAAAGTCGAAGATATGACGCTGTGTTTGAGACAGCACCTAGAACAAACTCAATGGAGTGTATCATTTGGTGCACAAAAACCTCACTAAAGTTAAACTCCTCATGATGCTGCCGTGCAGAATCTGGTTCTACATCTAGATCAAACTCAGAGGTGCCAAGCATGCCATAGGTGCGACCTTGAAATCTCTAAAAGATATTGAAGGAGAAAGATCAAATAACTAACAGGCATTCATGTGATCTCTTCTAAATTTATTCTAATAATTGGAAAAAAAATCCTAGCATTATACCAGACAACAATATAGAAAAGGAGCCAAGGAAACCAAAGTGTTCAGCATTTTAGATAATATCATGATAACAACTTTCAACCAGGTTTCTTGAGTAATTAAATGCTTAGCTCTTCAAAGTCATTGGAATAGCAACATACTTCCACAGAAAGAAAAGCATTTGAGATCAAGCAAGAATATGGACTGCTGACTACTATACCTTTATAATTTCCTCTTTGTATTGAAAATTTGAAACAACAAAAGGTCTACTAGTGTAATAACTTGCACAAAAAGCATCCAATAACAATTCAAATGTGCAACAAAGGAATCTGAGAATTCTTAGTTCTCATCATGCAGCACTAAGTTAGAGGCCTGTCATAATACCTTGCAAAATAGGAAGGACCAGACAAACCAGTTATTTAACAGAACATCCATATGCCATTAACAATTAATGGGTCTCACACAAGGTTGTAAATTTCGTATCAGAGAACGTTTCGTTTTTACTTTTACAACGAGATATATTGGTATTAGTTGTTTCAGTACATTATTTTGAATTTTTCAGTTTAATTTTAGAATATTTATAAATTTTTCATATATAATAATATTGTTAATAATACGCAAAATAAATATATAAAACATTATCATCATCATCATCATCATCATCATCATCATAAGAGCCTTTATCCCAATATACCAATATATTACTTCATGCTAACTTGTTAGCAAGAATTCTCCTCCTTTACTCATTCTTATCTAAAGCAATGTGTTCTTCCAACTCTCATTCCGCTATATCTTTTCAGATTATTTCCTTCCAAGTCTTTTCGGTCTTCCCCTAGCCTTGACCCTTTTTACCTCATTCATAGTCTCCACTCTTCTAACTGAAGCGTCCACATGTTTGTCATATGTGTCAAAACATTCAACATTGATAATGATAAATATAAAATTTATAAAATTACTTTTACAACGAATAATAATTATTGTTAAAATTGTTAATGCATTTATTTAATTCATTATTTATGTATTTATTAGTTTTAATTCAATATTAAAACATATAAAAAACATAATTTTCTTTTAATTTTTGCGTACCAACCGAAATAGTGAATTTTGCCGAAATTGACCAAAACCACCCAGTACCATAGCTGGTACAAAAATCAACTCAAGTGTATTGGCACGTAGCAGCCGGTACAACCGAAACCAAAACGATATTAACAACCTTGGTTTTACACCTAATTTATAAAGAAGGTACTCATTATTATTATTATTTTTTGGTTACAATATAAACAAGGTAGTCTATCATCCACAACTCCACATCATAGCCTCATATGTATCATTCATCAAAGTTGATGTAAGAGTTTTTCAAATCATCTCTTGTCCATAAACTAAAGTTTTCAGTTCTAATTTATAACTTTATTAATTTTGGACCAGACGCTTGCACACACTGGAAAGCATTATAGTAATCCAAATACTTTGCACCAAAAATTATGATTTGAGCATATCCAGTGCATGTCTTACACCAGATGCAATTTATAGTTAGACTAGAGAACACAATATTTTCATTTGAAATGGACATGCCCCACATAGATGAGAATTTTAAGACCATGGTCGTTTAATCACCATGCATAGATACATAATTCTTAACACTCATTTACGTTTAAACAACTATCCAGGGGAGAAGGTAACTCTTGAGAAATAACAAAATATTTTCAGGACCATAAGATAAGTCAACAAGATTCACATGACATATCAACCATTCAGTTAGACGTCTGGCTGGCTAATTTTATTGGTTTTCCTTTTTTAGCACAAGAAATTCTTCGAAATAAACTAATTCAAATGCTAAGTACATGTTAGTCATAGAAACAACCATGGCTTGGTCTAGTGGTTGTTAGGGCTTAGGTCCAAAGTTCGATTCCCCGTTCCCCCCCTTGTACCTCTCTTTGAACCAAAAATATGTTAGTCATAGAAGCTAAAAAGAAATAGCAAAATAGCTTTAAGAAAGCAAGAAAGGTTAACAACATAGTACCTCAGAATGAAGCTTCTTCAAAATAAAAGGTTTAGGAAAGAGCATCCATGGAACTGCAACTAATGCCAAAAGCAGTAATACAATCTGCACAATTTAAGCAAAAATAGACTGCTGTGAAGACTTGAAACGCAACAACATGGCAAATAACAATCTGCAGTAATACAATCTGCACAATTTAAGCAAAAATAGACTGCTGTGAAACGCAACAACAAGGCAAATAACAATCAGCAGCACTATCCAGAAGAGAAAAAATCACACCTGAAGTGGTCTCTGGCCCCAAAACAACTCATTATCACCTAGATCATCAGTAGGACTCAAAAACATATAGATCATCACATGATAAAGGTCTGCTTGAGAACCAGTGCACCACTTAATTATGATGAGAAGTGAGAGATACCCAAAAAGGGAGTTGAGAAATATCATCTGTGGCACAAATTGATACCTACAGCAAGATGAAAAATAAGTGCAATTTCATCACTTAAAGAAAGAAAATGAGAAACAGGGTACAAGTCAGAGGAAGAAAACCATACCTAATATCCAGGGAGTTGCGAAAAAATCGTGCATTGAAATAACTTAATATGATTCCAAGGTTCATCTGGGCCACACCCAGCAAAATTGACATCTTCATTTTAAGAGAGTTCAGAAAAGGCAACTCTGAACGACTTCCACGCCAGCTTGGATCCACACCAAATGGGTACAGATCACTAAATTTGATTAAACCAGCAGAGTGTGCATCACTGACCAAAACAAACATAATAATAGTGGAGTAACAAAATTAGGTGAAGAAAAAGTATGCTCTTTTTTAGTATATGAGAAATTGTTAGTCAGCCCAACTATTGCAAATCCAAACCTCTAACCTTAGCTCAAAACCAATGCTTCAAATTACAAGGTGGAAACTAGGCCAGTCTATCCTTGTTAATGCGTAAATTACAACCAAGATAGACGCACATAACTGAGAAATACTAATTTTGGGTTGACCAATGCCTTTGAAAAAAATGAAATAAATCTAATTGATCTATTATCAAATAAAGATAAAGCTTTATCTAAAAGATCTACAGAGGCTGATTCAATGGTGCAGCACCATAAGCATAAAAGTCAAATTCTCTTTCAACTGCAGTGCAAAGATGGCTCAAATACTATGCACCCAAAATATACTTACGTAACGAAAGAAATATAACGCAACTGAGAGATCAAAACCAAGAAACATATTACATCCGTAATAGCAGTTGAGAAATTTAAAAGGAGGTGCTTCCAAGATATTTGTATGACAGAGGAAGACATAAGATGAAAACAGGACATTTTATCTTTCTAGTAAACACCTGGTAATGAGATTCTACTTTATTTAGAGATCTAAAAGTAGTAACACAAACCTGCAGGTAGCATCTCGACATTTGTAAGCAGAACCACCAAATATGTGAAAGGGAACAGAGAAGAATTCATTGTAAATCAACCCACAATAAATTGAAAAAAGTGACATTAAAAGGAGTACATAGCGCCCCCCAAATAGCATCTCCATAAAGCTTCCAAGTTTCTGTAAGGTATCAAATGAGCAAATTAGATTACAATAATTACATGCTAAAAATAAATTTACCCAGGGCTAAAAGTCACATAAGCAATATGCCCATTTTGCAGCAAAATCATAGAGAATGAAACATATCATATTAAGAAATATAATCACAGAGAGCATGTATATATATAACTTCTTAATCAAACTAGAGCCAACAGAAAAATAAGGGAAAAAAAGATATAATTATCATGCAACCAAATCCACATCAACTTATTAGTGTCAGCATATCAATGCCATTCGAATGTCATTTCTCACTTTGAATCAGACAAAAATAAAGGCTCCGTTTGGTTTGCGAAAAATGATTTCTGCATATTCAAGTGTTTAGTTGGCAGAAAATTGATTGGTCAATGGAAAATAATTTCCTGGTCTACAGAAAATTAAGCCACTTTCCTAAAAATTATCTTACACTTTTGAAAATGGGAAGACATTTTCCGAAAAATAGCTATCTATGTGTAAGGCTATTTACAAAGCTCGTGTGTATAATTCTACTTAAGTTATAAGTTAGATATTAACTTTAATTTAATTTTCCATACATAAAATATGATTACATTAATAATTTTTTATTTAATTAGATTACAAATTTTAAAAATTAAAATATTAAAATTAAAAATCTTTTAATATTTTAAGTTTAAATATTTTATTTTGAATATTATTAATCTTAAATATTTTTAATATTTTAATAATAAACAATATTATATTATCATTTTAATAATAAATAATTAATAATAATTTAATAAATAATATATTTATTAATATTTCAATTTAAGATATAATTTTTTATTTAATTTACAAATTTTATATTAATATTTTAATAATAAATAAAAATAAATAATACTTTTGTTATGATTTTAGTAGTAAATAATTTCAAGATAAAATATAATTATTTTAATATTATAAATATTTTTAATATTTCAAAAATAATATTAATATATTCTTAATATTATAAATATTAAAATATTAATATTACTTCAAATTTCCAAAAATCTCAATATAAGTAATAATAAATAGTTATTTTTTAATATTAATAAATTAATTAATAAATAATAAATAAATTTTAATGTTTTATTAGTTAGTTAATATCATTTGGAAAAAAAAGCAGATTTTTTATTAAACAACTAAACAACAGAAAATATTTTTCATTGACTCATCCAAACAACATAAAATCTTTAATTTTTCAGAAAATAAAAACATTTTCCAGAAATCATTTTCTGAAAGTCATTTTTAGTGAACCAAACGGAACGAAAATGGATTCTTATTTTCTGTTCTCCTAAGAACCTAGACCTAACAGGACCCTTGACAAGAGTAATTTGACCATGAGGCCAATATTATAGTATGTTGCACAATCAGTCACACCAAGATAGAACAGAGGAAGAATCAGAAAGGTGGTAAATCCATTTAGAAGAAAGTCATAAACTTGTATTTCAGATTTTTAACCAGTCAGACCAGTTTCTGAAGAATATATGTTATCAATGTGTCAACTCAACTATTCAAAAGATCATTGAAGTAGGAATTACTAATTGACTAAAATAAAACGCACAAATGATGATAGCCAGTTAGTTTCAACTCTATACAGATATGTTTGCAGACATGCCTGAGTGCTGAGCCTGCTTTCTCGAGCTATGAGGACCAATGCTCCCAATAACAAGCATATTCCATGACCCCAATCACCAAACATCACCGCAAAAAGAAACGGAAAAGTAACAACGGTGTAAACTGCAGGATTTGCTTCCTGATATCTAGCAACACTGCAAAAAGTTCTCATTTCAGTATTCTGATAGGTTATATAGCTAACAAGTAAAAATATCACCACTACTCGTATAAACAGCTTATCCTAAAGTCACTATGATTCATTTAATTGATCAAGAACACATAAACAGGCTGTTAGAATATGGAGGAGATACTTCAACTTTGACATTTTATACTGTCATTACATAAATCTTCTAACAACTAGCTTAACTATTAAGAAGCAAAACATGCTGGCCAAGAAACAGAAGGTGTCATCCCACATTAACATCTTTCATTTACCATCTAAAACATAAACCATCTATATACATGGAAAGTGCACATTCAGATATGGATGGATAGAACAAGATTTTAATACTGGAAACCCATCGTATCTAAGGTGAGTAATTTAAACATTTTTCTCGAAACTATCAACAGAAAGCATGCCAGCCATAAATAAAAGCAGCATAGCATCATTCTAGAACTCACCCATATGCATCAACAATCTCCTGATATGCATTTGTAAAATGGTTTGTTCTGAAATATGTAGGAGGTGATTCGACAGCATCCATCACGTGAAAAATTACACCTACTTGTGAATTGCTATCAAATGTTGCCCGTTGCAGCACTTCTTGAATCTGTTAGGCAGAGAAAACTATTTCCTCAATTCTAAGGCTACAAAGTTGTAAAAGAAGATCAAGAGGGCAGAGATAAAAATGAGAAATGTTATTTTTACAGAATTTAGAATAATGATGCACGATAAGATACCTGAGCTTTTGCAAATATAGGGCACCATCCCTCCCCAACAAGACATTTCTTTGTAACATCAAAATTCAACATATTCAACGTATCATATACAGCTTTTTCTCTCCGTACCTGGTTTAAAAGAAAAAAAATCACAGGTCTTAGTTGATTATATCATAGCATATCACGTAACACACTTAATGGTTTTTCATACGCTGGTTTAGATATCTTGCATGTTGTGATGCTCATTGCTTTAGCAAGGGCAATAAATATACGAGACAAAGTACATTCAGTAGATGCATCTTTACCATGCTCATCCATTGTGTTAGATGGTATCCAATTGAGGTCAGAGCTTTATTTCGATGGCGAATACCCACATCTAATGTGGTTTCCAATTCAGAAAGACGTGACAAGACCTGTGACCAAACACCAAAACTTTTTAACCAGAAGAATACAGATTCCTGTTGTACCAACTAATAACAAGCATGCAAAACATATTTGATAGACGAGCAAGGAAGATAAAACAGAGCTGAATTGAATCAAAGTGTGTATTCACTCTTTTTATATACCAGGGAAAAAAATTCAAAAAGAAAAAAAAAACAAACTTATAAGAATTAGAGCATCTCCTTAAAGAATCAAAAGCACGCCATTTTAGGCTGGTTGTGAAGATCAAATGAACATTAATAGATTTGCATTTAATTCAAAACACAATTCAATTAGTATAACAGACACAAGCCATACAAAATGGCAATGTACACACTTGTGATTCAAATTTTCAAAATAACGAATAAAATAGTTAACCTCCATGAACCAGCACTTACTTCTCTAGTTATTTGCCTTTGTTTACTAATGTCTTCAGGAACAGGATAGCAATTAGCTCCAAATGCTTCACAAATTTTCAAAATCTTTGTCCTTGCCTGTTCCCCTGAGAAAAAAACTACAAATACAGTTTTCTCAACCTGCAAAGATGAACAATAAAAAAATTGTAACGTTGCTTTCTATTTTTTCAGTAAAATTGTAAAGTTGCTTTCAATACTGCAACAATCTGGTTATCAAAAAGCAGTACCCATAAACATCTTTGGCTATAGACAGGACAGAGATAGAATGAACCAAAAACAGTAATAATTTTCAAATCAAAAGATAACTGAAGTAAGATTTAGCAACATAATTGACAGTAATGAGTAGGAAAATAAACCATTTCAGCAGATACAGGATCCATGATTTCTTCACCCGCTGGTGACTGATTAAAAAGCATATTGCCTCTGGTAGCACGAAATAACATCCTTTCAAATCTAAGAGCCTTGGATTTACAAATAATCCCACTGATGAATCTCAACCCAGATTGATCTACAGGCCTCATTTCCTGTACAGTGAATAAACATAGAATACATGGAACCAAAGAAATAGGCTTGCAAAAAAAAAAAATCAATAACAGGATCAACGAATACCTGTTCAAGTAATGATGATGTCTCAACATGATCATCATTAGAGTATACATTCTCACTTAGTTCCCTTTCCTCAGCAACAGCATGGTTATTACTTGAGATAAGAAAACCACCTGCCTGGAATTTTAGCAATATGTAAGAGAAGTATTCAATATTCAACATAAAAACTTGGTTGTGAAGGTTTTACAACCCAAATCTTTCTAAAATGTAGCAATCAAAATGCAAACTGAAAATGTGGCAAAAAAAATGTAAACTGAAAACAGTTTACATGAATATGACAAGGTTACATATTAATAGCCAGACCAAAATATTAACTTCATATTGTTACTTCCACATTCTTCTTAGAATTATTATCCAATACACCGTCATTGGAATCTTTAAACTCCACTCACATAACTCTTTAATGAATATTTAAAAAAATAAAAATAAATAAATTGGGTGTGCATCATCATTTTAACCCCATTTGTGGAGTCTACAAACTCCACTTATAGTGTATTGGATAATAATCCTTTATCTTATTAATTTTAATTTTATTTCTTCGCTTTAAGTGTGGTTTGCCTAGTAGTTTCCTATCATGTTTGAATGAGCAAAGCACAGCAGAACCATATCAAAGAGCTTAATTAATTGCTTGTGAACAACGGCTTCAGTATGAACTTGATACAAAATTTACACATCTTATTTTCTAAACCATGGGCTTAAACACAATGGCTTCTGGAAATCGACCAAATGGTGAAATAACTAAGATTAGAAGGCATTATAAAACCCTCAGATGACTTAAGATGGGAAAGAAATTGTTCAACAACTGCATTAATAAATGGTCCCTAGAACATAAATATAAATATGTAACAGAAAGAAATGAGCCAAGAAACACACCTTTTGCAAAACCAATTTGAACTCTAGGAGTTCATTGTATGTTTGTCGAAGTTTGTCACTGTTGGAATTCATTTCAATTAGTTCATGCTCATGCTCAGCAAGTTGTATCTGAAATTGTAACAAAGACAAAAAATGATAAACATTTGATTCCAGAATAACAATTATTGCAGTCAGTAAAACTCACTTTATCTAACTGCTCAGATAACAAAACACTCAAGGCAAGTCAAAGAGTGAAAGGAATGATTATTTAGTGGGACTAGGGCAAATGAACCTCTAATTCCTCCAATTCTACATCTGGTTCCACAACAGGGTGCATTGAAGAAGGTAGACCAGCTTTACTAATTTGATCTTTGAAAAAGCGTAGTTTTCTTGACATTTCTCCACAACGCTTCACCTGTTAAGACCTCTCAGAAATTAAAGCAACTATAATATTTGGAAATCAACAACTCTAATTAATGTCATTCTCGAACAGAGACAAATCAGAAATGAAGTTTAGACATCAATGAGGTGTGATTAGCAATTTCCTTCCATCTTGGTAAAAATTGAACATAAGCCCATGCCAATCACATTCCAATATTTTGCAATTGAAAACCAAAAGTCGCTCTCTTAAAGAGGTTTATCACAAACATTACAAAATTAACAATCCACAAAAGCACGGTAGATATGGGTTCAGATTGCACCATAAAAGAAGGTACCGCATCACTTCTCATGATGTCACCTTAGAGAAAGGTGCCACCTAGCTTAGCTAGTAAAGCCATTTGGCTGCTATAAGAATTGGGACTCTTACAATGAGTAAGCCTTGCGCACTGGGTTGCCCTTTTTTTAATAAAGAAGGATTATTGGCCAACTGCTGCGTTACCAGTACCTTAACACTAGCAGTACAGGCTTACCTATTAATCACAAACCCTTATACCCTTAGTTCAAGGAAGGGAAAAACTTACTAAAAGACCAAAGACTGGCTTCCTTGTACCTACTAACCCTACCCATATGCTTACCAGCCGTCACCCCCTGCTTTTACATGGCTGCATTTCCCGCTTGTATGAATTCCTATCTCTCAAGAGTCGAAGGGCTAGAAACCTAGCTAATCCACAAGACTTCTTTGTGATTAGCTTATGAAAGAAGAAAAAGGAGTTCCCGCATACTGTACTCTATGAGCTCCCTAGTCTCACTCTTCATTGGCAACACTACTACTAGTAGTGCACTCAGTCCTTTCAGAGAAGAAATCGGGAAAGTAAGACTTCCTTACTTAACTTATTTCTATAAGATAGGTTTCCACATTTCCTGATTCCACTTGCTCAGATCCAACCAGATTCTATTGATCATGTCCTCCTCCCAAAAGTATGTCAGAACTAGGGTCAAACAAACAGGCCAGTATGTTCTTTGATTCACTCAAATACTAAGATGTACATACAATCACTTATACAAGAAAAGAATATTTAAAGAATTGGTAGGTTCTCTTATTTCAACTGACCTTGCACAGTTATTAATTAATACTTGATATTCTGATCATCAAAATATACCCTCCCCAAACCCCACAATGCGGGAGCTTTGTGCACTGAATTTGCCCCCTCTTTTTTCTTATTCTGATCATCAAAATACATATTTAACAATTGAGAACTAGGCCACAACCTATAGCACAAGGTTAAATCAAGGATTGAGTAGATACCTGATTAACAAATGTTCGTTGGAAAGGACTTTTCTCAGCGTTTAGCTGCCACAGGGGAGACAAACATATATAACCATTAGAACATTCGATTGATGATCAGAAAAGTAATGTCCTAAATTAATTTAGCAATTAGCAGATATCCCTATGGTTATAATACCAATGGCCTTTTTGCCAGAATAAGACAGTTTTAAGACTTTTCAAAGAAAAAAAATCCAAAAATAGGTATGCTGAGAGTACAAAACCAAAGCCCCCTAGGACTTGAGAGATATTCAAAATCATCAGACATTTGGACATTTTCATTCCCAAGAGAAATCCTATGCTATCGGAGCACCTAGCTCCAAGAGAAACTATCTATTTCTTTTTAAGACTGGATAGATTGCACAAGATCTAAAGCAATACTATGCAAACTCCAGAAAATGGGTTATTTCGAAATTATGGTCTCAATAGAGAAGAATCTTTCAGGTGGCAATTCAGTCCCACCCTTTAGGCCCTGTGCAGCAAGTCTGAACCCCATATCAGTTATCACCTAAATCCATACTCCTACACTCATCATTACATGCTTGAAACCAGAAGATTCTAATTCAATCAATATACATACCTAATCAATGAACATATTCGCACCGACTTGAACAAATTTTACAAATGCAGGAATAAAATAGTAACTAAAAAATCGAATAACAAGCTCTGACAGTTCAATTGAATATAAAATCCAACCACTTAAAAATTCCATTTTTAGTTCATGCGAAATAAACAATATAAACAAATCAAAATCATAGATTCTCCTTTGCAAGACTTATTCGAGAAACGCTTAAAACTAATGCAAAGTGAGCAAAAAGGAGAATCAGATCAGAGTATAGAAAGACATACATCACGGAACTGGAGGAGACCGAGTTCACCGAGATAAGAAACGGCTCGGTGAGAGGATTCGACGGGAATAATGAGTTGAACAAGCGTCATTTTCTCCGACCGCATCAGATCCATCGGCGGCAAATTATCTATGAACTCCATTCTTTCCATTTTTCTACCTTTCTTTCTCGAGAATCAAACGGAAATAAATGAAGTTTGGATCTGAGTTTCGAGATCCGAGACAGTTTCTTTTCTTGGTCTAAGAGAGATTGAGTGCGTTTGCTTTCAGCTTCCCCATTGCAACTGTCAATGGAAAATTTGTAATTTTCTCAAATTATTCGCTTCTTTTTTCAAGTGGAGTTAAAAAAAAAAAAAAAAAAAAAAAAAAAAAAAAAAAAAAAAAACACACCACAACTACAGACAAACAAACTAGCTTTTGGTAAGTAAGTAGAATTTAATTCGTCCAAAAAAAAGTAGAAGGCTAATTTAAGGTCCTTTAAGAGCAATTGAATTCTCTAATGGTTCGTACGGGGATTTGAGTTGGTTTAATTAAGTTGGTTTGACTTTTATTTTTTCCCTAAGGAATTACATGATAATTTAACTTATTTATTGGAAATAATTTCCAAAAAATCTTTTCACAAATTCGTTTACATTTTTTGAAAATTTTAAAATATTTTATTATTTAAATAAATTAATGAAATATATTTTCAGTTATTTAGTTATATTATAAAGAATCTATTTTCTTTTTTTAAATGTATTACCATATTTAATAAAATATTAAAAATTACTTATTTTTATGAACTAATTTATTAATATTAAAAAATAAATATATTTTGAAAATAATATTTAACATTAAATATTATATTATTAAACATTTAAAAGAAAACTATTTACTATTACCTATATTAATATTTATTTTTGAAATATTAAAATATTTACACTATCAAAATAATTATATTTTATATTGAAAGTATTATTTATTTCTTTATATTTATTATTAAAAGTTTAATATAAAAATAACATTATATCTTAAATTAAAATATTAATAAAGTATTGAAATAATAAATTTATTATTTATTATTAAAATAATAATATATTATATTATTTATTATTAAAATATTAAAAATATTTAAGATTGATAATATACAAAATAAAATATTTAAACCCTAAATATTGAAATATTTTTAATGTAATATGTCATAGTAAAAATTTTAATCTAATTAAATAATGATATTTGTTTTAATATAATAATATTTTATTTAAGATTAAATTCAATTCAAGTTTACAAAATATACACAATGTCTAATTTGTGTAAAATTATACCTTATGAGCTTGGTAAATAACCTTATACATTGACTGTTATTTTTTAAAAAATGTCTTTCCTTCTTAAAAAACGTAAGACAATTTTTCAAAAAATAACATAATTTTCAAGTTAACCAAGAAATCATTTTTTTATTATTAATCAATTTTCTATCAACTAAATACCAAAAAAATGCAAAAATTATTTTTCAAAAATTATTTTTAAATGAATCAAATGGAGCCTAATATTGACTCTATTACGAAAGATTACTCCTCTTTTGACTGTAGAGAGATGCAATCTCACACAATTTTTGAAAAATAATTTTTGTATTTTTCTATGCTTGATTGATAGAAAATTACATAGTCAATGAAAAATAACTTTTTAATCAAATGAAAAATTAGATTACTTTCTTAAAAATTATCTTGCACTTTTAAAAAGAAAAAGACATTTTTTCTGAAAAAAGTTATCTACGCACAGGGTTATTTATCGAATTTATAAGTATAATTCTACACAAACCGGACCTTTAATATAATCTTTTATGTTCAAATTTAATTTCTTCCAAAAATATTATTGATTTAATTTTAATTAAAATATTTTCAAATATTAACATTTCAAGTTTTTTTAATATTTTAATTTTAAATATTTTATTTTAATATTATTAAACATCAAAATATTTTTAATATTTCAATAATAAATAATATTATATTATTGATTTAAAACTAAAAACTAAATAATAAAAATGAATCTTCTTATTGTTTCTTACTATTTTAATTTAAAGTATATTGTTTTCATATTTTTATTGTCAAATGTATTTATATTACTATTTTAATAATAAATCTAAATAAATAACATTTTTGTTATAATTTAATAATAAATACATTCAATATAAAATATAATTATTTTAATAGTATAAATATCAAATATTATTATTAAAATTTAAATATCTTAAAATATTAATAAATAAAAAATAAATACTTATAAATATATAATTTTTAATATTTCAATAGTTAAATCAATATCATTTGAAAATAAAAAAGATTTTTAGAAAACAACCAAATAATAGAAAAATATTTTTCTTTAACTCATCCAAACAACGAAAAATATTTAGTTTTCTAAAAAGTGTAAACATTTTCCAAAAATATTTTTTTGAAAATCAATTTTTGTGAAACAAATGGGGCCTAAGCCCATCATGCAAGCTACTTTAGCCAATGCGTGTACACAAAAGTTCCATTTCTGAGCATATGCTGAAACTTATGATGTCATGATGTCATGATCTCATGGCAAGTTCTTGCATATCACTAATGAGATAACCAAGGGATGCATTTCAACACCTACTACCCTAACCAAATTAATAACTACTTTTGCATCTAGCTCACAAACTACTTTTCTCAACCCTTCTTGCCAAGCTAGTAATAGTCCAAATTTCACAACTTATAACTTTACAACTATGTTTGAACACAACCCTAGATGAGCTAGAAAATCCACCAACCATTTTTCATAGCTAGATCCAATTAAACTGCCAGCTCTTGACACACCAAGTTTGTGACAATATGCTCCATTTGTATTCAACTTCACCTCATCTTCCTATAGTGCACACCAATTAACCAAGGTTTGCTATTTTTCAAGCTCACCTCCTTTACATAACTGCTTTGAATTTCAACTGCTCCCAATAATATTTTAAAAATTAAGGACTCAAAACTAATGTACCACTAATTTGATGGATGAAACATAAAGCTGCATCTATTGGTCTATAATCTCCCTATGGCTACGATGAATGTGTAATGTTAGTGCTTCCCTGAATGGGCATTTGCCATTATCTCCTTAAGGTTATTATCATACCATTCCATTAGAAACCAACTAGAAAATTCTAGCCAAATATCTAATGTAAGCATTATTTGCCAAACCCTTATTGCCATTGTATAGTACATGCATTGTTGTTTCTTTTGCAACCCCTCATATTTGACATGCAACGGATTGAGTTATGTCCTAACTGAAACTTAGCTTATTGGTTAGTAGTCATTTTTCCCTTGCTAGCCACACAAAGTAAACCCATCTGTTCGGTGTCGGTAACTTCCAAATCCATCCCACATTTAAGTTGTTTTCCTCTAGGTTTATCACGTGTGTTGTAGCCAAGTAGGTTGATTTAGAGGCGAATTTACCCTTAAACGTGTTGCTTTCAAACCCATTTATCTCCAAATGGTTGAATTTTGGAAATGGCATGCCTATGACTTTAAGTGTTATGTCAACCAATAATTGAGAAAGATCTTATTTGTATTTTATCCTCCTCCTTCTTCTATGTATTTACCTACCTTCTCAGTAATTTTCACAGCTTCTAGTAGGGTTTCTATTTGGTCAATGACAAGCTCTTCTAACCAACAGTCTGCCTAAAATTAGGCAAAAATTTCATTTCCCATACTCATTTTCAATCATTTTAAAAGTCTTTTACATGTTATCATCAAACATTTCTCAATTAGGACCAAGATCCAAATTTTGTGTTATCTATGTTCAAAACCTTATCAGATCCCCATGCACACCATATTTAGCTTTCAGGAAATCAGGCCCAAAAACTATCTTGTTCATTTATAAGCCTTCAAGAGGTTTTTTAAATTAATGCAATCTTTTGAATTGTCATTCCATGTATGCCTAAACCCTAATATTTCTTAGGCATACAGACGTCTTTCCAATTGATTAAGAAAATTCCTATTCTATCTCCAGCTCCTCCTTATAGGAATTTTCTATTCATTTTGTCTATTGTTTTATTCACATTCTTGGGCAAAATAGTTGTCATCATATGGTAAGTTGGTATTAAAGATGTAACTGCATTAATTAAAGTGGCCTTCCCTATCAAGTTTAAACATTTTGCCTTCTATCTTAAAAGAAAACCATTAACTCTCTCTATGACTTCTTGGTATGTTTGCTTTGTCATCTTGCCTTGTATGAGTGACATACCTAAGTATTTACATAGGCTTCTAGTAATTCCAATGCCCAGTATTCTACCCACATTTTTAGCGTTTACAAACGTAGCTTTAGGGGATATAAACAACTTGGATATTTTCAAAGCTCACATTAGCTCTAAAGGTTGAGCAAAATTTGTCCAATACCGATTTTATTGTATTGGCTTGAGTGGTTGATGCTCTCCCAAATGGAACGTGTCGTCAACAAAAAATAAGTGATGTATCAAGTATTCTTTTCCCAACAATAATTTGCTTTCAAGAACCCAGTCCTACTTCATTCTTAATAAAGTGAACTAGCCTTTCCATGAATAACACAAATAGGTAAGGCAATACTAGGCTACCTTGGTGTAGGCTTTTCTTTGATTAAAATGCTTCTAACTTGTCTTCATTCCATAAAATTAACATACTAGTAATTTAACACAAAAAACATTATGAGTTGTATCAACTTTGTTGAAAATCCGAAAGCTATGAGTGTTTCTTCCAAGTAGTCCTATTGATTCTTATCATGTGCTTTTTTCGAATCTATCTTGATTGCTATTAAACAATCCTTCATCTTCGTAGTTCAAATTGTATGGATCAACTTATGTACCATTAAGATATTATTTGTTGCTTGTCTTATTGGGATGAAACTTATTTGTGCTCCTAAGAGTGAATTTTTGAGAGGCTTATATTTATAAATATAAACATATTTTTTGATAAAAAATATTTTTACGTACAATTGTGCTTTATTTTTTTATAAAAACAAATTTGTTTTTTTAGAACAAGTTTGTGCTTGGCAGTTGGCTTATGTCAAGCTATAATTTTCTTAAAATAAATTTGTTCTCGACAAAAGATGGCTTTGGCAAAGCTTTTATTCTTGGAGGAAACTGGCTTCTGCCAGGCTATTGTTCTTGGCGAAAGCTTAGCTTTCGTCAAGGTTGAAATTTTGGGATAATTCATTCCGGATTTTTTTATCTAAATAAAACTTTTAATCAAAGTCTAACAAAATTCTAACCAACATTTATCATATTAACCCATTATATTAAAAATTTACAGTAGACTTCTTGCAAAATTTGAAAAGACTAAGAAGTTGGTGGTTTTTTGTGTTTAGAATGATAAAAGGGTAGAATAGTTAAATAGTTTAATTTAATAGACTATGAGGAGTTGTCACATCACGAGGTTCACGACGTTACTATTACTTATTACGGAGACATAGCTATTATTGCTAATTTATTTAATAATACTAACAATTGTTTGTCGTGCGAGTACAGTTCTATAATCATATTATGCATTCATCTATGCAATATCGGTTTAAGACACCTTGCCTAGAGTCCCAGTCATATTCTTGAATCAAATTATGATCAGAAACAGTTTCGACAAAGTTTTCGCATAAACGCGTATTTTCTTCCTGTCAGTCAATATAGGAAAACAGCCTGAAAATATTTCATAGCAGTCTGAATTCAAAACTTGACACGCTGTTATCTACAACACTCCTATATCTACTTCCAACAATATTTTCATAATTTTCAGAGTTCATCTTAGGTTCCAGAAAATTATACAACGAAATAATCTATTAATTCACTATTTCTAATACTTGATCAATAATCATGCATTTCCATTCCAATAACCTGAGTTTCGATAATATAAATATTCAAACACTTAGTACACATCCAACTTAGCTAATGATATAATTCTGTCTGAAAAAATAATTATATTGTTAAATGTATACCGATAAATGTGTTGTGAGAGTTTCAAAGTCAGAAACTTCGGTACTAGACACTACTATCGATCAAAATTAACTCTGCAATTGACCTGTGATGGAAAAGAGAAGGGGTGAGCTTTGGAGAAGCTCAGTAAATCAACCACACAAGTGCAGCCAAAATAGAAATACTGATTTAAATAAAATGCAGGTGGTACAAATCACATTCTGAAATCAATTATCATGTCAAAAGTTCATATCATAAATCAAAGTCTTTTAATAAATCACATCTAGTAAGGTTTCAGACTAAAATTCTATCTAGACGCTGTCAAGTCTTTCAGGTAGAGAGATATTTTGAAATACCTCAATTGGCCATCAGACCACCCTGAACAAAATACGATACACATAAGTTCAAAATACGATGATATATTCAAATGCAGAAAATCGAGGTTTAATGCAAGTTCAAAAGTCATAAATTCTTACGTATCAAATTTCTTAAACTTAACACTTACATCAAAATACATTTCACTACACATTTCTTATATACTTTCATAAGATTCAGTAAATTGAATCAAAGACATATGGTTAGATAAAATCTATATCATATTCATATATCAGAAAACAATTCTGAAACCATATAGTTCGATATATTATTCACAAAGTTTGCTGATTGGACCATACGAATATAGGCGAAGTCAACAAGTATATCTTTGTTGTCCTAAATGGAACACTACTGCAAGTGCACAGGTCACTTTTCGAGTATAGAGTAAGTATGAGTATCGTCCCACAGAGAACTGTGTCAACCGCTAATCACTGTAATCAACAACCTTGAACTTTATTTAGAAAATTAATGAATGTTGGTTAAAATCCTATTTAACTATTCCAACTGTTAACTACGGAACAAATTAATTAAAGCAAATCACAATAATTACAAATGAAAATATCAATAGCAAAATATTCCCAGAAACCGATTTCACCTAACTAGTGTTCATGCAACTCCTTTGATCAATTATTCTTTTGATTTCAAATTATCTATAGTCGAAATTATTTCCTGTTTATCTCTCTCGAGTTTTAAACAGTCATACCCAATTTACCTAATCCTAACCTCTCGATTCAGAATTAAATAATAGGATTCATTAAGCAATAGTAACTCGTTTTTCTATGGCTCATAAGAATTGCTAACCTCTCGATCTAACAATGTCATATGTTAATCTATCCTTGTGCATATAAACAATCCCTTCTCTCGAGTGTCGAATTCTTATACTAATTCATCTAATTGGTGGCCAATCAACTATAGCATTAAGAACAAGTAGATTAAATAAACACAATTGAAATCATCCAAACAACATCACAAAGTAATTGCAATATGCCCAAAGTTGGTTACATCGATTCTAGGAAAAATGAGTTTATTTCCTAGACATCATAATAAACATCCAAGAAATCCAATTTAACATCCCAAGAACAAAAATTGTGAAAAAGATAAAAAAAGATGGAGTTTCAATGGAGCTAAATTAATCTTGAAGTCTTCCGCAGCAGCCTCTCTCGAAATTTTGATAAAAAGACTATTTATAAGGTTTTCAAGTACTAAAACGCGGAAGGCCACGTGGCAAAACTGTGTTGCCCTAGTCAGGCTGCTATACTGTAGCAATGGTATTAATTCCTCAAATCTGCTCTGCACTGTCCAGTTTCTTCTATTGCTGCAGCATAAGTCACGATCAGCACCCTGTAACTTCAATTCTTCACGAAATCACCAGAACCAGCTCCAAAAGCCTTGACTTCTCCAAATTGTTCTTTTTCCTGCATAAGTGCACAAAACACATAAAACATACCTAATATTGCAAAGAACAAATCAAATAACTAAGTAAAAATGGTCCTAAACATATATAAAATTCAGTGCTAATAAATACCCCCAAACTTAGAAATTTGTTTGTCCTCAAGCAAAGACATTCTAGACACAAAACCAATAAAGACTCTCAACCATACTCAGCTCACATGCTTGTTATACTAAATTGGGATTTTCCTCAAGAATTCACAAGTTCTTAACTTAAGACAAATTTCAGATTTATATTATTCAAGCCAACCAAAACAAACCAATCCCCCTTCGCTCTTCACTTTTCACTTGTGTGTGTACAATCATTTACTCAAATTCATGCACTCAAGTGTTAATGCAAAACCTAAATAAGAATTAAACACAAGACTTCATATGCTTGAATTAACTACTACTCTCCACTAATAAAGACTCATGCATAACCAAGAATCAAAAGGACTTTTTGAGGATTGTAACGTAAGACTCGGGTTTAGGTGGGATAAAGGATATAACATGAAGTTTAATCCACCTAAAGCACTATAATCAACTTTGGACTTAATTTGTTTTGAGCTCATGAATCACTACCCAACTTCATTCATTCTCGAGTTTGATTTCATTTCTTTTCTTCCTTTTTTTTTTACAGTGTCATACCCCTAAACTTGAGATTTTTTCACTACTTGTAACTTGAATATGACATTCAATTTACATCAAAACTCGAGAACAAACTTCTTCTTCTTCTTCTTTTTTTTAATAAACCACTCCTATTTTCTTTTGAGCTCATCCCCCAATCTAAAAAAAAGAAAGATTAATAGCACTTCAAGTAAGGGACCAAAAGAAAAAGGATAATCAAACAATTAAGCTATGACTTGTAATATGGTTAGATAACAATAAAATGGAAAAATTAGGCTCAAAGGGTTTTTCAAAGGATTAATATAATTGGGTAGGTTTGAAAGGCCCAATCTCAAAACAAAAATGGCCTAGATCATTTTCCTAATTATGCATAGTCTATCAATTTCGCCTCAAGAAGTAAATAATCAAGTTCTAGAGTCTTTTTAGTTTCACAAATCAACACAATAAGTACATAAACTGAATATGATTGGTGCATAAATTTAAGTGAAAAGATTCAAGTGAAGTTTTCTATCCACATACCAATATTCAAACAATAAAATCATCCATTTAATCAAAAGTTGATACTTTCTTGCAATATCCATCTTCGGCCACAATTTAGAAAACTAACCTTTAAAACCGAGTATAATTGTCACACAAATATACAAACACGAAACAAATAACAACTACTAAAAATATTTAAACAGGCACACAAAGCACGAACATAACTCCCTCAAACTGAATACTTTCACTGTCCTCAATGAAAAGATAGGAAAAAATGTCAAAGAGGACTTCCCTAGGAGTAGTCTAGCTGTCATCATCCTTCTCGGAGCTGACCTCAGCATCAGCGTTCTCGGGTGCATCTTCTTCCATCTCATCATCAGCTGAATCTCCTTACTGTGGCAGACATCATTCTGGTGGTAAGAGAAATTCCACCTTTCCTTGACGACCCCTCAGATTGAGGTATTATACTAATGACCGATTGTAAGTGGCAGCATACTTAAAGAAAGTCCGATAATCTCGACCATTATTTCTCACCTCCATCTGCAACTTTTTAATCTCATGAAGCAAAGTCTCAATGGAACCTAGAGTAGTGGAGGGTGCAGCTGATGGGCCAGCAGAAGTGTCAACAGAAGGTGGTGGTGGTACAACAGGAGTAGCAGCTTCTCGCTGAATCAAAGGTACTCTCGGATTTCTAAAAGTGATAGGAGATTTCCTTGCCAATCTCGGTTCAAGTTCAGTCCAATACAGTCCATACTTCTTACAGAGTCCACAAACCAAGGAAGGATATGGTAAACTCCTTCTATTCTCTCTACGTATGAACTCTTACATGGACCAAAAAATAATAACTCCAAAATCAACAATCTTTCCTGTCATAATACAATAAAGTAGAGCTGCTCTGTCCACATCGACACTACTTTTATAGGTGGTGGGCATGATTCTAGAACAGATAAAATCATACCATTCATGAAGACCGCATTGAAGTCGGTTGGACGGGAACGATATGGATTCAGCTTTCGGCCTCTTTTGCCAATGGGTATATAGGACTGTCAATTGGTCAATGACACGGATCAGCTCATCATAATCAGTGTGTAATGTCGCTACATAACTGGCGTACTCATTTTGCACCCCTTGTGAAAGGTCCAGATACAAATTAATGACATTTGCATTGTAGGGAACAATAACACTCGTAACTTATGAAAGTAGAATGAGTGCTCTCCATGGCATTTGCATAAAATTCACGAACCACATCAAGGATAGCATCTTCTGGTTGCTCTGCTAATTTCAACAAACCGAAATCCCTCAGATATTCAGAATACATAGTCCAGCCACTAATGTTAGGCCTAAAGCTCCTCTCAATAATCATGTTTTTATCCATAATTTTCTTAAAATTTGCTGCTGCCTAACTATTCACAAATCGAGAGGGATCATAATCAGTTACTACAGGCTCTTCCCTTTGTGGAGATGGGGCCGAACTATCAGTGGCCTCACTAAAACTCTCCAGGGTTCGTCTAGCTCTGGTCTTAAGTGCCATTATCCACCAATTAGCTCACAAATCAACAAGTACAAATCTCAACAAGACAAATCAGACTAACACAAAACAAACCCAAAAATCTCTTCACAAACCAAATCACTCCAGCAAAGATCAAACAAACCGAAAAGGGCTTCAAAATCTAAATTGTAAGAGCCAATAAAATAGCCTCTAGAGGATCGAAAACTATTGTAGAAAGAAGAAAGATACTCGAAATTGAAGCCACGTAGGATTGATTTGGACCACTTCACGCCTTTATCACCTAAGCAATCCGACAATAAATTCCTTCCCCCAAAGCTTTCGGGTCCACTAAGAGATTGAACCACCCAAAATTCGTTGGAGAGACTTCCAAATCAGCACAAAACAACAATATTGGAAGAGAAAAAAATAATGGTTGTGGGGTTTGTCTTTATACTTTCAAGAGAGTAAAGAAAGAAAGATTGAAGAACAGAAAAGAGAGAGTCAGAGAGTGTGTAGTTCGGCCACCCTTTGTTATTTGTGTGGGTAGGATTTGTTTTCAATTTGAAAGGATAAGGTAATCCCATACTTCAATAAAGCCTTGCCATGTGTATTCCACTTACCCCATCCTTTCTTTCTTTGACCGAATTTCTTCTCTTCCTTTTTCTTATTCTTGACTTTTTTTTTGACTTTGCAAATTACTTTCTCTTACCATCCCTTACATCAATCGACCCCCACTTCTTCAATTTAAAGCTTTTATCTTCCAGCTTTGTTACTATTCACGTATCTCTTCAATTTCTTTCTTGAAAAGCCATTTTCTTTTCTTTCCTTGACTTGGCCGTCCACCCTTAAGCTACTAAAGCCCTTTGCAAAATTTTTCTTTTCTTTTCATCATTCATGTAAACATGCATTCTTTCTTGAAAAACCATGACAATTAAACTTCCAAACAGTGCTCTTCTTATGCATATGCCTGCAAAATAAAACACAACTTAATTAAATAAATTAAAAATAAAAATAAAAACGCACTACTAAAATCAAATAAAAATAAAAAGAATTTAAAAACTAAAAATCCTAAAAAACAAAAATTGGGTTGCCTCTCAAAATCTTTTAATTTTAAGTTTTTAGCTAGACTTTTTCTAGTCTCCTCAATTCAGTTCACTAAGGGGAATGCTTTCTAATTTATGCATCATTTCTCCATAATAATGCTTCAAACGCTGTCCATTGACCTTGAACAATCTCCCATCCAATTTCTTCAGCTCAATTGCTCCATATGGGAAAACTTGGTGTATCACAAACGGTCCTGACCACCTTGACTTCAACTTGCCAGCAAATAATTAGAGCCAAGAATTATACAAGAGAACTTACTATCCAGGACTGAATTCTTGTCTCATTATCATCTTGTCATGCCATCTTTTGTTCCTATCCTTATAAATCCTTGCATTATTATAGGACTCATTCCTCAGCTCATCAAGCTCATTCAATTGGAGTAACTGATTTGCTTCAGCCTTGTAATAGTCAAAATTGAGCTTCTTAATGGCTCAGTAAGCTCGATGCTCAAGCTCTATAGGTAGATGACATGCCTTACCAAATACTAACCTATACGGAGACATCCCAATTGGAGTCTTATAGGCTGTTCAGTATGCCCAAAGCGCATCATCTAACTTGTTAGCCCAATCTTTTCTATTCAGATTTACAGTTTTCTCCAAGATCAACTTCAGTTCTCGATTTGAAATTTCAGCTTGACCATTTGTCTGTGGATGATAATCGAGAGCTACTTTATGTCGAATTTCATACTTTGACATCAAACCATTGAAGATTTTGTTACAGAAATGAGTGTCTTCATCACTCAAGATGGCCTTTAGAGTACCGAACCTTGTCAAAATATTCTTGTGTAGAAATCAAATCACCACTTTTGCATCATTTGTTGGTGTTGCTAGTGCCTCCACCCACTTAGAGACATAATCAACAACAAGGAGAATGTATAGCTTCCCAAAAGATGGAGGAAACGGCCCCATAAAATCGATACCCCATACATTAAAGATTTTCACTTCTAGAATATTTGTCAAAGGTAATTGTCACGACCCCTACCCTCTTCTCGTGAATTTACCTTACTACTTACCATATACAGTTTAGGCTGTTAGTCAAATCCAATCCACCTCTCATATAAATTCATTATAATAAATGAAAGAGAATAGAAACTGGACTGTTATAACTATGCGAAAGCGTTTACCTTAGTTTCTATTAATTATACATCCTTTTCGTACAAAATATTACTAGACTGTGCATTAATTTACAGGATACATTTTTTTATCACAAGTGCATACCTTTTTGTACAGCTGGATAACTAGAGAACACCGTAGCAGGGACGACTGCAGTACTCACTACTGCGTAGTATCTGTGGGGGAGAAATAAGGGGGTGAGCATAACGCGCTCAGTAAGAAAAATATGCAAGCAGGTAGATAACCACACTATCTACATGCTAAAATACATACGTGTTCATTTTCCTTATAAGACAATATGCATGTTCTTTAAAAACAACTTCTATCAATGCGAAATCATTAATTCGCTAGATGGGTATATGCATATCCACACAGTTTATCATTCAAAACCACACAGGTTTAACTTCACACAGTAGCACACAACTTTACATAGATCATCTTTCAAAACCACACAGGTTTACATAGCATAATCTAGTTACACAAATCACATATAAAAAATGCTTTATACTTTGTAAATCAGTTACATGTTGAGACATAAATCATGGATTAACATATCCCTAGACACACAGCAAGGGAAGATATCTGTCACCTCACACAGTAGTGACAATCAAGACTTATGACCATAGTCGGTTTCCAGGTAATCACGGATTAGGTGTGCAGGAATCACATGCTTAGGGAGGCGGATCAACCATCCCGTCAGCTCACTAAGATCACTAAGATATCACGGTAAATCGTACTCCGTAGTTTACCTCACAGTACAACGTACTCCGAGGATCCTTATATATTGTGACATAGCTGAGGGGACCGAGTAATCTCGAGGTCTACCATCTCAGTATCACTATCATCCATTTTCATGTCTCAAAATCACATGCAAGCAGGTCAGTGCAAGAACACCTAGCATCACACGATGGCTGTAGCACTGTTTATTCATCACACAATAATATCATAAACCCTTGTGCAAGCTCTCGAATGGAACACACAGTATGATCGAGGCATCAAGCACGATTTTGCTTATCAAACAAAAGCTCAAGAGACTACGTGCGAGCAACTTAGAGTAGAACACAGTATATCTAAGGCATCGCGCATGAATGCAAGCTCTTGGATGGAATACACAGTATTATCGAGGCATCAAACACTGCTGTCTTATCACTTTAAATCGAGAAGGTCGCATGTGAGCATAACCAGAGCAAGATCACTAAGAAATGCTCTTTGGCTCAAACATGATTCTCAAAACCTAGTGCGAGTAGCTCGAGTGGAATCACACAACGTCACTCGAGTTATCAAGCACTCTTTTGTTTTTCTCAAAATCCCTTTTTAAAATAATGTGCGAACCGGGCTGGTCAATATATCGTTGCCTCTCTTGCTCTAGCACTATTTCACACAGAAAATAAATAGAAAGGCTCCATGTATAGTCATGAGTGAGAAGGCAATTCTCCCTTCAATCACTCTTTAAAACACATTACATGCTTTTAGTTAAACCGGGAGCCTGTCTATTGTCATTCTTTCTCAAAACGTTTACAAGCATAGAAGTCATGCAACATTTGAGTTATTCTTATACGTAGTTTTCTACTTAGATATATCGATATCTATGTATTTATTATATACATTTCACACAGCAGATAAGAAAACATACGTATAGCTATCTCTATAGCTTACATAAGTCCCTTACCTCGAAATGTGTCGACTGCGAATTCAATTTTCTTGATCCCCTCGGATTATGCAGTCTAATTTACTCCGGATGTATTCTCGAAAGTCGAATCTTTCCTTGGTGGCACGTAAGTCGAAATCCGCTCGAACTTGTACACGTCGCCTACCCTTTTTTCGCTACACAGCAATATATATTTAAACCGGTTAATTTCAGTCTAAAATAAATTCAAATTAATTATCTGAAAAATAATTCGATCGATTTTCGACCACTTACCAGTCTACTGCTGTGCCGGGGTAACACTAAATTTTTTTTCAAAATTTTTTTCTCTCTCCTCTTTCTCTCTCTTACTGAACCGGTTCGAACCGGTTCAGGCCCTTTCACACTAAATCGGTCCGATCCGGTTCAGTGAGGAATTGGCCGTTGCCGGCGCTGCCGGTCGGTTCTCGACGTGGGTCGGTCACCGTTGGGTGCGCCTCAGTCCGGGGAAGCTTTGCCTGGCTTGGCTCGGCCCAGATCGTCGCCGGCATCGACGAATCCTCCTTTCTCTCGTACGGCCTCCTCTCCGTCGATCTCCCTTTTTTGACCGTTCCACGGCGAGTGCCGGCTGCCTGGAGGTCGTGGTCCTTTTTCGGTCTCGTCCCTGCGCTCTTCGTCGGTCGTTGCTCGCCGCTGGTGAGAGAACGGTAGAATCGGGCTTCGGTTCTACTGTGCTCGCGATTTCTCTTCAGTTTCCTTCTTTTTTTTTTTGCTATTTTTTTCCTTAGATTTCTGATTCTCTTTTTTTTTTCCCTTTATATAAATATATTATATTATATCATATTTTACTACCATATAATATAATATAATACCCAATTAAATAATATATTTTAATATAATATTATTATAATAATAATAAATAAATATTTTATATTATTATAATACTATTATATTACCCTAATGTACTTTATACATTAATATTCATACACGTGTACATATATTTTATTTAATTTTGCTTCGAAAAATAGATATATATGTACATCATATTCTATTTTTTATTATTTCTCTGGAAATAAAATTTTTTTCTCTTTATTTCGGAGATAAATTCCCATTGTGGAAAAATTTTCGGATTATCATTTTCGGACTAACTTTCCTTCTTAGACTTCCTATATTTTCGCTTTCCGATTCCATATTTTCAGTCCGTTTGACCAAATTTTATTCGGTTTATTTCGAATTTACCCAAACTCTTATTTTGATATTTTACGACTTACCGACTTCTAATCACATCAGATAAACTCAAAATTGTATTATTTCTTCCTTCTTGCTCGATATATCATAATTACATATTCAAATGATATATTCTTAAAGGAATAACACAAAATTCGGGTCTTACATTTCGTCCCCCCTTAAGAAATTTGGTCCTCCAAATTAGAACCAAGTTAATCCTCGAAGAGTGGGGGTTACTTCTCCCATATCAGGCTCTCTAACTCCCACTTAACCTCCTCTAAAGTGTGGTGTTACCAGAGAACCTTAACAAGCGAAATTGTCTTATTCTGTAGCACTTTCTTTTTCCTATCCAGTATTCGGATCGGTCTCTCTACATATGTCAAATTATCTTTGAGCTCTAATGGCTTATACCGAATCACATGACTTGGATCTAGATGGTACTTTCGAAGCATCAATACGTGGAAGACATTATGAATGCTAGCCAACTCCGGTGGCAATGCAATTCTATAAACCTTATCTCCCACTCGCCCCAGTATCTCAAACGGTCCGATATACCGAGGGCTCAACTTACCCTTCTTACCGAACCTCATAATCTCTTTCGAGGGAGAAACTCGTAAAAACACTGAGTCACTTCCAGTGAACTCCAACGGCCTCCGTCTCATGTCAGCATAACTTTTCTGCATGCTCTGAGTTGTTCTCAATCTTTCACATATCAGCTGAATAACCTCAGAGACTTGCTGTACCAAATCAGGAGCAAACATTTTACTCTCACCCACTTCTTTCCAACCAATAGGGGAACGACACCTTCTATCATACTAGGCTTCATATGGTGTCATCCCGATACTCGAGTGATAGCTATTGTTGTCTGCAAATTCTGCTAACGGTAGGTGATCACCCCAAGAGCCTTTAAAATCCATAATACTTCCTTTCAACATATCCTCTAATGTCTGGATGGTTCTCTAATTGACCATCGATTTGAAGATGGAAAGCTGTATTGAAACTCAATCGGGTTCCCATAGCTTCTTGAAATTGTTCCCATAAATGAGAAGTAAAGCGGGAATCCCTATCCGATATAATGCTCACTGGAACATCGTGTAGCCTCACAATCTCTTGTACATACAACTCTGCCAAACTACTCGTAGTATCAGTGGACTTCATGGCTAGAAAGTGGACGAATTTTGTCAGTCTGTTAACCACTACCCAGATAGCATAATGGTTCTTCTTAGTCCTCGGCAATTCCATGATGAAATCCTTGGTGACATGCTCCCATTTCCATGTTGGTACTGGTAGAGGCTGCAACAACCCTGTAGGCTTCTGATGCTCTACCTTTACTTGCTGACATACTAGACATCTTGCCACAAACTTTGCGATATCTCTTTTCATGCCTGACCACCAATACACTTTTCGGATTTTCTAGTTCATCTTATTACCTCCCTGATGTAATGTGTATCTCGATGAATGAGTTTTAGTTAATATCAATCTCTTTAACTTGGGTCATCGGGAACACAAATCCTGCCTCTAAACCTCAGTAGGTCATCATCACTCACAAAGAAATCGACCACATCACCCCTCTGAATCTGACTCACTCGATCATCACACAGCGGATCGGCTAGCTGAGCCTGTCGTATCCCGTCAATCAAATCCGGCTCCACTCGCAGGCTAGTTATCACACAGTCACTGTCAGTATCAAAAGGGTCTATATCCAAACTGAGGTGAGCAAACTGCTCGAGCAGCTCATATTCCCTGACCATCATGTGTGATACTATTTCGAGGCTCTTTCTACTCAGGGCATCAACCACAACATTAGCCTTTCCTGGATGGTATAATATCTCGCACTCATAATCTTTTAGAAGCTCTATCCATCGTCTCTGCCTCATATTCAACTCTTTCTGTGAAAATATATATTTGAGGCTCTTATGATCTGTAAACACCTGAAATTTCTCACCGTATAAATAGTGGCACATATCTTCAATGCAAATACCCCGGTCGCCAATTCTAAATCATGGGTCGGGTAGTTCCTCTCATGATCCTTAAGCTGTCTGGATCCATAAGTGACTACCTTTCCGTTCTGCATCAACACACAGCCCAGTCTTTGTCCCAAGGCATCTGTATACACCGAGTAACCTCTTGAACTGGTGTTTATGGTGAGAATTAGTGTGGTGGTCAGTCTATGTTTTAACTCGCAGAAACTTTTCTCACACTTATCATCCCACTCGAATATCACATTCTTTCGGGTGAGACGAGTTAACTGAGCAGCCAACTTAGAGAATCCTTCGACCAATCGTCGGTAATAACCTGTTAAACTTAGAAAACTTCGAATTTCTGTAACAGTCTTAGGTTTATCCACTGTACCACAGCCTCTATCTTAGACGGATCCACTGATACACCATCTCTCGAGACTACATGACCCAAAAATGATATTTCACACAGCCAAAAATCACACTTATCCAGTTTAGCATACAACTCCTGATCTCGAAGGTCTGCAATACTATTCTCAAATGCTGCGCATGCTCTTCCTTGGACTTCGAGTACACCAATATGTCATCTATAATGACAATCACGAATCTGTCCAGGTATGGCTTAAACACATCATTCATCAAAGCCATAAACGCTGTAGGAGCATTCGTCAACCCAAATGGCATAACCAAAAACTCATAATGGCCATAACGGGTACGGAACGCTGTCTTGGGTACATCTCCACTCTGAATCTTCAGCTGATGATACCCAGACCTCAGATCAATCTTCAAAAAGATCTGTGTTCCCTGCAATTGATCTAATAGATCATCTATCCATGGAAGAGGATATTTATTCTTGATGGTAGCCTTGTTCAACAATCGATAGTCTATACACAGTCGGATACTCCCATCTTTCTTCCTTACAAATAGAACCGGTGCTCCCTAAGCTGATACACTCGGTCTGATAAACCCCTTGTCCAACAACTCTTGCAACTGTTTCTTTAGCTCTTCCAATTCCACTAGAGCCATTTGATACGGTGGTTTGGATATCGTTTCAGTTTCAAGTACCAAATCAATACAGAATTCCATCTCTCTATCTGGTTGCAATCCTGGTAACTCTTCCGGAAAGACATCAGGGAATTTTCGCACCACTGAGATGTCAACCATATCCGGATACACCTTATCCAAATCAACCACATAGGCTATAAAATCTTCAACACATCACAATCACATTTAATTAGTAATACCATCCGTCTTTGGATATAATTTACTATTTCTTTACTTACTTTCAAAGCTTACAATATACTTTTCAGGGGTAAGAAACATTATTGTCTTAGCATAAAAGTCTAAGACGACTTGATTTGCAGCTAACCAATCCATTCCTTAGATTACATCAAAATCTCTCATGTTTAACAAAATCAGATTGGCCAACATTTCATTTTTCCCTACTTTTAGCTTACAACCATTACATACATACTCTATCATTACATTCTCTCTAAGTGGAGTACTTATAAGTAACGTCCTACCTAGAGGTACATGTATTACATGTTCAATCAATTTACATGCAAAGGTAGCGATATGAATGAATGCGTGGCACCAGGATCAATCAATGCTAATGTTTTAAAATCAAAGACTAGGATGGTACCTTTTATCACATCCTTAGAAGTCTCTGTAGAAGCCTGGTCCAAAGCAAATACTCGCCCATGACCAACAACTTGTTTCCCTTTTTCTTCAGCTGTGACTTTCCTCTTAGGTGTAGGTGTCTCACTTGTGGCCTTATCTGGCTCTTTGCCCTTCTGTGGGGCTGTATCGATCAACTCTGGGCATTCACGAGCTATGTGTCATGCTTTACGGCATCTATAATATAATCTCATCATAGGGCATGGTCTACTCTCATGATATCTACCACCCATCCAACATTGCTCGGTGGTAGGTCTGGGTCCACCAATAACAATGCCCGTGGCCCTCAGTACTGGATGAACTGGAGGCTTCACAGGCCCTTCTTGCATCTCCTCAATTTTAGGCCCCTTACCAAAAAACCTTCGGCCCTTTCGGAACCCTATATCATCAGCTGACCTCTTCCGGTCTCTATCCTTGCCCTTACCACTCTTGACTAACTCTGAGGCGTGCAACTCATAATCTTACTCACATAGCTGAGCTCTGCGTACTGCCTCGTCATAGGTGGTAATGTCCAAAGGAGCTAGTCGAGCTCTAATGGAAGGTCTCAGTCCCTCTATGAACTTCTGAACCTTTCTCTCTTCCAGGCCCATAGTCACTATATCATATCTACCCAGGGATGTGAATCCAGAATCATACTCATCCACTGTCCGGTTCCCCTGAGTCAATGTCATAAACTCCAACTGCATCTTCCTCCATGCAGTGGCTGGAATGTATTGCCTCCTGAAGGCATCCAGAAATATGTCCCAAGTCACAACCGGGTGTCGTGCACTCAACATCGACGGTGTAGTCATCCACCAATGCTCGGCCTCATCCTCTAATACAAAAGCCGCAAAGGTGACATTCTCTGTGTCCGAGCAATGGAAGAATCGGTAGAGTTTCTCCATACTACGTATCGAATGCTTAGCTGACACTGGGTTCTTCACCCCACTAAACGAAGGTGGTTCGAATTTTTGGAACTCTCTCAGTCTTCCCAGATCACAATCATTAATTCCCTCTCTACCAACCTGTCGTAGAGCTACAGGATCCTCAACTGGTGTAGGAATGTCCTGAACTGGGTGAGGTGCAGGTATCTCTGCCTCTGCAGCCAGAGGTCTCGGTGCAGGCTGTGCAGACTCATCTCTCTCAGGTGCAGCAGCCTGACCAATAGGGTTTTTCCCCTCTACCCTCCATTCTGGCCATTGCCTGTGTAAACATCTCCATAACCATGTCTACACTGCGCTGTAACTGCGTATATGGGCCTCAACAGCCTCACTAAGCTCTGGTGGATCTCTACGAGTACTAGACCTATTACGCCTCTTGGGCTCATCTCTATGCCCCTGAGAGCGTGAACTCTCTCCTCTACGAGTTCGTCGTCTATTGGACATCTTGCATACTCAAATAAGTGTTTCAGTCACATTTTCCAGCTTGATATACACATTTGTATCCTAATAATGCACAGTACTTTAGGGATGTATAATTTCCTAATGACTCACATCAGACCAACTCCGCTCTGATACCATTTTGTCACGACCCCTACCCTCTTCTCATGAATTTACCTTACTACTTACCATATACAGTTGGGCTGTGAGTCAAATCCAATCCACCTCTCATATAAATTCATTATAATAAATGAAAGAGAATAGAAACTGGACTGTTATAACTATGCGAAAGCGTTTACCTCAGTTTCTATTAATTTATACATCCCTTTCGTACAAAATATTCTAGACTGTGCATTAATTTACAGGATACATTTTTTTATCACAAGTGTATACCTTTTTGTACAGCTAGATAACTAGAGAACACCATAGCAGGGACGACTGCAGTACTCACTATTGCGTAGTATCTGTGGAGGAGAAATAAGGGGGTGAGCATAACACGCTCAGTAAGGAAAATATGTAAGCAGGTAGATAACCACACTATCTACATGCTAAAATACATACGTGTTCATTTTCCTTATAAGACAATATGCATGTTCTTTAAAAACAACTTCCATCAATGCGAAATCATTAATTCGCTAGATGGGTATATGCATATCCACACAGTTTATCATTCAAAACCACACAGGTTTAACTTCACACAGTAGCACACAACTTTACATAGATCATCTTTCAAAACCACACAAGTTTACATAGCATAATCTATTTACACAAATCACATATAAAAAATGATTTATACTTTGTAAATCAGTTACATGTTGAGACATAAATCATGGATTAACATATCCCCAGACACACAGCAAGGGAAGATATCTGTCACCTCACACAGTAGTGACAATCAAGACTTATGGCCATAGTCGGATTCCAGGTAACCACAGATCAGGTGTGCAGGAATCCCATGCAAGGGAGGCGGATCAACTATCCCGTCAGCTTACTAAGATTACTAAGATATCACGGTACATCGTACTCTGTGGTTTACCTCACGGTACAACGTACTCCAAGGATCCTTACATATTGTGACATAGCTGAGGGGACCGAGTAATCTCGAGGTCTACCATCTCAGTATCACTATCATCTATTTTCATGTCTCAAAATCACAAGCAAGCAGGTCAGTGCAAGAACACCTAGCATCACACAACGGTTGCAGCACGGTTTATTCATCACACAGCAATATCATAAACCCTCGTGCAAGCTCTCGAATGGAACACACAGTATGATCGAGGCATCAAGCATGATTTTGCTTATCACACAGAAGCTCAAGATACTACGTGCGAGCAACTCAGAGTAGAACACAGTATATCTGAGGCATCGCGCATGAATGCAAGCTCTCGGATGGAATACACAGTATTACCGAGGCATCAAGCACTGCTGTCTCATCACCTTAAATCGAGAGGGTCACATGTGAGCATAACCAGAGCAAGATCACTAAGAAATGCTCTTTGGCTCAAACATGATTCCCAAAACCTAGTGCGAGTAGCTCGAGTGGAATCACACAACGTCACTCGAGGCATCGAGCACTCTTTGTTTTTCTCAAAATCCCTTTTTAAAATAATGTGCGAGCGGGGCTGGTCAATCTACCGTTGCCTCTCTTACTCTAGCACTATTTCACACAGAAAAGAAATAGAAAGGCTTCATGTATAGTCATGAGTGAGAAGGCAATTCTCCCTTCAGTCAGTCTTTAAAACATATTATATGCTCTTAGTTAAATCGGGAGCCTGTCTATTGTCATTCTTTCTCAAAACGTTTACAAAAACCTTTTTTTTTCACACAAGCGTAGAAGTCATGCAACATTTGAGTTATTCTTATACGTAGTTTTCTAGTTAGATATATTGATATCTATGTATTTATCACATACATTTCACATAGTAGATAAGAAAACATACGTATAACTATCTCTATAACTTACATAACTCCCTTACCTCGAAATGTGTCGACTGCGAATTCAATTTTCTTGATCCCCTCGGATTATGCAGTCTAATTGGCTCCAGATGTATTCTCGAAAGTCGAATCTTTTCTTGGTGGCACGTAAGTCGAGATCCGCTCGAACTTGTACACGTCGCCTACCCTTTTTTCGCTACACAACAATATATATTTAAACCGGTTAATTCCGGCTAAAATAAATTCAAATTAATTATCCAAAAAATAATTCGATCGATTTTCGATCACTTACCAGTCTACTGCTGTGCCGGGGTAACACTGAATTTTTTTCAAATTTTTTTTTCTCTCTCCTGCTGAACCGATTAGGACCGGTTCAGCCCCTTTCATACTGAACCGGTCCGATCCGGTTCAGTGAGGAATTGGCCATTGCCGGCGCTATCGGTCGGTTCTCGACGTGGGTCGATCACTGTTAGGTGCACCTCAGTCCGGGGAAGCTTCGCCTGGCTTGGCTCAGCCCAGATCGTCACCGGCGCCGACGAATCCTCCTTTCTCTCTTGCGGCCTCCTCTTTGCCGATCTCCCTTTTTTGGTCGTTCCACGGCGCGTCCCGGCTGCCTGGAGGTCGCCTGGAAGTCGTGGTCCTTTTTCGGTCTCGTCCCTGTGCCCTTCGCTGGTCGTTGCTCGCCGCTGGTGAGAGAACGGCAGAATCAGGCTTCAGTTCTACTGTGCTTGCGATTTCTCTTCAGTTTCCTTCTTCTTTTTTTTTGCTATTTTTTTTCCTGAGATTTCTGATTCTCTTTTTTTTTCCTTTATATAAATATATTATATTATATCATATTATACTATCATATAATATAATATAATACCCAATTAAATAATATATTTTAATATAATATTATTATAATAATAATAAACAAATATTTTATATTATTATAATAATATTATATTACCATAATGTATTTTATACATTAATATTCATACACATGTACATATATTTTATTTAATTTTGCTTCGTAAAATAGATATATATGTACATCATATTCTATTTTTTATTATTTCTCTGGAAATAAATTTTTTTCTCTTTATTTCGGAGATAAATTTTCATTGTGAAAAAATTTTCGGGTTATCATTTTCGGACTAACTTTCCTTCTTGGACTCCCTATATTTTGCTTTTTGATTCCATATTTTCAGTCCGTTTGACCAAAATTTATTTGGTTTATTTCGAATTTACCCAAGCTCTTATTTCGATATTTTACAACTTACCGACTTCCAATCACATCAGATAAACTCAAAATTGTATTATTTCTTCCTTATTGTTCAATATATCATAATTACATATTCAAGTGATATATTCTTAAAGGAATAACAGAAAATTCGGGTCTTACAGTAATTCATGCCTTCTTGAAATGTTTCCAACCCTTTGACATTTGTCACATGTTTTTACAAATAAATAGCTATCTTTAAATACACTAGGCCAATAAAAATCTGATTGCAGCACCTTTGCTATTGTACGCCCTGCACCAAAATGGCCTCCATATGCTGCGACATAACAGTGACGCAGAATTTTCTGAACTTCGTCTTCTGGCACGCACCTTCTTATAATCTGGTCAGGACACTTCTTAAACAACAGAGGGTCATCCTAAAAATACAAGTTGACATCATGGAAGAATTTCTTCCTCTGTTGATAAGTTAAACCACTTGGCATTAATCCTCCTGCTAAGTAATTCACTATGTCCGCGAACCAGGGCAGATTTGCATCAATCTTCATTATTGTTTCATCTGGAAACTCCTCTTGAATAGATTGTTCTTGCTGAATTTCAGATTGCTCCAACCTAGATAAATGATCAGCTACAATATTTTCGGATCCCTTTTTGTCCCTAATCTCAAAATCAAATTCTTGCAAAAGCAAGATCCATCTAATAAGTCTGGGTTTGGTATCCTTCTTCGTAAATAGATACCGAATAACGGCATGGTCTGTATAGATAATGACTTTGTCCCTAATTAAGTATGGTCTGAACTTGTCAAATGAATGTACAACTGCAAGCATCTCATTCTTCGTTGTTGTGTAATTTTTTTGAACTTCATCTAAGGTTCTGTTTGAGTACTAGATAGCCCGAAAAATCTTGTCTCTTTTCTGCCCAAGGATTGCTCCAATTGTAAAATCACTCACGTCGCACATCAGTTCAAATGGTTTTGTCCAATTAGGTGCGATCATAATAGGTGCAGAAATAACCTCCTTCTTGATCTTTTTGAACGCCTGCAAGCAAAGATCATCAAAGACAAATTCAGCATCTTTTTCTAATAAATTACATAAAGGTTTTGAGATTTTTGAAAATTCCCTGATAAATCTACGATGGAAGCCTGCATGTCCCAAAAAGCTCATCACAGCTTTGACTGATTTTGGAGGGGGAAGCTTTTCAATAGCAGCGACTTTAGCTCTATCCACCTCAAAGCAGTGCAGTGAATCTCGACTCGTACTGATCCACTGTCATATTTCCCTGTACCAAGCTCAGAAACTCTGCCTCTTTCTTCATTCTTGCACACTCCGGAATATACAGATTATTGAAAGCTTCCAGGAACGTCTCCCATGAGATCTCAGTGTGCCTAGCCAACAGAACTGTCTCGGCAGAAGTCCACCACCTCTCTGCTTCTCCCTCTAGCATATAGGTAGCCAATGCCACCTTATCCGAGCTACTGTAGTTCATAATCCTGAAAATCTTCTCTAACTTTTGAACCCACTTCTCAGCTGCATCTGGATCCTTTTCTCCCTTAAATACAGACGGGTTCATCTTCTGGAACTGTCTGACCCGCTCCAAGTTCCTTTCAACCGAATCCTATACTGGCGGATGTACTACCGGTGGCTGGGGTGGAGGTACGGGTTCCTGGGGTACTGGTGGTGGTTGTGGCTCTGGAGGTGGAGGAGCTTGCGGTGCATTCGCGGTATTAGCGAAATTCGTCATAAACTAAGTTATGGTGGCAGACATCTCTGCCATAGACCGCTCGAGTCTCTCTATCCTGGAGTTCGGACTCTCTGGCTGTGGGGAAGGTACCGAAGGCGGTTGGGCTCGCCTACCACGACCCCTTGCTCGTCTCCCACTCATACTGACTTGCAAATCCTATACCAATGACCCAAACAAGGTTAATAACATCGAAAGTATATGCGAACATATATATATATATACATTTCAGACATACACGGTTGTGAGATGTACTTCGAGACTAGCTATCCTACACCGACAAGACCTATGACAAGCCCGCTCTGATACCAAAAAGATTTGTCACGCCCCGTGACCTAACCTCGAACTAGTCGCGCAATGTTAAGCGGAATCGTATTTAAATGTAACTTAAATATTTCTATGCGGATCGTTTTACTTGTCGTTTGTGCCCGATGTAGGTATCATTCTACTCTTTATTATATTTTTATGCGTGATAAATTTCTAATCTTAACTTACAATATTAAAGATTTCGATTTATTTTTCTATTTAGGCAGCATGACTACAATATATAATTTAGTCCTTCATACTCAGTACAACATATTTATCACAAGTTCTCAACATCAAATATATTAACCCAGGGTTTCAATCATACATCATATAATCCCCTAATCCGACATAATAGTTAATGTCATATAGCATGCCCTGTCATTTATCCATTTTATACCGAAAAGAAGAAACCTAAAGTAATACTTAATAGTCATGCTTAAACGTCTTTCAACTAGTACATCTCATAAATACAACCGTGCGTACATATCTAAAATAAAATGCATATATATAAATATTTACCGTCCGTCGCATAATACCTCGAAAATACCAAAATCAGCTCACTAGGCTAAAGGAGACAGCTAGAGCGTGACGCTCGCCCCGAAATACTAATTTGAAAAAATATTGGAAAAAGAGGGGTGAGCAACCACACGCTCAGTAAGAAGCCTACATAACTGAAGCTAGCAAAACACCATGCAACACGTCATGCAATGGTAAACCGAGATAATTACGTAAAATATCATGCATATATCGAATAAACAATACTGAACATGCTTTGGTTTAAACAAGTTTATATATTTGAAAATCAATGTACCATTAGTCAAAAATCAGATTTTTCTTAGAGAAATTATAAGTCCACAAAACCGAGACCATAGTCAAAGGGCAATTTATTTAAATACATGCATGGGCATACTTAAAACATTCGATACAATAATACGAGTAAGTGGCAATAACCCAAACCAGTCATGGATCCAATATTCAATAACCTCACCAATATCAATGCAAAATAAATACACATATGGTCATAGTGACTACCGCCCTATCCTAACTGAGCAGGTTTCGGACTAGGGTACTGTAGGCGGGCTCAGGGTCTCACAGTATTAGGTAGCAATAAAATACTTGATGTTACGAAGACATCCCCGTGAAGCACTTGGCACCGTAGGGCAATCACACAGAACCTCTTACCGGGTGCTAGAGATGGCTCTCACGATAACAACTCGATGCCACAAAGGCATCCCCGTGAAGCACTTGGCACCGTAGGATAATCACACAGAACCTCCTACCGGGTGCTAGAGATGGCTCTCACGGACATGACTGCCACACAGGCATAAATCGGGTTGCCAACAGACTCAAAATCCCTCGATGGGTACATGTTAAAATTAAATAATTTATCCCAAATCATTATATCAAAAATTATGGAAAACCACCCATCGAAAATAAAACATATATCAACTATAATAAACCAGCATGTGAATAAATCGTGCAACTTCATGCTTATTCAAAATGCAGTTAAAACGGTGCCTATGCAACTTCTTAAAAAATTAGCAATCATCATGGAGTTACGAAAATATTGTAATGTATCACATGCATATGCTACTATCATGTAAAAAAAATATTTGTTCATAAATCAATAACTCCATGCTATGACAGAATTTAAATCAGGACATTTTAATAAAAACAATAGATAAGGGAATTTTAATCTAGATTACTCTATTAAATCGGCTACCCTATAATCCTACTTTAAAATTATGAAGTCTAGCCTATCCTAAGTATTTTACTAACGTCAGCTATATAAAACCCCTTACCGCACAAGCTACGCGCCCGATTTAGCCTTTTCGCCTACCGCTTTAAACGCGCATATATGCATCTAAGCTTCCTTGGCGCCTTCTGGCGTGCTTGCTGCGAAATACCATTAGGACTCACGTTATTTACCATTCGCACATCAATAAATTTATTTTTTTTTTCAGGACACGCACATTCGCAAAACAATTCTAAGCTAACTACTATTAACGTAGTTTATTGGTTTTAGCCTTACGCTTATTTGCTTCCAATTATACTCTCATTGATATAATTTGCAAAATTCTTATTTATTAATTATTATTCTCAATCTATATATATCAGCCAAGACCATGTGCAATAAATTTAATTTCTCACCATGATCACGCAACATATATTTTATACAATATTTTTCCCTTATATTTTTGTTTTATTTCTGCATTACATTGTTATGGGACTATATTGCTTTCCTTTCTATTTGCTTATTTTCCTTTCTAATTTCCAGCAAACATCATTGTCCCTAAAGTCCCAATTTTCAAAATTCCCAATTCACCTAACTAAGAACCCTAACTTCATGCATGCCATTTAAATTCTGAAATTAAACTAAAATTTTCCTTAATCTATACTAATATAACAATAAATAAATAACCATTTTTTTTAGAATTTGAACACTACTTACCTTACTTGTAAATGACCCACCACCTTAGCATAAAATCCCCAATTTTTTTTTTTTAAATTTCCTGGAGATGGGGCTGTTATGTGTGGAAGGTTATGGAGAGGGATATGGATGTTGCATGAAAGTTTAGAGGGCTGTTTTAGGGTGGCTGTGGCGTGAGCAATGGAGGCTTGCTGCTGGTTTTCTGTTTTTCCTGGTGAGAGTGGCGTGAGGGAGAATAAGATGAAGGGCTGTGGAGGTTTCTAGCTTGGTGTAAAAACGTGAAAGGGTGAAAGAATAGAATAGGGAAACCTAAAAAATAATAAAATGTTTACTTTCCCCTATTTATATTTTCCTGTTTTAATTTAGTTTTATTTACTTTAGTTTAGTAAATCTGAAACTTAGTTATAAAATTTGAAATTTAATTATACATGTGTATGATTAAGCTTTTACTATGATTTTTAACAATCTAATACAAAGTGCAGATTTTTGCAATTATACTCTACATAAATTCTGGTTTCTATGTCTAATGTATGTTTAATCACATTTTTATTTTTATTTCAGATTTATGTTCATGCTAACTTAAGAAATCTGACTTTATACTATCACAATTATAATTAACATGTTTCAAATATAATTTTTACACAAGGTGTATATCTATGTATATTTTTTTTTCAGATTTTATAATTTATACTTAAGGTTTATATCTCCATTATTTCAGATTTTTGTTACATTACTATATTAAATTAATTTGCTTCATAATTAATCTAATTAGCTTACTTAAATTAAGATTTTCACCACCTAATTATCATGAATTTTCCATTTAACCGAATTTATCATGGTTTCTTATCATTTTCGGTCACCACATTAATCTACTTACATGAATTAAATTTATTTCTACACTCATGAATATTTAGCTTAATGTCTAATGATAATTTATCTTAGTCTATCCTAATTTAATCACATGAATATATTTCAACTACATAAATTACGTTCATGACATAATCCTAATATTACTTTACTAAAATTACACCAAAATTATTATTTTAAGTGGTGTAAACCGAAATAATCCTACTCTAATTTCTATTTATTCTATTTCTTAATTAAATTAAATCTTTCCATCCGTAACTAATCCTGACTTAACAATACGATAACGAAACATTGGTATAGGAAATTTGTGGTCTTACAGTAGTGAATGCAGAGGGGTTGTTGATTGACAGGTGATGCAGCCAACTGCCTTAAAGTTTGCTCTTCTTCAGCCATTATTTCTTCAGTCTCAAAATCACTTGATGAATTGGCCAAATCAATTGCTAAATTTAGTCCAGGGGATGAAGATGTAGCTTCTTGTACCTTTTGAATTTTAGCTTCCTTCCTATTTCTCATAGCAGTCTTTTCAATCTCAGGATCGTACAGGATTAATTCACCTGCACGAAAAGAACGAGGCATCAAAATAAATTTAATTAAAAATCAATCCCCGGTAACGGCGCCAAAAATTGGTAGTTGTCGAGACCAACAATAATAAATCCTACTCAAAATAAATTAAAACTGCAGTATAATTGAGTAAGGTCGTTTCCCAAGAGATTGGTAAGATTTATTTTTCTGCAAAATATAAAAAAGTAAAATGGAGATTTTGGGAAAATGAAAATAAAAATTAAATTAAAATCTAGGCAAGTAAAATTGCTATATAAAATATTTGGATAAAATCAATATGATGAGAGCATCCAACCAAAGGAATAATTTTAGAATGGGTTCATGAAATTGATCATTGATGCAAAAATGAATTCTTTTAATCTTTACCAAATTGGTTATGGTTATTGGTACGACCTAATAACCTATCCCTCCTTACTTCTTCGATAATCAGGATACGATCTCTAATTATTTCTCTTGCCAGTTAAATAACCTTAGATACGATCTTAAGATTTAATTTACCAACAGCATTGAAAACTAGAGAGACTACCAATTCTAACCAACAAACACACATGTAGGTTCATTTAAGCTAGATTATATATCTTCTTAACATAGAATTGAAAATCTATCTATAATCAATTATGTTATTTACCACTTATATTAGAATGACTAAACAATTATGGATTCAAGTTTCTAATTGGTGATATATTATCCTGACAATTGAACAAATACCCCTTTTTGCACAATCAATCAAAACAATAATTTAAACAAGAACAAAAGACATGTAAATAATAAGGATATAAAAGAACAATATAAAACTAATTAGATCTCACAATTCCTGAAGAACCCAAACTTGAATTATCCTTTGGCTAGAGTAAATAATTTAGCAAGCCATAAATTCAGAGAAAAACAAAATAAAAATATAAAATTGCATCTATGATGATGATTCAATATGATGTCTCTCCCTAGCCTTCTCTTAGTCTATAAATACTAAATACCCTAGCTCCAGAATCTGTTTCCAAAGGAAAGTTCTTTTATTGAGTTTGATTACAATTAAACTTCTTTCCTTTTTCCACCACTTGCCAAAGACAGTAATTGTAAATCTTTTCCTTAATAATTAAAATCTTTCACTTACCATCTTTAGACTGTTTAAGTCAACTTCAGCCACAAGTAATAGATCTTAACTTGAATTCTAAAATTTCTTCTGATTTTGTGACTCGAGCAGAATTTACAACTTTTAATCTATTTTGTCCATTTTCCTTCATTCACCATACAAAATAGAAAATATAAGTCAAATCCAAAAATTAAGCATATAGAATAATCTAAATCATGGGAAAATATGACAATTAATATGCATAATATGTAACTTATCACATTCTTTACTTTTAATTTTTACTATTCATTGTTTATAGCCATTCCTAGTTACTGAAATTGAAAGTACAAAGAAGTAATGGACGTTTACAAATTCAAAGGTTACTTTACTCCAACTAATTAAGGAATTAAAGCTGGGTTGAAACAGGCATGAAGCTGCAGAACATGGTCGCTGCCGCACGTCCCCAAATCCAGTGCTGCCTCAGCGATTGCGGCCGGTGCTGCCTTACTCTGTGACCTGTGACTTAAGGGTCAACGATTTGAACTACTGAGAACGCATCTTGAGAATAAAACTTTGAGGTTTTTACTATGCAGCAAAAAATATAATACGTGTGATATTTTGTTTTCACAAAATTTAAGACGTGATTCTCACAAGGTGATTCTCACAATCTTATTTATCTGTACCGTCCTCTCTTAGAAAATCTCACAGGTCCCTCACAATTTTGTCAAGAATTATCACCCCAATTCGCGTCTCCAATTATTCGAACCATGAACCATTAAGTTTATTTATCTTACACACCTGATACTATTTGATCCAATAAAATAAATAGTACTAAGTGTGTAAGATAAATAGATTTAAGGGTCTATAGTTTGAACTATTGGGACGTAAATTGGGGTTATAATCTCTGACAAAATCGTGAGGGGTCTGTGACAAAATCGTGAGGTCCTATATAGAACCATCTATTAAATCTTACCGGAACAAAATACCGCATAATCATTACATTCTCCGATGATGGTTGGTATTTCTTTAGTTTGCAGGAGGGAAATGGAACGAAAACTTTTTGAAATTCGCTATTTAATTTCTCCCTATGTATTCTCCTCTGCAATTGCTATGTCTGTGCTATAGTTTCTCTCCAAATTACTTTTTCGATTCTCTGACGAGATTTCTCCCTATTTTTCTCTTATTGCTCTCTCTTCTATATTCTCTCCGTATATTCTGTAGGATTCTCCCTGGACTCCATTTTTTTTATCAGTGTTTTATTGTTAATTTAGAGGCCAAAAACTATAATAGGAGTCATGATCTTAAAATTAAAAATTATTCAAATCTTAATTCAGACTCAACACAAATTATCCAATTTTTAAAATGTTATAAAGTTTAAATTTTAAAATATCAATATCAGTCAAATTTCAATATCACCTATTTTATTAAATTTTTTAATTTTTTCTTTTTATTTTAAAATAAAAAAATATGACTTGAAATATTGGGTTTTATAATATATTCTAAAATTTGACCCAAGATAGTTAAAAAATAAAAAGTCAACACTTTCATTAAACTTACTAGGTTCAATAGCTCAACAAGTTCGTTAAGCCCATTAAGTATACTTATTTACATCTCTAAATATATTTTGGATTTTCATTTAAGTGGAACTTATTTACATATTTGAGGACTAATTTTAAGAAGAGATTTAGGTTTTAAGGGTTTTTTTTATTTTATAATTTTTATAATTTTTTTTTTTAAATTTTAGTAGACTGAGCGGTGAGAGTATTTAATAGATTGTATCTTTTGTTTTCTCCTTTCTTATTCTCCCGTCTACCCCTCTCCTTTCAATCGCTTCACCACGTTTGGAAACGCAGTTGTTCAATTTTCTTCTTCAAGAAATCAAATAAAAAAGAAAAGAGAATAATGGCGTGGAGAGGCCAATTATCTCGAAATCTCAAAGAACTTCGAATTCTGCTTTGCCAAACTTCCCCTTCCAGTGCCCCCGCTAGGTTTATTTCCGCCTCTTCCTCAATCTTATAAACTTAAATTTCCATATAATTAATTTGTTTTTCTTTGTAATAGATCATTTGTGGAGAAAAATTACAAGGATCTCAAGTCTTTAAACCCCAAGTTACCAATCCTCATCCGGGAATGCAGTGGGATCGAGCCCCAGATGTGGGCTAGATATGGTATTTCATTTTTATGCTCTACGTTTTTTTTTCCCTTCATTACCCATTATTTTCCCTCAGTTTGTTTTTGTAATTTTGGTTTAGGGATTAAAGAGCACTGTTCGGAAACAACTAGTGGTTTTAACTCTTAAATATTAGTGCAAAATAATGAGATTAACCTACTTAGATTTGTAATTTGTTATCACAAAACTTAGATGCTTTTTCTTTGCTGTCATTTCGATCTATGGCCTATCTGCAATCTAACGTTGGTCAAGTTATTCCAAGCATTACTAACTTTAAGATGCTAATATATATTTTCCTTAACCAAAGGTAGTTTTAATTCTAACTTTCTCAAGAAAGAGAAATTGGAAGCTTCAGGGGAATTTTGGATATGTAATTACGAAATGGGAGAAAATTTAGAGAAGCAATTACTAATGAAATAGCCCTTTGAGTACAAAAATGTTGTGCACTTGTCTGTGATTGTTAAAATACAATAAACTCTTTGGTCGGGACTTGGCTGATGTCTGACAAATTTAAGATAATCTGCCATAGAGGCATTATTTGGCTTCGGAAAATTAGGGATTTTTAGGGTTGAAGTTATGATAGAGAGTGGGATTTTGGGTTTAGTTTGGTTAGACTATAGATTTGATCGCAAACTAGTGGCTAAAAACTAGGCTTGACGATGTAGGGATTTCGTGGCAGCTGCTAGATCATGTGAGTTGTTGATCAATTTGTCTGAGCGACTCTAGGCGAAAATGGGTTAGGAAACACGAAGAATTGAGGTATGTGAAAGAGTCTATACAAGGGATGAGTTTTAGATGTGAATAAGAGAAGAAAGGGCAGTGGTCTATGGTTGTATCCATGTGCTTATATGGTTCTGTGAACAGTACACGAACATTAATGGAGAAATTTAGGAAAGCAATGGAGAAGGAAGAAAGGAGTTAGTGACTTAACATCTCATAGCAATAACTCAAATCTCCACTACAGTAAGCTCTAATATGTTAGTAAAGCAATGTAGAAGGAAGAAAGGATTTAGTCACTTAACATCTCATGTCAATAACTCAAATCTCCACTACAGTAAACTCTAATCGGTTTGAAATAAAACTTAATTTTATTTTGTTATCGTTAGAATATTTGATTTTTATGTAAATTCTGCTGTTGAGTTGGTGTCACTGAGCTAGTGACACCATACTCAGTTACTTCCATTATGTATAGTATAGATGTTGCTCTTTGTACTAATAATTAGAAAACTAATGCTACTTGGTAGAAACCTTTGAGCTCATTTTTATGCATTTTCTTGATAGTGTTTTCAGTGCACAAATTCATTGAAGTTTAAGGAAATGCATCAAGGTCTAAACAATTGGATAGATTTTTGTTCTTTTTTTAATGAAGTTGAATCGTTTAATAGAATGATTTTAGAAACTTTCTGTAAAATCTATTTGCTTTGTATTTATTGATCCTATATTACATTTGTGTTAAGACTAGCTCGCTAGATTGGGGTCTATCATGGGTGCCACCGAGCCCTCTTTCTTCCCCATGCCTCTTTTTTATCTAAGCTGTCTGGATGTAAATAGTCCAGGTATCGGATCCCTGATCCAATTTGATTTCAATGTAGATATGGGTGTGGAGAGGGGCTTTCGCTTGGAAGGTTTGACTGAGCCACAGATTTTGAAGGCACTAGAAGACCTTGTTAAAGCAGGGGCATCTGCCAAAGCCTAATGTATTGCTGCTATTGAATCCAACGGTTTGAAATAATTTGATGTTCTTCCCGGAAGTGTTTCCTTGGATGTTTTTCCTCTATTTTGAAGCTATCATACCGATATTGTAGGATGGTTGTTTGTTGAAAGTTCAATATTTCTGTTGTTTCCTTGCCATGAAAGGTTCAAACACGGAATAAACTTCCCTTGATTACTTCGGTTGTGCGTTTTAACTTTTAAAGGGCTAGAATTCGATAATGTAATAAGATAAATTATTGGATACACAGTCTGATATATTAGATTTTTTACAGCGAGATTAACTTGGTAATTATTAATATTTATTAAAGTATATTACAAAAATTAAAAAAAAAATACAAATTAAGACATGTACAGAAAGACTTATTTTTGAAGATATATTAAAATAAAAAATAATAATTTTAAGAAAGGGATATGTGATGATTTTATAGCTGGAATAAAAAATTTTAAATACGAACTCATGCAATAAAACTATTTTAAGAGTGACATGTCATACAACTTTTCTATTTATTCCCCTGTGTTTGTCAATTTGTGGAAAGAAATCAATAACAAATAAATAAATAAATAAAAGAATAACAACAGAAGTAGCTGAAGTTAATGGGTTAACTACTAACCGATTCCAAGATTCTCCAAGCCCCAATAAAACCTCGAAAGCTCGTTTCCTTTGTTTTTGGTCTTGGGCCTTTGGATCCACCTCTGAAGTTTTTCTTTTTCTTTTTGTCTTTCTTTTTCCATTTTCCAAAAATAAAATCGTCGTGATCTTCTGTACTAGAAACATCAGAATTCTGTTCAGCCGGTAATAATCTAAGGAATAACACTTTCGCTTTATTCTCAGGCATTTTCTGTAACTGGGTTATATTCATGTTAAAAGTTTCCAATTTTGGTTCTGCTTAATTGGTAAGATTTTCTTTGTTTTTCGACATCGAATAGTAATGCTTTATCTGCTTTAGTTTTAGAACGGAGCAGAAGATTTAATACGACGTGAATAATCTGTTACTACTGGAGAATACATTAGCTATGGTTAGATTTCATTGGAGTTTTAAGGTATACCAAATTATTTCTGTTTTTAGATTTGAGAACTTAGGATTACTCGAGTGGGTGTTTCCTCTTTGTCTCTTTAGTCCTTCCCAAGTTGAGAATTAGTGATTGATTGGGTTGTAGGATTTGATTTGATCATTTCGCATAAGGGTTGAAGTTAAAAAATGTAGGGTATTAAAAAAAATGGTATACTGTATAATGAGGGAAAGACTCTCTCACCGTGAGAGCTGCCTTTGGCCTGAATAGATTATTTCAATACATGTAGACATGATTTTAACTGGGTCCGCTTTGGAATGTTAATATCTGGATTTCTTTCTTGGTTGTCAAACTTATTTACAGTTCATCATCCTTAGATTGTAGCATTGGTTTTGCATTAGCCATGCTTATTTTGCACTAGAAAACAAGTAATGTGGAACTCAAATACAGTTTTTGTTAAGATCTATTTTGTTCAATCATATATCCTCGTGTGTGCATGCTGGTCATAAAACCTTGCTTAAGTCCTTTTCAATTTTAGTAGACTGTTTTGCAAACCCCATGACAAAGAAAGGTTCTTTTTGCTGAAAATAAAATTTAAAGACAAATTTATGAACTTAAGGGGTCTCCCCTTTTCCCTTTTTTACCCCTTGTTTTCTGGCAAATGTGGTTGTAACTTTGAGAAATCAAAAGCTGTTATAATGCAAAAGAAAAAGTTAAAATTTATTCCAAGTTCCGGATGCTTATGATTAATGTGGTATATATTTTATATTTTTGTTTCTCCTTTCTCCTTCCCCTGTCTACCCCTCTCCTTTCAATCGCTCCACCACATTTTCGAAGGCAGTTGGAAAATCAGTTCGTCAAGTAATCAGATAATAAAGAAAAGAGAAGAATGGCATGGAGAGGCCAATTATCTCGAAATCTCAAAGAACTACGAATTCTGCTTTGCCAAACTTCCCCTTCCAGTGCCCCTGCTAGGTTTATTTCCGCTTCTTCCTCAATCTTATAAACTTAACATGTCTTTTTTTTTTTTTTTTCCTTAAATTTCATATAGTTAGTTTCTTTTTCTTTGTAATAGATCATTTGTTGAGAAAAATTACAAGGATCTCAAGACTTTAAACCCTAAATTACCAATCCTCATCCGGGAATGCAGTGGGATCGAGCCCCAGATGTGGGCTAGATATGGTATTTCTTTTTTCTGCTCTATGTTTTTTCTTCATTCCCCTTTTTTTCCCGAAGTTTGCTTTTTTAATTTTGGTTTAGGAATTTAAGAGCACTGTTCGAAAACAACTAGTGGTTTTAAATCTACTTAGATTTGTGATTTGTTATCACAAAACGTGGCTGCATTTTCTGTGCTGTGATTTCGTTCTATGGTCTATCTGCAATCTAATGTTGGTCAAGGTATTCCAAGCATTACTAACTTAAGATGCTAATATATATTTTCCTTAACCAAAGGTAGTTTCCATTCTAACTTTTTTAAGAAAGGGAAATTGGAAGCTTCAGGGGAATCTTGGATATGTAATTATGAAATAGGAGAAAATTTAGAGAAGCAATTACTAATGAAATAGCCCTTTGAATACGAAAATGTTGTGCACTTGTCTGTGATTGTTAAAATACAATAAACTGTTTGGTTGGGACTTGGCTGATGTATGACAAATTTCTGATATTTTGGCATAGTGGCATTAGTTGGCTTTGGAAAATTAGGGATTTTTAGGTTTGTAATTATGATAGAAAGTAGGATTTTGGGTTTAGGTTGGTTAGACTATAGATTTGATTACTAACTAGTGGCTAAAAACTAGGCCTGAGGTTGTGGGAATTTCCTGGTAGCTGCTACATCATGTGAGTTTTGGCTCGATTTGGCTCAATTTGGCTCAGTGATTCTAGGGGAAAATGGGTTAGGAAACATAAAGAATTAAGGTATGTGAAAGAGTGTATGCAAGGGATAAGTTTTAGGTGTGAATAAGAGAAGAAAGGGCAGTGGTCTATGGTTGTATCTATGTGCTTATTTTGTTCTTTGAACAGTACACGGGCATCGATGGAGAAAAGCAATAGAGAAGGAAGTAAGGAGTTAGTCACTTAACATTTCATATCAATAACTTAGAATAAACTCTAATTGGTAGTAAAGGAATAGAGAAGGAAGAAAGGAGTTAGTCACGTAATATCTCATATCAATAACTCAAATCTCCACTACAATAAACCCTAATCGGTTTGAAATACGAATAGATATAGATAGAAGTGTAGACTTGTAGAACTTAATTGGACTAGGAATCTGGAGTTTCTAAAATCATTAGAATTTTATAATTTACCTAACTTAAACACACAAAAACACATGAAATCCTAACAACTTGACTAGAACCAAAAATTAGACCCAATGGTCCACTATTAAGGCCCCTTCCAACAGAAAGGACAATTTGCTAATTTTGAACAAGCTAACCAAATTAAATAGATAATTTTATGACCTAAACTGAAGGACCAAAAAGACTTATTTGTTTCTGAAGAGCCTCCTTATCTGAATATGTAAGACGTGATATTTTCGAATACATTTAAAAATGTAAAATGATTAAAATGGTATTTTTGAATACGTACAAAGGTAAAATGGTCAAAAGATCAAAATTCGATATTAATCGGGACAAGAAAATTTAATTAAAAATATGAGATTGAGAAATCTTGATCAATAACGAAGAAATAATTAAATTTCGGGTTAAATTGATCAAGATATGAATTTATTGGAATAAATCGAAATTTTCATTTCAAAAAAAAAAATCCCGAAAGTAATTGAAAAATATACCGAAAAGTCGAAATAATACCGAGAAATAAATTAATTGATCTAAAGAATTAAATAGAATTTTTTAAGAATATTTTTGGGATATTTTAGATTTTTAATAATATTTTAATGAATAAAATATTATTCAAAATAAATTATAAATAAAAAAAAAAGAAAGAAACGAAAAGTCTGAAACAGAAACGAAAGAAGGAAGAAAGAACGCGAAAGCCGAGACCGAAGAGAGACTCACCGATGAGCCACCACTGGCGAGGCTGAGGGGCCAGCGAAGGTCGGCGAAGGTCGGCCGACCTCGGGCGAACCACCAGCGGCCAGGACGCGCCGTGGATCACGCCGGAAAACGCCAAAAACGGAGGCAAGTCCCGTGGGGAGAAGTCCCGATCGGCGGCCATCGGCGCCGATTCGAGACAAACCGAGGCCCGATTTGAGAAGCCCAGGAGAAGGCGCACCGATTGGTGCTGGAAGCACTCCGGGAACCGGCCGGACGGCGCCGGCACGACCAATTGTTGCCTGAACTGGTCGAACCGGACTGAACCGACCGAACCGGACCGAGCTGAACCGGCGATCCGAACCGGGTTGAACCGGACCGGACCGGTTCAGCCAAAAAGAGAGGAAAAAAAAACAAAAAAGGAAGAAAAAGGGAAAAAGAAAAAGAGAAAAAATTGAGGAAAATTCCAGTGATGCAATCGAGCTTCGGGTAAGTAGGTAAGCGGTCGAATTGATCGATTTAATTTTGGAATATTTAATTTGATAAATAATCGACTGAAAGTTTACCCGGAAATATATTTAATTGTGTAGCTCGACAATTGGCATCAACCGAGAGCTCGAGACAGCCTCGATTTGAGTACGATCATAGAATAACGAGTAAGTAACCCTTATTTACGACAATTTTATATCGTTATGCGTGATTGATATTTAACGCATAAATTTCGGATTTAATTTCTGCATAAATGAATTAAATTCTGAAAAATTAGATAAATTGTCGTAAATATTAAATTGAGATATCCGAAAATTTAGAACGAGGCTAAATAAATTATTGATGGGCCCAATGAGCCCAATAGGCCTCGATAAAGAGTAGTAAACGGGCTTAAGGCCGATTAAGGCCTATTATGGTGCAATCGGGCCCAATATGGGTAAACGGGCCCAATGATTTAAAATTAAACCCAGAAAATTATGAAATACATTAAATTGTATTGTATTTGACCTGATGAATGTATATCCGCAGTTCCGGAGATTTGATTTGGATTGAGAGCAAATCGGACTGCGTGACGAGTCATCAGAGGAAAGGTCAGACTGTACAGATAAATGAGGTAAGGGATTTATGATTGCTATAGAGATAGCTGTACGTATTTTAATAAATCCTTGTATAAGAATAAATAGTATGAAATATATAAAGACTGAAAATCTAGGAAAGAGCCTAGTGATAAATAAATTACGATATTACCCTTGTTATAAGGAAATGCATACCGTTGAGCATCGGGAATGCAAGATTTAAAAAATTTCATGAATTGCATATTTTGATATTTTTCACTATAAAACTCTGATTTTTAGCAAGTATATGGATAGATTGGCTATTGTTTACATGAATTGCATCATGACAACATACTATTTATACTGAACTCTGATTTTGAGTTATTTTCAATAAAAATAGAGCCATCTATCAGATTTGTGAATGAAATAAATCGTGCTGGAATTGCGTGTTAACTAACGGGTTACACGATTATGCTTGCACGAAATTTTAAATGTTATTGATGATAAAAACTGTGCTGGAGCCCTCGTGTCGACTGTGTGTCACACTGACTTGCTCGCACTGATTTATGAGACAAGGTTATGGTTGATGATTAATGTCAAGGTTGTAAAAGCCTGCCTACTCTCAGGTAGCCTCGAGCATACAGTATATTGATATAGTCCATGGCGTAGGGTGTATGGACAGGGTCCACGGAGTACGTTGTATCGTGTGATTGTGCACGGTGTACGTTGTACCGTGAGACGATACATGGAGTACCTTGTACCGTGTTGGCGTCTTCGGACAGATGATTGAGTAGAGATGAGCCGATGGGTTGGATTGACCCACCTCCCTAGGCGACTGACACCCTTGCACGCCTAGCTAGCGATTGCTTGGGGTCACTGACTATGGCCATATGTCCACAGATGATTACATATCCCTACCTAGTCTCAAATCGATCTTAAATTGATTTCAAATTGATCTCAAAATGATCTCAAATGGTTTAAAAACTATGATTTGTGATTATGATGGAATCACTTATTACCAGTACCAGAGGAGTACTGATTTCGAAAATGAAAACAAAGAGAAATGTGATGATTTGAAATGTGGTTAAAGTGAAAATAAAAGCTTTCTATCGAATTAATGATTTTTGAATAGATTGCTATGGTTTATAAAAAAATACATTTGCCTTGTGATGATATTAAGCATGCATTATAAGCACGTAGATAGTATAGTTATCTACCTGCTGTCATGTTTTCCTTACTGAGCGTATTAGCTCACCCCTTTTTTTTCTCACTCCACAGATAAGGCTCATTTGAGCATTTTGTGGTCATCCCTGCTAGTTCTTTTGGAAGTACAGCTCTCTTTGCTGCGCAAAGGTATATATATACACTTATTTTGTATCTGAACACTAAAACGCACAGACATGTACTATATAAAATTACTAGGGATGTAACGTATAAAAAGAACGATTATATAAATAGATGTACAATTATTTTTAATATTTAATACATACGATTGAATAGAGATGAGTAACATCGACTCAAAGCCCAACCAAATCTTGGAAACAAAAAGGAAAAAGGTCAGCGATAACGGTCGTGACAGAAGTGGTATCAGAGCAGAGTTGGCTTGATATGAGTCGGTGTTAGTAGTTAAGGAAGTTTACATCCCCATGTACTGTGCATTGTTTAGATACAATTGTGTATATCGAGATGGAAGTGCAGCTAAGAATTTGGTTTTAAATGCAAGAATAGACTCATTAACTGATAGCCGCTATGGTTGAGAGGCGAGTACACGAGCTCGAGGCCGTTGAGGTAGGCCCGAGAGTTGTACTGAGTCGTCACATGAGACTCGAGATGAGATTGACGTGGAGGCTGGTTGATCATGCCCCATAGAGTCCGACAGAGATATCGGACAGAGTCTGACAGAGAGATCAGACAGTATTGAGACACGCTTCGCAAGGTTGGAGCGGAGTGTGAAGAATATTATAGAGCTAATTGCTCAGAGTATGCATAGTATTTGAGGGCGAGTCGGAGCATTAGTGGAAGTCCGCTCGACCCATCTTAAGAATTAGACGTCCAGATGGACATGGAAAAGTAATTCTTGATGTATTCCGATGACATAATATCCCGGGCATTGTTTAAAGGAAATAACAGATGATATTCTTTACTCTAACCCAGAGGAACATGTTTATTGCGAGTATGAAGCTCAGTTTATATTCCTGGACAGATATGACTCGGACACGATGAACAGGGAGAGTCGGGATGTTTGAAAGTTCATGGAAAGGGCTCAGATTGTCAATTAGAGTCTGATTAGCCCGAGATATCACTACCTATGCATAGGCAGTACACAGACTACAGTTGTGTGAATAAGAATCATGAGTTGCATGCCTCTGAGATTGAAAAAGGTAGTAAGGGCCGAAATAGAGACAAAAGAGAATAAAGAATGACTAAGATGTCAAAACAAGAAAAAGGTAGTTTGGTAAAAGATTAGAGCTGATGATTCACGGGGTAAGATGATTGGTAAAGCCCCAGTGTATTCAATTTCAATACTTTTGAGGGGTATTGTGATTTGAGGACCCCGACCTGCTCCGTAGCAGTGAGAGCAGTGTGTACAGTGTAGCAGTGTGAACAGTGTAAGATGTGTGGTAGTTACCACGGAAAGTAAGATGTTGGACGAGGGCGAGTGTATGCCTTGGACCAGGACACTACTGATGTTTTATAGGATGTGGTGGAAGATACCACACTGGTTAAGAATAATGAAATAATTATTTTAATTGATCCTGGTGCCACGCATTTATTTATACCGCCTTCAGTTGCTTATAAGTTAGTGAAAAATGTGAAGCCTGTACTCTTAGGCATGATGATGCTAGTTAGCTGATTTTCACTAATTGAATATGGGTATAGGGATTGTAAGTTGAAAATATGGGTGAAAACATCACTGAAAGGTGTAATGTAAGTTTTAACACGTAATGAAAGAGTTGGTTATAAGTGATATATGAAAGGAGATGAGCTCGGAGATGTGATGATCCTGCATACGAAATATATTGGAATAAGAGACGTATGCAAGGTAAGGATGTCCTTGATATGCAAAGTAAATTGGATTAAGCGATAAGTAGTGAATATGAATTATGACCAAGATAAGGGGTAGATATATCTGCACCCAGTAATTGTGGTCAAGTCTGAATGGTTAATAAAGGTATTTCAAAATACTTCACTGCCTGAAGATTTGACAGCGTCTAGAAGCGCACACATAACTTATAAAAAAAAAAATCGACAGTCATGAAATATATACATAAAATTTGGGTACCTTTGATGGTACGATAAAAAGATATAGAAATTCATTAATCATGAAGGTTTAAAAATTAAAATTTTATAAAAGCCGTTAATATAAGAAAAAGAAAATGACGCGAGTTAGTATCTTGAACGAAAGCAAATTCGAAATGTCGTTATACGTTTATATGTATATAAGGTCAAGGATATGAGTGAATGAACTATTTAGTGGAAGTCAACTATGATAAGGTATTTAAACCTTACCTGGACAGTTTGGTTGTCATCTTGAGTGATGATATTTTGATGTATTCGAAGTCCAGGGAAGAGCATGAGTAGCAACGGGAAACTGTCTTACAGACAAGGTGTTATGAGTTTCTTGAAATGGCTTGCTCAGTTGACACGTCTCGTTTGGAAAAAGATTTCATACGAGTGAGATAATAAGTATGAAAATAGGTTCAGTGAGTTTTGGTATATTGAAGCAATGAACTGACCACCGTAAATATTCTTACTATAACCAACAGCTCAAGAGATTTCAGTGTGTATGGATACCTCCAAATAAGGATTGGGCTGTGTATTGATGTAAAATGGGAAGATAGTCATTTATGGATCCAGTTAGTTCAAGGACCATAAGAGAAACTATTCGACCTATGATTTAGAGTGGCAGTCGTAACGTTTACACTAAAAGTATGGCGTCGCCATTTAAATGGTAAGAAATTTCGGATATGCACTGATTATAAAAAGCCCCGAGTATCTGTTTTCACAGAAAGAGTAGAATATGAGATAACCAAGAGGGTTAGAGCTTCTAAAGATTATGATTGTGAACATTTTACCACCCAGGAAAGGCTAATGTAATGGTTGATGCCTTGAGCAGAAAGAGCCTCGGGATGGTATTACATATGATGGTCAGGGAGCGTGAACTACTAGAGCAGTTGTGAGCCTCAATAGTGATGTGATCCCTTCTGATGATGACAGTGATTTTGTGACAGCTAGCCTGAGGTTAGAACCGGATTTGAGTTGACCGGATTTGCTAGGCTTAGCGTGATGATCGGCATGATGTCGATAGTGTGGGTCAGATTCAGAAGGGTATAGTGACAGAGTTCACAGTGTATGATGATAACTTACAGAGGTTAAGACACAGTATAAGTGCTCCCCAGGACCACAGTTGATGATATAATTTTATTGTCAGAAGCTCACTCTTCGAGATATACAGTGCATCCAAGAAATAATAAATATATCAGAAATCTCTGAAAAGGATATTGGTGGTCAGGTATGAAAAGTGATATTGTAGAGAATTGTGGAGAAGTGTCTCGTATGTCAGCAGATTAAGGTAGAGTAAAAGAAGTTGCAGGGTTATTGCAGCCTCTACCTATATTGACACGGAAATGAGAACAAGTTACCATGAATTTCGTGATGGGTTACAGAGGACCCGGATAAATCACGAGGCTATCTGGGTGATAGTCGATAGATTGATTAAGTCTACCTACCTTCTGGTTATGAAATCCCCAGATACTCTGAGTGTGTAGGTGGATTTATGTGTATGAAAAATTGTGGAATAATATGTAGCGTTCCAGGGAGCATGATATCAGATAGGGATTCCCGCTTCACTTCCCACTTCTGGGAACGTTTTTCAGGAAGCTATGAGAACCTGATTGAGTATTAGCACAGCTTCCACCCTCAGACAGATAGTCAGTCAGAGAGGACTGTACAGGTTCTGGAGGATGTGATGAGAACGTGTGCCATTGATTTTATGAGCTCCTGGGATGATCAGTTGCTACTAATCAAATTCGCCGATGATGACAGTTGTCAGTTGAGTATCGGGATAACATTTTATATGAGGTATTGTATGGCCATAGGGAGTTGTTCCCTGACTTGGATAAGAAGAAGTGGGTGACAGATAAAGAATTGTTCCCGAATTGTTCCCGAATTGGTAAGACAAACCTCTGAGGATGTTCAGTTGATTTATGAGAGATTAAGAACACTTCAGAGCAGATAGAAAAACTATGCTGACAAGAGACAGAAAACCATTGGAATTCACCGAGGGTGAATCAGTATTGTTGATAGTTACTTGTCCTAAGAGCATAAGGACATAACGAGATACAGATAGAGATATTGGACAAATGGGAGATAAGACCTGTAGGTTGGCGTTACCACTTGAATAAACAGGCATCCACTATGTGTCCTATCTTATGATGTTTCGAAATTAATATCCGGACCCAGCATATGTGATTGGATATGAGCTCCAACGGCTTAGCTCAATGAAAGTATAACGTATGATTGGAGAATTGATTCAGGTATTAAACATGAAAGAGAAAGTGTTGAGGGTTAAGATAATCTCCCTAGTTAAGTATGTTGGTAGTATTACACTCCGGAGAAAGTCACTTGAGGATGACAGTATATGATACGATAGATGTACCCGGAGTTATTTATGGACTCATTTGCCTTGGTTCTAATTTGGATGACCAAATTTCTTAAGTGGGGGAGATTGTAAGACCCGATATTTTCGAGTGCATTTAAAAATGCAAAAGGATTAAAATGGTATTCCTGAACACGTATAAGGGTAAAATGGTCAAAAGATCAAAATTCGGTATTAATCGGGACAAGAAAATTTAATTAAAAATATGGGATTGAGAAATCTTGATCAATAACGAAGAAATAATTAAATTTCGGGTTAAATTGATCAAGATATAAATTTATTGGAATAAACCGAAATTTTCATTTCAAAAAAAAAAAAATCCCGAAAGTAATTGAAAAATATATCGAAAAGTCGAAATAATACCGAGAAATAAATTAATTTATCTAAAGAATTAAATAGAATTTTTTAAGAATATTTTTGGGATATTTTGGATTTTTAATAATATTTTAATGAATAAAATATTATTCAAAATAAATTATAAATAAATAAAAAAAAGAAAGAAACGAAAAGTCTGAAACAGAAACGAAAGAAGGAAGAAAGAACGCGAAAGCCGAGACCGAAGAGAGACTCACCGGCGAGCCACCACCGGCGAGGCTGAGGGGCCGGCGAGGGTCGGCGAAGGTCGGCCGACCACGGGCGAACCACCAGCGGCCAGGACGCGCCGTGGATCACGCCGAAAAAAGCCAAAAACGGAGGCAAGTCCCGCGGGGGAGAAGTCCCGATCGGCGGCCATCGGCGTCGATTCGAGACAAACCGAGGCCCGATTTGAGAAGCCTAGGAGAAGGCGCACCGATTGGTGCTGGAAGCACTCCGGGAACCGACCGGACGGCGTCGGCACGACCAATTGTTGCCTGAACCGACCGAACCGGACTGAACCGGTCGAACCGGACCGAGCTGAACCGGCGGTCCGAACCGGGTTGAACCGGACCGGACCGGTTCAGCCAAAAAGAGAGGAAAAAAAATAAAAAAGGAAGAAAAAGGGAAAAAGAAAAAGAGAAAAAATTGAGGAAAATTTCAGTGATGCAATTGAGCTTCGGGTAAGTCGATAAGCGGTTGAATTGATCGATTTAATTTTGGAATATTTAATTTGATAAATAATCGACTGAAAGTTTACCCGGATATATATTTAATTGTGTAACTCGACAATTGGCATCAACCGAGAGCTCGAGACAGCCTCGATTTGAGTACGATCATAGAATAACGGGTAAGTAACCATTATTTACGACAATTTTATATCGTTATGCGTGATTGATATTTAACGCATAAATTTCGGATTTAATTTTCGCATAAATGAATTAAATTCTGAAAAATTAGATAAATTGTCGTAAATATTAAATTGAGATATCCGACAATTTAGAACGAGGCTAAATAAATTACTGATGGGCCCAATGAGCCCAATAGGCCTCGATAAAGAGTAGTAAACGGGCTTAAGGCCGATTAAGGCCCATTATGGTGCAATCGGACCCAATATGGGTAAACGGGCCCAATGATTTAAAATTAAGCCCAGAAAATTATGAAATACATTAAATTGTATTGTATTTGACCTGATGAATGTATATCCGCAGTTCCGGAGATTTGATTTGGATTGAGAGCAAATCGGACTGCGTGACGAGTCATCAGAGGAAAGGTCAGACTGTACAGATAAATGAGGTAAGGGATTTATGATTGCTATAGAGATAGCTGTGCGTATTTTAATAAATCCTTGTATAAAAATAAATAGTATGAAATATATAGAGACTGAAAATCTAGGAAAGAGCCTAGTGATAAATAAATTACGATATTACCCTTGTTATAAGGAAATGCATACCGTTGAGCATCGGGAATGCAAGATTTGAAAAATTTCATGAATTGCATATTTTGATATTTTTCACTATAAAACTTTGATTTTTAGCAAGTATATGGATAGATTGGCTGTTGTTTACATGAATTGCATCATGACAACATACTATTTATACTGAACTCTGATTTTGAGTTATTTTCAATGAAAATAGAGCCATCTATCAGATTTGTGAATGAAATAAATCGTGCTGGAATTGCGTGTTAACTAACGGGTTACACGATTATGCTTGCACGAAATTTTAAATGTTATTGATGATAAAAACTGTGCTGGAGCCCTCGTGTCGACTGTGTGTCACACTGACTTGCTCGCACTGGTTTATGAGACAAGGTTATGGTTGATGATTAATGCCGAGGTTGTAAAAGCCTGCCTACTCTCAGGTAGCCTCGAGCATACAGTATATTGATATAGTCCATGGCGTAGGGTGTATGGACAGGGTCCACGGAGTACGTTGTACCGTGTGATTGTCCACGGAGTACGTTGTACCGTGAGACGATACATAGAGTACCTTGTACCGTGTTGGCGTCTTCGGACAGATGATAGAGTAGAGATGAGCCGATGGGTTGGATTGACCCACCTCCCTAGGCGACTGACACCCTTGCACGCCTAGCTAGCGATTGCTTGGGGTCACTGACTATGGCCATATGTCCACATATGATTACATATCCCTACCTAGTCTCAAATCGATCTTAAATTGATTTCAAATTGATCTCAAATGGTTTAAAAACTATGATTTGTGATTATGATGGAATCACTTATTACCAGTACCAGAGGAGTACTGATTTCGAAAATGAAAACAAAGAGAAATGTGATGATTTGAAATGTGGTTAAAGTGAAAATAAAAGCTTTCTATCGAATTAATGATTTTTGAATAGATTGCTATGGTTTATAAAAAAAATGCATTTGCCTTGTGATGATATTAAGCATGCATTATAAGCACGTAGATAGTATAGTTATCTACCTGCTGTCATGTTTTCCTTACTGAGCGTATTAGCTCACCCCTTTTTTTTTTTCTCACTCCACAGATAAGGCTCATTTGAGCATTTTGTGGTCATCCCTGCTAGTTTTTTTGGAAGTACAGCTCTCTTTGCTACGCAAAGGTATATATATATACACTTATTTTGTATCTGAACACTAAAACGCACAGACATGTACTGTATAAAATTACTGGTGATGTAATGTATAAAAAGAACGATTATATAAATAGATGTACAATTATTTTTAATATTTAATACATACGATTGAATAGAGATGAGTAACATCGACTCAAAACCTAACTAAATCTTGAAAACAAAAAGGAAAAAGGTCAGCGATAACGATCGTGACAGAAGAAGCTATTGGTAATCTATCATTGAGGGTCATCTCTCATTATAGGGATAAAAAATTGCTAGAGTGCTTAAAAAGTTTATGATTGTCAAATCTAGAATCTTTACATACTTATCGTTTTATTTGTTTGGCTAAACCACTTGATTTAAAAGATATTTAAAGATTCTTCAATGTGAATTTTTGGTAAACTGGTGAATTCAATTCTCTTTCATCTCTTTATTGAGATTATCCTCCAATGTTGCATGACATTGCGAGCTTGCCTAGTAAGGTCATTTGGTTGTGGAAAGGAGACTAAGAATCAGATTACTTATTCGCTACATTATATTTTTCTCACCGTTAACTTGGTGGTGTTCCAACATGAGGGGGTTTTGACTTAATTGTGTAGCCCAGCCATTAGGCAAATGAAATTGTTTGACTGTTTGTAGAACATATTCATGTTAATTATGTGTTGTTTCTTGCTTTTTTGCGTCTATTTAGTTTATGTTGCTCACATTGTTTGGTCTTCTATTCGGTATCATTGTCGTCTTTTTGCAGTGTGATCATCTGAAACTAGAATTTGCCCGCCCACTATGTGGGTAATTCTGAAAAAAACGAAGTCGTTTAAAAGGAAACTGAAAGTTACCTGATTAAAATAAAATGTGGTGATATCTTTCAAAAGAAGTGGGTAGTATTTTTTTTTTTTGGAATCAGTGTTTAAAAATAAAACTGAAACGACATATCTATATATATTCATATTCTTAAATTTATTTTGTTATCATTATAATATTTGATTTTTATGTAAATTCAGCAATCGAGTTGGTGTCACTGAGCCAGTGACACCATACTCAGTTACTCCCATTATCTATAGTATAGATATGCTCTTTGTACTAATAATTAGTAAACTAATGCTACTCTGGAGAAACCTTTGAGTTCGTTTTTATCCATTTTCTTGATAGTGTTTCAGTGCACAAATTCATTGAAGTTTATGAAAATGCATCAAGCTCTAAACAATTGGATAGATTTTTGTTCTATCATTAATGAGGTTGAATTGTTTAATAGAATGATTTTAGAAACTTTCTGTGAAATCTATTTTCTTGGTATTTATTTATCCTAAATTACATTTGTGTTAAGACTCTAGCTCGCTAGATTGGGGTATCATGTGTGCCACCGAGCTCTCTTTCTTCCCCATGCCTCTTTCTTTCTAAGCCGTCTGGATGTAAATAGTGGGTGGTATCGGATCCACCTGATCCAATTTGATTTCAATGCAGATATGGGTGTGGAGAGGGGTATTCGCTTGGAAGGTGTGACTGAGTCGCAGATTTTGAAGGCACTAGAACCTTGTCAAAGCAGGGGCATCCGCCAAAGCCTAACCTAACGTATTGCTGCTATTGAATGATCCGATGATCTGTTCTCCCCGGAAGTGTTTCCTTGGATGGTTTTTTTTTTTTTTTTTTCTATTTTGAAGCTATCAGACTGATGTTGTAGGATGTTTGTCTGTTGAAAGTTCAATATTTCTGTTGTTCCCTTGCCATGTAAGGTTCAAACATGGAAGAAACTCCCCTTGATTACTTCTGAACTGACTGTTCTGTGTTTTAAGAGCGAGAAATTGACAATGTAATAAGATAAATTATTGGATACATGATCTAAGGTGAATATTTGAAATTTTATAAATGAGATTAATACGGTGATTATTAATATTTATTAAAATAAAAATTAAAAAAATTAGGACATTTATAAAGTGACACATACATATAAGATATATTAATATAAAAATAATGCATATCCCAATTTATTGAAATTAAGGTTTTCCTGATTAAAATAAAAAATATATTATTTAAAAAAGGGACATAGGTGATCTTATAATGGGAATTAAAAATTTTCAATATGAACTCATATAATAATACTATTTTAAGAGTAAAATAACATGACATGTTATGCAACTTTTCATGGTATTTTGATTTGTCAATTTGGAAAAAAAAGATTAATATTCAAAAAATTGACTCAATAATATAAAACTTGTTCAGCTCTTGAATGAAAATAATTTATAATAAAAAATTTAAAATATTTAATATGATATGAAAATATCTCATAATTTTAAAATAATTTTAAATTAATAAAATAATAATAATAATAATAATAATAATAATAATAAAAAATAAACAGACGAATAACAAAAGAAAAAGCTGAAGTTAATGGGTTAACCACTAACCCATCCCTAGATTCACCAAGCCTCAATAAAACCTGGAAAGCTCGTTTCCTTGGTTTTTGGTCTTGGGCCTTTGGATCTACCTTGAAGTTTTTCTTTTTCTTTTTGTCTTTCTTTTTCCATTTTCCAAAAATAAAATCCTCGTGATCTTGTGTACTAGAAACATCAGAATTCTGTTCAGCCGGTGATAATCTAAGGAAAAACACTTTTGCTTTATTCTCAGGCATTTTCTGTAAGTGGGTTATATTCATGTTAAAAGCTTCCATTTTTGGTTCTGCTTAATTGGTAAGGTTTTCTTTGTTCTTCGACATCGAATAGTAATGCTTTATCTGCTTTAGTTTTAGAACGGAGCAGAAGATTTAATACGACGTGAATAATCTGTTACTACTGGAGACATAAATTAGCTATGGTTAGATTTCATTGGAGTTTTAAGGTATACCAAATTATTGTTGTTTTTAGATTTGAGAACTTTGGATTACTCGAGTGGGTTTTTCCTCTTTGTCTCTTTAGCCTTTTCCAAGTTGAGAATTAGTGATTGATTGGGTTTTAGGATTTGATTTGATCATTTCGCATGAGGGTTGATGTTAAAAAAGGTAGGGTATTCAAAGATGGTATACTGTATAATGAGGAAAGGACTCTCTCACTGTGAGACCTGCCTTTGGCCCGAATAGATTATTGCAGTACATGTAGAGATGATCTTAACTGGGTCCGCTTTTGAATGTTAATATCTGGATTTCTTTCTTGGTTGTTAAACTTGTATTACAGTTCATCATGCTTAGATTGTAGCATTGGTTTAGCATAGGCCATGCTTATTTTGCACTAGAAAACAAGTAATTTGGAACTGAAAATACAGTTTTTACTAGGATTGATTTTATTCAACATATATCCTCGTGCGCGCATGCCGGTCATAAAACCTTGCTTCAGTCCTTTTCAATTTTAGCAGACTGTTTTGCAAACCCTATGGCAAAGAAAGGTGCTTTCTGCTGAAAATTAAATTTAAAGACAAATCAATGAACTTAAGGGGTCTCCCCTTTTCCCTTTTTTAACCCTGTTTTCTGGCACATTTGGTTGTAACTTTGAGAAATCAAAAGCTGTTGTAATGCAAAGGAAAAAATTAAAATTTATTCCAAGTTCTGGATGCTTATGATTAATGTGGGGTTTTTTTTTTCCTTATCAAAGAGTACTTAGTTACATTTCACTGATCTGAACTTAACCATTTTTTCTAGCACTTTAATTGCTATCAAACTCTTTATTGTTTCATTGCTGCTGATGTTCCGTAGTTTCCAGATGTAAAATTTGGTTTCTTATTATGTTTGTAATATCTTTTTTTTAGTGAATTAAATCATGTTTGTTTATTTTTGTAACAGATTGATATCTAGAGCATGGGAAAATCTGCTGCAGACGAAAAGATTCTCAGTTACAATGATGTTGTGCTCAGGCAATCAGACCTGGAAATCCTCGGTGGTCCATATTATCTGAATGATAGAATCATTGAGTTCCATTTCAGTCTCCTGTCTTCAAGTCAACCTTCACAGGACATTCTATTGGTTCCTCCATCAATTGCTTTCTGGATAACTAACTGCCCTGATATTGGTGGTCTCAAAGATTTTTTGGAACCTCTAAAATTGCCAGATAAGAAACTGGTGATTTTTCCTGTCAATAATAACGACAACGTAAGCTTAGCCGAAGGTGGAAGTCACTGGAGTTTACTTGCATATTACAGAAATGCTAATGTCTTTGTGCATCATGATAGCAATGGGCAGATGAATAAGAGGTATGCTATGAGGCTGTTTAAAGCTGTTGTTGGTTATATAGGTGGTTCCAGTTCAGCTTGTAATGCCAAGTATCTAGAATGCATCGGTACACCACAGCAAGTTAATGGTTATGATTGTGGCTTGTTCGTTACAGCTACTGCAAGAACTATATGCTGCTGGTATGAAAGTAGTGAAAACAAAGATGCTACTGATTTGTGGTTTTCTGCTGTAAAGGACCAGGTGACACCGTCCGGGGTCAGTGAGATGAGGAAGGAGATACTGGGGATGATTAAAGATCTAATGGCCAAAAAATGAGATATAATTCATAAGCTACAACAAACAAATGGAGGTCACCATACAAAAATATGAAGTTCCTTCATTCCACAGATATTGCATGAATTTCAGGTTTCCTTCCAAAATCTTAGACTTTTTGTATTTTCTGGGAAGGGCCTTAAGCAGCAACTGATGGCTTGAGCAGGAAGTGATAGCAGTCATATGCATGCATTTTTTTTTTTTTTAACGAGGATGAAATTCATGAATCCTGCCTCCTTAGAGGAAAATTAGAAGGCGAGGGATGGTTTGTAACTTGTCGAAGATGCCTATATATATATATATATATATATATATATATATATATATATATATATATATATATATATATATATATAAGACTTGAAAACTTTCAACTAATGTCCTAGAAAATTTTATATCACTGAATGTTCTCCATTAACAGGAAACTTCCAAAATCCAATCCAATTGACTAAACAAGGCAATTAATCCTAGTACTTTTTAACTAAAACAAGAAAGGTAATAATGAATGATAGTTTCTTGATTGAGTTACCAATCTCTTTGTGTTGGTCAGCAGAGGCTGAGGTAGCTACTACTCACCAAGCTAGGCTGCCCTTCGCTGCTTTCTATTCCTCCCATGCTCCCTCCGATTATGCAAGCCCTTGTGTCAGGGACCAAGGTTCAACCTCTAGGCTTGTGCGGCTATGTGACACTAGCAAATGGTTAACTTGCAAGAACAATAGCAATGTTATTGTCCTAACTAGAAGCAAAATTGTTATATACCATCACTTTCAAAAATAGACGTAGGTTTGTCATCTGCCTAACTATTAGTACTGCTAATAACATTGATGGAAACTTGCAATCCAAATTGAACAAACAGAGAAACAATTTTGATTAATGAAAACCTTTGATTATGTTTTACCACTTCAGTGATAAGCAGGATGGAACTGAACTTTCTTTCCTGTATAAATATACTGTGGATCCCCTGTAAGAAATCTTCGGCTTACACTTTCCTAGGAACTACAAAGGCACTAAACCAGCTCTCAAATTTTCCATCAGCATTACCTTGTTGGCAATAGGCTGAAGATATACAGAAAACTACGAGAAGAATATAGGACAAGAAGAGAGGAATGTCAGCTTAAAATTTAGCGGTTCCTAGTCCTTCCTCGATCCAAGATGCTTCATGCAACGTTAGACGTCCCTTAGAGACTTTCCATACTTGTATTTGGAGGGATCTGTAACGACTGGGATGAGGAAGGATGAAGAAGAATTGCTGTGTATTATTGTTAGAAGTTGTTACAGTCATGAGCTGACACTCTGCCGTATAGAGCAGGTGCAAAACCAAAAAAATACAAAAATAGTTTTCCCGCTAAAATGAACTAACCTCTAACTAATTACTGATTAACTAGAACTAATCAGAAACTAAAACAAAATAGTATTTGTATAGTGTTAATAGTCCCTCTCAAGATGGAGTGTGGATATCATGCACACCTATCTTGTTGAGAAAACGGCAAAACAGAGGAGAATGCACGGGTTTAGTCAAGAGATCAGCCCAAGGATTTAAATTGTGGTCGCGATTTTATTTTCGGTTGCGTTACATTTGTCGCGGTTGCAGATATAACAGAGATCATCGCGGTCATTACGGTTATCGTGATCGTGATTTTTTTTTAATTCGCACAAATTAACTAAAAATGTAATATTTGCAATTATAATCATAATTGGTCACTATCAAAAATCAATATCAATATTATTTTTCTTTTAAGTTATAATAATATTTAGTGCTATATTTTTAAACATTAATAACATAAATTTAACAATTAAAAATTCTATTGAAAAATTTATATTAACAATATTAATTTTACCCTATTTGAGATAAATACTAAATATTTAAACTAATTAGTAAACATTTTTTATACAATTATTAAATATTTACTTACAGAATTATTAATTAATACTAACTTCTTCAAAAATTGTATTAATTATACTAATTAAAAAAATAACTACTAAAAATTATACTAATTACAAAAATTATATTAATTTAATTAAAACTCTTTTACCCATTAACCCAGCCCATCCACGTTAACCCACCCACCACCCACCCACCCATTGTCCCTAACCCCTACCCAGGAATAAGGCCCCCTTCATCTTTGTTGGCTTCTACGATTTTCTTCCTAATTCCTACCCTCTTTTCTATCACTTCTCATCCTTCTGCTCTGTCATTCAATGCCAATTTCAGATCTGCTTCAAGAAAGTAGATGTCTTTCCAAGCTCCAACCGTTCTGTCCCCTCCCCGCCCATCTCTTCGGTCACCTTCTTCCCCACCCATCCTTCCTATCCATCGATTTTACAATCAAACATCAGAAATCTGAGATTTAGGTCTGCCTCACATGGTTGCTGCCGTTTGCCTCTCTGTTTTTGTTATTGTTTGTTTCTTTGTGTTGTGTGTGGTTGTGTGTTACTGCTGCCGATCAAATGTTGGTTGCTGATGGTTTGGCTCTCTCGTATGCTCTCTGTTTGGTGTGGGTTGGTTGATACTCTGATGTATTTTTTTATACAAACAGTGTATTCTGGTGCAGTTACGGGTGTAAAAAATTTTCACACCCGTTATTTCTTCAGTAGCGGTCGTGGCCATCACCGCTACCGCAAAATAGCGGCCGCGATGCGACCTCGCGACCGCTATTTGAAACCCTGGATCAGCCAACTGGTGTTGAGATGAAACATGTAATGGTTTGAGTAAGCCAGATAAAACCTTCTCACGAAGAAGGTGGCAATCGATTTCGATGTGCTTTGTTTCTTCGTGAAAGATTAGATTAGCAGTAATGTGTAAGGTAGCCTGGTTATCGGAGGAAAGAATTGCTGGACGAGAATGATCAATATGAAGATCTCGAAGTAGCTAGAAAAGCCAAGTTAACTCACAAGTAGCAGATGTCATAGATCGATATTCAGTCTCAGCTGAAGAACGAGAAACCATGTGTTGTTTCTTGGATTCATGATCCACGAAACTGCCATGCTGTTGCAACAAATCCATGTTCCATAAAGAAGATCTCCTTCATTTGGATTTGGAATAGAACCATCAATAAATCCTATCTTGTTCGTCGTCGTCAATGCCATTGTAACTACTTGGCTCCAGGTATGATAATTGATGACGATGAGAGGATGAGTGACGAGATTCAAACTAGGATGGTCATCATTATGCAGATAGAATGGACCGAAAGAATATTCAAAGGAAACAAGATTCGCCAACATGTGATTGCCAGCGTTAGATGTAGCTCCGACATTCCCTTTCGCCATGGCTACTGGAAGCGATTACAATCACTCTGATATAATGTTACGACTAGGATGAGGAAAGAGGAAGAAGAATTGCTTTATATTATTGATAGAAGTTGTTACAGTCATGAGCTGACACTCTGCTTTATATAACAAGTGCAAAATAAAATAATATATATATATAAATAGTTTTCTCGCCAAAATGAAATAGTCTCTAACTAATTATTGATTAATTAGAACAAATCAGAAACTAAAACAAGATAGTATTTGTATAGTGTTAATAGGATCGTTTCCTCACATATACTCTCGTGATACTGTGGTAATAATGTGTGCAAACTGTATGTTACAATATATCGAAAGTTGAAACCTCTCAATTCTATTATTTGTTTACCCTAAGTTTTTTAGATCTTTACTGTTTCTTTCTTTGGATCCTTTTATACAATGAGTGTTTTTTTCATACATATGAAGTCTATCGACTCTTAAGTTGTGCAAAAAGATAGCTCTCTTGTAACTATTGTCTTTTTAAGATTTAAACTTACAATCTTTATGAAAAAAGTCTCAAATTGTAATTCTTGGGACGTTTCACTTAGAGATTTGATGTTAATTTCCAGTGTGCACCTTCTTAGATAATCGCTAAGAATGTCAAGAATCAAGAATGAGATATTTTCGTTCCAAACAAATCAAGCCTATTTCTAAGATTAAGCCTCTAAAGAATTAAGAAATAATTGACTCATTTAATATAGATACTTGTCATATATATATATATATTGTACTATCATTGAAATACATACACAAAAATTTTCTCTCTTAATTTTTTTTACATGGCATCAGAGCAGCATTGAGTCCTTTAGCCCGATTTTTCTTGTTATTGACAATGGTAACAGAAGCTACAACCACAAACAAAGTTGGAAAGGCTCTGCACTACTAATTGATTAGTGCAGACAGACCTAGAGATCAGCTTGTTTCACATCCTCTCAAAGCGACAAATTACCCAACATGGAGGAGATCAAACATGAACGCGTTGTTATCCAAACACAAGCTTGGATTCGTAGATGGCAAGTTGCAGAGACCACCCGTTAGAGATCCAGAAGAGGAAGATTGGATCACATGTAATTCTATGGTGATGTCATAGATCTTGAATTCGCTCAATGAAGAACTCCATGAGAGTGTTATGTATCATGACACAGCACAAGGAATGTGGAAGGAGCTAGAGGAGCGATTTTCTTAAGGAAGTGGACCTCAGATACAAGAAATAAAAAGGGAAATTGCAAATGCTCGTCAATGAGACATGACAATCTCTCTTTACTATGCAAAATAAGAGGGTTGTGGGAACAACTTGCTGGATTTGCCAAGCCTCATAAGGCTGGATGTTCAGGATGTGTATGTAGGGCAGCAACAAAAGAAAATGAAGAAGAACGTTTGCACCAATTTCTTATGGGACTCAATGATGCTTATAGTGTCGTGAGATCCAACTTATTGTGTAAGGATCCTTTACCTTCTTTATCTAATGCTTACTCATTTTGGCGACCTGTTGTTGAAACTATTTGCTTTCATGGTTAACTCTGATAACTATAAAGGAAAAGAGCAAAATCGAAAGCCTAGATATGAGCATTGCAAGAGACTTGGACATACAAGGGACAACTGTTTTGAACTCATTGGCTATCCTCCTAACTGGGAGAATAAGTCAAAAAGGGAAGCCTATGGTTAATACAGTCGAACAAAGGAAGGATAAATTGCAGAATCCTTTCTTGCTGAATTTGACTGGATTGTCTCAAAAACAATATGAGCGGCTAATGGTGCTACTTGGAGAAGAGAAGTCAGATGAACCAACTGTAAACTTCATCGGTAATGTATTTCGAAACTTTCTTAAACATAAAAGTTGGATTTTAGACAGTGGGGCATCAGACCATATTGTTTCAGATATCACACTATTGAGATTTGACAGAAAACCTAAAACCACAATATGTGTGACACTTCCAAATAGTGAAAAAGCAGTTGTTGACAGAGTTGGAATGGTGCAAATTGATCAAAATATTTGGCTGAAAGATGTTCTTTATATTTAGAATTTTAACTGCAATTTGGTTTCTATTAGCAAGCTCACCCAAGACTTCAATTATAGTATTATTTTTTCTGCTAATGGTTGGACGTTGCAAGACCCTCACAAGATGATGATTGGAGTGGGTAAGATGCAGGGGGCATTTACCATATTAACTCCAAGCCAATGATAAATGCAGTAAAAGTCAAGATTGATGTAGAAATCTTACATCGCAGATTGGGTCATGCTCTATTTCATAAAATAAAGGATGTTTTTGGTGTTGATGTGCTTAGTCTTAAACCAGGTCCATGTGATAGTTGTCATAGGGCCAAACAAACTTGTAATATTTTTCCCTTAAGCAATAAAAGATCAAAAAATATTTTTGATCTTGTGCATTTAGACACATAGGGTCTATATAGTGTTAGTAATCATTCAGGGGCTTCTTATTTCCTCACCATAGTAGATGATTACTCAAGAGGAACTTGGGTCTACTTAATGAAAACTAAAGGAGAGGCACATATCCTGTTTGAACACTTTGTTAAAATGGTTAAGACACAATTCAACAAACAAATCAAGGCTGTAAGATCAGATAATGCAACAAAATTTTTATCCAAGGAGTTCGAGAATTTTGTACTAGATCAAGGGATGATTCATCAAACTTCGTGCTCACACACCGCAACAAAATGGTGTGGTAGAATGAAAGCACAAGCATTTGCTAGAGGTGGCACAAGCACTCAGATTTCAATCTAATTTGCCTTTGAAGTATTGGGGTGAATGTGTTTCAGCAGCTATGTATATTATCAACATAACTCCAATGCCAAGGGTAAATGGTAAATCTCCACATGAGGTATTATTCAAGAAAAAGCCAAATTATGAACATCTACGGCTGTTTGGATGTTTGTGTTATGTGTATGTTAAACCAAAACCTCTAGACAAGTTTACTACAAGGGTGAAAAAATGTGTCTTCGTTGGTTATAGTTCTAGAAAGAAAGGTTACAGTGTCACGACCCAAACTACCCAAAAGTCAGAGTTAATTTTTCGCGCTTTGTTATTTTTATTACTTAAATTCTTACCTGTCTTCTGATCGTGACCACACTCCACTAATAATTGGGCTGTGCGTCAATGCCAGTCTCACCATACATATACCATATTACTTATTTCTTCTCCAGTCATTTATAATTGTTTACAATATTTATACATCCCCTTAAAGTTACTTACAAACATGTTACTGTGCTATGCTTGTGTAGATACAATATGTACAAGTGTATATACCTTATGTTGATGGGTAGCAGCGGATATCCGGAATGCAGTACTGAGTCGCCTCAACTTCAACTCGAGATTATCTGTGGGAGAAAATGAAAGGGGTGAGCACATCAAGCTCAGTAAGGCAATCCTACGAACAAGTAGGTAACCATACTACCTACATGAACGTAGTGCCATGCATAAACCACCATTTCTCCACACATTTTAAAACAGATGATATGAGTTATGATGTTATGTAAATCAAGTTTGCACGAAAAATTCAACACTCAAATATTACAAATAATTTATTTCTCAATTAAAATTTTCACAATAAAGTCAGGACTCGACCCCTTCTGCGGGTGATCCTGACTCACACGAAACCATGAAAATCGGTTTACATTCACACATGGGTTTGAAAAGCATGGAAATACCATCATGCAAATTTAGTTTAAAATCCAATTTGATTTCATCAAAATCGACATGCGAGACTAGGCAACGTCTGTATATCGGCAAATAACCAGGACTATGGCCATATGTGTCCTCGTGAGTCCCTCTAGCTACACGGATCCTAGTGTGCAAGGTCTCACCCTGATCGGGAACCGCCCGGGAGGTGGGTCAATCCAACCCGTCAGTCTTATCCGATCCCATGCATCCGAAGATGCTAACGTATCACAAAGATACCAAGTATCACAAAGATACCAACGTATGCAAAGATAACACACGGTACATCGTACTCCATGCTACTTGCACGGTACATCGTACTCCGTGGACCCCCAGCCTTATCCCTCGTTCGGGGTCATCAGCTAGTCCTCCAACCCTTATCCCTCGTTCGGGCTCATCAGGTTGTTTCTCTAACCCTTATCCCTCGTTCGGGCTCATCAAGTTGTTTCTCTAACCCTTATCCCTCGTTCGGGCTCATCAGGTTGCTTTAACATGCCATGTCTCAAAACGCACGTGCGGGCCTATTTGATCTGTGACACACAGTCTACCCGATGCTCCAAGCACGGCTTATCGCATGTTCTCATAAAATCGGTGCCAGCAATGCTCAGCACTCTCATCAAATCAAGTAAAACTAGTGCGAGCTAAGCTCTAGCACTCTGTATGCAAATCGTATAAAAATCTGGTGCGAGCGAAGCTCTAACACCCTGTCTCAAAATCATATAAAAATATGGTGCGAGTTAGACTCTAGCACCCTGTCACCAAAATCATATATATATATAAAAATCTGGTGCGAGTTGGACTCCAGCACCTATGCATGTAAAACTCTAGTGCGAGCTCTCGCTCCAGCACTAATGCGTGCATCACACAAATCAAAAATATCGTACGAGCTGAGCTCTAGCACGTCACATGTCAATAAAACACGTAGGCGGCTCTGTTTCCTCAAAACAGTTTTCAAAACAATTTCACGTTGAAAGTATGCAATGCTGTGCATTTTCTTTCAAGGTTAGCCAGCCTACTAATGTATGCATCAAAACACCTCCAGAATGAGCAGAAACCTCTTGTTCTTACTCCTCCCAATTTTTCCTAAATTTATAAATTTTACCCTTAACAAGGGTATTTTGGTAATTTGCCCATTCGGTGCACTAAAATTATTATTTGACCTCTAGACCCTTCAGGTAATTTTTAAAGACTGCAAATGAACTTAAAATTGCGTAAAGTTTACCTCTAGCAGTCCGTAGAATTCCCTTACCTTATTTTCCTATCGAGTCTGACCTTTTCTTTTCCACTGTTGTCTCGTCGCGCAGTCCGATATGCTCCCAATCAAATGTCCGGAACTGCGTATAATTATTCCTCAGGTCAGATATTATACAATTTAATTGTATTTTCTATTTTCTGGGCTTAATTTAAATCATTGGGCCCATTCACCCCTATTGGGCCCGATTGCACCTTAATGGGCCTTAACCGGCCTTAAGCCTGTTTTCCACTTAATTTTCACATTATCGAGGCCTATTGGGCTCATTGGGCCCACCAATAATTTATTGGGCCTCATTCTAACTCTCGAATTGCTAAATTTATTATTTACGATAATTTATCTAATTTTCAGAATTTAATTCAATTTATGCGAAAATTAACTCAATATCACGCATAACGATGCAATTGTCATAAATAAAGATTACTTACCCGAGATTCCATGCTAGTACACAAATAGAGGCTGTCTCGAGCTCTCGTTGGATGCCAATCATCGAGCTACACAATTTCATGAATTTTTCGGGTAAATTTTCAGTCGAATAATAATAATTAAATAAAATATTCCAAAATTTAAATCGATCAATTTGACCGCTTATCGACTTACCCGAAGCTCGATTGCATCGCTGGAATTTTTCCCAATTTTTTCTTTTTTTTTCCCTTTTTCTTCCTTTTTTCCTCCTCTTTTTGGCTGAACCGGTTCAGTCCGGTTCGGACCGGTTCAGACAGTCGGTTCACCCCGGTTCACTCCGGTTCACCGTCTTGCCGGTCGGTTCTCCGCCGGCTTCCACCGCCAGCAGCTCCGTGAGGTTGTCCGCAGCTCGAATCTGGCCTCGGCTTCACCCAAGACCGCCGGAAGGTCGCCGGTCCGGCTGTTCTCCTTTTCGCCGTCGAAACCCATTTCTTCCTCCGCTGTTTCCGACGTTTTTCGGCAGCTTCGCCGGTCGTGGCCGCCACCAATAAGCTCGTCGGTGCCTGGGGAACGTTCGGTGGTGGTCGATCGGGCTTGAATCGGCGCCGATCGCCGGCGATTCTTCTTTTTCCTCTCGATTTCTGCGTTTCGCCGTTCCTCGCCGTTTTCGCCGCCGTTCGTGCTTCCACTAGGCCGGTGGTGGTCCGGGCCTCGTCGGGTTTCCTTCGCCTGGGCCGCCAGTGCCGTCCATCGGGTCGTCGGCTTCCGTTTTGGCAGAATCGCGATTTTCGTGATTCTGCGTTTCCAGTTTTCGATTTTTTTTTCAGATTATTATTATTATTCTTATTATTATTATTATTATTATTTATTTTAATTATTACACTATTCATTAAAATACTCTATAAACATCCAAAATATCTACAACTCATATTATTTTATTCCTAATTTAATTTATTTAATTTAATTTAATTTAATTTATTTATTATATTTTAACCCTTTTTCGGGTATAATTTCTCCGTATTTTCAGAATATTGTCCCGAATGACTTTTCAGTATATTTTTTGATTATTTTTTAGATTATTTTTCGATTTAAAAATTCCAATTAATCCCGATTAATTCTCATAACTTCATATCTTGATCAATTTAACCCAAAATAAATTTATTTCACCTTTATTGACCAAGATTTCTCAAATCCATATTTTTAATAAATTTTTCTTATCGAATTTATACCGGCTTTCGATCTTTTGACCGTTTTGCCATTGCACATGTTCGAGATTAATTTATCCCAACTTCCTTTCACGAACACTCATTCATTTCGTATTTTAATTAAATTCGGGTCTTACAACTCTCCCCCACTTAAGAAATTTGGTCCTCCAAATTAGAACCAATTCATATGAGTCTATAGACTACTCCGGGTACATTAATCGTATCATACTTCTTTAATTCTCATGTGACCTTTTTTCGGAGTGTAACACTATCAAAGGACTTTAATTAGGGAGATCCTCTTAAACCTCAATACTTTCTCTTTCCTGTTTAATGCCCGAATCAACTTCTTCAATATACTTGTATTTGCATTAAGCTGAACTGTTGGATCTCATATCCTATCACCTATGCTGGATCTGAATAGTATTTTCGAAGCATCAAAAGATGGGACACATTGTGGGTGTCTGCTTATTCAAGTGGAAATGCCACCTACAGGTCTTATCTTCCACTTGTCCAATCTCTCAAAAGATTCAATCCAGCGAAACTCAATTTACCTTCTTCCAAAAGCTCGCTATGTCCTCATTCTCTTAGGACAAGTAACTTTCAACCATACCAATTCACCCTCGGTGAATTCCAATACTTTTCTATCTGCTCTGAGGTGTTCTTAATCTCTCATCCTTAACTAAACATCCTCAGAGACTTATTATCCAAAGTCGAAAAATAATTCTATCTGTCACCCACTTTTTCTTATCCAATTTGGGGAACAACCCCTACAGCCATACACGGCCTCATATCTTGTTATCCCGATACTCAAGTGGCAACTTTCACTATTGACGAATTCGATTAGAAATCAACTGATCATCCCAGGAGCTTATAAAATCAAGGGTACACGCTTTCATCGGATTCTCCAGAACTTGTACAGTCCTCTCTGACTGACCATCTGTTTGAGGATGGAAAGCTGTGCTAATACTCAGTCGGGTTCCCATAGCTTCCTGAAAAATATTTCATGAAGTAAGAAGTGAAGCGGGAATCCCTATATGATACCATGCTCACTGGAACGCTACTTAATGTTTCACAATCTTCCTTATACCTGAATCCTCATACACACTCTGAGTATTTGGGGATTTCATAACCAGAAGGTGGGTAGACTTAGTCACTCTATCGACTATCATCCAAATAGCCTCGTAATTCACCTGGGTCCTCTGTAACCCATCATAAAATTCATGGAGACTTGCTCTCATTTTCCGTGCCGTGTCGATATAGGTAGGTGCTGCAATAACTCTGCAGACTTTTAATACTCTACCTTATTCTGTTGACATACTAGGCACTTTTTCACAATCTCTATCATGTCTCTTTTAACATCTGACCACCAATACCCTTTTCGAGATTTTAATATATTCTTATTACTTTCCGTATGCACTGTATATCCCGAAGAGTGAGCTTCTGACAATATTACTATCTCATCAACTGTGGTCCTAGGGAGCACTCATACTGTCTCGGAATCCTCAGTAACTCATCATCACCCGCTGTGAACTCTGTCACTGTACCCTTCTGAATCTGACCCAAACTATCGACATCGTGCTGATCATCACGCTAAGCCTGGCAAATCCGGGCACTCTCATCCGGTTCTAATCATCAGGCTAGCTGTTACACAATCACTGTCATCATCAGAAGGGATCGCATCAATACTAAGGTTCACAACTGCTCTAGCAGCTCACGTTCCCTGACCATCATATGTAATACCATCCCAAGGCTCTTTCTGCTCAAAGCATCAGCCTTTCCTGGGTGGTACAATTTTCACAATCAAAACCTCTTAGAAGCTCTAACCCACTATGTATTCTCATATTCGCCTCTTTATGTGAAAACAGATACGTGGGGCTTTATGATCAGTACATATCCACAATTCCTCACCATGTACATAATAGTACCCTATCCTCGGTGCAAATATTGTTGCCAACTTTAAATCATGGGTCAGATAGTTTATTTCATGATCCTTGAGTTGTCTGGGTCCACAATCGACTATCTACCCTTTTTGCATCAATACACAGCTCGTTCATAATTTCGAGGTATCCATACTCACTGTGAACCTCTTGAGCTGTTGGGTATGGTGAAATTAATCACGGTGGTCAGTTCATACTTCACTACACCGAAATTCATGTCACATCTATCATTTTATTTATCCTCTCTCATTCAAGACCACGTTTTCATAGTCAAACGTGCCAACAAGGTATACCCTTTTTAGAACTTGCAGCAACCATCTGTAAAAGCAATTTTCTCAATTATTGCTTACAATTTGCCCTAGATTTTAAATACACCCAACATATCATCGATAATGATGATTACAACTCGGTCCAATCTTTGACTTATTTACGCATAAGCGTATAAGATCCTCCAAAATCGCTTACGTTTTCAGGTACTAACCTGCGTCATTTCCTTTTCTTATCTTAACGGCTCTTATTAAATTTTACTATGTTAACCTTTATGATTTGTCAAATTTTAATATTCTTATCATCTTAGTAAAGGTCTCCTAATGCTAAAGGTATTTATTACGACGATCGATTTCACGTTATAGGTTATACATATATACTTTTAGACGCTGTCAAGTCTTTAGGCGGGGAGGTATTTTGAAATACATTTATTAACCTTCAGACTTAACCACATATAATTTACAAATCAGTCCATGTGGTTACAATTTATATTCGCTACTTATCACTTAATCCCAATTACTTCATATCGTAAAGATGTTCTTACCTAGCACACGCCTCTTACTCCAGTACATCTTGTATTTAGGATCAACATATCTCAAAGATTATCTCCTTAATGTATCAATTATAACGAAACTCTTGTCATTATTCATTTCGTGAGTACAATCCTTTACTCCTTTAATTTCAACTGTTGCACCCCTTTTTATTTTTTCAACTTAAAATCTCTATATCCTTATTCCGTTAATTAATCCTCCTCTATTGTGGTATTCATTTATCAGTATTGTACCCAATGATGTAGGCATTCATGCCTTTTACTCACTTATATGCGAATGAAGGCGGTATGAATAAATGTGTGGCACCAGGATCAATGAACATATGTACTTCATTATTCATAACCAGTGTGGTATCTTACACCACATCCATAAAACATCAATAATGTCCTGGTCCAAGACATACACTCGCCTTCGTCCAACAGCCTACTTTCCTTTTTCTTTTCCGCTATGGCCTCCCTTTTCGTTGCAGTTATACCAACGAAGTTTTTCTCTGTCTCTTTACTTTTCTATGGGGCAATCTCGCCCAACTCTGCGCAATCAAAATCAATGGTCCGTCTTATCACACTTAACGGCCATTTTTATCAATACAGTGTAGGTATAGACCCTCCTTCCGTGGTATCCACCACACATCTACAATGATCACACTGCTACTCTGCCTCGTAGCAGGTCGAGGTCCTCCAATCACAACGCCCCTCAAGAGTGTCAAAATTGGATGCACTGGGGCCTTACCAATTATCTTACTCCATGACTCGTCAAATTAAATCTTTTACCAATTACCATTTTCCCATCTTAACATCTTTGTCATTTTTCGATTCTCTTTTCTGTCTCTATTTCAGCCCTCACTACCTTTCCCAATCTCAGAGGCGTGCAATTCATGTTCTTATTTACCCAACTGTAAATCTGCGCACTGCCTCGGTATAGGTAATATCTTACGGGCCAATCAGTCTCTAATTCAAAAGTTGAGCCATTTCATGAACTTTTAGACGTCTCGACTGTCACTTGTTCATAGTGTCGAGGTAATATCTGTCCAAGAATATAACTGAGTTTCATACTCATAAATTATACTCTTCAATAAATCAAATCCTCTGGGTCAGAGTAAGGACTTTTATCCATAATTTCCTTTAAATCATGTCCGAGATATCATATCATCGGAATACATCTATAAATATTTCTCATCTTAACTCTTAAGATGGGTCGAGCGGGTTTCAATCAATACTCCGCTGCGCCCTCGAATCTCATTCATAATCTGAGCAATTAGCTCTTCAAAATAATCTCCACACTTCGCTCCAATCTCGCGAAGCGTGTCTCAATACTGTCCGATCTCTACGTCGGACTCTGAGAGGCATGCTCAACATTAACCTCTATTTCAATTTCATACTGATTCTCATAGTCAAACTCAGCATGACTTAGCAGACTCAGGTCAACATCTACGACCTCTGCGTCGTGCACTATCTCATCTAACGCGACTCATATTAGGCATTCCTGCATTCTCAACCATTTCTTAGTCAAAACCCATCTCGATATACACTATTGTATCAACCAAGCACAGTAACACGGGGATATAATTCCTAATTACTGACACTGACACACATCAGACCAATTTTTGCTCTGATACCACCTTTATATGTCACAACCCAAACTACCCAAAAATCAGAGTTAATTTTTCGCGCTTTGTTATTTTTATTACTTAAATTCTTACCTGTCTTCTGATCGTGACAACACTCCACTAATAATTGGGCTGTGCGTCAATGCCAGTCCCACCATACATTTATCATATTACTTATTTCTTCTCCAGTCATTTATAATTGTTTACAATATTTATACATCCCCCTAAAGTTACTTACAAACATGTTACTGTGCTATGCTTGTGTAGATACAATATGTACAAGTGTATATACCTTATGTTGATGGGTAGCAGCGGATATCCGGAATGCAGTACTGAGTCGCCTCAACTTCAACTGGAGATTATCTGTGGGAGAAAATAAAAGGGGTGAGCACATCAAGCTCAATAAGGCAATCCTACGAACAAGTAGGTAACCATACTACCTACATGAACGTAGTGTCATGCATAAACCACCCTTTCTCCACATATTTTAAAACAGATGATATGAGTTATGATGTTATGTAAATCAAGTTTGCACGAAAAATTCAACACGCAAATATTACAAATAATTTATTTCTCAATTAAAATTTTCACAATAAAGTCAGGACTCGACCCCTCCTGCGGGTGATCCTGACTCACACGAAACCATGAAAATCGGTTTACATTCACACATGGGTTTGAAAAGCATGGAAATACTATCATGCAAATTTAGTTTAAAACCCAATTTGATTTCATCAAAATCGACATGCGAGACTAGGCAACGTCTGTATATCGACAAATAACCAGGACTATGGCCATATGTGTCCTTGTGAGTCCCTCTAGCTACACGGATCCTAGTGTGCGAGGTCTCACCCTGATCGGGAACCGCCCGGGAGGTGGGTCAATCCAACCCGTCAGTCTTATCCGATCCCATGCATTCGAAGATGCTAACGTATCACAAAGATACCAAGTATCACAAAGATACCAACGTATGCAAAGATAACACACAGTACATCGTACTCCATGCTACTTGCACGGTACATCGTACTCCGTGGACCCCCAGCCTTATCCCTCGTTCGGGCTCATCAGCTGGTCCTCCAACCCTTATCCCTCGTTCGGGCTCATCAGGTGGATCTCCAACCCTTATCCCTCGTTCGGGCTCATCAGGTTGTTTCTCTAACCCTTATCCCTCGTTCGGACTCATCAGGTTGTTTCTCTAACCCTTATCCCTCGTTCGGGCTCATCAGGTTGTTTCTCTAACCCTTATCCCTCGTTCGGGCTCATCAGGTTGTTTCTCTAACCCTTATCCCTCGTTCGGGCTCATCAGGTTGTTTTAACATGCCATGTCTCAAAACGCACGTGCGGGCCTATTTAATCGGTGACACACAGTCTACCTGATGCTCCAAGCACGGCTTATCGCATGTTCTCATAAAATCAGTGCGAGCAATGCTCAGCACTCTCATCAAATCAAGTAAAACTAGTGCGAGCTAAGCTCTAGCACTCTGTATGCAAACCGTATAAAAATCTGGTGCGATCGACGCTCTAACACCCTGTCTCAAAATCATATAAAAATATGGTGCGAGTTAGACTCTAGCACCCTGTCACCAAAATCATATATATATATAAAAATCTGGTACGAGTTGGACTCCAGCACCTATGCATGTAAAACTCTAGTGCGAGCTCTCGCTCCAGCACTAATGCGTGCATCATACAAATCAAAAATATCGTGCGAGCTGAGCTCTAGCACGTCACATGTCAATAAAACACGTAGGCGGCTCTGTTTCCTCAAAACAGTTTTCAAAACAATTTCACGTTGAAAGTATGCAATGCTGTGCATTTTCTTTCAAGGTTAGCCAGCCTACTAATGTATGCATCAAAACACCTCCAAAATGAGCAGAAACCTCTTGTTCTTACTCCTCCCAATTTTTCCTAAATTTATAAATTTTACCCTTAACAAGGGTATTTTGGTAATTTGCCCATTCGGGGCACTAAAATTATTATTTGACCTCTAGACCCTTCAGGTAATTTTTAAAGACTGCAAATGAACTTAAAATTGCGTAAAGTTTACCTCTAGCAGTCCGTAGAATTCCCTTACCTTATTTTCCTGTCGAGTCTGACCTTTTCTTTTCCACTGTTGTCTCGTCTTGCAGTCCGATATGCTCCCAATCAAATGTCCGGAACTGCGTATAATTATTCCTCAGGTCAGATATTATACAATTTAATTGTATTTTCTATTTTCTGGGCTTAATTTAAATCATTGGGCCCATTCACCCCTATTGGGCCCGATTGCACCTTAATGGGTCTTAATCGACCTTAAGCCCGTTTTTCACTTAATTTTCACATTATCGAGGCCTATTGGGCTCATTGGGCCCACCAATAATTTATTGGGCCTCATTCTAACTCTCGAATTGCTAAATTTATTATTTACGACAATTTATCTAATTTTCCAGAATTTAATTCAATTTATGCGAAAATTAACTCAATATCACGTATAACGATGCAATTGTCGTAAATAAAGATTACTTACCCGAGATTCCATGCTAGTACGCAAATCGAGGCTGTCTCGAGCTCTCGTTGGATGCCAATCGTCGAGCTACACAATTTCATGAATTTTTCGGGTAAATTTCCAGTCGAATAATAATAATTAAATAAAATATTTCAAAATTTAAATCGGTCAATTTGACCGCTTATCGACTTACTCGAAGCTCGATTGCATCGCTGGAATTTTCTCCAATTTTTTTCTTTTTTCTTTTTCCCTTTTTCTTCCTTTTTTCCTCCTCTTTTTGGCTGAACCGGTTCAGTCCGGTTCGGACCGATTCAGACCGTCGGTTCACCCCGGTTCACTCCGGTTCACTCCGGTTCACCATCTTGCCGGTCGGTTCTTCGCCGGCTTCCACCGCCAGCAGCTCCGTGAGGTTGTCCGCAGCTCGAATCTGGCCTCGTCTTCACCCAAGACCGCTGAAAGGTCGCCGGTCCGGCTGTTCTCCTTTCCGCCGTCGAAACCCATTTCTTCCTCCGCTGTTTTCGACGTTTTTCGGCAGCTTCGCCGGTCGTGGCCGCCACCAATAAGCTCGCCGGTGCCTAGGGAACGTTCGGTGGTGGTCGATCGGGCTTGAATCGGCGCCGATCGCCGGCGATTCTTCTTTTTCCTCTCGGTTTCTGCGTTTCGCCGTTCCTCATCGTTTTCGCCGCCGTTCGTGCTTCCACTAGGCCGGTGGTGGTCCGGGCCTCGTCGGGTTTCCTTCGCCTGGGCAGCCGGTGCCGTCCATCGGGTCGCCGGCTTCTGTTTTGGCAGAATCGCGATTTTCGCGATTCTGCGTTTCCAGTTTTCGATTTTTTTTTCAGATTATTATTATTATTCTTATTATTATTATTATTATTTATTTTAATTATTATACTATTCATTAAAATACTCTATAAAAATCCAAAATATCTACAACTCATATTATTTTATTCCTAATTTAATTTATTTAATTTAATTTAATTTATTTATTATATTTTAACCCTTTTTCGGGTATAATTTCTCCGTATTTTTGAAATATTATCCCGAATGACTTTTCGGTATATTTTTCGATTATTTTTTAGATTATTTTTCGATTTAAAAATTCCAATTAATCCCGATTAATTCTCATAACTTCATATCTTGATCAATTTAATCCAAAATAAATTTATTTCACCTTTATTGACCAAGATTTCTCAAATCCATATTTTTAATAAATTTTTCTTATCGAATTTATACCGGCTTTTGATCTTTTGACCGTTTTGCCCTTGCACGTGTTCGAGATTAATTTACCCCAACTTCCTTTCATGAACACTCATTCATTTCGTATTTTAATTAAATTCGGGTCTTACATACAGAGTGCTAGAATAGGAAACTTGGAAGTTGCATGAATCAAGAGATGTGATTTTCTATGAGGATATTTTTCCTTTTCAGCCAAAAGAAAGTCAACATCATGAACAAAGATCACAAATGCAAGAGAATCGAGTAGAAGATTCTAAAGGATTTCTTGATCACGGTCAAATTGGCATTGATGATGTCAATGATGATGAAGATGTCAATATGGAAGGAAATAATGATACACAGGAAAGAGAAACTGAAGAAGATCAAGAAAGGGAAACTCCATCAGCTTTAGAAAGACCTACTCATGAAAGGAAACTTCCAAAGAAATATGATGATTTCATATTAAGTCATGTGAGCACTTCGGTCCCCTATATAATAGATGCCACTTCCATCTTGCCTCAAACGATAAGTATGATTCCCAGTTCAATACAATCTTTGACTATTAATGGACCCTCTGTTATAGCAGATAATGCAATGCCATAAGTTGAACCCATGAGCTATGAAGAAGCTATTCCAACCTCCAAATGGCAAGAGGCAATGAACAACGAATTGCAAGCATTGACAGCAAATAATACATGGAGCATTGTGTCACTACCTCAAGGAAAGAAAGCAATTGGATCAAAATGGGTGTATAAAATTAAATACAACCCAGATGGATCCATTGAACGATACAAGGCGCGTCTCGTTGCCAAGGGATACAGCCAAGTGCATGGTCTAAACTATAATGAGACTTTTGCACCTGTTGCTAAATTTGCAACTGTGAAGTGCCTTTTTGTTGTAGCAGCTGTAAAGGAATGGGAACTGCACCAACTTGATGTCAATAATGCATTCCTAAATGGTGACTTGGAAGAAGAAGTTTTCATAAAAATTCCACAAGTACTTGTAACCCAGGAGAAAGACATGGTTTGCAAGCTCCACAAGTCCTTATACGGACTAAAGCAAGCCTCTCGACAATAGTTTGGCAAATTATCTGAAGCGTTGTTCAAATATGGCTTTCAACAACGCCTTTCTGATAGTTCCTTATTTACTATTGTCACGACCCCTACCCTCTTCTCATGAATTTACCTTATTACTTACCACTTACAGTTGGGCTGTGAGTCAAATCCAATCCACATCTCAATTAAATTCATTTTAATAAATGAAAGAGAATAGAAACTGGACTGTTATAGATTATGCGGAAGCGTTTACCTCAGATTCTATTAATTATACATCCTTTTCGTACAAAATAATACTAGACTGTGCATTAATTTACATGATACATTTTTTTTTCAGTAGTGTATACCTTTTTGTACAGCTGGATAACTAGAGAATACCGTAGCAGGGACGACTACAGTACTCACTACTGTGTAGTATCTGTGGAGGAGAAATAAAGGGGTGAGAATAACGTGCTCAGTAAGGAAAATATGTAAGCAGGTAGATAACCACACTATCTAAATGCTAAAATACATATATGTTCATTTTCCTTATAAGACAATATGCATGTTCTTTAAAAACAACTTCTATCAATGCGAAACCATTAATTCTCTAGATGGTATATGCATATCCACACAGTTCATCATTTAAAACCACACAGGTTTAACTTCACACAGTAGCACACAGCTTCACATAAATCATCTTTCAAAACCACATAGGTTTACATAACATAATCTATTTACACAAATCACATATAGAAAATGCTTTATACTTTGTAAATCAGTTACATGTTGAGACATAAATCATGGATTAACATATCCCCAGACACACAGCAAGGGAAGATATCTGTCACCTCACACAGTAGTGACAATCAAGACTTATGGCCATAGTCGGATTCCACCCAATCACGGATCAGGTGTGCGGGAATCCCATGCTTAGGGAGACGGATCAACCATCCCGTCAGCTCACTAAGATCACTAAGATATCACGGTACATCGTATTTCGTGGTTTACCTCACGGTACAGCGTACTCCGAGGATCCTTATATATTGTGACATAGCTGAGGGGACCGAGTAATCTCGAGGTCTACCACCTCAGTATCACTATCATCCATTTTCATGTCTCAAAATCACATGCAAGCAGGTTAGTGCAAGAACACCTAGCATCACACGACGACTGCAGCACAGTTTATTCATCACACAACAATATCATAAACCCTCGTGCAAGCTCTCGAATGGAACACACAGTATGATCGAGGCATCAAGCACGGTTTTACTTATCACACAGAAGCTTAAGAGACTACGTGCGAGCAACTCAGAGTAGAACACAGTATATCTGAGGTATCGAGCACGAATGTGAGCTCTCGGATGGAATACACAGTATTACCGAGGCATCAAGCACTGTTGTCTCATCACTTTAAATCGAGAGGGTCGTATGTGAGCATAACCAGAGCAAGATCACTAAGAAATGCTCTTTGACTCAAACATGATTCCCAAAACCTAGTGCGAGTAGCTCGAGTGGAATCACACAACGTCACTCGAGGCATCAAGCACTCTTTTGTTTTTCTTAAAATCCCTTTTTAAAATAATGTGTGAGCGGGGCTGGTCAATCTATCGTTGCCTCTCATGCTCTAGCACGATTTCACACAGAAAAGAATAGAAATGGCTCCATGTAGAGTCATGAGTGAGAAGGCAATTCTCCCTTCAGTCACTCTTTAAAACACATTACATGTACTTGGTTAAACCGGGAGCCTGTCTATTATCATTCTTTCTCAAAACGTTTGCAAGACCTCTTTTCACACAAGCATAGAAGTCATGCAACATTTGACTTATTCTTATACGTAGTTTTCTACTTAGATATATCGATATCTATGTATTTATTGCATATATTGCACACAGCAGATAAGAAAACATGTGTATAGCTATCTCTATAGCTTACATAAGTCCCTTACCTCGAATTGTGTCGACTGCGAATTCAATTTCCACTATCCCCTCAGATTACGCAGTCTAATTGGCTCCGGATGTATTCTCGAAAGTCGAATCTTTCCTTGATGGCACGTAAATCGAGATCTGCTCGAACTTGTACACGTCGCCTACCTTTTTTTCGATACACAACAATATATATTTAAACTGGTTAATTTCGGTCTAAAATAAATTCAAATTAATTATCCAAAAAATAATTCGATCGATTTTCAATCACTTACCAGTCTACTACTGTGCTGGGATAAAACTGAATTTTTTTCCAAATTTTTTTTCTCTCTCCTCTTTCTCTCTCCTACTGAACCGGTTCGGACCGGTTCAGTCCCTTTTCACACTAAACCGGTCCGATACGATTCAGTGGGGAATTAGCCGTTGTCGGCTTTGCCAATCGGTTCCCGGGGTGGGTCGGCCACCGTTGGGTGCGCCTCGGCCTGGGGAAGTTTCGCCTGGCTTGGCTCGACCCAGATTGCTGCCGGTGCCGACGAATCTTCCTTTCTCTCTCGCGGCCTCCTCTCCACCAATCTCCCTTTTCCGACCGTTCCACCGCACGTGACGGCATTTCGGCACTCCCCTCGTGCCGGTCTTCCTTCGCCGGTGTCCTTGCGCCTTCTTTCGCGGTCTGTTGCCGGCATCGGTGAAGAGAACGGTGAGGGCCGGTTTTAGCCCTCTCTGGCGCGATTTGCTTCTGTTTCTTTTTTTTTTTTTACTTCTTTTTTTTTACTTCTTTTTTTCAGATTCCTTTCTTTTTTTTTCTATATATAAATATATATATATTATATTATATTATATTATATTATATTATATTATATTATATTATATTATATTATACCATAATATAATATAATATATATCCCAATATACTATATATTTCAATTTAATATTATTATTATAATAATAAACAATTATTTTATATTATTATAATAATATTATATTACCATAACCCGGGTACATAAATTTATTTATTTTTGCTTTCGAAAAATAGATATATATGTACATCATATTCTATTTTTATTATTTCTTCGGAAATATAATTTTTTCTTTATTTCGGAGATAAATTCACATTGTGGGAAAATTTTCGGGTTATCATTTTCGGACTAACTTCCTTTCTTGGACTCCCTATATTTTTGCGTTCTGAGTCCATATTTTCAGTCCGTTTGACCAAATTTTATTTGGTTTATTTTGAATTTACTCTAGCTCTTATTTCGGTATTTTAAAATTTACCGACTTTCAATTTCATCAGATAAACTCGAAATGGTATTATTTCTTCCTTATTGATCGATATATCATAAACACTTATTCAAAATGATATATTCTTAAAGAAATAACACAAAAATTTGGGTCTTACATTTCCTCCCCCCTTAAGAAATTTGGTCCTCCAAATTAAAACCAAGTTAATCCTCGAAGAGTCGGGGGTACTTCTCCCGCATCAGGCTCTCTAACTCCCACGTAACCTTCTCTGAAGTGTAGTGTTGCCAGAGAACCTTAACAAGAGGAATCATTTATTCCGTAGCACTTTCTTTTTCTTATTTAGTATCAGGATCGGTCTCTTTACATATGTTAAATTATCTTTGAGCTCTAATGGCTCATACCGAATCACATGACTTGGATCTGGATGGTACTTTTGAAACATCGATACGTGGAAGACATTATGAATGCTAGCCAACTCCGGTGGCAACGCAATTCTATAAACCTTATCTCCCACACGCTCCAGTATCTCAAACGGTCCGATATACTGATGGCTCAACTTACCCTTCTTACCGAACCTCATAATCCCTTTCGAAATAGAGACTTTCAAAAATATCGAGTCACCCATAGTGAACTCTAGTGGCCTTCGTCTTATGTCAGTGTAGCTTTTCTGCCTACTCTGAGTTGTTCGCAATTTCTCACATATTAGTTGAACAACCTCAGAGGTTTGCTGTACCAAATCAGGAGCAAACATTTTCCTCTCACCCACTTCTTCCCAACAAATAGGGAAACGACACCTTTTACCATACAAGGTTTCATATGGTGCTATCCCGATACTTGAGTAATAGCTATTGTTGTATGCAAATTCGGCTAACGACAGGTGATCATCCCAGAAGCCTTTAAAATCCATAACACTTGCTTTCAACATATCCTCTAACGTTTGAATGGTTCTCTCGGATTGACCATCAGTTTGAGGATGGAAAGCAATACTGAAACTCAATCGGGTTCCCATAGCTTCCTGAGATTGTTCCCAAAAATGAGAAGTGAAGCTAAAATCCCTATCCGATACGATGCTCACTGGAACACCATGTAGCCTCACAATTTCCTGTACATATAACTCTGTCCAAACTACTCAAAGTATCTGTAGATCTCATAGCTAGAAAGTGGGCGGATTTCGTCAATCTGTCAACCACTACCCAGATAGCATCGTGGTTCCTCTTAGTCTTTGGCAATCCCATGATGAAATCCATGGTGACATGCTCCCATTTCCATGTTGGTACTGGTAGAGGCTGCAACAACCCTGCAGGCTTTTGATACTCTACCTTTACTTGCTGACATACTAGACATCTTGCCATAAACTCTGTGATATCTCTTTTCATGTCTGACCACTAATACACTTTTCGGAGGTTCTAGTATAGCTTATTACCTCCCGAATGCAATGTGTATCTCGATGAATGAGCTTCAGTTAATATCAACCTCTTTAGTTTCGGGTCATTGGGAACGCAAATTCTGCCTCTAAACCTCAGTAGGCCATCATCACTCACAAAGAAATTGGCCACATCACCCCTCTGAATCTGACTAATCCGATCATCACACAGCGGATTGGCTAGCTGAGCCTATCGTATCCGGTCAATCAAATCTGGTTCCACTCGCAGGCTAGCTATCACACAGTCTCTGTCAATATCAAGAGGGTCTATATCCAACCTGAGGTGAGCAAACTGCTCGAGTAGCTCATATTCCTTAACCATCATGTGTGATACCATTCTGAGGCTCTTTCTACTTAGGGCATCAGCCACAACATTAGCCTTTCTTGGATGGTACAATATCTCGCACTCAAATTTTTTTTTAAAGCTCAATCTATCGTCTTTGCCTCATATTTAACTCTAACAGATATTTGAGGCTCTTACAATCTGTATACACCTTAAATTTCTTACCGTATTAGTAGTGGCGCCATATTTTCAATGCAAGTACCATGGCTGCCCACTCTAAATCATAGGTCCGATAGTTCCTTTCATAGTCCTTAAGCTGTCTGGATCCATAGGCTACTACCTTCCTGTCATGCATCAACACACAACCCAATCCCTGTCCAGAGGCATTTGTGTACACTGAGTAACCTCCCGAACTGGTGGGTATGGTGAGAATAGGTGCGGTGGTCAGTCTGTGTTTTAGCTCGTAGAAACTTTTCTCACACTTATCATCTCACTCGAATATCACATTCTTTCGGGTGAGATGAGTTAACGGAGCAGCCAGCTTAGAGAATCTTTCGACAAATTGTCGATAATAACCTGCTAAACCCAGAAAACTTCAGATTTTTGTAATCGTCTTGGGTCTATCCCACTGTACCACTGCCTCTATCTTAGACGGATCCACTGATACACCGTCTCTCGAGACTACATGACCCAAAAATGATATTTCACACAGCCAAAAATCACACTTATCCAGTTTAGCATACAACTCCTGATCTCGGAGGGTCTGCAATACTATTTTCAAATGCTGCGCATGCTCTTTCCGAGACTTCGAATACACCAAGATGTCATCTTTAAAGACAATCACGAATCTATCCAGGTATGGCTTAAACACATCATTCATCAAAGCCATAAACGCTGCAGGAGCATTCGTCAACCCAAATGGCATAACCAAAAATTCATAATGGCCATAACGGGTACGGAACACGGTCTTAGGTACATCTCCACTTTGAATCCGTAACTGATGATACCAAGACCTCAGATCACTCTTTAAAAAGCTCTGTGTTCCTTGCAACTGATCCAATAGATCATCAATCCGTGGAAGGTAATATTTATTCTTGATGGTAGCCTTATTCAACAACCGATAGTCTATACACAGTCGGAGACTCCCATCTTTCCTCCTCACACACAGAACCGGTGCTCCCTAAGGTGATACACTCGGTCTGATAAACCCCTTTGTCTAACAGCTCTTGTAACTATTTCTTTAGCTCCTCTAATTCCACTGGAGCCATTCGATACAGTGGTTTGGATATCGATTCAGTTCCAGGCACCAAGCAATACAGAATTCTATGTCTCTATCTGGTGACAATCTTGAAAATTCTTTCGAAAAGACATCAGGGAATTCTCGCACCACTGAGATGTCAACCATATCCGGATACACCTTATCCAAATCAACCACATAGGCTATAAAATCTTCAACACATTATAGTCACATTTGATTAGTAAAATCATCCGTCTTTGGATATAATCTACTATTTCTTTCATTACTTTGCAAAGCTTACAACATGCTTTTCAGGGGTAGGAAACATTACTGTCTTAGCATAATAGTCTAAGACGGCTTGGTTTGCAGCTAACCAATCTATTCCTAAGATTACATCAAAATCTCTCATGTATAACAAAATCAGATTGGCTAACATCTCATTTTCCCATACTTTCAGTTTACAACCATTACACATATACTCTATCATTACATTCTCTTTAAGTGGAGTGCTTATAAGTAATGTTCTACCTAGAGGTACAAGTATTACATGTTCAATCAATTTACATGCAAAGGTAGGCGATGTGAATGAATGCGTGGCACCAGGATTAATCAATGTTAATGCTTTAAAATCAAAAACTAGGATGGTACCTTTTATCACATCCTTAGAAGTCTCTGCAGAAGCCTGGTCCAAAGCAAACACTCGCCCACGACCAACATCTTGTTTCCCTTTCTCTTCAGCTGTGGCTTTCCTCTTAGGTGTAGGTGTATTACCTGTAGCCTTCTCTGGCTCTTTGTCCTTCTGTGGGGTTGTATCGATCAACTCTGGGTATTCACGAGCTATGTGCCTTGCTTTACGGCATCTATAACATAATCTCGTCATAGGGCATGGTCTACCCTCATGATATCTACCACACGTCCAGCATTTTTCGGTGCTAGGTCTGGGTCCACCAATAACAATGCCCGTGGCCCTCGGTACTGGATGAACTGGAGGCTTCATAGGCCCCTCTTGCATCTTCTCAATCTTAGGCCTCTTACCGAATAACCTTCGGTCATTTTGAAACCCTCTGTCATCAACTGACATCTTTCGGTCTCTATCTCTGCCTTTACTACTCTTACTCAACTCCGAGGCATGCAAATCATAATCTTGCTCACACAACTGAGCTTTGCGTACTGCCTCGTCATAGGTGGTAATGTCCAGTGGAGCTAGTCGAGCTCTAATGGAAGGTCTCAATTCCTCTAGGAATTTTTGAACCATTCTCTCTTATAGGCCCATAGTCACTGTATCATATCTACCCAGGGATGTGAATCCGGATTCATACTCATCTACGGATCGGGTTCCCTGAGTCAATGTCATGAACTCCATCTGCATCTTCCTCCGTGCAGTGGTTGGAATGTACTGCCTCCTGAAGGCATCCAGAAATATATTCCATGTCACAACCGGGTGTCGGGCACTCAACATCGGCTGTGTGGCCACCCACCAATGTTTGGCTTCATCCTCTAATACAAAAGCCGTAAAGGTGACCTTCTTTGTGTCAGAGCAATGGAAGAATCGGTAGAGTTTCTCCATACTGCGTATCCAATACTCAGTTGACACTGGGTTCTTCACCCCACTAAATGAAGGTGGTCCAAATTTTCAGAATTCTCTCAGTCTTCCCAGATTACAATCATAAATTCCCTCTCTACCAACCTGTCGTGGAGTTACAGGATCCTCAACTCGTGGAGGAATGTCCTGAACTGGAGGAGGTGCAGGTATCTCTGCCTCTGCAACCTGAGGTCTCGGTGAAGGCTGTGCAGGCTCATCTCTCTCAGGTACAGCAGCCTGACCTAGAGGGTTTTCCCCTCTACCCTCCATTCTGGCCAAAGCCTGTGTAAACATTTCCATAACCACGTCTACACTGCGCTGTAACTACGCTATGCGGGCCTCAACGGCCTCACTAAGCTCTGGTGGATCTCTTCTAGAACTAGACCCACTACGTCTCTTAGGCTCATCTCTATGCCCCTAAAAGCGTGAACTCTCTCCTCTACGAGTACGTCGTCTATCAGACATCCTGCATACTCAAAATAAGTGTCTCAGTCACATTTTTCAGCTTGGTATACACATTTATATCCTAATAATGCACAGTACTTTAGGGATGTATAATTTCCTAATGACTCACATCAGACCAACTCAGCTCTGATACCATTTCTGTCACGACCTCTACCCTCTTCTCGTGAACTTACCTTATTACTTACCACTTACAGTTGGGTTGTGAGTCAAATCCAATCCACATCTCAATTAAATTCATTTTAATAAATGAAAGAGAATAGAAACTGGACTGTTATAGATTATGCGGAAGCGTTTACCTCAGTTTCTATTAATTATACATCCCTTTCGTACAAAATAATATTAGACTGTGCATTAATTTACATGATACATTTTTTTCAGTAGTGTATACCTTTTTGTACAGCTGGATAACTAGAGAACACCATAGCAGGAACGACTGCAGTACTCACTACTGCGTAATATCTGTGGAGGAGAAATAAGGGGGTGAGCATAACGCGCTCAGTATGAAAAATATGCAAGCAGGTAGATAACCACACTATCTACATGCTAAAATACATATATGTTCATTTTCCTTATAAGACAATATGCATGTTCTTTAAAAACAACTTCCATCAATGCGAAACCATTAATTCTCTAGATAGTATATGCATATCCACACAGTTCATCATTTAAAACCACACAGGTTTAACTTCACACAGTAGCACACAGCTTCACATAAATCATCTTTCAAAACCACACAGGTTTACATAGCATAATCTATTTACACAAATCACAGATAGAAAATGCTTTATACTTTGTAAATCAATTACATGATGAGACATAAATCATGGATTAACATATCCCCAGACACACAGCAAGGGAAGATATCTATCACCTCACACAGTAGTGACAATCAAGACTTATGGCCATAGTCGAATTTCAGGCGATCACGGATCAAGTGTGCGGGAATCCCATGCTTAGGGAGGCGGATCAACCATCCCGTCAGCTCACTAAGATCACTAAGATATCACGGTACATCGTACTCTGTGGTTTACCTCACGGTACAACGTACTCCGAGGATCCTTATATATTGTGACATAGCTGAGGGGACCGAGTAATCTCGAGGTCTACCACCTCAGTATCACTATCATCCATTTCCATGTCTCAAAATCACATACAAGCAGGTCAGTGCAAGAACACCTAGCATCACACAACGACTGCAGCACGGTTTATTCATCACACAGCAATATCATAAACCCTCGTGCAAGCTCTCGAATGGAACACACAGTATGATCGAGGCATCAAGCACGATTTTACTTATCACACAAAAGCTCAAGAGACTACGTGCGAGCAACTCAGAGTAGAACATAGCATATTTGAGGCATCGAGCACGAATGTGAGCTCTCGGATGGAATACACAGTATTATCGAGGCATCAAGCACTGTTGTCTCATCACTTTAAATCGAGAGGGTCGCATGTGAGCATAACCAGAGCAAGATCACTAAGAAATGCTCTTTGGCTCAAACATGATTCCCAAAACCTAGTGCGAGTAGCTCGAGTGGAATCACACAACGTCACTCGAGACATCGAGCACTCTTTTGTTTTTCTTAAAATCCCTTTTTAAAATAATGTGTGAGCGGGGTTGGTCAATCTACCGTTGCCTCTCATGCTCTAGCACTATTTCACACAGAAAAGAATAGAAATGGCTCCATGTAGAGTCATGAGTGAGAAGGCAATTCTCCCTTCAGTCACTCTTTAAAACACATTACATGTACTTGGTTAAATCGGGAGCCTGTCATTCTTTCTCAAAACGTTTGCAAGACCTCTTTTCACACAAGCATAGAAGTCATGCAACATTTGACTTATTCTTATACGTAGTTTTCTACTTAGATATATCGATATCTATGTATTTATCGCATACATTGCACACAGCAGATAAGAAAATATACGTATAGCTATCTCTATAGCTTACATAAGTCCCTTACCTTGAATTGTGTTGACTGTGAATTCAATTTCCTCTATCCCCTCAGATTACGCAGTCTATTTGGCTCCGGATGTATTCTCGAAAGTCGAATCTTTCTTTGGTGACACGTAAATCGAGATCTGCTTGAACTTGTACACGTCGCCTACCCTTTTTTCGATACACAGCAATATATATTTAAACTGGTTAATTTCGATCTAAAATAAATTCAAATTAATTATCCAAAAAATAATTCGATTGATTTTTGATCACTTACCAGTCTACTGCAGTGCCGAGATAACACTGAATTTTTTTCTAAATTTTTTTTCTCTCTCCTTTTTCTCTCTCTTACTGAACAGGTTCTGACCGGTTCAGTCCCTTTTCACACTGAACCAGTCTGATACAATTCAGTGGGGAATTAGCCGTTGTCGACGTTGCTAACCGGTTCTCGGGGTGGGTCGGCCACCGTTGGGTGCGCCTCGGCCTGGGGAAGCTTCGCCTGGCTTGGCTCGACCCAGATCGCCGCCAGTGCCGACGAATCTTCCTTTCTCTCCCGCGGCCTCCTCTCCACCGATCTCCCTTTTTCGGCCGTTCCACCTCGCGTGACGGCGTTCCGGCACTCCCCTCGTGCCGGTCTTCCTTCGCCGGTGTCCTTGCGCCTTCTTTCGTGGTCTGTTGCCGGCGTCGGTGAAGAGAACGGTGAAGGTCGATTTTAGCCCTCTCTCGTGCGATTTGCTTCTGTTTTTTTTTTACTTCTTTTTTTTTTAGATTCCTTTCTTTTTTTTCTATATATAAATATATATTATATTATATCATACCATAATATAATATAATATATATCCCAATATACTAATATATTTCAATTTAATATTATTATTATAATAATAAATAATTATTTTATATTATTATAATAATATTATATTACCATAACTCGGGTACATAAATTTATTTATTTTTGCTTTCGAAAAATAGATATATATGTACATCAGATTCTATTTTTATTATTTCTCCAGAAATATAATTTTTTTCTTTATTTCGGAGATAAATTCACATTGTGGGAAAATTTTCGGGTTATCATTTTCGGACTAACTTCCCTTCTTGGACTCCCTATATTTTTGCGTTCTGAGTCCATATTTTCAGTCCATTTGACCAAATTTTATTCGGTTTATTTTAAATTTACCCTAACTCTTATTTCGGTATCTTAAAATATACCGACTTTCAATTTCATCAGATAAACTCGAAATGGTATTATTTCTTTCTTATTGATCGATATATCATAAACACTTATTCAAAATGATATATTCTTAAAGAAATAACACAAAAATTCGGGTCTTACAACTATGTCCAACAACGAAAGCATGATGATTGTGTTAGTATATGTTGATGATTTAATTGTTGTAGGTAATGACAAAAAGAGGTGTGAGCAGTTCAAACGATATCTCCAAAGTTGTTTTCACATTAAAGATCTGGGCAAGTTGTGATATTTACTTGGTTTAGAGGTGAAGCAAACCACAGAGGGTATTTATCTCAGTCAACAGAAGTATGCAAGAGACGTAATGGAGGAATCAGGTTTTGAAAACCTCAAAGTTGTTTCAACTCCTGTTCCTCAACAACATGGCATCTCAATCAAAACGGGTACGCTGTTAGAAGATGCATCAGCTTATCAAAGACTTGTTGGATGGATTTCCTACCTCACTCTCACATGACCAGATTTAACATTTGGGGTTCATTTGCTCAGTCAGTTTTTACAACGTCCAAGGCAACCTCACATGGATCTAGTAAGAAGAATTGTTCGATATCTTGCCTCAACAACAACAAATGGTGTGTTCTTTCCAAAGAATAACCAGCTCACACTACGTGCTTACTGCGATGCAGATTGGAGCACTTGCCCAACCACAAGACGGTCTGTAACAGGTTTTGTCACATTTCTTGGGGCTGCATTAATCACTTGGAGATCTAAGAAGCAAAATACTATTTCCTTATCTTCTGCTGAAGCTGAATATAGGGCAATGGCAAAGACGACTAAAGAAATTGTATGGTTAATCAGTTTGCTCAAGGATATGTTCACCATTGTGCCTCAACCAATTGACTTGTTTTGCGACAACAAAGTAGCCATTCACATTGCCTCCAATTCTGTCTTTCATGAGAGGACCAAACATATTGAAATAGATTGTCATTTTGTACGTCTCAAATACCAAGCAAAAGTTTTGAACTTGAAATATGTGCCTTCCCACCAGCAACTTGCAGATGTCTTCATTAAAGCTCTTGGGAATGATATATTCTGTTCACTGATGCGTGATATCGGGCTTAGGGAGGCTCACACATCAGCTTGAGGGAGGCATTGTCAAGCACCACGAGAATATTCACCTATGACAAGCTATGATGTGTTCCTCTCCACATCAGCTTGAGGGAGGCTATCAAGAATCAAGAATGAGGTATTCTCGTTCCAAACAAATCAAGTCTATTCCAAAGATTAAGCCTCTAAAGAATCAAGAAATAGTTGACTCATTTAATGTAGATACTTGTCATGTATATATATATATATATATATATATATATATATATATATATAATACATACACAGAAATTTTCTCTCTTAATTTCTTTTACACTGAATTTGACGCTAAACATCAACAAGAAAAAGTGAAACAACACCACAGATGGGTTTAAGGACCCTAAGAGCGAGAAATTGTGCTTAATTGATGCAGTCTAACGTTGTGGCTTATTTAAAAACAATGATAATGATCTTCACTTTCAACTTCTCAGATAACAAGGATTTAATGTTTGATTCGACAAGTTACTAATTCCCGATCAAACCTTGAGCTTGTTATTAAAAGTTGGTCAGTTTTTGGCAGCTTTATCTTTACTTCTTCTCTAATGATTGAACAGAAATATTTAAGAAGTTTAAAGATAACAAAGGAAACTTCTAGGGTCCTTAAATGATGATACCCAAGGCATACTAGAATTTTGTGAAGCTGTGCATCTGTAGGTGCAAGGTGAAGACACACTCAAAGTGTAAGTAATACTAAAATTCATTCTAAATATGCCATGCTGTTGGATTCTGCCATTAAGGTTTCGATATATTTCAAATGGTGCAAATAATTGAACTATGCAACCAAGTTCTCCTTCGAACAAGACAGATTGCTGGAGTTATATTAGTGGATATTGGGAGTGTAATATAACCAAAGAACACTTGTAGAAAGTTATTAACAAAATTAATTGCTTTTAACTCAATTTTAGATGATAGTTATGATGCCTGGCTAAACCCTAGAACTAGTTTATATCTTGAAGAAGTAAATGGAATTGAATTCCCTGGCTAAACCCTAGAACTAGTTTATATCTTCAAGAACTAGTTACAAGGAACATGATTCCTATACACTTTGGAAAAGCTGTAAGGGAAGGAGTCTAGGCTTTACTTGTATATCCAATTTCAGCTTAAGTTGAATAAATCAATCCGCCAGGAACTCAAGCAAGATTGCAGGTTTCGATTTTTACTTTTGAAATTGAAAATTATTAATCTTCTGAAATTTATTTTAATGCAATTCAAAATTTCTGTATTGCCTTTTTTCTTCCCTGAAAAACCTGCACGCACCTTTCTGAGGCTTGATGTGTTATATGGAACCCCTAGGGGCAGTGGACAATGCTTCGTTATAGAAATTTTTATGATGTGGGAAATTGATAGAGCAATGCCTCATATCAATGTCAAACATAATTTTACAGGCTTTTAACGCAGTCTAATTATAACTCTCATATATCTCAGTTGTGTCGATTGGATAGCTCCCTAGTACTCGTAAAAATGTTGCAAACTCCTGTATTGTTTAACATTAACATCTACAATCCTAATAGGTAATAGATGATTCGATGTAGAGGATCGAAAGAACGTAAGAAGCAACCTTTAGATGTTCGAGAGCATTTTTTGCCCTTTGATCAGCCATTGATACTTCAATGTCCGCATAGAAAAGGTAATTGAAGTATCTAGCATGAAAACATACATAAGATTAGCCCAAAATATGTTCAAATTTACCTCAGCCAATTCATAGCTTGGATAATGTGGATATATGTATACCCATTGGCTTTGTTATTATTAGCCATTGATGCTTGCAAAGGTTGGTTTCTCAAGGGACGACTTTCTATCTGGTTGAAGGAAACAATGGAGATGCTGTCAATATACGACCTAGCTAAAGGGCATATTGAACAAGAGTTGGCAATCGCAGATTGGTATACTTACCTTTAAAAGGTTGATTTGCCGCAAGGTAAAAATAGAAAGCGCTTTAGAAAGCATACCTGGACCCTCCTTTAATGAGAAAACTATAGTTGTCTGCGATTTTTCATTACAAATGGGAGATTGTTAATATATCAAATCTACTTTTGAACTCTTACCTCACAAACTAATTAAACTTTAGGATTTAATCAATGATTTTCTAATGAAATTGATTGATCTAGAAGGAATTGACTTTTAAGGAGACGTGGTTAATTAATGTAGTGATAAAATTGATTACTATAGAGGTAAGATTAAAATTAATTGTGGGATATACATGTGTTTGGATGTAAATGCAACGGTAACGATTAGATGAAGTATAGTGATAAGATAAAAATCACTATTAAAAACATTAGATTAAAATTGTATAAAATAAATTGTTATAATTATGAAATTTATAAATAATAAAAAATATTAAAATTAATTTTAAATAAAATAATACTTTTGATAATAAATATATAATATTTATGTGCATTATTGCTTATGTTATTATTTCTTTAATTATTTAAATAAATATTTTTATTCATTTATTTTACGCTTTGTCTCTTCCTCATGGCTCAACCCCCACTTCATCCCCAAAACCCACCAATAGCCTACATATGTTCATGTTCAATGCCAAACTCAAGAACTAGAGTTCGCACAGGGTAGAATAGCCACCTATAGCCACATACGACCAAGCCACGCAAAGCAAAAATTGAAGCTAGAAACAATTAGAATGGTCACATACAACCAAGTCAAACAAAGCAAAAATTGAAGCTAGAAACAATCACACTCTACCCAATCTAAAAAAAGCTCACACAAAATTTCACATTCAGATGCATCCTAGCAATGCAAGCATATCAAACCTCTTTCTCCTTTTATAATTTCTATAAACCAAAATATAAAATTCAAAATTAAACAAGCCAGAATCAAATATTGTCACACTAGAAAATGAATCCAGAAAACTCACAATAAACCACAAAAATAAAATTCACACAGCCGTTCAAGGGGAAAAGAAAAAAAAAAAAAAAAAAACCCCTTTGAAGTCAAGTGGCTTTTTTGTTTTCAGAATTTTTGAAAAACTAAGGTTGGAAGTGGAGAGAGGAGGCTAAGGAGAAGAATTTGACGTTTTTGGAGTCAAAAGGCTGCCAACCAGAGACAGGCAACTACAAAGGGGCGGCGACTGATGCCGGCCGATTTGGTGGAGGATGGAAGAAAGAGGAGAGATATGTGAGAGGTTCTTTCTGTGTGCGCATGTGTCAGTGAAAATGAAAAAAAAAAATTACAAAAAAAAATTAATAGCTTTTATAGTGTAAAACAAGAAAAAATAGTATTATTCCAAAAGAAAAAGTTTGTAAAATTAGGTTTTTATTTTAAAATATTTTTTTTTTAAAATGATTTTTTTTTTACAATTTTCATTTTTAATTCGTATGAATGAATTTATTTTTATTTTATTACTTCTACAATTATTTTTTATAAATATTATTATTTATGATATATTTAAATTTTAAAATTTTTTTCTTATAAGCAAAAAAAAAAAAAAACCACCCAAGGCGGGGGGAAGTATAATTAATAATCAACACATGCATTAATACAAACGCATGCAACGTGGTATTGAAAAACAATGAACAGCTAGCATATGCAGTTGTTCCGTCACTGAAATGCTGACCTTGAATGGTCTATCGGTGCCTGGAGTTAGGGGTTCCCTGGCTAGCACCAGGAATCGAGTGACATTATTGCAATCATGCTGCCGAAGCACCAAATGTAATTAAAGAAAAAGGAGAGTGAGAATTGTGTCCATAAATGTACAAAACTACAAAGCCAATAAGTAAGATTTTATCTAATGAATGTGTAAACCTGAATATTTCGAGCAAGGATGTTCAGACCGTACATCGCTGCAGCTGATGCACTAGCAATTGCTCCTGTATCTTTTATTTTTTGGACAGCCACTTGCTACATCTGTTCACGATGTACGTACCATATATCAACAAATCATCAGTGTCTCAATCAACTTTATAATTAAGAACTGCTTGATCTATACCTTCAGTATTATTCACTGCTTCTCAGACCAATCTCAACTCTGTCAAGGTCTTCTCACACTGAGCAAGAGCCTGAAACATGGCGTAGCATTTCAATTATTGTAGTGTAAATCAGTAATTATTTTTTTTATATTACATATTAAATTAATTTTTATTTACGTTACACGTTATATAATTGACGTTGATTTAAAAAAATTAATTGAAAAAGAATTTAAATATAATATTTTTAATTTTTATAAAATATTTTTATTCAAAAATTTAATGAAATTTTATGCTATTAATTCAACATTTTGGGATTTCGAGTAATTTTTATACGAGAAATGAACGAGAGGGGAACTTTAGAATGGCTATGCATTATCATACTCAAGGATGGCTAAGAACCCCTTTCAAATCTTCAAGTTTAACACCATTGTTGGCCAGCAGGCAATGGGCAAAAGCAAGTTCCACTTCCCCCACGATATGCAAATTGTGGCTGAGTAATAGGTCGTAATTTCTATGGATGCTACTGTTAGGAATATTATAATTACATAATATTTATGTTCAGAATTTCATATTCAATCATCAAGAAAATTAGAATACGGAAGCGTACTTGGATCCATTGAAATTGATTGATTGGGGTTAGCAGTCTTCCAATCTAAACCTTTTATTTATGAGAGAAAACCTTAGTTCACTCACTGATAGGATATGAGAATGAGAAAAAATTACGTTTAGACTGGGGACCATAACCTATTTATAACTGAAGTATATTTTATCCTATTTTGGCCCATCATTAAAATAGAATAAAATATCAGATCTCTACACATTGTAAAGCTCATACCAATTGAGATGCACTGAAGTCCAATAACTTTATTTGATCACTTTTAAATGGACTAAAACAAATTAGATAGCCTGTAATGTACAATAAATTGATATATGTAGGCCCACACAAATAATTTCTCAACAATCTCCCACTTGGGCCATCAATTATATCAACATAGGATCAAAACGATCTTCGTTACATATATTCCGTAACTAGACCCATCAATGGTCACGTATATTAATATAATCAACGACATAGATCAAGTATGGATGTGTAACATGAAAATTATATGAAACGTTATCCCTTAACATGCCTATTTTCAACTGGCCCTACTTTATCATTCTTTCAAGACTTTATGCATACTATTACTGAAAGAATATTACTTTATTTCAGAGTTTTCAATAATAACAAAAATACTGTATTTTGATCAGAAAAATCTCAATAACAAATGAACATTAAGAAACAAGCTTCCACTATACAAGTATATCATCAAGATGAACCACATCCATACGAGCTACATGCTCATGAAACACCTTAGGTGGTACTCCCTTTGTAAGCGGATCCGCAATCATGGAATTTGTATTTATATGTTCAATAGTAATTTGAAGACTCTGAACTCTCTCCTTAACAACAAGAAACTTAATGTCAATATGCTTTGACTCCGACGAGCTTCTGTTGTTCTTAAAGTATAATTCAGCGGCTTTATTATCACAATTAATCTTCAATGACCTCTCAATACCATCGACAAAGCACAACCCGGTGATAAAATTCTGCAACCATATTGCTTGGTTCGATGCCTCATAACAGGCTATAAATTCTGCCTCCATGGTGGAATAAGCTATGAGTGACTGCTTTACACTCTTCCATGAGACAACTCCTCCGGCTAACATGAAAATATAGCCAGAAGTAGATTTTTTGCTATCAAGGCAACCAGCAAAATCGGAGTCTGAATACCCAATGATCTCTAAATGATCTGACTTCCGATATGTGAGCATGTAATTTTTAGTTCTCTGTAGATACTGCATAACCCTCTTTACTGCTTTCCAATGATCCTTACCAGGGTTACTTAAATATCTGCCAAGCATTCCAACTATGTACACAATATCCGGACGCGTAAAGACTTTAGCATACATAAGACTCCCTACTGCTGAGGCATAAGGAATCTTTTGCATCTCTTTCTTTTCAATCTCATTTATTTGGGCATTGAAGCAAACTAAATTTATCACATTTAGCAATAGGTGTATCTCCTGATGCACAATTCTCCATGTCAAATATGCTAAGCACCTTATTGATATATGCCTTTTGTGATAAGCCAAGTATTTTACGAGAATGATCTCGATGGATCTGTATGCCCAACACAAAATGTGCATCCCCAAGATCTTTCATTTTAAAATTACTTGACAAAAATCTCTTGGTTTCATGCAACAAGCCTATATCACTGCTTGCTAGCAGAATATCGTCAACATAAAGAACCATAAGAATAAACTTATTCCCACTAATCTTGTGATAAATACATTGATCAACAGTGTTCTCTTTAAAACCGAATGAGGTAATCACTTGATCAAATTTTCGGTACCATTGACGGGATGCTTGCTTTAAACCATAGATGGATTTCTTTAATTTGCATACCAGATGTTTCGAATTATCCGACACGAAATTTTCTGGTTACACCATATAAATTACTTCTTTAATGTCTCCATTGAGAAACGTTGTCTTTACATCCATCTGATGTAACTCTAAATTATAATGAGCTACAAGTGCCATAATGATTCTAAAAGAGTCTTTTGATGAAACTGGAGAGAAAGTCTCTTTATAGTCAATGCCTTCCTTTTGAGTGAAACCTTTGGCGACTAGACGTGCTTTATATCTTTCGATATTGCCTTTCGAATCTCGTTTGATTTTAAAAATTCATTTACAACCAATCGGTTTCGCTCCATTGATTTCATGTCATCTTTCATGGCCTCTATCCAATGTTGGGAGTGAACACTTTGTTTGGCTTCAGTGAAAGATGTTGGATCATCTTCCATTCCTATATTAAACTCATGTTCTTGGAGATAAACGATATAATCATATGGAATCGCTGATCTCCTCTCCCTAGATGATCTCCTTAATGGAACTTCCAATTGAGGTTGTTGTTGCTCCTCTAATTAAATAGGAACTGGCTCTTCAATATAAGTAAGAGGTAACCCAGGAGTATCTTGATAACCTGTATTTGTATCTTGAACAACGCCAGACATAATTGCCTAATCATTTTCAATTGAACTGTAGGAACATTGACATGTTCTTCTTCAAAGACAAGATCTATAGGTTTAACACTCCCACTATATTCAACATCCTCAATGAACTTAGCATTTTCATCTCGAAAAAGGATTTACTTGAGGGATCATAAAACTTGAAACCCCTCGATCTTTCTGAGTATCCAACAAAGTAGCAGCTTACTGTTCTTGAGTCCAATTTCCTTTCGTTATGCTTGTATGGCCTTACCTTCAGCTGGACAACCCCAAACATGTAAGTGCCTAATACTAGGCTTCTTTCCTGTCCATGACTCATATGGGGTTTTAGCTACTGCTTTACTTGGAACTCGATTAAGGATATACACTGCAGTCTTTAAAGCTTCTCCCCAAAGTGACTCTGGTAAAGAAGAATGATTTATCATACTTCTCACCATATCCTTTAGGGTCAGATTTCGTTTCTTAGCTACACCATTTTGACTTGGAGTTCCTGGTATGGTGTATTGAGGAACGATCTCACATTCTACTAAATACCTTGCAAAGGGTCCTAGACGTTGTTCACCTTATCAGTCATATCTATCATAGTATTCGCCACCACGGTAAGATTTAACGGCTTTAATTTTTCTACCAAGTTGATTTTCAACTTCAGCTTTATAGTTCTTGAAAACGTCCAACGACTGAGACTTCTCATGAATTAAGTATAGGTACCCATAGCGAGAATAATCGTCTATGAAAGTAATAAAATACTGTTGACCATTCCAAGAAGCCGTAGGGAATGGACCACATATATCAGTATGAATTAATTCCAAGACGTTTGAACTCCTTTTGGCACCTATTTTCTTGATATTTGTTTGTTTTCCCTTAATACACTCAATACAGATTTTGAAATCTGAAAATTCAAGGGAATCGAGAATTCCTTCTGACACAAGTCTTTGTATTCTTTGTTCAGAAATATGCCCTAAACGCTTGTGCCATAACATAGAAGAATTCTCATTAATTAATTTACACTTTATACCATAATTATTTATATGCAAGCATTCATTAACACATAAGGCATGTAGGTCCAATTTATATAAATTGTCAACTAAAGAACCGGTACCAATAAAATTTGAATACTGAAAGAGACTAAATTTTTCATTTCCAAATGAACAAGAATAACCCAATTTGTCCAAATTAGAAACAGAAATCAAATTCCGTCTAAATGACGGTACATAAAAAGTTTCGTCCAAATCTAAATAATAATCAGATTCTAACTTTAATCTGAATAGACCAATAGCCTCAACAAGAGCTTTCTCGTCATTTCCCATATAGATGAAACTTTTATCATCAGTTGGCTTTCTGCTCCTTAGACAGCCCTGCATTGTCACACTTATGTGAGTAGTTGCACCTGTATCTATCCACCAAGTGTGATTGGGTACTAAAGCCAAATTAACTTCAGAACAAACAAAGTTGAGAAGTTTACCCCTTTTGGCAAGCCATTTTTCGTACTTGGAACAATCCTTCTTCACATGTCCATCCTTACGGCAGAAGAAACAAGTGATCACCTTATCTTGTTTCTGCTGCCCCTTAGGCTGTGAAGTTCCAATGTTTGCGGTGCTTTTTCCTGTATTGTTCTTTTTCCTTTTCTTGTTGGCAACATTACCATTAGAAGAAAATGTTAATTGAGCACTTTCTATCTTATCTTGTTTCAATCTCTCTTCCTCTTGCACACACTGAGCAATGAGCTCGTTAAGAGTCCATTTCTCCTTTTGAGTATTGTAACTTATCTTAAAGGGATTAAATTGTGAAGGAAGAGATATCAAGATCATGTGCACGCGTATGTCTTCAGACAACTCTAACTTTAGTGCCCTTAATCTTGTAACAAGATTAGACATTTTCATAATGTATTCCCTTATGTTTCCTTTTCCATTATACAGCATTGAAACAAGTTTAGTCAGAATAATACTTGTTTCGACCTTTTCATTTGCAGTAAACCTATCAACAATCTGCTCAAGGAAACTTTTAGCATTTTCTGTCACGACCCCTACCCTCTTCTCGTGAATTTACCTTACTACTTACCACTAACAGTTGGGCTGTGAGTCAAATCCAATCCACCTCTCATATAAATTCATTATAATAAATGAAAGAGAATAGAAACTGGATTGTTATAACTATCCGGAAGCGTTTACCTCAGTTTCTATTAATTTATATATCCCTTTCGTACAAAATATTACTAGACTGTGCATTAATTTACAGGATACATTTTTTTTATCTCAGTAGTGTATACCTTTTTGTACAGCTGGATAACTAGAGAACACCGTAGCAGGGACAACTGCAGTACTCACTACTGCGTAAGATCTGTGGAGGAGAAATAAGGGGGTGAGCATAACGCGCTCAGTAAGGAAAATATGCAAGCAGGTAGATAACCACACTATCTACATGCTAAAATACATATATGTTCATTTTCCTTATAAGACAATATGCATGTTCTTTAAAAACAACTTCCATCAATGCGAAACCATTAATTCGCTAGATGGTATATGCATATCCACACAGTTTATCATTTAAAACTACACAGGTTTAACTTCACACAGTAGCACACAGCTTCACATAGATCATTTTCAAAACCACACAGGTTTACATAGCATAATCTATTTACACAAATCACATATAGAAAATGCTTTATACTTTGTAAATCAGTTACATGTTGAGACAAATCATGGATTAACATATCCGTAAACACACAGCAAGGGAAGATATCTGTCACCTCACACAGTAGTGACAATCAAGACTTATGGCCATAGTCGGATTCCAGGCAATCACGGATCAGGTGTGCGGGAATCCCATGCTTAGGGAGGCGGATCAACCATCCCGTCAGCTCACTAAGATCACTAAGATATCACGGTACATCGTACTCCGTGATTTACCTCGCGGTACAGCATACTCCGAGGATCCTTATATATTGTGACATAGCTGAGGGGATCGAGTAATCTCGAGGTCTACCATCTCAGTATCACTATCATCCATTTCCATATCTCAAAATCACATGCAAGCAGGTTAGTGCAAGAACATCGAGCATCACACGACGGCTGCAACACGATTTATTCATCACACAGCAATATCATAAACCCTCGTGCAAGCTCTCGAATGGAACACACAGTATGATCGAGGCATCAAGCACGATTTTGCTTATCACAAAGAAGCTCAAGAGACTACGTGCGAGCAACTCAGAGTAGAACACAGTATATCTGAGGTATGGAGCACGAATGCGAGCTCTCGGATGGAATACACAGTATTACCGGGACATCAAGCACTGTTATCTCATCATTTTAAATCGAGAGGGTCGTATGTGAGCATAACCAGAGCAAGATCACTAAGAAATGCTCTTTGGCTCAAACATGATTCCCAAAACCTAGTGCGAGTAGCTCGAGTGGAATCACACAACGTCACTCGAGGCATCGAGCACTCTTTTGTTTTTCTCAAAATCTCTTTTTAAAATAATGTGCGAGCGGGGCTGGTCAATCTACCGTTGCCTCTCTTGCTCTAGCACTATTTAACACAGAAAAGAAATAGAAAGGCTCCATGTATAGTCATGAGTGAGAAGGCAATTCTCCCTTCAGTCACTCTTTAAAACACATTACATGCACTTGGTTAAACCGGGAGCCTGTCTATTATCATTCTTTCTCAAAACGTTTGCAAAAACCTCTTTTCACACAATCATAGAAGTCATGCAACTCATCATTTGACTTATTCTTATACGTAGTTTCCTAATTAGATATATCGATATCTATATATTTATCGCATATATTGCACACAGCAGATAAGAAAACATACGTATAGCTATCTCTATAGCTTACATAAGTCCCTTACCTCGAATTGTGTCGACTACGAATTCAATTTCCTCGATCCCCTCGGATTACGCAGTCTAATTGGCTCCGGATGTATTCTCGGAAGCCGAATCTTTCCTTGGTGGCACGTAAGTCGTGATCCGCTTGAACTTGTACACGTCGCCTACCCTTGTTCTGCTACACAACAATATATATTTAAATCGGTTAATTCCGGTTTAAAATAAATTCAAATTAATTATCCGAAAAATAATTCGATCGATTTTCGACCACTTACCAATCTACTGCTGTGCCTGGGTAACACTGAATTTTTTTTAAATTTTTTTCTCTCTCCTCTTTCTCTCTCCTACTGAACCGGTTCGGGCCGGTTCAGCCCCTTTTCACACTGAACCGTTCCGATCTGGTTCAGTGACTAGTTGGTCGTTTTCGACGTTTTCGGCCGATTCCCGGGGTGGGTGTAAGACCCGAAAATTCGGTGTCATTTTTAAGAAATTGATATTAAAAATATGGATTAGTGTAATCTTGATCAAAAATCGAAGAAATAATTTAATTTCGAGTCCAATTGATCAAGATATAAATTATCAGAATTTATCAAAATTTTTGTCTCGAAAAACGAGCCCAAAAATAGTGAAAAATATACCGAAAAGGTAAAATCGGACTGATAAATTCATTTACGAACTAAATGAATTTAATATGAATTTTTGGGATATTTTAGGATTTTTATTATTATTTTAAGAATAAAATAATAATAAAAATATAATATAAAAAAAATCTGTTAAAAAAAAAAAAAAAAGAAAACGAATTGGAAAAAAAAAAAAAAAAGGGATATCGGGGAGAGAGAAAGAGGAAACCGACGGTTTCGGTTTCCTCTCACCGGCGAGCCACCGGCGAGGCTGAGGGGCCGGCGAGGGCCGACGAAGGCAGCCCATCACCGGGCGAACTCGCCAGCGGCCATGACGCGCGGTGGAACGCCGGCAAACGGCAGATCGGAGGGAGGACAGCCGCGGGAGAGAGGGGAAAATCGGACGGCCGTCGGCGCCGATTTGGCCCGAGCCAAGCCAGCCGAAGCCTCCCCAGCCCGAGCCCAGTCGATTGGCGGCGGAATCGCGCCAGGAACCGGCCGGCAGCGCCGGCAACGGCGAAATGGCCACTGAACCGGTTCGGACCGGTTCAGTGTGAAAAGGGACTGAACCGGTCCGAACCGGTTCAGGAGGAGAGAGAAAGAAGAGAGAGAGAAAAAAAAAAAATTTTCATCGGACTTCGGGTAAGTCGATACGAGGTCAAAAGTGGCCGATTTAATTTTCGATAAATTTATTTGAATTATATTTAATCGAAAATTGGCCCGGAAATGAAAAATACGAAATTGTGCAGTTCGACGATTAATTCCGAACGGAAGCCCGATCGAACTTCGATTCGCGCACCATCGCACAATATTGGGTAAGTAAATCTCATTTACGACAATTTATGTGATTAACGCGTAATTAAGATTTAATTTACGCATTTCGGATTAAATTTCGGATTTAGTGAATTATAGTCAAAAATTCGAATAAACTGTCGTAAATGATATTCGGGCTATCCAAAGAGTTTGGAACGAAGCCCAATGGGTATTGATAGGCCCAATGAGCCGATAGACCCTGATGAAAGGAAATAATACGTGAAAACGGGCTTAATACGGATTAAGGCCCGATTAAAGATTTAGGCCCATTTAGAGTAAACGGGCCCAATTAAGTGAAATGAACTGTATTAGATGTGTAATACAGTAGGAAACGTGTAATTAATCCAGTGAATGGTTAAATGCAGCTCCAGAGTCATATTGAGAGTTGACCGGACTGCGAGAATTGGACAGCACAGAGGAAGAGAGGTCACACTACGTGATCAGAGGTAAGGGATCTATGGAAGCTATTAGAGATAGCTGTACGTATTTTCATCGTTGTTTACAGTCAATTAAATTTCGTATAGCGTATAGATATGAAATTTTTGGATAATAACCGAATATGGAAAAATTACGAAAATACCCTTAGACTCGGGAATTTTTGTAAATGCATAAAGTGCATGCAATCCATGTTTTCTCTGTGAAAAAGAGATTTTTGTGAAGCTAAAATGATAGACTGGCTTATGATTTGACTGTATGCATTAACTTGCACGTTTTTCTAAAAAGTGATTTGATTGACGAGTGATTTAATGGGATGTTTCCCTCTCACTTTGTTTTGTACCGTTTTGCATATTGCACTCGGTTTTGAGTACCACTGTGGTGGGAAATAGAGCCAGCTGTCTATTTTGTGTGTGTGAAATCGTGCTGGAGCATGATGAGATCTGTGGATTTATCCAGATCTGCTCCCACTTGATTTTGGTATTACATCTGTACAGACCATGCTGGAGCACTGCTCGCACTGGATTCTGTTGTGATTTGTGATTGAGATCATGCTGGAGCCTTGTGTTGACTGTGTGTCACACTGACTTGCTCGCACTAGATCTGAGACGACAGGCTATGGTTGATAATTTATTTGGTTGGGGTGGTGAGCTATTGACTCAGGCACCTACAACTGTGTGGTAATTGTACCTGGTTCACGGAGTACGCTGTACCGTGTAGACAACATGGAGTACACTGTACCGTGCAACTATGGGGTGTGAGGATTGCGTCTTTGGACTCGGGCATGCTTTGTCATTGCTCTGTTTTGTGATAGTCCTTAGATAGGAGCCGATGGATAGACTAATCCCCTCCTTGGACTCAGAGACACCCGGGCACACCTGATCCGTGATAGCTTGTGGGTCTCGGACTTTGGCCAAATGTTCCATTGGATTTGTGTTGAAATCCCTGCCTAGTCTCATCTGTTTTATTGGTTTCGGTGATGAAACTAATTTTGATTTGATTTCTGTGTTGAAGCCGTTTGAAATGAGATTATGAATTTAAAGTGAGTTTCAATACTGAACACAGAAAGATTTTACTCTGAATGAGTTTTGATATTCGGTTTTGGGCATTAAATTGCTATGTGTTTTACTATGATGGTTTTGTAAATGCCATGAGTTTTTCGGCATAAACCATGCATCATGAGCATCGTGGATAGTTTGATTATCTACTTGCTTTATAAATTAATGAGTGTTTTGAAAAGTAAATGCATTTGTTTTACGAGTTGATAAAACATGCATTATGAGCATCGTAGATAGTGTGGTTATCTACCTGCTTTCATATATTTCTTACTGAGCGCGTTATGCTCATCCCATTATTTTTCCCACCTCTACAGAGCATTTCAGTAGAGTGTATAAGCTGCATCCATCCTACGATCTTTTACACACAGCTATCCAGCAGCATCGAGGTATGCACACATGTACTTTTGTATCTGAATAATAGTGTACAGTGATGTAGTCATGTTATATGGGGGATGTATATGTTAGGCAATGTAAACGAATTTTAAATTCTAAAATGATAATTTTATAAGCTTCTGCAATATTTGTGCCTGGGACGAAAGCATTGCCTGTTATGCATATATATATATAATATATGAAACTGAGTGAGGGATATTGACTCACAGCCCAACAATTAAAATGTGGTAAGTTCGCGAAAAAAAAAATTTGTAGTAATTTTTGTAAATTTGGGTCGCGACAGGAGTGGTATCAGAGCAATGTTGGTCTGATGTGAGTCAGTGTCAGTAATTAAAAAGTATGCATCCCCATGTCACTGTACATTATTAGATACAATTGTGTGTACCGAGCTGTGATTAAACTGAGAATTAACTGTGTATGCGGGACGATAGAGATGTCTGATGGACATCGCCGCAGAGGAGAGAGTTCGCGTTCTCGGGGCCATAGAGAGTAGGTCCGAGAGACGCTGTGATAGGTTTGAGAAACCTTGTGAATCGTCATGTGATCATATTCCATCAGGTCCAGCTGAGACTATTGATGTTCGTGTTACGAGATTAGAGCGGAGTTGGAACACATTTATGGAGTTGTTCACTCAGGCTAACTTGACTATGGCTAGGTTAGAGAGTAGGTAAGGTCCGGCTGCTCAGACGACTCATACTGAGCCGGCAGTTGCTCCTGAGACACCTGCACCTATGCCACGTGTTGGTCAGACCCCTGTACCACCTGTAGTTCCATGACAAACTGGAGAGGATTCAGGGTTTGATTGTGAGTTTGACCGATTGAGGCAGTTTCGGAGCTTAAGCCTCCATCGTTCAGTGAGATCAAGAACTTTTTAGTAGCAGAGGATTGGATCAACCGGTTAGAGAAGTTATATGACTTTTGCCGATGTTCGACTACTGAGAGAGTGGCCTTTGCTACATTCATGTTAGAGGGCGAAGCAGAGTATTGGTGAAAATTCGCCCGACCCATCATGAAAGTTATGTATATCAGTTGATTGACTGGGAGATCTTTTTGGATGCCTTTAGGAGGTAGTATATCCCAGCCACTGCTCAATAGAGATTACAGATGAAATTTCTTGGTCTGATTCAGGGGAATAGATCGGTAGACGAGTATGAGTCTCGATTTACATCATTGGAAAAATATGACCCCGATACCATGAGCAGTGAGATGCGAAAAGTTCGCAAGTTTATGGAAGTATTGAGACCTTCCATAAGAGTCAGATTTGCCCTATTTGATGTCACGACTTACGACGAGATCGTGCGTAGAGCTCAGTTGTGTGTGTAAGACTATGATATGCACGTCCTTGAGTTTGGTAAAGTCGTGAAGGGCAAGAATAGAGATCAGAAGAGATCAACATAGGACTGTAATGTCCGAGTGGGAAGAAGTCGTTTGTTAGACGATCGATGGTCGATGAGTCACGGGTAGGATGATTAAGCCCCCGGTGTATCAAGTCTCGACTCCAGCTAGGGTTATAATGATTGGAGGACCCCTACTGATTACAGAACAATGTAGAGCATGTGGTAGATACCACGACAGTAGGTCATGCCACGTATTGATTGGAACATGTTGTAGATGTGGTAAGACGAGGCATATGATAAAGGATTGCCCAGAGTTGGCTGAGATAGCCCCACAGAAGGGCAAAGAGTCAGAGAATGATACAGCTAGTACTTCTGCCCCGAAGAGTAGGGCTACAGCTGAAAAGAAGGATGAAAGCCTCCGACAGTGAATAGATTATCGGTTGTTGAATAAGGCGATCATTAAGAACAAGTACCTCATTCCACGTATTGATGATCTATTGGATCAACTTCAAAGAGCACAGATCTTTTTCAAGATCGATCTGAGGTCTGGGTACCATCAGTTGAGAATCCGGAGTGGAGATGTACCCAAGACAGTTTTTCATAACCGTTATGGACATTATGAATTCTTGGTTATGCCTTTCAAGCTAACGAATGCTCATACAGCTTTTATAGTATTGATGAATGGAGTGTTCAATCCATACTTGGATCGATTTGTCATAGTGTTTATAGATGACATTCTGGTGTATTGAAGTCTAGGGAAGAGCATGAATAGCATCTAAGCAGTGTGCTACAAACCCTCAGAGAGAGAAAGCTATATGCGAAGCTCAATACATATGATTTCTAGTTAGAACAGATATCATTTTTGGGTTTGGCTGGATATTACCGCCAATTTGTAGAAAGTTCTCTAAATTGGCTGCTTTATTGACACGTCTCACTCGAAAGAATGTTGCAATTGAGTGAGACAATGCATTTGAGAATAGTTTTCAGAAACTAAAGTAGTGATTGACCACTGCTCCGATTTTTACCATTCTGACCAGCTCAGGGGGTTTCTCTGTAGATACAGACACCTCGGACAAGGACTGGGCTGTGTATTGATGTAAAACGGGAAGATAACTGCTTATAGATCCAGATAATTTAAGGATCATGAGAAGAACTATCCGACCCATGATTTAGAGTTGGCAGCCATAGTGTTTGCACTGAAGATATGGTGCCATTATTTGTACGGTGAGAAATTTCAAGAATTCACTAATCATAAGAGCTTCAAATATCTGTTTTTAACAGAAAGAATTGAATATGAGGCAAAGATGATGGGTAGAGCTTCTGAAAGACGATGATTGTGAGATACTTTATCATCCGGGTAAAACGAGTATAGTCGCTGATGCCTTGAGCAGAAAGAGCCTCAGGATGGTATCGTACATGATGGTCAGGGAACATGAACTGTTAGAGCAGTTTATTAGCCTCAGTCTAGATATAGATCCTTCTGATACTGATGCATATTGTGTGATAGCAAGTCTGAGATTGAAACCGGATTTGATAGACCGGACCAGACAAGCTCAGCGTATTGCTCGCTTTTGTGTTGATATGCATAGTCAGAAACAGATGGGTAGAGTGACTGAGTGCACAGTTAGTGATGATGGCCTGTTGAGATTCAAAGGTCGAATTTGCGTTCCCGATGACCCACAGCTAAAGAAATTGATTTTGACAGAAGCTCATTCATCGAGGTATACAGTGCATCCGGGGAGTAATGTGATGTATAAGAATCTCCGGAGAGTGTAATGGTGGTCAGACATGAAGAAAGATGTTTGCTCCCGAATTAGTGAAGCAAGCCTTTGAGAATGTCCAATTTATATGTGAGAAATTGAGGTAAGCTCAGAGTATACAGAAAAGCTACGTTGAGATGAGGCGTAAACCTTTGAAATTCACTGTAGGTGAATTGGTATTCTTGAAAGTTTTTCCCTCGAAAGGGATAATGAGATACTGAAGCGAGTGAGAAATAAGGCCTGTAGGCTAGCCTTAACACCTGAACTAGCAGGTATTCATAACGTCTTCCATACATTGATGCTTCCAAAGTATCATCTATATCAGACACATGTGATTCAGTATGAGCCGTTTGAGCTCACAGAGGAAATGTCATAAATAGAGAAGTCAATTTGATATTGGATAGGAAAGAGAAAGTGTTACGGACCAGAACGATCACTCTGGTTAAGGTTTTTGGGCAGTACCACACTTCAGAGGAAGTTATGTAGGAATTAAAGAGCTTCATGCGAGAGAAATATTCGCAGTTATTCGAAAATTGACTTGGTTCTAATTTGGAGGACCAAATTTTTTAAGGTGGGGAGGAATGTAAGACCCGAAAATTCGGTGTCATTTTTAAGAAATTGATATTAAAAATATGGATTAGTGTAATCTTGATCAAAAATCGAAGAAATAATTTAATTTCGAGTCCAATTGATCAAGATATAAATTATCAGAATTTATCAAAATTTTTGTCTCGAAAAACGAGCCCAAAAATAGTGAAAAATATACCGAAAAGGTAAAATCGGACTGATAAATTCATTTACGAACTAAATGAATTTAATATGAATTTTTGGGATATTTTAGGATTTTTATTATTATTTTAAGAATAAAATAATAATAAAAATATAATATAAAAAAAAATCTGTTAAAAAAAAAAAAAAAAGAAAACAAAAAAAAAAAAAAAAAAAAAGGGATATCGGGGAGAGAGAAAGAGGAAACCGACGGTTTCGGTTTCCTCTCACCGGCGAGCCACCGGCGAGGCTGAGGGGCCGACGAGGGCCGACGAAGGCAGCCCATCACCGGGCGAACTCGCCAGCGGCCATGACGCGCGGTGGAACGCCGGCAAACGGCAGATCGGAGGGAGGACAGCCGCGGGAGAGAGGGGAAAATCGGACGGCCGTCGGCGCCGATTTGGCCCGAGCCAAGCCAGCCGAAGCCTCCCCAGCCCGAGCCCAGTCGATTGGCGGCGGAATCGCGCCAGGAACCGGCCGGCAGCGCCGGCAACGGCGAAATGGCCACTGAACCGGTTCGGACCGGTTCAGTGTGAAAAGGGACTGAACCGGTCCGAACCGGTTCAGGAGGAGAGAGAAAGAAGAGAGAGAAAAAAAAAAAAATTTTCATCGGACTTCGGGTAAGTCGATACGAGGTCAAAAGTGGCCGATTTAATTTTCGATAAATTTATTTGAATTATATTTAATCGAAAATTGGCCCGGAAATGAAAAATACGAAATTGTGCAGTTCGACGATTAATTCCGAACGGAAGCCCGATCGAACTTCGATTCGCGCACCATCGCACAATATTGGGTAAGTAAAGCTCATTTACGACAATTTATGTGATTAACGCGTAATTAAGACTTAATTTACGCATTTCGGATTAAATTTCGGATTTAGTGAATTATAGTCAAAAATTCGAATAAACTGTCGTAAATGATATTCGGGCTATCCAAAGAGTTTGGAACGAAGCCCAATGGGTATTGATAGGTCCAATGAGCCGATAGACCCTGATGAAAGGAAATAATACGTGAAAACGGGCTTAATACGGATTAAGGCCCGATTAAAGATTTAGGCCCATTTAGAGTAAACGGGCCCAATTAAGTGAAATGAACTGTATTAGATGTGTAATACAGTAGGAAACGTGTAATTAATCCAGTGAATGGTTAAATGCAGCTCCAGAGTCATATTGAGAGTTGACCGGACTGCGAGAATTGGACAGCACAGAGGAAGAGAGGTCACACTACGTGATCAGAGGTAAGGGATCTATGGAAGCTATTAGAGATAGCTGTACGTATTTTCATCGTTGTTTACAGTCAATTAAATTTCGTATAGCGTATAGATATGAAATTTTTGGATAATAACCGAATATGGAAAAATTACGAAAATACCCTTAGACTCGGGAATTTTTGTAAATGCATAAAGTGCATGCAATCCATGTTTTCTCTGTGAAAAAGAGATTTTTGTGAAGCTAAAATGATAGACTGGCTTATGATTTGACTGTATGCATTAACTTGCACGTTTTTCTAAAAAGTGATTTGATTGACGAGTGATTTAATGGGATGTTTCCCTCTCACTTTGTTTTGTACCGTTTTGCATATTGCACTCGGTTTTGAGTACCACTGTGGTGGGAAATAGAGCCAGCTGTCTATTTTGTGTGTGTGAAATCGTGCTGGAGCATGATGAGATCTGTGGATTTATCCAGATCTACTCCCACTTGATTTTGGTATTACATCTGTACAGACCATGCTGGAGCACTGCTCGCACTGGATTCTGTTGTGATTTGTGATTGAGATCGTGCTGGAGCCTTGTGTTGACTGTGTGTCACACTGACTTGCTCGCACTAGATCTGAGACGACAGGCTATGGTTGATAATTTATTTGGTTGGGGTGGTGAGCTATTGACTCAGGCACCTACAACTGTGTGGTAATTGTACCTGGTTCACGGAGTACGCTGTACCGTGTAGACAACATGGAGTACACTGTACCGTGCAACTATGGGGTGTGAGGATTGCGTCTTTGGACTCGGGCATGCTTTGTCATTGCTCTGTTTTGTGATAGTCCTTAGATAGGAGCCGATGGATAGACTAATCCCCTCCTCGGACTCAGAGACACCCGGGCACACCTGATCCGTGATAGCTTGTGGGTCTCGGACTTTGGCCAAATGTTCCATTGGATTTGTGTTGAAATCCCTACCTAGTCTCATCTGTTTTATTGGTTTCGGTGATGAAACTAATTTTGATTTGATTTCTGTGTTGAAGCCGTTTGAAATGAGATTATGAATTTAAAGTGAGTTTCAATACTGAACACAGAAAGATTTTACTCTGAATGAGTTTTGATATTCGGTTTTGGGCATTAAATTGCTATGTGTTTTACTATGATGGTTTTGTAAATGCAATGAGTTTTTCGGCATAAACCATGCATCATGAGCATCGTGGATAGTTTGATTATCTACTTGCTTTATAAATTAATGAGTGTTTTGAAAAGTAAATGCATTTGTTTTACGAGTTGATAAAACATGCATTATGAGCATCGTAGATAGTGTGGTTATCTACCTGCTTTCATATATTTCTTACTGAGCGCGTTATGCTCATCCCATTATTTTTTCCACCTCTACAGAGCATTTCAGTAGAGTGTATAAGCTGCATCCATCCTACGATCTTTTACACACAGCTATCCAGCAGCATCGAGGTATGCACACATGTACTTTTGTATCTGAATAATAGTGTACAGTGATGTAGTCATGTTATATGGGGGATGTATATGTTAGGCAATGTAAACGAATTTTAAATTCTAAAATGATAATTTTATAAGCTTCCGCAATATTTGTGCCTGTGACGAAAGCATTGCCTGTTATGCATATATATATATAATATATGAAACTGAGTGAGGGATATTGACTCACAGCCCAACAATTAAAATGTGGTAAGTTCGCGAAAAAAAAAATTTGTAGTAATTTTTGTAAATTTGGGTCGCGACAGGAGTGGTATCAGAGCAATGTTGGTCTGATGTGAGTCAGTGTCAGTAATTAAAAAGTATGCATCCCCATGTCACTGTACATTATTAGATACAATTGTGTGTACCGAGCTGTGATTAAACTGAGAATTAACTGTGTATGCGGGACGATAGAGATGTCTGATGGACATCGCCGCAGAGGAGAGAGTTCGCGTTCTCGGGGCCATAGAGAGTAGGTCCGAGAGACGCTGTGATAGGTTTGAGAAACCTTGTGAATCGTCATGTGATCATATTCCATCAGGTCCAGCTGAGACTATTGATGTTCGTGTTACGAGATTAGAGCGGAGTTGGAACACATTTATGGAGTTGTTCACTCAGGCTAACTTGACTATGGCTAGGTTAGAGAGTAGGTAAGGTCCGGCTGCTCAGACGACTCATACTGAGCCGGCAGTTGCTCCTGAGACACCTGCACCTATGCCACGTGTTGGTCAGACCCCTGTACCACCTGTAGTTCCATGACAAACTGGAGAGGATTCAGGGTTTGATTGTGAGTTTGACCGATTGAGGCAGTTTCGGAGCTTAAGCCTCCATCGTTCAGTGAGATCAAGAACTTTTTAGTAGCAGAGGATTGGATCAACCGGTTAGAGAAGTTATATGACTTTTGCCGATGTTCGACTACTGAGAGAGTGGCCTTTGCTACATTCATGTTAGAGGGCGAAGCAGAGTATTGGTGAAAATTCGCCCGACCCATCATGAAAGTTATGTATATCAGTTGATTGACTGGGAGATCTTTTTGGATGCCTTTAGGAGGTAGTATATCCCAGCCACTGCTCAATAGAGATTACAGATGAAATTTCTTGGTCTGATTCAGGGGAATAGATCGGTAGACGAGTATGAGTCTCGATTTACATCATTGGAAAAATATGACCCCGATACCATGAGCAGTGAGATGCGAAAAGTTCGCAAGTTTATGGAAGTATTGAGACCTTCCATAAGAGTCAGATTTGCCCTATTTGATGTCACGACTTACGACGAGATCGTGCGTAGAGCTCAGTTGTGTGTGTAAGACTATGATATGCACGTCCTTGAGTTTGGTAAAGTCGTGAAGGGCAAGAATAGAGATCAGAAGAGATCAACATAGGACTGTAATGTCCGAGTGGGAAGAAGTCGTTTGTTAGACGACCGATGGTCGATGAGTCACGGGTAGGATGATTAAGCCCCCGGTGTATCAAGTCTCGACTCCAGCTAGGGTTATAATGATTGGAGGACCCCTACTGATTACAGAACAATGTAGAGCATGTGGTAGATACCACGACAGTAGGTCATGCCACGTATTGATTGGAACATGTTGTAGATGTGGTAAGACGAGGCATATGATAAAGGATTGCCCAGAGTTGGCTGAGATAGCCCCACAGAAGGGCAAAGAGTCAGAGAATGATACAGCTAGTACTTCTGCCCCGAAGAGTAGGGCTACAGCTGAAAAGAAGGATGAAAGCCTCCGACAGTGAATAGATTATCGGTTGTTGAATAAGGCGATCATTAAGAACAAGTACCTCATTCCACGTATTGATGATCTATTGGATCAACTTCAAGGAGCACAGATCTTTTTCAAGATCGATCTGAGGTCTGGGTACCATCAGTTGAGAATCCGGAGTGGAGATGTACCCAAGACAGTTTTTCATAACCGTTATGGACATTATGAATTCTTGGTTATGCCTTTCAAGCTAACGAATGCTCATACAGCTTTTATAGTATTGATGAATGGAGTGTTCAATCCATACTTGGATCGATTTGTCATAGTGTTTATAGATGACATTCTGGTGTATTGAAGTCTAGGGAAGAGCATGAATAGCATCTAAGCAGTGTGCTACAAACCCTCAGAGAGAGAAAGCTATATGCGAAGCTCAATACATATGATTTCTAGTTAGAACAGATATCATTTTTGGGTTTGGCTGGATATTACCGCCAATTTGTAGAAAGTTCTCTAAATTGGCTGCTTTATTGACACGTCTCACTCGAAAGAATGTTTCAATTGAGTGAGACAATGCATTTGAGAATAGTTTTCAGAAACTAAAGTAGTGATTGACCACTGCTCCGATTTTTACCATTCTGACCAGCTCAGGGGGTTTCTCTGTAGATACAGACACCTCGGACAAGGACTGGGCTGTGTATTGATGTAAAACGGGAAGATAACTGCTTATAGATCCAGACAATTTAAGGATCATGAGAAGAACTATCCGACCCATGATTTAGAGTTGGCAGCCATAGTGTTTGCACTGAAGATATGGTGCCATTATTTGTACGGTGAGAAATTTCAAGAATTCACTAATCATAAGAGCTTCAAATATCTGTTTTTAACAGAAAGAATTGAATATGAGGCAAAGATGATGGGTAGAGCTTCTGAAAGACGATGATTGTGAGATACTTTATCATCCGGGTAAAACGAGTATAGTCGCTGATGCCTTGAGCAGAAAGAGCCTCAGGATGGTATCGTACATGATGGTCAGGGAACATGAACTGTTAGAGCAGTTTATTAGCCTCAGTCTAGATATAGATCCTTCTGATACTGATGCATATTGTGTGATAGCAAGTCTGAGATTGAAACCGGATTTGATAGACCGGACCAGACAAGCTCAGCGTATTGATCGCTTTTGTGTTGATATGCATAGTCAGAAACAGATGGGTAGAGTGACTGAGTGCACAGTTAGTGATGATGGCCTGTTGAGATTCAAAGGTCGAATTTGCGTTCCCGATGACCCACAGCTAAAGAAATTGATTTTGACAGAAGCTCATTCATCGAGGTATACAGTGCATCCGGGGAGTAATGTGATGTATAAGAATCTCCGGAGAGTGTAATGGTGGTCAGACATGAAGAAAGATGTTTGCTCCCGAATTAGTGAAGCAAGCCTTTGAGAATGTCCAATTTATATGTGAGAAATTGAGGTAAGCTCAGAGTATACAGAAAAGCTACGTTGAGATGAGGCGTAAACCTTTGAAATTCACTGTAGGTGAATTGGTATTCTTGAAAGTTTTTCCCTCGAAAGGGATAATGAGATACTGAAGCGAGTGAGAAATAAGGCCTGTAGGCTAGCCTTAACACCTGAACTAGCAGGTATTCATAACGTCTTCCACACATTGATGCTTCCAAAGTATCATCTATATCAGACACATGTGATTCAGTATGAGCCGTTTGAGCTCACAGAGGAAATGTCATAAATAGAGAAGTCAATTTGATATTGGATAGGAAAGAGAAAGTGTTACGGACCAGAACGATCACTCTGGTTAAGGTTTTTGGGCAGTACCACACTTCAGAGGAAGTTATGTAGGAATTAAAGAGCTTCATGCGAGAGAAATATTCGCAGTTATTCGAGAATTGACTTGGTTCTAATTTGGAGGACCAAATTTTTTAAGGTGGGGAGGAATGTAAGACCCGAAAATTCGGTGTCATTTTTAAGAAATTGATATTAAAAATATGGATTAGTGTAATCTTGATCAAAAATCGAAGAAATAATTTAATTTCGAGTCCAATTGATCAAGATATAAATTATCAGAATTTATCAAAATTTTTGTCTCGAAAAACGAGCCCAAAAATAGTGAAAAATATACCGAAAAGGTAAAATCGGACTGATAAATTCATTTACGAACTAAATGAATTTAATATGAATTTTTGGGATATTTTAGGATTTTTATTATTATTTTAAGAATAAAATAATAATAAAAATATAATATAAAAAAAAAAATCTGTTAAAAAAAAAAAAAAGAAAACGAATTGGAAAAAAAAAAGAAAAAGGGATATCGGGGAGAGAGAAAGAGGAAACCGACGGTTTCGGTTTCCTCTCACCGGCGAGCCACCGACGAGGCTGAGGGGCCGGCGAGGGCCGACGAAGGCAGCCCATCACCGGGCGAACTCGCCAGCGGCCATGACGCGCGGTGGAACGCCGGCAAACGGCAGATCGGAGGGAGGACAGCCGCGGGAGAGAGGGGAAAATCGGACGGCCGTCGGCGCCGATTTGGCCCGAGCCAAGCCAGCCGAAGCCTCCCCAGCCCGAGCCCAGTCGATTGGCGGCGGAATCGCGTCAGGAACCGGCCGGCAGCGCCGGTAACGGCGAAATGGCCACTGAACCGGTTCGGACCGGTTCAGTGTGAAAAGGGACTGAACCGGTCCGAACCGGTTCAGGAGGAGAGAGAAAGAAGAGAGAGAGAAAAAAAAAAAAAATTTTTCATCGGACTTCGGGTAAGTCGATACGAGGTCAAAAGTGGCCGATTTAATTTTTGATAAATTTATTTGAATTATATTTAATCGAAAATTGGCCCGGAAATGAAAAATACGAAATTGTGCAGTTCGACGATTAATTCCGAACGGAAGCCCGATCGAACTTCGATTCGCGCACCATCGCACAATATAGGGTAAGTAAAGCTCATTTACGACAATTTATGTGATTAACGCGTAATTAAGATTTAATTTACGCATTTCGGATTAAATTTCGGATTTAGTGAATTATAGTCGAAAATTCGAATAAACTGTCGTAAATGATATTCGGGCTATCCAAAGAGTTTGGAACGAAGCCCAATGGGTATTGATAGGCCCAATGAGCCGATAGACCCTGATGAAAGGAAATAATACGTGAAAACGAGCTTAATACGGATTAAGGCCCGATTAAAGATTTAGGCCCATTTAGAGTAAACGGGCCCAATTAAGTGAAATGAACTGTATTAGATGTGTAATACAGTAGGAAACGTGTAATTAATCCAGTGAATGGTTAAATGCAGCTCCAGAGTCATATTGAGAGTTGACCGGACTGCGAGAATTGGACAGCACAGAGGAAGAGAGGTCACACTACGTGATCAGAGGTAAGGGATCTATGGAAGCTATTAGAGATAGCTGTACGTATTTTCATCGTTGTTTACAGTCAATTAAATTTCGTATAGCGTATAGATATGAAATTTTTGGATAATAACCGAATATGGAAAAATTACGAAAATACCCTTAGACTCGGAAATTTTTGTAAATGCATAAAGTGCATGCAATCCATGTTTTCTCTGTGAAAAAGAGATTTTTGTGAAGCTAAAATGATAGACTGGCTTATGATTTGACTGTATGCATTAACTTGCACGTTTTTCTAAAAAGTGATTTGATTGACGAGTGATTTAATGGGATGTTTCCCTCTCACTTTGTTTTGTACCGTTTTGCATATTGCACTCGGTTTTGAGTACCACTGTGGTGGAAAATAGAGCCAGCTGTCTATTTTGTGTGTGTGAAATCGTGCTGGAGCATGATGAGATCTGTGGATTTATCCAGATCTGCTCCCACTTGATTTTGGTATTACATCTGTACAGACCATGCTGGAGCACTGCTCGCACTGGATTCTGTTGTGATTTGTGATTGAGATCGTGCTGGAGCCTTGTGTTGACTGTTTGTCACACTGACTTGCTCGCACTAGATCTGAGACGACAGGCTATGGTTGATAATTTATTTGGTTGGGGTGGTGAGCTATTGACTCAGGCACCTACAACTGTGTGGTAATTGTACCTGGTTCACGGAGTACGCTGTACCGTGTAGACAACATGGAGTACACTGTACCGTGCAACTATGGGGTGTGAGGATTGCGTCTTTGGACTCGGGCATGCTTTGTCATTGCTCTGTTTTGTGATAGTCCTTAGATAGGAGCCGATGGATAGACTAATCCCCTCCTCGGACTCAGAGACACCCGGGCACACCTGATCCGTGATAGCTTGTGGGTCTCGGACTTTGGCCAAATGTTCCATTGGATTTGTGTTGAAATCCCTGCCTAGTCTCATCTGTTTTATTGGTTTCGATGATGAAACTAATTTTGATTTGATTTCTGTGTTGAAGCCGTTTGAAATGAGATTATGAATTTAAAGTGAGTTTCAATACTGAACACAGAAAGATTTTACTCTGAATGAGTTTTGATATTCGGTTTTGGGCATTAAATTGCTATGTGTTTTACTATGATGGTTTTGTAAATGCCATGAGTTTTTCGGCATAAACCATGCATCATGAGCATCGTGGATAGTTTGATTATCTACTTGCTTTATAAATTAATGAGTGTTTTGAAAAGTAAATGCATTTGTTTTACGAGTTGATAAAACATGCATTATGAGCATCGTAGATAGTGTGGTTATCTACCTGCTTTCATATATTTCTTACTGAGCGCGTTATGCTCATCCCATTATTTTTCCCACCTCTACAGAGCATTTCAGTAGAGTGTATAAGCTGCATCCATCCTACGATCTTTTACACACAGCTATCCAGCAGCATCGAGGTATGCACACATGTACTTTTGTATCTGAATAATAGTGTACAGTGATGTAGTCATGTTATATGGGGGATGTATATGTTAGGCAATGTAAACGAATTTTAAATTCTAAAATGATAATTTTATAAGCTTCCGCAATATTTGTGCCTGGGACGAAAGCATTGCCTGTTATGCATATATATATATATAATATATGAAACTGAGTGAGGGATATTGACTCACAGCCCAACAATTAAAATGTGGTAAGTTCGCGAAAAAAAAAATTTGTAGTAATTTTTGTAAATTTGGGTCGCGACAGTGGGTCGACCACCATTGGGTGCGCCTCGGCCTGGGGAAGGTTCGCCTGGCTTGGCTCGGCCCAGATCGTCGCCGGCGCAGGCGAATCCTTCTTTCTCTCCCACGGCCTCTCCCTCGCCGATCTCCCTTTTTCGATCATTCCACGTCGCGTGCCGGCGTCCAGTCATCTCCTGGGTGTCGATCGTCCATCCGCGGTCCCATCTCACGCACTCTCGCCGGCCGTGGCTCTTCAGAGGAAAGAGAGGCAGAGGTCGGCTTCAGTTCTCTCTCTCCCTCGTGTTTTGCTTCTGTTTTCTTTTTTTTTTCGATTTTTTTTTCCAAATTTCTTCTTTCTCTTTTTTTTTCTTTATATAAATATATTATATTATATTATATTCTATCATAATATAATATAATATATTACCCAAATAAATAATATATTTTAATCTAATATTATTACAATAATAATAAACAATTATTATTATAATAATATTATATTACCATAACCCGGGTACATAAATTTTCTTTAATTTTGCCTCGAAAAATAGATATATATGTACCTCATATTCTATTTTTATTATTTCTCCGAAAATATAATTTTTCTCTTTATTTCGGAGATAATTTTCCATTGTGGGGTAATTTTCGGGTTATCATTTTTGGACTAACTTTCCTTCTTGGACTCCTTATATTTTCACGTTCTGAGTCCATATTTTCAGTCCGTTTGACCTAATTTTATTCGGTTTATTTTGAATTTACCCTAGCTCTTATTTCGGTATTTTAAAATTTACCGATTTCCAATTACATCAAATAAACTCGAAATTGTATTATTTCTTCCTTATTGCTCGATATATCATAATTACATATTCAAAATGATATATTCTTAAAGAAATAACACAAAAATTCGAGTTTTACATTTCCTCCCCCCTTAAGAAATTTGGTCATCCAAATTAGAACCAAGTTACTCTTCAAAAAGTTGGGGGTACTTCTCTCGTATCAGGCTCTCTAACTCCCACTTAGGCTCCTCTGAAGTGTGGTGTTGCCAGAAAACCTTAACAAGTGGAATCGTCTTAGACCTTAACACCTTCTCTTTCTTATCCAGTGTCCGGATCGGTCTCTCTACATATGTCAAATCATCTTTGAGCTCTAATGGCTCATATCGAATCACATGACTTGGATCTAGATGGTACTTCCGAAGTATAGATATGTGGAAGACGTTATGAATACCTGCTAGCTTAGGTGGTAACGCTAGCCTGTAGGACTTATCTCCCACTCGCTCCAGTATCTTAAATGGTCCGATATACCGAGGGCTCAACTTACCCTTCTTACCGAACCTCATAATCCCTTTCGAGGGAGAAACTCTCAAGAACACTGAATCACCTACAGTGAACTCTAATGGCCTCCGTCTCGTGTCAGCATAGCTTTTCTGCCTACTCTTAGCTGTTCTTAATCTCTCACATGTCAGCTGAATAATCTCAGAGGTTTGCTATACCAAATCAGGAGCAAACATTTTCCTCTCACCCACTTCTTCCCAACCAATAGGGGAACGACACCTTCTACCATACAAGGTTTCATATGGTGCCATCCTGATACTCGAGTGATAGCTATAGGTGATCATCCCAGGAGTCTTTAAAATCCATAACACTTGCTCTCAACATATCCTCTAACGTCTGGATGATTCTCTCTGATTGACCATCGATTTGAGGATGGAAAGCAGTACTGAAACTCAATCGAGTTCCCATAGCTTCCTGAGATTGTTCCCAAAAATGAGAAGTGAAGCGGGAATCCCTATCTGATACGATGCTCACTGGAATACCATGTAGCCTCACAATCTCCTGTACATACAACTCTGCCAAAATATTCGTAGTATCTGTAATCTTTATAGCTAAAAAGTGAACGAATTTCGTCAATCTGTTAACCACTACCCAGATAGCATCATGGTTCCTCTTAGTCATCGACAATCCCATGATGAAATCCATGGTGACAGGCTCCAATTTTCATGTTGGTACTGGTAGATGTTGCAATAACCTTGCAGGTTTCTGATACTCTACCTTTACTTGCTGACATACTAGACATCTTGTCACAAACTCTGCGATATCTCTTTTCATGTCTGACCACCAATACACTTTTCGGAGGTTCTAGTACATCTTATTACCTCCCGAATGCAATGTGTATCTCGATGAATGAGTTTCTATCAAAATCAATATTTTTAACTCAGGGTCATTGGGAACGCAATTTTTGCCTCTAAACCTCAGTAGGCCATCATCACTCACAAAGAAATCGGCCACATCACCCCTCTAAATCTGACTAACCCGATCATCACACAGCGGATCTGTTAGCTGAGCCTGTCGTATCCGATCAATCAAATTCGATTCCACTTGCAGGCTAGCTATCACACAGTCTCTGTCAATATCAAGAGGGTCTATATCCAACCTGAGGTGAGCAAACTGCTTAAGCAGCTCATATTCCCTAACTATCATGTGCGATACCATTCCGAGGCTCTTTCTACTCAAGGCATCAGCCACAACATTAGCCTTTCCTGGATGGTACAATATCTCGCACTCATAATCTTTTAGAAGCTCTATCCATCGTCTTTGCCTCATATTCAACTCTTTCTGTGAAAATATATATTTGAGACTCTTATGATCTATAAACACCTGAAATTTCTCACCGTACAAATAGTGGCGCCATATCTTCAATACAAGTACCATGGCTGCCAACTCTAAATCATGGGTCAGGTAGTTCTTTTCATAATCCTTAAGCTGTCAGGATCCATAAGCTATACTACCTTCCCGTCCTATATCAACACACAGCCTAGTCCCTATCTAGAGGTATCTGGGTACACTGAGTAACCTGAACTAGTGGGTATGGTGAGAATAGGTGCGGTGGTCAGTCTATGCTTTAACTCGTAGAAACTTTTCTCACACTTATCATCCCACTCGAATGTCACATTCTTTTGGGTGAGACGAGTTAACGAAGCAGCCAGCTTAGAGAATCCTTCGACAAATCATCGGTAATAACCTGCTGAACCCAGAAAACTTCAGATTTCTGTAATCGTCCTGGGTCTATCCCATTATACTGCAGCCTATCTTGGACGGATCCACTGATACACCGTCTCTCGAGACTACATGACCCAAAAACGATATTTCACTCAGTCAAAAATCACACTTGTTCAGTTTAGCATACAACTGATCTCGAAGGGTCTGCAACACTGTTCTTAAATGCTGCACATGCTCTTTCCTGGACTTCGAGTACACCATTATGTCATCTATAAAGACAATCACAAATCTGTCCAGGTATGGCTTAAACACATCGTTCATCAAAATCATAAACGCTGCAGGAGCATTCGTCAACCCAAATGGCATAACCAAAAACTCATAATGGCCATACCGGGTCCTGAACGCTGTCTTGGGTACATCTCCACTATGAATCCTCAACTAATTATACCCAGACCTGAAATTAATCTTCAAAAAGATTTGTGCTCCCTGCAACTGATCCAATAAATCATCTATCCGTGGAAGGGAATATTTGTTCTTAATGGTAGCCTTGTTCAACAACTGGTAATCTATACACAGTCAGAGACTCCCATCTTTCTTCCTTACACACAGAACCGGTGCTCTCCAAGGTGATACACTCGGTCTGATAAACCCCTTGTCCAACAGCTCTTGCAACTATTTCTTTAGCTCCTTTAATTCCATTGGAGCCTTTTTATACAGTGACTTGGATATCGGTTCAGTTCCAAGCACCAATTCAATACAGAACTCCATCTCTCTGTCTGGTGGCAACCCTGGTAACTCATCCGGAAAGACATCAGGGACTTCTCTCACCATTGAGATGTCAACCATATCCGGATAAACCTTATCCAAATCAACCACATAGGCTATAAAAACTTCCACATCATATTCACATTTAATTAGTAAAACATCCATCCTTGGATATAATTTACTATTTCTTTCCTTACTTTGCAAAGCTTACAATATACTTTTCAGGGTTAGGAAACATTACTGTCTTAGCATAACAGTCTAAGACGGCTTGATTTACAGCTAACCAATCCATTCTTAATATTACATTAAAATCTCTCATGTTTAACAGAATCAGATTGGCTAACAGCTCCTTTTCCTCTACTTTTAGCTTATAATAATTACAGACATATTTTGTCACTACATCCTCTCTAAGTGAACTACTTATAAGTAAAGTCCTACCTAGAGGTACAAGTATTACATGTTCTATTAATTTACATGCAAAGGTAGGCGATATGAATGAATGCGTGGCACCAGGACCAATCAATGCTAATGCTTTAAGATCAAAGACTAGGATGGTACCTTTAATCACATCCTTAGAAGTCTCTGCAGAAACCTGGTCCAAAGCAAACACTCGCTCACGACCAACAGCTTGTTTCCCTTTCTCTTCAGCTGTGGCTTTCCTATTAGGTGTAGGTGTCTCACCTGTAGCCTTCTCTAGCTCTTTGCCCTTCTGTTGGGCTGTATCTATCAACTCTGGGCATTCACTAGCTATATGCCCTGCTTTACGGCATCTATAGCATAATCTCGTCATAGGGCATGGTCTACCCCCATGATATCTACCACACATCCAACATTGATCGGTGGTAGGTCTGGGTCCACCAATAACAATGCTCGTGGCCCTCGGTACTAGATGAACTGGAGGCTCTACAGGCCCCTCTTCCATCTCCTCAATCTTAGGCCCCTTACCGAAAAACCTTCGACCCTTTCGGAACCCTCTATCCTCAGTCGACCTCTTTCGGTCTTTATCTTTGCTTTTACCACTCTTACTTAACTCCAAGGCATGCAAATCATCATATTGCTCACACAGCTGAGCTATGCGTACTGTCTCGTCATAGGTGGTAATGTCCAAAGGAGCTAGTCGAGCTCTGATGGAAGGTCTCAGTCCCTCTATGAAATCTGAACCTTTCTCTCTTCCAAGCCCATAGTTACTGTATCATATCTACCCAGGGATGTGAATCCAGACTCATACTCATCCACTGTCCAGTTCCTCTGAGTCAATGTCATAAACTCTAACTGCATCTTCCTCCGTGCAGTGGCTGAAATATACTGCCTCTTGATCTCATCCAGAAATATATCCCAAGTCACAATCGGGTGTCGTGTACTCAACATCGGCTGTGTAGCCATCCACCAATGCTCGGCCTCATCCTCTAATACAAAAGCCACAAAGGTGACCTTCTCTGTGTCGGAGCAATGGAAGAATCGATAGAGTTTCTCCATACTGCGTATCCAATGCTCAGCTGACACTAGGTTCTTCACCCCAATAAACGCAGGTGGTTCGAATTTTCAGAATTCTCTCAGTCTTCCCAGATCACAATCATAAATTCCCTCTCCACCAACCTGTCATGGAACTACAGGATCCTCAACTGGTGGGGAAATGTCCTGAACAAGAGGAGGTGCAGGTATCTCTGCCTCTACAGCCCAAGGTCTCGGTACAGACGGTGCTGGCTCATCTTTCTCAAGTACAGCAGCCTGACCAATAGGGTTTTCCCCTCTACCCTCCATTCTGGCCATAGCTTGTGTAAACATCTCCATAACCACGTCTACACTGCGTTGTAACTGCACTATACGGGCATCAGCGGCCTCACTAAACTCTGATGGATCTCTACGAGAATTAGACCCACTACGCCTCTCGGGCTCATCTCTATGCCCCTGAGAGCGTGAACTCTCTCCTCTACGAGTACGTCATCTATTAGACATCCTGCATACTCAAATAAGTGTCTCAGTCACATTTTTCAGCTTGGTATACACATTTGTATCCTAATAATGCACAGTACTTTAGGAATGTATAATTTCCTAATGACTCACATTAGACCAACTCTGCTCTGATACCATTTTTGTCATGACCCCTACCCTCTTCTCGTGAATTTGCCTTACTACTTACCACTTACAGTTGGGCTGTGAGTCAAATCCAATCCACCTCTCATAAAATTCATTATAATAAATGAAAGAGAATAGAAACTGGACTGTTATAACTATGCGGAAGCGTTTACCTCAGTTTCTATTAATTTATACATCCCTTTCGTACAAAATATTACTAGACTGTGCATTAATTTACAGGATACATTTTTTTATATCTCAATAGTGTATACCTTTTTATACAGCTGGATAACTAGAGAACACCGTAGCAGGGACGACTGCAGTACTCACTACTGCGTAAGATCTGTGGAGGAGAAATAAGGGGGTGAGCATAACGCGCTCAGTAAGGAAAATATGCAAGCATGTAGATAACCACACTATCTACATGCTAAAATACATATATGTTCATTTTCCTTATAAGACAATATGCATGTTCTTTAAGAACAACTTCCATCAATGCGAAACCATTAATTCGCTAGATGGTATATGCATATCCACACAGTTTATCATTTAAAACCACACAGGTTTAACTTCACACAGTAGCATACAGCTTCACATAGATCATTTTTCAAAACCACACAGGTTTACATAGCATAATCTATTTACACAAATCACATATAGAAAATGCTTTATACTTTGTAAATCAGTTACATGTTGAGACAAATCATGGATTAACATATCCACAGACACACAGCAAGGGAAGATATATGTCACCTCACACAGTAGTGACAATCAAGACTTATGGCCATAGTCGAATTCCAGGCAATCACGGATCAGGTGTGCGGGAATCCCATGCTTAGGGAGGCGGATCAACCATCCCGTCAGCTCACTAAGATCACTAAGATATCACGGTATATCGTACTCTGTGATTTACCTCACGGTATAACGTACTCCGAGGATCCTTATATATTGTGACATAGTTGAGGGGACCGAGTAATCTCGAGGTCTACCGTCTCAGTATCACTATCATCCATTTTCATGTCTCAAAATCACATGCAAGCAGGTCAGTGCAAGAACACCGAGCATCACACGACGGCTGCAGCATGGTTTATTCATCACACAGCAATATCATAAACCCTCATGCAAGCTCTCGAATGGAACACACAGTATGATCGAGGCATCAAGCACGGTTTTGCTTATCACACAGAAGCTCAAGAGACTACGTGCGAGCAACTCAGAGTAGAACACAGTATATCTGAGGCATCGAGCACGAATGTGAGCTCTCGGATGGAATACACAGTATTACCGGGACATCAAGCACTGTTATCTCATCATTTTAAATTAAGAGGGTCGTATGTGAGCATAACTAGAGTAAGATCACTAAGAAATGCTCTTTGGCTCAAACATGATTCCCAAAACCTAGTGCGAGTAGCTCGAGTGGAATCACACAACGTCACTCGAGGCATCGAGCACTCTTTTGTTTTTCTCAAAATCTTTTTTTAAAATAATGTATGAGCGGAGCTGGTCAATCTACTGTTGCCTCTCTTGCTCTAGCACTATTTAACACAGAAAAGAAATAGAAAGGCTCCATGTATAGTCATGAGTGAGAAGGCAATTCTCATTTCAGTCACTCTTTAAAACACATTACATGCACTTGGTTAAACCAGGAGCCTGTCTATTATCATTCTTTCTCAAAACGTTTGCAAAAACCTCTTTTCACACAATCATAGAAGTCATGCAACTCATCATTTGACTTATTTTTATACGTAGTTTCCTAATTAGATATATCGATATCTATATATTTATCGCATATATTGCACACAGCAGATAAGAAAACATACGTATAGCTATCTCTATAGCTTACATAAGTCTCTTACCTCGAATTGTGTCGACTGCGAATTCAATTTCCTCGATCCCCTCGGATTACGCAGTCTAATTGGCTCCGGATGTATTCTCGAAAGTCGAATCTTTCCTTGATGGCACGTAAATCGAGATCCGCTCGAACTTGTACACGTCACCTACCATTTTTTCGCTACACAGCAATATATATTTAAACCGGTTAATTTCGATCTAAAATAAATTCAAATTAATTATCCAAAAAATAATTCGATCGATTTTCGATCACTTACCAGTTTACTGCTGTGCCGGGGTAACACTGAATTTTTTTCCAAATTTTTTTTCTCTCTCCTCTTTCTCTCTCCTACTGAACCAGTTCGGACCGGTTCAGCCCCTTTTCACACTGAACCGGTCCGATCCGGTTCAGTGACTAGTTGGCCGTTGCCGGCGTTTCCGGTGGGTTCCCGGGGTGGGTCGGCCACCGTTGGGTGCGCCTCGGCCAGGGAAGGTTCGCCTGGCTTGGCTCGGCCCAGATCGCCGCCGGCGCCGACAAATCCTTCTTTCTCTCCCGCGGCCTCTCCCTCGCCGATCTCCCTTTTTCGGCCGTTCCATGGCGCGTGCCGGCTTCCAATCGTCTCCTGGGTGCTGGTCAACCATCCTCGGTCCCGTCTCGCGCACTCTCACCGGCCGTGGCTCGCCGGAGGAAGGAGAGGCAGAGGTCGGCTTCGGTTCTCTCTCTCCCTCGCGTTTTGCTTCTGTTTTCTTTTTTTTTTTTCGATTTTTTTTCCAGATTTCTTCTTTCTCTTTTTTTTCTTTATATAATTATATTATATTATATTATATTATATTATATTATATCATAATATAATATAATATATTACCCAAATAAATAATATATTTTAATCTAATATTATTACAATAATAATAAACAATTATTATTATAATAATATTATATTACCATAACCCGGGTACATAAATTTTCTTTAATTTTACCTCGAAAAATAGATATATATGTACATCATATTCTATTTTTATTATTTCTCCGAAAATATAATTTTTCTCTTTATTTCGGAGATAATTTCTCATTGTGGGGTAATTTTCGGGTTATCATTTTCGGACTAACTTTCCTTCTTAGACTCCCTATATTTTCGCGTTCTGAGTCTATATTTTCAGTCCGTTTGATCTAATTTTATTCGGTTTATTTCGAATTTACCATAGCTCTTATTTCGGTATTTTAAAATTTACCGATTTCCAATTACATCAAATAAACTCGAAATTGTATTATTTCTTCCTTATTGCTTGATATATCATAATTACATATTCAAAATAATATATTCTTAAAGAAATAACACAAAAATTCGGGTCTTACATTTTCTTCCTCAGGTATTGCGCCCCTGATGACATTCGGAATTGAGTGCTTCATGATCATCAAACTCATGCGATTTGAACGCTCTCATTTTTCATAAAGTGCTCTTTCCGTAGCTGAACTATTATTAGTAGGGGCGGGAGATCATTCTGACCTGATCGCATAGTCCAGATCCATACACCCAAGCACAATGATTACATGCTCCTTCCATTTTTCAAAGTTAATGTCATTAAGCACTGAAATGTTATTCTAATTGACAGATATAAAAAAACATTTACTGTAAGCAGAAAAACAATAATCAGCTCACAACCAAATAATTTTAGGCCATATAAGATACCAAGCACAACATTAACATTTAATTTTTGGACAGAAATATCAATTTGTAAGCGGTACTCTTAAACTTTATTAGTAAATATTGATAACCAAATCCTGCCAATAATATGCCTTTCTTTGGACCGACATATTACATGCATGGAAAAAAAATTTTATCACATATTTACTACTTTATGTGTTAATAATTTGGCAAAAAAATAATCTTCCTTTGGGCCGATTATTTCCCGCATGAATTAAAAAACACTGTCATATAAATTCCTTAATAACATCCTTATTTTCCAAAATAAATAAATTAAACAAAAGATGTCACTTTGGTGACATTTTATATCAATTTAATTTATTTTGAAACTTTATTTTTCATAAAATATGCACATGTTTGAAGGTGAGAGTACATAAATTTATTGACAATTTCAGGGAGAGTACATATTGACAATCAACTAGGAATATCATAAAACATATCACCATGAAGCAAAACAAGAATAATCATGTGCATAACATACAACTTTAATTCAAATAATGCTAAATATTAAATAATAAATATTTAACGATTCCAAAAAATTCCATAAAAATCACCAAAAATTTTAAAATTAAATTTTATTCAATACTGGAGAAAACGGTAGCTGCCTGGCCACCGGATGGTGGCGCGTGTACCACACGCGCCACCCTAGGCGCGTGGGGGAGATCCCTTTCGGGATCTCCCTTCTTCTTCTTTAGCCAACCGGGTCAACCCGACCCGGCTGGACCCAAAACAGACTCGATTCGAGTTTGTTCTTCAATTTTCTGAATTTTTTGACTAGTTTTTGGACTTATTTTCACCAATTAACTGTACATAATTGAAATTAAATATGTATTCTACAATACCCATGTAAAAATCAGATGAAAACATCAAGAAATTGGGACAAATCAAGCCAATATTGATCAAACAATCTCAAAATTAAAACTCAATCTTTATATTCTTGGTTTTCTTTCAACCAAAACAAAAAAATTTAATTCTTAATGATTAAACATAAATAGGCTCTTGATACCACTTGTTAGGAATACTATAATTACATAATATTTATGTTCAGGATCTCATGTTCAATCATCAAGAAAATTAGAATACGAAAACGTACATGGATCTATTGAAATTGATTGATTGGGGTTAGCAGTCTTCCAGTCTAAACCTTTTATTTATGAGAGAAAACCTTAACTTACTCACTGATAAGATATGAGAATGAGAAAAAATTACGTTTAGACTGGGGACCATAACTTATTTATAACTGAAGTATATTTTATCCTATTTTGGCCCATCATTAAAATAGAATAAAATATCAGGTCTCTACACATTGTAAAGCCCATATCAAATGAGATTCATTGAAATCCAATAACTTTATTTGATCACTTTTAAATGGACTAAAACAAATTAGATAACCTGTAATGTATAATAAATTGATATATGTAGGCCCACACATAATTTCCCAACAACTACCACCTAAAGAATTCTCAATTGGTAGACCTTTCAACAGCCTAACTATATATTAAAAAAAAGTGGTATATTAATCAATTTGGAAAACAAAAATATAATCATATTATATATTATATATTTAGGTAAAAAAAAAAATAATAATAAAAAGGGTTCAAGTAATCACTTCAAAAGTTTATCAAATTGCTGGCAAGGAATTTTTTGACAATTGGGACATGCTTTCTCTGCAGCTGATTCACTATATGCGCCACGAATTCCCTTCAAAAGATGAATATCTTAATTGATATCAAACATGGAGTGTGTGTAATGTAACTCAAAATTTAATAAATGTATTATATTTTTGATCATATGTAAGAATAAATGTAACATTGTATTCTATAAATTACCTGGTGTGCAACACGAAGGCGAGACTCTTGAGAAACTCTTGGATCTGAAAATGGAGTGGAAGACAAGGGTACCGAAAATTAACCAAAAAAGTCAAACAATTACGTAAAACTCACAAATAAGCTAAGATTTCATTTTTATTATTTGTATTGATTTTTTTTCATTATTATTTATCTTTCAGTTCCTTAAATAACAAAAAGTTAAAATTAACAGTATCAAACGTTGAAATAAAATTGAAAATTCAATTTTTTTTCTTTCTTTTTGATATCAAATCTTTAAAAAATATATATTTTTTGCGTACATTTAATATTAGGCTATTAGTTGGAGATGACCTTACCGCATCCGTACGTATATCTCAAGATTTGAAGTCAGTAACTTTTAAATGAAGTTTTAGATTCTAACCATATTAAAAAATATTAAGTGTCCATAGCCTTACTTGCATGCAAAAGTACATGTTTAGAGACTGTTTCTGGTGCCAAATCAGCTAGAAGCTGCCGGTGATCTTGTTCGTCCTTCACCTTAGCTCCCGACGAGGTGTAGCTTTTGTTGGTAGTGACATTGCTAATTCTGGCTTTGTGGTGGCGACCAAAAACCAAGTCTAAGCAGCAACAATGTTTTGAAGAAACATGGGGGATTTTGATGCTTGGCGTCTGCTGATAAGAAACAGTGAGGAGATAGCCATCCGAGAGCAGAGCCATTGTGGTATATTTGGCTATATGCTAATTAACAAAGTATATAATCTTCCTAGCTAGTTCACTTACCGCCGGTTTCGCTCTGCTTTCCGCTGGCCCTCAACTTTTTAAAGAGTGAAACGGAAAATGAATTTGATGAGGTGCAATTAATGTTAGGCTAATCTCCTTTTTTTTCCCCCTAACCAAGATAATATTAAGTAATCCAAAGGAAGCTAAGCTAGCAATAGCTAGCAGTCAGTGTTTCAGTACAATCATAAGAAACAATAGCAAAATGAAGCCAAAAAAATCCAACCAAACAAAGGAAGCTAATCTGAATAGGGGTTGGGAACCCCATCTAAATCTGAATAGAGGAGCAATATGGCTGATGGTGTTTTTACTATTAAGGATTTGGATAGGTAATGTGATCGGCTTTGGTGAAATAGAAAAAATAAAAAAATATTATTAAAATATATATGTTTTAATAAAATAATTAAAAACTTAACATTAAAGGTGGAGATGCAATTTTATTCACCCATTTTTTTGTCTCTTTCAAAGGAGGCCCGATGAGCCAAACGACCTATTAGTCAATTTATATGCAAGAGATTACTTTGAGGTGTGAAGGAATTAAGGATGATTATATATGGCTACGACGATTACTAGCTCCTTAGAGGTGGTTGCACTTCATGTGGCTAACGTATAAAGATAGATTACTAACAAATTATTATATTATTTTAAAAATAAAGTGAAAGAAATTGATTAAAATGCTGTTTAATCAATGAACACATAAAATTAGTGTTTGACATGATTCCAAGTTAAGTAAAATCAAGTTAAAATCATTTTAACAAAATATGTAAAGCAGTTAATTGCCCTTTATGCAACAAACGTTTTGCCTAGAAATTGCACTTTGGCTGTTGGATGCCTTGGGGCAATTGTCTATACAAAGTGTAGTTTCAGTTTTAAAATTGTTATAACTGCCCCTAAGAAGGTAGTCGATTGCCCCGTTGGGATGTGTTCACTGTTTCAAAATACACTAGGACATTCAACTGTCTTTTTTTGGCATCCAATTGCCCTAATGTAAAATGTATACAATAACTAGTTTTTACCTTAAAAATTACAAATTCTTCTTGAAGTTACTCTTTTACTTTAGCATGGTTAATAAAGATAATCATTAGCTTTCCAAAGTTGTGATCTGGTTGAATAATTGTGTTTGTTGAATCAAACAATACAATTGAATAATTATGTCACTTGGTTCAAAGATCACAACATTTTGAATTAATCTTTATGAATAGCAATTTCAAGTTCAGACTTTGGACATTTGAAATTTTTTTGAATTTCTTTCTTCAATCTCATTCTCAAACTATAGTTAAATCTCTTAGGCATTATTTGTTGTAAAAAATAGTGACTAAGACAAGATACTTTTGTACTTGTCAAGGGTATTTACTGATTTAATTTCACTTGTGCAAAGCGATTTTGAACAAAGGTTTCTTTGTATCTTAGGGATATTCGATAAACCCCTTTTATATACCATAATTGGTGGGGGCGAAATAATGTTAAGGAAAATGGCACTATAGCTGCACGCCTAGAAGCCATTTCTACAATTGTTCGTGCTTACCAAGGAGATCTAGTCCAAGATGTTCAAGCAAAGGCAAGGCATTTTCATGTCCACTAATGAGGTTTAACCACAAGCAAGAAGCAAGCTTCATGAACAACAATCTTAAGATTATTTATGGTTGCGATGAAGATGGACTCTTTAAGAGAAATGGCTACCAACTTTCAGAAAATGGAGAGATTCGATGGAGGGAATTTCTTAAGATGGCAACAAAAGATGTGGATTCTTCTCACCACACTCAACATTGCATATGTCTTCACAACTCCAAAACCAAAAGAGAAGGGAAATGAAACTAGTGAGCAAGTTCATCAAAAACAGAAATGGGAAAATGATGACTACACTTGTAGAGGTTGCATTTTGAACAGTATGTCAGATTCCCTACTTGACACATATATCACAATTACTACAATAAAAGAATTATGGGATAAGTTAGATATAAGATACATGGCAGAAGATACAACTAGCAAAATGTAAACCCCACAAAAATTTTTCGGTACTTGATTTTAAGTGACACTGATTGAGATTAAATTATGCCTGTGATACAAAAAAAAAAAACAAACAAGATTAAATTTTAATGTTAATATGAGAGACTCGGACTTAGATGAGGTTGATTTACAAATTTTTCTTTTACATGTATATACATATATACAAGATGGAATATTAAATAATTACCTAGAATTGGTTAGTAAATAAACGAGAATTTATTTGAAATACATGGAGGAGAATACACATGTATATATATACATATATATACATTTGTACGTGCTGTTGTAGATATATATATATATATACACACACGCATACAAGATTTCTGTGTGCAAATGCAGTGTGAATAGGAGTCTGAAGATAGGTAGCATATGTGAACATACGTGTATATATATGGAGAATTTAATCAAATACGTAGACATACATGTATTTATATATATATATATATATATATATATATATATATATATATGCAATATTTAATTTATTTCTCAAGATTAAAATATATGGGTGCAAGGGTATACAAATATGCATAGATAAATATACATATATGAAAGAAATACACCCATATAAATATATGTGAATATATATATATATATATATATATATATATATATGAGAGTAGATGTATACAATACATGTATAGGACCGAGAGCCATCCGTTTATTATATTGGCATACACGAAATTCAGATTAGTGAAGGAAATAAAGAAAACGCAGCAGTGAATGATGGGTGAATGACGGTGGCAGAAAAAAAAAGTATAAACTGGTACATGAAGGGAGAGGGTGACGGTCAGTAGAAGATGAAGCAAAGAATGGTGAAAGAAACCGACCCCGCTGCAGCACCATGCCCTATGCACACCCACTCTCCTGCCACACCATACCCTCCCTCCATTAACTCCCATCACACCGATCCCATCTTTCAATTCCATGCTCCTGGCATCGAAAACTATTATAGAAGGGAGAACAATATATATATATTGAAGCAGTAGCAGACCAGGCGAGAAGAAGGAAACGTAATGAAAAAAAAGGAAAGTTGAGGGGAATGACGCGAGGGAGAGAGCGAAATGCAGGAACAGAGGGATCGGGGAGGAGGTGTAGTGATAGAATTAAAGAAAACTGGAACAAAGACTACTGCATGGAGAAGGAAACTGCAGTAGCTGTCGATGGAGAGACAAAGTGCGTGAGGGCGGAGCCACCAAACAGAGAACCAAAGCTTATTTATGTGTGTATATATATATACCGACAAGGACGACTTATATATAGGTGGTATTGGAAGACCAAAGCAGCAGCTCTGGTGTAACCGAAGTAAAAGACTGGAAATGATGCTGAAGCAGAGGGCTATGCGTGAGGACAGAGAGCTTGGCCCCTGGAATTTCTTGCAACCCGAGACGATGGCAGTAGCAGGGAACGTGGACTGGACTGAAAGGTGACCGAATAGAGATGAAAGGAAGATGATGAAGGTGGTGATGGTCCACTGCACTGCACAGGAAAGGATTATATATACATATAGACGTATATACATATAAAAAACTGGAATGAGCGAAGGAAACGAAAACAGTTCTAATATATATATATATCAAACCGAGAACAAGAAGTTGGCTGGAACATGGGTGACAGAGGATGTAGTAGCGTCGAGGAGGATGAGTGAAGCCAACGGGCTGCCCAGGTGTGGACTGTGGGAACCGAAACAGAGTTGGCGGGGTAAGAGGAGACCGAAAGCTCCTCTGCTTTTCTTTATTTTCTTGCAAATGGTGGAAAAAGAAGGAGGCAGAAGCGAAGGAGAGTTGAAACAGAACGATTCGGCTGGAAGATGGTGCTGGAAACAGTAGAAAAAGGGTTGTAAGGACGAGAGGAGACGAAACAGGGGAAGAAGAAATGGATGAACAGTGCCTGGAAACCGGAACCAAAGAAGAAAAAAAGAAAGAAGGAAAATGGAGGAAACCGAAAATGATTAAAAAAAAAGAAAAAAAAAAAAGAGAAAGGAAGATGAATAGTAAAAAAAAAGGGGAGAAAAAGAAAGTAATATATATATTTATTAAATATATATATATTTTATTGAAAATAGAGGAAAAATCGAGGAAGGCAAATAAATGTACTAAATTTTAGAAATTCAAGGAAAATTCCCGAAAAATTTATCGAGAGGATCGGACCCGTCGACTCGCTAAGTCGAAGTAATCAAGGGTTACGGACGAACACCGAGGTAATAAATTTATCCAAGTTTTAGAGATAACGGTACATATTTTATGATCAAGTGAATTTTACGATTTCGACGCATAGTAGGTCATTCGAATAAATAGGATACTAAGAATATAAATTTCAATGTAGGAGAATCGTAGAAGGATTTAAAAGAGATACTAGGAGGCGTCACCACTCGAATTCGAGATTTTCGTTAAATCGAGGTAAGGGGTATTATTTAACTTAGTTCTGATAATGCATCATTGTTTCACTTATAAATGATGTTATGAAAGAGCATATGATTTGAAGTGATTTATCAATGCTTTTATACTTGTGAAACTATTTACGATGCATGTTTTAATTTATCGAAATATTTCCCGAGTACTTTTCATGTTGTGAAATGAATTTCCTAAGGTATGAAGTGTATGGATGTTTTACATTTATTTATATTTTTTTATTCATATTGTTAAAGAAATTTCGACAATTTCAAAAATATTTAAGAAAAGAAATTGTTTTCGAAAGGGGATTGTGGGGGCCACCTCTTGAGTCCTACGGGAACAAAGTGCCACACAGTCTTTCGGTTTTATGAAGGAGTATTCAGATTTCAAGGAAATTCGATGTTATTACTCGATATGAGTTTATGAATTATAAAACCCAAGAAAGATTTTGGAAACTCTGTTTTGAGACTATAGGCTTCATGTATGGTTACTTCTTGTGGTGTTCCGGCTACACCACCTGAGGTGTCGGTATGTTGGCCCCTTTAGCAATTGACTCAACCTTTGTGGAAGATATCGTGCTACTGGTGGTTTACGATGATGTTTTGGTAGTATCTCGTGCCTGCGCAGCACGGATGAATGTTTCCCGCACGGTGAGTGCCACAGGTGCCCGTGCCCTAGCTATGTACTAGTATATGATAAGAAAAAAAGAAGATACTACCCATGTTTATAATTATTATTGCTGTACGAACCCGATCCATTCTACAGCCCCTCACTTACCATGGCCATAGGTATCATGTTTAACTCTCTACGGAGAATGACACGTATCGCATGACTTAATTATAGCCTAGTCTCCTCAATTTGATTATGAAAATCGACTATGATGAATGAATATGTGTTTTCATGATTATGAATTATTCATGAAAAGTTTACGAAATTATTATGAAATATTCATGAAATGTTTACGAAATGACTATAAAATATTCATGAAATGTTTACGAAATGATTTATGAAATGTTCATGAAAGGTTTATGAAAAGTTATAAAAGGGTTAAGTATGTGATTTGTTTTAAAGACACGCATGCTTTATGACGATTATGCATGAAATGAAAATTTATGTATTGCATTAAGTTTCGTTCTACGAACAATTTCAAATGTTTTTATATATCAGAACTACTTTAAGAGCATTACCTTACTAGCTTTTCCCCAAAAGCTCACCCTTCTACCTCTCAGATTTTTACAGTGAATTACAGCTAATAAATGTTGCGTAGACGACGTAGGTTGGCGGATATGAGTCTCCCCAGACTACCTTTTGTATATGCACAGGGTATACATTCTTATCTCTTTACCAGACTATTTGTATGCACAGACATCTATTGAAAATAATGTGTTGGGATGAAATCTGTATAAGGATAAACGAAATGAAATATTTTTAAGGATTGACACTGAATAGGAATACAGCCTAAGTGAATAAGTGGGTAAATTAAGTTGCAAAAAAAAAATCTCCCGATTTTTCAAGGGTCAAGGGTCGTTACACAAAAAGTTCCTCGTAACAAGTTAGAATTCTTACAAAATGAATGATTCTGATCAGTCATGGAACAATTTGTTGAAATTGAGATCATCTTGAATAAGTTCAAGCAATATAACATGTCAATGGATGAATTAATTATTGTTTCTTTTATCATTGATATACTCTCATCAACATGGAAAGTTATCAAGAGAACCTTGAAATATTAAAAAAAAAAAAAAAGATATTTCTCTTGAATTGCAAGTTATATAAGGATATAGGAACAATATCACAAAGAGAATGAAAAAAAATGATAAGGATATAAACATCTCCAAAGTCCATGTGGTAGAGGATGTTGTTTCCACCAAAGGTTAGAAATTTAAAAAGAAAAGTGCATGTTTCCATTGTGAAAAACACAGGCACTTTAAGAAGGATTGCTACATCTTTAAAAAGAAGAAAGGTGAATCCATGGAAACCAAGGACAACTTTGTTGTTGTAATTTCTGAGATCAATGTCATTGAAGACAATGAATCATGGTGGATTGACTCCAATGCTACAAAGCATGCGTGCAAAAACAAAGCTTTGTTCAACACATTTTAAGAGGATATGGAAGGCAATGTGCTATACATAGGGAATTTTTCAACAATTGAAATCAAAGGCAAATGACCATATATTTGATTTTTTCCTCTAAAAAAAGTATTTACTTTAACTAATGTTTATTATGTTTCGAAAGTGAGTTTGTGTCTGTAAGTTTGCTTAACAAATTTGGTTTCAAGTTGGTGTTTGGAGGGATAAATTTATCTTATCCAAGGGTGGAATCTTTGTTGGGAAGTGCTATGCCAATGAAAGCACGTTTAAACTTAATGCATCTTCTATCAATAATAAGATGAAAGATTCTATCTATGTTGTTGATTCTTTTGATTTATGGCATAGTCGATTAAGACATATGCATTATGACAGAATGATTAATATGTCTAAATCTAATTTAATTCTTTATGTTAATAAAAGTAATGAAAAATGTAAAACTTGCATGCTTTCTAAGATAACAAAAAAATAATTTCCTAAGACAAAAATAAATTCTAAACTGCTTGAACTAATATATAGTGATGTAGGTGATTTGCATGGAACTTCATCTATAGGAGGAAAGAAATACTATGTCACATTTGTTAATGATTTTTTTTTCGAGGTTTTGCTGTGTGTATTCAATGCATTCTAAGGATGAAACATTAGATAAGTTTAAAACACATACAAATGAAGTGGAATTGCATTATAATACTAGGATTAAAACTTTGAGAATGGATGTGGGAGGTGAACGCTTTGATCCTACATATTTTGAATTTGTTGAAATTATTTATGAAATAACCCCACCATATAGTCCTTAATCTAATTGTGTGTCTGAAAGGAAAAATAGATCATTAACTGAAATGGTTAATGCTATGATGTCTTATTTCGATTTAGCACAAGGTTCTTGGGGTGAGGCAATGTTGGTTACATGTTACATTCAAAATAGAGTTTCTAACAAAAGGAACAAAGTTACCCCAATTGAATTATGAATGAAAAGAAAACTCAACTTAAGTTATCTTAGAGTATAGGGTTGTAAAGGAATAGTAAGGGTTCTCGAACTTAAAATAAAGAAATTAAGTAAAAAGAGAATTGAATGCATATTTATTGGTTATGCACAAAACAGTAAGCATATAGATTTTTAGTCATTGAACCAAATGATTAAATACCTATTAACACGATTATTGAATCAAGAAATGCCTTGTTCGATGAAGGAAGATTCAAAACAGTTTCTCATCCTAAAGACATTGCTCAAAATAGTTCAAAAGAACTTGAGAATAATTCTTCCAAAGTTGTAGAAGAGGAAAACCTTGTTCCTAGAGCAAGAAAAGCTAAAACTTAGAGTTTGAATTTTCACATGTTTTTATTGAAGGAATAAGAGAAAATGTTGATAATCATATTGAACATTGTTTTACTATGGAATCCAATCCAAGGACATTTGAAGAGGCTATGGAGTCTCAAGATGTAGCTTTTTGGAAGGAAGCTATAAATGATGAAATGGATTCAATTATATGAAATAATACATGAATCCTAGTAGACTTACCTCCAGGTTACAAACCAACAGGTTGCAAATAGATTTTCAAAAAGAAAATGAAAGTGGATGGTATTATAGACAAATTTAAGGTTAGACTTGTTGTTAAGGAGTTTACATAAAAATATGGAATCGATTATTCGATACATATGCACCTATAACAAGAATTGCTATAGTACGAATGCTCATTGCATTGGCCTCTATATATAAATTAAAAATTCACTAAATGGATGAAAAAACTAAATTCTTAAATGGTGAATTGGGTGAAGAGGTGTATATGGAACAACCCGAAGGGTTTGTGATTCCAAGACAAGAAAAGAAAGTATATAGACTAATTAAGTCTTTGTATAGACTTAAGTAAGCGCCTAAGTAATGGCAGCAAAAATTTGATGAGGTTGTTCTTGCAAATAGATATGTAATTAATGAGTTAGATAAATGTGTCTATAGTAAGTTTGAAAATGGTAAAGGTGTCATCATTTGTTTATATGTAGATGACATGTTGATTTTTGGTATAGACTTAGAACAAGTGGAAAATACCAATAATTTTTTGTTAAAAAACTTTATCATGAAAGATATTGGTATTGTGGATGTGATATTGGGTATAAGGACTCATATAATAGATAATAAATTAATCTTATCCCAATTACGTTATATTGAAAAGATTCTTAAAAGGTTCAATTATTTTGATTGTGCAACGGTTACAACACCGTATGATCCTAATTTGAAATTAACCTCAAATAAGGAAATATTCGTTGCACAACTTGAATATGCAAGAGTTATAAGTTGTTTGATGTATGCAATGACATGCATAAGACCGGATATAGCTTTTACGGTTGGCAAACTTAGGAGATATACTAGTAACCTAAGTAACTTGCATTGGAATGTCTTTTTTAGAGTATTAAAATACTTAAAGAAAACCATTGACTATGTCATTGTTTATAGTGGTGAACCTTCGATTTTAGAAAGATACACCAATGCAACTCGGATTACCAACATGAAGGATTATTCGTCCACAAATGGATGGATATTTATGTTTGATGGGGTGTAGTGCATTACAAATTCTACTATGGCTTCGAAATTTGTGCCACTAGTTTTGACAAATAAGGAAACTGAATGGTTAAGAAACCTACTTTATGAAATTCCTTTATGGTCAAAGCTAATGTTACTTATCTCAATTCGATGTAATAGTGAAGCAACTCTATCAAAGGCTTATAGCTAAGTTTACGATGGAAAGTCTAGACCAATTGGTCTAAGACATGGTTATGTTAAACAACTTATTTTAGATGGGGGATCACCATATATTTTGTTAAGTCAAGTGAAAACTTGGCGGATCCATTGACAAAAGGACAGAAATTATGTCTAGACTTCCAAAAAAATGGGACTCAAGCTCATTAACTTAGTCACATATGATGAACCCTCAACTCAACGCTTAATTAGATATTAAGACTTGAGTTTTAAAGAGTCCAAGTACTACATCATATGAATGTGTTTGCAAGCATTTATTTTAAATAATCATCCCCAAGTGATAAAGTGCTTGAAATCGTATGATAAGGGGGAGGTTGAGTTTTTACTCTTAATGGATCCATACATGTAAGTATAGTGTCGAAATGCTTACACGGTTGCATTTCTGATGGAGTTCACCTATATAAGTAGAAGTGGTACCGCTTTTAGGAGCTAAAGGCTTGGCTCTCAAGCGCTCATGAATAAATACAAGACACATGGCTAGCAAATGTATCGAGCTTTTGCTAATAGACTCTTAACGAGATTTAAAGTTTTATGCATGAATAAGTGTATGACTAATCATTATAGAACTACTGGTTTAAGACTTTGTTCCACCATGCCGTTTTAATTAACTAAACAATACTTATTCACTAAGGTGGAGGTTTTAAATTAGGATTGATACCTTCATTTATGCATAAGGATTCCTAAGTATCGAATTTACTTTATTTTGAAAATGGTGGAGGATTGTTGTATTATTTTCAAAAAAAAAAGTGAAAGAGATTGATTAAAGTATTATTTAATCAATGGACAAGTAAAATAGTGTTTGACATGCTCCTGGGTTATGTAAAATCAAGTTAAAATTTTTTTAACAAAATATATAAGATAGACAATTGTCATATAGGGCAATCAACTACCTTTATGTAGTAAACTTTTTTCCTAGAAATTGCACATAGGTAATTGGATGCCCAAAGAGAGCAGTTAGATGCCCTGGGAAGCAGTTATCTGACCAAGATAAGTAGTCAACTACATATACAAATTGTAATTTCGATTTTTAAATTGTTTTAGGGCAGCCAACTACTCTAGGAAAGCAGTCGACTACCCCACCGAGATGTTGCTTACTATTTCAAAAACACACTAGAGCATTCAACTACCCTTTCCGGGCATCCAACTGTTTTAGTGTAAAATATATACAATGGTTAGTTTTTACCTGAAGAGTTACAAACTCTTATTGAAGTTACTCTTTCACTTTGGAATGATTAATAAATATAATCATTGGTTTCTAAAAGTTGTGATCATATTAAATAATTGTGTATGTTGAATCAAATAACACAATTGAATAGTTATGTCACTTGATTCAAAGATCACAACACTTGGAATTAATCTCTAAAAATAGAGATTTCAAGTTCAAACTTAGGACACTTGAAAATTTTCTTAATTTCTTTCTTCCCTCTCATTCTCAAAATATAGTTCAATTTTTTAGGCATTATTTGCTGCAGAAAATAGTGACTAAGACAAAATACTTTTATACTTGTCAAGGGTATTTAGTGATTTAATTTCACTAGTGCAAAGTAATTTTAAACAAGGGTTTCTTTGTGTCACGACCCGAAGGACACAAATTTTCAAAAAAAATTATTATGAAAGTATAAAATTTTAGGCTAAATTTTTTCATTTTTCTTTTAACTCTTATTTGTCATGTGAGTGCAATCTTATACTATTTTTAGGTTTCAAACTATCTAGCTGAGTTTAAGGTTATGAACCTAAGGTCTCAGTCTAATTTCTTATTAACTTTCATAATCATGTTTCAATTCAATACACATCCTGACACATGTACTGAAGGGTAACTGTCTGAAAATAAATACAATTAAACAACATAAATCAATATACCAATACAAGTTGCAAGATCTCGAAACATTTACTTCGAAGTTGATACTGACATCAACGTCAATGCACCTCTAGTCTGAACCTGTGATGGAAAATAGAAAGGGGGCGAGCTTTGGGAAAGCTCAGCAAACCATACAAGCACAGAGGCAATAAGATACAAGATGTTGAATTTCTAATGCATGTCCAACGCATTCACATTAGACCATTCTTTGTTATCACTTATTCGAATCACATTTCAAAACTTATCGAAAGTTACACTTTTTCTGGGTTTACGGACTAGAATATTATCTAGACGCTGTCAAGTTTTTCAGGCAGAAAAGTATTTTGAAATACTTTAATTGGCTATCAAACCTGACCACCCAAACTGAATATACCCATATGAGTTCAAAATTCGAAACATAGTTGAATGCAGAAAACCAAGTTTAATGCAATCTAAGCATGTAAGTTTGCCCCTCTTGAATTGCTTACATCCACATTCGTTCTTAAAACACGACAATTTTTTGAGATCACATCATATAATCCAAAAACATATCACATATCGAAATATATTCAAATATCGAAAACATCTCTTATTCAAAACATAACTTGTACTCAAAACTCATCACACATCGAACATATCCTATTTCGATACATAATCTATAGCGAAACATCTTCTTTATTCGAAATAAGTTTCTCCGAAGCATATTCACATTTGAAACGTATTCCTTAGCTGGAATACATTTCATATTCCAAAACCCTTTTCATAGTTCAAAACGTAGTTCTTATTCCAAAACATATTTCACAATTCGAAATGTATTTCACACTTTTGCTAACTATTCTATCTCGTTAGCTAGGATACTACTGACTATTACATCCCATCAGCTAGGACTCCATCACTAACTATTATCATTCATATTAGCAGAAGCCACAACATATTTGTTTCATAATGCTAAGATATGTTCTGTGAACTATGCTTATGTTTGTAAAAGATTTTCGAAAACATATTTCATATTTCAAAACACTTTTCAAAGCATATTCCAAAATTTGAAACACACTTCACATGATCATTATTATAACCCGTGATCGAGAAAATTTTAGAATCTCGAAATATATGACTATTGATAATTATTATAACCCGTTAGTTGGGCCCGAAATTACCAACTATTATATACCCCGTTAGGAATGGTCAAAACATTATTAACTATTATATATTTCATTAGCAATGACCAAAACATTGCTAACTATTATTTACCCCGTTAGCAAGGGCCAAAACATTGCTAACTATTATGTACCTCATTAGTAAGGGCTGAAACATTGCTAACTATTATATCCCGTCAGCAATGGCCGAAGCATTGCTAACTATTATATACCCTGTTAGCAAGGGTTGAAACATTACTATGTATATTGCAAATAGTAGGTTATATCATTACTAACTATTCTATACCCCGCTAGCAGGAGCCGAAAATGGTCATGACTAACTTTACCGTCAGTCAGCTAAGGCAAAACGTTTAGCTGTAAAAGCTATCAGAATGCATGTTTTAAAGCCACTTCTAATCACAGTGTGGATAAAAGCAAAGTTAGCTTAAATCCAAAACATAAAAATGTATGTCTCACATACTTTCAAAACATATCATCAGTAAGATTTTAAAGCTTCTTTAATGCAAGTATAACCCAATGCAAGCTTTTCAAATCCCACAAAATCATAATATGCATCGAGATGCAATTGTAATTCGAAATAAGGTTCATTTAAGAACATATCTTTTTCGATAATCTTATCATCGATATTTTCACATACTTATAACACTTAAGATCCTAAACATCATTTGATTCTTGCCCTAGGACCCGATTTAATCTGTTTGATGCTACCTCGCATCAAAAAGATTAATTCGTGTCATGTTCATATATAAAAAAGATATAAAACAATTCTGAAACCATATAGTTCGATATATTAGTTCGATAATTAGATCATATGAATATAAACGAAGTCCACAAGTATATCCCGATAAAAGTTTTCCACTGTGGCTATTAGCGAGTTGAAACTCCCCAAAAACTAGGGTGTTACTCATAACCACATATCTAAAAGTCTCTAGTCCTAACGATTAGCCAAAACCGGAATATGTCATGACAATGTTAGACAAGCCAAACTACCCGTATAAGAGTCGTAAACTCAGGGCTGTCTCCATATACTCTATTGGGAATAACATAGTTAGAATGTCCATAAACGATAAAACATTCAAAAATCACATTTCCAAAAGTCATATAACCATCGAGACAAAAAGTAATTTATGCTTAATCCAAAAACAGTAAGCATAAGCTAAATAACCTATATCTCCAATTAATCCAAAACAAATTCGAAATGAGATATAAAGTAATACATACATGTAGATAAAAATATGTGCAAGCTTTTAAATCTCTCATACAATGTCATACAATGATTTTAATGTATGAAAATCATCGCAAGGTTCAACACATGTCAAAACAAATCGAAATCACATTTCTGATAACACAATGATCTTAGTTCGAAACATATAGACAATTTACGAAATTTTTGCAATTAGACCGGGTAACAATTGCTTTTTACCCAACCTGCAGAGTAGAGAACAATTTATATTCTGAATCCAGTTGATTCAATACATTTCGTATTTTAAATCGATCAAAAGATTCACACATTTATTCAAAAAGTTCAAACAAAACATTTACGATAATCAAAGATTCAACCCAAACATAAAGCAATTGGTACATGGTTAACCTGCAGCTTATGCAATTGAACTTACCTCATATGCTAATACAAATTGTATCAAGCGAGGTTCACTTACCCAAGATTTCGTAATGACACGTAAATCGAGATTTGATCGAACTCGTGTTCGTTCCCTATTGTCGCGCTACACGTTTATATATTTAAATCGGCTCAGTTTCGGTCAAATATAAATTTGAATAAATTTTTGAAAAATTAAAAAGGTCAAATCCGATCGCTTATCGATTTATCCTTAAATCGAGGCATCATAAAATTTATCCCATTTTTTCTTTCTCTTTATCTTTTTTTGGCTGAATCAGTTCGGACCGGTTCAACTCACTTCTATTCAGCTGAACCGGTCTAAATCAGTTCAGCTCTGTTTTGGCTGATCCAGGCCTTACCGGTCGGCTCTTAGCTGGTTCCCGCTTCAAGCAGCACCGTACGGTCGCGTGACGCATGGAGTTGGCAACGGTAAGCCTGGGCTGGTGAGGATGAGGCTGGTTCGACCTTTTCTTCTTCACGGCGTCGCTCCCTTTCTTTCTTGCCGATCTTTGCCTCTCTTGCTGGATTTCCTCTGGGTCGGCACTAGCAGCTGCTCCTCTCATTTTTCTCAGTTGGCCGGCACCGACCTTCTCTCCCTTGGTTAATCTTTTCCATGTTTCTTTTCATCATTTTCTCTTTTGTTTATAGAGGAGAAAACGAGATAGAAAGGGATCAAGTTTCCTAATCCTTTTTTTTTTAATATATATAAATTAATATATATTATATAACTAAATATCTATATATATATAATATTATTATAATATATTATATATATAAATATCTACACATATATATTATTTTATATATTTCTATATATATATATATATATATTTATTTAATATATATATATATATATATAGACATTTTTTTTGAAAATATTATCTCGTATTTTAAAGATAAATTTTCAATGTGAAAAGTTTCGAGTTTTCACACTTTATATCATAAGGATATTCGATAAACTATTTTTACATACCATAATTGGTGAGGCTAATTTTAAGGAAAATAATATTATAACAGCACGTCTAGAAATCATTTCTACAATTGTCGGTGCTTACCAAAGAGATCTAGTCTTAAGTGTTCAAGCAGAGACAAGCCATCTACATACCCATCAAGGAGGTTCAACTACAAACAAGAAGCAAGCTTCGTGAATAGCAAACTTAGAATTAATAAATGATCCCAAAACTAAATTAAAAATTATATTATTTCTTAATAACTAAATTAAAAATTATTGCTAATTTATTCAAATAAAAATCTCGAAACTTTTAGGTCGTGTTTTTATTAGCATCTTTGCCATTTGATTGGATATCATTTACATCATTTTGGGCCTTCTTGCCATTTGATCAGACATTGTAAAAACTGTGTCTGAGTGAAGAACTTTGACAATAACATGGGAAAATTATGAAGTCAAGTTTGAATCTAGCAAAAAAATTAGATTCGAATAATATACAGTGATCCTAAATTCTTGATGTTACAGATTCATCCAGTGAGGGAGAAGAGATGAAAAAACGAATAAACAAATTGTACGTATTAAGCGGGTTGTGATGGAGATTTCTTGCTCAAGTGTTTCGTTCAAGTCATCAAAAGACGATGATGTTACCGATTTTGAAGATATCGGAAATCTTCTACCATTGCTAAGGGTGTTCTCAGAAGGTCTTGGATCAAATTTGCTTAAGAATATAGAAATGCTTTCAATAAGAAACGGTTATGCCTTGTTTACTAATAGTTTATATAATATTAATTGTAGCAATCATTTATTAATACTAATTTAATTTAATTTGATTATTAATAAATATTATTTAATGAAAGTTAATTATCTGATATTAATAAGTATCTAATAATTGTAAGCTTTTGAGATAATATAACATGAGTTAGATGACATATTTGATTGAAATTAAAAAAAAATACATTTTAGGATCATCCTACTCGTATCACATCAAACCTTATGAAGGTAGATGAAATTTACCTAATTATTTATTGCAAAATATTTAAGTTTTACATGTATGTATGTATTTTGCAATAAATAATTTGGTAAATTTCATCTACCTTCATAAAGTTTGACACTGATATAACTTTAGTCCATTAGTTTTAAAAATAAATATTTAAGTTCAAATAACTTAACACCGTTAAAAATAGCTAACAGAAAATTTGCAATGACCAAAATATCCAACATGAAAATTTTCAGATTTACCATTCATCATTTTCATTCACCCTAAACTATTGCTTAAAGAAGACATAATAATATTCTTTAAATTTTTTTCGAATTTCTAGATTATAAGTTTTGCCAATAAATAAAATAATAAACAAAAAGTAATAAAAAAATAATAAACAATAAATAAACAAAAAATAATAAGTAAAAATAATAAACAAAAAATAAATTATAAAGAAAAAAAACTAACCTTTTAAAATCTAGTAGTTGTTCTTAGTATTTTCATTATTGATCGGAGTATTTAAAGAACTTCAAAGGGTAAAATAGTCTCAAAATTAAGTCTTTAACTGTTGACTTAATAGTTGACTAACGGGAGGACTAAATTGTCTTGCGAAATAAAAAAGTGTGAGCCAATGTGTACATTTTTTAAACTAATGGACTAAAATTAAATTAGAATCAAACTTTATGGATCTAGACGAAATAATTAAACACCAAGTCTTTTGAACATAAATCTAAATCTATATGTCCTAATTTTATTAGTCATTTTTACATAAAATCTAAATCTATATCTCTTAATTTTATTGCATAGAACACAATAGCTAGATTTTTTGTAACCTAACTTTTATGCGATTCTTGATTTTTGATTTTTTTTTTCTATTAATGTTATTTAAACTTTTGATTTTGTAACATTTTTATTTTTTACTTTTGATTTTTTTTTTTTGTGACCTATGATTTTCCAATTTTTAGGGATGAGAGGGTTATATAAGTGCATTTCATGTCATTTAACTGATAGGTGAACTAAGCTGCTATCTGATTCAAGTGTACAAAAAATATGATGAAATTTATCACCAAAAAATGTTTTTAACCCTGATTATTTTTACTGATAATAGAAGTTTCCATTATTCTGATAAGAAAGACATTTCATGTTTTTATTACAATTTTATCCAAAAAAAAAAACTCGCATATTTTGCAATAAATGCAAAATCTTTTTTTTTTTTTACATAAATTCTAAATCGGTATCTTTTCGTTATATTAGTCCTTTTACATAATCTAAATCTATATCTAATTTTATTGCATAAAATAAAATAGGTTTTTGTTGCCTAACATTTGCATGATTTTTTTACTTTTGATTTTCTTCTATTAATGTTTTTTTTTTAAAAAAAACCGTTATCTACTAAATTTTATTGAAACCTTTGACTTTTTAACATTTATGTTTTAGCATTTGACTTTTTTTGGACTTGTGGTTGTCATAACGTGCTTATAAACGTCCTATTTTATTTTATCTGAGGCCTTAATTTATTGAATTGTGAATCGAGTTTGGTCATGCGTTTAGTGTGTGATAAATCCAAATTGATTACTGTAGGTTATGTCATCTGCAATGAATTTGCTTAATTGGAGCGAATTAAGTTAATTAGATTACAATGGGATTAAATGTACCTGGGTAGGATAATTAATAATAGGATAATTTTGATTTTTTATTAATAACAATTATATATTGATTTTAGATTTTATTAGGATAATAATCTTAGGTTAGGATTAATTTTAGATTTTTAATTTTGGGTTAGATTATTATTAACTATGACAAGATTTAAGTTAAGATAATTGCAGGATTAGGATTACTAATTATTTTTATTTAATTAACATTTATCAAGAAAAAAAAAAACATAACAAAACAAAATGGGTATTCAATTACAATTTGAATGAGCTTAGTAATATAACAAGAAATAAGACCATATTAGTAGCTAAGGGTTACAGTAAGGAAGAGAGAATAGAGTATGAATGAGACATATGCCCGTATAGTTAGACTAGAGGTAATTAGGAATTTAGGATGCTACTGGCTTCTGTATGTTATGTGGCTTCAAACTATTTCAAATGGATGTAAAAAAATGCTTTCTTAAATAGTTTCATAAATGAAGTCTATGTAGAACAACCCTTTTGAAGATCCACATGTCAGTTTTTTGGCAATAAGTTGATATCATAGTTTTTTAAGGAACAAAACAGTGTGGTTCAATCTACTACAGAGATAGAGTATGTTGCCTCAGGAAGTTGTTGTGCTCAAATTCTATGGATTAAACAACACCGTGAAGATTATGGAATTAGGATGAGTCATATTCCAATTAGGTGTGATAATATTAATGCAACTAACCACACTAAGAATTCAATTCAACATTCTAAAACTAAACACATTGAAATTAAATTTCATTTTATTGGAGATCAATTTTATAAAGGAGACATTGTCATTGAGTATGTTCACACATCCCAATAGCTAGCACACATTTTTACTAAACCTCTAGATAGAGACAACTTTATAGCAATAAGAGGAAAACTATGCATTAAAGAAGGACATAGAAAAAAAGAATTTACGATCACATGAATAGGATTCTCATTCAGAGTTGGATTTTATATGTGGTGTGTCCCTTAGCAGAAAAGATTGTAAAACTTTAAAGAACATAGGATAAGTATTGATATACATCTTCATAACACCATATGTCAATTAAAGAAAGCATACATATAAAGATATTCAACCACAACCTAAAAACTAAAAACCTAAATAACAACATCGGAGAAAAACCATAAACACAAATGACAGAATAACTAAAAGAAAGCAAATTGAAGAAAATACACGAAAATGAGTGAAGATGAAACTGAACCTAGGTATTCAAATAAAAATGAAGAAAAAATTGAGATAATATAGAAAAACAAAGCTATAACAAAGTGAGAAATACTCAAGGTTGTGAATAGGACTCCAAATGATGGCTAACAAGAGGAATTCATAAGGCTAAAGTAGTAATTTCCTATTAGCATTTTAGACAATATTCAAATTCCTATTCAAGGTATTTGAATACTGCACATTAGTTTTAGATTTCGAAGAAACATACATATCTTAATATAAGATGTACAAATGTGAATCATAACATGTTCTAAAGCTTTGTAAATAATGGTATTCGAATTCTACTATACTAGTATTTGAATTTTCAATATATTTTTAGCCTTTCAAGTACGTCAATAGAGCGTTGTCAATTTTAGTAGTCGAATACATGTCTTAAGGTATTTGAATAAGTCGGATTAGTTTTTAAGTTAAAAAAGATGTACATATCTTCAATAAAGAATCAACATATAGGAATCATAAAATGTAGACATATTTTTTGTTTCTTTAATGATATTCGAATTCCTCTATACAAGTACTTAGATTCTAAATATATTTTCAACCTTTCAGGTATGGTAATAGAGTTGTCAGTTTAAGTATTTGAATTATAATCTTACAATTCAAATAACATGGAAAAGTTTATAAATAGTAAAAAATCGTACATATCTTTAATAAAGAACATATATATAAGAGACTCATAAAACGTGCATATCATATTATAGCTTTGTAAATAATAGTATTCAAATTTCTTTTTTATGTTATTCAAATTCTAAATATTTTTTAGATATCTTAATAAATATTTGTTCGATGAAGCATTTAACTTCCTTTTTAAATGTATTTGAATGTTCATGTGTAGTTTCTAACTTCGAATAAATGTACACATATAAATGTATAATGTACTTATATTTAACTTAAGATATACATATTTTGAGTAGCTTTGTATACAATGGTATTTGAATTATTTTTCATGCTATTCGAATTTCAAGAGTAAATTCTCAATAGTAATCGCACCTAAAAAGGGTACATAGTTTATCTATTAAATGCACATATATTTGTCATAAATTGCACATATATTTTCCATAAATTGCACTTCTACATCTGGTTATACCCATCGGATTATCATAGAACTCATCTTGGCTTTATACCCATCTTTGCTTTGGTTTGGTTATCTTAATTGCTTTAAACACTTGGATCTCCTTTTCATCCATGCCTTGATTCTTCATGTGTTTAATGATTTATAACTCTTTTTTTTTCTCTCATAGCGCCATTTCTTGCTTTTCTGAATGCAAGAGTAAATGGTAAGAATAAATAACAAGATGAAACTAAGCCTACTTTTTGCATTTTCATATTGATTACAATTAGAAGAAAATAGATTGGTAATAAGGAAGAGTAAATAGAAACTTTTATTGTTGATATTCTGTAAAATGAAAAAAAAAAAAAAAAAAGAAGGAAAGGAGGAGATGAGTCATCTCTCAACATTTCATTAAAGTTGAAATAATTTATTTTATTTTTATTAATTTCAAAAATTTTCATTTTTTTTGTAGTGATTAAAATATGCGTTAACAACAATTAATAAATATTATTGTTTCGCTAATGTTTTTGAAACTTTCGCTATCAATTCTCCTCGTCATTTTTGTCAGAATCCGAAGCTGACTTGTTAATGGCTACGACCACTTCCATTCTACGGTCCCCGAAGACCCTACTCTCCGGCAAAGTCACTCTTTCCGATCAAAAACCCACGTCACCCGTTCTAATCCCCCTACCTCCTTTAAAACGCCATCGTTTCACCGCTCTTTTCGCTGCCCTCCGCGACGACGACAACAACAGCGGAAGCAATAAGATTGCGAAGGCCGCTGGGTGGGAGAAGCTTTTCGAGGGTACACCTTACGACGTCGTCTCCAAAGACTCCCCTTTGCATCCGAGTTAAAATTTCCGTCTTCGTCTTTCTTTTAGGGTTTAACTTTTGTGTTTAATAAAAATTGTAATTTTACGCGGGCTATTTTGTCATTTTCATCAGGGCCACTTTCTTCAACCCAGTTCTCTAGTTCCGTCTCTGATGGCTCTCGCCTTCGAGTTGCATATCAGGTACTATTTTATTTCCTTAGCTATAACGACAATTTCTATATATTTTTAATTTTTTTAACGTAGGGAATTGGGTCAAGGTTACATTCCAATTTCAAATTAAAATTTTTTTTGCTGTAATTCAATGCAATTGATTGATTTGTGTTAAATTTAAAAGGGAGTTCATGGCGCCTACAGCGAAGCAGCTGCTGAGAAGGCCTATCCGAATTGTGAAGCTGTTCCTTGTGAGCAATTTGATGCTGCTTTTGAAGTAATTACTTCAACTCTTTTTTTTTTTTTTATATATATATTTTGATAAATATTTTGTTTTTATGTTGGAGAATAAGGTTGATTTTTGATGCCTGAGCATATTTGATTAGTCTTCATTAGGAACTGGTTTTAATTATTATTTTCTTTAATTAGGCTGTTGAAAAGTGGATAGTGGACAGAGCAGTATTACCCATCGAGAATTCCTTAGGTGGTAGTATTCATAGGAATTATGACCTTTTGCTTCGCCATAGCTTACATATTGTTGGGGAAGTTAAGCTTGCGGTTCATCATTGCTTACTCGCCAATCATGGTGTTAAAATTGAGGACCTAGAAAGGGTTCTTAGTCATCCTCAGGTACGATGTAAGATTTAACATGTTTGTTTATTAAGTTTCTTTGTTTTTCATAATGATATATTTTCTGTACTCGGCTCTATTTCAGGCTCTAGCACAGTGCGAGTACACATTAACAAAATTAGGCTTGGGTAGAGAATCGGTTGATGATACTGCCCTTGCAGCAAAGGTGAGTCTTGATCTGAAGTGTAGAATTTGATTTGATATGAGAGATTCTGTAAGCTTTGTAGCTGAATGTGCAACGTAAAGTGCATGATGTGCTTTGATTGTCTGAGGCATGTTTGATGGATTTTAATTCCTCTCTGTTTTATATATATATATATATATATATATATATATAAATATATTTTGATATAGCAATGCATATCGGAGGTAGATAGGACCTACTTTATCTAGTTCAGTTCAGATGGCTTGCTTAGTGATATAAAGTTGATCAAATATGATTTATTCTCTTGTGTGGATGTAGCAAAGATATGGACTAGGATTACATGGTGGCTTTCAGACTAATTGCCTCTATCACTTGAGTGTTTTCTAACTTTAACTGATTTAATGTGCTGTTTATATGTAGTATGTGGCTTTCCACAAACTAGAAGATACAGGAGCTGTTGCTAGTTCTTCAGCTGCGAAGATATATGGACTGAACATTCTTGCTCATAATATTCAGGTTTATATTGATTTTTGTCTATTCATTAGTGATTTGGTATTGAATAGTTGTCAGAACTTTGATTTTGGGTATGCCTCCCCTTTTTGTTGGGATGATCATTAGTGATTTGGTATTGAATAGTTGTCAGAACTTTGATTTTGGGTATGCTTCCCCTTTTTGTTAGGATGATTGTGATAATGTTACTCGATTTCTAATGCTGGCCAGGGAACCCATTATCCCTGGCATTGAGAAGCCATTCAAGGTTAGCCCTTCAATGACAAGAAACTATTTGTGGTCAAAGTACTTGTTCATAATTTGTTTCATTGATATTCTGCATTTATGAGTCATTGTTGCTCGTGAAGTTTTTCTGATATATGCAATTATTTTGCAGACGAGTATAGTTTTCTCATTAGAGGAGGGTCCTGGTGTGCTTTTCAAGGCACTTGCTGTTTTTGCCCTTCGGCAGATCAACCTTACAAAGGTATTTGTGTCTTTTCTGTGTATTTTTCTGGTCTCTTTTTGTTTGACAATATTCAAGTCGCATTGAAAAGCTAGGTTTGATAGGCTTTTGCTAGGTTTTATTAACATCCTTTGTTTATTTGATACCTTTGATCAGATTGAAAGTCGTCCCCTGAGGAACCAGCCATTACGAGGACCCTATGATAGCCAAAACGGTTTAAAGTAATTTTAGTAAAATATCAATCATATTCTTTTTGCAGTAAAATTGAAAGATGGGTTAAAACTATTTTCTATTAAAATTGATAAATTATATCACTGTTATTTACTTCTCAATACTATCAATTTCAGTCGCTTAAAACAGATTTCACCCTGATTGTGTCAATATCTTCTAATTAGATACTTTGACTACCTTTTCTATGTGGACTTCGATGCATCGATGGCTGAAGAGAGAGCGCAGAATGCCCTAATACATCTAAAGGCGTGGTGCTCTGTCTCTTACTTTACCTTTCAAGAGAATTAGATGTTTAATATCTAACAATATGTTTCCTTGGCAGGAGTTTGCTACTTTCTTGCGAGTTCTAGGGAGTTATCCAGTGGATACTACCATGATATGAACCAGTTGTTGATCATGGTAAGTATTCAATATGTGAACAAATGTTGAGGGTTAGATTGATGTCAGGCTTCAACTTCTATAAGATGTAGTGGCAGAATGTTGCTAGATCATTACCATTTTGTTGAACTTTGTGTGTGTATATATATATATATATATATATATATCTTTTTCAAATTAATTTTTAGAGCTTTAATAAAATGCTGACTAAAATGAGGTTGTTTGGACTTATATCTTTGAGGATTAAATAGAACTAAGACAATTTTGGATCTCTTAGAAATAAGATCTTCATCATTTCGATATGCTCTAATTCCTTCATGAAATTTTTGTTCCTGATTAATCTGTGAGACATAATAAGTCATCGACTCTTGTGTACTGATAAGAATTATTCTTTTTAAATTGGTGGGCAGCCTTAAAAAGGGGTACATATTATAATTGGGCTGGGGGTTAGTAAGGCAGAGAGAATACAGTAATATTCTTGTTGCATTAAACAGTTAAGCAGGAATTTTTAAGTTTATATCTTTCGTAATTGGCTTGGATTATGCCCTGAAACCTTGAAATGCTACAATTGCATATTAATTGATCAGACTATTTTGATTCATGTTCAGTCAGCCACATGAAGTGGACAAGCCATTAGACTTCTGAATTTCTAACTTGCTTCTTTATTAGCTGCTTGAATGTTGGAACTATAAGGTGTGTATTGGTGGATGCATGATATTCCATGCTTTAACATAAATGACTGATGTCTAGGATAACTGGTGATTATCTAGTTTTTATCTCATTGTCAACATCATCTCCAAAGCCTTTATCCCAATAGATATCTAGTTTTTATTTCTCACGAAATATTGTTTTGTGGAAGATTTTGCTGTTGGGTCTTTAAGCATGTGAAACTTCAGATCTGATAGACCTTTTCTGATGGCTAGTACAAGCTATTTTTTTGTTGTTGCTATAATTGGATGAGCCTAAGAATTTGAAGATACTTTCACTTACAATGTTAAATAAGCTTAGGCCTAGCTTGAATTTTAACACAATATTAAATGCTAATTTTGCTGCACTCAAAATGTTATTTGGATCCTAACATAAGAATAAATGCAAGTTTATACCCGAAATGCTGCTAGCCAGCCATATCTGAGTTTGAGTTGTGTTTGTTTAAGTTTTGGCCATGTAAGCATTTTTTATTGCATTTGTAACCTAAACACACTATTGGGGAACACAATACTCAACTAGCTTTGTTCAACTCAGTGTGATACATTATTGCATATTTTGGTGCTACTTATTACCAACGTAGTCTATATTTAGATATTTGTAGTGGACAATTTCTTTTTTGCTAAAACTAGGTATATTATGCTTAGGAACAGATGTGTGCCTTAGTACACTAATATTTTAGATGGATGTTAGTCGGTGGGCAATATTGATGCATTTGAAGGAGAGGGTTGGGGGAGTTTTCCAGTGATTGCTTGCATTCTAATAAGGTTAAGTTTAGGTGAAACATTTGCTTTGTTGAAATTCTGTTAAGATCTTGCAATAGTTTCGGAGAGAATGGGTAAACATTTTTCTGGGGATTGTGGCAAGACTAGAACATCAATTATACTTTCAGACTACTTCCCTTTAGGGAAGATTATATCCTATCTGAACTATTCTAATCCACTGGAAACAAAGAGCAAAACCCAATTGTAGTACCCCACTAATGGACTCAAATTGACATCCTCGGCCTCTGCGACTGCTTGTATCTTCCCTGTTCTCGCAAATACTTGACGAACACGGTAGATGTTGCTAGTCGTTAATCCTTTCCGTCCTTTTTCGCCTGTAGAAGCTGTCCAAGTGTAAAACCCTTTGAATCTTTCATGTTTCTGCTAGAAAACTTTGCCGAGTAATATGCATAATTAAATACTATAAATATGTTTTTATTAACTTTTGGTCGTGCATTTGGTGAGCTTTTTGTTTCTAACACTTGATGGATAATTCGGATGCAGAACTCTGTATGAAATGTCCATGTGCTCAGGGATCAATCTTTTACCTTGCACAGATATATATATATTTTTTTTGACTCATTACATATTACACAAGAGAAAAGGCATTGATTCGGCTTTCATACTGCTGCTGCGATCGATGGCCAAGCCAGTGCACCATGGAGGAATGGCGGAGAATATCACTTTGCCTGTTGGCCTATGATATTCTGTAATTAAGCGAAAGTTTTTTATTTTACAAAAGGAGTGATCTTCAATTCGTTTATATTAAAATATTTGAGAAATGAAATAGTTTGTGTAACTGTGTATATTTACTTTGTTCTGATTGTCTTCATTCTTTTCCTTACATCTGAAAACTACTTTCTTGTTAAAGAAATATTTGTTTTATTTTTTTTAATTTCTCGCGTGAAGTCTGAATTTAAGTGTGTTTGAGTTTATTGATTTTAAAAACTCGTATTACTTACACTTTGCCATTATTTTTTATTTTGATTATCTACTTTATTAATATTTTTTATTTGTCTTTTATTTTTATTTTTTCACCATTTATTATTTCTTAAAGAAAACAAAACTAAAATCAGTTCACAAAAATATTAACCAAATAAAAGCTTAGTAGTAATTTATTAAATTTGACAGGCAAAACACTTTAGCATGCTTAATTCATGTGGTTTATTAATAGAAGTGTCAAGACTAATTTGAATAGGTGATGCAAATGTTAATTAATAATATGTTTGAATTTAATGTAACAATAATTAAATGTAATAATAATGGGGAGATAAATAATAAAATGATTATTAAAAATATTATAATAAAATAAAAAAAATAAAAGATGAATTTTAAATACAGTGAGATGAGATTTCCTTGGTCAAATCTATCTGAATTGTATGGCATATGCATGTGAAGAGAGTAGAGTAGGCGGCAAGGATCTGGCAGACAACTCCATCAGATGTAGGCAGAAGAATCAGGTCTATCTCATCAGCTTGAAGCAAAAGCAACCACTCTATCGGTCTCACAACAAGACTAGTTGATAGATGGTCCAGCCTCCCACCCTGCGGCCACCCCAATTTGAACTGACAACTGCTGATGGCTGATGGCATTTGGTAGCCCCAGGGTCTGGACTGGACTGGACCGGCAACAATAGTGACACCACATATATCATAGCGATAGCATGCAAATACAATACAATGTACTACATTACAACTTTATTTTCTTGTCACTCTAGGCTATACTATATTAGACTGAACCAACCACCTGCTGCTTTGATAGAATGCTTGACCATTGCATGTTCATCCAAATTTCAAGATTGCTCGTGGTCCACCCTCCACCCCATTTTTGACAACACAAGATTGTTGTTGTTATTATATCTACAGTTAAGGCTGTGATAATATACAGTTTTCTCCCGAAGTTCCTTCTTTTTCTTTCTAATTTCAAGATTCGTTTATGTGAAGAGAAAATTGGGTAGGTTCAGTCTGATTAAATTTAATTTCATTTTAAAAAAGAAAAAACTGAAGTCTGAGAATTAAATAAAAAAAAAAAGTAGTAAATGTTAGTATTTAAATTCCAAATTTACCTAATGTTAACTCTTATAAGTGATTGCAATTGATCCAATAGATTTGACATAATAAAAATTCAGATACAGAATTTCTCGTTATAAATCATCTTTACTCAGAAATTCAATGGGATCTTACATTATTAAACCAACTCTTTGAGTAGATAAGTCCTAGATTCTTGAGTTTATGAATTTAATACTCAAATTATTTGAGAATTAAGTTATTTTAAATTTAAATTATTGAATTAAATGATTGTTTCAAATTAATTAAATCATTAGAATTCAAATAATTCCTAATTAATGTGACTTCATTCATATTTTGCATTCAAATATAATATAAGTCCTCTAGTGCGACAATTGGAAGTACTACTCCCATCTTCCATGTTGTTTTGGCTTTCAAGGTTGGATCATCCTTATAACTAATTTGCAATTTCTAAATATTGAAAAGACTTGGGAAAATAGATCTTTTTTTTTCATTGGGAAAAAAATCTCTTACTTTGATATTAATTCCAGTTCTGCTAATTTTTTAATAATATTAATGCAAATGTATATTTATTTTTAAGGAACAGTGTACTCTTTGTTTAAAGTCTTCTATCTATCTATTTAATTATTTTGGTATCATAGCTAAATAAGCGAAAACATTGTATTTGTTGCCTAATTTCCTTTAATTAATTTCCCTTATTATCAGCCGTTTAAGAACTTTAGGCAACTTCATTACCGTGATAACATTTTCTAATGTGTACATAGACACATTTCAAGGTAAATACTCGTTTGCTTTGGTTAATAAGGAGGTCAATGGGAATGCGAGATTTCAACCTTAATCATAAGTTTTTATTATATAAAAAATATAAAAAAAAAATGGTTAAATGGTGCCTCGTAAGAACTCATAATTGTTTTTTTATATGTGATCTTGAGCTATATAATAACAGTTAGTTCTCTCCTATTTTAGACAATCTTTAAGGTCTAAAATCAAATAAAAAGAACTTTTAAGATGAAGAGTTGTAATTAACCACTCGATTATGGTACTTGACCATTTCATAAAAGGGCTCAGGAGAATTTTGTAACAGAATTTTATGTTTAATTGATATTATTTTTAATAAAAATAAAAAAGTTAGGGTATCAATTACGGAATTTCGTAGTTGATGCCCATTTATAACGGAATATAAAAAAATTTATTTAATGGATAATAGTTTTAATAAAAATAAAAAAATCCAGGTATCAGCAACGAAATTTCGTATCTGATACCCTTTCGTAATGAAATTTTATGTTTAATTGATATTATTTTAATAAAAAAAATTAAGGCATCAGTTACGGAATTCCGTTGCTGATGCATTTTTAAAACGAAATATTAAAAAAACTTTGTTTAATGGATAATAGTTTTAATAAAAAAAAATTAGGGCATCAGCAACGGAATTCCGTAGCTGATGTCCTTTTGTAACGGAATGTTATGTTTAATTGATATTATTTTTAATAAAAATTAAAAAATTAAGGCATCAGTTACGAAATTCCGCCGCTAAATCCGTCGTTAAGTTTTTGCGTCATTCTATTATCAATTTGTAACGGAATTCTATTATAAATTCCGTTGCTTATTGATAATAGCAAATATACCATTATTAGAGACGAAAATCTGTTACAAATCCGTTACAAATTGTTTTTTTTAGTAACAAATAAAAATTTCGTCGTTAATATTTCGTTCCTAAAGGGTTTTTTTTTTTTTTTTGTAGTGGAAAGTTGTAGACTAAACCTACTTATTATTAACATCCCAAATCATATAAATGATTAACAATGATTTTACGATATTTTGAGGTTTTAAGTTTAAATTTCATTAAACGTGAGTTTGAATTTAGTCTAATTATTTATTGATTTAATTAATTATAATAATTTACTAGTTTACTTAATTCTAATAAAATGATTTTCATAATTATCAAATCATGAAATGTAAAGTGATTTTTATAATTACCAAATCATGAAATGAAATATGCTCATTATAATTGTATCTTCTAATAAAAATATATTGTTATCAGCTTTCAAAAGTGTTAAGTCCATTATACTAGATTAATTTTCCATTAAACATTGAACGCTTGTTCCCTATATGACATATTCTTAAATTAAAAATAAATTCGCATGACAAAAAAAATTAGCGATATTTTTTGGCAGGGTACCTATGAAAAATAAATGCCAACATGAGATTTGAATTTTAAACTTAATTTATTTTTAAAAAATAAAAATTGCAGGTAGACCACATATGAATTGTTCACTAAGGTTTTCTCCTACCCTCTTACTAAATAAATTACATTTAGGGTAAGAGTCGTAAATTTGAAGGTAGAGGGATTCCCCTCCTAAGCACTTCGTCCAAAATTGCCGAAAATAAGCTCAATTTGTATATAGCTTTTCGCCCACACTATTACCTTAGCATGGTGACACCGCCATGCCATATTAACCCTAGGTCTTAGCCATTTTTATGACTCACAGGGACCGCCTTGGATCTACAAAGTGCCCAGTAGTATGAGTCTATATATCTATGCGAAATCAAACATTAAACAAACTTGTTCCCTTAAAACTAAAATCGAATTTAAGTTACTCTAGCATTATCTTTCTTTACATGTATGGGTTTTTTTTAACTTCACAAATAAGATTAAAAAAATAACACATAACTCTTTAAAAATATTTTTTTTTTAAAATGAAGTATATACTATCATTTTAATTTTACTTATAAAGTTAAAAAATTTCACTATCAATATGTATATATATTATCGTAAGTTCTTTGCGTGGAACTTTTAAGCGCACAATCGATACTTGTTCAATGCATATTGTCGAGGGTGTTCCATCTCGCCACCATATAAGATTCGATTCAACGTGTTGATCAAGTTAAAAGTCAATCACATAAGAGGCTAAATGGAAGAGTTACTTGGAATATTAGGCTAATGGCCTAACGTGGTCTGACTTGTTGATGTAGTGAATTGTGCTCAACAAGTTTTTACGGGCACATACATGTTAACACATAATTAGGAAAAAATGAAAATCTTGGTAATGGAATTTTGATTTAGTAATCATATATATGGAAAATTTTATAATAGAATCAAAAATTTTAATTTTACTATAAAGTCAATATAAATGTCTAAGAATAAATTTAATGTCATTACACCTAAAATAAGTTAGAAATATCATAAGATAAAAAATTTTAACCTCATAACAGAATAATAGACTGGTTTAGATCGGACCAAATGATTCTGAATTACTTCTTTTTTTATTTAATAGATTAATAAAATATTAACCCCTTAAGTAAAGAAAAAAAAAGGAATAAGAGGGATTAAATCAATTTTAATTAAATTGTGAATTGGTGTTAAATGTTGCTATTACTATATATTATTTAATCGTTACAACATCCACAATTCCATGAGCTTGGGATTCTGTTGCTCACATAAAAACATCTCTTTCCATTTCTTCGGATATATATTATATAGGATACAAGCAAGTTTAATAGCATGTGAGGATACAAGCAAGTCTAATAAGATGTACGAATGTGGATACTTACACGGAGACTCTTTGAATGACATATAAGTTTTTATTATGTTATTATCCACCTAAATCAAAATTAAATGTATATCTTCAATATCTTTGGATCATTTAAAATAACATTTAATTTCTCTACTTCCCCAAAATTTCTCAATCCCTTTAGAAAAATAAAATAATTAAAATATTCTCTAAATTCCAAATACATTTAAAACAATTAAAATTATCTAAGCATTATCTTCAAAATTTTAAAATAATTAAAATAATATATTATTTAAAAATAATTAAAAATATTAGATGATATCTAATCCATTTAAAGAGTAATTAAAAGTAAATACTATTTTTGGCAAATATCTATTTTTCTTGATCAAAATGCATTCACTTGATGACTTACATTCAATTTTTTAAAATTGTAAAGATAAGTAAAGTAATTATTATAATTAATTTGCTTGAATGTGCCATATGTGAGAGATGTGTCTTTAAGATCATTCAGAGCGAAATTAATTTTAGGGTGCGTGCAAGCTAGTTCGGGTATGCCTTAACCTTAAAAAAAATTTAAAAAAAATGTTCCTATCATAATAATGCCTATCGAAATAATATTCATATATCTATTATAATAATATTCAAATATATTAAAATAAATAAATTAACCCATGCATTGCGTAGAATTCAAACTAGAGAAATTATATAATCCAAAGTTATATTTATATAGAGATTATTATTCAATACATTTGTCTATGAAAATTTTAAATTTTACAAACAAAGTTGAGATGTTGGCATATACTTCATTTTATTTATTTTTTATCTTTTAAAATTTTTATTAAATATATGTATCAATATCTAGATCCCATTTTAAAATTTAAAAACTTCACTAACAATATTAGATAATAATCCTTAATAAAAACTTACAAATAGGAATATTTTTATTTGAGTTTTGGACTAGGATGCATGCACTCATTACGTTTGGGGGCACAATAATATCTCTCTCACGTACGTTACCAATTATTAGGGCTGTTATGGTTATGGACTATGGAGTGTTGGAGTAGAATACCAATAATTTGATAACGGATGTTTGTTTGCATTTCCGTTACTAGATCTGTCCCTATCCACAAGCCGAGACAAACCAAATCCGTTACCAAACATATCCATCATTCCCTTTCTCGTGCCTCGCGTGATGCTTCTCCCAGGTGCTAGATAAACGTTCAAGTTCCATACGTATCTTTTTTTTTTATTTAATCTTAAAGAATTTAGTTCGAATCTTTCTTAATATTAAAAATTAAATTTCTATTCATCATATAATTAAAATTTATCTTCATCATATAATTAAAACTGTTATTAAAAATAAATAAAGCAATTTATTTTTTATTTAATTTAAATATATAAGAATATCAACACATATATTAATCAAATTAAATGATAAATTTGCTATGACTATGTTAATATATATTTATATATGAGAGACTATCAAGATTAAACCATAATAGCTGAAATTAAAAGTATAACATTTTACCAATAGATTATTTAAATATAATTTAATTAACCAATAAGTTGTATTTTAGAAGTTTGATAACACTAACATTATTCTAATCAAGCACACACGTTAATGATCTACAAATACTAATAGTGATTTTTTTTCACAGATTTAGATATTTTTAAAATAAAATATCTCGACACATACAAGCATTTAATATATATTAAAATCAATCAAGATGATAAGAAGATGTTATCATTTACTATGAAAAATAACTTGTGATTATATATAGTTGCCGCATCATGTCAAACTTGGTGATAATTGTTACAAATTTCAGTTCTAATTAAAGAATCACTAGTTCGTTTCTTATATGTTGAAAAAAAAAAACTATGAATATGATTTTCGTAGAATTTAAGTTTTATTTTAGTTATTGTTTCATTCAATTAAAATTTATGTTTGAACAAGAAAATAACCATTTAAAATTTTCTTCTTATAATCTTCTTATCAAATAATCTTCTTATCACCTCTAAAATGAAATAATTTTACTAATTTAAAATTTAGATATATCTCAAATATTTTCTAATCGAAATTTTTTATTTATTTATTTTTAAATATGTTTGAATATCATTCCATTGCTTTTAATATATAAAAACTGTATTAAAAATTTGAATTATTATTTAATATATTATCAAATGAAATTTTTACTTCACAAACTAAATTAAGATAATATCATATATTTTATTTTATTTTTTTAATATTTAAATATGATATATGTCATTATATTAATCTCGTTTGTTGAGTAAAAATATTTCATTAATAATAAATTGAATAATAGTTGGAAAAATTATTGTCTTCTTATTCTTCCAATTGTCTAATATTTTATGATATATGTACAAACAAAAAAAAAAAAAAAGAGAGAAAAGATTATGCTTTGCTTGACGAGAGGGAGAAGTGAGAATGGTGAAGTGGGGTCGAAGAAGAAGGAACAGGGATTGTTCGGACAGTAAAGGAAAGGAGGCAGGAGACGGTGGGTTTGGAGTTGGAAGTTGGGACTTGGGAACATGGTGGTGTCGTAAGTCAATGGAAAAGATACCGAGATTTGGCTAATATGTTTTACGTTTGATTGATGAACCATGATGATGATGATGATGATGATGTTCGTCTTGGTTGCTTTTCTCGTAAACTGAAATTTTCGTCTCCTTCTCGTATTTCTCTGCCACGTGTTCGGTCTTACATCCTAGCATTCTGTCATTTTGGACCCACTGACCAACCCCTCCTGTCTTGTCCTTTCTTCTTTTCCATTGCGCTCCCTTCTCTCTCTTTCTTTTTCTTAGTTTTCGTTTTCAAATGAATTTTTTTATATTATTATTATTATTATTTTTAGATTCATATTGTGATGTCTTAATTTTAGGATTTGATTTCAACACGTTCACACTTGAGATAGACTAAATTATCAATACATTTGAGACCTCTTCTCTTTTGTTGAATGCTCATTAGTCAAGGATCCATTCCAAAGGAATTATTAAATAAGACAATGAATAAATTAATTATTAGTGTTTCTTTGCTTCATCATCTTACTTAAACCTATTAAATAATTATTATTGTTTATTTTTTAAAATTTCATAATATGTAGTTTGGTTGAAACTTAATTAATGAAAAATGAGCTTCTCAGGTTTGTTTATTTTTTAATTATAATGCTTAAGAGAAAATTATTTTGATAATGCAATCAAATTGTATTACTTTTTCTGGTGGCATAATCTGATGAGATTATTGCAAAATATTAATGAGCTACCAAGCAAGCCATGCATTTGGTACACTAATTAACCTTACCATACACAATTGAAAAAGCTTCAAACTATCAAAGTTAATTTTTATTTCCGAAAAGAGAAATTTAAATGTATTTTTTAAAATTTAAATACATTTATTATTAGATTAAATATTTAAATATTTTTAAATTTATTAACTCGAGAGATGAAAATAACAAAAAAATTCCTTCAAGAACACAAGGAAAAAGTACACTATTCTTATGGATCAAATCCAGCACACAATTTTAGAAAAGAATTTTCAGCTATGCCATAAAGATTCTTTGGAGTGGGAATGCTGGTTGGGGGATTCTTTTCTTAACCGAAGATGCTACCATTCTCTAGGTCTCTCGCCCTCAGGCACAGTTTTCTATTCCACCTTTCACTTTTTTTTTTTTTTGGTAATTATCAATTTTTTTTTTATCACTCAGCGGGTTCTTTGACTGATAAATTTGACCAGTCAACTAACTTTGCTCATCATCCCTACCATGTCCCCACTTGTCCCACCATGGCTAACTCCACCCACCCACGCCCAAAGTGCTCGTGATCATCAAATTATTCTTAAACCCTAATCGCCTCACTTACTACGAGTTTCCTGTTACACACAACACAACATGATACCTTAAAAAGAAAACAATTGATAAGAATAAAAAAAAATATATTTAATAAATTTAAAATTTTATATTTCTAAATTTTAATATAAATTTTTTTCGTTTTATATTACATGCACTCAAATCATAATTATAATTTTTATAACCAGTTTATAATAATAAATTATTCATAAAATCATAATTATTTATAAATTTATAAGTATTTGTTTATTATCTTCGCATATAGTTTGAATTAAATAACAAAATCCAATGTTTTCTTCTTTGTTCATAGGATCCAAGAGAATGTAGAGAAGTGGGGGATCAATCATTGTTTGTTTATTATTTTCTAACTTCTGACAGACGATGACAAGTTAGAATTTTGGTTGGTAGCATTGATTTTCTCGCCAATCCAACAATCTTTAGCCCATAAATAGAAAAATAAACAAGGAAAAAAGAAAAAGGTGAATGCTATAGCTGAATAGCTAGAATTTAGCCGTTTGATCTTAGTTTTGATTGACTGATCATCGTCAGTGGATTGCATGTGGATTGCAAGCTTCTCTTCTTTTCTCGTGGATTTCTTTTAGCATATAGAATTCATCTTTTAATCCTTCATTTTCGCTCTGTAACTATCTCATTTGCGTGTTCAAATCAGTATTTCTTTAATTAAAATATCAACTTCGGAAGATTACTAGCAACAAAATAAGAATGGTGTTTTACAGTTTGTACATGACCTATAAAATTATTGCGTATAAAGTATATGTTTGAAAATCCTCCAAATAGTTACAATTTTTTTTATTAGAAATAATATTTTAATTGGTATATAATTGGACATATAACTCACACATTTGATCAGACTTGAACTTGATATTTTTGTGTTCATTAAAGAAAAACTGTGATATATTAAAAAAATTGAGTTCAAATCCAAGTAACTCCATCCATCACCAATTATCAAGTATTATAACTAAAAAAAATCTCAAAACCTCCTCGTTATCATTATGCAAGCCCTTCATTGGCCAAATAATTCCAAATTAGTGTTGTTTTCATACACGAATTCACTTAACATAAATTTGTCACGGATTTCACTTAACATAAATTTGTCACGGATTAAACTGTATAAGATTTTTATTTTTATTTTTTTAATTTTTGAAATATCCAAAAGAAATACACTAAATAGAAAAAGGATAAGAGTTCAAATAATGCAATAATTTGTATGATTAGAGCTAAAAAAGCGTGGCATTTTCTGAACCATTGCATCCATAATTAGTTAATGCATTGACCCAAGCCTTTGAAATAATGATGTTGTGGACCAACCAATGAAGTTATAGTTGTTGATGGGAACATCTGTTTAATCCAACTTCTAAGTTTTCTATTGTACATTTGAGACCATAACTCTTGTGTTATTATATCCATGATAATCTTATTTATGAAAAGTTTGATTAATTAAGCTGATTGCTGACTAAACATGCTTTAATAATTATTACTTGTATCCTTGAGATGAAAACATCTTAAAAAAATCTTAGAACCTAATTAATTACGCGACCAGAATGTATGGATTTGGTTCTTTTAATTTTGTTGTGTCACTCAAGTATTATTGTACACTTAAAATCTTCTTGACACTGGAATCTTAATATCAACAATAGCGCATGCATAATTTCTAAGAAGTTACTCTAGTATTTAAAACTTGAAATTTTGAATTGAAAGTCTTTAATTAAAATTTTAAAATGAAAAATTAAAATTTATAAAATTTATAAAATTAAAAAATAATGTATCTTATTATTTAATTCGATATCATATTAATTATTTGGTATACTATATGTAACGTTTTCATCTCTATTTAATTTGCATGTGATAATATGATTTTTTTAGGGACTAATATCAATAATGAATATAATACACGCCTTAATATTAATCACGCAGAATAGGCATCTATAACCAAACTTAATAATCTTGAATATGATATGATAACATAATATAAAAATAAATATTATAAATAAAATATACAAAAGTGACACGAACTAAAATTTAATAAAAATTACATATAAATATAACAAAACCTAAAAAAATGTATTTTCTATATCAATATGATTTTTTTTTTGTATTTAACATGGTAGAAAATATAATTTTACATAATACGAATTCTAAATTTTTTACACAAATTACTTTATCTATCTACAAATATTATTCTGAATGTGTTATATTTTTTGGAGCATGAATTTTTTTGTATAAAATATCTACATTTAAAACATGAGATTAACTATCAGAAAATCTTGTACACAAATGTGTAGGACGATTTGATTACTAAGTGTTTGAAGGTTAATGAGACTGTACACAAAAGAAAATGTTCCAGAGAAGGACCACATTTGAGGCAAAGGATGAAAGAGGAAACTCCATGGTGGGCTAGCTTAGCTAAACTGCTGTTATTCTGTCATACATGTTTCTGTAATGCATTTCTGCATCTTGGTCATGCAAATGAAGATGAGAAGATCCTCCTGTCACTGTCACCTGCAGTACTGTTTCCCTGCCCCTGTCCCTAGCTAGCCATCATTATATATCCACATCATCCGAACCTTCAACTAACACAAAACACTAAGAACTATTTGAAATCACAATCAAAATCAATTTCCAACAGCAGGACCCAGCACCACTAGAATCCCACCCACACCCAAAAAAAAAAAAAAATTATTGTTTACGAGTCTTTAATCTGGGTGGCTTTAGGTTTAAGCTTTCAGGGGATACTGTAATCATCAAATTGAAAATGATGAAATTAAACAAGTTTTGTTCAAACTCATTTATTAACAACAATAAAAACACTAATAAATGAAATTTTTCATAGGGATTCATTGAATTTAGATTTATTTAGCTCATGAATGGAAATAAAAAAGAAAAAACTTTTATGGTTATAAGTTTTTATATATGATTTATATATAATTCAGTTGGGAAGGAGGATTTAATTTGAAACCTAACATTTGTTAGCTTTCATGTTTAAACCTTAATTTTATAGACTTGTTATAATATCATTTTAATGTTATGTGTAAATACAAAATCTTAAAAGAGTTCCCAAAGAATTTTTGTATTTATAAGGCAACTAAGGATGCAAATATTTGACTTTGATCTTATACTTCATTTAGGAAAGTTAGGTATATTTATTGTAATTAACTTTAAGGTCCCAATATTTTGTTGCATCTATAAATTTACTTGGATTGAATGAAACGAAACAAGACCAAAAAAGAGAGAAAAAAAGTATTGCGATTTAAAAAAAAAATCGTAATTTTTTAATTAGAAAAGAAAAATCATTGATTTAAAGATTTTGAATTTTAAATTTATTAAAAATTACTTCTTAAAAATTATATAAATAATTAAATTAAACCTCAAATTAACACTATTAAGCATTTTTCGTAATAATTCTGATAAATAAGTACTTAAGCAATAAGCTTGTATATCTATCCCATGTTTATTTAATTTTAAACAAACTAATTAAAAATATTTAATTATAAAAATACATCTTAAATTACAAAACAAATAACAGTGCATGGATAATGTATAGAATAATAATTTCGACATTAGAGGTTGATGTAAGTACTTAAAGTTAATTTGTTGTAACGAGTACTGTCGATATTTTTTTTGGTTAAAGACCATATAAAGAAAAACGTGGTTGCTTTTTGTCCTGATCTTTTCGAAACACGAGGTTTTTGATAGTGTTCTCGTGTTTTTGTGTGTACTACGAAGTGATTTGAGTCGCAGAGTTTTTGGCGATCGGGTGATTTTTCGGGAGAGAGAGAGAGGGGGAGATGCTGATGGTGGACTGGAGATGGTGGTGGAGGGTGGGGACCCCAACTCCGGTGGACCCTACGGTATAGTTGCAAACCACGCGAGAAATGGCCCCACAAAGACCAACCCCACAGGAGAAGACTGGCTCTTCCTCTCTGTGCTCAGATATAATTAATAACAATAATAAGAATCCGTTGCAGAAGAAAAAAAAATAGAATTTCTCCATTTTGTTGTTTGTTGAAGAAATGAAAGCTTTCTCTGCGTGCAAGCCAATCACATCCATCATCTCGTACGGGAAACTCATCATTACATGTTCTCTCTCACATGAATAAATTAAAAGAAAAAAAAATTAATTTCTTTACTCTCTCGGCATGGCCTATGGGGGCATTGCCTTATATAATTTAGAAGGGGAGGGGTGTCCTTATTCTCTCTTCACTTTGCTTTGCATTACTTTGAGTTGGTAGCAAAGACAAAACCACCTCTACCTCTCTTCTTCTCTTTTCTTTCATATACTAAAATTTTTCACTCTCTTCTTTTTTGTACCACTACTTCCCTTCTTGTTGAAAGAATCCCAAGAAATAAACAAAGTTGAAATTCCTTTAGGATTGTTGGATTTTACTTTGATTCTGTTGCATGGATGGATTCTTCGAGCGGACAACACCAGGTATACATATATACTCTCTTAGTGTGTATATATATATATATATTATGTATATGTTAATGATGTAATTGATGGTCTGAGAAGTGTGAACTTTACTCTTTCCTTTTCTTTTTGGTTTTTTCTTGTGTCAATATTCAAAAGGATGTGATCTTCAGTTATACTACAGAATTAGGACTACGTCTTCTTGTTTGTCGAGATCAAAACCAAGGGATGTGTGTTTATATGTATGTTGTTTCATGAAACAAGTGTTGGGTTTTTTTTTTATTTGATTTAAATTGGAATAACTTTTTGTTTTGATTTTACTTATTTTGTTTCCATGTCTTGAGAGTTGATTGATAAGATAAGATAAAGATAAGATTCTGGCTTCTACATCCTTCGTTTGGTTGGAAATTGTAATCAGGAAACTTGTAAGAAAAAGAAGAGAATCATAATATACCGCAACTTGTTCCTGAGTTTCTTCTCATCAAGTCATGCTTACAATCAATACTTGAAAGTGAAAATTAAAGAAAAGGATTTGAGTTAAATCCCCTAAACTCTCTCAGGACAACCCTACTAGTGATAGCAATTTTCCATCATTCATTTTCTTACAGTTTGGTCTAACATATATCTTCAATTGTTAATTTTCCTTTTTTTGGCAATTAATTCAGGAGATGCCTAACACTTCATTGGAAAACATGCTGGTTTGCTCAAAAGGACAGCAAGAAAGAAAGCCAAGACCTCAACCAGAACAAGCTCTCAAGTGTCCAAGATGTGATTCCACCAACACCAAATTCTGTTACTACAACAACTACAGTCTTTCTCAGCCAAGGTATTTTTGCAAGTCATGCAGGCGGTATTGGACCAAAGGAGGCACGCTGAGAAATGTTCCAGTGGGTGGTGGCTGCAGGAAGAACAAAAGATCATCATCTTCATCAAAGAGGAGCCAAGATCAATCACTAACACCCAATACTGACCCCCTCACTACCCACCTCCCACCTTTGAGTTATGACACCAATGACCTCAGCCTGGCCTTTGCTAGGCTCCAAAAACAATCTAGTGGGCAGTTAGGGTTTGATGATCATGACCTTTCTGTTCTTGGAAATCCGATTAACACCCATTGTGATATTCTAGGAAATCCTAGCCTTAACAGTAGTTCAGCTGCCAATCCTGCCTTTCTTGATGCCCTCAGAAGCAGCTTTCTTGGAAACCAGAACAATTTTCAGAATTTTTATTATGGTTTTGGGAATGAGAACATGGGGGAGGTGGACAATGGAGTTGGAAGTGTGGATGTTAATGGAGAAATGATGCTACCATACAATAACAACGAAGAAATGAGTAATGCAACAACAACAACAACATCAGCAGTGACAGTTACAACAATGAAGCAAGAGTTCTGCAATGGTGGAGAAAATGAGAATAGAATCTTATGGGGTTTGCCCTGGCAGCTCAATGGAGATGGCAATAACATGGGTGATCTTGATTCAGGACGAGAAAGCTGGAGTGGACTCAATTCATCTTGGCATGGACTTCTTAACAGCCCTCTAATGTAGATTGAGTGTGTACTTTTTTTTTTCTCTTATTCTTAATGTCTGCAACAAGCAAACAAAGGCATAGAGTTTTTTTTTATATCAAAACTGCTAGCATTTCAGTTTTTAATATCTCTTTCTGAGTTTTTGTGTTAGGAGATTTGATTCACCAGAATGATCAGTATTTCCCATTTGTTTTTTTCCTTCACCTTTTTCATTCTATCATTGGTTGATAAACTACTGATATTTCAAACTTGTTCGCTAACCAATTATGGCATGTTGTAGAGGAATGTAATATATATATATATATATATATATATATATATATATATATGAATTCCATTTTGGAGAAAAGAATGAGTGAATGAGAGTGATGTTTCATGGTTTCTGCATTCATTCTGAACTGTCAGAAGACATTGGATTTTGAATAAGTTTGGTGTTACCTAAATGTTCTATCATCATTACTTTGAGGTATAGATTCTAGGATTATAAGAGCAGATTATTAAACTGACATTGTTTAGTTTACTCTCCCCTAAGCTATAAGCATATTAAAATTTCAGTGAGACAACAATGAAAGTGAATACAATAGTTCGGGGATAACGATATTGCTTCCTAATCAGTCAGAACCAAATCTAACCAAAGATATGGGCGTGAGAGAATTGTCAGAAATGAGATCGGCTTAAACATTTTGTATTAAACTATTGTTTAAAGCATTGACATTTGGACTTTAGAAGAGTGGGATTATGAATAATATTAGCCGTGACATTAGGATTTGGGATTTGAGAAAGTACACCATTTGAACACTTGAATTGAATATTTTTCAAAGTACATACATTACATTCCTGCTTTCGGTCCCTGTACGTCGTTTTCTGTTTCCTATAAAGGGTCAGCTAGCTCTGACTCTCTCTGTCACATTTTATGCGTTCATATATATATATATATATATATATATATATATATATATATATATATATATTTCAAATAAATATAATCTTTATTTTTAAAAGAGTACCATATATTTTTTATTTGTTCTTTAATGCATTTATATAAAAATTAAATTTGTATATAATGTATTGATAGTATATAAATGTTATATATTATCAGTGTATTATAATATTAATGTATTAAAAATAAATCCTTTAAAAATAATATATGGAAGCCGAATTTTAGTTTTTATTTTATTAAAAATTTTGAGCAACATTAAATTAATTTGGCTCAAACAAAAGATAACCCTTTTTGGGACGGAATGTGTGTCACTAATCTCAAAACTATGTTATACGATATCTAAAACAGTAAGATTGCATTCGAAAGAACGTTGGTTGGACAAGGGTTTCTTTTGCCTTGAAATGTTGTTTTGGTATTCTATGGTGCTGAGAGGTGACTTCCAAATAAATTTAATAATTTTAGGGGAGAAACAAAAACAATGCCAAAAAAAATATATAAAAATGATACAGATTAAAATTTTACAAAATATATATAAATTTTACAAATATTAAAAAATGTTTTGCAAATTTAATACAATAATTTTCATATTTAATATGACATAAATATGATTTGTCGTAATAAAAATAAGAAATATATAGATAAATTGTCAAATTAATTTTCAAATGACCCACAATAGAGTTTAAAATATGAATTCTTTTCTTGAAAGAAGAATATTAATTCGAACACAGTTGTTTTCCATTTAAGAAATTTTCATCCACGAAATGGTGAATGAAGCCAATTCATTCAAGTTCGAAAGAAGACAAAAATCTCTACAATGGAGACTAAGAAAAAGTAAGATTGTGTGTGTATATAAGCTGCTTTCACCGCTTAAGAATACTGTCCACTTGATTCTTTTAGTCAAAATTTCCTAAATCTTCTTTGTCTTGCATTTTAAAGTGTAGACAATGATAGTCATTTTAGTATGATCTTCTCCAGCAAATTTTGTCTAATTAACAAGTTCAGATTTGGGATTTGATTTATTTATAATTAAAAAGGGAACTTAATTTGGTGTCATCCACTTTGATTAAAATATGAATAGTTGTTTATTGTCCAATATCTATTCATAGTAGCCAATAGTTTTTTGGTCACATAGAATTATAACATGTTATAAAATTTTGATTTCGAATTTAAATAATTTGAGTAGTAATTTTTGACAATATAAATAGGATTATTGTTTAATATATTATCAATAATATTTTTAAACTCCACAAGTAAAATTAATATGATAACACATGCCTAATTTATTTATTTTTTAATATTTTTTAAAGAGTATGCGTGACTATTCTAATTCTGCTTAGAAAATTAATTAGCTAATATTTTATATTGGTACATGATTCGGGCTTCCCAACATTTATATTGTTACATGATTTTTGACAAGATTTGAATTCTCCTTCTCCAAATAAACAAAAATGATATTATGTATATGAAACAATTATGTTAACTATTTTCTGAAGAAAAATATCAATCATTCAAAGAAAAAAATGTTCCAAGCGGATGACCTTATATTTTAACACGTAGCGATCTTTTTTTTTTTATCATAAATGTAATTATCTTTTAGACCTTTACGTTAGGGGTGTAATCGAGTTGAGCCGAGTCGATACAGTGAGGTATTCGAGTTCGAACTTAACTCGAAAATTCGATGCTCGATATTCGGTTTGAGCTCGATCGAGCCTTATTTTTTAAATTGGAGTTCAAACTACTCGAACTCGCTCGATTAGATTCGATTATATAAGTTCAATTTTTTGCTCGAACTCGAGCTCAATTCTAAGGCTCGACTCGAGTTCGCTCTTACATTTATTATATAAATATTATTATATAATAATATATTATTAAAATATATAAAAAGCTCGAGACTCGATTAAGCTCACAAGCTACTCGAGCTGGTTATCTAAATGTTCGAATTCGACTTGCTCAATAGCTCGAGCTCCAGCTCGAGCTCGACTCGATTAAAATCGAGCCGAATTCAAATTTTACTCGAGTCAAATCTGAATAGTTTATGAATACTACTGTATCACTTACACCCCTATTTTACGCACGTAAAAAAAATGGATCTTACAAAATAATATTTTACTGGAGGAAGAGGTATATTTTAAGGCATTTTTCATTTGCCAAGTGAATTTGGGCTTTTATTTTCCTTCAAAGGACTTAACATTTTGGGCCCTAAACCCAATCTATTTAATTTTGGTCAAATTATGATATTGGTATTTTTATTCATGCAAAAATTAAAATTTAATCTTTATATTTTTTTTTAATATTTTTCAACTGAATTATAAAATCACAATTAAGTTGCTGACGTGATTTTGACTTGAAAAATAAGGTTGTATAAAACAAAAAGGTTTGCTTTTCTGGGTTAAAAACCAAACAATTTTGTGACAATCTAATGGTGATTTTGTAACTGAAACTTTTTGGATTGATTTTTTTATTTTGTAATTATAAATATTATCATCTATTTTACGATTTGAAATTAATTTTGTTTGAGTCGAAGTGATATAAATATAAAATTTTTTTAACAATGACGACTTCATAATTTGAATCTTATTCAAATGTTTGAAAAGAAAATTTACTTTCACTTCTTTCGATCAATATTTTACATGCTGATAAGTACAAGAACTAAATTTATTCAAAATATTAAACATGAGTTAGATTTTCATTTTTTGCCTAAATATAGAGACCAACTCCATAATTTGACCTTTAGGTGTTATGGTATTTGGCCCGAAAGAGTAAGTAATTATGTCCTGGACTTTCTGTTCCTTGTGCTCGCACCATCTTATACTCGATTTACCTTCTACCAAGATTAATTATTTTTTAAATTATTAAACAAATTATTATTTATTTAGTTGAGTGAACAAAAACTATTTAAAACTAATAATAGTATTTAAAAATGAACTTTGATTAAAATTTTGATTTTTTCAAAGAGAGAATTTGAAGTTTTTGCCAAGGGAAAAATAAAAGAAATATCATACTTTTTTTTATTTAAATATATATTTTATAAATGATAAGTAGAGAAAAATAAGTCAAAGTTTAAAGCATTTTATCAATAAAAATCAAAATATTAAGTTCATGTTCATTGAGTTGAAAGCAGTATGTAAGATAGAAAACACAATAACAAGAATTGATATTCATATATATATATTCTCTTCAATGAAATTCCTTAGGTAAGAGACAACGTGAAATAAAAATTCGAATTTTAAATATAATTTTTTTTTAAAATTTTTTCTAAAGAGAGAATAATTTGCTAGACCAAATTTTAATTTTTTGCCGCTATCTTCTTTCAAATGGTATTACGAACGAGCTGGAATCTGACATGCATTATACATTCATCAATACCACAGCTTGACTGCTTAGCCTCAATACCATGCATAAGCATAGTTTTGCAGTCCAACGTTTTTCTGCCTATTCACAACAAGGAACAATGACTGCATACAGTACGCAGTGTACAAAAGAGTACAAATAAATTGAAATATTAAATCAATAGGGCAGGTTTGCTATGTATTTGAATAGAAAGTGAGTGCCACTATAAATTGCTGCATATCATTGGTTGGTAAGAAAAATGATGATTCATGTTAGCACTTAGCAGCTGATGAATGATGGCCATATTAAGCATCTTAACAGAAATAACCAACCATGGGATCCAAATCCAAAACCATAACAACTTGCATTTTCAAGAGGTCAAAGTTTGATTCTATAAGCACAAGGTGACGACGCCCATATTCTACATATCACAGAAAAAAAAAAAAAAAAAAAAAAAAAAGAGGAAAGAAAATCTGCTATCACCAGTTTTCTACCCTTATCATAAATCATAATGTAACTTCGAAGCTTCAAAGTAGTGCTCAATGTGGAGTTCATAGCAAAAAGACTTGGTTGATCCCCATAACCAAAGTATCTGTCCAAATAAGGGGAAAAAACTCAGTTAGAGAGACATCAAGATGGTGAACATAGAAGTTTTGCAATTTTGGGAAAAAAAATATGTTTAGCATGCCTACTGGTGTTCTATTTCTGTGGCTTCTTCCACAAGACCCCAATCTTCTTTAGCATGTTACCATTTTTCTTCTTCAACAAATCATCATCCATGTCTTCAGCATATGGTGAGCTAACCTTTCCCGTAACTGGATTATAACTGCTATCCAGTGAACCAGTTCTCTCCATGAACTTCCCATTATTACCTGCTGAAAGCATTGCAGCAGCTGCTTCTGCAGCCTTGCGCCACTGGTCAGATTGCACCTTCAATCTTTTCAACTCTGCCTCCATTTCTGAATTCGTAGTCTGTGCAGCCTCAAGCTGTTCGAACACCCTGGCAGCTCTCCTGTTATTCTTATCTGCCTCCTCCATTGCAAGCCCAAGCTTCATAATAGCTTCTCGCTCTGCAGCCCTTGCCACCTCTAGCTCAGCAGTCACCTTATCATTTGTTTTGCCTTTGTCCATTTCCCTTTTACTGATGTTGAACCTGAGCATCTCATTCTCCTCAGATATATTTTGAAGTTCTGTCTCCTTGTCCATCATATTTGCCTTCAGATCAGCGATAGCTTCGTTCAATACCCTTAGCTCATTTTCAAGTTCCAATTCTCTCTGGCATGACAGGTTTCTCTCAAGCTTCATATGAAGCTCTTCATTTTCCTCCGAAATACCTTGCAACTCAGTTTCCTTATCCATCAGATTTGCCTTCAAATCGGCAATATCAAAGTTTGCTTTCTCTAGTTCAGCTAACAGCTCAGCCTCTCTCAAGTTTACTTCAGATTTTATCTTCTCCACCAGTTCTTGAGCACTCTTTATCTGTACAGTGCTTTTGATTTGTTCTTCGTTGCATTTAATCTCAGCAGTTTCAAGAGCAGATCTTAGTCGTGCCACCTCAGACTTCAAAGAAGAAATCTCAGCTTCAAGCTGGTGAGATTCCTCAGGTTTCTCACTTTTTCCACCTTGATGCTCAATAATAATATGATCACCATTAGACTCAGGAGAGAGACTGCCACTAGCATCAATCAAGCCTGCCTTAAGTTTGTTAACAAGTCCTTCCAGTGAATAAACACGTTGCTTTGACTGGTCTAAGTCTGAAGCAATGGAGTTGTAAGCTTCAACAGTCTTCATGCCTTCCAACCTAAGTGCCTCAACAGTCTTTTTAGCAGCTTCTAGTTGTAGCAGAGTTTCACTAGCCAATGCCTGGGCCTTCGCTTCCGATTCTTGGCTATCCTTTAGCTGGTTTTTCATGTTCGCTACAAGAGAAAGTGTTTCTGCAAGGTTTCCTTTTAAGCTCTGGAGCTCCAAATGTGCTGATTCTGCTAGCTTGGTCTGTCCAGCCTCAGATTCAACCACCATTTCAAGCTGATCCTTAAGTCGCTGAATCTCATTCACGGCTAAGGCCAGAGCAGCTGAGTCAAGGGACTGCTGCTTCTGGATAGCTTCGAACTCTGATTGCCATGCTTGATCCCGTTCTTGTGAGATCTTGCGGAGCTCAATAACACGAGTTTCCTCAGAAGCAGACAGCTCAAGAAGCTGCTTTTGGGACTCTTCCAGCTTCGCAGACAAGGCCAACAGTTGCTCCTTGGACTCCTCGACATCTTGCTGAGCTTGCTTCTTGCATGACTCAGACAAACTTAGCTGATCCTTAGCCTTCTTTAGTTCTTCTTGAAGTTGTGAAACATGCAACTCCAATTCAGATATTCTGCTTGGGCGCTTCTTCTGAAGCAAGAACAGAGGATAAGATTAGATATTCTCATAGGAGTCAAAGAGCCATCTTCTATGTGCTAAACTCTACTTCTAAGTCAAAAACAGCAATCTTATAAGAGGCTAACGTGTGTCCGCATCCACAAGCAAATTAGAAAGAATGACTCTATAAGGAATTACAAAATCTCTTTCTTTTCCTCTTTCCTAACTACCATAATTAAGTGCTTCACTAATCCTACCATCAACATAAAGGCATAAAAAATGAGCTCAATGCAAGATATCAATGAACAAAGTATACATTGAAAAATGGATTACAAATGAAGGGGGAAAAGAAGCCCAGCACCATTAATGAGATCAAGAAGTTGCCTATTGGCATGCTTCTACAAAAAGAAGGAAAATGGTTGTATAAATGCTAAGTTGGAACAGACACCTGGATAGAGTTTGTGGCTCTATACAAGGCCTTTAACGATCAAAAGGTCTTAATACTTGGGCTTTCTATGCATTTATCAAAAGCTTTTCTAGGGTTCAGCAGTGTCCTCTATCCTCTAATATGGTATAATGTTCAGTACATTGTATACCTCAGAACCTGGGCTTCTAGGCGAACGGCGTTCAACAACTTTAGGGTTTTTCTCTTTTGAAGTTCTACTAGCCGGATTTGAAGTAGATTCAGCTTCAGTCTCTAGTGTGGTTGGCTTGAGTTGACGAACGGCTCGAGTAGAGACCCTTTGTGGCACTTCTGAAGATCCATTTCTGCTAAATATTGGTTGATCAATAAATTGGTCCAGATGAAAAAAGCATAATAACAATCAAAGACTTCAAGAAGACATTTCACGTGCCTCCAGTTTAAGATAGTTAACTAACAGTTGATTCACTTGAAATTTTAGATTAGAGCTCTACATGCTTGTATATAAGACTCTACCTTAACAAATGATTAAGGTCCTAACTTTCTAAACACCTGGTGGCTGGACCAACAAACTAACATTCAGACAAACTGAAACTTTTAAAGAACATCATTTCCTTATGCTGATGAGTAGTCAGAAATGAAAGATCAGCTTAAAAAAAAAAAAAAAAATCAGGTTAAGAGTAATTTTTCTCCCCTTTAACAGCAAAAGGTTACTGCACATTAAATATAAAAGTGAGCTACACTCTCCTAGAGTACAAGTCAAAGGATACAGAACAGGATCAATCCCTTAGATCATCCGATGTTTGATTAATATAATTGTATTTGTAGTTAAGAACTGTTTAAGAATTAAAACCGATTGACTATGGATGACAAAACAGTTAAAATTTAGCCATGAGCCCGAGAGTAGAGCCAAAGAACAATTTTCTAGAAGAGAAAATCAATTCCTAAATTTATGAAAGCTATAGTTCATCTTAGTTCTATCCTTATGCCATTTTGAATTATAAATTTTTTGCCCACCAATATCCTAAATCCGAACAAAACTATTAAAGCTTTAAAATCTACTCTAGCCTGTTCCTTGTGAAATAAGCAGATTACTGAGAATATGCTAAACAAAGGAACAAATCAGGCAATGGAGTCAAACAGATGATGAATCACAAAAAGTTTTCTTTTGGCAGGATGAAGCACTTCACTTACAGCATCTGATGGTCCCATTAAGGACCTCGGCTTATCCTAAGGTAGGAGACAAACAAAAAATTTACTTTTATGCAGAAAGAGACTTCAGCTCAAAATGGTTACCTGACAGTATTCCCTCAATGATAACTACAGAGTAGAACTCCAATTGATCAATGCAATACAAATAAACCAAAGAAGACAAACCCAATGCCAAAATCAAAAGATGGAAGAACTCCTTAAAAAAGGTAGAAAATTAAAGATAAATATTTTTTTTTGGGGGGGGGGGGGAGAGGAGGAAGCTCCAGCAAAGATCTTCTCTGTGCCCCTTAGGCATTGGTTAAAACCCGGATGAACATATATGGCAACAAAACATAAGGACTACATTATATAAATGCAATACTTAAAATGAAGAACCACCAATTATGCTTATTTTTTCAAGATAAACTAAATAAATGCATCCAGTAAACAGACTAAGAAACATCTAATAAGGGAAGATCGAGCCGTCATAAAGACAATAGAAGTTACCTTGTCTTTGGAGTCTGCATGCTTTAAAGACTCTTATCTCTGTGGTCAAAAAAACAAGTCAAGTTACTTATCTTCCACCACTTCAATGCTTCCCTGACCCACAAGGCCTGTAACAGATCAGAAAAAATATCACAAACTGAGAAACAAGAATCCAATGTGAATGTGCATGACAAAATTTAATGAGCTCATACGAAGCCATAAAGGCAGAAGATATATACTAACCAAACAAATCAAACCGGTAGTAAAAACAATATCTCCAAGAAAAGGCTATGGCAGAAACTATCCACTAATTAACCAGACAGTAAGAGCAACTCTTCAAGTTTACCCTATTGAATGCCACCGCAACTTCTAGCTTTGTTCATGGTCATAGCCCATAGGACATTATTATAGTCACAATGGTCCTACAGCTACAGGGACAGTAACAAGCAAATTTACATAAAAGTACCCTTTTTCATGTTTTGCTAACTAGATTTCAACGCTACAAAGGGGCATTATTGTAATCTAGCAAATGAACTTTCCTCCTCCATTGTTGCCGAGAAACGAGGACAACAAAAAGGTTAAAACAGAGTGTGGGGTTCAAAATTTAGGAGAAGAGGAAAAAAATGATGTCAGATGCCGCTCAAACCTTTGTTTATCTTGCACTAAAAACACAAGTATTGAGTATTAACCCGTTTGTTTCTCCAGAAAGTATTTTCTGGGAAAACTCTTTCAGCAAAAGAAATGGAGAAACAAGTTTTGAAGATAAAAACATCAACGTTCAAACTGTTAAAAGCACCCTATCAAAACAAGATCTACTGCAGCTTATAATACAAAGAAAAGATCTCTCATTTTTCTAATTTTTTTTTAAAAGACCTGAGAGACCAAAAAGAAAACCTTTTTGAGATTCGATTTCCTTTAAAAGATCTTTCAAAAAAAGAATAAAGTCTGCCAGGGCTGCCATTAAAAAGCTTCTGAATTGAACACAGAGCTAAGTTACTATCAACTTAGAAAAGTAACCTTTTTCTCCATCAGGATAAAAGAAGTTCAAAAGCTACGTCATTACCCTGAAGAACAGAAAAAAAACAGAGCAACACAAACGGAACCGAACCCTGATCTGAAACATACAATGGAAAAAAATTGTCTCTTTCTTTACAGCATTTTCTTGGGAACCCCAGAGAACAGAACAAAAAAAAAAAAGTGCAAAGTAAAGCTAATTACCAAGCAAAGGAACGACCAATGAGTCAAGTTACAAGCTTTGCTAAAAATGTAGCGTCTTTGGTGTGGTAAGAAGCAAAGAAGAAGACACGTAGTGAGAGGCTGAGAATGGAAGTTGAAGTGGCTTTTTCCGGGGTTAGTAGAGTGTGACTCTTCTCTGCTTTGCTGATTGTCTCCAGCGCAGAACCCGAGGAGTGTTGCTTCCTTGCTTAAGTTGTTAAGTCCATGGTTTTGTTTTGTAGCAGGTCGGAGCAGTTTCTTTTGGACAGTGGGGGAAAAAGGAGACGTACCAATTAACAAAGGAAAAAAATGGAGAGAAAATTATGTACTGGTTTGTCGTTTCTTTTTACTTTGGAGCATATTTTTATTTTCTACTTCTGAATTGTTTAAAAATAAAGTAGTGGAATTATGAATTATGAATTATGATCCCATTTTTTTCCTCAAAATTGATAAAATTTTTGACAGTTACTCCTCTCTGTAACAATCTCTAATCCTTGCAGTCAATCACTGTTTCCAATTCGTCTATTTCCAGAATGTTTACTAAAGAAAAAAAATTATATATTATTAAAATAATATTTATTATTTAATTATTATACGTGATTTTTAATAAAAAAATAATTTTTTTAATATTAATATTATTAAATTTAAATAGGCATATACTATATACTAATATGAAAAAAATTATTTCATATAATATTTTCTTTCAGCTATCCTTTTTTTTTTGTTTTTACATCTATGTCTGAACCAGTAACCCTATTACAGTTGAATTTCAGAAATTACACTTGCATTCTTTATTATGATTCTCATTTTTTAAATAGTAGACATAGTCTTGTTAAGAAATCTTTTATTTTTATTATTAACAAAAATTAGCATGAATCTTTAAAAGATTATTTTTTTTCTTTCAAAAATATGAATAACTTTTGCTTGTGAAAATGAAAATTTTATTAACCCAACTATTAATTTACAAATAAAAGATTATATGAAATATAACTATTAAATTAATAAAATTTACATCTTTAATTCTTTGTTATCTAATCTTCTTACTAATATCTGAAACTTCTTTTGAATTTTTCTTCCAAAAAGCATCTTTTTGTAGAAACATGCAAGATATTGATTGTTTCGAAATGAAAGTATTAAGATTTTGTTCCACAGAAGGTATTTTATAAGTTTAGGTTATGCTCCACATACATGTTATAGCATATTCTCACAATATTCGACATGAAATTGAAACATTATAAACTTTTCCTATTGAAACTTGATGTCCATACTAGCTAAATATAAAACAAAATTAGGATCACATAAAATGTTGGGATTTTAAAAATGACTCTTAATGTGTAGTACTTAACACTCATAAGATTCTAAAGGTGATTCCCATGACGTAGCACTTAGCTCTCGTGTTTTAATAAGTAATTGCTCTGATACCATTTATGGAGACTCACATTCAATCTGCGAGGTATAATTCACTTTGACACAAAGACTTCATTATTTTATCCCATAAAAGACGTCTCAGAAGTATGAATACACGTCTCTACATATGTACTTACAACAGATCCTCACAATATATTGATGTGGGATTAAGGAGTTACAAGCTCCAACCATATATGGATCATCCCATACTTCACTATATATTAATTGTAGTTATTTTTGTAATTCACATCTATTGCTGCTGCCAAACAATATGTACATCTTTCAGTAAAAATTAGTATCTTTTAATAAGAGACTCAAAATTTTCTTTCGTTTGTTTCGTTGGAAAGTAAAGTGAACTAAGTTTTCACCTATTTATGATTCATAAATTAAAATTTTGTATATTAATACATAATATTATTTTGATTTAATATTGCACACAACACTTCCCTACATGACAGATATGAATTCTCCCTTTTATAACTTCTCATTGTAAAGATCCACAATATAATCTCTTAAAGAAAATATTAATCTTTTCAAAATTAATCTAATCAAACACTTTTACATCATCAATCAATAAGAATCTATTAGAAATTTTTTAAAACCCCAATGTTCTCTATGAGTAAAGAATAAAATTTGAACATCACCCAAGAGATTTTTTCTTCGAAATCATTTACCTACCTTCGTATGAAAAATCCCTTTATAAACTCAGTTCTTGATCTTCAACTTCAATCCAATTGGTTTGCTCTATATAAGAAGTAAAATTAGCTAGGCTAATTTTAGCAGAAAATGGGGTAATTATTATGTAGTACTTAAATCTTTCTTAATCATCATCATCATCATCATCATCATCATCATCATCATCATAGGGTATTACATTCTCCCAAACTTATAAAATTTTGTCCTCGAAACATGATTTACCTCTATTTTCATTTATGTTCTTTTGGTGATTACTTTGATTTTTCTCAAACCTCAAGCGTTTATTATCTCCTGTGTTTGCTGATATCGCTTCATGTCTAACTCAATCTTTAATGCTCGCTAAAACTCATCCTTATAAATGTCAAAAATGTGGGAAGACAAGTGAGACTAATACTAAACTTCAACCCATGTTTGAACTGTATAGCCTTTTTTTCTCTAAGTCAATGATGTGAATGTAGAAATATCCCAACTCATTAAACTTGTTAGCATATTCCAACACAAACATATTATACTTTTGTTGCAATTACAGAAATTCGTTCCTTCTTCACTTTCATCAACTCTGAAAAATATTGATCAAAGAAACTTCTTTAAACTTCTTTTAAGTCACCGACTCGCCCAAATCTTCAAATATGAGATTTACAGAATCCTACCAATACTCGGCATTTCTCTTCGGTTAAATAATAACCAAGCTCAATTTTAAATCCTCTTAAATTTGCATTGCCTTAAAAAGTTTTTATTACTTTTTAACCTAATGTTAAGCCTCTACAACCAAATGTTAGGCTCGCCTTCGAACTAGGGTGGGTTGACCCTTTAAAATTGCTCAAAAGTCGTCTTACATTGTTGCATACTTTCTTGTGCTTGCAATTGTTGCTGCATTAAATGAGACACCACTTGACATACTCCAGGTAAATCATTTTGTGTCATGAAAGCGTTGGGAGCATTTTCAGTGTTAGTTTGCTCTACTGGATTGGTTTCAGCTAAATTAATTTAATACACTAAACATATCTTAATTTTGAGTTATGTAACATGAAATATAGTTATTTAAACATGACATACGCAGAATGTCATAATTAGTGTTAGTCTAACTTGTGTTAATTTTGATATCTCTTTATGTAAATAACCTCTAAATTAATTGATTAAATTGTGATATATTCAAATCACTTTGGATAGGTTTGATTATTTTGGAGGAGAGTTAAGTTGTTGGATAAGAGGGAGGTAAGTAAAATGTCACACATTTTGCTTACTTTAAACATATATATATGTGTGTGTGTGCATATTTTTCTCCAAATTAGTGAATTTTTTATTTTTTATTTTTGGATATGAACAAAGGTCAAGTATATGCTTATTCTGTATTTTTTTTAAATTAGTTGAAAGATCATGATTTATGAATGCAAGGGAAAATTGTTTTAATGTTTTAAAGAGTGATTTCATGAAAGCAACAAATGAATTCCCAAGTGAAATAATTAACATCAAACTAGTTGTACAATCCTTGCTAATAGGTTATAGTAATTATTTAATGCTATTAATGGATTACAATAGTTAGCATGCGACTCAACTAGAGTTACAATAGTTAGCATTCAACCTTACTAACGAGTTAAAATACATGATTATGCTAATGAGTTATTATAGTTAGAATAAGGTTTTGTTAACAAGTTATAATAATTAGTAATAATCATGAGAATAATATTGTTGATACGACTCTTATTATGGATTACAGTTGTAAGCAGCAATTGAAAAACTAATTATTTATGATAATATAATGATTTTTGATGATGAATTTATGGTTTTATGTACATGATTATGATTTATGTATGATTTATGGTAATGTGTGTGAGATTGTATTTATTGAGTTGTGGTTTACTCATCTCTCTTTTTTTTTTCCTCTAAATTCCTTAGTCTCATAAGATGTTCAATGATCGAATTTGAAAATATTTTTTTGGGCATTAGAGATATTGTTAGTTAATAAGATTTTACAAGTGTAAAGACAATTTCACATTTTATTTAGTTTATATTGAATTTTTGAAGGATTTTGGTTTAGTTGGATAAAAGATCTAGATGTTACTTAAAGATACTAATTTATCTAAGAATTTTTGGATTTAGAAAGAAAACTTTGTACTATTTTAAGGTTTTATTTCAATATAATATGATCGTATGTCTAGGTAACATGACACTTTGATGCTTGTATAAATACTCAATTTTCTTATTTAATTTTTTTCCTTCTTTCCCCTCTCAATGCAATTTCTTTCTCCTTCCGATACAATAGCTACTTAAAGTCTAATTTTCAGCACCAGACTCCTGTAGCGTCTTTAGCTGTCGATGTATATATATATATATTATGTGTTTTGACGAAGTATTACATATTCTATTAGAAATATTTAAAATAATTAATTAATGGAGAGAAATTTATTTACACATATGTAAAATAAATTATTGTATGCATTTTTTATAACTTCACATTAGATTAATATTTTGTAAATCAATAATCAGATTTTATAACGTACTTGTATTATCATGCACATAAATTTTGAATTAATCTAATATTTTTATCATTTCAATCAAAAATAATTTTTATCAATATATATTAATTGTTGAAATTATATTGTCATAAAATAAATAATTAACTATTTTTTATTAATTTGAACTTGATGTGTATGATTTATATAAATAAAATATAAAATTAATTTAACTATTGAAATAAAAATATATAAATAGTAAAAAAATATAAAGTGTGTATTAAAATGTGAAAATAATAAATTATTAGTTATGATTTTTATGAAGGAATAATTTTAGATTTTACTAATGTAATCAATGAAGTGACAGATACTTTTTTCAGATATATTAAAATAAAAAATAATTAAAAAAATGCGACATTCTTTTAACGTGACATATACAGTTAAAAATTTTCATGGTCTCATGGTCGATGAATAATGATTTTGGAAAAACACAAAGTCATAACATCCAAAAAAAAAAAAACCCTCAACAAACCTTTTTTTTCTTTTCAAATGATTATTGCTTTGGATGAGGGCTTTGGAATCAATGGACGTTCTTATTTGTTGTTGCTTTTATATGGGCTTCAAAATTAATATGCCTTCAATTTTGTTTTAATTGCTCTTTATGTTTTAGTTTTGCAGTGACATTCAAGTTTGGGCTGCCCTGTTTCCCGTTTCAATTCATCTCTCAAAAAAAGCTCACACCAATTTAGCAAAAATATCGAGGTAAAGTCTACAAACACCATTGTCCTTCTTCACATTGTCTATTATTATTATTTGGCATTGGCGCTATTTCGCCCGAGGTCATTCTTTATGCATCAAGAAATTATATAAATATAAGTTTAAGAATTATAATATAATTAATTATCATCTATACTTGAAATTTAAATGTATTTTACATTTTAGTACGTACAAAAAGTTTATATATAAAAAAATTATAATAATTTTCAAAGTTAATTCATTTAAGATGTTAATATTCATCTTCATTTTGAAATTAAAAAAATAATACAATATAATCTTAAATAAATAATGTTACATGACAAACAAACAACTCCAATGTTATATATATATATATATATATATATATATATATATATATATATATTGGCATAAGTCTCATGTCCATGGTTTGGTTGAATTCATATGAGTGTATGATTATAACTGTAATGTTTGGTTGATACATCAGCTAAGATACGAGAAAAGAAGATTGGTGTTATCAGACAGCATGATGATATCCTTTGATCCATGGACCACTGTGAGCAATGAGATTTTTTGTTTCACATGGACAAAGTGTATGGTTCAAAGATTTATCAAAGAGATTTCAGTTGAAACATTTATTTTTGATGTTGGTTTTATTTTACATGTGCAGTTATGAAATTATGTAATGAATCAAAATATTTGTTCATATTGTAGGAGAAAATGTAATTAATCATATAATTTTAGCTATCTTTGAACAAAATAAATGGAATTAAAGAGAGATTATGAATTAAAATGTCAAGTAAAGTAAATTTAGAATTTAATTCAAATAGTTTATGCACTATTTGTAAGAGTTAACATCTAATAGGTGGAAAATTTATAAATAAACACATGCAACCCTTTTTTATTATCAAATTTCGACTTTTATTATAATTTATATATAAAAAAAGTGAGTCGACTCGGTGTGAGAATTATGTCAAGGCCTATTCAATTTCTATTGCTATTGAGGTTTGCAAAGTCAGTTATCTACTTTTATGGGGGCGTTTGGTTGGGGGAATTTTTTTCCCCCCGTAATTTTTTTTCCGTCATTTGATTCTCCCGTTTGGTTCGATTCTTTTCCTCTTTGTCAGTCATTTTATTTTACCTACCGTGCTCAATTTTGAGAAAATTTTAGGTAAAATTATTACCTTCGGATCCTAAGGTATTTTTAGATTACCTGAGTCAAATTTTTTTTTTTGGATCTAAAGTAATTTTTTTCCTTAAAATTTACCCCTTAAAATTTTTTTCCTGAATAAAAAATAATTTTATTTTTTACAATAATTTTTTTTTTCTAACCAAACGCACTCATATAGTTATGACCAATGCCTTGGTAAAGAAAAACCGAAGTGTAAATTTTGGAGCAATGATTGAAAGTTTGCTTTTGCTAGAGTTTAGATTCAAATCATTAATCTCTGACACGCAAATCCCATAATAGAAGCAACAAGCACCAGAGAACGAAGAAGAAAAGTCTGTAAGAAGCTGTTGCCCTACTGTCAAAGACTAAGCTTTATCTTGATCAAGCAATAGCCGCTGCAGTACTTGAATGGTTTCGTCTACACAAGCCAGTCAATAGCTATCGATTAGTTGATCAAAGAACAAGCAAATCGTAAGAGACACAACAGAATAGCGGGGCATAAAAGTGCACACCCTGATAGACCTTTGGTGCCTCGAAGGAAAAAAATGTTTTTATTTATTTATTTATAATAAATATGAGATTATGATGACTAAGAAAAAGACAATGTTCTCCCACATCATTATTGGGGTCAGAAGGGTAGCCCTAGATGAGTGGTCTAGAATATACCTTAATGTGAGAGACAATTGAACATTTGTCAACTGCTAACCCTCTTTAATAGCAAAAGAGCTTGTACGAGTTTGCAACCGAGAACAATTAAAGTATTTGAAATTGGGATACTTTTCCTAAGTACATGAATTCTACCACCCACATGATACCTCTCGCCGGTCACAACTCTATACAAGATTGGCTCATGACATCCTCCTCAAGTTAATTTGTCGAGGCCCTCTTGACTTGGTGACTTGGAACTCTTCAATTTTCTACTTAGGCTCTTAAGTCACAACTAACTTCTTCTAGTCATAAGCCCTCCAAATTTACGAGGTATTCCTAGATTGGTTTTTTGAGACACTATGGTTAGCCTATCAGTTGAATTTTTTTTTCTTTAACTCGATGCTCTAAAAGTGGTTTCATATTGATGGCAGCCTTGGTTGGTATACTTAGACTTGCATTTGAGGATCTGTATAGTAGGGCTTCAAGTTGCTTACTTGGAACACTAGGTGGACTTTCATCTATTTTAGGGGCTCATTCTTGTAGGATGCGTTCCCAACTTTGGCTATGATTGTTACTAGACACTCATACTTGTGCACCAATCTACAATCCCGCTTTCACAAAAACTTGAGTTGTACGGGTATTAGCTTAACCAGCACTCGATTGCCGACTTTAGAGTGTTATGCTCTTCGACCCTTGTTAAGCCATTTATTCATGCGCTTTGATGGCTTCTCCGAACAAAGCATGAGCAATCCCTATGTTCTGCCTCCTTCGTAAAGTTGAAGGCTTGAGGATGAGGTAGCCTTGGTTGCTGCCCTGTGACCATTTTAAAGGGGATCTTATTAGTGGAGGAGCTCTATTGGGAATTATTGTGCTCTTATAGTACGTTTTATGGACTAAGCTTTGTCTCGATCAAGTAATAGTCCGTGCAGCATTTGGATGGTCTCGTCCACACAAGTCAACTAATAGCTCTCAATTATTTGATCAAGCAACAAACAAGCCACAAGTTATCATAAGGGACACAACGAAAGCAAGGTATAAAGGGTGCACACCAGATAGACCTTGGTGCCTCCGAAGGAAAAAATGTTTTATTAATGAATATGAGATTACAACGATTACAAAGAGCAAGGTTCTCCCACACCATCATTAAGGGCAGCCCTAGATGGGTAGTCTAACACATACCTTACAATGATACCGCTCAACATCTACCGACTGCTTTCTCCTTTAAAGTAACAAAAGAGCTTTTACAATTATGCTACCTAGAACCATTATTGTGTTTGAAACAGACACTTTTTCTAAGTGCATTAGTTCTATTCACATGGCACCTCTACTTGGATATGACCTTATATAAAGTTGGCTCATGACCCATACCTTTTTTTTTTCTGCTAAATCAAGAGTAGACTCGGGTTAGGTGGAGTTAAGGTAAGGTATTAAGGAATTGAAATAAGCTTGAACCAACCTGATTTTCAAGTCTATTTTTTTTTTTCAAGCTTTTTTTTTAGTTCATGAGAGTTATAAAGGGGAAGTGAGTAATTGAACCTTAGATTTAAAATTTCTAAAGGATGGACAATAACTGCTAAACTAAGTCTTGATTATTAATCAAAACTTATTTTTAAATAAATGAATAAGCCCAAACCCGACCAAGCCTACCCAAATACTATCAATTTTTTTTTAAAAAAAATTATGATAAAATATAAAAAAATATTAAAACACATAATAATTAATAAATATACCATAATAAGTTCAAATAAATTCATATAAAAAGACTATTAGAAGCATGAAATTTATATTAAGGTCTAAAAAATACAAACCCAAATTGCACAAAAATAAAAAATAATTAAAAATGTATTCATATAAAAAAATAATAAAAAATTATAATTATCAAGTCAGATCGACCGTGTTTAGATTTGAAATGATAAATCCAAACACAATTTAATTTTTAGTGTTTTTTTATTTTCAAATCCAAATCTATTCAATGAGTTTAATATTTGTCAAAGCTTACCCAAATTTTAGTTAGTTCGCAAATTTAGAAAGATAACTTGATTCTTAATCAGGTCTTATAAGAATATTGTTATGATAAGAAGTAAAGAAATCTCTCACAAGGGAAAACAATACATCCAAATTTGAGAAAACCACACCCAAAAATAGCAAAGATAAACAAACTCCGAGCGAACATAGCAACCAATAAAAACCTCACTACAAAAAAACCAATACGAAATACACTCAGAATAGTCATAAAAGCCTGAATAAACCTCTCTGATAGACCTTGTGACGTAATTATATCTCTTAATTTTAAACATGATAATATATAAAAACAAAATAAAAAAATAATAAGTTAAAATTTAATAAAAATTAAAAAAAATTATTTTTAATATGTTGATATAAATTTTAACAAGATAATTTTATATTTTGTATGATATGATATAATTATATATTAAATAATCAGATTTTTTCTATAAAAAAAATTATCAAATCTATTAATTATAATTTTATTAAAATTTTAGGAAGAGCCATGGAAAAAAATATGTAGCAAGGACATGACAGATTTGTGGTAGGTTTGGAATGGGGTCCGCAACCGGCATTGATTGAGATTTGAGTCCAACCCCGGGTCCCGACGTTCCGGTTCATTCGGCATGATAACAACTTTTTCCTTATCCAACTTTGTTTACTCTGCACATGGCCATCGCAATCCTAACCGTCCAAACAGCCACAATGGCAAGGTTACCTTCCCTATGACAAACTTTTTCATATTTCATTTAATAAAAAGGTTTTCTTATCATGAAAAAAAAAAATCCCACCAAAAATAAATTGCTGTTGTTAATCCAATGTTTTTAATAAAAAAATGGCTCACCTTAAATAATTTGTAATTTTGAAAGAGATAATAATAGAAATAATGACAAAATATGTAAGAAATTAGCCACTATCCATTACACCATAACCTGAGTTTTGAAAGCTACATGAATGAGATTACATGACATAATCAAATAAAATAAGATCTGATAAGAAAATTAGGTTAGATCTTGACAATTAATTATATAACAAATGTATTATATATACATTATATTATTAATCTAAAAATGTATAAAAATTCAAGTCATACTGCTAACAAGATAGAAAACTGAACTATACCAGAAATAAGCTTCCATATAAACAAAATTGGAGCTGAATAAATTAATTATTGAATTATCAAATCATATTTTATCCGGATATGGATACAGTGTCTCTTTAACAATTCTATTTTCCAACTATGAAAAGCAGACACTATTTCAAAAAAAATACAAAATTGAAAGACAGATACAAGATGACATTAAACCCATATTTCTTGGGAATTATACTTTCCTATGCCTTACGTCTTGTAAATCTAATCAATTGCTCCCTGTAATTCCGGCTTATTTGGTATTTTTATTTTTATTTTTTTAATTATAAGATTTTTTCGTACCAGATTAAGTATGAGGTTAATTTTTACTTGTACTGTGTACTTGACACCGCTTAGGTTGCATGACTAACACATGTTTAAAAAAATTTAATTTGATGAAAATTCGAATATGAGACCTCTCGTTATGGTTATAAATCGTTTTCACTTAAAACTTTAATAAGATTTTACACCACTTAATAAATCCTTTAAAATTTTTTATTTTCCAATACTCATTAATCATTAGACTATTTTTGTACAGTAGAACTTTCGGTCTTGCTACAATTTACACTCTTTAAGATATACTCATAAATTTTGAAAATTATTTTAAAAATTTAACTCAAAAAACAGACCTTTATGTATAATATTTTTTATAGATTAGTTTGGATAAATAATGAAATTGACTTAATAAAATTAAAAAAAAAACATTAATATATAATTTTAATAAAATAATAATAAAAATTTAAAAACAATGGTCGAAAGATAATTTTACTTTTCTATCAAATTTTTTTCCCTTATATTCAAATACGGTAGAATCTAACCCCTCTATATCAATGGTAATTTAAGTATTATAGGCCCTTAACACCCCCAATAGTTTAAGGCCAAGGTAGTTAGAGCTTATTTAGAAACCTAATGGACGGAACTCAATTATGCCATGAACTTAATACAAGAGGTAAATATGCTTGAATTTGTCTAAAAAATACAATGACTCGAATTTTTTAAATTATATTACAATGATTAAATTTTAAGTTTTGAGATAATACAAGGATTATCCATATAATTTGATTATGCTAATAATAACTTTATAATTGATTCTCTGTCTACTTTGGAATTACTAATAACTGCAGTTTCGAACTACAAAGCCGTTCGGATTACATTCAGATTGCATGTTACATAGGGATACCTAACTTAAATATGAAAACTGATTCTCTCAGCTCTACTTTAACTCTTTATCAGGAATCAGAATTTGCCTTCGCTCTCGGATGTTATCATCCATGACTGCCACAGCCTAGCAACAAGATTCAATGACCTCATTATGACTTTTGTGTATCGAGAAGCAAACCAAACTGCTTATTATCTGGTCATGAGAGCTGCAACAACTGGGAGAATAGAGCTTTACACTCAAGCTTTTGAATTTCTCTTACCTTTTCTTTATTTTGATCAATGTAATAGGGGAAGTAATAGACTACTTAAATTTGTTGTTCAATATAACTACAACTTCACTGCATAAATAATATTCTATCGTTTTGACCAAAAAAAAATAATTTTTCAAAGAGAAAAGATATTATTGTATTTGGGACATAATCAGAATGGTCCACTCATCTTCACTGGGAGATGGATTCGTGCAAACAGTAGAAAAATTTACTTTCCCATTTCTTCTCTAAGTTTTGACCTTTTTGTGTGTGTATATAATACATTATTGCCTTAAATCTGGTGGTTAAAAAAGTGTATAAAACTCTTTAATTTTACATGTAAGTGGATCTCACCCCATATTAGAAAAGAACAAATTATTTTATGCATTTTTTATAACTTCATGTAAAATTAATATTTTACAAACCAATCATTAAATTTATAAACATACTCGTATCTATGATATATATAAATTTTTGAGTTGATACAATATTCCTACCATTTTAATCGAAAGTAATATTTTTATCAATATATATTAATGGTTGAAATTTTATTATTAAAGAACAAATGATTAGACATTTTCTATTAACTTGAAATTTAACATTCATGATTTAAACAAAACATAAAATTTAGTGATCGAATTAAAAAATATAAATCGTGTAAAAAGATATGAAAGTGTATAAAATTACATTAGTTTTACATTAGTATAAGTGTATCCCTCCCCCCTCTCTCGCTGTGTAAAGCTTAATATGTAGCACTCTCGATAGGTATGTAAATGGGTACCTTAGAAACAGGTGCCCGGTACTACTCGATTCGATTAAGTAGGATTAAGGTATTTAATAATCGAGTTCAAATAAGGTTTGAGTAGTAATTTTATCACCCATCACGAGTTTGGATAGTGATTTTAGGGTACCCTACTGTCTGAACCTGATTATAAATAATAGTTTTTTAAATATTATTATATACATTTTATTTATAAAGGGTAAATTCCATCTAGGTTATTGAGGCTTGACTCTAATATAATTTTAAACCATTAGCATAAAAAATGGATACTCCGCCCTAATTTTTTCTACATTGCAAGACAAATTATTATTCTATTAGTCAACCATTAAGTTAACAGTTAAAAACTTAATTTTGATGTCATTTTACCCTTAAATTGTTTAGATTACTTTAGATACTCAAGCCAATAAATAATAATATAGAAATAATAAGAACTAATAAGTTTTGAAATGTTAGTTTTATTTTTAATTTATTTTTGTTTATTTATTTACTTTATTGTTTATTATTTTTTATTTATTAAGTATGTTACTAAGTAGCACACTGTATTAACTAACCAATAATATTTTTATGAATAAAAAACAACAACAATATACTACGTAGTACAGTACCTATGTAACGACCCTTGACCCTTGAAAATCGAGGGATTTTTTTTTGAACTTAGTTTGCTCGCTTATTCCCTTATTCACTTAGGTTGTATTCCTATTCAGTGTCAAAACACTTTTCCTAATTCTTTATCCGTATGTGTATTTAATTTTCATACTTTAACTTATATGGCCGATAGAAATTTCGGCAGCATAACGGCTTATATATGAGCCTACCCACCTGCAAATCAGTTGTTTTTGACAATCCTAGATATCCACAACTACCAAACATGCTTTTCAACAATCCTAGATATCAACAACTACCAAACATGCTTTTCAACAATCCTAGATATCCACAACTACCAAGCATACTTTCCAAATCCATCTTTACCACTCAATATATCTATTTCGATTTAATTCTAGTCATCTCAAAATATAATTCTAAAATAATATTGTTTACATCGTTCCCTTACAAAATTACATCCCAACAAATATTCTCAATATACGTGTCTGTGCGTACAGATATGTCTGGTATAGGAATGTAAATGTATACCTTTCTGCGTGTACAAAAATTAGCCTAGGGTAGCTCTTCCCACCAGCCTACGTCGCGTACGCGGCAGGTAGCGCCTATAGATTCACAGTAAATGATCTGAAGGTAGATGGGTGAGCTTTTGGGGAAAAACTCAGTAAGATAGTACTATTAAAACAGTTCTGATATATAAAAGCATTTGAAGTTGTTCATAGAACGAAACTTAATGCAAAACCGAGATTTTCATTTCATGCATAATCGTCATGAAGCATGCGTGTCATTAAAACCAATAACATGCATAACCATTTTACAACTTTTCATAAACCTTTCATGAACATTTCATAAATCATTTCGTAAACATTTAATGAATATTTTATAGTCATTTCGTAAACATCTCATGAATATTTCATAATCATTTCGTAAACATTTCATGCATATCTCATAATCATTTCATAAAGCATATCGGTAGTAACCAAATATCGTATATATCATGAAAACACATATTCATTCATCATAGTCGATTTTCATAATTAAATCGAGGAGACTAGGCTATAACTAAGTCATGCGATACGTGTCATTCTCCGTAGAGAGTCATCATACCTATGGCCATGGTAAGTGGGCTGTAGACTGGATCAGGGTCATACAACCCTTTTGTAAAATATGGGTAGTATCTATCTTACTTGCTTTCACTAGCACTTAGCTATGACACGGGCACCAAGGGCACTCTCCGTGTAAGAAACATAATTGCGTGTTGCGCGGGCACGAGATACTACCGAAAACATTATCATAAACTACCAGTAGCACGACATCTTTCACACAGGTTGAGTCAAGTGCTAAAAGGGCCCTACGTACCGGCACCCAAGTGATGGAGCGAGAACACCACAAGAAGTAACCATGTATAAAGCCTATAGTCTCAAAACATCTTTTCTTTTTCCCCCCATTTCCCATTTTCTATGCTTTTGAAATTATCAAAAGTTTCTTTAACGATATGGATATAAAATCATAAATATTTGTAAAACATCCATACGTTTTATATCTTAGGAAATATCATGGAAGGTACTCGGAGAATATTTCGATGAATTTAAAACATGCATCGTAAACAGTTTCACAAGTATGAAAGCATTGATAAATTATTTCAAATCACATGCTCTTTCATAAAATCATTTATCGGTGAAACAAAAATGCATTATCAGAACTAAGTTAAATAATACCCCTTACCTCGATTTATCGAATATCCCGAATTTGAACGGTGACGCCTCCTAGTACCTCCTTTAATCCCTTCTACAATCACCTACACCGAAATTGTATACTTAGCACCCTATTCATGCGAATTGTCCGAATTGCGTTAAAATCGTAACCTATCGTTACTACTGCGTGTGTACGTATTATTGTATATACTTAGGTCAACATGCACGTTTATATATTTCTTTACTATTTATATATTTTGTACCTACAAGTATTAACATATACCTTTATTATATACATCCACATGTATATACGCATAAATATATATATATATATATATATATATATATACTTTTATTTGTTTTCATGTTTCCCTATCTCATATATATACATTCTTTGTATATACATCTACTAGCACACATTCATCTTATATACCCCCATGAATATGTGCTAGTATATGTATATACAAAGAATGTATATATATGAGATAGGGAAACATGAAAACAAATAAAAGTATATATATATATTATCATTGTTTTCCATTTTTTTATCACATATGCACACATATTTTTTTTGTGTACAAATACTAGCATAACCATCTATTATATACACCTATATGTATATGCACCTAAATAAATAAATATATATATATATATATGTATATATACACTCCTATATATATACATATATTATTATTGTTTTTCATTTTTTTCTCCTTATCACATATACATACATATTTGTCTATTCCTCATTATTCCCATTTTTGTCTAATTAAATCACTAACATGCTTGTATCTCAACCTATACGTACATGTATATTAAATATACGTATATACATAAATATACCATTTACCTTTTCTATTTTCTTTTTCTTCTTTCTTTTTTTTTCTTTTCTTTTTCTCCTTTTCTTTTCTCCTCTCTCAGTCAGCCCTTCTTCTTCCTCTTCTTTCTTAGCTGATCACCCTTTCTCCCTCACGGTTTCTCCTATTTACTCTCGGTTACAGCCTCCCTTTCTAGCCCCGGTTCTGCTTCTCTTCACTCTCCCCTGCCTCGGTTCCAGCTGCTGTTTCTCTTTATCCCTTTTGGTTCCAATGCTTCATCCTCTGTTTATGTTTCCTAATGTCTTCCACTATCTCTTCCCTGATCACACCGCTGCTTCTGCCTTTAATTTATTCTGTTCTATTTCTTCTTCCCTTTGATTCTGCTAGCTCTTCAATCCCGGTTCTGTTTTTTTTCCTCCTCTCTTGCCTCTGTTCCAGCTCACATTTCCAGTTTCGTTTTTCTGCTTCTCGGTTTCTCCTTCTTCCTCAACCTCCCCTGCACACCCTCGGTTCCAGCTTCATTTCCAGCCCTCTCCTCTTCTTCTTCTCCTCCCTTCCTTTCTTTTTTTTTCTTCTCCCCTCTTCCTCGGCCAGCAGCCCCTTTCTTCCCTTCTCTTTTCTTTTCTTCCTTTCTTTCTTCCTCCCTCGGCTGGACAGCTTCCCTTTTCTTTCTTTCCTTTCTCTCTCGGCAGAATCGGCTTCTTCTCCTCTCCTTTCCCTTCTCTTCTTTCTCTTCCTTTCTTTTCCTTCTCCTTCTTCTCCAGCCGACCGAAACTCTCCTTCCTTTCTCCTCTTCTGTTTCCCGCCCAAGTCTCCTCTGTTTTGATTTCCTTTCACTTAGCAGGAGATAGAATTGGCTTTCTTTGAAAGCCAATTCCGTACAACTTATTATATATATAATATTAATATATATTTATTATATTAATATATATGTTATATTAGTAGGTAGATAGATATTTGTTTGCTTGTATTATTATTTTTTATTTGTCTTTTTGTTTTGCTTCCATTTTTATTTTAAATTGTCTCATGCTTCATGCTTTATTTATTTATTTGTTTAATACTATATATTAAATTCTATACACTAAATAATATATATATGCTATATATATTATTATTCTTTTATTTAAATGTCTAGTATATATATATATATATATATATATATATATATATATATATATATATATATATACATATTCACCTATGTATATATCTACATATATACATTTTCTTGTATAATTTATCCAAAGACATAATATCATGCCTTCCATGAAATTTTTCTTATTCCGAAAATGAAATAGTATCGGGATTCCATCATTCTTCATAAATTCTCGATACAAGTGTTTATATCGACAATTTTCAACTAACAATTTAAAATTTTTCAAATCCCTCCGTGCTTGCATTTGCTTTATCACTTCTTGTATTTTCGGGTTTTCGATCATTCACGGGCTTCTCGGTTCCTATAGTTCTCAAGTCCTACAACGAATATTCACACTTCCATTAATATATATTATTTCTAATTTTATATAATTTAATTAAACGTAAAAAATTTGTGGGGTTTACAACCTAATAAATAAAAGTAATAAACAAAAAATAATAAATAAAAACAATAAACAAAAATAGTAAACAATAAATAATAAGTAAATAAATTAAAAAGAAAAAAAGAAAACTAACATTTCGAAATTTAGCAGCTATTAGTATTTTCTTATTCATTATTAATTAACTTAAGTATTTAAAATACTCCAAATTATTTAAGTGGTAAAATGATCTCAAAATTAAGTTTTTAACGGTTGACTAAAAAAAGGACCAACTTGTCCTGTAAAATAGAAAAGTTTGGGGTAGAGTATCTATTTTTTATACTCATAGACTAAAGTTAGATTATGGTCAAATTTTAGGGACATAGATGAAATTTACCTTATTTAAAAATTATTTATTATTAATATATAATATTTAATTAAAGTAATTCATTAAATATTTTAATTATGATTTTTAACATTAATTTATTTTTATGAGTTAAATTAAATTCATTAATTTAATTTTTTAATATTGCGCATTAAAATTGATTTTAAATCCAAATTTAAAAGTCAAATTTTGACTTAATAAACAGATATTTAAAGGGTTCGGGTAATTAATCGGTATTTCATATATTATATGGATAGGGTTTGAATAGTAAAAATCAAAATATTCAAATAGTTAATGAGGTTCAGATTCAGATACCTCAAAATTAGCAGATAACATTGAGTGATAAGAGTTAAAATATGTAGCAGATTAAGAACTAATTTGAATGAATAGTAAAATTGGTTCTGATGATAAAAACAACAGTGACGATGAGATTAATTACTGTAATGATGAGATTGGGTAATCAATCGATGATATGTGTTTATATGCAAATCGCAATGGTGACGGTAAGGTGAGTATAGTGAAAAAATGATCATTGAGGGCATTAAATTAAAATTTTTATATAATGAAATTTATATATAATAAAATTTAAAATATATTTTTTGTATTTATAAAAATAATGATATAATTAAAAATTAATTAAATTATTTTTAAAAATATATAATAAATCAAAAATTAATAAGATTATTTTATATCAATTAATATTTTTGTTATTAAATATTTAAAAATTATTTTTAAGACAATTTACTATTTAAAAAAATAAATATATAAAAGTTACTATAAATAAATAAAAATTAACAAAAAAACTTTTATACTAAGCTATTATTGTTGTGCACAAGCGGAAGTATAAAACACAACTATAACTACTAATTATTGAAGCAGACAAAAATAAATGCTAAATAAATAATCAAATGTAAAGCGTAAAGGAAGAAAAGAGAAAAACACAAGAATTTACGTGGTTCGGTATAATTACCTACATCCACGAACGCTGCTGAAAACCTTCAATAATTCCAAAATGGAATTATTACAAAATCTGGACACAATTGCAAAATCCAGAAACTAATAGGGAAAAATCAAAATACAAATATATGAGCTATTTATATTTCTCCCAGTGATATCTAATCTATTAGTCCAGGCTTAAATTTAAAAGCCAAAAACTCTTTCTCTCACTTTGTGATTTTCCAATGTGGGATTCCTCACTAGGCTAATAAGCCATTAATTTCAACAAATCTCCACCTTGGCGAATTAGCCTTCAACAATGCCTTCAAATGTGTCTCTCAGCCTTTCAAAATATTAATCAAGTTCAAACAATAATTGAACTTGATTGTTGTCACCACTTTGATCATCACATCTGCGGGATTGTCAGCAGTCCCAATTTTCTGTAAGAGAATCTTCCTTTCAGTCAGAATTTCTTACACGAAATGATATCGAACATCAATATGCTTAGTGCGAACAGAAAATACTGGATTCTTTGCTAAATGAATTACACTCTGACTATTCGAATGAATAGTGATATTCCTTTGTCTCATTCCTAATTTTTTCAGTAATCTTTGTAACCAAATTGGTTCCTTGACAGCCTCTGCTAACGCCATGTACTCTGCTTCTGTTGTAGACAAAGCAACTGTTGACTGTAAGGTAGACTTCCAACTTACTGAAGCTTTTGCAAGAGTGAACACATATCCAGTAGTTGACCGACATTTATCCAAATCACCAGCATAATCTGAATCAACGTATCTGATTGTTATCTGACCAAGTGAGTCCTCCTTCTGAAAGACCAAACCAATATCCACTGTTTTCAACAAATATCGTAGAATCCATTTCACGGCTTGCCAATATCCTTTACCAGGATCATGCATATACCTGCTCACAACTCCAACTGCTTGTGAAATGCCAGATCTCGTACACACCATAGCATACATCAGGCTATTAACTGCATTAGCATATGGAACTCGAGACATATATTCTCGTTCATCATTTGTACTAGGAGATAAAGATGCACTAAGCTTCATATGAGGGGCAAGTGGTGTACTTAGAGGTTTTGACTACTCTGAAATGTCAAAACGCTGTAATACCTTCTTCAAATATTGCTTTTGATTCAAACAAACCTTGCATCTTCCTCTATCTTTGCTAATATCCATACCTAGTATCTTTTTTGCTTCACTCAAATCTTTCAACTCAAACTCTTAATTCAACTAAGTCTTCAACCTTTTAAGTTCTTCGACATTCTTCGAAGCAATCAACATATCATCAACATACAAGAGCAGATAAATGAAAGAACCATTGTGTAGCCTCTGAAAATACACACAGCTGTCAAATTTGCTTCTTGTGTACCTCATACCCATAATAAACTGATCAAATCGCTTGTACCACTACCTCGGAGATTGTTTCAAACCATAAAGCGATTTTTTCAGTTTGCAAACCCAATTCTCTTTTCCAACAACCTTGAATCCATCTGGCTGAGTCATATAGATTTTCTCTCCAAAGTCTCTATGTAAAAATGTAGTTTTTTCATCAAGTTGAACTAGTTCCAAATTCATCTGAGCTATCAAGGCCAACAAAATTCTAATAGAAGAATGTTTCACAACTGGAAAAAATACCTCATTGTAGTCAATTCCTTCCCTCTGAGCGTAGCCTTTAGCCACCAACCTTGCCTTGTAGCGGACATCCTCCTTGTTAGGAAATCCATCTTTCTTCGTGAATACCCATTTGCACCCAATTGCCTTCTTATCTTTCGGTAGTTGAGCTAGCTCTCAGGTTTCATTCTTTCGAAGAGGCTGCATCTCTTCATCCATAGCATTCTTCCACTTATCCATTTCAGAACATTGGACTGCTTCTCTATAAGTGGAAGGAATTTCATCGTCTACAATTGGAAGTGCATAGGCCACCATATCAACAAAACGAGCAGGTTTGCGAATCTCCCGTCTTGGCCTATTCATTGCAATTGATTCTTGTTACAGTAGAGGTTCTTGGGCGAAAACCTCTTCTTCATCTTTAATAGTTTCCTCTACAACAATTTTAGTTGGATTAATTGTTGACTCGAACTCCACCTATTTTCGAGTAGACTCCACCTGCTGTGAAATATCCTCAGCATTCTCATCTGTTTTCTTCCTCAGCATAGGAGATTCATTAAAAGTAACATCTCTACTAAATATTATCTTCTTCGAATTTGGATATAACAGACGGTATCCTTTCACCCCTGATGAAATCTCCACAAAAATAGCTTTCTTGGCTCTCGGATCCAACTTAGATTCTTTTACATGATAATACGCAATGCACGTAAAAACATGTAAAGAATCATAATCATTAACAGGTTTTTCAGATCAAACCTCCAATGGAGTTCTATCATCAATTGTTGTTGATGGTAACCAATTAATGAGATGACACACATAAGTCACTGCCTCAGCCCAAAACTCTTTGCCCAACCCAACATTGGACAACATACACCGAACTTTCTCTAGTAATGTTCGGTTCATGCGTTTTGCCACCCCATTCTGTTGCGGTGTGTTTCTGATTGTGAAATGACGTACAATAACAACATCTTGACAAATTATCAGAAAAGGATCACTTCTATATTCACCTACATTGTCTGTTCTGAGGTACTTAATCTTTCTTCTAGTCTGAGTTTCCACCATCTTTTTTCATTTAAGAAAAATCTCAAGTACGTCATCCTTCGTCTTCATCGTATACACCCAAACTCTTCTGAAAAAGTCATCAATAAATGTGACAAAATAATGTTTACCCCTCATGGATGCTGTCCTGGTAGGTCCCCAAACATCATAATGGACATAATCAAAAATGCCTTTGGTATTATGAATTGTAGTACCAAATTTCACTCTCGTCTGCTTTTCAGAACACAATGCTCACAAAAATCTAACTTGCAGGTCTTTGCTCCTTTCAACAAGCCTTGATTCACCAAATTGCTTAAGACTTTCTCACCTGCATGTCCCAAGCGTATATGTCATAGCCTGATCGAATCTGAATCAACATCCTTCTCTAAAGCTGCTGCTGTTGATCCAGTAACTATACTACCATTGTAGTAGTACAAGTTATTCTTCCTTGTGCCTTTCATAGTCACCAAAGCACCAGACACAACTTTCAAAACTCCATCTCGAATAATTACCCCATAGCTTTTAGATTCTAAGAGTCCCAATGAGATAAGATTCTTCTTCAACTCTGGTACATATCAAACTTCAGTCAAAACTCTGGTTAATCTATCATCATTCTTTAACTGGATTTAACCTATCTCCAAAGTTTTACATGAGTTATCATTACCCATGAAAACAACTCCACCTTCTAGCGCTTCGAAGTTGAAGAACCACTCCATATGTGGACACATATGATAAGTACAACCCGTATCCAAAATCCACTCATTACTTCCAGATGTGGATGGTTGACTGACTAACGCGAAATCATCATTAACATGTGTGACTACATATGCATCAGAAGTAGCTTTGCCCTTACCTTTATCTTTCTTCTGCAGTTTCGGACAATCTTTCTTTCAATGCCCTTTCTCATGACAAAAGGCACAATCATCTTTATCAGGTCTTTTCTTCAAACGTGATCTTTCCTTACTTTCTTGTCTTCTGCTTTAGCTTCGTCCCCTAACTGCGAGCGCCTCTACTGATTCATCCCTATTCTCTTTCTGATCATTCTTTTGAATTTCATAACTAAGCAAAGTTGCACACACTTCTTGAAAGGATAATTTTTCCTTTCCATGAATAAATGTAATGCACAAATTATCTAACTCATCAAGAAGAGATCTTATTAGCAGCATAGCCTTTTGCTCATCTTTGAAGGTTTCATTCAAATTCAACAAATCAGCTAACAAACTGTTAAATTCATCGATGTGATCACTGATATTCATACCCGATTTCAACTGAAGACGATATAGCCTTTTCAATAAATAAAGTCGATTCTTATTGCTTTTCTTCATGTATTTATTCTCCAGCGCCTCCCACAATATTTTGGTAGAAGTTTCCTTCATGAATGGATACTTCTGTTCTCTGCAGAGACATGAACGAATCAACCCACATGCTTTCGTATTCAGTCTCTCCCAATCTTTTTCTTTGATCTCATCGGGTTTCTTTTCTTCCAAAGTGATGTCTGAATCTTATTGACACAAGACATCCTTAACTTCGTTTTGCCACAAGCCGAAATTATTTCGACGATCAAATTTCTCCACTTTAATTTTTGCATTTGTTGATGCTGTCATTTCTACTTCAAACTACTCTCCCAAATGTATATGTGAATACTAACCGTATACCAAAACAATGTGACACTTTAAATAGTATCATATACTAAAATAGAGAACACAACTTACGTGAACATTACACTAGGTCATCTCCCAGGAAAGAGAGGTGGGTCATCAGGACACACTTAAATACCAAGTCTTTCCTTAGCCAGAGCCTTCCTAGACATGCACTTTCACTTCATTTCAGTTCTGACGTACACGGTATAAATAAAGTATAACAGAGTGCTCTTAATCAAAAAACTCAGAAATAATTATTTTCTGATGTGGAAGATCAGACAACGCTGCAACCACAGATCATACTACGACAACCAAGAGCTCTGATACCAATTGTTGTGCACAAGTGGAAGCATAAAACACAACTATAACTACTAATTATTGAAGCAAGCAAAAACAAATGCTAAACAAATAATCAAATGCAAAACATAAAGGAAGAAAAGAAAAAACACAAAAATTTATGTGGTTTGGTATAATTATTTACGTCCACGGGCACTGCTAAAAACCTTCACTAATTCCAAAATATAATTATTATAAAATTTGGATACAATTGCAAAATCTAGAAATTAATAGGGAAAAACCAAAATACAAATATATGGACTATTTATATTTTTCCCAGAGATATCTAACCTATTAGCTCAGGCATAAATTTATAAGCCAAAAACTCTTTTTCTTCCTTTGTGATTTTTCAATGTGAGATTTCTCACTATGCTAATAAGCCATTAATTTCAACAGTTATATTAATATTCCACATCGTAAGTATAATTCAAAAATACTTTATAAGGTTTAGGTTCAAATCTAAGGAAACTTACTATTATCTTCGTTTTAATAAAAAATTTCCTTGCAACAAAAAATACACTTGAACGATAATATTGATTCTAATAAAATTGAAAATGATAAAAAAACTCAAAAATATAATTTTAATAAAAATAAAAAATTATAAAATAAAAATAAAAGAATAATTTTACATTTCTGCTCTATTTATTTTTTTAAGCCAAACGGCCCGCTCCGTTGGCCACTGACCAGCCAATCGAAGCGAAGAGACTTTGGATGGATGCATGAAGAGATGAGAAGCTAAGGTAAGGTTGACCTCACTAAACACCTTCTTGGGCTGGGGTCATTGGAAACCATTTTTGCAAATTGTATATGCAACTGCTCCTAAAAGGACTTACTATTATTATTATTATTGCCAGCAATAGGCAATTGCAAGTTTTCAATCACCATCGTCAAGGAGAATGCACGTGCCAAGCCATTAATTCAGTTTAATTATTAATAATAGTGACACCAACACATAAGAGGGGAAAAAAAAAAAACTAGGGCCAAACAAACTCTTCCAAATCACTAATTTCTTGAATATTCATGATGTAGGGCAATTTCCTAGTAACTCTCAAGCTATAATTTTATATAAGAAATCAGTAGCTTCACTCAAACTACATATAAACAACTTTAAAGTCAAGCAAACAATATTTATAATTCTCAGAAAAACATATATAGGCTAAAACTTCTTTTATAGGAAACCCAAAATATCGACGAGATAATTTTATACATAAAATATAATGACATAATAATAATATACAAAAATATGAAAGTTATATGGGTTAAAATTTTGATAAAAATAATATATAAATTTGATAAAAAATAAAATTTCGATTTGATGTTTGATGCATTGACATAAATTGTGACACGATAATTTTTTTTTACATAAATTTAATATGAAAACAAAAACGATATAAATACATGAATTGTCTACTCACTGGTGATGCAAATTTGAGATTCTTTCAATTTAGAAAAAAAATGCTACTTATCTATGAAAAGAACCTGAAATCCATTATTTCTGATTGAAATAAGAAAAATAAAAAACTGAAAACTAAAAAAATAAAAAATAAAAACTTTCTCCTCAATTTAACACTAAGAAAAAGAAAAGGAACCGGTAGGGATCAGATATAATCTAAACTTTGTCACTATTTCTCCACAATAAAATTGGCCGCATTGTCACCAAAAATCAAAATTGTAATTACAAACCACCCTTTTAATAGATTTAAAGTTCCAATTCAAAGAAAACAAATAGCATGCTTAGCAAATAATGGAATGGAGGACATGAAAGGAAGGTTTAGAAGGTTGAAGACAAATGGAACTGTGGAAATAATTGAGAAACGAAGACAGACATTTACAATTTTGTAAAGCTAATGGGCACATAGCTATGTTTAATGTAGATCTGCCACTTCGAATATAAAATTTGTGTTTCGATTATGTAAAATCATATTCTATCGTATAAAATATGAAAAAAATTTGTGTTAAAATTTGTATTGATAAATTAAATATAAAATTTATTTTTTTGATCTTACTATATGTCCATATAATTTTTATGAATTTTTAACTTATTATATATATATATTATTTTTGTATTGTGTTTTCGTAATATCTAAGATCGTCCAATCAATTCCAATGAAAACCATTGAGCAACCTGCTGAGGTAGCACATGGCCACATGCCAACTGCTCTCTACCAAAACACCAATCAAGGAAAACGGAGCGTATAAGCCGCTCTCCCCATGTTACAAAATTTCCCGATCTGCGACAATCTCAAACTTAGGTCTTATAAAGAGGTTTTAGCCAAAAATATAATAAATACATGAAATATGAAGGTGTTTTTGTCATTTCATGGTAACAAAGACACGTGTCAATAAACCCATAGCAAGTACTTCATTCAACATACCAATCAACCCTATGTAATAAATAACATCGCCAACTGGCAAATCCATATCAGTGCATTAACTTGGAAGTAGCTTCTTTGGGTAAAGAAGAAAACGCAACTCCAAGAAAACACTGTAACAGAAGCAGATTACAATTACCAGAGAGAAAAAGAAAAACCAGAAAAATGAGAGCCACCAACCATTTGATAGGGTTGCTAAACTTCTTGACCTTTTTGGTGTCAATAGTGATCCTGGGTGGTGGAATATGGCTAAGCAGCAGAGCCAACAGCACAGATTGTCTCAAGTTCTTACAGTGGCCGTTGATAGTCATAGGAGCCTCGATCATGATCGTTTCCTTAGCAGGTTTCGCAGGCGCGTGTTACAGAAACACGTTCTTGATGTGGCTCTACCTCTTTGTCATGTTCTTCATCATCGGCGCGCTCATCGGCTTCATAATCTTTGCTTATGCTGTGACTGATAAAGGGTCAGGGAGGCCAGTGATGAACAAGGGTTACTCGGAGTATTACTTGCAGGACTACTCTGGTTGGCTCAAAGACCGAGTGATTGATGAGAGTTATTGGGCTAAGATTAGCTCTTGTATCAGGGATTCTAAAGTTTGCAGCAAGATGGGAAGAAATTTTAATGGTGTTCCCGAAACTTATGACATGTTTTCCATGAGAAAGCTTAGCCCTATTGAGGTATGCAAAAGTTTTAGTTTTAACATTCAATCATGTATTAATTTCTAATCTAATCTCATCAAAATAAGTTCTCTTTTCCCTCTTTTTCTTAGTCTTTTTCTCCCAAATCAAGATTTTTTTTTTTCACTACAATTTTTTAAGTGACATGATCTAAATTAATTTTACTTTTATAGAAAAATTTGAAATTTGAACAACTTGTTGAAAAATAAAGTATTTATAATTTTGACTTATAATCATGTGTTCTATTAAGAATTTGAATTTTACATATTTGAAACTTAAATTTTAATGGTTGTATTTTTTTCAAAGAAAAACTTTTATTGTACAAAGAATTGTTTAAAAATTAGTGTTACTAACCCATATAACAAAAATTTCAAATTAAAGCTCAAGCAAAATTATTTTAGGAGGACCCTTTTAGATAAAGTTAGGAATTTTCTGTTGTCTATCTTTTTCATGTTTACTCTTTAATATTGGCTTGAAAAAGAGTGCATAGTCTTCTTTTTTGGGGTTTATTGGAATGGGCGCTTCTTTGATTGATTAGTTTGACATAAAGTAGATCTATTTTAAGCTGTAATTTTTGTTAATAGAAGAAGCTAACCAATTTGGGAGGCCAAGCAGAAGCAGTATGTTTGACTGCCAATGCCACTCTGCCACCTCAATTCAGGCTCCTCCGTCCATTGCAATTTAATATCGGCTGACCACTCAAATTTTGCCAAATTTTAACTTGTTTTGATGAGATAACCCTTTATTTTTCTGATTATTTTAGAAAATATTTTCTTATTTTAAAAATTTCCACTGTTGTAACGAACACAAAAATTTTAGCACTATTTTTGATAATGATATGAAATTGACGGATCACAATGGGCGGTGGTTCATTTTAGCATGGTGCTAAACCCAATAATTGTGTCTCATCTTTCATTAAACCCTAAGAAAATAAGCGGCTGATAATAGAAACTTTAATTTCGTAAAAATATTAAAAGATTGTTATAGGTATCAATTTCTTAAATGTATTTTTTTATTTTTTTTATATATTTCAAGAGATATGTATTATTTTATTAATATTTTTTATGATATTTAAAAACTACGTGTTGTAGTAAATAATTTTTTTATGAATAATTAATTGTAATAGGTGGGTGCTTTTGATTCAATGGTAAATTGTTGTATGGACATATCTCTTGCTTGAAAAATTAGATTTTTATTTCCTTCTCAAATTAAAAAAAATTACAAAACTTATTTTCTATTAGTATATTTTTATATAAACTAACATACTACAAAGACTAGTATATTTTTTCCTATGAATAAAGTAACAGAGGTTCTCTGTTTTTTGTTTCTACAATAGGTACAAAATAATTAAGATAGAATGTTCTCTTTGGGGTTAGTTCTTTTTCGCTTTATATCCATATATTGATTGCCTTTTTTGTTGATTCGTCACCTTTTCATTTGTCAGCTTCCTACCTATATAAGGGGTAGCAAAAATAGAGAAAAAGATGAGAGAAAAGATGGGATTCTTTGGCTTTTTTTATTAAAAAAGTTTTGGTATCTTTCTTCTTTTTTCTTTTCCCGCATCCTAGTTGCTGAATTTTTTTTAGTTGATGTAATGATCAAGACGAGTTATACCTAAGTTATGGAGTGATTCCCGCAGTATATGTGCTTTAATTCTACACTATCTTACAACTTTTTTGGTGGATTTAAGAAATCTATTAAAGTACCTTTTATTAATTTATATGTCCCTTATCTTAAAATCTGAATTGATAAATTTTATTAAAATATTATCATTAGTAAATTTAATGTCATTAGATATAAAATATTTTAAAATTATCGTAAACACATATTGTAACAAAATTATTTTGTATTTATGTTCATTAATTCAAATTATTTGTTCATTTATACGTGTTTACAATATTTATAATATAATTTATACTTAATTATGTATGTTTACAATATGTTTACGTTGATATTATGATATGATAAAAAATTTTGAACTTACGGTATAGGTTTTTCCAAATTCAATTGCTTGCGAGTGACTAGCATATTACAGGGTCTCTCTTTTTAAGGTAACTAGTGACAATACAACTTCTGAATTGGTTTGTAGTCTGGTTGCTGCAAGCCCCCTACAGACTGTGGGTTTGTCTATGTGAACGAGACGCTATGGAACCCAGGAGGAGGGTTGAGCGGAACTGACCTCGACTGCTCCAAATGGAGCAATGACCAACAGCTGCTGTGCTATCAATGTGACTCCTGCAAGGCCGGCGTGCTTGGCAGCCTCAAGAAGAGCTGGAGGAAGGTCTCAGTGATTAACATTGTTGTGCTTATCCTCCTAGTCATCTTTTATGTCATTGGCTGCGCTGCTTTCAGAAACAATAAGAGGATTGATAATGATGAACCTTATGGCGAGGCAAGGATGACAAAAGCACAACCAAGTAGAATCCAACTATAGGAAGATAAACACAAAAGACAGTTTAGCCGTATATGGAAGCTTTACTTTATTGATGACGATGTATGTTTCAGGGTTCTGTATACCCTTTTAGGGCTGGTTTGTGTGATATAAGTGAAACTTGAATTTGGTTTGATTTTTGAAAGTTGTTTTTGTATATGCTGGCTTTCATGGTATTCTATTTTCCTTACATCAATCTCCCATTTTTAATCTGAAAAACAGCACCTGAACCAACACCAGAGGAACAGTCCAAATCAGCCTTTCACATTATAAGAATACAGAACAACTTCAATCTTCAAAACCCATTCTCATGCAAACAACTTTACCTAATATGTAAGCTAAAAAATTGATTCAGTGATGTAAAATTTTGCTGAGTTTGTGAATGACAATGATATGTCGCAGAAAGTTTCGAGTTCAAATCCTTACTAAGTCAAAATTCCCTTTTGGGCTAGTATCATCCACAAAAGACGAATAGAAATTAATTTCATATTTAATATGATATGAAAACATCTCGTGAATTTTTTTTTTGGTTAAAAAAAAACGTTACCCAAAATGTGTGTTAACAAGATATTGCAGATTTTCTGAATGCTAAAATAAATCTTGATTCACTCATTGTTAGTGAAAGAACAGAGACTACTTTCAACTTTAGATTTGTTAACTTCAATCATATAATCACGAATCCTCACTTCTTAGGCATGCGTAGAAGTCTTCCTAGGACTTTGTGAGTGAAAAAAAATGCATGCCCTCGCAAATATCGCAGAAACCAACAAGAGAAGGATGCAATCTCAATAAAATATTTGGCACTTGCTTATGGATATTCTTCTTGGAAAATGGCCATCGATGAGAGTAGGCATTGAGAACAGAAACCATGTTACCTTCAAACAACAGACATATAAGTATATGTAACATGTACATAAAAAATTACCATCCTCTACTATATTTCTTGCTTATTTATGTAATGCTCTCTTAAATATAAGTGAGATTTAGGATAAACAAATAATGTTATTTAACTTTTCTTGCCTCATTTCAACACCCTAGACTTAAGTGAGGAAGAGAAGTATCTGACGCAGATCTAGTCCATTTCAAAATAAAAAGACAAGATTACAGCTAGTCGGTGCAAATGCAACAGAATATAGTTAGAAAAGCAGAAAAAAAAAAAAAAAAAGACCATTGGTTTTCATTAGATAAATCTAAAAACTAGGCTATGCCTATGCCAAACTAGTTTCAATTTTTGGTGATGTCAACTTTTTTCTGCAATTGGCCCCAAATCTTCGTGCTTTGACAAAGATTTTATTGAAAAGAACAGAAATCTCCTTCTCTTCTTTTATGAATTATTATGTCCTAATGTTTTCCTTATGGATATAGACTACAAACTCTTGTCAATTGTAATGCATGCATGTAAAACACCCTGCACACTTGGAATGAATTTCTCATTCAGAATGGAGGAGCAGTTTGCAGCACATTATGGATGTCCAAACTGGGGCATATTTTTATCACTATCCAGCTTCTTATTTCTTCTACTACGACTTATATGCATAACCTCACCTATTTCGCTAAGCTGCAATGGACAGTGTCTTGGAGGATTACGAGTGTTTATAACCACTTGCTACAATGTAAGGTAATTTAAGTTCCTTTAAATACTTAACCATATCAACATATCTTTATGACCTTACCAGTTACCATTCTTGTTTTCAACTGTATTTTCCTTACACCTAGTCAGAGAATATAATTATCATTTTCACTCATCAATAGTAGACTTCACCATGTTTCATTTGTTCTTTTTATATAATTGGGCTAAGAGACAAGGCTATTTGAGTTTAAATCTAAATTTTACAACATGTCCCAACCCTTTTTTAATTACTCTTGACCAAGAGATTGATGACAGTTGGCATGTTTACTATGTGTTCTTTAAAGCTGTATTTCCTGCCTCCATTAACCATGCTGTGAAAAATCCAAATCATAAGATGCCGTGCAAATTCAATTCAAATTGCTGGTTTTACCTATAATTAAGCTCATTATTATTATTTTTTTTCAAAAACTATGATAAAATCGCTAGCCCTCTTTCTTCGTATGTTGGTTTTTCTCCCACTCTTTTTCTTTTCCTTTTGAAGGGCAAAGGATTTCTTCCGACTCTAGCCACTTAAGCTATATGAACAGTTCATTTCAATTTTCAAGGGTTTTATTTTTTTATTTTTCACCTAAAACACAAATGTAACCTGAATTAAAACTTAGTAAAAACTGTATATAGACTTGATAAAATTTAAAAAATTGTTTTGTGTTTTGAAATATTGACACGAACTTTAACACGTAATTTTTATGTTTTAAATAACATAAACACGATGTCACATAACATATATATATATATATATATATATATATATGAATTGTCAGGTTTATAAATAACTACAGTCAATTAAACCACCATCAACTAATTTCTAGATCTAGCACCATGTAAATTCTATTTCAAGAAACTACATAAAACTTACATAATGCTTCAACCTCATGTACCATGTAAAACAAGGGGTAGTGATGCTCATTTCAGAAATTGGAAATCCATCTCCTGCATCAACTACATAGTGAATGTCCATTTCATTGGAAAGAAGATATAAGTAATGGTAAAAGCTTTTATTACAGCATGTAAATTATACATACAAAGCCAATACAGGGAAAAGAACAAAAGAAGATTCTAAATTATACCTTACTTTGTTCGACTCTGAAGAACTGCTTGATCCTCACGGCTTTGCTCTGGATTCCATCTTGTGATTGTCTGCTCTTCAACAGTGTAGTGCTCCAAACATGATGGAGAGATAGCACCCTGACTATTATTATTTACTATAATAATCAGTAATGTTTTTGCAACACTTCCACAAAGTCGAACTGTACAATGAATATCTGACCACACTCTCAATCGATCATTTAGGTTATTATCTCCTTTCGACACGAGCACAGCGTACTCAGAATGGACAAGAGCAGGATGATGTCGGTAGGCAACAAAGTCCACACCATACTGCAATCCTGATCTCACAACCCAGTTTTTATTCCGAAGATGAGAATAAGCCTTGTAAGAAATAGGAAACACTGTCTTTCTGGATTTCAAGTACTCCCACAGCTCTTCATTGCTCATCATACAACCATCTTCACCGACGACCTTGAGGCATTTGAGTGAAAAGCACAAATAAAATGCTTCCTCCATATCCAATTGAAACCACTGTTTGTCCTTCTCAGCTGTAATTCTTGGTCGACCAAAACATCCACGGTTGAAAAGATCAGCCAATTCAGCATCCACTTCAATGAGCACACAGCAGCTTGAGAGTAAACCACAAGTCTGGGATTGGATTAAAGAGGATTGGAGCTTTGAGACTATTTTTGACATGGGATCAGCAGTAGCTTTGGCTTCTGAGCCCTTTCCTTTCCATCTGGGTTTCATTTAATCCTTCAGTACATTAAAAACTAAAATAATCAGGATTCATACTTGAACTTTTTTCATTTTGATTATTGGTAGATGTGGAAACTCTCTGAGCTAGAAAAAAAAAAAAAACCAATTCTCTCCCTTCCTATTAACCCAACTCTTCCTTTTGCATAATTCCAACCTGAGACCTCTAAATTAGAAATATAGGTTCTAGTTGCCGTGATGTCACTGTAAAGATTCATGCACTCTAAACCTAGACAATTGCAAGAAAGTAAGAAACAAAGGTTTTTACAAATTAAACAGTTGAAAAAACTCAAATACATTGATTACTGGTAATACAATTTTACAAGTGACAAAAAGTTAAAAACACGTTAATGAAAGGTTTAAGTTGCTATACGATCTGGCTTTTTTTCTTTTTCTTGTACTAGTTGCAGACTTAAACATTTCTGAATTTAAATGCATAGCTATCCTTCCAAATTGCCATTACAAAGACAGATGAGAGGGAAAAAAAAAAAAAACAACTTTAAGTTTACCCTTACCTGAGAAAGTGTGACTTTGCTTCAATAGAAAATGACGGTCAGGTGCTGCTTTTGCTCATTGAGAAATAACGTCGAACACTTGATGAATTAAAAAGATGGAAGCTCTAAACGGCTCCAGTCCTTGAATAGAGAAAATTATAAAAAAAGAAAAAAAGCATCTGCTTCTTCCATTGGGTCAAAGTATCAAACTTCAACATGATTAAGAGGAAATAAAAAATAGAAAACTAAAGCTTTGCTTCACCATATCGGCTTCAGTGTTCCGCCCTTTGATTAACAACGAAGAAATTAATAATCCTTAAAAAGAACAAAATAAATAAATAAATAAATAACTACCAAATCTCTTCATTACTGTGGTTGACGAGATTGTGTCAACTACTAAAATCAATTTTCTAATCGAAAGGTTGGCCCAATTATTCATGTATTGCTAAAATATTAAAAAAAAATTATTCACTTTATCACTTTATTTAAATAATTTTTTATATTTTTTATTATATTTAAATAAATTTTAAAATTTTAATTTATATTCAAGTAAATTTTTATTTCAAATAATAATTTCAATTTAAATAATTTGATTCAATTCATTCAAACAATCGATTGAAATTTAATTAATTCGATTTAATTAAATTATTTTCGAGTTTAAATCAATTTTTTACATTAATTTATTTGATAAAATCGAAGTTTAAAATTATCCGTTAATTTTGAGGTACCCGACCCCGAATTCGATTAACAATCATAAAACTCGAACCCTATTAAAACCCGATTATTTTTTCAAGATACTACCCGAACCCTACCCGAATAAATTTTATACTACCCGTTAATTATTCGAATCCGTTTAATTACCCGATTATTCAACCCATAATTTGACAACCCGTTTATTAACCTGAACCCGAACCCTTGGAAAAAAATCATCTAATTTTGTATAAATCAAAAATAAAAATTAAACAACAACATACATATTCTATCATAATTAAACAAATTTTAAGAATTCAACAAATCATTTGAAACCATAGCAAATAAATAAATCATAAAAACATAATAAGTAAGGGAAAAAAAACAAAGTGAAAGTTAATCGGGTTCGGGTTTATGGTACCTGAAGGTTACTACCCGAATCCTACCCGAACCCGTCACGTGTAATAAAATTGCTACCCTAACCCGATTAAAATTCGTTTATCGGGTACCCGAACTCGACTTAAACGAGGCGGATAGTCCCGGGTATCCGATTAATCCCTACCCGTTTACATCCCTAGAAGTGAGTGATCGAAAATAACTAAGTAATGGAATGAGATGAGATGTTGAGAACAGTGTAAATTAGGACCAAGTGTAGAGTGAATCTTTTAAAAATTGAATTTAAAGATAATGACATGTTTTTAATTAGATAATATTCTAAATTAAAATAGATAATTTTTTAAATTAAATCAAAATAATGGCATGTTTTTAAATAGGTAATATTTTAAGTTAAATTAAGAAGATAAAATTTTAAATGAAATTAAATTTATAATATTTAAAAATATTCTAAATAAGTAGATTATTGCATTAAGGCATGACACGTGTTATTATTGTTGATGCCAATAAAGGCAAAACTCTCTTGGTTGTTTATAGTAGCTTCTTTTTTTTTGGGTAAACCTACAAAATAACGGATTCACTAGAGTTTTTTCTATTGGATTTTGCTTCAATACTTAAGTCAGTAATTGTGTTTAAAGTTTTGAGTAAAAGATAGAAAATTTATGTTTGCGAAATTGAACCTGCAAATGGGCAACCTCTTTCCCTTTTATAGCTCTTTAACTTATCGTGCTCTCCTATAGTGGCGATGAAAGCTCCCCGCATAGCTTGTTGAATACAACATGATTCTATGCTTGCTGAATCGTGGGAAACAGTTGCACGGACATGGCTCTACTTCTTCCTAATATTAGGGAAGTGCACAACTAACATCCAGTGTGTTTTATATCTTATTGGGCTCATAGGTAAATGGCTATGTCTCGCTCAGTAGGCCTAACTTTAAATCTTGTGCCTTGGGCTTCTCTCATGGGGCTTCTTCAACAGGGACTAACATGATGCTCCTTGGCGAGCTCTAATTTCAAAGTGATCGGTGCTCGCCATAGAGCGTGATTCATATGGTCACCTTCTCTCACCTTAACCTAAATAGATGAGGGGAAATTTGAATTTTGAACTGTTAGACATATTTAATTTAAAGTTGTCTTTTCCTTATAATTCGTGTCAGTTTTGGTAGAAAAGCCTATACGAAGAGACGTGAATTAAATGATGTGTTTCTTTTGATCCCTAACTGTATATGTGGCTGACCGCTATGTGTTTACCGATCAGCTGCGTCTCTTTGATTGCATCCTCAACTATCTATAAATATCGAAACTTCAGCAGAGAAAGTTCATTTTGCACTCAGTTACCAAAATCTGATTGCTACTACTTTAGACTGCATTTTCTTTATAAGCTACGAAACTTCTTTTCCAGTAAGTCATTTTCTTTGCTACTCATTTTGCAACTCTTCTCTTTTTTTCTTATACTTTTGAGTCATGTCCAGTAAGAGTTTAGTCGGACCTAGGGTCGGTGAACGGTGGCTGGCTGACGAAGATTTAATAGACGAAGTATGCACAAAAATAAAACTCGAGTACTTGTTTGACAATACTTCCATTAGAATACCAATCCGAGGTAGTCGAATTAGCACTATAGGCATGCTAGATGGGGAAGTGGAGGCACACTTTCATTGTGCCTCTTTAGATTTTGGCTTAAGGCTTCCTTCGAAGCCATTCTTTGTAGATGTCTTGAACGATTATGACATCATCCCTTCTCAATTAAATCCTATCACTTGGAAGGCGTTAGTAGCTTTCTATATCACTTGTAGAGATAATGAAGTGCCTCCAACCTCTAGGTTGTTTAGGTACTTCTATAACATTAGGTGTAATACCAAGTCAGGGTGTTATCACTTCCAAGCAAGGAGTGGATAGCAAATAGTTATTGGTTTATCGAGCAATGTTGGAGGGACCGTTTAGTTGTGCTTCGTCAAAGGGTTGGTTTTGGAGTTAATGTAAACTTGCATGTGGCAAATCATATGATGAACGACCCTGTTCAGTTAACGAGGGAAAGACAATTTGTGGTTGCTAAAATTGAGGGAGTAGAAGTGAACGATGACTTGGTAACAGACGATAAAGCCTTTAGAGAGTACTTGTCATAGCTCATAGAATACCTTTCTCAAGTTAGGCATTCACTTTTCTCTCAAAGAGTAGTTCGACGACCACTTAACATGATTGTTGTCCTTGTGGTCGCAATGGAAAAGCATATAAATAGGATCACATGTCCTTAGGTATTAATTCTTTTTTAACCATTGCCTAAAAACAGAACTCATGAGGAGATAACTAATCTTATTGCTTTTATTTCGCATTAGTTAAGAGGATGAGGAGAATCAATGTCTCTCGCCTCATGAAGGTAGAATTAGTGGTGGATCGCCAAGTACTCCTCCTTTGACACAGAATTCTTCGGTCTCTAAGGGAAAAGAAAAAGGTTCCAAAAAGATAGGATCCCAATCCCCAATTTCTCAGACCATAATAGCTGGACAAGGTGGATCTGAACAGTCGAGGCCCCCCATTTGTACTATTAATGTGGGTCAGAGTAGTTCCCTACGTCCTAAAGTGGCTTGCTGGAAAAGGGTTGTTTAACACATTCAAGCTGAGGAGGAATCGATTCCTTTGAGACAACGTTTAGAAGAACTTCCTACTGACCGCACCAATGAGGGTTATCCTCTACTCGAGGACTATATTTGGGGCGAAGACTTACACATAGTGATGTATTGTTGTTGCCCCAAGGTTTGTCATAACAGTTTTTTGTCAAGCAACTCTTACGCTATAGGGTTTACAAGAGCCTTTTCCCTTATTTGTAATTGCCAATTTTTGCTTACTCAACCAATCCAAAAGAATGCTAAAATTTGTCAGGTTACTGTTGCTCAGGTATGTTTCTCTTTCTATCTGTAGGTTGCTTTGCCTTTGTCCAAATATGTTGATACTTTTTCCATTTTTTAGGTGATGATGCGAATAACAACATTAAGTGATCAGGTTGCTCATTTTCAAGCAACAACGCGAGGTTGCAGTAAAGGAGAGATCCAACTTGGAGGAGACGGTGCATACAATGGAGGAGGAGAGGAATTTTGCTTTGGCTCAAATGGATTCTCTTCGGACAAAGCACTTTAAGGTCGTATTGCTATGAAAGTTGATCTGTAGACTCAATTTATGACAGAACAATCTAAGAATTCTTCCTTAGAGAAGAAAATAATTGACCTTGAGGCTCAGTTAGTAAGTCAAAGTCATAAGTTGGAGGAAAGGGCTGTGAAAACCCTGAGGAGAGTAGAGGTGGACTTGGCAGCCAATGCTCATTACTACATATTACTCTACTATAAATTTTCCCTCTTTATGATTGGCAAGAAATTCCCCGACCTTCGGAGATATTAATTTTGACCTTTTAGAAGGGGCAGAGGGCGAGGAAGAGAATCAAGAAGGCCTTAATGTAGAGCATACCTTCATTCCTTCTGTCAACGCCAAAAGTTTGGCAAATGATGCTAATCCTCTGAGAGATCTCCTGTCTGAAGGCCCCAAATTTGAACCCCAACATATTCTTATTGATGATGACCCTCAGGGAAACGATATTAAGATCAGTCGTTAATTTATTCTTGTATTTTCTTTTTACGTTTGCTTTACATTTTTTTAGACAATCAATTTGTAATTTGCTTATTATGCATTACTTGTTATTTTCCTTCATTTCATTAATATCATGCTATTACTTAGTTCGTAATGAATCAAGGTTGCCCGTAGATTGCCTTCATATGTTTAAAGTATTCGAGACAATAGTGACCGCTAGAGCAGTTATTGTCTTTTTGGGACATTGCCCGAATATTAAGTGAACTAGGATTAAGCCTAATCTGGGATTTTCGAATGTTAAAGATATTAATGCGAAGCCTTAAATCAAAGTTATTATAGAACTTTGGAGTGCATAGATAATTCAGGAGAGAATAATTCATTGACAAATGATCGCCTATATTAGGCAACACATAGGAGAGGCCCTTATCAGAGGACTTTAGAGATTCCTATCTAGGGGTATTTTTCGAAAGTGGTATCTTAGAAATAATACTTCTTCAAATATAATGCATTCCAAGTTTTGGGGATTTCCTTCCCATCTAAACTGACGAGCTTATACACTTCTCTACTAATCACCTTGCAAACTTAATATGGTCCCTCCCAGCTAGGTGACATCTTTTTGAGCTCTACCACAAGTCTGCTTGCTTCACAGCTCTTAACACCAAGTCTCTTTCTCTGAACACTTTTTCACTTTCTCTTTTGTTATAAAATTGGGCTACCCGTTGCTGTCTTGCAATTGTTCTGAGCTTTGCTTCCTCTAGAAAGTTTAGGTTAGTCTTGAGTTGGCTATCATTTTCTTCGTTAACTAACCTAGACGTTCTAAGTGTGTGCATGTCGATTTCTACTGGAATCACAGCCTCTGTATCAAACATCAATTGGAATGGTGTTTCTCTTGTCGCCAAGTGAGGGGTTGTTCTAATCGTCCAAAGTATTTCGGGCAACTCCTCTACCCAAGCCTCAACAACATCCCCTAACTTTTTCTTTAGGCCAACAAGGATTTTCTTATTGGTACATTCAACCTGCCCATTGGTTAGAGGATGTGCAATTGCTCTTGAGGTGAGCCTAATATCTGAGCTTTAAAAAAAGGGAAGACATGTCTTCTGACCAATTGAGGACCATTGTCTACTACCATGGTCTGAGGAACTCCATATTTGCACACTATGTTCTGCCATAAAAACTTTTCTACTACTTTTGGGGTTATGGTAGCTACAGCCTCTGTTCCAACCACTTGGTGAAATATTCACATGCAACTATCAAGAATCTCTTCTTGGCTGTGGCGATAGGAAATGGGCTTAGGATGTCAAGACCCTACTATGCAAAGGGCCACCACGTTGTAATGAAACATAAGTTTTTGAAGGGGTCGTTTGCTAACCTGGGCGAACTTTTGAGAAACTTCACATTTGCTCGCAAAGTTCACTGCGTCCTTTCTCATAGTAGGCCAATAATACCCTTGCCACAATGCGTTATAACCAAAACTTTTACCCCTCAAATATTGGCCATATATTCCTTCATGGATTTCTCGAGTATGTAATCTGCTCTCTTAGGCCTAAACTCTTCAAGTATGGAAGAGAAAAAGACTTCTTATATAACTTTCCATCAATTACCACATACCGCGAGGCTCTTCTTCTGATCCTAGTCCCCTCAATAATGCTAGAAACTTTTAACTTGTTCTCTAAGAATATCAGAATGAGCGTTTTTTAGTCGTTCTCTATTATTTCATGAATGTTGGGGCCTTCCCCAGTTTTTAGATATTTCTTATGTTCTACCAGAACTTCTTGTAGATCAGGTTCCTCCCCCACCACGATCTTTGACAACTTATCAACTTTCTGATTTTCTTCCTTTGGGATATGCTAAATTCGAATATGCTCAAATTGCTTCAAAAGTTTAGTAACTTCTTCATTATGTCGGGCTAGGATCATATCTTTCACTTCATACTCGCCTGACACCTGCTTAAACATTAACTGGGAATCAGTGAAGACCTCCAACTGTTGAATGCTTACTTTTTAGGTGAGCTCTAACCCTACAATAAGAGCTCATACTCTGCTACATTATTAGTAACTAGGAATGTGAATTTGATGCAACATCGGACCTCTTCCTTCTTTGGGCTTAACAATAAGATTCTTGCTCTTGCTCTTGCTCATTCTTTACTAGAGGACCTACCAACATACAGAAACTACATTACTTTCTTTGACCAAGTGGTTGGTTGGTTTTCGGTTGTTTCCTATTCAATAGATGATGTTTCGTCATTGAATGTGCACTCGACCACGAAATCTACCAAGGTTTGAGCTTTGATCACCTTTCGTGGTCTGAACTCCAGCCTAAACTCGTTCAACTCAATACTCTATTTGACCATTCTTTCTGAAGTGCTCATCCTTTATAGAACCTCCCTCAAGGGCTGATCTGTCGTCACAACTATGTGTGACTCTGAAAATAAGGCATCAGTTTCTGTGCAACTATTACTAGAGCATACACTACTTCCTCCATATGAATATTACTCGAAAGCCTTTTGACAATCTTTACCCCACTTAAATCTAGCCACACTCCTTAGCTTATTAAAGAAAGGTAAACACTTCTCAGCAGGTTTGAAGACAAACCTACTCAAGGCTACCACTCTGCCATTTAATGTTTAAATTTCATTACTTTAATTAAAAGGCTTCTTGTCTAGAATCGCCCTAGTCTTTTCTAGGTTAGCTTCAATACCCCTGTGGGAGATCATGTACCGCAAGAATTTTTCTGAGTCAATGGCGAATGTACATTTCACCAAATTCAACTTCATCTAATATCTTCTCAAAGTAGAGAATGCTCTTTCGACATTAATAAGATGTTGTTCCAAACTTGAACTTTTCACCAACATATCATCAATATCAACTTCCACTATTTTTTCAATCTGTTCAGAAAAAACCTTATTCACTAGCCTCTGGTAGGTGGCTCCAGTATTCTTTAACCGAAAGGCATAACTCGGTAACAGTATATGTCTTTCTCTGTTATGAAAGTTGCATCTTTTTAGTCGTCTACATCCATCATTATCTGATTATTCCTTGAGAAAGCATCCATGAAGCTTAGCACTCAGTGCCCTACTGATGTGTTTACTAATCCATCAATGGTGGTAGTAGAAAGCTATCTTTTGGGCATGCTCGATTTTGGTCTATGCAATCAACACATATTTTCCATTTTTCATTCGCCTTTTTGACCATCGCCACATTATAGAGCCACTCTAGATAATTCACCTCCTTAACATATCTTACTTTCAGTAACTTTCGTGTCTCTTCTCTTGCAACTTCAATTCTATCAAAAAATGTTTTCCACTTCTTCTGCTAGACTAGTCTTACTCGAGGATCTATATTTAATCGGTGGTAGATCATTGTGGGGTCAATCCCTAACATTTTGGAGGTCGACCAAACAAACACATTTACATTCTTCCTCAGGAACATAGTTAATTGTTCCTTCTGTGGCCCTGATATGTTTTCCCCTATTTGGGTTGTCTTATCCATTTCATTAGCAATTACAATTTCTTTTGTCTTTCCCACTGAATAGTATTGATCCTGCTCTCCTCTGGGATCTAATCTGACCTACGGTAGCTAACTTCCTTCTTCTCGTCTTATAGATAGAACATCTTCAAAAGTTGATGCTCCTCCCTTGTAGTCAATTATATAGATTAAATATGACATCTCCTTGCTATAGTCGAGTGAGCTTTAACGAAGCCAATTCCTATTGGAGTTGGGAATTTAATGGCAAGGCAGTAAATTGCAGTTACCATGTTGTCTGCTTTAGGATTGGTTGCCTAAGTATGGCGTTGTAAGTTGTGTGTTGATCAACGACCAAAATTTGCCAGGACGCTAGCTGTACGCTCGCCTTGGCCTAGTGTTACTGGCAAATTCACATTTTTACTCAAATTGGTTGGTTTGCAAACCCATAAATTGGCCTGGTTGGTTTCAATTGGTCCTCACTTAGACTCAATTTTAGGAAAGCATCTAAAGACAAAATCTTTACATCACTTCCATCATCAATAAGGTTTCTCTCTACCTGATAATTACTGACCAAAGCAGAAATAATAATTAGATCATTACCATTGTCCACAAAAATGTCTGTCATTTTCTGAAAACCTAATTTGCCGATCCCTTTCTGGCCTAGGCTTTCTTGTTGGAGCATCCACAACCATCACACTTTGCAAGTGGGCTCTACTTTTATTTTTGGTTGTCACCCATTCCTCAAAGGCTCCTATAATCTTGGTTATTACTCCCGAGATTAGTTTTTTTCCCAACTACTGTATCTTCATTTTACGCATCTTCGGTTTTGTCATTGACATAATTTCTGAGATACCCTTTTTCGAATCAGGAACTCAATCTCATTCTTCAATTTCTGGCAATTTTCAATAGTATGATCATGATCCCTGTGGGAGGTGTAATATTTGGACATGTCTGCATTAGGATTAGGTCGCCCTGGTTGTGGTCACCGAACATATAACTCGTGAGCTATGGCATTGAAAATAGTTTCACGACTAGCAGTCAATGGTGTGTAGGTTTGAAACTTTCTTTGGCGAAACTAGGGATTCCAGTCAAGTCTGCTAAGAGTTCTGTTCCTTATTATCCGATACACCGGTTGATCATTTCTCCTCTCAGGCCTAGATACAGTTCTCTCCATATTCCTCTCCCTTATTTCTTCAGCCTCTACTAATGCACTAGCTTTCTGTAAGACCTCGTGCAATACGCCCAATTTTTCATCACATAAAGAGTAATGAACGCGATCACTTAGAACTCTTACTCGGAATGCTTAAACGGCGAAGCTATCATTTAGATCCTTCAAATCAGCATATGCTGATGTAAATCTATGGATATAATCCCCTAACTTCTTCTATGGTCTTTGTACAACAAACATTAGATCAGCAGAGGTTCTCATTTGCTTATTGTTAGTGAGGAAATGGCCAATGAACAATTTACTGAGCTGATCAAATCTAGTGATATGGTTTGAGGTCAATAAATAAAATCATGTTCTCGCCAACCCCCTCAAAGTGGTGGGTAACGTTCTGCATTTTACTGGATCAGTGGTGTAAGACCCGATTTTTATTGAAATTTCTTATGATTCAAATGATGTAAACATGATTTTATGTAAATTGAATCATAAGAAGAGTTTTACATAAATGAAAAATGCAAATGGAATGAATAAAAAATTCATGAATGCATTTAAAGATCAAATGAAGGATTGGAATGGGCACAAATAAAACGAATGAGATTCGGACTGGAGATAAGGATTTAAAACACGAAATGAGAAAGGGTTCGTGAAGGGAAGTTGTGTTGATTTGGTCCCGAACACGTGCAAGGGTAAAACGGTCAAAAGATCGAAATTCGATAAAAAAATTTCATTAAAAATATGGAATTGAGACATCTTGATCAATAACGAAGAAATAATTAAATTTTGAGTTTAATTGATCAATCTATGAATTTATTGGAATAAACCGAAAATTTCACATCGAAAAAATTATCCCGAAAATATTGGAAAAATATACCGAAAAGATGAAATAAGACTGATAAATTTATTTATTGATTAAATGAATAAAATAATATATTTTAAGATATTTTAGATTTTTTAATATATTTTATTTGAATAAAATAATAATAAAATAAATAAATAAATAAATAAAAAATACAGAATCGCGAAAATCGCGATTCTGCAGACAGGAAAACGAAGGCGAACCGAGGGAGTCGGTTCTCTCATCGACGGAGCAATCGGCGACGGACCCAAGCGAGGTGGCCGAAGCCATCGAACAACCGAGCCAGCGCCGGAGTTGGTGGATGCCGAAGGAAGCGGCGTTCGGCGGCCGAGAGAGAGAAAGAGAGAAACCGAGAGGGAGAAAAGAGAAATCCGGTGATCGACGCTGATTCGGCCATAGCCGCCACCAGCCGAGCGTTCCTCAGGTGAAGACTGACCAATCAGTGGCTGCATCGGTCAGTGGAATGGCGGCCAGCGCCGGTAACGGCGAGAAAAGAGAAAGGCACCGACGTCGAAGGAGAGAAGAGTCGAACCGGCCACTTTTCGGCCAGCCATGGTGAAATCGACACCAGATCCGTGCACAGGGGATGATCCCGCGGATCTGTTGGCGACGAAAGCCGACGAAGAATCGATCGGCGAAGCCCTGTACCGGGCCGAACCGGAGTGAACTGACTGAACAAAATCGATCTGAACCGGGCTGAACCGGACCAAACCGATTTAACCAGAAAAGAAGAAAATGAAAAAGAAAAAGGGAAAAAAAGAAAAAGAGAAAAAATTAGAGAAAAATCTCAGTGATGCAATCGAGCTATGAGTAAGTCGGTAAGCGATCGAAATTAACCGATTTAAATTTTGGAATATTTAATTTACTTAATATTCGACTGAAAATTTATCCGAAAAAATATCTAATTGTGTAGCTCGACAATTGACGTCAAAGGAGAGCTCGAGTCATCATCGATTTGCATACAATCATGGAATCTCGGGTAAGTAACTCATATTTACGATAAATTTGCATAGTTATTCGTGTTAGAAATTTACCGTATAAATTACGGATTAATTTCGTATAAAATGAATTAAATTCTAGAAATTGAGATAAATTGTCGTAAATAATTAATTAAGTTACCCAAGAGTTTAGAACGAGATCCAATAAATACTGATGGGCCCAATGAGTCCAATAGGTCTCGATGATGTGAATAGTAAATGAAAAATGAGCTTAAGACCGGTTAAGGTCCATATGGTACAATCGAGCCCAATATGGGTAAACGGGCTCAATGATTTAAATTAAGCCTAGAAAATATGAAATACAATTAATTATATTGTATTTGACCTAATGTATATTTATACGCAGTTTCGGAGATTTGATTGAGAGCAAATCGGACTGCATGATGAGACATAAGTGGAAAGGTCAGACTGTATAGAAAAATGAGGTAAGGGAATTGTGTGAGTAGCTAGAGGTAGCTACGCGTATTTTAATAGATTTTGTATACACTGAAAATGTATAAAGGTCCTAAAAATAAATTAAAAATTTTAAGGACTCGAAATAGGTAAAAAGACTATTTTACCCTATTGAGGGAAATTCGCCTAAGGATGGTGAAAGCATGACATGCATGAAATGCATGATTTGAAAGCTTTCCGTTAAATTTTAGCAAAGCAAATTGGTAGATTGACCAATAATTGCATAAATTTCACAAAATAACACTACGTAAGTGTTATTAAGATTTAAATTAATTTTTTTTGAAAAATGGGCCAACTATTAAGTTTATATGGAAACAGATAGTGCTGAAGCATTTCCTCGCACTATATCTGAGTTTGTGAGTGTGCATAAAAGGTGCTGGAACGGTTGCTTGCACCGATTTGTGTGACATCATGTAACGACCCTTGACCTTTGAAATTCGAGGGAATTTTTTTTTTAAATTTAATTTACCCACTTATTCCCTTATTCACTTAGGTTGTATTCTTGTGCAGTTTCGAATCATTTTTCCTAATTCTTTATCCGTAATTATATTTAATTACCCTATTTGACATATATGGTCGATAGAAATTTCGGCAGCATAACGGCTTATATATGAGCCTACCCACCTGCAATTCAGTTGTTTTGACAATCCTAGATATCCACAACTACCAAGCATACTTTCCAACAATTCTAGGTATCCACAACTACCAAGCATACTTTTCAAATCTATATTTACAACTCAATACATCCATTTGTATTAAATACCAATCTTCTTAAACCTAATCCCAAAATAATATTCTTTACATCGTTTCCTTACAAATTACATCCCAACAAAAGTTTCCAATATATGTCTGTGCATACAAATATGTCTGGTAAAGGAATGTAATGATATACCTTAGCTGCGTGTACAAAAAGTAGCCTAGGGTAGCTCTTTCCCACAGCCTACGTCGTGTACGCGGCATGTAACGCCCACAGATCACTGCAAATGGTCTGAGAGGTAGAGAGGTGAGCTTTTGGGGAAAAGCCCAATAAGATAATACTCTTAAAGCAGTTCTGATATATAACAGCATTTGAAGTTGTTCATAGAACGAAACTCAATGCAATACATAAATTGTCATTTCATGCATAATCATCATAAAAAGTCATAAAGCATGCATGTCTTTAAAACAAATAACATGCTTAACCATTTTACAACTTTTCATAAACCTTTCATGAACATTTCATAATCATTTCGTAAACATTTCGTGAATATTTCATAATCATTTCGTAAACATTTCATGAAGCATATCGGTCGTAACCAATTTTCGTATATATCATGAAAACACATATTCATTCGTCATAGTCGATTTTCATAATTCAAATCGAGGAGACTAGGCTATAACAAAGTCATGCGATACGTGTCATTCTCCGTAGAGAGTCATCATACCTATGGCCATGGTAAAGGGGTTGTAGACTGGATAAGGGTCGTACAACCCTTTCGTAAAATATGGGTAGTATCTATCTTACTTGCTTTCACTAGCACTTAGCTAGGACACGGGCACTGAGGGCACTCTCCATGTAGGAAACATAATTGTGTGCTGCGCGGGCATGAGATACTACCGAAAATATCATCATAAACCACCAGTAACACGACATCTTCCATAAAGGTTGAGTCAAGTGTTAAAGGGGCCCTACGTACCGACACCCAAGTGGTGGAGCCGAAACACCACAAGAAGTAACCATGCATGAAGCCTATAGTCTCAAAATATCTTTTCTTTTTCCCCCTTTTCCATTTTTCTATGCTTTTGAAATTGTCAAAAGTTTCTTTAACGATATGGATATAAAATCATAAATCAATGTAAAACATCCATACGTTTCATACCTTAGGAAAAATTCATTTCATATCATGGAAGGTACTCGGGGAATATTTCAACAAATTAAAACATGCTTCGTAAACAGTTTCACAAGTATGAAAACATGGATAAATAATTTCAAATCATATGCTCTTTCATAAAATCATTTATCGGTGAAACAAATATGCATGATCAGAACTAAGTTAAATAATACCCCTTACCTCAATTTATCGAATATTTCGAATTCGAACGGTGACGCCTCCTAGTACCTCTTTTAATTCCTTCTACAATCACCTACACCAAAATTGTATACTTAGCACCCTATTCATGCGAATTGTCCGAATTGCATTAAAATCGTAACCTATCGTTACTACTGCGTGTGTACGTATTATTATATATACCTAGGCCAACACGCACGTTTATATATTTTCTTTACTATTTATATATTTTGTACCTACAAATATTAACATATACCTTTATTATATACATCTACATGTATATACACATAAATATATATATATATATACACTCGTATATGTATATATATATATATATATATATATATTTATTTGTTTTCATTTTTCCCTATCTCATATATATACATTCTTTGTATGTACATATACTAGCACACATTCATCTTATATACACCCTTATGTATATGCACCTAAATAAATATATATATATATATATATATATATATATATATATATATATATAATACACTCCTATATAAATATATATTATTATTGTTTTCCATTTTTCCTTATCACATATACATACATATTCTTTGTATGTACATATACTAGCACACATTCATCTTATATACACCCATATGCATATACACCTAAATATATATATATATATATATATATATATATATATATATATATATTACTATTGTTTTCCATTTTTCCTTATCACATATATATACATATTTGCCTACTCCTCATCATTCACATTCTTTGTCTAATTAAATCTACACTATCAAGCCTATATCTCAACATATAAATATATATATACATGTACATTAAATACACATATTTACATATATATACAATTTACCTTTTTTTATTTTCCAGCTTTCTTTTTCTTTTCTTTCTTTTTTTTTCTTTTCCTTTCTTCCTTCTCGGTCAGCCCTTCTTCTCCCACGGTTTTGTTTCTGTTGTCTTGCTGCTTCTGTTCTCTTCACTTGTCTCGGTTCCAGCTGCTGTTTCCTGCTTCACTGCCTCACGGTTTCTCCCTCAATTCAACTTCAATTCCTTTCTCCCTCAGATCTCGGTTTCCCAGCTTCAGTTTTCCTTCCTCGGTTTCACCTCTTCCCTTCTCCCCTGCCTCTCGGTTCCAGCCCTCCCTCTCGGTTCCAGCCCTGGTATAACTTTGTTTTCCAGTCAGCTTCAATTTCTTCCCAGCCTCAGTCTTGTTCTTCCTCAATCTCGATCTGCTGCAACTTCTTCCAGCTTTCGGTTTCCTCTTCCTTTTTTTTTCTTCGGTTTGCTCTGCTTCTCGGTCAGCTGCTGTTTCCCAGCCCTCTCCTCTTCGGTTCTCGATTTTCTAGTTCCAATCCTCTTGGTTCGGTCCTACAACAACTCCTTCGACCTTCTTCTTCTTTTCTCTCTTTTCCTTCTTCCTCCCTTTCCTTCTTCTCCAGTCGAGCAATCTTCCTCCTTTCCTCTTCTTCTTCCTCTTCATTTCCTTTCTCTTTTCTCTCCTGGCCGAGAGCCTTCCCTCTCTTCTTTCCTTCTTTCCCTTCCTTTCTTTTCCTTCTCCTTCTTCTCCAGCCGACCAACCCCTTTCTCCTCTTCTCTTCTTCTCTTCTTCGTTTCCCGCCCAGCTCCTTTGTTTCTTTTTTTCCAATTCCAAATGTGGAAGACGAAATTGGCTTTTCAAAGCCAATTCCGTACAATGCCATATTTATATATATTATATTAATATTTATATATATATATATATTATATTAATATATATATATATATTATATTAATATATATTATTTATTTATTGAGTGTATTATTATTATTATTATTATTATTATTATATTTTTTTGATTTATTATTTTGTTATTTATTTGTTTTGCTTGCTTATTAATACCTATATATTACATACCATAAATTACAATATATGTATATATATTTATCCTATACATATATATATATATTATTATCTATCCTTTAAATTCATCTAGTGCATATATATATATATATATATATATATATATATATACATTTTCTTTCTTCTTCTTTTTTGTTATAAAATCACCTAATGGCAATATTCATGCCTTCCATGAAATTTTCATTATTTCGAAGATGAAATCTTATCGAGATTCCATCACTCCTCACGAATTCCCAATACAAGTTTTTACATCAACAAGTTTCAACTAATAATTTAAAATTTTTCAATCCCTCCGTGCTTGCATTTGCTTGTGTCACTCCCTGTATTTTGGGTTTTCTGTCGTTCACGGGCTTCTCGGTTCGTATAGTCCTCGAGCGCTACAATGAATATTCACACTTCCATTAATATATATTATTTCCATTTTTATATAATCTAATTAAATGTAGGGAATTCGTGGGGTTTACACATCATGTGCATGAAATGTGCTAGAACGGTTGCTCGCACTGATTTCTACTATTGTGAAAAGCATGAAAGGTGTTGGAGCCTAGCTCGCATCCTATTTTGACTGTTTTCACTTGATATGCATAAAAAGGTGCTAAAGTGATTGCTCACACTAGTTTTAATGATTTGACCTGCATGAGAGGTGTTGGAGCTTAGCTCGCATCCTGTTTTGTATGATAATCGCATAAAAGTCGTACTGGAGCCTTGCTCGTACGTGATTTAATCGATTTAATTGCATAAAAGCCATGCTGGAGTGTAACTCGCACGAGATTTGATTTCTTTATGCATGAAACCGTGCTGGAGTGTTGCTCACACGAAGTTTTGAATGATTTATGTTTTATTTGGATTTATAATTCTTTTGAAAATCGTACTGGAGTGCTACTCGTACGCAGATTTTATTGATTTTTATAAAACTGTGATAGAGTTTCGCTCGCACAAGGTTTTCATATATCATGAATATGCATGGAGCCGTGCTGGAGCTTTGCTCGCACAGGGATTTATATGACATGCATGTAGCTGTGTTGGAGCCTCTTGTAGACTATATGTCACAGTGAGATGATATGCCCACACGTGCATACTGAGACACCCCCTGACTATGATTTGGGTTCACGAAATACGTTGTACCGTGTATGTCACATGGAGTACGCTGTACCGTGGGGATTGTTAGAGTGGAGTGGGATTAGCCACGAGGTTGTAAGTCTTGCCCTCACAATCCTGGTATTTATGTTGTTCTGGCGGCAGGACTGACCCACCTTTCGTTTCAGGTGTGATACCCCACACACTAGGTACCGTGTAGGCAGGGATCACTAGGTTATGGCCATAGTCCTCGATGTTACTGATATAGTCACCTACATGTCTCGCATGATATAACTTTTGGTCTTGATAGACCAGGGTAGAGCCGAGGCAGGGGTCAAGTCCCCGATTTTGTGATTTCTACTATGATGCTAGATTTTCAGAGAATTTTATGACCACTGACCCTAAAAGAAGGGTGATTTTATAATAGAATTTTATAACGTATATTTTTATGAGTTTGAGATTTATTTATGAGATGATTGACCCGAAAGGGTTATTTTATACTGAGTTTTAATGAAGTGGTTTAAATGCAGTAGCATGAGGAGTTTTCCATGCTTTAATTACAAATTCATGAAAAGAATTGTTTCTCATGATTTATTTTACATGGCATGAAATAATGCATGATCTTGATTTACTTCAAGTGAATTATGATTTTACATAAAATGTCATTGATGCATGAGTTGCATGATTTCTATATGCACGGATAGTTTTTATAAATTATAGCATCAACGTATGCATGATTTTGTGCGTGAGATTTTAATAAAAAGAAATGGATTTAAGGGCATGACATTATGAGCATGTAGATAGTGGAGCTATCTACTTACTTGCATGATTTCCTTACTGAGCGCGTGGTTGGCTCACTGTCACGCCCCGAAAGTGCGGAAAATAGGGCTAATTTAAAACTTTTTACTCATTAATTCGCAATTAAAGGTGCATTCCTGTGCAGTGTCATACATCATCATAATTATCATGCCTCAGGATCTTATCATAATATAGCGTATATTGAAACATATACATTACTCAATTCCAAGTTAATTAATCATAATACATCCCATATAATGTCATACATCAAGTGTCTGCAAATACATTAATAGTCTGGGTACATGAAAAGATGAATATACCTCGAAGTACAAATTATATAGCCTGGAGCTCGAATCCTCCACTAGCCACTACTCCGTACGTCGCAGGAAGTCCTTATTCACTTGAAGAACTCTGGGGGGAAAGAAAAACAGGGTGAGCTTCTAAATCGCTCAGTAAGGGGGGTAGGGGACTCATTTCATAAACCAAAATGCACATCACAAAGCATTTATTTGTATGTGAAACTCATTTGAAAACCATAGCATGAAAATACTCAAAACGACACTCTCATGTGTCAAGTCATGTGAAAACATGAAGTAAAAAGGCTCACTCTAGAGCAAAACAAAGCATGTGAAAATACGCGTTAAACGCTTTCTCAAATAACGTGGCATAGCCACTGGTTTAAAATCACACGTGGCATAGCCACAATACACACGTGGCAAAGCCACTGAATTATTTTCTCACGTGGCATAGCCACAGAATAGGGTTTCTCAACGTGGCACAGCCACCAATGGGGTTTTCTCAACGTGGCACAGCCACCAATGAGGTTTTCTCAACGTGGCACAGCCACCAATGGGGTTTTCTTAACGTGGCACAGCCACCAATGGGGTTTACGTGGCACAGCCACCAATAGGGTATACGTGGCACAGCCATCAATGGGGTATACGTGGCACAGCCACCAATAGGGTATACGTGGCACAGCCACCGATGGGGTATACGTGGCACAGCCACCAATAGGGTTTTCTCAACGTGGCACAGCCACCAATGGGGTATACGTGGCACAGCCACCGATGGGGTATACGTGGCACAGCCACCAATAGGGTTTTCTCAACGTGGCACAGCCACCAATGGGGTTTTCTCAACGTGGCACAGCCACCAATGGGGTTTTCTCAACGTGGCACAGCCACCAATGGGGTATACGTGGCACAGCCACCGATGGGGTATAACGTGGCACAGCCACAGAATAGGTTATTCTCACGTTACCAGAACGGAGAAGAAATCGGGCTTACATGCTACCAGAGCAATGCCCGGTGTGTACTCACAACTACACACCCAAGTCTTATCACATAAGACAGGTTTGCCTTCACGTAGAACTCGTAATGGTTTTCTCTCATAAAACTCATTTGAAATCGTTTTGTACTCAACACAAAACGTAGTAAAACCGAGTTCCAACCGGCAAAGCACACGCACACATTTCTCAAATCACAATATTGCCTTAACGTAGAGCCCAGTTATAAACTCATAAAACATTGGGCTCCAACCGGCTATAAAATCGTGTGCAGTTCAAATCTCAACACAAAACTCTCAACATGCTTGTTTATAAATCATAAATCATGCTATAACAGTTTACAAATCACATACACAAATGGTTTAGATTTCCCTTACTTCTTTGCACCTCGTATAGTGCAATCGTTCCCCCGTATCACGGACTAGCCTCGCATTCCATTCTGGAACTCCCGAGCTGTCCAAACGATGTTAAAAACATCAATACTCAACATCACATAAATCTCAATTCTCAAAATCGAGCATAATTGCTCATAACCCCTCAAATCCCTTGATTCTCGTAACTCAACCCTAAACTACAACCTCATTTTCAATATCTCGAAGTTCTACATCTCTAATACCAATTATCTACGCTAATTTACCACATTGTCTATATTTTCGTTTATAGCACAATCCTTAAAATCACCAAAATCACCAAATATCATTATCACTCTATCCACATTGAAATTCATCAATCCCTAATCATTTCTCAACTATTTCAACACAATTAAAACCACCAATAACATCAAAATCAGCTCAAATATCAAGATCGAGGTTTAGAAATTACCCAAAGCTTGTGAGACGCACAACTCACGCCTCGATCCGATTCGTCCTTCGATTCCCAAGTATGTTGTTCTCCCTTTGATGAGGAACAACTTTCCTTCTTACCACAATAGCTGATTCGGCCGGAAATGGGGGATTTGGAGGAGTGAGAAACTAGGTTTTCGGAAAAAATGGAGGTTTGAAAGAGAGAGAAAGTGAGATTTCAGGAGAAAACACGAGTTCCTTATATAGACTGGAGGTAGGAGATCGATCTGCCTCTTGATGAGATCGATCTGTGTTTGAAATTTGGGGACGATCTGGGCAATTTTATGCCTAGAAGATCGATCTGTCGAGGGGTGAGATCGATCTCTTTATGGCTTTATGAGATCGATCTGCTCCTAAGGAGATCGATCTTCTCCCCAAACAGAAGCATTTGGAGATCGATCTCCTCATCATGAGATCGATCTTCTCTCAAACAGATTCATTTGGAGATCGATCTCTTCCTCATGAGATCGATCCCTTCTCAAACAGATTCATAAGGAGATCGATCTCTTCCATTGGAGATCGATCTGCTCCTCAAATTTCCCCTTTCTCGTCATTTTTAACTCACCAGATCGATCTCTCCTTCTCCCAGATCGATCTGTCCTCATGGATCATGCTTATTTTACACACTTAACACATAAATCTCCAATTATAATTCCCACAATTCACTTAGTTCAATAAATTATACTCAAATTATTATTACATCAATAAAATATGTCTGAAATTCTCAGATCTCACATCCTCCCCACCTTGAAAAGAATTTGGTCCTCCAAATTCAACTCAATTAGTCAGAATAGATGGGGGTATTTCTCCTTCATGAGACTCTCTAGTTCCCACGTCGCTTCTTCCCTTGAGTGATGCTTCCACAAGACTTTCACTAATGGGATGCTCTTGGTTCTCAGTACCTTCTCTTTTCTATCGAGAATCCGGACGGGTTCCTCAATGTAGCTCATGTCCTCCTGTATGTCCATCTCATCATACTCTATGACATGAGAAGGGTCCGGGTGGTACTTCCTCAACATAGATACATGAAAAACGTTGTGTATTCCGGACATCTGTGGGGGTAATGCTAATCTGTAAGCTACCTCACCCACTTTCTCAAGAATCTCAAATGGTCCTATGTATCGAGGACTCAATTTCCCTTTCTTCCCAAATCGCATGATACCCTTGCTCGGTGATACTCTCAGAAATACTGCATCACCAACATCAAACTCGAGTGTCCGTCTACGCACATCCGCATAGCTTTTCTGTCTACTCTGTGCAGCCCGTAACCTCTCACATATGAGTTTCACACTCTGTACGGCTTGCTCAACAAGCTCGGGAGCATTTATCTTTCTGTCACCGACTTCTTCCCAAGCTACAGGGGATCTACACCTCCTACCATATAGAGCCTCAAAAGGTGCCATTCCAATACTCGCATGATAGCTGTTATTGTACGCAAACTCTGCTAGGGGCAGGTGATCATCCCATGATCCCTTAAAATCCATCGTACACGCCCTCAACATATCCTCCAGGGTCTGAATAGTCCTCTCTGACTGACCATCTGTCTGAGGATGATAGGCGGTACTAAAACTCAATCGAGATCCCATGGACTCCTGAAACTGGGTCCAGAATCTGGAAGTAAATCGGGAATCTCTATCAGAAGTAATACTCACTGGAGCCCCATGTAATCTAGCTATCTCGCTGACATATAGCTCAGCTAAGGCATCCACAGTATCTGTGCTCTTGATGGCAAGGAAGTGTGCACTCTTGGTCAATCTATCCACAATGACCCATATCGCGTCACGACCTCTTCGGGTCCTCGGTAAACCCATAATAAAGTCCATAGTGACATGCTCCCATTTCCATGTAGGTACAGGTAAGGGCTGTAGTAGTCCTCCGGGCTTCCGATGCTCAGCTTTCACTTGCTGGCATACTAAACACCTGGCCACGTACTCTGCCACATCTCGCTTCATACCACTCCACCAATACACCTTTTTCAAGTCTCGGTACATCTTAGTACTTCCTGGGTGCATGGTGTATCGCGAGCAGTGGGATTCTCTCAATATCTGTCTCTTTAGGGTATCATCGTTCGGTACACAAATCCGTCCTCTGAATCTCAACAATCCATCCTCACTGATGGTGAGATCCGACTGCGAACTCTGCTCAGCTTGGCTAACCATATCTATCAATCTCTGATCACTGCGCTGTCCAGTTCTAATCTGATCCATGATCCTGGGCTCTATCCGCAGGCTAGCCAAAAATCCAGTCTCTACCTCTTTAACTCTGATCCGAAGTTCGGCGAACTGCTCTAACAAATCCCATTCCCTGATCATCATAGCAGATATCATACTCTTCCTGCTCAGGGCATCAGCAACCACATTCGCCTTACCCGGATGATAAAGAATCTCGCAGTCATAATCCTTAAGGAGTTCCATCCATCTCCTTTGTCTCATGTTTAACTCTTTCTGATCAAAGAGATATCTCAAACTCTTGTGATCAGTGAAGATCTGGAATCTTTCCCCATATAAGTAATGTCGCCAGATCTTCAAAGCAAATACCACAGCGGCTAACTCCAAATCATGCGTGGGATAATTCCGCTCATGGTCTTTCAGTTGTCGTGATCCATATGCGACCACTCTTCCGTGCTGCATAAGTACACACCCCAATCCTTGGTGAGATGCATCACTATACATCGAGAATCCTCCTGATCCCTCGGGAATAGTTAACACAGGTGCCGCTGTCAATCTCCTCTTTAACTCTTGAAAACTGAGCTCACATTGATCAGTCCATATGAACGGAGTCTCCTTACGCGTGAGCTTAGTCAAAGGAGCGGCAATCCTCGAGAATCCTTCCACAAATCTCCTGTAGTACCCTGCCAAACCAAGGAAGCTTCGTATCTCAGTCACTGTCCTCGGTCTTTCCCAATTAAGCACAGCTGCTATTTTACTCGGATCCACTGATACTCCTTCCTCTGAGACTACATGCCCAAGGAAAGCTATCCGGTTCAGCCAAAATTCACACTTACTAAGCTTTCCGTATAATTGCTTATCTCGGAGTATCTGAAGTACTAACCACAAATGCTGTGCATGCTCCTCATACGACCGAGAGTACACCAGGATATCATCAATAAAGACTATCACAAACTTATCCAGATAGTCTTTGAACACCTCGTTCATCAATCTCATAAATGCTGCAGGGGCGTTCGTCAATCCAAAGGACATCACCAGAAATTCGTAATGGCTATACCTTGTCCTGAAGGCCGTCTTTGGAATATCTTCTTCCTTGATCCTCAATTGGTGATAGCCCGATCTCAAATCAATCTTAGAAAAGACCGATGCCCCTCTCAGCTGATCGAGTAGATCATCGATCCTGGGTAGTGGGTATTTATTCTTCACCGTGGCTTTATTCAACAGCCGGTAGTCTACACATAATCTGAGACTACCATCCTTCTTCTTAACAAATAGTACTGGTGCTCCCCACGGCGAAACACTGGGTCTAATAAACCCTTGATCCAATAACTCCTGTAGTTGTCTCTTCAATTCCTCAAGTTCCACTAATGCCATTCTGTAGGGAGGTTTAGAGATCGGCTGAGTATCTGGTACCAAATCAATGGTAAACTCCAGCTCTCTCTCTGGTGGTAAACCTGGCAATTCATCTGGGAAAACATCAATAAATTCACACACCACAGGTATATCCTCAATCCTCGGATGTTCCCGCTCATCGTCTGAGATGAGTGTCTCATAACCTTCACATGAATAATTATATTTAATATTCTCCAAAATAATGTTAAAATTCTCAAATTACTACTAGAATTCCACATAATTATTCCCTCAATATCTCAATCGTACACTGTAAGGTTTAGGTAGGGAGAAAGTTACAATCTTAGTGTAGCAGTCTAAACTCACTCGATTGGTCGCCAACCAATCCATTCCCAGAATTACATCAAACCCATGTATATTCAACATGATTAGATCTGCTAACATCACTCTATCTCCCACCTTAATCTCACACCCTCTACAGATTAACTCAGTTCTCTGAGATTCACGCATAGGGGTATTTACATGTAGTATATATTCTAGAGGTTCAAACTTCAAGTTTAATCTACATGCAAAATGCTCAGAAATAAACGAATGCGTGGATCCTGAATCAATCAACACATGAGCCTCATAATTACAGACAGAGAGTGTACCTCTTATAGTCTCTGTCGAAGTGTCTGCGGTCTCCTTATCCAGGGCAAACACACGTCCTTGTGCCACAGGTTTCTTCCCTTTCTCTGCCGCAGTGGCCCGTCTCCGGGGATCCACTCTCTGAGGCTGTTGTCTAGTGGGCTCCGGAGCATGTGGTATCTGAGGTTGGGGACAGTCCTTCACTCTGTGGCCCATGTCACCACATCTGAAACATCCATGTATCGACCCAGTACAACTTCCCTCATGCGATCGGCCACAGTCTCTACAAATCCTCATCTCCGGCCTGACATATCGTGGGGTCTCCTTGATAATAGGATAGGCTCTGGGTCGCTCCAATCTGTCCCTCTGCACCTCAATCCTTCCTCTTCTGAAGGAACCTCTCCGAGCCTCTGACTGGAAAAGTGCTGGCCTCTTGCCCTTATCTCTATTCACCGCTCTGAGCTCATTCTGGGATTGTACCATCTCAATCCCTCTTTCAACCTCTTGTGCTCGTCTCAGAGCATCTCCAAACTCAGTAATACATAGCCCCATCAGTCTATCTCTAATGACGGGCTTCAACCCATACACAAACTTCTCTGTGCGGAGCTCTTCACTCTTGAAGGTCTCTGGGTCATATCTTAGTAGTGCGGTGAACTGGCTCTCATAGTCATCCACCGACATGTCACCCTGTACCAAACTCAAAAACTCGGCCTGTTTCCTTCTCTGGGCGGCTCGTGGTACATATTGGGTTCTAAAAGCTGTCTGGAACTCTTCCCAACCAATCACATCCTGGTGGGACATCAAGATACCCTGGGTAGTACCCCACCAATCTCGAGCTCTCCCCTTCAGCATATAGGCACTCATACTGACTCTCTCAGCATCGGTGCACCCCAGTAAATCAAATATAACTCTCAACTCCGTCAACCACTCCTCAGCCTCTGTAGGATCCTTCTTTCCCTTAAATGCGGGTGGATTCATCTTCAGAAATTCCTTTAGTTGGACCTTACTTCTGTCCTCAGGCTGAGTGACGGGAGGCACTGGGGGTATGGGAGGTCCTGGTGGTGGTGTAGGGGTAGTATCCGAGGCATTAACTCCAAAGTGTTGCGCGAATAGCGCCGCCATCTGCTCAAAACCTTGCCTCACATCGATCTCAATCCGATTAAATCGAGAGTTAGGACTCTCTGGTTGTGGGACAGGTGGCGGAGGGGACTCTGCCTGCCTCCTCGAACGACCTCGTCGTTTACTCATTCTCAATCTCAACTCGTCTCCTGCGCGTACATATCACAATTGATTGAAATCTCAATCCTCAATTTCAGTTCATGACCAGACTATTACAGACACTTGGGATGTATTCTATTTCACTTAATCGACACTGACAGTACTAGACACCCTAAGCTCTGATACCAAGAAAACTCTGTCACGCCCCGAAAGTGCGGAAAATAGGGCTAATTTAAAACTTTTTACTCATTAATTCGCAATTAAAGGTGCATTCCTGTGCAGTGTCATACATCATCATAATTATCATGCCTCAGGATCTTATCATAATATAGCGTATATTGAAACATATACATTACTCAATTCCAAGTTAATTAATCCTAATACATCCCATATAATGTCATACATCAAGTGTCTGCAAATACATTAATAGTCTGGGTACATGAAAAGATGAATATACCTCGAAGTACAAATTATATAGCCTGGAGCTCGAATCCTCCACTAGCCACTACTCCGTACGTCGCAGGGAAGTCCTTATTCACTTGAAGAACTCTGGGGGGAAAGAAAAACAGGGTGAGCTTCTAAATCGCTCAGTAAGGGGGGTAGGGGACTCATTTCATAAACCAAAATGCACATCACAAAGCATTTATTTGTATGTGAAACTCATTTGAAAACCATAGCATGAAAATACTCAAAACGACACTCTCATGTGTCAAGTCATGTGAAAACATGAAGTAAAAAGGCTCACTCTAGAGCAAAACAAAGCATGTGAAAATACGCGTTAAACGCTTTCTCAAATAACGTGGCATAGCCACTGGTTTAAAATCACACGTGGCATAGCCACAGTACACACGTGGCAAAGCCACTGAATTATTTTCTCACGTGGCATAGCCACAGAATAGGGTTTCTCAACGTGGCACAGCCACCAATGGGGTTTTCTCAACGTGGCACAGCCACCAATGGGGTTTTCTCAACGTGGCACAGCCACCAATGGGGTTTACGTGGCACAGCCACCAATAGGGTATACGTGGCACAGCCACCAATGGGGTATACGTGGCACAGCCACCAATAGGGTATACGTGGCACAGCCACCGATGGGGTATACGTGGCACAGCCACCAATAGGATTTTCTCAACGTGGCACAGCCACCAATGGGGTATACGTGGCACAGCCACCGATGGGGTATACGTGGCACAGCCACCAATAGGGTTTTCTCAACGTGACACAGCCACCAATGGGGTTTTCTCAACGTGGCACAGCCACCAATGGGGTTTTCTCAACGTGGCACAGCCACCAATGGGGTATACGTGGCACAGCCACCGATGGGGTATAACGTGGCACAACCACATAATAGGTTATTCTCACGTTACCAGAACGGAGAAGAAATCGGGCTTACATGCTACCAGAGCAATGCCCGGTGTGTACTCACAACTACACACCCAAGTCTTATCACATAAGACAGGTTTGCCTTCACGTAGAACTCGTAATGATTTTCTCTCATAAAACTCATTTGAAATCGTTTTGTACTCAACACAAAACGTAGTAAAACCGAGTTCCAACCGGCAAAGCACACGCACACATTTCTCAAATCACAATATTGCCTTAACGTAGAGCCCAGTTATAAACTCATAAAACATTGGGCTCCAACCGGCTATAAAATCGTGTGCAGTTCAAATCTCAACACAAAACTCTCAACATGCTTGTTTATAAATCATAAATCATGCTATAACAGTTTACAAATCACATACACAAATGGTTTAGATTTCCCTTACTTCTTTGCACCTCGTATAGTGCAATCGTTCCCCCGTATCACGGACTAGCCTCGCATTCCATTCTGGAACTCCCGAGCTGTCCAAACGATGTTAAAAACATCAATACTCAACATCACATAAATCTCAATTCTCAAAATCGAGCATAATTGCTCATAACCCCTCAAATCCCTTGATTCTCGTAACTCAACCCTAAACTACAACCTCATTTTCAATATCTCGAAGTTCTACATCTCTAATACCAATTATCTACGCTAATTTACCACATTGTCTATATTTTCGTTTATAGCACAATCCTTAAAATCACCAAAATCACCAAATATCATTATCACTCTATCCACATTGAAATTCATCAATCCCTAATCATTTCTCAACTATTTCAACACAATTAAAACCACCAATAACATCAAAATCAGCTCAAATATCAAGATCGAGGTTTAGAAATTACCCAAAGCTTGTGAGACGCACAACTCACGCCTCGATCCGATTCGTCCTTCGATTCCCAAGTATGTTGTTCTCCCTTTGATGAGGAACAACTTTCCTTCTTACCACAATAGCTGATTCGGCCGGAAATGGGGGATTTGGAGGAGTGAGAAACTAGGTTTTCGGAAAAAATGGAGGTTTGAAAGAGAGAGAAAGTGAGATTTCAGGAGAAAACACGAGTTCCTTATATAGACTGGAGGTAGGAGATCGATCTGCCTCTTGATGAGATCGATCTGTGTTTGAAATTTGGGGACGATCTGGGCAATTTTATGCCTAGGAGATCGATCTGTCGAGGGGTGAGATCGATCTCTTTATGGCTTTATGAGATCGATCTGCTCCTAAGGAGATCGATCTTCTCCCCAAACAGAAGCATTTGGAGATCGATCTCCTCCTCATGAGATCGATCTTCTCTCAAACAGATTCATTTGGAGATCGATCTCTTCCTTATGAGATCGATCCCTTCTCAAACAGATTCATAAGGAGATCGATCTCTTCCATTGGAGATCGATCTGCTCCTCAAATTTCCCTTTCCTCGTCATTTTTAACTCACCAGATCGATCTCTCCTTCTCCCAGATCGATCTGTCCTCATGGATCATGCTTATTTTACACACTTAACACATAAATCTCCAATTATAATTCCCACAATTCACTTAGTTCAATAAATTATACTCAAATTATTATTACATCAATAAAATATGTCTGAAATTCTCAGATCTCACACTCACCCCCCTTATCATCCCCTTTTTTTCAGAGCACTCGCAGTAGTTAGTAAGTGGCTGAGGACTTGCATTCTTGGTATCCGCTACGTCCCATCGAGAGTCAAGTATACACATTTGTACAGTTTTGTATCTAAATATGTAAATGCATAGTACTGTAAACGTATATGATGTCGGGGATGTAAGGTTAAGTAAATCCAATTTGTGAATGTATTAGTTTAAGTTAAAGGATAGAAAAATCCTAATTTGTAAATGTAACATGGAAATGGACTGGTAAGTAGTGTGAGGAGACTAACACTGAATTATAGCCCAACTGTTAGTAGGATGGTCATGATGAGAGGAATGTAAGAATTAAATAATAAATCAAATGAAAAAAATTTGTAGTGATTTTTAGAAAATTTGGGTCGTGATAGTTTTTGGTATCAGAGCTGAATTAGCCTGATATGAGTCGGTGTTAGTGGTTAAGGAAGTTTATATCCCTATGTACTGTGTTGTGTTTAGATATAATTGTGTATATCGACATGGAATTGCATCTAAGAATTTGGTTTCAAATGCAAGAATATAGACTTATTAACTGATAGCCGCTATGGTAGAGGGGCGAGTACACGAGCTCGAGGCCGTAGAGGTTGGCCTGAAAGTCATACAGAGTCACCACATGAGACTCAAGATGAGATTAAAGTGGAGGCTGATTTTGAGCATGCCCCATAGAGTCCAACAATGAGATCGGATAGAGAGATCAGACAGTATTGAGGCACGCTTCGCGAGGTTGGAGCGGAGTGTGGAGAATATTTTGAGAGTTAATTGCTCAGAGTATGCATGGGATTTGAGGGCGAGTCCGAGCATTGGTGGATGTCCGCTCGACCCATCATAAGAGTTAGACATCCAGAATGGACATGAGATATAATTTTAGATGTATTCCGATGACAGAATATCTCGGGCACTGCTTAAAAGAAATTTCAGATAAAATTCTTTACTCTGACCCAGAGGAACTGGTTGATTGACGAGTATGAAACTCAGTTTATATCCCTAGGCAGGTATGACCCCGACACTATGAACAGTAAGAGTCGGGATGTCTGAAAGTTCATGAAAAGGCTCAGATTGTCAATTAGAGTCTGATTGGCCCCTTTAGATATCACTACCTATGCTGAGGCAGTGCGCAGACTACAGTTGTGTGAATAAGATCATGAGTTGCATGCCTCTAAAATTGGGAAAGGTAGTGAGGGCCGAAATAGAGACAGAAAGAGGATTGAGAATGATAGAGATGTCAGAACAGGAAAAAGGTATTTTGGTAAAAGATTAGAGTTGATGAGTCACGGGGTAAGATGATTGGTAAAGCCCCAGTGTATCCAATTTCAGCACTTACGAGGGGTATTGTGATTGGAGGACCCCGACTTGCTACGGAACAGTGTAGGTTGTGTGGTAGATACCACGGAAGTAGGCCCTACACCTTATTGACTAAAATAGGCATTAAGTATGGTAAGACAGGCCATTTATTTAATGATTGCTCAGAGTTGGGTGAGACTGCCCCACAGAAGGGCAAAGAGATAGAGAAAACCTTGTTGATATCTCTACACCGAAAAGGAAGGCCACGGTTGAAGAGAAAGGGAAAGTAGGATGTTGGATGAGGGCGAGTGTATATCTTGGACCAGGACATTACTAATGTTTCATCTGATGTGGTGGAAGATACCACACTAGTTGTGAATAATAAAGTAATTATTTTAATTGATCCTGGTGCCACGCATTTATTCATACCACCTTCAGTTGCTTATAAACTAGTGAAAGATGTGAAGCCTGTACCCTTACGCAGGATGATGATAGTTAGCTGATTCTTGCTAACTGAATATGCGTATAGGGATTATAAGTTGAAAACGGAGGAAAAAGGATACGTCAGCCAATTTTATTCAATGGAATATGAATAATTTTGAAGTAATATTTGAGAATAAATTGATTTGCCTGCAAACTATGCTGTTTAGATTGCTATCCTAAGATAGTGATGTTTTCACCCCTGAAAAAAAGTATACTGTAAGTTTTAACAAATAATGAAGGAGGTGTAGCGATTGTAATTAACGGAGTGAATGATTGTACTCACGAAATGAGTAATGATGGGAATGTTTCATCGCTTGTGTGGTTGATATGGATAAGGCACATCCGGAGTTAACAGATATCCTTATGGTCAAGGAGTTTCCTGATATCTTCTCCGATAATCTACCAGGGTTGCCACCCGTTAGAGGAATGGAGTTTTGTGTTGAATTTGTATCTGGTACGGAGCCGATATCCTAACCACGGTATAAAATGGTATTAATGAAACTGGAAGGACTAAAGAAACAATTATAGGAGTTATTGGATAAGCGTTCCTCAGACCGAATGTGTAACTTGAGGAGCACTTGTTATGTTTGTGAACAGAGAATGGAAGCCTCTGACTATGTATTGAATTTTGATTGTCGAACGAGGCTAACATCAAGAATAAGTGTTTCCTCCCACTATAGATGATTTATTGGATTAGCTGTGAAAAACACATATCCTTTTAAAGATCGATGCGAAGTCTGGGTAACATTCGTTAAGAATTCGAAAGATGAATGTGCCCTAACGGTTACGACATTGATGAACAAAGTATTTAAACCATACCTGGACTGATTTGTGGTCATTCTTAGCGATGATATTTTAATGTATTCGAAGTCCAAGGGAGAGCATGAGTAGCAACTGGAAACTATCTTACAAACGAGGTGTTGTGAGTTTCTCGAAATGAGCTGTTCAGTTGACACGTCTCTTTTGGAAAAAAGATTGCATACGAGTGAGATGATAAGTATGAAAGTAGTTTCAATGATTTTTGGTTTATTAAGGTATGAATTGACCACCGTAATTATTCTCACCATAACTAACAACTCAAGAGGTTTCAGTGTGTATGGATACCTCAAAATAAGGATTGAGCTGTGTATTGATGTAAACTGAGAAGATAGTCGCCTATGGATCTAGATAGTTCAAGGACCATGAGAGAAACTATCCAAACCATGATTTAGAGTTGGCAGCGGTAGTGTTTGTACTGAATATATGCCACCATTTATACGGTGAAAAATTTAGATATACACTGATTATAAAAGCCCCGAGTATTTGTTTTCAGAGAAAGAGTAGAATATGAGATAACATAGAGGGTTAGAGCTTCTGAAGGATTATGACTGTGAAAATTGTACCACCCAGGAAAGGCTAATGTAAAGGCTGATGCCTTGAGCAGAAAGAGCCTCGGGATGGTATTACATATGATGGTTATGGTGCGTGAGCTGCTAGAGCAGTTGTGAGCCTCAGTAGTGATGTGATCCCTTCTGATGATGACAGTGATTGTGTGACAGTTAGCTTGAGATTAGAACCGGATTTGAGTGATCGGATTTGACAGGCTTAGCATGATGATCGATAGGGTGTCGATAGTGTGGGTCAGATTCAGATGGGTACAGTGACAGAGTTCACAGAGAGTGATGATGGCTTACAGAGGTTCAGAGACAGTATAAGTGCTCTCAAGGACTACAGTTGATGAGATAGTGTTATTGTCAGAAACTCATTCTTCGAGATATACAGTGCATCCGAGAAGTAATAAATATATTGAAATCTTTGAAAAGGGTATTGGTGGTCAGATATGAAAAGAGACATTGTAGAGATTATGGAGAAGTGTCTCGTATGTCAGCAGATTAAGGTAAAGTACTAGAAGTTTGTAGGGTTATTGCAGTCTCTACTTATATTGACACGAAAATGGGAACAAGTTACCATGGATATCGTGATGGGTTACAGAGGATCCCGATGAATCACGAGGTTATCTGGGCGATAGTTGATTAATTGACTAAGTCTACCCACCTTCTGGCTATGAAAATCCCCAGATACTCTGAATGTGTAGGCAGATTTATGTGTACAAAAAATTGTGAAATATTATGTAGCGTTCCAGTGAACATGGTATCAGATAGGGATTCTCGCTTCACTTCTCACTTTTGGAAATATTTTTAAGCTATGGGAACCCGACTGAGTATTAGCACAACTTTCTATCCCCAGACAGATAGTCAGTCAGAGGGGACTGTACAGGTTCTGGAGGATATGATGAAAGTGTGCTAGTGATTTGATATGTTCTGGGATGATCAGTTACTACTAATTGAATTCGCAAATAATGACTGTTATCACTCGAGTATCGAGATGACTTTATATGCGGCATTGTATGGCCGTAGGGGTTGTTCCCTGACTTGGATAGGAAGAAGTGGGTGACAGATAGAGAATTGTTTCTGAATTGGTAAGACAAACCTCTGAGGATGTTCAGTTGATTTGTGAGAGATTAAGAACACCTCAGAGCATACGAAAAAGTTATGTTGACAAGAGACATAAACCATTGGAATTCACCGAGGGTGAATCAATATTTTTGGAAGTTACATGCCCTTAGGACATAACGAGATTCGGAAAGAAGGCACGTTAGATTAAATCCTTTGAGATATTGGACAACGTATGAGATAAGACCTGTAGGTTGGCGTTACCACCTGAATTAGCAGGCATCCACAATGTGTTCCATCTTTTGATACTTCGAAAATACTATCCTGACCCAGTATATGTGATCGGATATGAGCTGTAGGAGCTCAATGAAAGTATAACGTATGTTGAAAAAAAATCGATTCGGGTATTAGACGGAAGGAGAAAGTGTTGAGGTTTAAGACGATCTCCCTAGTCAAAGTCCTTTGGTAGTATTATACTCCGAAAAAAGTCACATGAGAATTAAAGAGTATGATGCGATAGACATACTCGGAGTTGTTTATGGACCCATTTGACTTGGTTCTAATTTGAATGACAAAATTTCTTAAGTGGGGGAGATTATGTAAGACCCGATTTTTAACGTAATTTCTTGTGATTCAAATGATGTAAACATGGTTTTATGTAAATTGAATCATAAAAAGAGTTTTACATGAATGAAAAATGCAAATGGAATGAAAAAAATTCTCGAATATATTTAAAGATCAAATGAAGGATTGAAATGGCCACAAATTAAACGAATGAGATTCAGACTGGAGATAAGGATTTAAAACACGAAATGAGAAAGGGTTCGTAAAGGGAAGTTGTGTTGATTTGGTCTCGAACACGTGCAAGGGTAAAACGGTCAAAATACCAAAATTCGATAAAAACATTTCATTAAAAATATGGAATTGAGACATCTTGATCAATAACGAAGAAATAATTAAATTTCAAGTCTAATTGATCAAGATATGAATTTATTAGAATAAACCGAAAATTTCACATCGAAAAATTATCCCGAAAATATTGAAAAAATATACCGAAAAGACGAAATAAGACTGATAAATTCATTTATTGATTAAATAAATAAAATAATATTTTAAAGATATTTTGGATTTTTTTAATATATTTTAATTGAATAAAATAATAATAAAATAAATAAATAAATAAAAATACAGAATCGCGAAAATCGCGATTCTGCAGACAGGAAAATGAAGGCGAACCGAGGGAGTCGGTTCTCTCACCGACGAAGAGACTGGTGACGGACCCAGGCGAGGTGGCTGAAGCCATCGGACAGTTGACGTTCGTGGAGGCCGAAGGAAGCGGCGATCGACGGTCGAGAGAGAGAAAGAGAGAAACCGAGAGGGAGAAAAGAGAAATCCGGTGATCGACGTCGATTCGGCCTTAGCCACCACCAGCCAAGCGTTCCTCGGGTGAAGACTGACCGATCGGTGGCTGCATCGGCTAACGCCGACAACGGCGAGAAAAGAGAAAGGCACCGACGCCGGAGGAGAGAAGAGCCGAACCAGCCACTTTTCGACCAGCCATGGTGAAACCAAAACCAGATCCTGCACCGGACGATCTCGCGGATCTGCTGGCAACGAAAGTCAATGAAGAATCGATCGGCAAAGCCCCAAACCGGGCCGAACCGGAGTGAACCGATTGAACCGAATCAGTCTGAACCAAGCTGAACCGGACCGAACCGGTTCAACCAAAAAAGAAGAAAAAGAAAAAGAAAAAGGGAAAAAAAAGAAAATGAGAAAAAATTGGAGAAAAATCTCAGTGATGCAATCGAGCTACGGGTAAGTCGATAAGCGGTCGAAATTGATCGATTTAGATTTTGAAATATTTAATTTGCTTAATATTCGACTGAAAATTTACCCGAAAAAATATCTAATTGTGTAGCTCGACAATTGACGTCAAACGAGAGGTCGAGTCAGCCTCGATTTGTGTACTATCATGGAATCTCGGGTAAGTAACCCTTATTAACGACAAATTTGCATAGTTATGCGTGTTAAAAATTTACCACATAAATTAAGGATTAATTTCGTATAAAATGAATTAAATTATGTAAATTGAGATAAATTGTTGTAAATAATTAATTAAGCTACCCAAGAGTTTAGAACGAGGTCCAATAAATACTGATGAGCCCAATGAGCCCAATAGGCCTCGATGATGTGAATAGTAAGTGGAAAATGGGCTTAAGGCCGGTTAAGGTCTATTATGGTACAATCGAGCCCAATATGGGTAAACGAGCTCAATGATTTAAATTAAACCCAGAAAATATGAAATACAATTAATTATATTGTATTTGACCTGATGTATATTTATACCTAATTTCAGAGATTTGATTGAGAGCAAATTGGACTGCATGACGAGACACAAGTGGAAAGGTCAGACTGTACAGAAAAATGAGGTAAGGGAATTGTGTGAGAAGCTAGAGGTAGCTACATGTATTTTAATAGCTTTTGTATTTACTGAAAATGTATAAAGGTCCTAGAAATAAATTAAAAATTTTAAGGACTCAAAATAGGTAAAAAGGCTATTTTACCCTATTGAAGGAAATTCACCTAAGGATGGTGAAAGCATGACATGCATGAAATGCATGATTTGAAAGCTTTTCGTTAAATTTTAGCAAAGCAAATTGGTAGATTGGCCAGTAATTGCATAAATTTCACAAGATAACACTACGTAAGTGTTATTAAGATCTACATTAAATTTCTTTGGAAAATGGGCCAATTATCAAGTTTATATGGAAACAAATGGTGCTGGAGCATTTCCTCGCACTATATCTGAGTTTGTGAGTGTGCATAAAAGGTGCTGGAATGGTTGCTTGCACCGATTTGTGTGGCATCATATATATGAAATGTGCTAGAGCGGTTGCTCGCACTGATTTTTACTATTGTGAAATGCATAAGAGGTGCTGGAGCCTAGCTCGCACCCTATTTTGACTGTTTTGACTTGATATGCATAAAAAGGTGCTAAAGTGATTGCTTGCACTATTTTAATGATTTGACATGCATGAGAGGTGTTAGAGCTTAGTTTACATCCTGTTTTGATATGATAATCGCATAAAAGCCGTACTAGAACCTTGCTCGTACGTGATTTAATCGATTTAATTGCATAAAAGTCGTGCTGAAGTGTAACTGGCACGAGATTTGATTTCTTTATGCATGAAACCGTGCTGGAGCGTTGCTCGCATGAAGTTTTGAATGATTTATATTTTATTTGGATTTATAATTCTTTTGAAAGTCATACTGGAGTGCTACTCGTACACAGATTTTATTGATTTTTATAAGATTGTGCTAGAGCTTCACTCGCACAAGGTTTTCAGATAACATGAATATGCATGGAGCCGTGTTGGAGCTTTGCTCACACAGGAATTTATATGACATGCATATAACAGTGTTGGAGCCTTCTGTAGACTATGTGTCACAGTGAGATGATATGCCCACACGTGCATACTGAGACACCCCCTGACTATGATTTGGGTTCACAGAGTACGTTGTACCGTGTATGTCACACGGAGTACGCTATACCATGGGGATTGTTGGAGTGGAGTGGCATTAGCCAAGAGGTTGTAAGTTTTGCCCTCACAATCCTGGTATTTATGTTGTTCTAGCGGCAGGACTGACCCACCTTCTGTTTCAGGTGTGATACCCCGCACACTAGGTACCGTGTAGCCAGGGATCACTAGGTTATGGCCATAGTCCTCGATGTTACTGATATAGTCACCTACATGTCTCGCATGATATAACTTTTGGTCTCGATAGACCAAGGTAGACTCGAGGGAGAGGTCAGGCCCCCGATTTTGTGATTTCTACTATGATGCTAGATTTTCAGAGAATTTTATGACATGTGACCCTAAAAGAAGGGTGATTTTATAACAGAATTTTATAACGTATATTTTTATGAGTTTGAGATTTATTTATGAGATGATTGACCCGGACGGGTTATTTTATACTGAGTTTTAATGAAGTGATTTAATTTCAGTAGCATGAGGAGTTTTTCATGCTTTAATTACAAATTCATGAAAAGAATTGTTTCTCATGATTTGTTTTACATGGCATGAAATAATGCATGATCTTGATTTACTTCATGCGAATTATGATTTTACATAAAATGCAATTGATGCATGAGTTGCATGATTTCTATATGCACGGATAGTTTTATAAATTATAGCATCAACGTATGCATGATTTTGTGCGTGAGATTTTAATGAAACGAAATGGATTTAAGGGCATGACATTATGAACATGTAGATAGTGGAGCTATCTACTTACTTGCATGATTGCCTTATTGAGCGCGTGGTTTGCTCACCCCCTTATCATCCCCTTTTTTTCAGAGCACTCGCAGTAGTTAGTAAGTGGCTGAGGACTTGCATTCTTGGTATCCGCTGCATCCCATCGAGAGTCAGGTATACACATTTGTATAGTTTTGTATCTAAATATGTAAATGCACAGTACTGTAAACGTATATGATGTCGAGGATGTAAGGTTAAGTAAATCCAATTGTGAATGTATTAGTTTAAGTCAAAGGATAAAAAAATCCTAATGTGTAAATGTAGCATGGAAATGGAATGGTAAGTAATGTGAGTGGACTAACACCGAATCATAGCCCAACTGTTAGTAGGATGGTCACAATAAGAAGAATGTAAGAATTAAATAATAAATAAAACAAAAAAAAAATGTAGTGATTTTTAAGAAATTTGGGTCGTGACAAGTGGTCCCATACAAGTCTAAGGTCGCCTCAAAGCTCATTATGCAATCCTGGGACCTCATATACCATCATATTCTTCCTTCGGCACTTTGAAGTGGTGAGGCACCACTTCTTTTTAGATCTCCTAAGACAAAGGGCTATTTGCTAGCCCTATCCGGTGCGTCAGTTCTTGCCTGCCTCTCCTCAACTCTTTAAGCTCCATGCAGACTGCATCTAATCTTTCATGTACAATCAAATCCACATAATCATATCTTTCTTAGTTCTCTTCGTCAGGTCCTCCACTGGGGAGTTCACGCTCCTCTCCTCCCTTATCTTTCTCCGACCAGGGTTATAGTGTTCGTCTAGGGCTTGCATTTTGGAACTTGCATTGTAGGATCTTGGCTATACTACAAGATATGGTTGAGCATGATGATGGGCTTGTGGATCAATCTCCTTGTGCAGCGATAAGTTTGGGGTTCGATGAACCGGTGTAGGTGGGACTTCATGTGGGTTTTCGCATGTATTCGGGTCAAGTATTGGTGTGGTATTTCTTTGGGAAGACAATGGCTCTATCAGTTTAGTAAAATGAGTCATACTTGCTGCCATAGCTTGGTTTTGGGCTATAAATTGGTTGTACAACTCTAGGGGGTACTGCCTAAAGTTGCATATTTGTAGTGGTATGGGGTATACCTTTTTAAGGTTTGAGTTTGGCCCTAGAGGTGGCGGAGCTGACTGTTTGGAGGTACTAAGGAAGAATAAGGGGCATCAGTGGAAAAAGAAGTAGGAGGGGGAACTGCGACAGTGACTGACAATTTGTTCTCTAGGTTTGATGTTAGATGACTGGTGTGAGAATCCGACATGGAATCTTCCTATGTGTTTCCACAAACGGAGCCAAATGTTGATGCCAAAAAAAGCACAACTCTCTTGGTTGTCAATAGAAGCTTTTTTCTTTGGGTAAACCTACAAAACAAAGATTTACTGGAGTTTTTCCAAGTTGAACTTGCTTCGATACTGAAGTTAGTGATTGTGTTTAAAGTTTTAAGTAAAGGATAGAAAATTTAGGTTTTTGAAATCGAATCTTCAAATTTGTAACCTCCTTCCCTTTTATAGTTCTTGAACTTACTTTGCTTTCCTATAGTGGCGGCAAAAGCTCTCTCATGTAGCTTGTCCAATAGAGTATGATCGCATGCTTGCTGAAGGTTGCACAATCGTGGCTCCACTTTTTCGCGATAGTGGGGGATTGCACAACTAATGTGCAATGGGTATTATATCTTATTGGGCTCATAGGTAAATGATTATGTCTCGCATGGCAAGCTTAACTTTAAATCTCAAGCCTTGGGCTTCTCTAATGGAGCATCTTCAATGGGGACTAACAATTATCAAGCTTGCTTGTATCCTATTATAATATATATATATATATATATATATATATATATATATAATTCGTATATGAATATTCAAAAATAGCATATATCTTACTTCTTGTCATTTTTCTTGGTGTGAATGAAAGACGGGATATGAAAGTACAATTTTAAGTGTTAGTGAAAAAAACTATTATTTTTTTTTACAACAATTCAATAATAAATTAATAATATGTTAAATGTTTCGTGTAACATAGCTTAAATCAACGTGTTTATTACAAATATTTATATGCAATTCATGTTAATGCCTTAATGACCATTCAGTGAATCAGTATGTCGCACAAAAGAAACTGGTTAACGGTCCAGATGAAACTCCTTGTCAACTGATGTCTGAAAAAATTGAATAAAATTTTCGACAGTTGCTGATAAATAATATTCACATTACATCATACACAGCTTTATGCCAAACAAAAAATTGAATGATTTTTTTTCTTTTTTTCCACTGTAACCTAATGGAAAACTATTGGAAACAATGACAATTCTAAATTATAGGATCATTACAACGTAAGAATTCCAGTTTTGGGTTTGAATGTGTTTGCTCTTAATCCTGTCACTCTGTAGTTGACTAGTTGTAAGCCATATCCAAATAGAACTTGGATTATGCCTAGACAATCAAAAAAGAAACAGCATTCTGCTTGAAAATCAAGTATGAACCACTTGCTGTACGTGTCTTTCGCTGTTATGGGAAAACCTTTGCTCGCAATCCTCTGCGTCGGTCAGTAAAATTGGCTTGCTGATTTTCTGTTAACGCAAACAATACCAGTCAATCAAATGAAAGAAAGTGGAAATGAAATCATATGCAGTGAATCAGAACTAAAATGTCAAAAATTGAAAGAGAAAAAGAGAAAATAGTCATTCTCTTTCACTTTCCAACTCAAGCAAACATCAATACAATCCAGGTTGATTCAAGTTCAACTAAACACATCAACAATTGTTACAGAGTAGCAGATACCGAATCTTAACTGGTTTTTTAAGATTGCATTTTAAACTACTGCAGATGTAAGGGCCAACACACTAACGGAAAATTTATGTAGAATGTGTAGGGAATCTTCTCTGAATTGACAGGTCGTGACATAATTCAGATATATTTCCCATACGAAAGGCTTTTAAAACTGAAAAGAAATGACACACCAAGAACATAGAAGGAGACCATCCTTGCTTAGATTACATTTCAAGATCTCCTAAGAATTTATTTGCTCCTTCACATATCATATCCTTTTGCTTCCCGTGAATCTGAAAAGGTCAGTCTCGATATTAAGGACTTAAGCATTAATAAAATTTCGAAAGAGAATTTCATCTCTGCTTCGCGCCCTGCAACTATCACTACCAAAGAATGGGAAAACTTCATGCTGTAGTGTTCAAAATTTCCCAGCAAATAATGTACAACCATCGCTACCAAAGAATGGGAAAACTTCACGCTTTAGTGTTCAAAATTTCCCAGCAAATAATGTACACATGAGTTGGAAAAAACTTAATACAGAAATGCCATAAGCAAGCTATTAATAGCCATAATCATGACAATAATAAGAATCCTGCACAGCTTATTATTGTCAATTCACTTTGATCTCTTCCCAGTACACACTTGAATTTTCACACATTCAGTCATTAGATGTTTATAAAAACATATAAGATAAGACTGAAAAGAGCATGGAGCTTTAACGTTAACTTTGTCCTGTTGTTTGTGCCCATGTATGCTCTTGTTCTAGGAACGCTACAGCACACTCAATTTTGGAAAACCAAAATTGACTTTGGGGAGAATATAAGTTTAAAGATGATTTATGCATTTGTTCCTTTCTTATTATTTATCAAACTTCTATCAACGAGGACCAGAAGTCCAGAAGATACAGGAATCATACCTCATTTAATAAACAATCACCTTGTTGTTCAAGTTCAAGTATTTGCTGCATTGTCATCCCAAACCATTCATCAATCCAACCAAAACAATTCCGGTGACTTTCCACGAAAAGAGCCTTCTCACCCTGTATAACAGATAAATGATGTAAAGTTGCTGCCAGTTTAGCATGTAAACAAGTGCAAGAGGGTGTTTGTGTGTTTGGAGTGGGGTTAGGAATTTTTTTTGGTTTGTGCCTTTAATGTAAAGGTGCATATGACCCCAATGTGCTTCAACCACAGCTGGGGCAGCTGCTTTTGTGATTGAAAATTGTGTTAGGACCAATAAATATCAAAAAGCAACCCTCATGCAAGTTGAACAGCAATGACTTTTACATGTTCTTATCACATTGAGGATCACCCCAGTCAACCCTATTTGTTTCCATTTAAAACTTAGTAGAGAGGTGGCATGTACTAGAGCCTTTTCCAGGCATTGAATTTTCAATTACTCCAAGGCGAGATGTTTATTCAATGTCCACTCCTGCAAATGATACATGCTTAATGTAATACCAGAGATTGGATGAAAGTTTTAGTCCTCTGCCTTCTGCTTCCAACAGTTAAAGTTTTCTTCAATGACTTTGCAAGTAAATTGATAAATTAGACTCACATGATTTATGCCAAATAAATGCACCCTTAAAATTATGATTACAATGAAATGCACCATTTATAGTTACTTTTGTCAGAGTGTTGTACAAGACACATGAATTTCATTAAATACTCTACATTTTTTGAAGTTAATATCCAAAGACTGAAGTCCAAGAAATTTTACCGCTAGCAAAGCTTGTTCAAGTCGATAACCAAAACCCCAGTATGGTGCATCTATTGTCACCAATTTATATGCTGTCATTACTGGATTGCAATTGTCCTGCAAATAGTAATAGCACACCTAATCATTCACAAACTAAATTTGGTTTAAGATTTAATGGATATCGCAAGAAAGATCTAGTCAATCAGATACATTATCATTTAATGAGGCTGAATATCTCGTCTATACGCAACCATAAGAAAGACCTTCATGAATACTATTTACAATTTCAAGGAAGGTAGAGACTGGGGCTTTACATGGAGAAGGGAAAGGAGAAAGAGGGGATGGGGTGAACATAAGTTCCCTGATATAATGTAAATCGATACCAGATAGCTTTGTTTGCAGCTAAACCAATAAGGAGTAGTTTTGTCTCCAAAATATTAAGCTAGAGACGAAACAGACTGACAAACTACAGAAAGGGAGGGGAGAGCACTCAAAAAGGGCAACCCAGTGTATAAATCTCCCACATTGTGAGATCTAGGAAATGTGAAAATTCCAGGAAGAAATGCGCCAATGCATATGGTTAAAAGATATAAAAAAGAAAGAAATGGTACTTTGGCTGTCTTGAATTAAGAGCTATAGAAGTTGGAATTCACCCAAAAGTCATAATACAAAGAGTTGAAGTGAATGACATGGCTATAACTTTACAGCGAGAAGCACTACTAATTGAATGAACAGGAAGTGAATAAATTTCTTGAGCCGCTTCATATATATATATATATATATATATATATGCATTGCATGATTGACTGACAGCAGATAAAATACCAACCTGCCATCCATCCAAAAGTGGACCACGGCCAGTTTTTGCTGATTTGAATTTGGAAAAGTCAAAACTGCTATTTCCGATAGCATAACTCCAATAATCTGTTGCAGCTGAAGCTATATCAATGATTTCTACCTGTCTAGCTGCTAGTTGTTCGTCATTTAAACCATGCACCTGTTTGTAAACCTCACAGTTAAAAGATGAAAGAAAAAAAAGTGGCAAGGAAGAATAACAGGATAAAATGCAACTTCCCATCAAAGGTACAGTTTCAAAACATTCAAATTACTAATCCCATTATTAGATTCTGGGTTGGAGAGGAACCTAAAAAAAAAAAAACGAACAAGCTTTCAAAGAAGATGATTAAAATAACTTTCAAAGAAACTTACATTTTCAGATTTGCCATTGTCTGCCCTATGGACAGTTTCAATTGTGAGACAGAACTTGGTAAAGTAAGGGCACTGCAAGAATATAAGACTATGAGTGCATACGATCAGAGGAAATCAAAACATTTTCCATAAATATCCAGAAAATATCACTGAGGAAAACAAAATATTTACCTTGATCACTGAGAAATACGAGATCCATTTATAAACAACAAAAGAAAGATAAACGTTAATACAACTTGTACAATGAACTTTAGCCAAAAAAAAAAAAAAGAGCAAAAGGGCATTGCAAACCTGTTTTACATCTAGGGTACGCATTCCATGCTTCCTCTTGCATTATGAGAGCATCTGCTGGAGCGAAAGTTGTGAGCCAAGCAGGTGCTTTGCTGCAGAAGTTGGTGCAAAAATAACAAATTGAATAGACAACAACAAATTCCAATATCTCTAGAAAACAGATAAAGCAAAGGCCATAATTTATGCATTCATAATATATAGGAATTTAGATAATTCACCAATGTCGTGTAGCAATATATAGAGACACTGCAGAGTTAAGAAATCTATATTTTCATTGCAAATGACAATGAATTACTTTAATTAATAAATATAATAGATCATCTTGAAGTACTAGAAAAACAAGTAAAGAATTACCTCTGCAAACGGTAAACTTTGGAAGTGTATTGACCGTTACCAAAAACATCATCTTGGAAAGGCTTGTTCTCCAAGACCTCCACACCTTCAGCCCCATTTGTACTCTGCTGCTGCATCTTCAATACCATGTACATTTGAGCTATCTGATACTGCAAATCAAACATAGAAAACTTTGGTCAGAAAGCAAAGTCACAACTCCCCGAGCTCAACATCTTATTTAAATCGCAAGTTTCAATACTTTCTAGCGAAAGTTTACCTCTTCTAAAGACATAGGCATGACAATTCGACTTCAAATCATTCCCACATGGAAAAAATCAAAAGTTAAGGAAAAAAAAAAAAACCAAACCTTCATAAAAAAAAAAAAACGAAAATCCATGTTAGAAAAAAGGATACAATTCCTTGATTTGAACCATTGTTCTCCAATAATCAACCAAACGCCTTGGAAGTTGCAGAAATTCAAAGAAAAATTGACACTGCTATGTTTTCTGAGAAAACGAAGAGATGGAAAGGAAGATGATTAGATTAAGATAAGGGAAACGTCAGAGCTTGGGTTAAAGGAAAAATTAAATTGTGATGGCTTCGAGAATAAACACAAAGAATGGCCAGCGATATATAACGTGGACCGGCATAACACTTAGTCAAATGGCGTTTTAGACTTGTCCTTCTATGTTTGCTGAGTTCTGGAACGACGTCGGATTACACGAGGAAAGAGGAAAGAGGAAAGAGGAAAGAGGAAAGTACGACTTAGATGCCGACCGCTGACTTTTATATTTTGGGAATAAAAACAAAATCTCTTTCTTCCGTCCAAAGAGAGTATTGACAATTTTTGGCATAGCCTTAACGTAAATATTTGTTATTTTTTTTTCTAAAATAATTGTTAATTGATTTATTAAAAATTATATTAATAGACAGCATTATTAAAAAAAAAATGTTTGTATTAAATGAATCCATGCTGCGATGTGAGTCCTCCATATGTAAGTTTTTCTTTAAAAAAAAAAAATTATATATTTAAATTTGAGTTTAAATTTATCAAAAAATTATTTTTTTTAAAAAAATTATAGATTAATTGAATTAAATCCGAATTTCAATCTCATGTAAATAATTTAATTTTTCAAAAAAAATAATAATTATTACCTCAAATAATGAGAGAAGATTTTTCAATTTCATACTGCCACCCATCATTCGTAAGAGAAAAAAAAAGGTTTAGAGAACTTTCCTAAGAAAAATCACGAGTCTGCTACTTTTCAATACCTTTGTGGTCAAATGTGGAAGCTTTGTTGGTTCAAAGCCAAGACAAATTCAATGACAAATTGGCTCAATCATTAAGTTACTTCGCCTTTGTTAAAACAGCAAATTTGCCTTTAATCCCAACAAAAAAAAAATGAAATTGACAAGTGCATCAGGAAGTAGTGGATAACGGATAACTCAAAAAAATTGCTTCCGACTTCCGTGAATGGTCTGACGAAGATCGTTGACGAGTGTTGATATTCCGCAGGCCGAGGAGATATTTGTAAAACTATTTTTTTAAAACTGGCTTTGCCCAATTCCATAGAGAAAGCAGAGAATTGATCTTGATCCTGCATTGGGTCGGGAATCTGGCCCAATGAGATTGGGAGGTTTTCTTTGTTTCGTCAAGCAGGCCTGCTTTCTCACTTTGGAGCAATGGAGGTGGGATTGTGTAGAATAAATAGTGGAGGTCACTTGTTAGGTGTGGGTTTCTTGTTTATCTTCCAAAGCTATTGGAGTTTTCACATAAGCAAAAATGGCTGCTGAGTTGTCTGTTGGGTATTCGATGGATCGGATTCTGAATGATATTGATTATGTGGTGACTAAGGTAACAACTTCTTTAGTTCTATATCTTTGTTGATTGTTTCTTTGTTTGGATATCTTGTTCGCGTTTTCGATCTTTAGTTCACATTCTTTTACAGAAATCGTGTTACAACTAGCTATGATATTCACTCTGAACATTATTCTCTGTGCTTACTCCATTCTATGTTCATGAACATACATTTGCGGCATTATTATGTGACCATTATTTTTGTGATTCGGTTGTCGTTTTTCATTTCTGAAAACTCTGATCATGCCTAACAAGAATGCTGTTGCCGTTGTATTCCTATGCATTGAATGACAACGTGCTAGTAATTTATACATGCGTCCTGCATATGCAAGTGTAAGAGTACCGCAAGCAGTTGAAACGGGAGAGAAGGGGAGAAAAATTAGGAAACTTTACTTGAATTATACATTTTCTTATATTAGTATAGAATATAGATATCAGAAGATCAGTCTGATCGTTGTGATTTCTTATTATCAATTCAAATCCCTGGTATTTTTTTTTAGAAATTCCCTTTTTGTAAGCCAATGGCTCTAGGCCACAGTTTTCATGAAACTTCTCAGAAAAATAATCAGTGGAATCCGGCTACTCTGGATGAGGTTGTGTGCAGTTTAAGGAACCTGAGGAGGGTGAGCATTGCGGGTTTTATTCTGTACGGGACTTCACTTTATCGGTGGAGGAGTTGAGTTTGGCTACTGTTGCTACCAATAAATCTTTTCCCCTTCAGGTTTATTTTACTTTCTTCCTGTTTTTGCTTCTTTCTTCTGGGGGAATAATTCATCAGGTCAAGCTGAATTATTATGTCATAGTTATAAACATCTTTTAGATTGTTCACTTTCAAGTTCTGAGTGCTGAGTAGTTGAATTAATTCTCTCAAGTTGATATTCTTGAGCAATATTTAGTTATTAGTTCCATGTATGTGTGAAAAATCTTGTTATGTGTGTCCTGCACTAGTCATATGTGCTGAAATAGATGATAGGATGATGAACATTCAGAAATTTTCACCAAGATATTATATATGTATGTTTTCCATTATTTGTAATTAGATTGAGCAGCAGATTATTTGAATCACCAGATGCAATTGTCTGGCAGTCCTGCCTCTCTGCCAAAACTGCTTTTGATGTGCCAAACCTATATTGAGACTACGTATGCAATCCCGATTGATCTTTTTCTGACTGATCCTCTGCTATTTTTCAATATTGAAGTGTGTACCTTGTAGTTTTCAAATCCTAAGAGATGCCCTTCTGATTTGTAGTATGATATTAATGTGAGATATAGATTAGAATCCGCCTGTGGATGGCATTGTCACGAAGCATCTTCTTCCTTTTAGCAATATTTATTGTTGCCTCCAATCTATTTTTTAGCGTTCTTCCATTCTAAGAATGCCACTAAGGTAATGAATTTAATTCATGAAACCAGAATCTACTGATTATGAAACAAATGATTTTCTTTATTTTGAACCTGTTGGAGTTGAAGGTGTTCTTAATGTTTTTGATTTTGGATCTACCCAATGGCGTCTTTGTCTGGTTGGAGGTCAAACACTTACGAAATCCACTCTGGCTATCCAGCATTATTTAGATGTTGGACAAGCCTTTATGTGCCAATGAGACTGCACATGTAGCCATCTGGGGCTTATTTCTGAGTTCAGTAGATGCTGCTGAAGACAGAGAGTCACTGTCATCCTTAAGAAGTTAAGGATTGTGTATGCTGCACTATCTTGCTTAAAGCAAATCGTTTTGTTTCTCACACTGTACCGTTTGTGTCCATGGCAATTGGGTAGATTGGTGAAATATGCTGATGCACTTGTTATGGCTGGTATTCCGGTGATCCACTGATCTAAGTTTCAGAAAGAGGCATTGCCACAACATGTCAATCAAGAAAGCTGCTCTTCCTTTAGTAGCAGCGCCAAGGCTGCAATGTGTTGTTGGGTCCTGAAATGAACTTTTAAGGTTGTGGTATCTACTTTTTTTTTTGTTTTCACTATGGTGCTTTGCCAATACCAAATTGCTGCTTGGCAGAAGCTATATCACTGACCAACCATGTGTTCCTTGGCTTAAATGCTTTAACAAATCCCTATCTTCGAAGTATTGAAAGGGCTTTCTAATGGATAGGATTCCTGATTTTTGTGGCATCAGGGATTGCTTATTTTGTCAAGCTAAAAGGCATCCCAGTCCAGTGGGATGAGCATTGAAGATTCACAGTCACTGTCCTTTGACATGGTTGGTGGGCAGATCAAGTTGATGATAATGGCAATCTCTTGTGATGCACTCTTGCTCACAAGGTTCCTTTGATGAAAATAGTTAATGTAGCTTTGACAAGTTCAGAGGTAAGTCAGGCACCATTAACATGTTTACTCTTCAGGACTTGTTTGATGATGAATTCAAGGCAGGGGGACTATGTGCCACTTCCTCTCCATGGTTTGATAGGTATTTCTGATAAGCATTTTTGATGTTTCTTGAACATGTTTACATTAAGCTAGCCAAACAATATTTTACTGAGTTTTTTTTTTTTTTCACTTTCTTTCTCTTTAATCATTTCTTGTCTGAGCTGATGTGCCAAATTTTGGAATGTAATTTAGGTAATGTTTAAGCACTAAGAAATATAGCAAACAATCAAATATCTATGTAACATGATATGTTGCAACTACGAGGTGCTTGTACCATGAGCCGTATGTTTTCCTAAACACCAAATTGCTTTATTTAAGACAACAGTATCACTGTCCTTGCTCAGAAAATGTCTTCTGATTTCACCTTTTTGGATCTGTTTCTTTTCTCCCCCTGGTTCAGCCATTTATTTTTGAAGTTTTATAGATTTGTTGTGCCAAACAGATAGGATATGGTAGAAATGTCTGTAACAACAAACTACTTTTATAGAGCTTGAATGTTTTCGAAGACCTTGTACATATGCTGAGATTTTTATAAAAGAAATCTGTGCATAACTATATAATTCATGCAGGAATCACTCTTTTGCTATAAATAAAGAATGTGCATGCTTTTATTCCTGCATCTTTAACAAGAATGCTTCATTGTTTCTTGTTCCAAATGAAGATCTATCAAAAATTAGTTTTAGGATAATTTTCTGTAATATTATGGAGAATAAATGAGTCCAGATTCCAGGCCCAAGAAGGGTGAAATATAGTAGCATCCATGCTTTTGGTTTGAAAATAATTCATCATTTTAAGCTATTATTTTCTGGTTTTTTGGAGTTCTTTAAATGGACAATTGTCTTGGTTCATTTCATTTCCATGGCATGGCAATTTATCATCAATCAGCAACCCATGCACAAACTGGGTTTATAGCAGGCAGGATTGGTATTTTCAATTTGCAGTGTATAAATCTGAAGTTCTTTCCTCTGTCTGCTTGTTGTGATTCAAAGCTACCTACTGCAGTAGTTGCAAAATTAATATACTTCCGGTGTGAAATGTTTGAACTTTCCTTGACAGCCTAAACAAATAGCTAAATGAAGACTTTTCCGACAGTTCATACCCTTGCTTCAGATGAGTCACTATCTTTTTTTTTTTTTTTTTTTTTTTTTTTTCTTTTATATATATAGAAAGTGGTCAAGCCGAACCTAACTCAACTAGGAAATCAAAGACTTTCTAGAGACTAGGCATGACAATTATTGACCTTAGGTTGTTGATTAGTCTTATAACCAGGTGTAAAGTTTACGATAAACGTTGATGATCATCCTCTATTCCCATAGTAGAAAGGAAAATATCTTGACTACTTTCCTTCAGCAGGCTGATCTAAGGATCTAGAAATTGTTGAATTTTATAGGAAATTTCTGGTGTGTTAATCTGTGCTGTACTCCTTATCGATCTGTGCTGTACTACTTGCCTTCAGCAGCCTGATCTAAGGATCTAGAAATTGTTGAATTTATGGGAAATTTCTGGTGTGTTAATCTGTGCTGTACTCCTTATCAATCCCCTACTTCACGCTTGTTATACAAAAAAGGCATCATCATTATATATAGGAAATGCAAAATCTTTTCCCTTTGTTTCGGTTTAAGTCTTTTTTCTAAACTCTAAAACCCCAACCTTAAAACCTTAAATCCCGAAACCCTAAACCCTAAGTAGCTTTTCCCAGATTGAAAATTCCTTGAATGATAATCCTTGGACTTCACGTGAAATGGTTAAAAATGTTGAGTAGAATTAGCCTAGGTCTTTGGTAAATTCTTGCAGCTCAATTCATCATAATTAGTAGAAAAAGTTTCTTGGAAACAAGATTCAAGGATAGAAATCATATTGAAGCTAAGTTGTGGATAATTATCATCCTATGATAGAGGAAAGAACAAGCAATCTACTCCTAGAGCAATTGGAAGTCTTTTTCGGAATTTTAAGGCAGTTACGGTCATTAGAGGTTGATTTTTGTCTTCTACTATGGGACATAATCTCTGACCTTCTATTTAAAAGATTGGGCATAAAGGGATAAGAATTCAAAAGTCCAAGCCCTATAATTTAATATAATGCCTGTCCTATGGGGTTAGACTTATAACTATTTGAGCAACCAAAGACACTTAATCTAAAGTTTTGTATGAACAAGCCACCAAATGGTTTCTCTTTTATTCTTGTGTTCCTACACTATCTCGTAAACTTGACCATGTTCTTATACTCTTGAAAGCTGTCGTTAGAACAAACAGCTGGTTTAAAAAAATACAAGTGAATTTATTTTTGAGATATTTGAATAAGGTTAAAATATTGAAATCGTCATTATTGAGAGACCTTTACATGAATATCCGACCCGATCAAAATTAGTTTCAATCCATAAAACAAATAAAGATGTATGTGATTAAAAAAAAGAGCTATAGTTAGCTGGTTGAAAGAAATACAAGTGGATTTATTCTTCAGATATTTGAATAAGGTTAAAATATTGAAATCGTCACTGTTGAGAAAGTTTTATATGAATATCTGATCCGAATAAAATTAGTTTCAAATCATAAAACAAATAAAAATGAATGTGATTAAAAAAAAGGAGCTATAGTTAGCTGGTTGAAAGAAATACAAGTGGACTTATTCTTCGAATATTTGAACAAGTTTTAAATCTTGAAATCGTCACTATTGAAAAAATTTTACATGAATATCACCTCTGATTCAAATAAAATTAGTTTCAAATCGTAAAACAGATAAATATGTATGTGATTAAAAAAATATATATATTGTTAGCTTTATTAGAGAAATTGCCCAAACAAAAAGATTCAATGCAAGTATAGACAATTTCAATCTCAAAACTTCAACTTTGGTACGTGCAAATTCATTGAGGACATAGTAAACATCGATTTTCAGGATGTAAGAACCTGCCCTCTTTCAGACTGAATGCATGAAAGAAATTCAGAATATCGTGTTCTTTACTAACATTTTCAAAGTTTAGTTAGTGGGTATCTATTCATTCTTCTAAACCACCATTTTGTTTTATACGCTCAGCCTACTGTAACCCACGAGTTCAAAAGTATTTCATTATTACTTTACTATGACTAACCAATAATCTATGTTTCGTGCAAGACTTTAGACATGTCATGAGGCTGACGCCATGGACCTCTGGGTTTTCTCAGTCTTCCAACGATGCATTCATTTCACCGTGTCCGCTGAAATTGCAGTCCTTGAGTCTTTGAAATTGAAAAAGGAGCAAGAATTTTGAGGAGATTGAGGTTGCATTTAGCTGTAATCAGTGATTGCTAGCGGTCCGAGCGGGAAAACTGGCTGCACCCAAAGACCCTGCTGCCCAAAACCGTGTGGGCCTTTATCTGTTTAATAAGCTGAGAGAACAGCCTAGTGCAAAATTCTATACGGAGTTGAGAAAGCTCCTAAGCAACCTTGACAACGCTTTCGGCCATCTTATGCCATGAAATTCCATTTGGAAGCCATGATCTTTTGATTTTTTAGTGAGAACCCAAGCGCTATACCAATACATGAATTAGTCAAAATACGTCGGATGACATGAGTTTGTTAAGGTAGAGTGAAGAATTCCTGTCATGTATAAAAGTCATGTGAACAGACTCCTTGGGTATTATCAATTCGTAGTTTCTTCAGCTTTTTAGTTCAGCTTCCACTAGTTTTTGTTGGTCATTCACGAGATTCATGCACCATTTATTTGGTGCACAAAACTTAGGTTTATCATCAATATAGAAAGGATATGAAAGCTGCGCTATTCAAGCCTAAACTCTATATGAATAATGCTCTGGTCTTGCTGACCGTGGTGTTACGTTAGATTGGATAAATAATAGAATTGATTTTAATAAAATTTAAAATGATAAAAAAATCATAAAAAATATATTTTTAATAAAATAAAAATAAAAAAATAATTTTATCCTTTTACTATTTTATTTTAATAACTAAAACTCACCGCATTGTAGGTGAGTTTCAAACTCACCAAAATCAGATTATTGTCTAAAAAAAGTACCGATACAAGTGCACTTAGTTATAGGACCTTTCTACTTTTATTATGATCCTTTTCAAATCAACCCTCCAAATGATATCTCCATAGCCATAGCAAAGATAGGGGGTTAGGCGACTGAAACTCGATTACTCTTTGTTGCTAACAAGGATAAACAGCTAAATGGGCACAGGGTTTAAAACTTTCAACTCATTAAATGCATAGTTTGGCATTTTGAATGGAAATCAGATCATCTTGATTCTTCATTCAATGTCGTCAATATCTACATTTGAACACGAGACTATATTTTATGTATGCCTTTGTACTGCCTTGCCTTCTCAGCTACTTGGTTGAAGAGAAACTAATGTTTAATATTAAAGCAACATAATCTCAATATCACCCAAGTAGGTAAGACAAGATAGCCACAAAAATGGTTAAATACATTTGCTTTTTCCGTTAAAAATATATTCTTTCTCGTTGATCCGATGAATTCAAAATCTAATCATTTGAATTTTTTTATTTTTTATTTTACAAAAATCGAATCTTAATAAAAAAAAAATAACAGTTTTCTCTTTATCATCATTATCAATTTGAACACTATTTATGTAGGAATGACTAATTTATTCAATTTGTTGCTTAAGAGTAAAACCAGAAGCAAAGCTGGCCTTGGTGTTATTCTTATGCCCCAAGGTCCACGCGGGAAAGACTCTTTGGGGACACTAGTGGGAGTAGTGGAGGTATAATTGGCCGGAATATTTGCAAATTCTAACTGCTTCTCCACCGCAAAGTTGAAAGCTTCTAAAATATATATATATATATTTCCTTTTTCCTTTCTTTCTATGAGGTGGGAAATTTTGGTCACTTGGGATTACTTCTTTGATTATAATAATATAAAGTAATCAATTATTTTCGTTTTCCCGAAAATGATTGAATGTATAATAATGTAACTAAACAAAGAGTAAAGACGTCGCATTCTTTATGGCAACTTAGCATCATGTGCACAACGAGCCAACCGGCTTTTACCAAATTTGTCTTCATTTTTCATTTTTCTTTAGCTGCCTGCTTTGTCTTGCTCACGTGCGCATTTGCGCGTATATATGTTAGAAATATGTATCGACATTTGAAGTAGAAAATTAGAAAGAAGAAGAGAAGAGAAAACATGATAAGCTTAACAAAAAGTGAATTAATTTACTTGTGTGGTTCTGTCTCTTTTTCATGTATATTAAGGCTTGGTTGGAATTCACCGTGGGTCCAGTGCCGTACACTGATAATTTTTATCACGTTACAATGTCATTTTTGTCTTTAACTTTTTTAATTTTAATATAATATTTTGAATAATCATATTTTCACTTATTTTACGATTATTGTTGTGATTAAATTTAAATGTATCATACAATTATCGTTATTTTCAACTCATTACAACCAATCATACAGCTTATTCAAACTAACTTTTAAAAAATATCAATCACGTTACATTTTATGCATTTTTTTTTATAGTACACGAAATTCAAATATATTTCTTGTGATTTGGGTTCTTAATTTAATTTATTAGGGCTTAACAAAATGATAAAAGAAAAACAGAAGTTACTTATAGTTTTATAAAGTATCAAATGAAAGATATATGTATTTGATATTATAATTTTATTTATTTATTTAGTAATTTATACATACAAATAATAAAATATTTTTTGAAAAATATTGAAGGTAAATTTAATTGGCCTATATTTATTTTACTTATGCGGAAATTTTGTAAGAAATAATTTTTTTCTAGTATGAAAAGGGGAAAAAAAATTCTAGTGTCGTTCTCAATAAGTGGGTGGGTCACAAGGTGGTTGATAGGGGGTTAGAAAAATTGCATTGTCTGGGAGGCTGCAGCAAGCCCAATAACTCAGCCAAGGGAACCGCTCTCAACTGATTTATCTAAGATTTAGCTAACGTGGCCTTTAGGCTGAGGCTGGGCCATATAGAAGTAGTTATGTGTGGACCAGTTGGTTTTGGCTTATTATTAATAAGCATTAAAATGTTTTTTCCTTTTTTGAAAAATATAATAAAAATAGTAAAAACAAACTCAATTCATTAATTAAAATCAAGATTCTACTTTACAATTTTTAATTTCTTCTCAGCTTTCACTTTTATTATACATGGGAAAAAAATAAAACAACCACAAAAAACTAAAAATATGAATGTGTTTGTGTTCGTTTACATTTTTGATCGAGATAATATGATATCCTAATTATATCAAAATTAGATTTTTTTATCTTTTTTGCATGTTTAGTTTGTTTTTAAAATTTCAATCTTCATTCAATTTTAACTTATGCAGAAAATATATTATACATTTAAGTCTTTTCAAATTCGTAACTTCAACGTATACATCATTCGAGCTGTTGTTAGGCTGACTTTCTATGATATAGTTTGAAATTATTGAATGATTTGAGTCCAACAAAGTGGGAGAGAGAGAGTTAGAAGAAAACATTTTGTTTCTAGAAGACCATTTAACTCCTAAAAGTTAGGCAGTTGGTATAGAATTTAATTTGTTTTTCTTTTTTAAGGAGGATATAAGAACTTGGAATGAATACATTTTAGAACGTTCTCTCTTGAAGCAAAATAAATGTGAAGGGAACGATGGAAGACATTGATCATAATCATATAATTACAAGCTACTGAAATTATGAACTCTTTTTTTTTTTTTTCTTTCTATTATTTCAGGTTTTTAGTTGATATATTTGTTCTTTAGGACTGATATCAATATTTCAAATTATTATTCTAATGAATATTAAAATCCATAATAATTGAATTGGTAGAGGCTAATACTGTTTCGCAATTTTATAAAAGGGCTTGAATGAAATCTGAATTATATGTGGACTTATATTTTTTGAATTTATAAATCCTTCTCTTTAATTATATTATTATTACTACTATACTTGTTCTCTCAAATTTATTTTCCTCTTTTTTCTCCATATATTCCAAACATTGGAAAGAAATATGGGTTTATGGTTATTACTACTATACTTGTTCTCTCAAATTTATTTTCCTCTTTTTTCTCCATATATTCCAAACATTGGAAAGAAATATGGGTTTATGGAATATGGAAAAAGTACTAAACCTGTTGATTGAAGACTAACATATGTAGACTAGTTCCTATATATTAAAAAGAAAAAAATTGATATTAATTTATTGAATTTGAGTTTTATAATATCAAAAGAAGTGAAATTATAATCATAATTATTTACATCTACATAAGAAATCAATGGTTTTTTAATAAAATTAATTACAAACACAAGAGAAATTATAATCATAATTAAAAATTACTTCCATATAAGAAATTATTAATTTCTATTTAATTAGAATTTCCATTTACAAAATTTGGTATAAACTTTTTTCAATTTGTTGTCATGTTATGAGCCGGGCAAATGGCAAATCCGAACTGATTTCAAGTGTTAACCACAACTACCTATACAATTATACATTGTGATATTTTAATTAGTATTCAATTAAGGTTTATCAGTTTTTTTAATTTTTATAATATATGGTAACTATTTAAGTTTCTAGATCGTACCATAACCCAAAGAGGATATATATATATATAAAGAAAAGTAAAAGTTGTTGGAAAAACTAACATTTATATTTTATTTTTTGTACATATTTTATGTATTAATTGTATGCATATTGATTTTGAATATAGTCTTAGTCATTAGTCACCTTTAATGGCTGCAAAAGTTTCTCCTCCTCTATCCAAAGGTAACTTTTTCTTGTCAAGAAAAAATAAAAGAATTACTAGTAAAATAGACAATGCCACGAGGGAGGTAGAGGTTTCAAACTAGAAGAGTTTTTCCTCATGCAATAAAGCCAAAAGAAAAAATTGCAAAGTCATATAAACCTAACGGAAGTAGTGAAGAAATTTTTTCTTTCTTTTTTTTTTTTTTTTTTCATTGTGAAAACACAGCAAGCAGCCAGCCAGCCAGCAATCTACAAAGATTTAAAGCCAATGATGTCATGTTTCATATTACATGACCTCACTGTTCTGCTTCATTTTACTATAAATATTACCCTTTCTATGCCACAACAGACCCCCAGCATCATCAACCTCCTTCTCTCTTATTTCTTCTCCTTTACCTAAGAATCTAAAATTCATGTTTAAGATGGAATATAGTGAAGCAACTCCTACTACCACATCTTCTCCTCAATCTCTTTCTCCTAATTCTTCGAATTCGCCGTCCCCTCCTCCTACTAATACTACCGCTCCAACCCCACCGGCTGTTATTAGCCCTTGTGCCGCTTGCAAGATTTTAAGGAGAAGGTGTGCTGATAAATGTGTCTTGGCACCTTATTTTCCTCCTACTGAACCAACCAAATTCACCATTGCTCATCGCGTCTTTGGTGCTAGCAACATAATCAAGTTCTTGCAGGTAGTTTATTCGCCAGCAAATTGACATTCACCTTGTATATTCCTTTGTAGTTATGTCTAGATCACTGGGAGATCGTTTTGCAGAGAAAGAGAGAGAGAGAGAGTGGCTACTTTCGCCTTAGTGTGAAATGGTCTAAGGGTATCTTTGGGTTAATGCGTTGACAAATGTGGCAAAAAGATACACTAACGAAAAAAGTACGTTGAGTGGTTTTCCTTTTGGGGGGTGCATTTTAAAGTTCACTGTTTGAAAGCTTTTCTCTTTTAATCGTCCACCTCATCTACAGACCTCTGTAATATGCGTTATTGCTTGTTGTCCAAGTCAGAAGTTCAATAGTTTTGGAATATATTCTCTTTCTCTTCCACAAATTATGAGTCTTGGTTGGAGGGACTAGTGGCGTAAGCTGCAGGCAAAGCTAAGACTATGACCAGTCTAAAAACAATACATAGCTCACATTTTTTTTTTCTATCTCATAGAAATCGGTCCTTACTTCGAACAGCAATTTGAAAAGTAAATTAGATGAGGTTTGTTCACACAGTGCATGTGGAAAAGACCCTACTTTCCGCATAAAATGTTGACACTTCCAAATGCCCTTTCTGACTATGTCTTTCGTGTGGAAATGAGAAAACCGTTAGGTACACGGTGGAGGACAATTCGTAGAAAAAATAGTGCTTAAATTTTTATTCGATTAAAATTTTTTAAATAAAAAATTTAATTTTATATTTAAACTTCGAAATTAATAAAGCTCCTCAATCTAATTCCTGTAACTTGAGTGGAATTAGGTTCTCTTGACTAGTGATAGTATTCCACTTTTTCCAGATGGTTATTATTTGACATTTTAATGCCAATTCTTTTGTTTACTTTTGGGTATAGTTAACAGATTGATTTGATTTAGTTGTAGACTTTCCATTGTAGTCAGAGACGCTAAATCGGTGGTTGTTCTGAAATTTTCTCAGGAGCTCCCGGAGTCTCAAAGGGCTGATGCGGTAAGCAGCATGGTTTATGAGGCTAGTGCAAGAATCCGAGACCCGGTTTATGGGTGCGCAGGGGCAATTTGCCAGCTGCAAAAGCAAATTAACGAGCTCCAAGCACAATTAGCCAAAGCTCAAGCTGAAGTAGTCAACATGCAGTTGCAGCAAACAAACCTTGTGGCTTTACTTTGCATGGAGGTGGCACAGTCTCCTCAACCAAGCTCCCAGCAATCCGTCGACGCTTTCATCAGCAGCCCTCAAAGCTACCAGAGCAACCCAATAAGCTTCATGGAAGATAACAACTTAGGGTCACTATGGGAGCCTCTTTGGACATGATTAGTGCTTTAAATACAAATCACTATATAGAAATAGCTGCTTTGCGAGAAATTATAAGGTCCCATGAAACTCTCCTAACTCTAAGCTAATGGCTCCAAAGAAGGAGAAGCTGACGGACATTAGAGTAATAAATTTAACTTGGTAATATAGGTTAAAATGTAAACAAATATATATGGGGGAAATGTAAGTTTAGGATCTAATCACTTTGTTAAAGCTAAGACGAAGTAAATAGGTCTTTTTTCTCCATGTAACTTGCAATGTTTGGGGAGAAAGAGAAATATGTACTCCATTTTTTCCTTCTGAAGTCTATTTTCTTTGCTGATTATTGAAATCTTAACAACTTTTAGGTCACCTACTATATGTTTACTTTATAAATTTGTTGTGTTGCCAAGCCAGCTATATATATATATATATATATATATATGAACAATAGCCAAACAAGAAAGGAGAATGAAATACTAATATTCCAAAATCAAAATTTGTAAAATTCTTGCATTTTAAAAGAGGAAACATGACCTGCAGAGTTAGCTTTTAGCCATCTCTTTTTGTTTGGCTAATCTCTTTTATATAAAGAGATTCTTTCCACTATTCTCTAAGGATTTTTTTTTTCGGCAACACTTAACTACATAACCATTTTCCAGAAATTACGTCATATTTTATGTTAGAAAACGGAGTCTTTAATAAACTCCTATAAGTCAAACCTATGTTAGAATACCTACCCACTTCAATAACCTATGTACTATTAATGTTTTTACAAACTAACGCTAGAATATTTATCAATCAGTATAAATCTATTATGCCCTTAATTTTTGAATCAATTCAATATCATTATCATTTCAATCACAAATATTATTTTAATTTATATTAATGATTTAAATATTATTATTATTGAGCAAATAAATAGATATTTTTTATCCATATATAGAGGTACAAGAATATATGAGAAATCAAACATTAAACGTAATCTCTCTTAAACAATAATAATTATTAAATCAAATTTTGATTATTAAATAGACATTTTTTATTAATGTAAATTTTTACATATATAATTTATGTAAATAATATATTAAATTTAATGATCGAATTAAATAATATATATCATATAAAAATAAATAGATATAAAATTAAATTAATTTTAAGTATAACTACGTAAATCTGTCTTGGCGTTTGTATAATATATATATATATATATATATATATATATATATTCTGCTTTTTATTACCCTCTTCTCTGCCTCTTACCCTTTGTTGGATGTGTCATTAATTCGTAAGCTACAAATATTTGATCACAAGCCTTTTCCTGTAAAATGCAAAATGATGTGACAACAGCAGGCCAGGAAATGGATTTGTCGTGATCCAGATGTCGTGATGCTTCCATACTTCTGATTTTTCCAAATATTTTAACTATTTCTTTGATTAGTAATATCCCATTATAATAAAAAGATAGATCATGAGGTAAAAGAAATGGATGCAATCCTCCAGTTTTTTTTTTTTTTTCAATCTTACGTTTAGCCTCATTTCATTGCATAAATTATACAAACTCAAGACATTTAAATTAAATTCATATATTTTAATAGTCAAATACATATAATATTATTTTAAATCACCGTGGATACATATTCATGTTCGAACAAAATAAATGATTTTTTTTTCTAATAGGGGGAATTACAATTTAAAGAGTTTGTATTGAATGAGGAAGTATAAATGAACATTAAACTCACAAAAATAAAATTTTATAAATGAATAATACTATCAAATCTTTATAAAATGTTAGTGGATAGTGTGGCAATTACAAGTAGACTAAGTATGAATAATTTTTAGTACAATAAACAGTAAAACCTAATCCCTCAAGTTTGGGAATATTCCCTAATAATAAGGTTGCTTTCTAAAAGTCAAGCAAGAGCTTTTATTGGAAGATCAAAATATTTTAAATTCAACATAAATATAAATAATAAAATATTAAATTAATATTAATAAACATAAAATATATTAAAATAAATATTAATATAAATATGTATTGATTTTATTATAAAATATGTTTATGTTTATATCTACTTTTCATATATTTATTATTATTTTAATTTATTTTATATATATTAATATCAAATTTAAATTTAATTATATAAAAATTTACATTAATTTTATAATAAAATAAAAATTTTCAAGTTCATTATAAAATTTTCCATTCAACTAACTATCAAAAGGACTAGAAAGATTTTAAGTACCGACGGAAAGTACGTTAATAGTCGTTTCAAAAAAGCAGTCATTATTAATTGGGAGGTTAAACGCGTTTTAATCATGATTGGATGTTTTTAATCTCTTTTAATTTACCTTTTAACATTCACGTAGAAAATGGACAGTTTGAAAAGGAGATTAATCCTTAATGCTTTTAACCATACGTAAAAGAAGTAACAGCACACGTGCTTATGTTTGATCTTTGATTAACTTTTGTTTCAAAATTAAAGCATGATTTTCTTACCTTAAACGCGGTTTTGGAAGGATTTATAATTCAAATCATGTGCTTCCCACGTGAGTTGATGTTGACCAGGGCTACAATTCTTCATCCTTACCCAACGTGCCATGATTTTCTAAGGTTGGAAGGGGAAACATATTTTGACTAAAAAGTGTGTGTATCCAAAAAGTCAAAGATAATCTAATGAAACCAACAGTTTCCATGTACTACAAATTGAACATTGTCATTGCATGACCGATCATTCATCAATTGCAACAAACCTTTTAACAAGTAAAAAAAAAAAAAAAAAACAGTGTATTGGCATGTTGGATCTCTTGTAAGAATACAGTTCGTTAGACCATTTTCAGATAAAGCATGTGCTTCCAATTGTCATAAATGAAGAAAAGAAATTAATCTACAAAGTATTACTTGTTAGATACTTGTGATCAAAATCCTCATAATTGATATTAAAATTTATTTTCGATTCACAATTAATTTTAATTATTGATTGAAATGATTATGCATTTTAATCTCTAAAATTTTAAAATTTTATAAATTTGAAATTCAAATTTTAACTTTTTTTTTTTAATACAAGGCTTCCATGGTAAAAAATATGTTAATATACATACCCAAGTAATGGGGGATTTCGAAACTCGGCTTCCGCTCGAGTATTCCATGATCATATCAATTTTGAGTTACAACACTAATTTTACGTGATAAAAAAAAGTAAGAATTTATTTCTATTTTTTAAGTGAAATTCAAAATTTTATTTGGATATATATTTGATGTGAGTTATACTAAAAGTTATTGGATATTTATTTGAGTTAGACGGAAGGTTTTTGGATCAAATGATAAACTAAATCCAAGAAAAAAAGAGGATTTAAGAAGACCACAAAAAAATTACTATACAAACGTTTAATTTATGAATCTTAACAGTAATTACGCGTAATATAACTTTTATAAATATGTTACATTTACTATTTTTACGATCTAAGCTGTATTTGCTTATTGAAATTAATTTGCCATCTTTCTTGTTTGTTTTAAACATCAAAGTGCATTTGTAGAGAAAATTCACTGCTCTCTCTAATCATGTTCATTCTTGAGAAGTTCTTGGAAAACAGGTTAACATAAAAATCAAAATTTTTAGATCATCAAAATTTATTATAGTAAATTGGTAACAATAATATTATTTTTTATAAAATGTGGAAACAAAGATCCCTTATAAAAGTCAATTAGAACATTACTTTGATGCCCATAGCCATATATTTTCCCCTAACAAATACCATATGCACTTTCTGATAATCACGTGATGTAATTTGGAGATTAATTATAAGATCATTGCTGCTAAATGCCTAAATTAAAGTTATGGATAAAATCTTCTTAAAGTTGTTGGCAACGAGTCATGGCTTAGTTCATTGGGATAATGCCACATGTATTAATGCGACATTTGATGAAGTCAAAGTTTTCTAAATTCTTGGTGAACCGCCCATCAGCAGAGCATGTAGCTACCTAGCTTTGCTATATAGGACGAAAAATTGGGTAGCTATGGGCGTGGGAGCCCTGCTTCTCGACTGTTCTTTGGAATTTAAAGGTGCATACCAAAAGGGCCATTTGAAGTTTATCGGCAGTAAAGTTTTGAAGGCTATTCTCTAACTTGGCTCCAATCTATTGGTTGAAAGAAACCTTTATGTTGGGATTATCTTGACAGGCAACGACTTTTATTGCCATTAAAGTTGCTAATTTTTATGAGCTGGGGTTGGGACGAGTGTTTATTAATATTTAATTCAAAACATGCACCTAATTGATTAAAAGGGTCAGATTTCAAGTTTAAATATTGCAAAATGAAAATGTCTCTATTAATTTATTTTAAATAAATTTGATGGTATATGGGAATCTTTTCTTTATTTTATCTATTTTATTAATTTTGTTGCGTGTACTAAAGTTTCATTTGGATCGATATATAATGATATATAATGAGGTCATATTTAATAAGATTGAAGATAATAATAACGGTAAAATTAGTTATTATAGTTGTTGTTAAAGAAATAAAATGATGATATTGACCAAACAGAATGATGATGCGTTGTTGGCGCCCTCGCTTCGATGTTCATACCACATGTTGCCAGAAGTTCCGTAAGAAAGAATTATCAAAAGGACGCAGAGGTTGTTCCCTGCGTAAGCACTCCGATGCATAGGTCAGAAGAGAATTTAACAGAGTTTCTGTAGAGAAATAAAGACTTAATTTCATGAATCATACATAACCCCTATATTATACGGATTAATTTCACTTTCAATTACATAGTTATCCACTAATTGAGTATTTTTTACTTTTTTTGGGTCTTGTAGAATAAAAAATATTTAAGGACAATATTGTCTAAACTGCATAATTTATGTCTTTCGCAATACTGGTTCCAAGGCGGTAGATCCGGTTTTTCACATATTTTCTTCGTGCGCCACGTGGTACACTTTTATTTTTTTATTTTTATTATTCTTTTTATCATACACAACAATTGCTTCCCACTCTTTCGCTGGGTATAACATTGCGGAAGAGTACATATATTCTCGTCGTTGTCTCACGTCACATCCTCAAGTAAAACTTTGAAATTAAATTCTTAAGCCAAGTCATGTGTTCAAAATTTCAAATCAAACTCTAACATTAAATTTTCAAGTTTTCCGACTGAGGATATCTGCTTGGTTTTTTATATTTTCTATTCGTCGATTTTATTACTTGCTCCCCAATAGTCGGACAATGTAGCGAAACAATAAATTTAGGTTCCTCTTCTAGGCTTAAAGAATCTGACCTTCGGTCGATTTGTAACATTTTTCCTCTTTTAGGCTCCCAACAAAGTGTTAAACACGCTTTAGTAGCGGTGTCTTTGTAAATCAAGCCTCATATATATTTCGCTTTCTTTCGTAAGTATGACTTATTTCGAGAGAGTAGTTTTTCTTGCACACTTTTCCTTTCAAGTCCTTTGTTTGAGTGCTTAGTTTACCTCGCGCATTTTTCGCTTCAAGCTCTTACACTTTTTCTTCGTGGTTTACCTCGCGCATTTTTCGCTTCATGCCTTTTATATGGGTGCGTGGCTTACCTCGCTCATTTTTCGCTTCAAGCCCTTTATTTGGGTGTGTGGCTTATTAAGCCTTTGCACAGTTTTTTCGTGGCTTACCTCGCGTATTTTTCGCTTCAAGCCTTTTATTTGGGTACGTGGCTTACCTTGCGCATTTTTCGCTTCAAGCCCTTGCACAGTTTCTTCATGGCTTACATCACGCACTTTTCGCTTTAAGCCCTTTGTTTGGGTGCGTGGCTTACCTCGCACATTTTTCGCTTCAAACACTTGCACATTTTCTTCGTGGTTTATCTCGCGCATTTTTCACTTCAAGCCCTTTGTTTGGGTGCGTGGCTTACCTCGCGCTTTTTTCGTTTCAAGCCTTTGCACATTTTCTTCGTGGCTTACATCGCGCACTTTTCGCTTCAAGCCATTGTTTGAGTGCGTGGTTTACCTCGCGCATTTTTCGTTTCAAGCCCTTGCACATTTTCTTCGTGGCTTATCTTGCACATTTTTCGTTTCAAGCCCTTGTTTGAGTGCTTAGCTTACCTCGCGTACTTTTCACTTCAAGCTCTGGCACTTTTCTTTCTTGGCTTGCATCACGCACTTTTTGCTTCAAGCCCTTTGTTTGGGTGCGTGGCTTACCTCGCGTATTTTTCGCGTCAAGCCCTTGCACATTTTCTTCGTGGCTTACCTCGTGCATTTTCGCTTTAAGCCATTGTTTGAGTGCTTAGCTTACCTTGCGCACTTTTCGCTTCAAGCTCTTGCACTTTTTCTTTGTGGCTTACATCACGCACTTTTCACTTCAAGTCATTGTTTGGGTGCGTGGCTTATCTCGGGCATTTTTCGCTTCAAGCCCTTGCACATTTTCCTCGTGGCTTACCTCGCACATTTTTCTATTCAAACCATTGTTTGAGTGCTTAGCTTACCTCACGCATTTTTCGCTTCAAGCTCTTGTACTTTTTCTTCGTGGCTTACATTGTGCACTTTTCTCTTCAAGCCCTTGTTTGGGTGCGTGGCTTACCTCACGCATTTTTCGCTTTAAACTCTTTGTTTGATCAGTCATCTATCAATTATTTGAAAACCTCAACAAGCAATAAAATATCATTATGACATAAATCACAATTCAACAAATAAAATTTTAACTCATAGTTTAGTAACAAGAAATAACATTAAATAAAATAAAGTCTCACTGCCAGTATGGTTTTAAGTGGTTGGTATTCCACGTATTTGTTATCTTCTTGCCTTGTAAGATTTTTAAGATACAGGTGCAGGGCCTGATCATCCTCCTCACTATGTAGGATTCTTCCTGCTTTGCCTTGAACTTCTCATATTCTTTTAAGGTCTTGGTGGGCTACCAGTTATGTACTCTCCACTGAAAATGACATTAATAGCAGCTTTTGTAGGTTCATTGTCTATCTGTTGATTCCTGCGTTCTCCCCTTCTAGCATCATTTCCTCTTTTTTCGTTTCTCCTCATATTTTCTCTGTCATTGTCGCATCTATCACGCAGTCTATTGTCTTCTCGACCACGAGCGGGGTATTGAATCCTTTCATTCCTTCACACATAACGGTCTAACTTCCCTTCTCTAGCCAATTTCTCAAGCTGGTTCATTAGTTCCCAGCATTTCTTAGTTGTATGGCCAAAGGCAGAATGAAAACTACAATAGGACCCAAGATCTCGTCCTAAATTCCTTTCACCTCTCCTAGGGAATTGAAGCATCTCAGTTCTTTCTATTGCTGCTAAGATTGAAACACATGTTTCGACGAACTGTGTGTAATTAACATACTTCAACTTTAGGGCTTTATCTGATCTTTCTGTGTTTTTATCATCAGACTCTCTTTCTCACTTCTTTCCTTCCTTAAAGTCGCATATTGATATCATCTTTATCACCTCTTCTTGATCGACATACTTATTTGCTCTTGAGAACAAGTCCGTAATCGTCTTGGCTGATCCAAAGACAATGATTCTTACCAATTTTTTGACTTTGTCCCTTGTAACATAGCTGTTACAGCTATTCCAGCTTGTAGATTCTACACTTCAAGAGTAGTATTACGAAACCGATCTACATAGTTTTTCAGTGATTCATTATTTCCTTGTCCTTTCTTTTTTTGGCTATGTATCACGAAGGCCTTTGAAAATTCGTTCCTCAATTGATCAAAAAATGAAATAGACCATTCTGGTAAACTGTTGAACCACTTCAGTGCGTGACCGGTTAAAGTTAGGGAGAATGCCCTACACATTATCTCATCTTCCCATCTATACAGTAGCATTAACGTTTCATAATTCTGAATGTGGTTATACGGGTCAGTCTTCCCAGTATATGTCGTTATCTGCGGTATCTTGAATTTTGGAGGCAACGATTTTCCCATGATCATTGTATTGAATGAGACTCTTCTCCTTTCATTTTCTTCAGCCGAAACTAATATTTTTTCTTCCAAGATTTATTCCACCATTTTCTTCATATCTGTAGCATCTTGTGCCATGGGTGTAGGTCAATTTTACACCCTTTCGGTGTTACTTGAATAAGTCTGATCATAGTCAACAACATCTTTTCTCTTATCTCGTAGGTTATGAGTTCGCTTCTGATTAGTTCGAGGTGGTAAGTTTACCATTTCTACTTCAGGGTTTCAAGTCGGATCCATTTTTGAGTTTCTCCTCCAAGTATGGGATCCTGTCATTCCAACACCTCTTATTCCATTATTTGGCGGACCATTTGTGTTTTGGAGCTAAGAATCTTCCGTATCCAAATATCCAGAACCTACCATAGCTGGACTTTCAAGGTTTCCAATACTTTGACGTCTTCGGCCACCAACAATCTCTCGTGTTGAATTTCTTGTACCATGACTCTGTAGTTCTCGCGTCAATGCCATGAGGGTCTTGAGCCGCCAAGCCGTGAGGGTCCCCTGTCGTCAGACCGTGAGGGTCTCGGGCCGACAGGTCGTAAGGGTCTCGTGCCGCCAGGTCGTAAGGGTCTCGCGCCGTCTGGCCATGAGGGTCTCTTGCTGCCAGGCCGTGAAGGTCTCCTACCGCCAGGCCGTGAGGGTCTTGCGCCACGCCTCCAGGGTCTCGAACCATGCCCCAGGGTCTCGCATGCAGTGAGGGTCTCGCGCCATGTCCTCAGGGTTCTGCATGCCGTGAGGGTCTCGCGCCATGCCGTGAGGGTCTCGCTCCATGCCGTCAGGGTCACGCATGCCGTGAGGGTCTCGCATCATATAGTCAAGGTCTTGCATGTCGTGAGGGTCTTGCATGTCGTGAGGGTCTTACGCCATACCGTGAGGGTCTTTGTCGCCAAGGTCTCGCATACCGTGAGGGTCTCGCATGCCGTGAGGGTCCCATGCCACACCGCCAAGGTCCAGCATGCCATGAGCGTCTCGCATGCCGTGAAAGTATTTCGAGCCCACGCTGTGAGGGTTTTGTGCTAAGATGTTGTGAGGGTCTCGCGCGAACATGCCTTCAAGGTCTCGCGCAGCTAGGCCGTTAGGATCTCGTGCAATACTCCTTTCTCCCACCAAGTTTTGGACGGTTGGTGGCAGAATCACTCGCGGAAAGGCATCCCTGAAAAGATCCACCATAGTCCGTAAGGCTTGAATGGTCTCTTTCCCCCTGTTTTTTCATGGTTTTAAATTCTGTCACGGGTATTGCCATCATGTTTGTCTCTCGCTCTCCCTGGACTCCATTACCCAAGTCACTAATTGGAGAGCTCACCGTATCTTCATTCCCATCGTTTTTCATCGCTGTTGAACGTGTCAGTACTATGATTGTAGAGCAAAAAACTTTTATTTCGTTTCCTACAGACGGCGCCTTTTGTTGTTGCCAAACAGAATGATGATGTGTTGCTGACGTCTTCACTTCGATTTTCGTGCCACGTGTTATCAGAAGCTTTGCAAGAAAGAGAATGATCAGAGGGACGCAGGGGTTGTTCCCTGCGTAAGCACTTCAATGCTTAAGTCAGAAAAGAATTTGGTAGAGTTTCTGTAGAGAAAATAGAGACTTGGTTTCATGAATCATACCTGACCCCTATTTATAGGGATTAATTTCACCTTCAATTACGTAGTTATCCACTAATTAAGTATTTTTTATTGTTTTTTGGATCGTGTAGAATAAAAAATATTTAAGGATAAAATTGTCCAAACTGTATAATTTATGTCTCCTACAATACTGTTTTCAAGACGGTAGATCCAGTTTCTCACATGTTTTATTCGTGCGCCACGTGACGCATTCTTCATGCGCCACGTGACGCATTTTTATTTTATTTTATTTATTATTCTTTTATCATACACAACAATAATTAAAAGATTGGATATTGTAATATTATAATTTGCGGTTGGATATGATTTTGATTGCAAACAAGTGCTGATGAAGTTAATTGCAATAAGAAAAGAAAATAATTATTAAAGATATTATATTAAAATTTGTATCTAATAAAATTTATAACATATTTAAAATTTTAATGAATAAATAATTTTTGTAATTATTTATATTTATCATATAATACTTTTATAAATAAATATTTGAAAACATTTTTATGCATATTTTAATATTTACAATTCTATTTAATAAGAACAACATATTATCTTATGATTAAGTAATTTATTTTATATTTTTAATAATAAAAGATATAAAAATATTTCAAAGTCCCCATGTCACACACACCAGCCGATTAGGGACTGGACGTGTTCTGGGGTAAAAACTTTTAACTAAACCGCAGATGCTACTTGCATCGCGTTGCTACTAACTAATGGTTCCTAAGAATTTGTAAAGTATTATATTTTTTAATTACAGTTATACTCATCCGTTTTATAATCTAAAATTAATTTTTTAATTATAATTTTTTTAACAATAATGATTCTAAAATTTAAAATTTGTCTAATTGCTTTGAAATTAAGTTTTTTCACTTCTTTCAATCAACTGTTGGTGTAAAATATTATCATTACAACTCATATTAGTCATACACATGCCTCTCACATTCTCATTTTATACATCATGTTAATCTCAATCGTCTAGCTAGATGGATAAATACTGCACTTACCTAAATTTCTTTAAAAGAATACATTTCTTTTAAATTTACAGTTAAAATCAACAATAGCATTCATAAACTAGTAAGAAATAAACTACTAAATAATTATCACAATAATAAATTAAACTCAATTTTACATTTGATGAGACTCAAACTTGAGACTCAATATCTTAAATATTTATTTATCCACAATTATACGATTTGTTAATAAAATGTTGGACTCTTAGGCTTTACTAAAAAAAAGAAAAGGGTATGATAGGAAAAAAAAAATGTAAATAAAATGGTTGACCTATGAAGTAAAAAAGTAGTTATAAAACTTAAGCATTAGATTAACAATTTTTTTTTTTCATTTTTTTATCAATCAAAACTTTAATTTTAATAACATAATTTAATCTTATAATCTTATGCAGAGAATTTTTTCTTCTTTTTTACCTTATTTAGGTTAAACTGTAACTATGTCAAAAGCTATCATTTTAGCAAATTGATTAATGGAGACTGAGGCTTCATCCTAATGTTCCCTTTCTCCATTGGAGGGGGCAGAGTATCCTTTCTAGTATGAAAACCAACATTTTTTTTATTAGGACCTTCGGTATATAATGATTATATTAGATCCCAATTACTTCGGAGTCGAATTGCTGTTGGATCCCATAAAAAAAAAATTCTCCCAATGTTATTTGCTCCATTAAAAAGACTCGAATTCGTAATATTGCTTTAAAAAAACCAAATTTCTTTTACTCGAACCAACAAGCTTTGGTAATATGAAAACCAACCTTGAACTAATAAAGATGTGCTAGCAATATACAAAATTTTGCCTTTCTTAAATGATTAATTAAAGACAATTTAGAACAAAAGACAATACAATGTCTGCCCGCAACCCGCCCACATGATTCAGACATGTGCACAGCTCCTTAACTTGATCATTTTCTTCCCTGAAATGATAGCCATGGAGCTCTCTTGCCCAATATTCCATTGTAAGCATAAATGACGGCCACATACGAAAGTTTGGCATCCATTGTTAATTATCTCAAATGTCACCATTATCAATCAAATTATAAACTTCTAATTCACCCTACAAAGGCAATATCATATGAAAATTTTGCTGATTTAATGATATATAAAGAACACTACCATTAAGAAATTACCACTACCATTAAGAAATTAATGGCTGTCAATGTAGACTGATTTACATTGTTGACTGTTCTGAAATTAGGTTAAACATAGTTTAAAGGTGCGCGTCAACCACTCAAAACGCTTCAAAAAGATGAAATAAGATAAGACAAAGCCGATACATGACGCCAGGTTTGACATAGGAAAAAAAAAATATAAATACAAGACTATCAAACAGGAATCTGAAAAGAGAAAAGCCAAAGAAGTTGAAGTCAGTAGGTATCTTTTTCATGTTTCAAAAGACTATCTAACCTAAAAAAAGGAAAACAACTACGTGTCCTTTGATCGGTTTCAATGGGAATAACAAACACTCTTCAAACAGTAAAGGAGTAGTAATTATTAAGATGCCGGCAAAACTGCTGGTTTTCATTCTCCTGTAACTTTTGTTTGTTTGCAATAATCTTCGGTCTTCATAAATGCTTTAAGTTGGCTGTGGAAATTCTCAAGCAATTAATATTGTCTGGTCTGGCTTGGTTTGGGAGAGCTAGCGCAGTCTTTTGAACCTCACTGGCTCGTTTCATTCTCACCATAGCCGATATGATCCCACTTGGAGCGACATCTCGTGCGACTAATGATCGATTGCTTGGCCTTTGATTTATAGTGTTGGCAAACAAAAAGAAAAGTTACGTTGTTTTCTAGAGGATGCGTAAAGTCATTTACTGCCACGCATCCATACAATATTGGACCCATGCACACGGCGCGTTTTAGAGCTTTTTTAACGCGGAAAAATTAATCATTAGGTCGTGTATGTTTATGATGATTTGCTGGGTGTGTTTGATGGATCTTAGTTTGGTTAAAGAGTTTATATCCCAATCTCAATCACACAATTAAATTAGGTAATACATATCACTTCATTTCTTTTTAATTTATTTAAATTATAAAGAATTAATTATGATGCCTTGCATGTCAACAAAATGAATTAAATTGGCTAAACTTATATATGTAAAAACGCATATAAACAATTGGACGTGAGTCTTAAAAAATGGCTAAATTTAACATTAAAGTGTACACATTTGTGTCATTTCAAGAGAAAAGTCATGCATGATATGCCAAAACTTTCACACTACAATATTTTGGACATATTTCTATATATTCACACACATATACTTAATTAATAACATGTATATAGCAATTAGATATTTAAAAATTATCGAAGACACACTTATCTTACCAGGATTTTTGTAATATTCTTAGGTTCATTAAGCTTAATTTAAATTTGGGTCCAAAATAAAATTTATTTTTATGCTATTGCATTTGAAAGTTGATAATTGAATTCGAGAATTATTTTGGATTTATTTGATATTTTTAAAAATGTTAATTGGGGATATGGTTAAATTTGAATTATATGTTTTTGGACCTTAAAACACTATTGGGACTTTAGATGAGTTTTGGGGTTTGAGTTATATCTTGGACCTCAAAAATTGGTTTGGGTCTAGGAACTTATAGTCAAAATTTACTTTTTGGTGAAACATAGTCAAATTTAAGTTATCTTTTTTTAAAAACTTAGTTTGAAGAAAAAAATAATAGTGATTCTTTAATTTATATTTAACAATCTAATTTTATAATTTAAATGTTATGACAATTAATATAACATTTGTCGTGACCTACACCACACATTAATACTCATTGTATTTTTTATAATATAATTATATATTTAATTAACAAAATAAACCAATAAAGTGTATATTATCCAATGTGAGTTATTTTTAAACTTAATTTGTTCTATTTAAAATTAAATTAATATAAATTTTATTATTTTTAATATTAATGTAAATTAAATTTATATATGAAGATAAATAAACTCAATGTATATTTTTAATTTATCGTTAATTAAAAATTAGAATTTTATAGATAAAGCAATTCAATGTAAACTTTAACTTTTTATTTATTGATAAGATATATCTATTTAACAAAATATTTTTTAGAAATTAAGATTTTTACTTATAAATTAGATATATCTTATCAATAAATAAAAAACACTTACAATGATATTTTCGTCAATTATTCATGCTTGTATATATTATATATATTATAGATTATAGAGTAATTTATTGATCAGTAAGAATAGAGAATCTTTGACTGTCACATTCGAGAAAAGAAGGCTGTAGAAAGTAGTTATTTGCTCTTTCTACATTCTTTAATTTGCTTTGAAGGAAGTTAATTGTTCGATGGGTAGATAATATATTATAATAATATTATTTTTCTATTCTTAATCGAAGAATTAAGTTTTGGAAGAATTGGGCTCTTATTCTTAATACTATAATTATGTATAGTAAAAGAAAATGCCGTTTCCTTCAAAATTGGCTGTAACAATTGTTTATGCTTTTATTGCATGCATTTTCAAACCTAAGAGCGCCAAATTTGAAAACCAAACTCATGAAGCTACCAATTTATTTTGGAAAAAACTTATCATAAAGATTTTTGTACTGAAAGTCTTAATTTGTGATTGATAACAAGAAATTCTTTAGTAATGTTGATTTTATTGTAAAGTCATTCTATTAATTTTATATTTATTTAACGCTTATTTTATTCATCTTTATGGATTTATACTAATTTACAGTAAAATTATATTATACTTATTGACATTAAATTTAAATTTATTTTTTTGTATTTATATTTATTTTTATATATTTATACTTATTATCATATCTTTACGTCTATTAATACTAAATTTACGTTAATTTTATGTGTTAACATTTATTAACATGTGATTATGTCTATTAACTCTAATTTATACTAATTTTATTTTATTTTTACGATACTTCTAATATAAAAATAAACGTAAATGAATATAAAATAGATTAACCTTACATTAAAATCGATTTTACCATAAAATTTCCTGTAAACGTAAACCTAATGTGTTGATTTAAGTCCATACTGATAAGCTTAATTAATTTGGCTGCATGATACTCCTTTATTATTTATGCGAACTGCTTTGCCGTTGGTTTGGTATGGATGTTGCCACTGCATGCGTCGCCTACTAATACTATACCAAGAAAATAAGACAACTATCAAACCTGCAAACAAAGACAATCAATTAAGTTTTCAAAAATAAAAGCAACAATACCTACCAAATCAAATATGAAGAAAGAATGTTGTTAGAGGCCTTTCTATGCAAGAGTTATAGAAGAGACTTGGATTTTATCATTTGAGCATGAAATAACCACTGATTATTGAATTAAATGTTTGAGGACAGAGCATTTTATTTTTGAATTTGATATTTTAGGTTCCTTTACAATCCATATGTTGTAACACCATTTTTTTTTAATTATTGAAATTGTAACTACAACTTACAGCAGGCTTTGATTGTGTTTGGATGGAGACAAATTTGGGAATTGGATGAAAGAAGAAATTACCTTTCTACCGTTATTTTTAATTTTTTTTTATTTTTAAAATTATCTTTTCTAAATGGTTAATTTCTTTTTTATCGAAACTAATCTCATCGTCAATCTAAATTAATCTTTTATGAGTCTGATAAGTTATAATTAATTGTATTACATTGATCAATTTTAAACTGTTATTCTAATATATTATGAATAGATAACGATTATTTCATTCCCGAAACAATACTCCAAAACTACCCAACATATTAAAATAAATATATATTGCCAATATCTTCTTGACCTAATTGTTAAAAAAGATTGTCATATATTATAAAATTTGAATTCAATTTCTATAAATATCACTGTTATCTCAATTATCGATATCTCAAAACTCATCAATAAATTTATAATTATTCAACTTTGAATATGTAATCAAATAGTTGAATCCATATTTCAAATTATATTAAAAATACTTGAATTTGACTCATTTAACTATCAATAACGTCCCAATCGCAACTCAAGTACTTCATCATCATGCTAACTTTTTCAAACCAAGATCAAATTAGAGAAGGCAGCTTGATACTAGAGTCGAGTCTGGAGTTCAAAATTTCAAATTAATCAATTATTGATTCTGATTTTTCAATTGAAGGGAAAGTTTGGTCTCAACCTCGACCCGCAGATATAGAACAAGTCTGAGATCTTCAGAATAGTCAAGTAGGATGTCTAAAAGAATACTGACATGTCCTAATCGATTGAATATTTAATACAAAATCTTGAAATTAGGTGATCTGAGTTAGAAATCCTACACAAATGGACACGAATATTTGTTGAACTGACTCATGAATTTGATGTAATCCAATGAAGACAAGACTTTTCTCACTTTGAAAGCTAGGGTTGCTTACTCCTAGCGGTTAGCTTTGTCTTCCACCAGGCACCTTGTTGGAAAGGTTGAAGCTGCCTGTCTGCCAATCAGATAGATTGCTTCCTTTGATATTTAGGCACTGTTTAATGGAGTTTTCGATAAAAACATCCGTTAAAAACGCCATTAGCGTCATTAATTTATTTGTTTTGTTTCATTTTTCTTTTAGTTTTGTTTGGAGGGTCTTTGGAAACTTCTTGGTCTTTACGTGTTCTTGATAAGCAAGACAGTCGTGTATCAATATTCCATTGGAAGAATATTGTACTCGGGAATATAGGATGATGAAGAATATATAGCACATTAATTTGAACCGATAACACCCTAGAGGTTTCTATAAAATCATAAATTCAAGTCTTGTTGCATGATGACTTTCATTTACTTGAATAAGGTAAATTATAGTCGTGATATTTAATCGGTGGAAAACAACGGGAAAATAATATAATGAAAAAAGAAAAAGAAAAAATTAAAAATATTTTTATAAAATTAATGTAAATAAATATTTTTTATATCTTTTTATAATTTTTTTACAAAATTAATTTAAATTATAATATAAATTATTATTTATTTTATTTAGAAAGAAGAAAAAAGGAAAAAGAAAAACATTAAAAGCATTTTTAATAAAATTAATTTAAATTATAATACTTTTCTTAAAAAAATTATTTCCCTTTTAGTAAATTAATTATTTTTATAAATTATTTCATTTTTACAAAATTAATTTAACTTATACTATAGAAAGTATTATTTAATTTTCTTTTTTAAATAAAAAATGTTTTCAGGAAAAGTCCACATCTACTTTACACATCAAAGACACGTCAACAGCTAATTGATAGCACATTTTAGACTCATAACATAGTTGAAATTTAACATTAGATTAATATCTTAGATATTTTCAATGAAATTTTTTTTATTTCATAGGTAGAATTAGGATAATAATGGATTTTTTATTTAATTTAATTTTTAATATTTAAAATATATAAATTATCATACTAATTTTATTTATAGAGTTAAAAAACTTCACTAATAACATATAAAATAATTATCCTTTAACGTATCACTAAAAAATGATGATTTAGACAATAGGAAGACAAATAAGTTATGACTCTTGATAATTAAGAATAGCAAATTACTTTTGAGTCGTTTCAAATTTTGCACATATGTAATTTATTCAAAAATATTTGCCCTAATTTGAGATAATAAGATCCTAAAAAAGTTTACAATTTTTTTATTTAAGTCTCATCATGTGATCTTTTTCATCAAGTATATTATTTCATTTGTTGATTCTTGCGTTGTTTATTAGTTTCTTTTTCTGGATTTTGTAAATTGTATTTGACTATCAATATAATAATTTTTAAGGGTGTTTAAATTTCTCTTTTAACTGAATTAGTCATACGAAAATTTAATTTAATTAATAGGTCGTTATCAAAGTATATTTGTCAATTAATGAAAATAATTTAGAATGAAATTTAATTTTTGATTAATTAACCGAATTAATTGAAATTTTAATCAAAATATAAGAATATCCAAAAATAAAATTAAAATATATTAAAACTGAAGATATTTTTAATATTTGATATTTAGATGATATTTTAAATTTAATATTGTTAGAGTTTTTAACTTAATACTTAGATATTGAATATTTTATCGGATGATAGTATTTAATTTGTTTAAAATATCAAAAATTAATAATAATTAAGACTTGACCTTATGTTTGTTATTACTTTTAAGAGAGACTAGGTTTAAAATTTGATTTTTCATTCCTTTTACCTTCTATGAATTAAAAAAAATTAATATATTAACTTAAATTATTTTATTATTTCAGTTAATTAACTGCAATTACTTTGGAACAATTAATTTCAAAATTAAAAATTTTGATTCAGTTAATGAAAAAATAAATTAATTCTATTAAATTTTGTTTTCACCCATTCAGCCCGAAATTAATTTGGTCGAATGAACACCATAATAATTTTCATATAATTTTATTTAAAACAAAATCATTGGTTTGAAACTTTCAACTATAGGACAATGGATTAGAGCTTGGACTGGGAAAATAATTACAAAACTTGATCAAATCAACAATTAATCAAATGGTGTCGATCAATGAGACAATGACCGGACTACCAATCCAATTTGAATTCCAATTAGGAAAATGATTTACTTAGTTAGATTAAACCATGGGTTAATGTCCCAATTCTCTTCACAAATCAAAGATCCAGCCATTTCTAATAGTCATTGATGTAAAATTTCAAATATTTAAATAATAATAGTGCTTATAATATAATTATCGCTAGCATATTACCTATTTGTAATGATCATGCCGACTCGAGTTTTAAAATGAATTATCGTCATATATTCCTAAGAGATCACTATATAATCACTAGTTTTGAAAGGTTATAAATTATGTATTAAATAAAATCAGTCAAATTAAATAACATCATGAATATATTCTTATTTATTGTGATTATGTGACGTCACACATTAAAATTTTATAACAATTCTCCATTCAAATTTATTATCGTTATTTCATTGTCAATGCAATTTTACAACACTTAGCATAAAAAAGACCTTACTCGAAATTGTTTATGTTTAATAATATGATCTCTTTTTTTTCTTTTTCTTTTTTACATTCATATTTCATAACTCAATAAATAGATAAGTACCATTTTAACTTTTTAAAAAAAAGATAATTATATTTTTACATTTATACCATTATATAAAAAAAAAACCCTACCTATTAAGCTATGGATATTTAGGTAGTTCTCTATGACATCACATCACTTGTAAATGTTAAGAAAGAATAAACCATCTGATTTAAGAATAATTTATTATAAATTTTACAGCGGAATATATTTTAACAATTAACAGTTTCATATAATGAGTACGTGAACTTTGATGAACCAGATTTTTTGTCATGCGGAGTTTGGAAACAAATTACTATATATTTTATATGCAAATTAAAAATAAAATATTTCATGATCTTATCCAATAAAAAAGAACAGAAAAAATTGCACCTTAGATAGATGAAAACTTAAAAATCCTTGCTTCTACTAACAGAGGAGACGAAGTTCTTGTCAATAACAAAGTATAGACAGCAAAACTTATACACATCCTATTTTGTCCTTATCTGAAAGGGGTTTAAATTATAAATTTTATTTAGGATCATTTTAGAATTAAGTTTAATTGTAGAAATAATTTTAAATTTAAGATTAATTTTAATTTTAAGATAATTTTCAAATTAGATTAGGATTAGTTTAAAGATAGTCTAAAATACTTAATTAGTTTAGCATTTATCAAATAATTAATAATAAAATTGAAATATTCAAGTTCACTCGATTTTTTCAAAGATCATATTAATCTGAAATTAAAATTTTATTGATGGATAAATCTAAAAAGATATTAAATAAAATCAATCGAAAAAAATCATAATGAAATAAAAAATTAAACTTCATTGTTTATAAAAAGAGTATGAGAGAAATCAGACGGATCTTCTAGACATCGTCAACATTGATTATTGGCCAATCTCATCACCTCTTCACAGCCACTATCATCTTCACAGCACGTCGTCTTCAATCCAACTGATTGCACACCACTCGTGTATTGAGCCATCATCTTCACTGCAATCTCTACATGCTGCCAAGTCCCTTTCTCCAAGCAGCCTACGTTATTGTTTCATGTCCCCACGCTGCATTGCACCATCATCCTCAAGCTTGGATACCAAAATTCTTGCATCGAGTCACCATCCGAGCATCATGTTACTGCTCTTGCACATCGCCTGCATCGTCCCTATTATACTGCCCCTACTGTGAAGGGCATGGGGTGAACCCTTGGAGTGAAGGGTTCGCTGCGCTACTGCATGCATCGCCCTGCATTTCTACACAGCTATCATCCTCTGCATCAACTCCAAATTGTTATCAGCATTTTCCCTCTATCGCCATTCCTATACTACATTTCAACTACATCAAGCTCCATCTCACCTGCTGCCCTTGCTCATCATCTTTAATCCATGCACCAAGCTGCGACCTAAAAGATGTCTCAGTTCTATTAAGGGTAAGAATCAAAGGTTACCAAATTTAACAAAGGATGATAATAATTTTGATTCTTAATCCTATTTATGAGATTGCGTTTCTTTTAAATGCTCATTGAGATTTTATTCTTGTAGAGTAAATCAAGTAGATTTTTGTCAGGACCCCAGTTTCAATCCTTGACTTTAACCAAAAACCACAATAAATTTTTCGCATTTTAACTTACCTTTCCTCTCTTCACTGGTTGGGCTGTGATTCGATGTCAGAGTCTTCACTTACTATAATATCCATTCTCATACATACATGTCAATATATTAATTCTGACTGTAGGTGCTTTTATTATACATGTAAGACTATATAAAATCTAATATAAATACATTCCCCATAATATATAACGTATACATCACTGTGCTGTTTCTATGTTTAGATACACAACTGTACATAATAAGTATACCTGACGAATCGATAGGAACTAGCAGTGGACTCTGGGACATTCTCCCACGATAACTCTCGATCTACTGACGCTCTGTAGAGAGATGTAAAGAAAGGGGGGTGAGCATAACGCGCTCAGTAAGGAAATCAGGCAAGCAAGTAGATATCCACACTATCTACTCAAAATAGTGCTATGCCTTGAAAACATTTATTTCCTTACTCACTTTAAAAGCATGTCTTGAAATATATTATATATGTACTTGTACAGAATAAATCCCATGTACAGAAATCATGCTTTATTTCTCAAAAGTAGGCATGCAGTGCAACACAATGCATTTATATATAAATCATGCCTTTATGTAAATCATGCCATGTATATTTAAATCACATATAAAAATGGCATCAAATGATTCACAACACAAATCGGATTCCGACCCATCCCTCAGGTCTGTCCGTAGTTTAAATCAGTAAATCAACCAATGTGATATATCATGTAAGACTCTGTGGTACATGTAAATAGTATCCTGGATTATGATCATATCCGATGTGATCCCAAGCAACACAGTACTAGGTGTGCGGGGCATCACCGCTGTAACGGGAGGGGGGTCAGTCCATCACAACCGCCAGCTATATCCTCCTCAACTCCATAACAACACACGGTACAGCGTACACCTCGTGCCACTCAGACACGGTACAAAGTACACCCGTGGACCCGTTCTCACGGCCAGAGTGCCTACTATAGGACTTAGCTCTCACACCCGTGGAACATATCAACATCAAAGTCAGGGTGCCTAACAGAGGTCTTAGCCCTCGCGCCTGTGGAAATATCATACCACGTCTATACCAACCTCATGCGGATATCCTCTCTAGCTATGACACACAGTCACGCAAGGTCTCAGGCATGGGTTTCAACATGTATTACATATCACATACAGTGTGCGTTTTGAGTACGACTCACAGTCGTTACTCCGCTCAAACACTGTTTCACATCATAAAACTCAACTCTAGTGCGAGCACTCTCAAGCAACTAGGTCAATGCATAGTTTATGTATTAAATCAAGTACGAGCAATAGCTCCCAGTACTATGCTATGCACAATATCAAAATCAAGTACGAGCAATAGCTCCCAGTACTATGCCATGTATAAACCATGAAGAATCGAGTACGAGCCACGCTCTAGCACTCTGTCATGCATATATTATTCAAAGCTGAGTACGAGTAAAACTCCAGTACTCTATCATGCATGTCATGAAAATCTAGTGCGTATCAAATCTAGCACTAATATTATGTGGAAAAACACATGAATCCCAGTACGAGCTGTGCTCTAGCACGATTCATTCTCACATAATATAATAGATGGCTATTTAAAAAGGGATTGTTTATAAAACATCAAAATCAGCACTCAAAGTGTGCTTAAGTCATATCAACCTTAAAATCATTAGCCCATCTATTTATTTTCATGCTAATAACAATTAAACACTCACAATAGCATTTTCCATGCTTTTTGCAACTTCTCACAAAAGTTGACTTTTTGACTAACTAGGGGCAAAATCGTAATTTACCACTATCGGGTCGCAATAATTATTATTCACTTTCTCTGACCCTCAGAGTTTTTAAGTGAATGCAGAAGCAGTTGAAAATACGTGCAGGTATCTCTAACTACTCGCAAAAGTCCCTTACCTCGGATCACGTCTCGTGATCTCACTTCCTCGGTGCTGCTAAATCCCGCAGTCCGATAAGCTCTCGATGTAAACTCCGGATCTGTAAATAACCATTCCTCAGGTTAATTATCATTTTCCTACTGTATTTCACATTAATACAGTTTAATTTCCCTTAATGGGCCTTAAAAATCCTTAATGGGCTTAACTAGGCCTTAAGTCCATTTTCATTTTACTATTCACTTTTGTTGGGCCTATTGGGCTTGTGGGGCCCACCAACTCTTATTGGGCTTGTCTTAGGCCCATTACACCCTATTGGGCCTAAAAATATTGGGCTTGGCCCATTGGGCCTCTCGGCCACATGCCTTGGCCGAGAGCTTAGCCATTCTCGGTTTCCACCATGGCATGCCATACATGCCTATTTTCTAGCCATTTCCACTTAGGCATTTTCACAAACACTTGGTAGGCAACATTACCAATCATCCTATAGTTCATTTAGGCATTTTATCAAACACCTTGGTTGCCAACAATTTACATGTATTAATTAATCAATTTGATTAATTCTAATTATACCATTAACATTAATACATGTGTACTAATCCATTTATGTCTTAAAATCAAATTGACATATTTCAATATCCCATTGATTACTCTCGGCCTAACCCTCTTCATGGTGATTTAATATGTTTCAATGCTTAAAACATATATCAACATACTTGAAATCATTCATACATTAACATATATGAAATTGGAAATTAGAAAATATACCAATTGTAGTGTTCTCCTTTTGGCCGAATCTTTGGAGGCTCTCGGTTTGCTCTCTATGGCTCCTTGATAGCCAATTCCAACATATGTTAATCTCCTTTCAATTTGGAACAACTTCCATGAAGAATGCAAGTTCCAAATATGACTAATTCCTAGTGATTTCTAGTGAGAGAAAGCTTGAATGGTTATGTTTCAATGGTGTTCTTCTCTAGCCGGAAATGAGTGATGAAGAAGACAATGGTGTGGCTGCATTTATAAGCCACTTACTTAGCCATTAAGCCTTACTTTTCAGCCACTATGCTTGACTTTCCAAATCTGAACCATGAGTCACCTTATGAGTCACCTTATGAGTCATAGTTAACATTAACTATAGTTAGATATTTATCTCATGGGCTTTTCCAATTGGGCTTCTCGGTTTGGGCTTTCCTAATGGGCTTTCGTGCTGAAATTTTTACTATACCTCGGGCCTTTTGTTGTCTCAAAATTTGGCCGATTAATTGATCCAACAATTCCGTCTAAAGGACCTAACATTTTCGATATACATTTAGTATACCTTAATGGGCTTTAATATTTTCACCTTAGGCCCATTACGTTTTTAACCATTAAATTTATTCCGGAATCCTTCCGAATAAATTTTCCTTACTTCCGGGGATGATTATCTTGTATTCTGGCCAAGAATAGTTTTCCCCAAATTTTTCTCCACACTTAGGTTAATTTCAAACCTTGATTAGTCAACTATGGTAAAAGTCCACTTTTTTAACTATAGTTGACTTTTTCCTTAACCATTGACTAAGTTGACTTTTTCTTAAATTTTCGAAAGTGTTATATATCATGTCTTACACTCTCGTCTTTATATTCCAACCGCTCTCGGTGGATAATTTCACCCGAAACTCCTTTTCTCGCCGAAAAGGTCCATTTTACCCTTTTTAGCTTTTATTCTCGTTTTGTATGTTCGGGTCTAAATCAAGCTGACTTTCCTTCATGAGCTCTCTACGCTCTTTTATTTTAAGTTCTTATTTTCAGTCAGAATGATTTAGAATGACTCGGTTTAGCCTGTGATACTCATTGCTCACATTAGGCATTTTATGTAGCTTTAGCGTGTTAATTCATTTCATTAACACTTTAAATCTAGTAAATACTCTTCTTATGATTCAACCATAATTACATAGTGTTTATACATAGGAATCATAAGGAAATAAGCTACAAAAAATCCGGGTCTGACAATCCTCCCCCACTCAGAAAATTTGGTCCTCCAAATTAGAACCAAGTCAGTCCTCAAATAGGTGAGGGTACTTCTCTCGCATCAGACTCTCTAGCTCCCAAGTAGCTTCCTCTGAAGTATGATGCTGCCAGAGAATCTTCACTAATCCGATGGTCTTCGATCTCAATACCTTCTCCTTCCTATCCAATATCCGAATCGGTCTCTCTACATATGACAAGTCCTCTCGGAGCTCCAAAGGCTCATAACTAATCACATGTGACGGATCCGGGTGATATTTCCGAAGCATCGATATGTGAAAGACGTTGTGGACACCTGATAAGTCCGGTGGCAATGCCAACCTATATGCCTTATCTCCCACTCGATCAAGTATCTCAAAGGGTCCAATGTAGCGAGGATTTAGTTTCCCTCTCTTCCCAAATCTCGCTATGCCCTTGGAAGGAGAAACTCTCAAAAACATGGATTCACCAACTGCAAACTCTAGTGGCCTACGTCTCCTGTCAGCGTAACTCTTCTGTCTGCTCTGAGCTGTCCTCAGTCTCTCTACTATCAAGGGGACATCCTCAGATGCTTGCATAACCAAGTCAGGAGCGAAAATCATACGGTCACCCACTTCTTCCCATCCAATGGGGGAACGACATCTACGGCCATACAAAGCCTCATACGGTGCCATCCCGATACTCGAATGATGACTGTTGTTGTAGGCGAACTCGGCTAGTGGCAGGTGGTCATCCCAGGAGCCTCGATAGTCTAGCACACATGCTCTCAACATGTCCTTCAGAGTCTGTATAGTCCTCTCTGACTGACCATCTGTCTGAGGATGGAAAGCGGTGCTCAAATTCAACTGGGTTCCCATGGCTTCCTGAAAATGTCCCCAAAAGTGGGATGTGAAGCGGGAATCCCTATCAGAGACTATGCTCACTGGTACACCGTGTAACCTCACTACCTCGCGTACATACAGTTCTGCTAATGAACTCAGAGTATCGGTAGCTCTCATAGCTAGGAAGTGGGCTGACTTCGTCAGTCTATCAACGATCACTCATATAGCATCGTGATTCCTGCGGGTCCTCGGTAAACCCATCACGAAATCCATGGTGATATGCTCCCATTTCCATGTCGGTATAGGTAGAGGCTGCAACAATCCTGCAGGTTTCTGATGCTCTACCTTCACCTGCTGACATACGAGACACTTTGCCACGAAGTCTGCTACATCTCTCTTCATACCCGACCACCAGTATACCCTCTGGAGGTTCTGATACATCTTGTTACTCCCCGGATGCAACGTATACCTCGACGAATGAGCTTCCGTCAATATCAATCTCCTGAGTCCTGGATCCTCGGGAACACACAATCTGCCTCTGAACCTCAGTAGTCCATCAGAACTCAACTCAAAATCAGTCACGGTGCCCTTCTGCATCTGACTACTCACATCCATACAAAATGGATCAGTCTGCTGAGCCACTCTAATCCTGTCCAACAGGTCCGGCTCCAAGCATAGCCTGTATCCATGTCAGAAGGCACGACTCCCAAACTGAGGCTAGCAAACTGCTCTAGCAAATCATGTTCCCTAACCATCATATACGATACCATCCCCAGGCTCTTCCTGCTCAAGGCATCGGCTACAACATTAGCCTTACCCGGGTGATAAAGTATCTCACAATCGTAGTCCTTCAGAAGCTCTAGCCATCTTCTCTGTCTCATGTTCAGCTCCTTCTGCGAGAACAGATACTTGAGGCTCTTGTGGTCGGTAAATATCTGGAACTTCTCACCATACAAGTAGTGGCGCCATACCTTCAACGCAAACACTACTGCTGCTAGTTCCAAATCATGGGTCGGATAGTTCTTCTCATGATCCTTCAGCTGTCTGGATCCATAAGCAACTACCTTCCCGTCCTGCATCAATACGCAGCCCAGTCCCTGATGCGAAGCATCAGTATATACTGCAAATCCTCCTGAGCTAGTAGGGATAGTGAGAATCGGAGCGGTGGTCAATCGACGCTTCAACTCCTCAAAGCTCTTCTCACAATCCCCGTTCCATATGAACGGTGCACTCTTCCGAGTAAGACGTGTCAACGGAGCAGCCAACTTCGAAAATCCCTCGACGAATCTCCGATAGTATCCTGCTAAACCCAGAAAACTCCTGATCTCGGTGACTATCTTTGGCTGTTCCCACTGAACTACAGCCTTTATCTTAGATGGATCAACTGATACACCATCTCTCGATATGACATGTCCCAAAAACGAGATCTGTGACAACCAAAAGTCACACTTGCTGAGCTTAGCATATAACTCATGCTCCCGTAACGTCTGCAGCACGATCCTGAGGTGCTCCTCATACTCCTCCTTGGATCTCGAATACACCAATATGTCATCGATGAAGACGATAACAAACTGGTCCAAGTATGGCTTGAACACATCGTTCATCAAAGCCATGAAAGCAGCTGGAGCATTCGTCAATCCGAATGGCATGACCAAGAACTCATAATGGCCATATCGGGTACAAAATGCTGTCTTGGGTACATCTCCACTCCGAACCTTCAGCTGATGATACCCAGACCTTAGGTCAATCTTGGAAAAGACCTGTGCTCCCTGTAGCTGATCTAGCAAGTCGTCAATGCGTGGAAGGGGGTACCTATTCTTGATGGTGGCCTTATTCAACAATCGGTAGTCTATACACAATCGGAGGCTCCCATCCTTCTTCCTCACAAACAAAACCGGTGCTCCCCAAGGTGAAACACTTGGTCGTACAAAACCCCTATCCAACAGCTCCTGTAACTGTCTCTTGAGCTCCTCCAGCTCAACTAAGGCCATGCGATAAGGTGGTCTCGAAATAGGCTCCGTACCAGGTACCAAATCTATACAGAACTCCATCTCTCTGTCTGGTGGTAACCCTGGCAATTCATCCGGGAAAACATCTGGGTACTCACTGACCACAGTGATATCTGTCAACTCCGGATGTGCCTTATCCATATCTACCACGTACGCAATGAAACCTTGATATGTTGAAGGTTTTCTAAATCAGAAATCATGTAATAATCATATCTACTCCTTTCATTTATCTTTATTAAACTTTACAACATATCTAGTAGGGTTAGGAAACATAACTGTCTTAGCGTAACAGTCTAAAACAGCATGGTTTGCAGATAGCCAATCCATTCCTAATATTATATCAAAGTCACTCATACTTAGTAATATTAGATTGACTGTCATCTCATTATCCCCTACTCTCAACTTGCAGTCATTATATACATATTCTACAACTTGACTACTATTCATAGGCGTACTGATTAACATCATCATACATAAACGTGTATGCTCTACATGTCTCTCTAATTTACATGCAAATGAAGGCGATACAAAAGAATGCGTGGCACCAGGATCAATTAAAACATATGCTTCAATATCATAAATCAGGATGTTACCTCGAATCACATCCGATGGAGCATCAGCTGTCCCCTGGTCCAAAGCATGTACTCGCCCTTGACCCATCACTTGTTTCCCCTTCTCCTCTGCCGTGGCTCTACCTCTCTGAGCAGACGTACCAGCTGGGGTTCTATCAAACTCCCTACCCCTCTGTGGTGCAGTCGCATACGGCAATGGGCAATCTCTAACCAAATGCCCCTGTTTCCCACATCGAAAACATACTATAGCACCCTGTGAACACGGCCTATCTCCATGGAATCTGCCGCATCTTCTGCACTGATCTGCAGCAGGTCTCGGTCCTCCTATCATAATGCCCTTCGCTGGGGCTGCAGTCGGATAAGCAGGAGATCTAGCATATCTATCTCGTGTCCCCTCTATCCGTGATCTCTTACCGAAGGTTTTCTTTCCCCCTCGATAACTAAAATCTCTAGCCGGCCTCTTCTTCTGCAAGTCTTGGCTACGATTAAACTTCCCAAACTCGGAAGCATTCCTCTCGTAGTCCTGCTCACATAGTTGCGCCCTGTGCACTGCCTCCTCATAGGTCACTATGTCAACTTGGACCGTAGTACCGGTCTCAACCCGTCGATAAATCTGTGGACCTTCCTAGTCTCACTATACATAGTATCCGGGTCGTATCTCCCAAGGGATAGGAATCGAGTCTCATACTCGTCCACCGATAAACTCCCCTGGTTGAGTCTCAAAAACTCTGCCTGTAACTTTCGCTGTGCGGTGTCAGGAATAAACTGCCTCCTAAAGGCCTCCCGAAATATATCCCAAGTGATATCTGTGTGTCGGGATCTCAATATAGGTCTGGTGGACTTCCACCAATGCTCTGCAGCTCCCTTCAGTAGGAACGCAGCAAACGCGACCATCTCCGAGGTCGTACACTCGAAGTATCCATAGAGCTTCTCTAGCTCTGCCAACCACTCCTCCGCAGCCACGGGGTTCTTGACCCCACTAAATGATGGAGGTCTAAACTTCTGGAACTCCCTCAACCGATGCAAGTCACATCCATATCCTAATCCACTACCACCCGAAACCGGTGGGGGTGTAGGAGTATCTACAGTCCTCTGTGCATCAGCTGTCTGCGTAGGTGTATCAGGGGCAACTGCCTCTCCAGTAGCAGCTCCTGCCTCCTGTCTCTGCCTACCTGGCATCGTCTGTGCCAGTATCTCTATAATAGTCTCGAGACCACGCTCTAATCTCGTGAAACGCGTCTCGGCACAATGGGTGCCTCAGTAGCACCTGCAGTCTCATGCGTAGGTAATGGCCTGGCAGCGGCTCGTCCCTCGGGTCTCTCTCCCCGGCCTCGAGCCCTACCTCTCATACCTCTACCACTACGCGTATTTGCCATTTAGGCAAAGTTCCTGCATTCATAATAATGAATTAGTCCATCTCCTATCCAGTATACACAGTTATATCTAAACACAGCACAGTACTATGGGGATGTACACTTTCCTATTTTTCTAACACCGACTCACATCAGACTAACCTCTGCTCTGATACCATCCTGTCAGGACCCCAGTTTCAATCCTTGACTTTAACCAAAAACCACAATAAATTTTTCGCATTTTAACTTACCTTTCCTCTCTTCACTGGTTGGGCTGTGATTCGATGTCAGAGTCTTCACTTACCATAATATCCATTCTCATACATACATGTCAATATATTAATTCTGACTGTAGGTGCTTTTATTATACATGTAAGATTATATAAAATCTAATATAAATACATTCCCCATAATATATAACGTATACATCACTGTGCTGTTTCTATGTTTAGATACACAACTGTACATAATAAGTATACCTGACGAATCGATAGGAACTAGCAGTGGACTCTGGGACATTCTCCCACGATAACTCTCGATCTACTGACGCTCTGTAGAGAGATGTAAAGAAAGGGGGGTGAGCATAACGCGCTCAGTAAGGAAATCAGGCAAGCAAGTAGATATCCACACTATCTACTCAAAATAGTGCTATGCCTTGAAAACATTTATTTCCTTACTCACTTTAAAAGCATGTCTTGAAATATATTATATATGTACTTGTACAGAATAAATCCCATGTACAGAAATCATGCTTTATTTCTCAAAAGTAGGCATGCAGTGCAACACAATGCATTTATATATAAATCATGCCTTTATGTAAATCATGCCATGTATATTTAAATCACATATAAATATGGCATCAAATGATTCACAACACAAATCGGATTTCGACCCATCCCTCAGGTCTGTCCGTAGTTTAAATCAGTAAATCAACCAATGTGATATATCATGTAAGACTCTGTGGTACATGTAAATAGTATCCTGGATTATGATCATATCCGATGTGATCCCAAGCAACACAGTACTAGGTGTGCGGGGCATCACCGCTGTAACGGGAGGGGGGTCAGTCCATCACAACCGCCAGCTATATCCTCCTCAACTCCATAACAACACACGGTACAGCGTACACCTCGTGCCACTCAGACACGGTACAAAGTACACCCGTGGACCCGTTCTCACGGCCAGAGTGCCTACTATAGGACTTAGCTCTCACACCCGTGGAACATATCAACATCACAGTCAGGGTGCCTAACAGAGGTCTTAGCCCTCGCGCCTGTGGAAATATCATACCACGTCTATACCAACCTCATGCGGATATCCTCTCTAGCTATGACACACAGTCACGCAAGGTCTCAGGCATGGGTTTCAACATGTATTACATATCACATACAATGTGCGTTTTGAGTACGACTCACAGTCGTTACTCCGCTCAAACACTGTTTCACATCATAAAACTCAACTCTAGTGCGAGCACTCTCAAGCAACTAGGTCAATGCATAGTTTATGTATTAAATCAAGTACGAGCAATAGCTCCCAGTACTATGCTATGCACAATATCAAAATCAAGTACGAGCAATAGCTCCCAGTACTATGTCATGTATAAACCATGAAGAATCGAGTACGAGCCACGCTCTAGCACTCTGTCATGCATATATTATTCAAAGCTGAGTACGAGTAAAACTCCAGTACTCTATCATGCATGTCATGAAAATCTAGTGCGTATCAAATCCAGCACTAATATTATGTGGAAAAACACATGAATCCCAGTGCGAGCTGTGCTCTAGCACGATTCATTCTCACATAATATAATAGATGGCTATTTAAAAAGGGATTGTTTATAAAACATCAAAATCAGCACTCAAAGTGTGCTTAAGTCATATCAACCTTAAAATCATTAGCCCATCTATTTATTTTCATGCTAATAACAATTAAACACTCACAATAGCATTTTTCATGCTTTTTGCAACTTCTCACAAAAGTTGACTTTTTGACTAACTAGGGGCAAAATCGTAATTTGCCACTATCGGGTCGCAATAATTATTATTCACTTTCTCTTACCCTCAGAGTTTTTAAGTGAATGCAGAAGCAGTTGAAAATACGTGCAGGTATCTCTAACTACTCGCAAAAGTCCCTTACCTCGGATCACGTCTCGTGACCTCACTTCCTCGGTGCTGCTAAATCCCGCAGTCCGATAAGCTCTCGATGTAAACTCCGGAGCTGTAAATAACCATTCCTCAGGTTAATTATCATTTTCCTACTGTATTTCACATTAATACAGTTTAATTTCCCTTAATGGGCCTTAAAAATCCTTAATGGGCTTAACTAGGCCTTAAGTCCATTTTCATTTTACTATTCACTTTTGTTGGGCCTATTGGGCTTGTGGGGCCCACCAACTCTTATTGGGCTTGTCTTAGGCCCATTACACCCTATTGGGCCTAAAAATATTGGGCTTGGCCCATTGGGCCTCTCGGCCACATGCCTTGGCCGAGAGCTTAGCCATTCTCGGTTTCCACCATGGCATGCCATACATGCCTATTTTCTAGCCATTTCCACTTAGGCATTTTCACAAACACTTGGTAGGCAACATTACCAATCATCCTATAGTTCATTTAGGCATTTTATCAAACACCTTGGTTGCCAACAATTTACATGTATTAATTAATCAATTTGATTAATTCTAATTATACCATTAACATTAATACATGTGTACTAATCCATTTATGTCTTAAAATCAAATTGACATATTTCAATATCCCATTGATCACTCTCGGCCTAACCCTCTTCATGGTGATTTAATATGTTTCAATGCTTAAAACATATATCAACATACTTGAAATCATTCATACATTAACATATATGAAATTGGAAATTAGAAAATATACCAATTGTAGTGTTCTCCTTTTGGCCGAATCTTTGGAGGCTCTCGGTTTGCTCTCTATGGCTCCTTGATAGCCAATTCCAACATATGTTAATCTCCTTTCAATTTGGAACAACTTCCATGAAGAATGCAAGTTCCAAATATGACTAATTCCTAGTGATTTCTAGTGAGAGAAAGCTTGAATGGTTATGTTTCAATGGTGTTCTTCTCTAGCCGGAAATGAGTGATGAAGAAGACAATGGTGTGGCTGCATTTATAAGCTACTTACTTAGCCATTAAGCCTTACTTTTCAGCCACTATGCTTGACTTTCCAAATCTGAACCATGAGTCACCTTATGAGTCACCTTATGAGTCATAGTTAACATTAACTATAGTTAGATATTTATCTCATGGGCTTTTCCAATTGGGCTTCTCGGTTTGGGCTTTCCTAATGGGCTTTCGTGCTGAAATTTTTACTATACCTCGGGCCTTTTGTTGTCTCAAAATTTGGCCGATTAATTGATCCAACAATTCCGTCTAAAGGACCTAACATTTTCGATATACATTTAGTATACCTTAATGTGCTTTAATATTTTCACCTTAGGCCCATTACGTTTTTAACCATTAAATTTATTCCGGAATCCTTCCGAATAAATTTTCCTTACTTCCGGGGATGATTATCTTGTATTCTGGCCAAGAATATTTTTCCCCAAATTTTTCTCCACACTTAGGTTAATTTCAAACCTTGATTAGTCAACTATGGTAAAAGTCCACTTTTTTAACTATAGTTGACTTTTTCCTTAACCATTGACTAAGTTGACTTTTTCTTAAATTTTCGAAAGTGTTATATATCATGTCTTACACTCTCGTCTTTATATTCCAACCGCTCTCGGTGGATAATTTCACCCGAAACTCCTTTTCTCGCCGAAAAGGTCCATTTTACCCTTTTTAGCTTTTATTCTCGTTTTGTATGTTCGGGTCTAAATCAAGCTGACTTTCCTTCATGAGCTCTCTACGCTCTTTTATTTTAAGTTCTTATTTTCAGTCAGAATGATTTAGAATGACTCGGTTTAGCCTGTGATACTCATTGCTCACATTAGGCATTTTATGTAGCTTTAGCGTGTTAATTCATTTCATTAACACTTTAAATCTAGTAAATACTCTTCTTATGATTCAACCATAATTACATAGTGTTCATACATAGGAATCATAAGGAAATAAGCTACAAAAAATCCGGGTCTGACAATTTTATTCTTGTAAAGATTTTATTCTTGTAGACTAAGTTAAGTCTAAACACTTACTCTTGTAATTGTGTATATATACACACCGAATGTCAATGAAGAAATCAAGCATTCAAAATATATTTACCCTACCTACTTTACATGGTATCAGTAGAGCCTACGCTTAACAGCGGTAAGATCCTAATGGCCACCATCCCCACTATCTCGTCCTCCTCTGCCTCACTTATCTCACAAGTGATCCAAATCAACTCCTCTACCTAACTTCCACTCAAATTGACCTCTTCCAATTTCCTTTCCTGGCATCTACAACTTGAAGCCCTTCTCATTGGCCTAGATCTAATAGGATATGTATCTGGCGATACTCCATGTCCCAGCAAAACAATTTCCACCACTGGCAAAGACCCCGAGCCAAACCCTGCCTATTCATTGTGGATTAGGCAAAATCCAACTGATTGCACACCACTCGTGTATTGAGCCACCATCTTCACTGCAATCTCTACATGCTACCAAGTCCCTTGCTCCAAGTAGCCCACGTTATTGTTTCATGTCCCCACGCTGCATTGCACCATCATCCTCAGGCTTGGATACCAAAATTCTTGCATCGAGTCACCATCCGAGCATCATGTTACTGCCTTGCACATCGCCTGCATCGTCCCTATTATACTGCCCCTACTGTGAAGGGCATGGGGTGAATCCTTGGAGTGAAGGGTTCGCTGCGCTACTGCATGCATCGCCTTGCATTTCTACACAGCTATTATTGTAACGACCCGTGACCTATAAAAATTTGAAAATTTTTATTTTTTGAAATTTCGGCTTGCAACTTAATCTTTTGTTCACTTAGGTTATATTCCTGTTCAGTGTCAATCATCTTTCTTACTTTTTTTTTATCCGTAATTATATCTAAATTTAACATTTGAATTTATACGGCCGATAGAAATTTCGACAGCATAATAGTTTATATATAAGCCTACCCACCTGCAAACCAATTGTTTTTAATAATTCTAGATATCCACAACTACCAACCATGCTTTCCAAGTCATATCATCAAATCATTCTATATATTCCAAACCACGTCTAGTTACTCCAAAAAATCAATCCTTAAAAATATTTCATTTTATTTATCCTTATACAGATTACATCCCGACACATTACTTTCAATAGATTTCTGTGCATTCTAATGGACTGGTAAAGAGATATAAATGTATACCTCACGCATGTACAAAAGGTAGTCTGGAGAATCTCATATCCACCAGTTTACCTCGTCTACGCTGCAATTATCAACTGTAGTATACTGCAAACAATCTGAGAGGTGAAGGGGTGAGCTTTCGGGAAAAAGCCTAGTAAGAAAATACATTTAAAGTAGTCCTGATATGTCACACCCCACTTTCGGGAACCCTTCTATCCATACTTACTCTACTACGGTTGGGCTGTGAGAAGATGCAAGTACTAAAATTCATACATTTACAGCGGAAGATTTAAAATTTTAATTCACACTCCCAGGTGTGTGTAGATATACAAAATCAGTTGTATAAATACAATGTACTTACATATCATCCCCATAATATTATTTACAATTTTAAGATATAACTGTGCGATACAATAAATTAGATACAAAATACTCGTGTATACAAATCTTATACCTTTGTGGATTGTGGGAGCTGTTCAACACAAAAGATCTAGAGACCACCACTCTCTTACTTCTCAGTACCTGGAGGGGGAAAATAGTGGGATGAGCAAACTACAGCTCAGTAAGGAAATGAATGCTAGTAGGTAGATATCGTACTACCTACATAGCCCATGCATGTATAAACCAAAACCATGTTTTCATTATAAATGGAAATATCATACGAAAAAGGCATTTAAACATATTTTTCTCAATAGCGTTTTCGTGTAAATCAAATACATCAAGCTTCCGTTTTAAAAATGCTTATAAATAGTGCCCTCACGACACAAATGTGAAACCAGAGATTTATAAAAAAAAAAAAACACAAAATCTCTTTCTCTTCTCAATTCACTCTTTTCCTCGAATCTCTTTCTTTTCTGCGATTGTCTCTGTTTCTCGAATATCTCAGACAGGCATAAAATTTTCGGCAATCAAATATCCACGACATATGGCCATAGTCAGTGATCCCAAGCCTCACTGATCAGGTGTGCACAGGGCATCACTTCGCCTGAAGGGGGATGGGTCAGTCCTGCCCCCCGACTTATCTCAATCAATCTCATCTCCTCATATACTCATGGTAAGGATACGCCGTGTGTCATCTACGCGATACTCGTACTCACGTGCACCCAGCACGGTATATAGTATACCAACGGACAACTACACTGTACTACGTACGACCGTGGACCCAAGTCCATACTCCAACTCCGATGGACTTTTCATCCTAAACCATGTCTCATATACCAGGCGAGTAAGCAGCGTGACACACAGTCATCGCAAGGCTCCAGCGCGGTACGATTTATCGTTAAGGACCAGCCCGTTCAAATGATCGTCGACTGGTATCCCCTTGGGTCCCAGACCCCCAGGTTTACCTCAACTCAATAAAACAGGTACGAGCAAGGCTCCTGCACTTTCTCAAAATCATCGTGCGAGTTAAACTCCAGCACGGTACATCAAAAGCATTAAAATGGGTGTGAGCTAGAGCTTCAACACCAAATCTCATCTCAAATCTGATAGGTGGCTATTTTTCCATTTTTAAAGCTCAAAATATGTTTATGTATTGCAGCATGCCTCTTCATGCTAAAACATGTAAATTTAGCCCACCTATCATTAACATTTCTCAATCATCAATATCAATGTAAAATTGAGAAAAACATTGAAAACATGCATATCATGCTATTTCCTTACCCTATCCCATTTCTCAATACATATACACATCATAGTACTTTTCATGTTTCCATATCATTTCATAGGATTATAGTATCGTACTAATTCTAGCAATATATCTACGAAATTGCCGTAAAATACGCACGAACATCTCTATAGCTAACACACAGTCCCTTACCTTGCTTTACTTGTGTGCAACTATCCTCCTTTATGCTTCTCGCGTTCTCATCTCGACTTGTTCCGGCGTATCATCCGAAACTAAAATTCATCCATCAAACACGTGAGTTAACGTTTCTAACTCTTGTCCAACTAAGCATTTATCCAATGCCTTAAATATACATTTTACCCCTTGTGGTAAATCTCATAATTTTATCCCAATATCAACATACCCAAACCATGCCCACAACATAATCATCCTCTCAAGATATCTCATTCATCATTAACACTTCTACATTCCACTTTCTCACACTAGACCATTTCTAAGTTATATTCATTTCATGCCATTCTAGGTAGTTCCACCCACAATGTGCACACTCAATCAACTTCATAATCATTAATTAGACCAATGTACTTGGATTTGTGCACTAGAAACTTACCTCCTTGGATTTCTTCTTTCCTCCAATTAGAAATGCCCTTTATTCCTTCAATCCGACAAATGGGGAAATGCCTCTAAACTTTGCTGTTCTTCTCTTTGACGTGAACAACTTTGTCTCTAATAGCTTTCCCTCAAATCTTACTGAAAATGGCTGGATTTAGGAGTGAAAAAGCTAGGTTTTTGAGTTGAAGTGAAAAGAAATGGTTTATCCCGAAATCTGCAGATCCAACTGCTCATATTTATAGATTTAACTTGATGAGATCGATCTTCCTTGGGTGGAGATCGATCTGGTCCTCTAAAAATTCCTCTTTTCTAAGACATTTTAAAGGCAGGAGATCGATCTGTCGAGGTTTGAGATCGGTCTGCTGTCAAATAGAAGCTTAAGGAGATCGATCTGGTCTTAGGAGAGATCGATCTGCTGTCAAACAGAAGCTTAAGGAGATCGATCTGGTCTTAGGGGAGATCGATCTGCTTCCAACCCGAGAGCTAAGGAGATCGATCTGATTCCCTTGAAGATCGATCCGTTCCATTCCATTACTCACATAAGAGCATTCTGGCTCTTCCAGATCGATCTCTTATCCTATGAGATCAATCTGGCCTTCATATTTCCAGATTTTCTGCAGTTTTTCTGCAACAACTTCATTCAAAACTTCCTCAATTTACCTCCATAGTCCTTTGCTCATTCATCCCTCTTTGAGACTTAAAAAAGCCATCCAATCACACTTAGTACGTATTAAAACTTGTGGGCAATCTTCGTATAACCAAATATACACGATATTGTCCGAATGGAAGTATACAACTTACGTAAATCTTTCCTTCCATTTTGCCACACTACTCATATTCCATTTCATTCACATTCTTCTCGTGTTTAAGTTCATTTCTTTATACTCATTCATAATGCAACTTGTACATATAATCACGATTCTTATTACAAATGCGTACATAATCTTATGGACTTACATTGCATATACTTCACATTACAAATGTATCATCATACTTATGATTTCATTTACATTTCCATGTTCCTATATACAGCTATCCATATATGGGGTCTCACATTCTCCCCCCACTTAGAGAATTTGGTCCTCCAAATTCGAGCTAATTCAATCTGTGAATAACTCGGGATACTTTTCCCTCATCAAACTTTTCAGTTCCCATGTGGCCTCTTCCACAGTGTGATGTTGCCATAAAACTTTAACCAATGAAATCGTCTTGTTCCGCAACACCTTTTCTTTTCTGTCCAATATTCGGATCGATCTCTCGACATACGACATATCCTCCTTGAGCTCTAACGGCTCATAGCCAATTACATGTGTCGGATCTGGGTAGTACTTCTGAAGCATAGAAACGTGGAAGACATTGTGGACTTCTGCTAGCTCAGGTGGCAAGGCTAGCCTATATGCTTCATCTCCCACTCTATCCAAAATCTCGAAGGGACCAATGTAACGAGGACTTAATTTTCTTTTCTTCCCAAATCTCGTTATTCCCTTAGAAGGGAAAACTTTCAAAAACACTGACTCACCCACATCAAACTCTAGTGGTCTCCGTCTCCTGTCAGCATAACTCTTTTGCCTGCTTTGAGCTGTCCGTAACCTCTCACATATCAATTGGACGTCCTCAGAGGCTTGTCTAACCAAGTTGGGAGCAAAGATCTGTCTGTCACCAACCTCCTCCCATCCAATAGGGGAATGGCATCTACGCCCATACAATGCCTCATATGGTGCCATCTCGATACTCGAATGAAAACTGTTATTATAAGCAAACTCTGCGAGTGGCAAATGGTCATCCCAGGAGCCTCCAAAATCCAATGTACACGCTCTCAACATCTCTTCTAGGGTCTGTATAGTCCTCTCTGACTGACCATCTGTCTGAGGATGAAACGCGATGCTAAAACTCAATTAGGCCCCCATCGCTTCCTGAAAATGTTCCCAGAAGTGGAAAGTGAAGCGGGCATCCCTATCAGAAACAATACTCACTGGAATTCCATGTAGCCTCACTATCTCGCGCACATACAAGTTCGCTAACTGGCTCAGAGTATCGGTAGCTCTCATAGCTAGAAACTGGGCTGATTTCGTCAACCGATCCACAATCACCCATATGGCATCATGACCTCTCCGGGTCCTCGGCAATCCCATCATAAAATCCATGGTGACATGCTCCCACTTTCAAGCCGGTACGGTAGAGGCTGCAATAACCCTGTAGGCTTCTGATGCTCTACCTTCACCTGCTGACAAAGGACACTTAGCAACATATTCAGCAATGTGCTTTTTCATTCCAGACCACCAATAAACCTTTCGAAGGTTTTGATACATTTTGGTACTCCCTGGATGTATCGTATACTTTGATGAGTTAGCCTCTGTTAAGATCAACCTTCTGATCTCTGCATCATGAGGAACACATATCCTACCTCTGAACCTTAACAACCCATCCGAACTCAACTCAAAGTCCGTGTCTATACCCCTCTGTATCTGCCTGACAATATCACTACACTGCTGATCAACTCGTTGAGCCTGTCAGACTCGATCTACCAGATTCGGTTCCAACTGCAGGCTAGCTATCATAAATCCACTATCAGCGTCAGGCGGGGTCATATCCAAACTGAGGTTCGTGAACTGTTCCAACAGCTCGTGTTCTCTGATCATCATAAATGATATTATCCCGAGGTGCTTCTTACTCAATGCATCAGCAACCACATTTGCTTTACCCGGGTGGTACAGGATTTCACAATCATAATCCTTTAACAGCTCGAGCCATCTCCTCTGTCTCATGTTCAACTCTTTCTGTGAGAACAAGTACTTAACTTATGATCTGTATAAACCTAAAATCTCTCACCATAAAGGTAGTGGCGCCATATATTCAGCGTAAACACCACCGCTGCCAACTCCAAGTCATGGGTCGGGTAGTTCCTCTCATGATCCTTTGACTGTCTTGATCCATAAGCTACTACCTTCCCATACTGCATCAATACACAGCCCAGTCCCAGATGTGAAGCATCCGCATACACCGAGAAATCTTCTGAGCTGGTAGGAATAGTGAGGATCGGAGCTGTGGTTAATCTCCTTTTCAACTCCTCAAAGCTTTCCTCACACTTATCGTCCCACATAAACTCCACATTCTTTCTTGTAAGGCGTGTCAATGGAGCAGCCAATCTAGAGAAACCCTGTACAAATCTCTTGTAGTAACCAGCCAAACCCAGAAAGCTTCTAATCTCTGTGACTGTCTTAAGTTGTTCCCACTGAACAATGGCATCAATCTTGGATGGATCTACTGACACCCCATCCTTTGATACAACATGGCCTAGAAAAGAAATCTGTTCTAACTGAACGTCACATTTACTAAGCTTGGCATAAAACCTTCTCTCTCGGAGGGTCTGCAAAATAATCCTCAAGTGCTGCTCATGCTCTTCTCTGGACCTTGAATACACCAATATATCATCAATGAAAATAATCACGAACTGGTCCAAGTATGGCTTGAATACTTCATTCATTAGAGCCATAAAAGCTGTCGGCGCATTGGTTAACCCAAAAGGCATCACTAAGAATTCGTAATGGCCATAGCGGGTACGAAATGCTGTCTTGGGCACATCCTCCTTCCAAATCTTCAATTGATGATACCCAGACCTCATATCTATCTTGAAAAAGATCTGTGCTCCCTGAAGCTGATCCAATAAATCATCAATGCGTGGCAAGGGGTACTTATTCTTGATGGTAGCCTTGTTTAACATCCGATAGTCAATGCACAACCTGAGGCTCCCATCTCTCTTCTTCACAAATAATACCGAGGCTCCCCATAGTGAGACGCTCGGTCTTATGAACCCTTTCTCTAGCAACTCTTGCAGCTGTTTCCTTAATTCCTCTAGCTCAACTAGAGCCATCCTATATGGTGACTTGAATATTGGTTCAGTTTCAGGCGTCAAGTCTATACCGAACTCTGTTTCTCTATCGGGTGGCAAACCTGATAGATCATCTGGAAAGACATCAGAGAATTCTCTGACCACTGGGATGTCCTCCATATCCGGATGTACTTTATTCAAATCCACCACATAAGCAACAAAACCTTCAAAACAACACTCAAGTCATTTATACCAAAGTACTTTACTTAACACAAAATTTAAGATTTCATTTCTTCTCTTAAAATCTTACAACACATTCTTCAGGTAGAGAAAACTTAATGGACTTGGAACGACAGTCTATGACTGCATGATTGGTAGCTAACCAATCCATTCCCAAGATTACATCAATGTCATACATATTTAATAAAATCAGGTTGGCTGTCATGCACTTATCTCCCACCCTCACTTTACAATCTTTATACACTTGCTCAACTAATTGGTTAACTCTCATTGGAGTACTTATTAGTAAAGTCCTACTCAAGTATGTGGATTCTACAAAACTTTTTAACTTTGATGCACATGCGGGTGATATAAAGGAATGCGTAGCACCAGAATCAAACAAAGCTATAACCTCCAAATTAAAAATCAAGATTGTACCTTTTATCACTTCAGAAGAGGTATCAGCCAATGTCTGGTCTATTGCATACACCCTGCCTTGACCCACAACTTGTTTTCTCTTTTCTTCAGCCGAGGCTTTCTTTCTTGCAGGAGGTGCAACTGTAGGAACCCTTTCTGGCTCTTTACCCCTCTGTGGAATTACCTCAACTATCTCCGGGCACTCTCTGGCATAATGTCTAAATTTACCACATCTGAAGCATCGGGTACCCTGAAGATGACATGGCCTACCACCATGGTATCGACCACATAGTCTACACTGATCTGTAGTCGGTCGAGGTCCACCAATCACTATACCCCTGGCTGGTGTCTGAGTCGAAGGTATAAAAGGTCTAGCAACCTTTTTTTGAAACTCATCTGCCTCTCTCCGACGCTTACTCATGAATTTTTGACCAAATTTGGCACTCTTGCCATCTCCCAGCTTCGTCAGACCCTTGTCCTTACCCCAACTAAACTTAGAAGTCTGCAAGTCATAATCCTGCTCACATAACTGGGCCCGTCGCACAGCCTCTCTGTATGTAGCGACATTAAATGGGGCCAACTTCACTCGGATCGAAGGCCTCAGTCTATCTACAAATCTATGGACTCTATAGCCTCACTCTTGATCGAGTCCGGATCATATCTACCCAGTGAAGTGAATCGTGACTCGTGCTCATCAACTGTTCGATTCCCTTGAATCAGATTCAAAAATTTCATCTGTAGCCTACGTCGAGCAGTATCTGGGATGTATTGCTCTCTAAAAACACCCAAGAAAATATCCCAAGTGATAGCCATACCTTGACCTCTCAACATCGGCCTGGAGGACTTCCATCAGTGCTCTGCTTCGCCTCTCAATACAAAGGCCGCAAGCACTACTCTCTCCGTAGCTGAACATCTACAGAAGTTGAATAACTTCTCCATCTGACTGATCCAGTCCTCAGCCACTGTCGGATCCTTTACCCCGCTAAACGAAGGAGGCTTAAAGTCCATAAAATACCTCAATCTCTCTATATCACAGTCATATCCATACCCCAAATCATCATCATACTGCTGTGGGGCTACTGGAGGAGGTACTGGTCGAATATGAGGTTCTCGTGGCCTAACTGGTTCAGCTTGTGCAGGTGCAAAATTCTCAAGTTCATGTGCAGCTGTTGGGGGATTCGGTGCAGCCTGTCTCGCTATACCAGGTGTACCCTCAAACCTAGCCATGATCTGACCCATCATGGTCATCATCGTGCGCATGTCTTCCTCCAATCGGGCTATTCGAGGATCAGAAGCCTCTATCTGTTCCTGAGGCTCATGACTAGAGGATGATCTACTGTGCCTCTCAGTCCTGTCATTTCGCCCTTGAGCTCTCGAGCTCTCTCCCCTCTTGCGGTGTCTCTCAAGCATAACTCACTAGCCTGATAACTTTCCTGCGTTATAACAAACATTTAATTCACTACCAGCTCCGTACACACATTTGTATCTAAATATCGCACAGTAACTTGGGGATGCATGTTTTCTTAGTCCTAAACATCGACTCACATCAGACCAACCATGCTCTGATACCAAATCTGTCACACCCCACTTTCGGGAACCCTTCTATCCATACTTACTCTACTACGGTTAGGCTGTGAGAAGATGCAAGTACTAAAATTCATACATTTACAACGAAAGATTTAAAATTTTAAGTCACACTCCCAGGTGTGTGTGTGTAGATATACAAAATCAGTTGTATAAATACAATGTGCTTACATATCATCCCCATAATACTATTTACAATTCTAAGATATAAGTGTGCGATACAATAAATTAGATACAAAATACTCGTGTATACAAATCTTATACCTTTGCGGATTGTGGGAGTTGTTCAACACAAAAGATCTAGAGACCACCACTCTCTTACTTCTCAGTACCTGGAGGGGAAAAATAGTGGGATGAGCAAACTACAGCTCAGTAAGGAAATAAATGCTAGCAGGTAGATATCGTACTACCTACATAGCCCATGTATGTATAAACAAAAACCATGTTTTCATTATAAATGGAAATATCATACGAAAAAGGCATTTAAACATATTTTTCTCAATAGCATTTTTGTGTAAATCAAATACATCAAGCTTCCATTTTAAAAATGCCCATAAATAGTGCCCTCACGGCACAAATGTGAAACCAGAGATTTATAAAAAAAAAAAAACACAAAATCTCTTTCTCTTCTCAATTCACTCTTTTCCTCAAATCTCTTTCTTTTCTGCGATTGTCTCTGTTTCTCGAATCTCTGAGATAGGCATGGAATTTTCGACAATCAAATATCCACGACATATGATCATAGTCAGTGATCCCAAGCCTCACTGATCAGGTGTGCACATGGCATCACTTCGCCTGAAAGGGGATGGGTCAGTCTTGCCCCCCGGCTCATCTCAATCAACCTCATCTCCTTATATACTCACGGTAAGGATACGCCGTGTGTCATCTACATGATACTCATACTCACGTGCACCCAGCACGGTACATAGTATACCAACGGACAACTACACTGTACTATGTACGACCGTGGACCCAAGTCCATACTCTAACTCCGATGGACTTTTCATCCTGAACCATGTCTCATATACCAGGCGAGCAAGCAGCGTGACACACAATCATCGCAAGGCTCCAGCGCTGTACGATTTATCGTTAAGGCCCAACCCGTTCAAATAGCCGTCGGCTGGTATCCCCTTGGGTCCCAGACCCCCAGGTTTACCTCAACTCAATAAAATAGGTACGAGCAAGGCTCCCGCACTTTCTCAAAACCATCGTGCGAGTTAAACTCCAGCACGGTACATCAAAAGCATTAAAACGGGTGTGAGCTAGAGCTTCAACACCAAATCTCATCTCAAATCTGATAGGTGGCTATTTTTTCATTTTTAAAACTCAAAACATGTTTATGTATTGCAGCATGCCTCTTCATGCTAAAACATGTAAATTTAGCCCACATATCATTAACATTTCTCAATCATCAATATCAATATAAAATTGAGAAAAACATTGAAAACATGCATATCATGCTATTTCCTTACCCTATCCCATTTCTCAATACATATACACATCATAGTACTTTTCATGCTTCCATATCATTTCATAGGATTATAGTATCGTACTAATTCTAGCAATATATCTACGAAATTGTCGTAAAATACACACGAACATCTCTATAGCTAACACACAATGTCAGACCCGAGTTTTCGATTTACGTATGTAGCTTGTACCTTATGATTCCTATGTGTACGAACGTTATATTTCATAGTTGAATCATAAGAAGAGTATTTACTATCATGCAATCGATTTATTGAGAATTAAAAATGCATGTAAGCTACATAACAGCGAGATAAGGGTTCAAATTAATTTTCGAGCAAGTACAGGGGTAAAACGATCAATTGATCGAAATCCGGTATAAATACGATGAGACAATTTCATTAAAAATATGAAATCGAGAAATCTTAATCAATAACTGGGCAAATATTTAATTTTGAGTCTAATTGATCAAGATATGAATTTAATTGATATTTTTAGAATTTTTGTCTCGAAAAATAAGCTCAAAAATAGTGAAAAAATATACCGAAAAGGTAAAATCGGACTGATAAATTCATTTACGGACTAAATGAATTTAATAAGAATTTTTGGGATATTTTTGGGATATTTTAGGATTTTTAATATTATTTTAAGGATTAAAATAATATTAAAAATATATTATAAAGTTAAAAAAACGAAAAAATGAAATCTGGAAAGGAAATTTTTAGGGAGAGAGAAACGGAAGGAAGTCGACGCAAACCGAGGGAAGAAAAGCTTGCCGGACCAGTCACCTCCGGCGACCAGCGGCCAGGTACGCGACCGAAAAAGGAAGGCCGGCACCGTGCGACCTCCCAGCCACCAGGACGCGTGCCACCGGCGCCGAAATCCGTGAATCGAAGGGAGAAAGCCGCAGAGGAAAAGAGGGCGTTCGGCGGCCACCGGCGGGAGTTGGCTCTGATCGAGGCCAACCGAGAGGTCCCCTGTCCAAGACGCGTCGAACGGCGGCAGCGGCATGTCAGGAACCGGCTGGACGATGTCGACACGACCAAAAAGGTACTGAACCGGTGGGCCGGTTCAGTGGAAAGTGACTGTGCTGAACCGGACCGGACCGGTTCAGCCAAGGGGAAAAAGGGGGAAAAGAGGAAAAAAAGAAATAAAAAGGAAAAGGAAAATTTTTGAGATTTCACCAGACTTCGGGTAAGTCGATACGAGGTCAAAAGTGACCAATTTAATTTTTGATAAATTTATTTAAATTATATTTAATCGAAAATTGACCCGGAGTTAAATAAATGAAATTGTGCAGTTCGACGATTAATTCCGAACGGAAGCCCGATCGAACTCCGATTCGCGCACCATCGCACAATCTCGGGTAAGTAAAGCTCATTTACGACAATTTAAGTGATTTATGCGTATTTAAGATTTAATTTACGCATTTCGGATTAAATTTCAGATTTAGTGAATTATATTCGAAAAATTGAAATAAATGTTGTAAATGATATACGGGCTATCCAAAGAGCTTGGAATAAAGCCCAATGGGTATCGATAGGCCCAATGAGTCGATAGACCCTGATGAACGAGCTTAATATTGATAAGGCCCGATTAACGTGATTAAGGCCCATTAAGCGTAAAAGGGCCAATTTAAGTGAAATAAACTGTATTAAATGTGTAATACAGTAGGAAAAGTGTAATTAACTCAGTGAATGATTTAAATGCAGCTCCAGAGTCATATTGAGAGTTGACCGGACTGCGAGATTAGACAGCACAGAGGAAGAGAGGTCACACGACGTGATTCAAGGTAGGGGACTCTTGCAAGTAGCTAGAGATATCTGTGCATATTTTCATTTGATTTGACATTCACTGAAATTGTTTGAGGGTCAGAGAGGACCTAAAATAATTATTGGGACCCGATATGGGTAAATTACGATTTTGCCCATAGTGAGGCAAAAAGTGAAATTTTAGGAAAAGTTCCAAAAAGCATGAAAATGATCTTTTGAGTGGTTTTTCCTGCTGTATGGCAAAATAGTAGGTGGATAGGCTAATGTTTTGAGGTCGATGTAAATTAAGCACACTTTATAGTGCTGATTTTAGTGATTTTTAACATCCCTATTTTCCAAGAGCCATCTACCGAATTATGTGGAAACAATCGTGCTAGAGCATAAATCGCACTTGATTTCAGATGTTTTTCACATACATTAGTGCTGGAGGTTGACTCGCACTACATTTATTTGACATGCATGATAGAGTACTGGAGCATTGCTCGTACTCAATTTTTATGTGATTTGTGCATGATAGAGTGCTGGAGCGATTAGCTCGTACTCGAGTTTTACATGAGATGCATGACAGAGTGTTGGAGCGTTGCTCGTACTCGATTTTTCATGATTTGTACATGACATCGTACTTGAGCGATTTGCTCGTACTTGATTTGTAATGAGAACTATGCATGACCTGGTGCTGGAGGTTTACTCGCACTAGTGTTGATATTTTGACATGCATATATAGTGTTTTGAGGCGGAGTGTTGACTGTGTGTCACACTCAAGACGCGCACTGTAATTTTTCGTGATATATACACATGTTAGAAAAATCGTGACGATTTCCTCCGTGTAGACTGAATGTCACACTGTTGAGATGTTCTCACGTGGATTTAGAGACGTGGCATTGATTCCATAGTATGAGGGCTAAGACCTATGGCAGGCACCCCGACTATGATGTATTTTCATGGTATGAGAGGCTAAGACCTATGGCAGGCACCCCGACCATGATGTATGGGTCCACGGGTGTACGTTGTATCGTGCATGTGGCATGGAGTACATTGTACCGTGTTTTGTGTTGTGGAGTTGTGGAGGAGTGTGTTGATAGCTGGCGGTTGTGATGGACTGACCCCCCACCCGTTACAGCAGTGATTGCCCTGCACACCGAGTACTGTGTTGCCTGGGATCACCATTGTTAGGATATGGCCATAGTCCAGAGATGCTCTCTTACGGTAAGATCCTTAAGCCCAACATCCTTAAGCATGTTCGGTGGGGAGGCTCTGTTCGGCGGGGAGGCTCTCTTACATAGTCTAGAGAGATTGCATTTAGCCACTGAGTCTCGCATAATAAATCACATGTGTTTTACGATACGGGTAGACCTGAGGGATGGGTCGAAACCCAATTTATTTGTGTTGTGATGAGAAATGCCATATTTACTGTGTTTTGAATGTAAATGACATATTTTATATAAAGGCATTCTTAAATGATTAAATATGCACTGTTTTGCATGAATGCCTCTGATTGATAAACCAGCATGTGTTTAGTACATGGGATTTTAAATCTGTACTATATTATATATATTTTAAACATGCTTTTGAATTGAGAGAAGGAAAGGCAAAGCACTATTTTCAAGTAGATAGTATGGATGTCTACTTACTTGCCTGATTTCCTTACTGAGCGCGTTGATAGCTCATCCCATTCATTTTCCCCCCATCTCTACAGATTCTCGTCAGTAGATCGAGTCGGCCAGGGTATTGCATTCCTTTGATCCGCTGCCACTCCCCATCTAGCGAAAGGTATACACATGCGTACTCTTTTGTGTCCGAACAATGCATAAACACAATGATGTACACGATTTTAATGTTGGGGATGTAAATGTAATGATGTAATTATATTTAAGTATACGAATTTACTTATGATATAAATGCCATGTATGTATGATACGAAAAATAATGGTAAGGTATGTATGGATGAGGAGACTAATGCCTATTCACAGCCCAACTGTTGAGGAGATAAAGGTAAGTAAAAAGTGAAAAATTTGTTGTGGTTTTTGGTAAAGTCGCGTGTGGGAGGAGGGCGTGACACACAATCCCTTACCTCGCTTTACTTGTGTGCAACTATCCTCCTTTATGCTTCTCGCGTTCTCATCTCGACTTGCTCCGGTGTATTATCCGAAATTGAAATTCATCCATCAAACACTTGAGTTAACGTTTTTAACTCTTGTTCAACTAAGCATTTATCCAATGCCTTAAATATACATTTTACCCCTTGTGGTAAATCTCATAATTTTATCCCAATATCAACATACCCAAACCATGCCCACAACATAATCATCCTCTCAAGATATCTCATTCATTATTAACACTTCTACATTCCACTTTCTCACACTAGACCATTTCTAAGTTATATTTATTTCATGCCATTCTAGGTAGTTCCACCCACAATGTGCACACCCAATCAATTTTATAATCATTAATTAGACCAATGTACTTGGATTTGTGCACTAGAAACTTACATCCTTAGATTTCCTCTTTGCTCCAATTAGAAATGCCCTTTATTCCTTCAATCCGACAAATGGGGAAATGCCTCTAAACTTTGTTGTTCTTCTCTTTGACGTGAACAACTTTGTCTCTAATAGCTTTCCCTCAAATCTTACTGAATATGACTGAATTTAGGAGTGAGAAAGCTAGGTTTTTGAGTTGAAGTGAAAAAAATGGTTTATCCCGAAATCTACAGATCCAACTGCTCCTATTTATAGATTTAACTTGATAAGATCGATCTTCCTTGGGTGGAGATCGATCTGGTCCTCTAAAAATTTCTCTTTTTTAAGACATTTTAAAGGTAGGAGATCGATCTGTCAAGGCTTGAGATCGGTCTGCTGTCAAATAGAAGCTTAAGGAGATCGATCTGGTCTTAGAGGAGATCGATCTGTTGTCAAATAGAAGCTTAAGGAGATCGATCTGGTCTTAGGGGAGATCGATCTGCTTGCAACCGAGAGCTAAGGAGATCGATCTGTTCCATTCCATTACTCACATAAGAGCATTCTGGCTCTTCCAGATCGATCTCTCATCCTATGAGATCGATCTGGCCTTCATATTTCCAGATTTTCTACAGTTTTTCTGCAACAACTTCATTCAAAACTTCCTCAATTTATCTCCATAGTCCTTTCCTCATTCATCCCTCCTTGAGACTTAAAAATGTCATGCAATCACACTTAGTACGTATTAAAACTTGTGGGCAATCTTTGTATAACTAAATATACACGATATTGCCCGAATGGAAGTATGCAACTTATGTAAATCTTTCCTTCCATTTTGCCACACTACTCATATTCCATTTCATTCACATTCTTCTCGTGTTTAAGTTCATTTCTTCATACTCATTCATAATGCAACTTGTACGTATAATCACGATTCTTATTACAAATGCGTACATAATCTTATGGACTTACATTGCTTCTACTTCACTTTACAAATGTATCATCATACTTATGATTTCATTTATATTTCCATGTTCCTATATACAGCTATACATATACGGGGTCTCACATGATATGTAAAAGCATGCAAGAAATCATTCATAAAATAAACTTTACTTCAAAAATACTGATCATAAGTTTCTTTTAGAAACTAATATTTAGAAGATATGTAAACTTTCATTTCGTGTATAGTCATCATAAGAAAATATGAAGCACGAGTTCTTTAAATCAAATAGCATGCTTAAACCATTTCATAAAATTTTCATCATTCATGGATGATTTCATAAAATCATCGTCATTCATAAATGTTTCATAAAACATAATCATTCTTAAATATTTCGTAATAAATCATAATTGTTCGTAAACATTTCGTCAAAATCTTATAAAAACATAGTCATTCATCATCATCATCATCATCATCATCATCATTAACAACATATTCATAATCATAATCATAATCATAATCGTGGAGACTAAGTTATAATTAAGTCATGCGATACGTGTCATTCTCCGTAGAGAGTCAATCATACCTATGGCCATGGTAAGGGGGCTGTAGACTGGATCAAGGTCGTACAATACTTTCATAAAAACATGGGTAGCATCTATCTTTCTTACTTTCTCTAGCACCTAGCTAGGGCACAAGCACTAAAGGCACTCTCCGTGCGGGAAACATTCATGCGTGCTGCGCGGGTACGAGATACTGCCAAAACATCATCATCATTAACCACAAGTAGCGAGACGTCTACCACACAGGTAGAGTCAAGCGCTACAGGGGCCCTACATACAGGCACTCAAGTGGTGGAGCCAGAACACCACAAGAAGTAACCATGCATGAAGCCTATAGTCTCAAAAATTCTTTTCTTTTTTCTTAAATACTTTTGATAATGTCAAAAGTTCCTTTCAAAGCATAAATATGAGATTTCAAACCATCATTAAACTTCCATGCATTTTCATACTTCAAGAAATTCATTTCATAAACATAGATGCACTTAGTGAACTTTTCATAAAACGAAATCATATTTCGTAAATCGCTCCATAAGTATGAAAATAATCATAAATCATTTCAAAACAAAATATTGCTTCATAAAATCTTTTTATCAATACAATGAGGGTTCATTATCAGAACTAAGTTAAATTATACCCATTACCTCGATTTCTCTGTACCGTCGAACTTTTTCAAATACTGAGATTTCACTCAGTCCGATTTGCTCCCAATTCGGTCCTCTAGAGCTGTAATGAATCACAAATCGCTTATCATTATTTCTTATAAACACGTACATAGTATAATTTCTCTTCATACAAAATTTTGGACCAAATTATTTTTATTGGGCCTTATAGTCTCTTAGTGGGCCTACTTCTATCCTAAGCCTGTTTCAACTCCCTTATTCAATCCTTAAAATCCATTTAACTATTTAGGCTCAATTACAATTTATGGGCCGTCCATTAGGTCATTAACTAGTTTAGGTCGATTGTTACACAAGTTGGGCTCATTATAAACGTTTAGCTGATTACATGGCCTACTATCACCATCACATCATTTTAAACCTTTTTCTAATTTCTTTAGATAGTTCATAATATCGTTTGCGATAGTCGATTTTTCAATTCCGATTATAACGTAATTTTTACGAGATTAATCTGAAAATTATGCGATTAATTGATAATTCGTATAACTATACAAGTGGTAGCAACTGAGATTCGCTTAGCCAAAACTTCATAATGGCACGTAAATCGAGGCTGTATCGATCTCTCTCTCTGTCGCCCATTGTCATGCTACACACACATATTTTCAAACCGAGTCAATTTCGTTCATATATAAATTTAAATATTTTTTAAATTTAAACGGTCAATTTCAACCGCTTACCAATCTACCGTTAAACCAAAGCATCTCCGAAATTTTTCTCTTCTTTTTCCATTTTTTTCCTCTTTTTCTTTTTTCCTCTTTTCTTCTTTTTTTTTTGTGGCTAAACCAGTTCAGACCGGTTCAGCCCGGTTTAATCCTGTTTGATTCTCTCATTCGCCGTTCGGAGCTTCGTCGGTCTCGATTCTTCATCAGCTTCCTCCTCCGGTAGTTCCGCGGGGTCGTCCAGTGCACGGATCTAGTGTCGATTTCGTCAGGACTTGCCGGAAAGTGGCTGATACAGCCTCTTTTCCCTTCGGCCTTGCTACCGATTTCTTGCCTTCGTCGTTCGACGCCTCTACGTCACCGACGGTGGTGATTCAGCCCTTCCTCTGGCTGGTGGCGAGGTCCTCTCCTTTCCACCGAGCTCTGTTCACCTCTCTTTCCTCTTTTTTTCCTCTCTTTCTCTCGGTCTCGCAGTTTCTCTCCCTCATTCCACCGGTGTTTATCGCCTAGGTCGGCGTCGGCAGCCCTTCACCCCTCTCTGTCGCTCACCTTGGTCTCCTTTCTGGTGGCCTCTGCCTCTTCTTGTCACCACTTCTCTCGATCGGGGAAGGGAAATTTCAATTCCCTTCCTCGAATCCTTTTCAGTGTCCCGCAAACACTGTTTTCTTTTTTTTTATTTTATATATTTTTTATTTTTTATTTATTTATTTATTATATATATTATTTATTTATTTATTATTTTTTATTACATTTTCAAAATAACAAATATATAATATATTTTTGTATTTATTTTTATTATTTTTAAATACATTTTCAATTTAACAAAAATATATATTTATTTTCTTATAACACATTTTCATTTAATTTTATTGTCTAATTAAGTACAGAAAATTTTGCAGTGTTTACATTCTCTCCACCTTTAAAGAATTTGGTCCTCCAAATTCATCTTGGTCCTTCCGAATAGATGAGGGTACTTCTCCTTCGTGAGGCTCTCTAGCTCCCATGCAGCTTCTTCAATCGAATGGTGTTGCCAGAGAACCTTTACCAGAGGAATAGTTTTCGATCGAAGTACATTTTTCCTTTCCGTCCAAAATTCGGATAGGTTGCTCCATGTAGCTCATGTCATCTAGAATGCTCAAAGGCTCATACTCAATGATATGTGAGGGATCCAGATTATACTTCCTTAACATCGAGACGTGAAAGACATTATGTACCCCAGAAAGCTGAGGTGGTAAGGCAAGTCTGTAGGCTACGTCTCCTACTCTCTCTAGAATCTCGAATGGACCAATGAAGCGACGACTCAGTTTCCCCTTCTGTCCATAGCTCATAATACCCTTGCTAGGGGATACTTTCAGAAACACGGAGTCCCCAATCTGAAACTCAAGTGGCCGCCTATGCTTATCCGCATAACTATTTTGCCCACTTTGTGCGGCCTTAAGTCTATCACAGATTATCCGAACACCTTCTGCTGCCTGTCCCACCAAATCGGGAGCCAAAATCTTTCTGTCACTCACTTCTTCCCAAGCCACTGAAGACCTACATCTTCTACCATATAAGGCCTCATACGGTGCCATCTCGATGCTAGTATGATAGCTGTTGTTATAAACAAACTCTACAACATCCCGTTTCATTTCAGGCCACCAAAACACTCTTCGTCGATTTTGGTACTACCAGGATGTAGAATGTACTTACTACTATGGGTTTAAGTCAAAATTAACCTCCATATTAAAGATTAACCACTTGTTAAATTAACAAAAATCCCAAAGTTGTAACTTAAATCTAATCACACTTCAATTGCTCCCTCTAATATGTCATTCGAATATAATCGTGAAAACCTCAAAGTTATTATTCATAACATTGTCCGGGATCGACATAATTCCCTGTTCACCAAATTTCTTAGAATAAAATTTTCAACTCATGTTAAGTAATTATAACCACATAAAACTTTAAATCTGAATAATGATATCCACAATTTTGTTTCTATTTACTTATAAACTGTTGGATATTGATTTCCTTTTCTTTTTCACTGTATCAGAATATTTATCATCAGTTGACCATCATACACTACAACAAAGATGGAATCAATATAACAGAAATTTGTAATAAACATAAGTTTTTCACACCCAATAAATTCCAACATACATCTATGAGTATCCAACTCATCTCTAATCTCAAATATCAATAGCTTTCAAGTCCCACAGATCAATTATAGATGACGATGAAACTCTTTGCAGAGCTTATATTATCATAATCCAAAATTTTCTATTAGCCAAATACATTATTAACTCCAACTAAAAGTCAGAGCCTCGGAACAATAGGAAAAGTCAGTCGATAATTTCAATCATTATAACTCCAAATAATAAAATTCATATGAGGATCACAACTCTAAACACCAATCACATACATCACATAATCTCATTGATTCCTCGATCTTTGAAACCATAATCACAAATTAATCACTCTCATCATTAACAGATTAATAGCACTCCATGTAGAAGTTTAAATATTGTCCTACAACAACTTGAATAATTATCAATGCATATCCTCAAGTTGAGATACTTTTCTCTTTCTTTTACTAAACCAAAATCACTTCAAATTAAGCAATTATCCTATTTAAATGCAAGATTGATTCCAGCCAACATAAAATCTTATAATATACAATGATAAATTTTTTGGTGATGATTTTCAATTACTGCCTAAAATCTACGTTCCCACATAGCATTTTTTTGCACTTGATATTGAACCATTGATCCATATTCCTTAGTTCATATGATTTCATTAGAATGAAATTCATTTCTTCACCTTCACAAGTAATGGTATCCTGACTTCCAACACAAATATGACGACTGTCAATTTCAATTTATAGGTTATGGATTAGGGTACTTCTAGACGCTGTCAAGTCTCTCAGGCGAGGAGGTATTTTGAAATACCTTTGTTAACCATCAGACTTGACCACATAAACTGGTTATGGGTATAAGGATTCAAGGTTCAGTCCCAATTGGAAAGTAGGATACTATAATTTATCACAATTTCACATTTATCCTTTAGGCAGAACTTATTCTCAATTCATACCACTTGATTTCAAATCACTTCACATAACAGAGATATTCTTACTTTGTATACACTTCTTATTTCAATGTAACTTCTAATTAAAATCTATCACATTTCTCATTTCGTACATCAATTATATCAAAACTCTTTCCTTATTCCAATTAAGTCTCGCATTCGAAACATAAGCATGAGCAATTTACAATCTTTAGACTCAATACGTAATTCATATTTTAAGGTCTCCCTATATCTCAAACTCTGAATCATCTTTAAGAGTTTTGGGTCTATCCCGCTGATCCATAATTTCTGCTTTGGGAGAATCCAATTAGCTCTCGTTCTTGATATATCGTGACCCAGAAGACTCCGAGTCTCTTTAACAATTAATGCCAGTATACACCAAAGTGAATCACCTAGTCTGATAATCTCCTTTTCATGTAATCCTTATAATTATTTTTTTTCAGCATTTCTAATTCAATCAAAACTATTCAGTACAGTGGTCTAAATAATTAATTCGATACCACTGCTAAATCAATTTCAAACTTCATCTTCTAATTGAGTGGTAATTTTGATATATCATCCGAATATGTGTCGAAAAACTCTATCTATTGGAGTGTCTTTTTTTAATCTGAACACGCCCTAACTTTATCGATCACATAAATAGTGTGACCTTCACTTATATTTTTCGTTATGTGATTCATCTTTTCAGTTACAGTGACTTTACTCTATCACTCTCATTGCTTCCTTAGTACATCACTTTTCTAACACTCTCTTTACCTTGTCATTTTCTTAGTAACCTCGAGAGTACATATCTCTGATAATTCTATTAAAATAGAATTATTTGTGCTTAATTTCTCAATTAATTATTTAAATCCCCAATTTATTTTGTTAATTATCCCCTTTATTTAATTAAAATTCTGTAATGTGCAGGTAAATTAAATCCAAATGAAACTTAGTCGTTCAGTAAAAAATGGGCTGAAAATGGGCTAAAGGAGATGAGACCACTTCCAATTTGTAGATCGAGTCATCAGTCATCTGGACACGTGGGATGTCGGGTGTTAGTATTTTATTCGCTCCGAAACGATGAGATCGACGGACAGCGTGCTAACCTTCTAGAAGACACACGTTGAGCCACATCGCACAACCAAGTGTACTAGAAGACGGGTGACGTGAAAATATCTACTCTGCAGCTAATAAAATGAAGACAAGTGGCTAAACAATGCCAACTCATCTATGATAAAAAATTACCATTTTACCCCTAAATGTGTGTATAAATAGGACATGATAGCAATTGAAAAAACTAAATAGTCTAGAGTAGAAAGTAGTATAGGTAGAATAGCTTTAGTTTTATTTTCCCTTGTTTTTTTTAGAAGCTTTTCCCGAATAGCTTTAGCCTCCATTTTGTTTTTCCATAGCTACTGTTCATATTAATTTGTTCTTTTGTATGAAAAGCTTCATTGTTCTATTTTTTTTAACATTTTCACGTTATTTTCATCCACTATATTTTGCATTCTCGGTTTCACAAGTTCATTGTTGTCCACGTTAAGTTTTTATCAATTTACATTTCATGCAAAACTCCCTCTCACCGATTAGTTTTATTTATTTTATATTTCTCGTTTTCCTTCTCAAGCTCTCGAGTTTGCTTATTCTGGGTAGTGCCGAGATGTTGGTTATTTGATGGTGTATCATGGTTATGCAGGAGGCTAGTAGGATACATGAATGAACCTAGTACCTTTGTTCGTTACTGCAAGTTTTAATTTTCTTTCTCTTTTTCATTCGGTTTTGTGTGCTATTTCCTTATTTAGATTCAATGCTTGCCTTTGCTAGACAAAGTCTCGGTGCTAGCTGCTGCTAGGAAAAAAATAAAATGCTGTAGGGAATAAGGCTTGAATGCAGGACAAGGCAACCCGGGAGGTTTTAACATCGATTGTTTACTGGGTTGTGGTGTGCTGAAGACGCAGCCAAGCTCTCTCTTGCTTCTATTGAGGACGTGCAGGGAGAAGGATGCGTGAGCTGGAGAGTGGCTTCTGTATCTCGATTCTGTCCTGGCACTGCACGACATGGGAAGGAAGGCATGGCGAGAGGTGCAGAACTAGAAGCTAGCAGAGTGTGGTATTATACACGGGCTGGTAGCATAGAACCGGGACCTAATTTCTCCTTTGTTATGCTCTGTTTCCATTTAAGTGTACTGTTCATTTAGCTATTTTAGTTTATATACTAATCTACCTGGTATTTGATAGATAGGTTATTGTGGGTTATCAATTTTATTGCTTACAAGTATAACGGTAAGATTTGCTATCGTGGTATCACTGTTCAGCACTGAATCGGAGCTAAGAAGTAAGAAGTGGTGACTGATCCTGCTTGAGAAAGTGTTTGCTGCCACTGCAGTGTAGGACTGAATCGAAAGCTGAGCTGGGCATGCCGAGGAATGGTATCGGGAGCAAGACCTGGACAGTAGCCTGGAGCAACGCCTGGAGACAGCACGAACCAGCAGTGGCCAGACTTGGAAATGAAAATGAAGCTTGAAGCAGTTGGTGACGTGTTGTGTTCTGTTGTAGGGGATGGAGCAGGATGCAACAGTAAAGGCCATCACCTGGGCAGCAACGTGTACGTGCAAGAAGTTGTGTAGATCGAAGCTGGTACCGAAATGTGAGACCCCGTATAGGTTTAACCTTATATATATGTGTGTGAATGAATTCATAAGTATGGTGATATACTTGTAATGTGGAATATATGTAATGTAAATCCATAAGTTTAAGGTACACACATGTAATAGAAGTTATGATTGTACGTACAAGTTACATTATATATGAATATGAAGGAATGGACTTAAACATGGGAAGAATGTGATTGAAATGGAATATGAGTAGTGTGGTAAAATGGAAGGAAAGATTTACATAAGTTGTATACTTCCATTCGATTTATATCATGTATCTTTAGTTATACGAAGATTACACACAAGTTTTAATGTGTACAAGGTATGGATGGATGTCATTTTCAAGTCTTAAAGATAATCGAATGAGAAAATGACTATGGCAGCAAATTAAGGATGCTTTGGTATAAGTTTTCTGTAGAAAACTGCAGTAAGATCTGGAAATATGAAGGTCAAACCGATCTCATAGGATGGAAGATCGACCTGGAAGAGCCAAAATGCTCTTATTTGAGCAATGGAATAGAGCCAAAATGCTCTTATTTGAGAAAGTACGGGAGTTTTGCTCGTACCCATTTTATTGAGTTGAGGTAAACCTGGGGGTCTGAGACCCAAGGGGATGCCAGCCGACGGCCATTTGAACGGGCTGGACCTTAACAACAAATCGTACTGCGTTGGAGCCTTACAATGACTGTGTGCCACGCTGCATGCTCGCCTGGTATATGAGACATGGTTCAGGATGAAAAGTCCATCGGAGTTGGAGTATGGGCTTCGGTCCGCGGTCGTACGTAGTACTGTGTGGTTGTCCGTTGGTATACTATGTACGTGCTAGGTGCACGTGAGTACGAGTATCGCGTAGATGACACACGGCGTACCTTATACCGTGAGTACATGAGGAGATGAGGTTGATTGAGATGAGCCGGAGGGTAGGACTGACCCATCCCCCTTCAAGCGAAGTGATGCCCTGTGCACACCTGATCAGTGAGGCCTGGGATCACTGATTATAGCCATAAGTCGTGGATATTTGATTGTCAAAAATTTCATTCCTGTATCAGAGATTCGAGAAAAAAGATAATCTCAGAAAAGAAAGAGATTTGAGAATAAAGAGTGATTTGAGAAAAGAAAGAGATTTTGTGTTTTTGATAAATCTCTTATTTCACACTTGTGCCATGAGGGCACGATTTATGAGCATGTGTTAAATGGGAACTTGATATATTTGATTTACATGAAAATGCTATTGAGAAATATATGTTTAAATGCATTTTTTGTATGATATTTCCATTTATAACGAAAACATGGTTTTGGTTTATACATGCATGGGCTATGTAGGTAGTACGATATCTACCTGCTAGCATTCATTTCCTTACTGAGCTGTGGTTTGCTCATCCCACTATTTTCCCCCTCCAAGTACTGAGAAGTAGGAGAGTGGTGGTCTCTAGATCTTTTTGTGTTGAACAGCTCCCACAATCCGCAAAGGTATAAGATTTATGTACACATGAGTATTTTGTATCTAATATATTGTATCGCACAGTTATATTTTGAAATTGTAAACAGTTTTATGGGGATGATATATAAGCACATTGTATTTATACAATTGATTTTGTATATCTACACACACCTGGGAGTGTGAAAAGAAGTTTTAAATTTTCCGTTGTAAATGTATGAATTTTAGTAACTACATCGCCTCACAGCCCAACCATAGTAGAGTAAGTATAGATAAAAACCACCTGAAGGTGGGGTGTGACATGAAAGCAGGAGCAGGTACATGGACATGAAGGCAGCTGGCGCACCATGTTTGTTAGCAGAAGGAGTTGTCATAGTTTTATAAATTCCCAAGTTGTGCTTTGCTATTTCTCTTTTATTTATTTATTTATTCTAATTTCATGATGATTAATTAGCATAGTATATTAGTATATTAATATGTTAGTTTATTGATTGGTATGTTACTATAGTACTCTACTTTATTATTTTAAGATGTTATTTTAGTTTAGATAATTTGTTTTTAGTTATAAATATATAGTTATTATTTATATTTTATTTTATTATTTATCTAGACATGTTATTAGGTTAGTAATTAGCTATAGTTACATTTAATTAGATCCACCATTTTAGATATTTAGATTTAGAGTTATAATTAGGAATTTCCTTAGGTTAATAGAATTAGACTTTAGGTTAGCTTAATTTGCATTTTTATTAATTAGTTTAATTACATGCATATTTTATTCTAGGATGGCTTAATTTTAGTTTAATTAATTTTATTTCTTATTTTCATATTTGCATTTTTTATTGCGTTAATTAATTGTTTTAATTATCTTTGTAGGTTGTTGCTTTTAAATTACTCGGAGCTTTGTAAGTAATTTTAGCTCGATTTTATTTTCTCTAATTTATAGTTTTTATTATTTACAGTATTTCTAGCCTTGTAGATCACCCACAAAATTTCATAATTTACTAGGATATACTTAAGGTAAAATTAATCGGTAGTTAATTAGGCTAATCACTTCTCTGTGGGACGATAATCCAGGACTCAAATCCCATTATTACTTGTACGACTCATGCACTTACGAATAGAATGTCTAGGTCACTTAGAGTGGGCATAGTCGGGCGTATCAATCTCATATTCTCATAGTTGCGCTTTGCGCACTGCTCCTTCAAAAAAACATCTGGTGAAGCTAACTCAACTCGACCGAGGATCTCAGTACATCTTATGAGTTTCCTTTCCTCCGTTTCACATCCCTACTTATTCGGATTAGTCTTCTTCTAAAGCTATAAATTTAATTTCATAATCATCCATAGACTTGTTACTTTATGTTCGATTGCAATCATTTCATTCATTATTGCCACTTTATTTCATTCGAAATGTGTTGCCGTCTAAGGGCCTTCAGAAACATATCTCATGTACTTTTCTAACATCGGCTCTCAGATTAAATCGGGGAGCTTCCCTTTGAGTTCGACTTTCCATTTCGATACTGATGCTACAAAAACTACTTTCTTTATAGTAGCACACTCTGAAAATCCGTGTAACTTCTCCAATTCTTTAAGACAAAAGTTGCAAAAGCAACTTTCTCGGTAGAGTTACTTCTGAAATCATCAAGCTTTTCTATCTCATTTATTCAACACTCTGAATCACTGAATTCTTAACCTTGTTGAAAAAGGGAGGCTTAAACTCTTAAAATCGCCCCCAGTCTATTAAGCTCACAGTCATACTCTAAAAATCTATGCAAGTTTTCTTATTTAATTTTCCAGTTTTCCATTATAATTGGATTCTTGACTTCAGTATGTAATAGCATACTATCCTCCGAAATAAGCTCAGTCTTCATCCGTTAGTGAACTTACAGACATTTCTTAACTTCACTGCTCATAACGTTGGGTCATACCTTTTCAGGGATATAAATCATAATTCATACTCATTGACAGATCAATTTCCTTATGCTAGACCCATAAATTTCATTCGTAGTTTTCTTAATCTCATTCATACAGTTCTCTATAACTACTGGGTCCTTTATCTCATTTAACAATGGTGGTCTGAACTTCTGAAACTGCCTAATCTCATGTAGCTCCTACTCCCAACCCAAATCATCATCATTCTGCTGTGGAGCTATAGGAACATGCATATTTGTAGTTATGAAACATCTCTTCAGGTTGTGTCGGCATATCGGGAGTAATATGCCTATCTATTCTTTCGTCTACCCCATCACCGAACATAGCCTGTGTCCCAATTTTTCATAATATGTTCAATACTCCACTCAATCTTAGCAAAATGTATCTCAATACCATCTGTCCTTTCCACAGAACCTGATGGAGCATGGTCAACATCAGTTTCAATTTCAGTATCATTTATGAGTCTCATATGACGACTCTACATAATTCTCAGGCCTATCTCTGCGACCTCTAGCCCGTGATCTAATTTCTCACGTAAACCAAACATTAAGTCTTAACTTCATTAGGTATACTTAGTCTACAACCAGATAAGCACAGACATTTGAGATGTAATCTTATCCTTATTATTGACACTGAAAATACTAGACAACTTTCACTCTAATACCACCTTTAACTGTAACGACCCGTGACCTATAAAATTTGGGAGAAATTTTTTTTTTTAAATTTTGGGTTGCAACTTAATCCTTTATTCACTTAGGCTGTATTCTTGTTCAGTGTCAATCATCTTTCTTACTTTTTTTATCTGTAATTACATCTAAGTTTAACATTAGGATTTATACGGTCGATAGAAATTTCGATAGCATAACGGCTTATATATAAGCCTACTCACCTGCAAACCAATTGTTTTTAACAATCCTAGATATCCACAACTATCAACCATGCTTTCCAAGTCATATCATCAAATCATTCTACATATTCCAAGCCACATCTAGTTACTCCCAAAAATCAATCCTTAAAAATATTTCATTTTATTTATCCTTATACAGATTACATCCCGACACATTACTTTCAATAGATGTCTATGCATTCTAATGGTCTGGTAAAGAGATAGAAATATATATCTCACACATGTACAAAAAGTAGTTTGGGGAATCTCTTATCCGCCAGTCTACATCGTCTATGCGGTAATTATCAACTGTAGTACACTGTAAACAATCTGAGAGGTGAAGGGGTGAGCTTTCGGGAAAAAGCCCAGTAAGAAAATACATTTAAAATAATCCTGATATGTAAAAGCATGCAAGAAATCATTCATGAAATAAACTTTGCTTCAGAAAGACTGATCATAAGTTTCTTTTAAAAACTAATATTTAGAAGATATGTAAACTTTCATTTCGTGTATAGTCATCATAAGAAAATATGAAGCATGAGTTCTTTAAATCAAATAACATGCTCAAATCATTTCATAAAATTTTCATCATTCATGGATGATTTCATAAAATCATCGTCATTCGTAAACGTTTCATAAAACATAATCATTCTTAAACATTTCGTCATAAATCATAATTGTTCGTAAACATTTCGTCAAAATCTCATAAAAACATAGTCATTCATCATCATCATCATCATCATCATCATCATCATCATCATCATCATCATCATCATCATCATAATCGTGGAGACTAGGCTATAACTAAGTCATACGATACATGTCATTCTCCGTAGAGAGTCAATCATACCTATGGCCATGGTAAGAGGGTCGTACAAAACATTCATAAAAACATCGGTAGTATCTATCTTTATTACGTTCTCTAGCACCTAGCTAGGGCACATGCACCAAAGGCACTCTCCGTACGGGAAACATTCATGTCTGCTGTGCGGGCACGAGACAAGTAGCGAGACATCTACCACACAGGTAGAGTTAAGCGCTACAGGGGCCCTACATACCCGTACTCAAGTGGTGGAGCCGGAACACCACAAAAAGTAACCATGCATGAAGCCTATAGTCTCAAAAATTCTTTTCCCTTTTCTTAGATACTTTTGAAAATGTCAAAAGTTCCTTTCAAAGAATAAATATGAGATTTTAAACCATCATGAAACTTCCATGCATTTTCATACTTTAGTAAATTCATTTCATAAACATAGATGCAGTTAGTGAACTTTTCATAAAACGAAATCATGTTTCGTTAATCGTTCCATAAGTATGAAAATAATCATAAATCATTTCAAAAAAAAATATTGCTTCATAAAATCTTTTTATCAATGCAATGAGGGTTCATTATCAGAACTAAATTAAATTATACCCCTTACCTCATTTCTCTATACCGTCTAACTTTTCCAAAGGCTGAGATTTTGCTCAGTTCGATTTGCTCCCAATTCGATCCTCTAGAGCTGTAATGAATCACAACTCGCTTATCATTATTTCTTATAAACACGTACGCAGTGTAATTTCACTTCAGATAAAATTTTAGACCCAATTATTTTTATTGGGCCTTATAGTCTCTTAGTGGGCCTACCTCTATCCTAAGCTCATTTCAACTCCCTTATTCAATCCTTAAAATCCATTTAACTATTTAGGCTCAATTACAATTTATGGGCCGTCCATTAGGTCATTAACGAGTTTAGGCCGATTGTTACACAAGTTGGGCCCATTATAGACGTTTAGTTGATTACATGGCCTACTATCACCATCACGTCATTTTAAACCTTTTCTAATTTCTTTAGATAGTTCATAATATCGTTTGCGATAGTCGATTTTCCAATTCCGATTATAACGCAATTTATACGAGATTAATCTGAAAATTATGCGATTAATTGATAATTCGTATAACTATACAAGTGATAGCAAGTGAGATTCGCTTACCCAAAATTTCATAATGACACGTAAATCGAGGCTGTATCGATCTCTCTCTTCATTACCCATTGTCATGCTACACACACATATTTTTGAACTGAGACAATTTCGTTTATATATAAATTTAAATATATATTTTTTAAAATTTAAACGGTCAATTTCAACCGCTTACCAATCTACCGTTAAACCGAAGCATCTCCGAAACTTTCCTCTTCTTTTTCCCTTTTTTCCTCTTTTTCTTTTTCTTTTCTTTTTTCTTCTTTTCTTTTTTTTTTCTGGCTGAATCAGTTTGGACTGGTTCAGCCCAGTTCAGTACGGTTTGGTTCTCTCCTTCACCGTTCAGAGCTTCGTCGATCGGTTCTTCACCGGCTTCCTCCTCCGGTAGGTCCACGTGGTCGTTCAGTGCACGGATCTGGTGTCGATTTTTGCCAGGACTGACCAGAAAGTGGTCGGTCCAGCCTCTTTTCCCTTCGGCCTCGGTGTCGATTTCTTCCCTTCGCCATTCGGCACCTCTACGTCACCGAGGGTGGTGATTCAGCCCTTCCTCTGGCTGGTGGCAAGGTCCTCTCCCTTCCTCCGACCTCCATTCGCCTCTCTTTTCTCTCTTTTTCCCTCTCTTTCTCTCAGTCTCGTTGATTCTCTCCCTCCTTTCGTCGGCGTTTCTCGCATGGGTCGACGTAGACAACCCTTCACCCCTCTCTGCCGCTAGCCTCGGTCTCTTTTTTTCGGTGGCCTCTGCCTCTCCTTGTCGCCGCTTCTCTTGATCGGGGAAGGGAAATTTCGATTCCCTTCCCTAAATCCTTTTCAATGTCGCACGATATCGCGCGACACTATTTTTTTTCTTTATATATGTTTTATTTTTTATTATTTTTTTATTATATATATTATTTATTTATTTATTTATTAGTTTTTTATTACATTTTCAAAATAACAAATATATAATATATTTTTATTTTTATTTTTATTTTTATTATTTTTAAATACATTTTCAATTTAAGCAATATATATATATATATATATATATTTTCTTATAACATATTTTCATTTAATTTTATTGTCTAATTAAGTACAGAAAATTTTGCGATGTTTACAATCATCCTCTGCATCAACTCTAAATTGTTATCAGTATTTTCCCTCTATCACCATTCTTGTACTGCATTTCAACTACATCAAGCTCCATCGCACCTGCTGCCCTTGCTCATCATCTTTAATCCACGCACCAAGCTGCGACCTAAAATATGTCTCGATTCTACCTAGTTGCTGTTGTAAAGCTCGATTTGGAAAGAAAACAAAGAAGGAAAGTAAACGTGAAGGTGGAGTGCAAAGGATCGAGGCCGAAAGGCTGATTATACCAGTTTTTTGGGTGCTGAAGGAGGTCTGTGCAAGGACGCTAGAATGGAAGCTCGAGCAGGAGACCGAGAGGGAGAGGCTGGATGTGAAATCTGAGAATTTTATACATATCTAAATTATGTAATGAGAACATGAAGTGTAATTGAATTGAACTAAATGTGATGTTACCCCTATATTGAGATGGTATGGAATGAGATCTTTAAGTTATGAATGAGAATTTAATCAATGGAGTAAACTATGACCATTATATGTGAAGATTTTATGTTAAGTGTGAAACTATGAGGCCAGATCGATCTCAGAGAAGAGAGGATCGATCGGGTAGGCCAAAGTGACAAGGAATGAGGAAATTAAGTGAGCAGATCGATCTGGAAGAGGATTGATCTCCTTATGATTCTGTAATGAAAAGATCGATCTCATGAGGACGAAATCGATCTCATGAAGCATTTTGTAAGGAGGAGATCGATCTCCTCAAAGAGAAGATTGATCTCGTGAAACATTCTGTAAACTAGAGATCAATCTCAAAATTGGAGCAGATTGATCTCATAAAGCTATTAAGAGATCGATCTCACCCCACGACAGATCAATCTCCTAGGCATAAAATTACCCCAAAATGCTCCCAAATGCAAATATATATCGATCTCCTACCCTCCGTCTATAAAAGGACCCCAATGTTTTCTTGTATTTCATCTTTTCTCTCTCTTTCAAACCTCCATTTTAGTCGAGCCCTAGCTTTCTCTCTCTTCCAAAGTCCTCATTTTCGTCCAAATCGAAGGTTGTAGAAAGAAAAAAAGTTGTTCCTCATCCAAAGGAGAACAACATACTTGGAAATCAAAAGATGGATTGAATCGAGGCAAGAGTTGAGCACTCCACAAGTTTGGGTAAATTCTAAACTTTGATCTTGGATTTTAAAGTGATTTTTGGTGGTTATGGTTGTAAGCATTGTGGTTAAATAGCTAGGAAATGGTTAAGGATTAATGAAATTATGATTTTGCTGGAGTAAAGGTAACGTTAGGCAATTTATGGTAATTTTGGGACATATGGCTAAAAATTGGAATTGAGACAATGAGGTGAATTTAGCATGAAATATGGTGTGGAAAATGTAAAATTCTGAGATGTAGTGGATGAGAATGTGAATTGTGATAGAGTTGTGAGAATTAAGTTATTTGATGTGTTAATGAGAATATGAGCAAATGTGTGCTCAATAATGCGATTGAGTTGAGTTATTGATGTTTTTACATCGTTTGGACAGCTTGGGAGTTCCAGAGAGGAATGCGAGACTAGTCCGTGATACGGGGGAACAATTGCACTATACGAGGTGCAAAGGTGTAAGGGAAAACTTGAACTCGTTTGTGTATGTGTTTTGATGTTCATTGTAGCATGAAAAGTGATTTGAGCAAACAAGCATATTTTTATGAGTTGTGAATGAGTAGTGCACACGATTTTATAGCCGGTTGGGGTCCAACTTTTATGAGTTATTAACTAAGCGTGAAAATGTTTTACAATCATTTTGTGATTAAAACATGAAAAGAGATTTGGGCTTTACGTTAAGGCGTACTAAGGTTGAGAAATGTCTTCGTGGTTTTACCAGTTGGGACTCGGTTTTTAACATGTTTTGTGTTAGGTACACAAATGTTTTAAATGAGATTTATGAGAGAAAACCATTATGAGTTCTACGTGAAGGCAAAACATTTTATATGATAATGGCTAATGATTGAGATTTAGGCGTGTCATGTTGAATACACATCGGGCCTTGCTTTGGTAGCATGTAAGTTCGGGCCTTGCTCTGGTAGCATGTAAATCTGATATTCCTCCGTTTTGGTAAAGTGAGATGACCCCGTTCTGGTAACGATGGGTGATCTTGCTTTGGTAGCATGTAAGACCGATAGAGTGGGCCACCTGGGAACCGACCCAGGGACCACGTGATAATGTGCATGAGGAGAGGCATTGCTTGGTAGCATGTAAGGTCGGGCCTTGTTCTGGTAACGCGTAAGTCCAATATACTATGTACACGCCCATACTGTCGACGTTCCCTCTTTTGAGGATGCCTGGGATGCGCACCCAAATGATATTTATTATAATGTGCCATGACGAGTTTTATATGAGTTTTATTGTCTAGTCTCCCTTTTTATATACATGAGTTGTGTTTGGTGGTTGTGCCACGTGTATGCTATTGAGGTGATTTTTATCACGTTTTTATGAGAAAAGCCATTATCGCATTCTGATTTCCACATGCTTGTGACTGTGATTTGTATTGAGTTATGTATACTCATATTTTTACATAATTTCAAAGAAATGAGTCGAGAATGATGTTTTAATGAGTTCATGCTACGTTTTAATTGAGTTTCAACTACGAGATAAAATGATTGTGTTGTGCAAATCATTGTTTTATTAACGAGTCCCTTACCCCCTTACTGAGCGATTTAGAAGCTCACCCTGTTTTCTCTTCTCCCCCCAGATTTCTTCAAGTGAATAGAGTTTTTCCTGCGACGTACGGAGTAGTGACTAGTGGAGGACTTGAGCTCCAAGCCATATATCGTATTTGAGGTATAATTTACTTTTCATGTACTCAGACTAAAGTTGTAATGACAGACACTTGTTGTACAATGATGTATGTGATGAATTAAGATTAATTAACCTTGAATTGAGTAATGTAAATTGGATGAAATACAATTATGAAATGATGAGATCCTGAGGTATGATACGTATGATGATGTATGACACTGCACAGGAATGCACCCTTTATATTGAATGGATGTGAAAAAGTTTTAATTTGCCCTGTTTTTCGCGCTTCCGGGTGTCACACTAGAACAAATGAGGTTCCACCTCTGGGAACTGCAGCAAGTGAGAGGGAGTGCATGAGAGGGGGAGGCGACTGAAGAGCAAACAAGAAGAGGCTGGTATTTCACAGCCCCTGCCATCGTTGCAAGAGCTGTTCAAGAAGAGAAACAGAGGGTTCAATACCTCTGTGAAACTGAAATGGAAGTCCGAATCACAACATCATTGACCAATGGATAACAAAATAAACCTCTTGAAATAAATAATTTATTATTTTTATTGCTTACATATGAGAAAATGGTACAATGCAGTTTGGCACATAAAAGTAAAGTAATCAAACATTTATATCTTGAAACTCTTATTCTTGTTAAGGATATATATTATAAACTAACAAACTCTTGAAAAAAACATGAAAATGGATTGATGAAGAATCATCATCTTAGTAAGCCTTTGGAGGTGGAGGTGACTTGTAAAGATACTTAGGTTATGGCGATAAAGGAATCTTAGGATGTGGAGGATGAGGCTCGGGATGGTATGGTGGAGGTGGAAAAATGTAGACATAAGGAGGAAGTGGTGAATGAACGGGTGGAGGTGGGGATTCATACACATATGAAGGTAGTGGTAGAGACTTGTAGACATAAGGATGGGGTGGAGAGTGTACGGGAGGTGGTGGAGACTTATATATTTAAAGAGGAAGTGGTGAATGGATTGGTGGTGGAGGGGACTTGTAGATGTAGGGAGGGGGTGGTGAATGGACTGGAGGTGGTGGAGACTTGTAGACGTAAGGAGGAGGTGGGGAATGGACTGGTGGTGGTGGAGACTTGTAGACATATGGAGGAGGTGGTGAATAGACCAGAGGTGGTGGAGACTTATAAACATAAGGAGGAGGTGGGGAGTGGGCTGGTGGTGGAGGGGACTTGTACATGTAAGGTGGAGGTGGGGAGTGGACAGGTGGAGGTGGGGACTTATACACATAAGGAGGTGGTGGTGAATGGATTGGTGGTGGTGGGGACTTGTAGATATAAGGAGGAGGTGGGGAATGGACTGGTAGTGGTGGGGACTTATAAATGTAGGGTGGAGGTGGGGACTTATACAAGTAAGGAGGTGATGGTGAATGGACTGGTGGTGGAGGGGACTTGTAAATATAAGGAGGAGGTGGAGAATGAATAGGTGGAGGTGGGGACTTATATTTATACGGAGGTGGTGGTGAATGGACATGTGGAGGAGGAGATTTATACACGTAAGGAGGTGGTGGTGAAAGAACTGGTGGTGGTGGGGACTTATAGATATAAGGAGGAGGTGGGGAGTGGACTGGTGGTGGTGGAGACTTGTAGACATAAGGAGGAGGTGGGGAGTGGACTGGTGGTGGTGGAGACTTGTAGACATATGGAGGAGGTGGTGAATGGACTGGTGGTGGTGGAGACTTGTAGACATATGGAGGAGGTGGTGGAGACATATAAACATAAGGAGGAGGTGGGGAGTGGGCTGGTGGTGGAGGGGACTTGTAAATGTAAGGTGGAGGTGGGAAGTGGACAGGTGGCGGTGGGGACTTATAAATGTAGGGTGGAGGTGGGGACTTATACAAGTAAGGAGGTGGTGGTGAATGGACTGGTGGTGGAGGGGACTTGTAAATATAAGGAGGAGGTGGAGAATGAATAGGTGGAGGTGGGGACTTATATTCATATGGAGGTGGTGGTGAATGGACAGGTGGAGGAGGAGATTTATACATGTAAGGAGATGGTGGTGAAAGAACTGGTGGTGGTGGGGACTTATAGATATAAGGAGGAGGTGGGGAGTGGACTGGTGGTGGTGGAGATTTGTAGTCGTAAGGAGGAGGTGGGGAGTGGACTGGTGGTGGTGGAGACTTGTAGACATATGGAGGAGGTGGTGAATGGACCGGTGGTGGTGGAGACTTATAAACATAAGGAGGACGTGGGGCGTGGGCCGGTGGTGGAGGGGACTTGTAGATGTAAGGTGGAGGTGGGGAATTATATACATAACGAGGTGGTGGTGAATGAACCGGTGGTGGTGGAGACTTATATACATATGGAGGTGGTGGTGGTGGAGACTTATGCACGTATGGAGGTCGTGGTATGTGTTTTAGGTGTGGTGGGGATTTGTATGCATATGGAGGTGATGAAGGTGTATCGGTGGCTGCCACGGTCGTGACAATGAGGCAAAATGCGAGGGCGTGAACCAGCCCGAGCTGTCTAGGCTGTCCCATTGCAAGCAATTACAGAAAGTATTGCTTTGTTGCTTGGTGAGATTGTAGCTATCCCCTTTTATAGTGCTCTCTTCAATATTTTTGGAATAAATAACGTTCTTATTTAATGAAAAATAACATGAAAGTGAATCTTTAAAATATTGCTTCAATTTCGTTCATTTCGTCCTCCCATTCGGTTTTTTCCCACTAGCTTGGCCACGTTAATTAGTTTATGATTTCCCTTTAAAAAGTCAGAGAAGCGGTGTTTATTTTAATTAGATTTATATGTATTAAGTATGTAATTCACTAGATGTGACTTGGTCCCTGCTGCCGCCTTCATATCTTCTCTTGAAATTGTAGTATCAAAAAACTTAGCACATGGTTAGCTGTAATGACACCAAAGGTTAGCTGTAATGATAATTCAGTCGGTGGCCTATATGTTTCGTTTTGGGCGACACTGAAATGTACAGTAAACAGTCTGTACATTTTTTTTTTATTTCCTTTCAATTGTTCTATGTTTTCATTGTTATATTCATTATTAACGAAAAAAACTTATAGCAAAATAATAATAATAATAATAATAATAATAATAATAATTTAAAATTTAATTTAAATGATTTATATAATCACTTTTAAGAATTAACATTATGTAAATTTAGAGTTTAAATCTTAATATATTCAATCTTTTTTTTTTTCAGTTATCGATTTCCTTTGTAAAAAAAATTTCTTTATTAGTTACATAACATGGATTTATCTTTAGTCCTAGGAATTGATTCATCCAGAATTCAATTTTTGGCTTCAGTCTTCGATCTTGTACATTTTGAATGAGTTTAGGTTGGCAGTGGAACTTATATCATTTCGTTGTTTCTGAAAGCAACACGGCTTGAGCTTGGTCTCTAAGAAACGGAAGCTTGTATTGAGGAAAAAATAGAAAAGTTTTGGGACACTTTTATTTTTGTTTTTATTTATTATTATTATTATTATTATTTATTATTTTTTTTGTGGTTACAAGTTTTGGGACACTTGGAGTGAAACTAAAACCAATATATCTTTTAATTACCTTGTCTTCAGGGGTACAACCCCAGGGCAATTGAAACTCTAACTTTCAGAGCTCGAGTTCAAATCTTTAGATAATATGCTATTTATTAAGATTATCTTCCATTATACAATTCGTAATATATATCAAATATACTTTTCTTTCGCTAAAATTACTTTTGTAAATACTAATTAGATGTTCATGGACAGCTTCTTCGTATCATTTCTTTAATTATAAGATCGCTTCGATTTAATTAGCAATATAATTAAAAGATAAATTATTAATAAATTTAAATATTTATTTAAATGATCATATTATTATTTTTAAAATATAAAAATTTTATAAATTTAAAATGTATTAATTTCGTGTGTTTGAAATTCGAGTTTCTACTACATATAACCTTTCTCAAAACTATAAACCTCTATTATACAAACAAAAAATGAACAATTAATTGTTCTGCTATATTATTGTTTCTGTAATTAATGTCGGCCATGAAAAGGTTTAAAAATGATCAATTTTGGTTATGGTAAGACAAGGCTTAAGCATATTTTTTTATCGAAGTTCGCGAAGTTTATTTTATTGAAAACAAGTCTATAAAATTTATAGATTGATAGAATTTAAGGAGAAAAATCATAATATATAAAACTAATTTTTAAAAATATTGCTTATAATCAAACATTATAAATACATACTCAATAATGAAAATTCTATAAAAAAAAAATTGGTAAAAATATTTATCTAATAAAATATATTAAAGTTTATACAAAATTTTCTAAATTTTGTACACTTGATTTATATGCAATAAAATTTTTCAATTTATAGGTTTAGACTTTCAATTTTAGTTTTTATTTAATTTCTTTTAATAAAAGCTTCAAAATTTCTATAAGGAAACTTTCACATAAAGTTTAAAGGGAATTAACCATATACGATGTAAAAGGGTAATAAAGATAATTTTAGAATAAACCACACACAAGTTCAATTTGAATTTTGAAATTGTTATTGTTCGAAGTGTTTTATTTAAATATCACATTGGTTCTAACAAAATTAATTTTCAACCGTAAAGTGGATGAAAATATATTTGATTAAACAAAAAAAATAATGAAAAAAAGATCAAAAATGAAAATGCCTCATAGATTTCAATTAACTATATGATGGATAGAATATAATAGTCGTTTTATTCTCTCCACTTTTAAGTAGAATATATAATTATATTATATGAATTATTATTCAATACACAGTTAGTGAAATTTTTTCTCTAAAAATGAGTTAAGTGATGGTACATACCCCACTTTAAATATTAAAAAAATAAAATATAAATAAAATGGAGTTTGTGTCATTATGTTAGCTTTGTTTGTAGAGTCAAAAAACTTCATTAACAGTATAATAGATAATAATCCATATTATATACAATTAATATATATTATAGAAATGTCAAAGTTGGTTTATTTATTCACACTACATTTTAAAAAAATGGAGAAATAGAGTACATTTTTTACAATATATTAACATTAGCATTTTAGAAAAAATATTTTTCTGCTCGTAAAACAGAATCTATAATCTTATAATTAGCTTAATCAGGTTGACTTACATTATATTTATCATAATTTTAATTTGCTGCTACCAATCAAGGACCGAATTAATTTAATTTATATGTTTATTTGAATAATGAGTTAAGAAATCATGTTTCTTTTTTAAGCTAAGAAATCATTTTTTTAATATTTAATTTAATTGTTTGTTTGCTCCAAACCAATCGTGAAACCATGTTTTCTAATTATAGAGAAAAAAAAAGTCAACCCTAAACTTCTATTGGAGAGCTCCCCATGAACATTGCTAATTGTTGCGCAGACGAGAAGCACAAGAAGAGAATTTCTTCTACATTTCAATATTTCTATTAAATCAAGGTGTATACATTTTAATTAGTTACTCAAATTTTAATCCAATGAAAAAAATTGAAAAGTCCAAAAAACTTCCAAACGTTTGTATTGTACATGAGAGTTCAATTTAAAGGTATCAAGAGTAAATCATACTAAATATTTATTATATTTGTATAATATTTTATTTTTATTTGTAATTTTTTGAAATATAAAAATTTTAAATACATGATCTTTAAAAATATTTTAAATTCATTTATTCTATTATCTTATATAAATATATAAAAACCAAAGCTTTTGACTTAATTATATATATATATATTTATATATATATATATATTCTATGTGGATAGTCTAAATTTTTGACACATAGGATAATAAATTAATTTTTTAAAATTTTATCACGTAATTCTATTTAATTACTTATTTTATTTTAAAATATTTAAAATTTTAAAATATATTTCAACCATTTTACCTTTGTTTAAATCAAATAAATTTATTGAAGAGTTTGTTTTATGTTTTACTACTTATTATGTCATTTTTTTGTAAACTCTCAAAATTTCTTTGAATTCTACACGAGCGTTATTTGATTTAAATTTAATTTATTTTGGTTACGAAGAATTAAATTAATCAAGTCGAGAAAGACATGATGGTCTAGGAGCAGGAAAACGTAGATGGCTCGGGAAGGGTAAGAGAGAACCGAGAAGCAGGACCCAGCTGAAAACTGAGAAGGCAGTTAACCGAAGCAGGAGTAGGCAACGAAGTGCAGAATCAGGGCTGTACCGGGGTTGGATCAAGGGCTGATCTGGGCGGTGGGAGACGATAGCCACGATGACTCTCGGCTGGTGGTTGGGGAGTCAAAAACAGAGTTGAACAGAGAAGGGAGGCAGTAGCTGAGATAGCAATGAAGGAGACACGAGGAAGAAAAGGGCAGGCCCAGATGATGGCAAGAATGTGATTGGCAGATAGGGAAGCTGGCGAGAGTAGCAACTCAAGGCTAAGATGAAGAAAATACCGAGCAGTGGAAGTTAGCGTCGGGTAAGAGCAGTCATTAACGGTGGAGGTCGGTCCTCGGGCAGAGACGGAGCAGAACGACGGAGGTAGGTAAGATGATGTTGATGATGGCATAAGGTAAGCTGAAGGGAGTGACGACACCGGTAGGAAGGCGATGTCGAGGAACAAAACCGAGAAGTGCTGAGGTGAAGTTGAAGCAGAGCACGACACCAGGAATGGGTAGTTGGGTCTCGAGCAGGAGCTGAAAATTGAAAATTGGAAGAAGACGAGCTGTGGCGGGGTGAGCTGAGAAACACCAATGCCGAACGGAATACAATCAGGCGAGAAAGAAGTGTCGCGTCGATGAAAGGAAAGAAGAGGAGTAGTGCCTTGAGCACTCAGCAAAGAAGAAGAAAATGAGAAGGTAAGGAAATGGCGGGAAGGAAATAATTTTAAAAAAAAAAGTGAACAGTAATCGAAAAAGAAGGATTTTTATATATATATATATATATATATATATATATATATATATTTGGAATAGAGAAAAAGACGCAAAAAATTTGAAAAAAAAAACTCAGGAAAAGACAGTCGAAAATATCGGTTCGAAATTTTAGAAATACTGGTACGAAATTTCAGGAAGATAAACCGAGTGGATCGAACCCGTCGACTCGCTACGTTGAGACAATCAAGGACTACGAACAGACACTGAAGTAAGAAAAATTCTCGTCGCTGCTAGAGATAAATATGCGTAATTTTCGTATATTTATAGTTATAAAATTTAGGTTGAATTTCGTTGTACCGAAATTACCGAAAAAATATAGATCGAATTTTATGACTCTGAAAATTAGAGATTTTAGCCTAGTTTAACAACCTAAATTTTTACGGATTGAATTTAAATAGTTTTCATAAATTCTGATGTGGCTTGAATTTTGTTTTAAATATCAAAAATTCTGAATTTTGAATTTTCATAGATTGTTTTCTAGAATTTTTTCGAAAAAGGGCTAGTCAGCCTGTTTTAAACGGTTTCATGAAACAATTGAATTTATATGTGATTTAAGGAAAAATGATCTGTTATAAAGTTATTCTGATGATATGTGCTTGAGCGCGTACTAACTATGTGTCGTACGGTCCATCTCGCACTGATTTTGAGACAAAGGCATTGGTGAGATCATGCTGCATTTCTATCTATTATGTATTTGTATCTGATTCTGTATCTGTGGTCCACGAGTACAATATATTGTGTTTCTGATTCTATTTTTAGTCTTTAGACATTTTGATCTGTGAGCCGTATGGGTAGCTGACCACTCCCACGGCGATTGACATCCCGGCACACCTGGCCCGTGAATTGCTCGAAGTCATCGACATTTGCCAATAGTCATTTCTAATATCTGATATAGCATGTATGCCTTGTCTCGCCTATTTGAAATATTTTTCTGAATTTGTCCGCTTAAATTGAGATATCTGAAAATCTGTTTGTTTTGATACTAGAAAACTTTAAACTTTCTGGATTTATAACTGTAGCTAAATTTATTACCGATACATATTATGTTTCTGAAAATATGTTCTTGGTATTTGTGCTTTTGTTGATACTAAATTTGTTTTCCGGAATTCTGACTCTGGTATCTGATAAATTTCTAAATCATCTGTATACTTTGTTAAAATATTCTGGATTTGGTAAATATAAAAATATATATTTTTTATAGGTAGTGTATTTATCTACCTGCTATGGGGTTTTTCTTACTGAGCATGTTGAGCTCACCCCCTTACTTTCCTCCACATAGCCTCATTGTAGTTGTGATCGCTTCCATTAGTAAGACATTTTGCACAGTTATGATTCCGTGGAGCATATTGCTGCATCGAAGGTATACCCAGGTTTAAAGAAGTTCTGTTGTATCTAAAATTTTTGTAAGTACAATAATGCAATACAAGATGTGTCTGGGGAATGTAAACATATTTTATTTAAATTTGTTACTAAGAAAGAAAATTAATAAGACTGAGTATTATTCTGATCTAATATTGACTTGTAGCTCAACTGAAATATCAATAAATTCAGGTTGTTATAGAGTTGGTATCAGAGTGAGGTTGGCCTGATACGAGTTGATATTAAAAGTAAAAAAGACTTGAAAGTTCACATCCCCAGCATTACTGTACATTATTTAGATATAAACGGGTATACCTAGCTGTGTTTTAATGAAAATTGTGTCAGTGAATGAAGGGAAACCAATAGATATGGCTTATTGGTATTATAGCCGTATTGGCAGATGGAAATGAACTATTTCTCGTGGCCGTAAAGATAGTCCTGAGAGATTTAGTGAACCCCTATTTAAATGTACACCTTATAGTTTCACTGAAAATTTTGGAGTCCGCTTCATAAAAATTGAGCGGGATAATGAAGTAATGATGACATTGTCGGGTCAAGTGATAGTGGCCCCGTGATAGTGTTAACGAATGAGGTGTGACGAGGAGCAAGACTGAGACAACTTCGAAAAATAGTACACTATTATATACCGAAGTAAAAATCCAAATGTGATGGAAAGTTGGAATAAATGAATTCGAAGAATTTATATGGATTCGTAGGATACGACTGTAAACCTAATAGAGGCAATTTCAGAGGTTTAAGCATCTGTTTTTCAATGGAGTTAAGAAATCAATGATAGTGAAAGATTGGATAAATGAGACAGAGAAACCCTATGGAGTTTTTATAGTAACTCTACCGAGAAAGTTGCTTTGCAACTTTTATGTTAAAGAATTGGAGAAGCTACCCTTTATAGCATCAGTAACGAAATGGAAAGTCGAGCTCGAAGGGAAGTCCCCCGATTTAATCTGAGAGCCGACATTAGAGAAATACATGTGATATGTTTTTGGAGGCTTTTAGATGGCAACCAAGCCCAGATGAAGCACGATGACAATTATAGATGAAATGATTGAATCGGACTTAAGGTAAGGAGTTCGGGAATGGAGTATGAAATTAAATAGATTTGGAAGGAGTATAATCCGGATAAGTAGATATGGGAAATGGAGGAAGTCCAGGACACTAGTAAAAGGTACTAAGATCCTTAATCGAGCTAAATTAGCTCAATTGGATGTCATTTTGAGGAAGCAGTGTGCAAGGCGCAACTGTGATGGTATGAAACGTATAATTCGAGGTTACCAAGAAAATGAAAATGTAAAGAGAGTGACAGAAAAGTGATGTACTAAGGAAGTAGTGAGAGTGATAAAATAAAGTCATTGTAACTAAAAAGATGAATTACAGAACTAAAAGTATAAGTGAAGGTCACACTGCTTGATTGATAAAGTTAGGGCGTGTTCGGATTAAAAAGACACCCAGTAGACAAAGGGATTTTCGACGCGTATTTCGATGATCTATCAGAGTTACCACTAAATTGAAAAGTGAAGTTCTGAAATTGATTTAACACCTGGTATCGAATTAATTATTCAGACCATGGTACTTAGTGGCTTTGATTGAATTAGAAATGCTGAAAAAGCAATTACAAGGACTACATGAAATGAGTTACCGGACCAGGTGATCCGCTTTGGAGTGTACTGACGTTAATTTTTAAGGAGACCCGAAGTCTTTTGGGTCGTTTTGTATTAAAAACGGGAGTTAATTGGATTCTCCCAAAACAGACGTTATAGATCAGTGGGAAGGATCTGAAACTGTTAAGATGATTCAAAGATTGAGATATAAAGAGACTTTGGAATATGAATTACGTATCGAACCTAAGGATTGTAAATTGTATATGCTTACGTTTGGAATGCGAGACTCAATTTGAGTAAGAAAATGACTTCGCTATAATTAATAAACAAAGTGAGACAAGCATTCAAGTGTGATCAATTTTGAATACAGGATTGTAATTAGAATGAGAGGCGTATACAAGTTAAGAATATCTCTGATATGTGAAATGAATTCGGATTAAGTGATATGAATTGAAAATGGATTGTGTCTGAAGGATAAATGTGAAATTACGATAAGTTTTGGTATCCTACTTCTTAATTGAGACTGAACTTTGAACCTTTATATCTATAACCAGTTTATGTGGTCAAGTCTGATGGCTAATAAAGGTATTTCAAAATACCTACCCGCTTGAGAGACTTGACAGCGTCTAGAAATGCCCCGATCCTTAACCCATAAATTGAAATTGATAGTCGTAATATTTGCGTTGAAATCAAGATACCATTACTTGTGCGGTAAAGAATTATGAAATTCTACTGATCAATAAGGTTTAAATTTTAAATTTCACAAAGGCAGTTTAATACAAGAAAAAGGGAATGACTCGAGTTAGTGCTTTTAGCAGAAGTGATTTCGGGATGGCGTTATGTATATTGGTCAAGGACATGAGTTATTGAAATATTTAGTGAACCTCAACTGGATGTGATTCCTTTCTGATACTGACATTTATTTCGTGGTAGCGAGCCTGATAGTTAAAACTGAGCTTCATTGATCGAATCGACTTGGTTCAGCGTAACGATGAATACTGAATCGATATGGCTAGTTAGATACCAAAGGGGTACTATAACAGATTCGGTATCGACAACAATGATTTATTGAGATTTAAAAGCAGAATAGGGTACCCAATGATTTATAGTTAAAAGAACTGATGTCGTCAGAGTCTCATGTACAGAGATATACCCTATATTCGAAGAATGGTAAAGATTCATCAAATCTCTTGAAGGTATATTGGCAACCAAGTACGATAAGAAGCATAACTGGAAGTGTGACTGAGAGTCTCATAAGTCAGCAAGTTAAGGTAGAGTTGTAACGACCCAAATTACACATATTTTGGTTGGGCTACAAGTTGATATTACGTCAAAACAATACTCAGTCAGAATTTTTTTTTGTAACAATTAAAATAAAATATGCTCACATTCCCCATACACATCTCGTATGCATTACTGTACTTATAAAAATTTTAGATACAAAAGAATTTCTTACAACTAAGTATACCTTCGATGCAGAAATATGCTCTGCGAAATCATAACTGTGTGGAATGTCTTACTAACGGAAGCGGTCCCAGCTACAGGGAGACTCTGTGGAGGAAAGTAAGAGGGTGAGCTCAACATGCTCAGTAATAAAAACACGTGGCAGGTAGATAAATATACTACCTATATACTTATGCCACAAATAAGTTTCTCATAGAATATATTGTACATTTTCAGTTCAATAAAATCAAAAATGAAAATCCACAAATAGTGTCTTCACAGTTTACTGTAACAATTTCACAATTTCGAAATTCAAGCAAAAATACATGCAGTTCAAATCTCAACACAATTTTCATTTTCATTTCAGTAATTTAAATAGACGAGGCAAGGAATTTCACAATATATCAGATATCAAAAGTGACTATTGGTCAATGTCGATGACTTCGGGCAATTCACAGGCCAGGTGTGCCAAGATGTCAGGTGACGTGGGAGTGGTCAGCTACCCAAACGGCTCACACAATACACTATTTTTTAATAACACAGTACATCGTACACACATGCACACAGCATGGTACATCGTACTCTATGGACCTCAGCATCATTCATCATTCAGTATAATTTCACTGTTCACAATTTTCATATAATTTCACTATCGCCTTTCTGCCTCAAGTCACGTGCAAGCAGATAGTGCAAGATCACACAATAATACACGCCTGACAAGCATGGTTTTAACATCAAAACGCTTTAAATCACGTGCAAACAGGTAGTGCAAGATTACACAGCAATACACGTCTGACTAGCACGGTTTTAACCTCAAATACTTTAATCTCGTTTCAGCTCATAAAATAGCGTAAAAAGGGCTGGTCTTGCCCATTTTCACAAAAACATAATTTTTCAGTATAATTTCAAAAATTTAGATTTTTCACAAATAATTTTAAAAACTACTCAATAACTATTTAAATAGGCTAAATAGTACTATTCCAAAAATCAAATCGTTTTATGGATTTTTAAAACTCTTCCTTAAATTTTAAAGCGTAAAATCAGCCTAAGGTTTTATATAATTCAAGTGACTAAAAATTTATGTCCTAAAATTCACGGTCTCAAATACTCAAAAAAATATATGCAGATATTTTTAACAATTCACGAATATTTTTCTATAGTAGAAATACGACCTAAATTTATATCTAAAAAGTATCAGAAAAATACGTGCAATTTATTTCTAGCAGCACACGAAATTTTCCTTATCTCAGTGTCTGTCTGTTGTCCTCGATGCCTTAGTGACTGAAGTCAGTGGGTTTGGTCCACTCGATTTATTTCCATCGGAACCCCTTTTCCCAAGTTTTCAAATTCTCCGTACACTTACCTCATTTTTCTTCATTACATTTTTTTTCTCTGATATATATATATATATATATATATATATATATATATATATATATTACCTCTCTTTCTTTTCTCTTTTTTTTTTTAATTATTTTTCCTTTCCGCCAACTCTTTCTTTTCTTTCTTTCTTCTTCTTCTTCTTCTTCTCGATTTTCTACCTCACTTCCTCAGCAACTTCATCATCTCCGTCTTCCGGACACCACCGTCTCCAGACTCGATCCCGGCATCATCACCATCGCCATCATCATCTTCACTATTAACCCCGGTTCAGCCTTCCACCATGGATACTATTGCCCGACGAGGAGTCTCCCCTGCTCCCCAATACCTCTCAGTAACACCATCATCTCCACTGCTTCCTTTGATCCCGACACCACCAGCATCATCCCTATGTCTCAGCCATCTTCACCGCCACGTTCTGTCACCATAATGCCCCAGCACCAGCTACTGTTTTGTGCACCCAAAGTGGCCGCCTAATCAACACCAACAATCATCGTTTTCTGGCCCTCCTGGCTCCCCCTGTATCAAGTCGTCCTCAGCCACAAAGAGAAGCCTCTGTTTCTAACCTTAACCAACGTCGGGGCTCCTGTTCGTATTGGCCATTAGTACCCTGAGTAACCCTTCTACTCATCCCTACTGAGTGCCTCTAACAGCACTAACGTCAACCGTGATGCTCGCCAATCGTCTACACTTCTGGTGCCCCTGTTTCCATGCCTAGAAAACCATGTTCAAGCCTTTCCTGTTCAGCTTCATCAAGTTTTGTTTTCTTTCTCTATTTCTCATGTTTCCTCAAGCTCTCAGATACGATTTTTTTTCTTTACTACTTCTTGCTGTAGTTTACTCTCTCAATTTTCTCTGCTCACTAGCTTCTTTCTGTGTTTGTTTCAGACCATTACACACTACCACTATCACTTTCTTTCGATTAGCTTCAGCTGCAGTGTCACGACTCTCAATCTCTCTGTCCGTGACCTTTACCTTACTACTTACAGTTGGGCTGTAAGTCAACATCCAATCCATATCTCATCCATTTATGATTTAATCAATTCAATTAAAAGAAGTAGAATAGAAACTGAATTTTTATATATAAGTGCGGAAGTGTTTACATCAGTTTCTATTATATATATCCCCCAAAATACAAAATACAAACTTTACTGTGTATTAATTTACAGGATACAAAATTTTTTAATCTCAAGTGTATACCTCTCTATACTGCTGGATGACCAAAACAACACGCTAGCAGGGACGACTGTAGTATAGTCACTATTGCGTAGAATCTGTGGAGGAGAAATAAAGGGGTGAGCTAACACTCTCAGTAAGAAAAATATGAAAGCAGGTAGATAACTACACTATCTACATACTTAAAATACATATACATTTATATTCCTTATAAAACATATGCATTCTTTTTAAAACAACTTCCATCAATGCGAAACCATTGATTCGCTGGATGGGTATATGCATATTCACACAGCATACTCCTTTCACACAATTCATCTTTAAAATCACAGAGTATACATTTATAAATCACTTTGCACACAACAAATCAATGTACATGAGACATAATTATGGGTTATCATATCTCCAGACACACAGCAAGGGAAACATCTATCACCACACACAGTAGTGACAATGTCATCTCACACAGACAATACAGGACTTATGGCCATAGTCGGATTCCAGGCAACACTGATCAGGTGTGCGGGAGCCCTACGCTTGGAGAGGCAGATCAACCATCCCTTCAGCTCATACTGAAATCACGGCACATCGTACTTCATGGCTAACGCTTACAGTACATCGTGCTCCTGTGGATCCTTATCACCTATTTTCGTTGTCTCAAAATCTCGTGCGAGCTGGTCTGTGCAAGACACACAGCAGTACACGATGGCTCTAGCACGGTTTTGTACTCATTACATCACATCAATAAACCACGTGCAAGCAGGTCAATGCAAGACACACAGCAATACACGATGACTCAAGCACGATTTTACTCAACACACAACATAATCAGAAAAACCTCGTGCGAGCAACTCAGCGTAAGACATACAGTATACTTGAAGCTTCGAGCACGGTTTTACTAGGAAATTACATGCGAGCATAGTCAGAGCAAGACACACAGAAATACGCGAAGGCTCCAGCATGATTCTCAAAAATCAAGTGGAACACACAGCATCACCTGAGCATCGAACACTTTTTTGTTTTCTCAAAAATCCCTTAAAAATAATGTGCGAGTAAGGCTGGTAAATCTACCATCGCCACTTAGGCTCTAGCACAAGTTCACACATAAAAGAAATAGAAGGCTCCATTTACTGGGTATGAGTGAGAGGGCAATCTCCCTTCAATCACTTGTTAAAAGTTTTTCATACAACTTTACTAAACTAGGAGCCCGTCTATTCTTACTCTTTCTCAAAACGTTTTGCAAAAACCTCTTTTCACAACAATAACATAGAAGTCATGCAACTCGTACTTATAGGCTGATTCTCATACGTAATTTTCTACCTAGATATATCAATATCTACACACTTATCGTATATATGCACACAACAGGTATGAAACGTTAAAGGACATACGCACTTGTGCAAAAATGGGAAAAGCCATGTGATTATGATTAAGGTTTTGTTTTTAATTAATTTTGTTTTATTCATTTATAACATCACATTAATATTTTTAAAATATATAATTTATAAATCCCAACGTGTTATAAGAAAATTTATAAAAAATGAATTAGAAGTTTAAGTGTTCTAAAAATAATTTATGAAAATCTACAAATTTTTTTTATATACAAAACAATAAACAATACCTTAAATCTTAAAGCTTAAACTCTAAAATTTTACTATTAGTATATATTACATCTCATTATAAAAAAAACTATAGATTGTATGGGAAACAAAAGTCCTTAATATTTTAAAATCTAAAATGATATTTGAAATGCTATATAAATTAAAATAAGACATAGCATAAAAGATTTATTAAGAGTAAAATATAAGATTTTTAACATATCTAAGTAGAGGAGACGTCCAAGGACAGACTGAAAGAAATTAACAAATTGGTTTGCATGACCATTCATACCCCTTTTGAAGAAAACTAGAAATCCATCAGTGTTGGTATAAATATTGTATAAGTTAATTGATGTGAATATTTGTTAATGTGATAACAATTACATATTTAATTCAATCCGTTTACGTGTCCTAAGCGTAATTCTTAGGGTTGTTAGAATTCTGAAATATATATTGTAAATACATTTTAATCCACTTTATGGTTGACCCAATGACCCAAAGGGCCCTCTTCGGCCTTAGTCTTTCTCGAATTACTAGTGGCTCTTCTTGGGCTACACTTTTAGTCCGAAAAAAAACATTAACTTAAAGCCTACGGCCTAGTTATTGTTTTGGTATTTATCTGAGGGAGTTTATTCATTATTTGCAACGTTTTAATTAAAACGTTATTTGCAGTTTGAGTATTTGGTTCAACATTAATGTGTATCTTTCCTTTCAAAGAGCATCTTTGAATTTTTTTTTTTTTCAAATATAGAAAGAAAACTTCACCTTCTTTGGCAATGGTTGTGTATGATAAAAAATAATAATAAAAATAAAAAATAAAAAATAAAAGTACATCATGTGGTGCACGAAAAAAACAGGTGGGAGATCGGGTCAACCGCTTTGAAAACAGTATTGCGAGAGACATAAATTATGCAGTTTGGACAATTTTATCTTTAAATATTTTTTATTCTACAGGACCCGAAAAACAGTAAAAAATACTCAATTAATGGATAACTACGTAATTGAAGGTTGAATTATTCCTCATAAATAGGGATCAGATATGATTCATAAAACTAAGTCTCAATTTTCTCTGTAGAAACTTTATCAAAATTCTCTTCTAACTTAAGTATCGAAGTGTTTACGCAAGAAAAAACCGTTACGTCTATCTGATCATTATTTTTTTTACAGAGTCTCTGATAACACGTGACACGAAGATCTAAGCGAATATGTCAGCAATACGTCATTATTTTGTTTGGCAACAACAGGCATAATATCACTTTCTAACAAAGTGATCTATTTAAGTAACAAAAGTTACCCATAATTTGATATTCAACTAAATTTATGTATAAGATAAATTTAAATATACAAAAATATATTTACACATGTTTATTGTAAATATTTAATTTTGACTACTTATTATCTCTTCAAATATCAATAGTTATTTTATAGGAAATTACATAATGGCATATAATAATAAAGTTAATGTAGAACAAGTAACAAGAAATCAAGAATGTGTTATTGAATGTTATTTTATTAAAAGCTCTTCACTGAAAACAAATTCACTGCGAGTTACCTCACAAAAGTCACTTCACTAAAAGTTAGTTATCCGAAGGTTGATTTACCTAATATTTTTATATGTATTTTGTATATTTGAATAAAATAATATAAGAAAAATATATATAAGATATAATTATACATTTTTTATAAGATTTAAGTAAAACTCATATAGCATAATTTATTAAATCTAAATAGTCCATAAGTAAAAGTTGAAGTCCTGTTTAAGAAAGAAACGTCCGCAGTTCGTGTCTGCAAGAAATTCCGTATAAATTTGATTTGAAAATTTTAAAATTTTCTCATGTATAATTTTATTAATCTATAAAAAAAAAATTCAGTTATATCTTTTATTTAAACAATCTAATCTGAAGTTAATAGCATCAAATATACTTGTACTTCGAACCTTTAATCATTGATCTTTTATTGAAGATATTTGTTTCAAGTAATAACGTCTGTGCATCATTAATTTAAGATACAATGTTATATATGAAATTGGATCTTTTAATTTTATAACTTATTTAATATAATATATCATAAGTATACCTAAAAAATAAGAAAAAAATTAAAAGATATAAAAAATAATCAGAAAGGCAATACAGAAAATATATATAACGTTGTTTAAAATAAACATTTGAAATTTTAATTTTTTTTAACAAAGTTTATGTTATTTTTATGTTTTTCTAATTTATCAAAAATTTTATGGTATTTATAATTTCTTTTTTGTATCTTGATATTCATTTTCAAACTGGCTTGCTACTCGTACAGATCACCAGTCAATTTTATTTATTTAAATATGTACTTATACATATAATGAATGTAAAAATATTCAAGTAAATAATAAATATAATCATATGGATTTTCTCTTACCCTTAAATAATAACATATTTTGAAAAATAATGAATTTAATAATATTTTTATTGTAAATATAAATTAGAGACATCTATATAATATATCTGCTAGACTTTGGAGCAACCTCAGGCTATCCATGTTGGATGCATGGTTGCTCCCATTTTTGTTTTTTCTTCCTTTCGTTCTCTCTTTTCCATTTCTTTGTTCATCGTCTCCTCTTGAGTGATATATTTGATCGCTCTTGAAAATAAGTTTAAGATTGTTGTCAGCTGATCAAGCGATAATGACTCTTGCAACTTCTAAAACTTGGTTTCCCGTAACATTGCTACCACCATCACACCAACTTGCAAGTGACAAACCTCAAAAGTGGCATCTCTGAACCGATCCACGTAGCTTTTAAGTAACTGTTTATTTCCCTACTTAAGGGTGAGCAAGTACATGACCTCTTTCTTCTACCGACTATTAATCACAAAAACCTTTAAGAATTTACTACTTAATTGATCAAATGAAGAAATAAAACTTTCTATTAGGCTGTTAAACCATTTCATCGCATGGCTTATTAAAGTGAATGAGAATACTTTGCACATGATCTTATTCTCCCATCGGTAGAGAAGCATTAATGACTTGCAGTTTTGCATGTGATCGGATGGATTGGTTTTTCGCCGTCATTTGCAGCATCTTGAATTTATGAGGCAAAAGCTTTCCCATGATGACAACACTAAACGGTATCCGCCTCCTCTATCTTTAACAGACACTAACTTGTTCTCCTCTAAAATTCTCTCAACCATCTTCTTCATGTCTGTCGCTTCCTCTTGTCATGAGTGGCACATTCCAACATTTTATGGACCCCTGATTGGTGATCTCCTTCCATTTCCATCTCAAGTCCCAAGTAGAGTCTATCTCGAAGTCTGACATCCACGCACCCTCTACACCTTGAGTCTTTCTTACCTTTACCTTAGGGTCTGTCTTCCCAACACCTCTCGTGCCATGGGTTTGCCACGCATTAGTCTGCTGCTTGGAGGCATTTTATTGCTCATACTCTGCTATCCAAGAGGTCTGCCGCCCTTAGGGTCTTTCGTTGCTCCCCAATCTGTCGCCTCATGCCTGTCGCACCAAGGATTTGCTATCCCTAGCTTGACGCGACAGAGTTCTGCCGCACTCGATTTGTAGCGCCAAAAGTCTGCCGCATCGGGCCTGCTACTACAAAGGTCTGCCACCTTTGGTTTATAGCATCACAAGCTTGTCGCGACTGACTGCCTCCCACCAAGTGTTGAACTGCTAGCAGTAGACTCCACTGCGGGAGAACGTCTTTGAAGAAATCCACCATGGCTCTCAACGCCTGAGTAGTCTCCTCATTCTGTTGTTTCAAAGCTTCGAATTTCGTTAGGGGATTGTGGCCACGGTTCTCTCATTCTTGCCTGATTTTCAGTTTGTGATTAGTGATTTGGAAAACTCACTGAACCTTCCTCCCTAATGTTACCAGTTGTTTTAGATCATGTCTTCATTATGTTGTCAAAGATTGGTTTTTATATTGAGTTCTAATAAATGACATCAATTGTTGTTACTGTTTACAACCATGATTAATGTAGTAAGAATCTCGATTTTCACGTCTATATGTTATCATGAACTCTGAAAAAAAAATAAAAAAGATATAAAAATACATTTCTACACGTGTTTTAATGTTTAAGTTAAAAGAGATTTGACCTAATCTTAGTGAGAAAAGTAATAATTACTTAAATTTAAATGATACATACTACTTATTTATAGAGATAAAATCAGGCTGCAATGACTTTTTTAACCATATTTATAGAGATAAAATCAGGCTGGAATGACTTTTTTAACCATGAGTTAATTGAATTTATCCAAACAATACACGTGGGTTCCTTTTAGTCAAACTCATTCTGTAAGCATGGTCAAGGAAGTGCGCTCAAGCACACAACTAGTTCCCACATGTAAAAGGTACTCTCCCGCCACTAAGCCTGCCGCATGATAGGGTCTCTCTCCTCTGACGAGAGATCTAGGTGGGTGAGTCTCTCGCATAGTCTACGAGAGATCTTTGCAAGAGTCTCTTGCATCACGTGCCTCTGTGGGTCTGTCGGAAAGTCTCTTGCCAGGTTCAAGAGTCCTTTGCCACCTGTCACATGGCACACGAGGACGCTACCACGTGGCCTCTGTAGGTCTACGGAGAGTCTTGCTACGGGCGAGAGACCTCTTCTACCTACAACGTGGCACTCCCGGATGTTGGCATTTGACTATGCAACCTGTATGATAAATGTGAGAGCAAGGCAAGCGTATGACTTCTGTCCTGATTGGAACATGCTCAATGCAAACCGATCATGTCACTAATGATGTTTCACTTTCATCGATCTTTATCTTCTCCAATGCTTCGGTTGTTTTGCCGGCAGCCTTCATCATCTTTGGAGCATTAGCATCATTTGCAACATCTCTGATGGTGGTCCTATCATCAAAGTCCACGTGTCCGATGATCTACCGACCAAGGACCGCCACGTGTCAAACACGAGGTAAGCCACATGGCTGTTACAGCGACAGAGTCTACACGCGACACAGTGGCTTGGTAGGCGACAGAGTCTCTAGGCGATAGAGACTCTGTCGCATAGGCTCCGTGCGGCACAGTAGGTCGCGACAGAATTCTACCGCCTACATCACGACAGAATTCTACCGCCTGTACTGCGACATACCTCTACCGCCTGTACTGCGACAGATCTCTACCGCATAAACCGCAACAGAAGTTTACACATATACTCTGCCGCCCACCGAACTCACCCGCAAAGTAGTCCAGCTCCGAACAGCGACAGAGTACCAAACGACTCTGTCGCGGCCCAGACAAGCGCCTGGGCCTCAGTCTGAACCGATCCGGGAGAAACCTATAAATACCCCAGGTGAGTACTCAGAAAAAAAGGAGAAAAAAAAGAAGGAAATCAAAAAAGAAAAAAGAGATAGAACCCTCTTGATTTTGGAAGAACATACTTCTCTTCTTCTCATATAAAGAAACTCAACTTTCTAACTTAATCATCGGAGCGCGCGTGCAGGGACCAATCCCTGCGCCCTCTGATTTCCGTTGTTTTTGCAGGATATACACACGAAGAACACGTGGAAGAAATCGCATTGACATTATCTCTTTGTCGTTAGCGCAACTTGAATACGTGAAATTTATCATCCCGTTATCGTTTTACGAGGCAACATTAATTGGCGCCGTCTGTGGGAATCAGGACAAAAAGCCAGATTTCCTATTAAAATGGTGAGGACACGTTCTACAGCAGCAGAGGAGACAGGGGAGCAGAATTCTGTAAGTCCCCCTGTCAGGTCAGAGCAAGGACGGAGAGGGAAAGAAAAAGACCATAGGCAGGCCTTCGTTTCCCTGGAGGAATTTGAAACTCTGAGACGTCAAAATGAGGAGACAACGACAGCGTTGAAGGCTATGATGAACTTTTTCAGAGACACTCTCCCCCAGTTTAGTCTACCCCCTGAAGTGCAGCAGATGGTGGGGGAAAACGTTCCAAGGCAAACATACGAGAGAGGTGAACCCTCCACCATGGTGAATGCTGGACAAGGGGAAGGAGCGCAAAATACTACCACCAGACTGATTTCGAACTCTACCGCATTTCAAAGGAATCACCCTGTGGTAGGGTTACGGGAAGTGAATACTACCGTTGACCCAACGCGGCAGAGTTCACCCGCATCAGATAGGCGGCAGAGCTCGCCCACGGATCGCAGGCGGCAGAGTTCTCCCGCAGCAGACAGGCGGTAGAGCTCGCCCGCGGACCGCAGGCGTCAGAGCTCTCCCGCAGCAGACAGGCGGCAGAGCTCACCCGCAAACCGCGGGCGTCAGAGCTCTCCCGCAGCAGATCGGCGGTAGTACTCACCTGCGGACCGTAGACTTCACAGATCTCCCGCAGCAGGTATACCGCAGAGCTCACCCGCGAACCGAAGGCGGCAGAGTTCGCCCGCAGCACCTGTGCGACAGAACTCACCCGCAACAGAAAGGCGACAGAGCTCGCCCGCAGTCAACACGCGACAGAGGTCTCCCGCAGCACGTATGCGACAGAGTCCTCCCGCGGTCTATATGCGGCAGAGTTCTCCCACATGGCGCGGTACTTCTCCCGCGGAGTTTGAGCATGAGTTAGGAGAACATAGGTCCGGGGAGCGTCGAAGACAGAGGAGTTCTGACCCCCGAGATTGTCTCGAAAGGTCGAGTCACGGAATGGGAGGCACTAGAAGGGGTGCTTACCAGTCGGGCTCTTCTAGACCCGAAGAGAGGGGAGCATACTCAGTCCAAGGGTCGAAAAACGTGGAAAAAGTCGTCCAAAGGATTTTGGAAAAGAAGAAACTGGTGTCTCCGGAAGATAGCCAAAAGAGGAGGATTCCGTTCAGTCCAGAGATCATGAATAAACCTTTGCCGAAGAAGTTCAAGATGCCTTCTATGGCCACTTACACAGGCAAAGCAGACCCCTATGAACACATACAGAGTTATGAGTCCCTCATGCTGCTGCATGGATGGGAGGACGAAATTATGTGCAGGGCTTTTTCACTTACATTGTCCGGGCACGCTCTGAAATGGTTCAATGGGTTGAGCGAAGGTTCCATCTCATCCTTCGACCAACTGCGAAATGAATTTCTACAAGTCTTCATGATTAATAGCCAGAGAAAGAAAGACGCTACTTACCTACTCACTCTGAAACAAGGGAATAAAGAATCCTTGAAGAGTTACGTAGATCGCTTCCGAGATGCAACCTTAGAGGTTGAAGATCTACCCGTAGGAGTAGCCATGGCTGCAATGTTGCAAGGGACGAGGTCTAAGAAGTTGCAAGAATCCCTCTCCCTCGACCAGCCACGGACACTTTCCGACCTGTTCGCCAGAGCCAATAAATATATGGCTCAGGAAGAAGTGATGAAGATGGTACCTCCCCGGGAGATCAGAGAAGGAAAAAAGAGAGAAAGGGACGTACCCGAGAGAAGCTCTCCAAGACCCGTTAGAGCGGACAAAGCCCCTAGGCTCAGGTATGAAGGTTATACTAGACTGAATGAGCCTCGCACCGCGATACTAGCAGCTATCGAAGGGGCAGGATTGTTGGAATTCTCCAAGAAGAAGATTGGAGATGTAGGACGAAACTCTGATGCCTACTGCGAATTTCATTGTGCTCACGGCCACCCTACGGAGAGATGCAGGGACCTAATGGATCAGCTAGAAAGATTGGCTAGAGAGGAGAAAATCAACCGCTTCCTGTGGAGAAGTGAAAGACCCCGTTATCCTCCGCGCGATCGAAGGAATGACCGTCCGCGGACTGTGCCCAATAATGATAACGGAAGAAATAGGCCAAGGAATGAAGCAGTTAGGCCTATGATCCCCCGTGCCAATCAGCCGAACAACGAACCTACCGCCCCGGCAATAAATGTTATTGCAGGAGGGGAATCGATGGTGGGGAGCTCCTCTGCTTCCCGTAAAAGCTACGCCAGGCAGGCGTACTAGGTTAACGTTGTAATGGAGGAAAGAGCGGATTAAGAACCTATCATGTTCACTCCGGCTGACAAGGGTGACATTGTCATGCCCCATGATGACCCCATGGTAATATCCGTTGTAGTGGCAAAACACCCGGTGAGTAGAATCCTGGTCGATAACGGGAGTTCGGTAAACCTAATCTATTGGAATTACTTCGAAAAAATGAGCATATCCGCAGATAGGTTGAGGCCTGTCATGACGCCATTATACGGATTTAAGGGCGAAAGAGTGAAAGTGGCCGGATCCATAGAGTTGCCTGTGACTCTTGGAGAAAACCCGAAGGATGTGACCCGGCAAGTATTATTCATGGTAGTAAGGTCAACCTCCGCTGCTTACAACATAATCCTAGGTAGACCCGTGCTGAATGACATGAGAGCGGTGATATCCTCTTGTTATCTGTTAATGAAGTTTCTCACTCCCAATGGAGTCTGGCAAGTACGAGGAGATCATAGGAGTGCCCGTACTTGTTATATCGCTTCTACCGCTAATAAAGGAGCACAGAGAAAGGAGACTTTGTGCATAGAGGATCCGCCCAAGCCCCAGCCTGTAGAAGAAACAGAAGCCATTGAGCTAATCCGGGGGGCTGAAGAAAAGAAGGCATTCATCGGGACTCAGCTGAACGAACAAGTAAAAAGCGAGATAGTCGAATGCCTACGGAGGAACTCGGATGTTTTCGCTTGGACCCCAGCTGATATGCCCGGGATCAATCCCGAAGTGATTTGCCACGAGCTTAACGTCTCGCCCGGACACAGACCTGTCAAGCAGAAAAAAGGAATTTTACCCCGAAAAGACAAAAGGCAATCACTGAAGAAGTGAATAAACTCCTAGACGCCGGATTCATTCGAGAGGTCTACTACCCCGAGTGGCTAGCCAACGTGGTAATGGTAAAGAAATCTAGTGGGAAGTGGTGAATGTGTGTAGATTTCACTGATCTGAACAAAGCCTGCCCTAAAGATTCGTACCCCCTACCCCGGATAGATAGACTAGTGGATGAAACATCCGGATATGAACTCCTTAGCTTCTTAGACGCCTTCTCCGGATATCACTAAATCATGCTCCACCCAGAAGACGAAGAGAAAACTTCTTTTATAACCGATGACGGAACATATTGCTATCGGGTAATGCCGTTCGGTTTAAAGAACGCTGGAGCCACATATCAGCGAATGGTGAGCAAAGTATTTAAAGATCTTATGGGAAATACCATGGAAGCCTACGTGGACGATATGATCATTAAGAGCCGAGTAGGAGAGTCTCAAGCTCATCAGATGTCCCGGGTATTCGAGGTATTGAGGAGATTCAATTTGAAGCTAAATCCCGAGAAGTGCTCATTCGGGGTGAGGTCAGGGAAGTTCTTGGGCTTCATGATCACTGATAGGGGTATTGAGGCAAATTCTGAAAAGGTACAGGCAGTCATCGACATGAAATCCCCAACCATCGTAAGAGATGTCCAGAGATTGACAGGCAGAATAGCAGCTCTGAATCGCTTTTTGTCAAAGTCAGCAGAAAGGAGCTTGCCATTCTTCAAAACTCTGCGGGGAGGAAAGAACTTCGAATGGACTGGAGATTGTCAAAAGGCCTTTGAGGAGCTCAAAGAATATTTGAAGCACCTACCCTTATTGACAAGGCCCCTGGAAGGAGAACAATTGTATATGTACTTGGGAGTAGGTGATTTCGCCGTCAGTGCGGTGCTACTAAAGAAGAACGAAACGCTGTATCACCCCATCTACTATGTGAGCAAGATACTATTAAACCCGGAGACCCGTTATCCGCTGGCCGAAAAGCTAGCGTTAGCCCTTGTGATGGCCTCGCGTAAGTTGCGCCCCTATTTTCAGGCACACCCCATCACTGTCTTGACGGATCAACCGTTAAGGCAAATCCTTCAGAAGCCTGAATGCTCAGGGAGGCTAGTGAAATGGGCAGTGGAACTTGGAGGATATGATATCACGTTCCAACCCCGGCAGGCTATCAAAGGTCAAGCTCTGGCAGACTTTATAGTAGAATGCACCAGCCCGAGCGACAGCGGTGGAAGGAAAATTCAACCATGGTTACTGTATGTCGACGGGGCATCAAGTGCCAACGGAAACGGAGCGGGTGTAGTCTTGGTATCACCAGAAGGGAAAGCCCTGGAATACTCCTTACGGTTTGGGTTCCCCAGCTCGAACAACATAGCGGAATATGAGGCTTTGATAGCCGGGATGAGGCTGGCAGGAAAGCTGCAGGTTCACCACTTGATAACACATAGTGACTCTCAGTTGGTGGTAAACCAGTTCAACGGGCAATATGAGGTTCGAGAACCAACTCTGGGCCCCTACCTGAAGAAAGTCCAGTCCCTGGCTCAGACTTTTAAGAGCTTCCAGCTGATACAAATTAATCGGTCCGAAAATACACACGTTGATTCATTGTCCAAGCTAGCCTCTTCCAATGAGACAAGAGGCAGGATAGTGAAGGTGGAGAGGCTCGAACGGCCTAGTATTGAAGAGGTCGATGTGTGTGACATTGAAACAGGAGATGACTGGAGATCCCCATTCAAGCAGTATCTAGCTGAGGATACGCTCCCCCAAGATAAGGACGAAGCTCGTCGCTTAAGGATACAAGGGGCGAAGTTCACACTCATCAACGGTGAACTGTATAAAAGGGGATATTCGTCACCCTTGTTAAAGTGTCTGGGACCGAAACAAGCAAATTATGTCCTAACCGAAGTGCATGAAGGAATTTACGGTGAACACTTGGGAGCTAGAGCCCTTGCTGCTAAGATACTACGATCGGGATTCTATTGGCCGACATTGAAAAAAGATGCAATGGACAAAGCCCGCAGGTGTGACAAATGCCAAAGGTTTGCGCCGATCACAACAGCCCCAGTGACTCCCTCCCAGGGTACGATACAGCCGGTTCCTTTTGCACAATGGGGGTTGGACATTCTGGGGCCTTTCCCATTAGCCACGGGCCAAAGAAAATTTCTGTTAGTTGCCACCGACTACTTTACAAAGTGGATTGAAGCAGAGCCTTTAGCCACAATCACGGAGAAGAAAGTCGAGGCAATGGTGTGGAAAGACATTATCTGTCGATTCGGGATCCCACGCATCTTGAATGCAGACCATGGAAAGCAATTCGATTGTAATGCCTTCTGTGAATTTTGTAAACGCCTCAACATTCAGCTAAGGATTTCTTCTGTGTCATATCCTCAAGCTAATGGACAGGCCGAAGTCAGTAATAGAACTATTCTTCATAGGCTGAAGACCAAGTTAGACAAAGCTAAAGGGGCGTGGGTGGACGATTGCCTAGTGTTTTATGGGCATATCGTACCACTAGTCGGGTATCGACTGGAGAAACGCCGTTCAGTCTCGTGTACGGCACTGAAGCATTGATCCCCATGGAAATTGGAGCATTGTCACCCAGGATGGTGCCCTTAGTAGAGGAAGAGAATTCACAAGCACTAAGGGGAAACCTGGATCTCCTTGATGAACATAGGGAAACCGCCGCTATTCGATTGGCATCCTATCATCAGAGGGTGGCCAACTACTATAATAGCCGGGTGAGGGATAGACCAATGTCCGAAGGAGATTTGGTGCTCAGAAAGTAGCATATCACGAACGCCTTGAAAGAATATGGAAAATTCAGAGCTAATTGGGAAGGTCCATTCAGAATCAAACATAAGATTGGGCCCAACACCTGTATCCTGGAGACTCTACAAGGGAAGAAAATAGGGAAAACATGGAATTCAAATCACTTAAAATCGTATTTGAATTAATCATTACTTTTTCTTTCTTAAACGTTATATTCTCACATTACTGTCAGTTGTTTACACTGTCACTAGATATTATAATCCAATCATTATGCAGATTGTTCTTTTGCTATATATCTGCAGCTTTTATATATCTAAATCTTGTGACAGGACTCAGAAGAGCCGTAAGAGCCTGAGGCGCTATGCGTCACTGTGGCCAGGTGTATATTCAGACGAGCCGTAAGAGCCTGAGGCGCTATGCGTCACTGTGGCCAGGCGTATATTCAGAAGACCTGTAAGAGCCTGAGGCGCTATGCGTCACTGTGGCCAGGTGTATATTCAGACGAGCCGTAAGAGCCTGAGGCGCTATGCGTCACTGTGGCCAGGCGTATATTCAAAAGACCCGTAAGAGCCTGAGGCGCTATGCATCAATGTGGCCAGGTGTATATTCAGACGAGCCAAAAGAGCCTGAGGCGCTATGCGTCACTGTGGCCAGGCGTATATTCAGAAGACCCGTAAGAGCCTGAGGCGCTATGCGTCACTGTGGCCAGGTGTATATTCAGACGAGCCGTAAGAGCCTGAGGCGCTATGCGTCACTGTGGCCGGGCGTGAAAAATCAGACGAGCCGTAAGAGCCTGAGGCGCTATGCGTCACTGTGGCCGGGCGTGAAAAATCACACGAGCCGTAAGAGCCTGAGGCGCTATGCGTCACTGTGGCCAGGTGTATATTCAGACGAGCCGTAAGAGCCTGAGGCGTTATGCGTCACTGTGGCCAGGCGTGAAAGATTCAACGAGCCATAAGAGCCTGAGGCGCAATGCGTCACTGTGGCCAGGCAATAAAAACATAAAGGCCGTAGAAACTAAAGACGCACTCGCGTCATAATAATCAGGCCTCAGAAAACGATATGTTTATACAAAAAATTCTTTCTGAAAGTGTATATTTCTACCAAGAATTGGGGAGCATACACGAATACATTCAAATACATTCAAAACACATATATACATGTAAAATAAACAAACAGACAAAGGATAATAAACAACAAATAGAGAAGAGAGAAGTAATACAATACGAGGCATGAATAAAACTTGGATTCCATTTCATTCAAAAAATATTACAAGTACATCTTTACGAGTACATTTAACAAAAGCAAAAAATCAAAACAAAACGACAATAGAATATTTGAAAAGAAAAACAAAAAACAAAAACAACTGTCTAATCTTCAGGAGGAGGCTGGGGATCAGCTACAAACGGACCCTCGCTCCCTAAGGACTGCTGACCTTCCTCCCCGTCCAAGTCAAGGAGAGCACCAATAGGCTCAGGAGCATCTTCCAGGTCCACAGGCTCCCAAGGACCGGTAAGGTTGGCTAGATCGTCCTGGGCAGTCCTCTTGAAAACCTCGTCCGCAGGTTCAGCCTCGGATTCGTACTTAGTCCAGTCAGGGGCCTTGAACAGCATCGCCTCGTCCGTATACTGGAGCTCGGGGAATTCTTCGCCTTCCCTATGCTTCTCTAACCATGATCGAGCGAGGTAAAACCCGTATTTCACATAGGGATTTGAAAAATCCTCCTTCCGCCTCAAGCAATCCTTAGAAAGGCGGTACACCTTCACGGCTTCCGCCCTGATGTCATCAATCTCCACTCGGGTCAGTGAAGGAGTAGCTCGACTTTCTAACTCGACGACGTAATGCTCGAGCTCCTGATTACGAGTAAGCAAAGACCCATAGTTGGACTACATATGGTCCAGTTCGGCGTGGGCCTCTTGGAGATCTTCATGAAATTTACTTGATCAGGCCGCCTCGACGGTAAGATCCCCCTTGGCCTGGTCCAAATCCTGCCGTGCCTTCGAGAGCTGCTCCTCCAAGTTCCGTACCACGTCCGGAAGTTTGGACAAGTTGTTGACAGTGTTCGATAGCTCCATGACCTTGTCCTTCAACTCCCGAATTTCCTTATCAGCTCGCTCCTGATAGGCCCAGTGTTGAGCGTTATTGGCCACGGTCCTCTGAGCCAGCTGCAAAGAAATACAAAAAGTCAAACTCAAAAGCACAGCAAAAAGAAGTTAAACGAAAAAGAATACGAAAATTACCCTCATCACTTCCATATCAGGCAAGTCCTCTCCCTCTGGATAGTTCCTGAATATCCTAGCCTCGTCCCTCGGGAGAATAGTGGTCCAACTCAGTCGAGAAGCCACCTCGGGAGTGTCCAAGGTATCGTTGTCGCGAACTCCCAGGTAAACCCGAAACTCGGCTCCTCTCATGATAAAACCACCGTCCACAGGGTAAGACCTCCCATCGATAGGGCCTATCCTCGGGAGGATTGGCCTAGTCCCCATCGACGACTCTACATACAAGCTCCTCCGGTTCTTTTGCTGGGATGGAATTATGTTGCATTCAGCGCGCTCTTCAGAACGAGACCGCCCAGATGAACTAGAAGCCCCCCGTGACGATGAAGGAACTCTCCCTCTATGCCGGGTGGTATCTCTTTGTTCCGGGGGAGGAGGGGGCATCTCGCATCTGGAAACGGATGGGGTTCGGGCCCGAGGCAACTGAGGCAGGACCGATGCCTCGCTACGAACATCGTCAGCTAAACGAGGTCTCTTTCTAGTAGGATCGGTAGACGGATCGACCTCCGAGACTTGACGCGCCAGTGATCGCCGAAAGTGACTCATTTCTGCAAAAAAGAAAGAAAACAGATAAGTGGTCAAAAAATATGATCCAAACCAGCAAGCAGTAAAAAGAATAAAAAGTTACCATCAGGAGAATCAAAATGCTCCTGAAGGGACTCTATATTTATTGTATCGTCGTCAGGGAGCACCATGAAAGTTGAATCGAACCCTTCCCAGCCGGTCAGGTCAGCTAAGGGTTCACTGCCAGAACTAGACTCTACGTTGGTGCTCCCTATATCTTCCTGTGGCCTTAGAGGTTCGGGGTTCGACTCGGGGAGAACTAAAGATGGAGGATCCGAAGGAGGAACAGAAGGTCCGACAATAGGAACCGGACCCACACCCCAGCCAGGTAAAATCAAATTTTCATTTGATAACAGACTGTCAAGGCTAAGGGGACGATCAACTAGTAACCTATTGACGTCCACAGATAACTGTTCCCTAAGTGTAGAAATCCGGGGGCCCTTGGGGATTTCACGCCTAGTCTCCCAACGAGTAGGGAAATCCAGGCCCCCAGGCATTTCCACGACAAGCCACTCCGATTCAAAACCCTGAAGCTTGTTAACAGGTTTCTCGAATAACCTGTTCTCAAAGCCAGGCTGGTACACCCGCTGAAGTGAATAAGGCACTAAGCCGGGGCTGCCTCGAAATCTAAAAAATACATCAAGAAGGGGAAGAGATGGAGAAACACCCCTTAGACAACAGTGCACAGTAAATCCTACTAATTGCATCCATGCATGAGGATGCAGTTGTCCAGGGGATATCCTGTGCGTCCTAAGGAAAGAAGCTCCGAAGTCGGATAACGAAAAGCGGAATCCTAATTCTAAGGCTGCCCTAAAAATGACTATCCCGTCGGACACGCGACGTATGTCGCTTTCTTGAGGGTTTGGAAGTCTATAAGAGTATCCCTCGGGCAAAGGAAACCTAGACACAAGGTCTTGGATGTCGGCTTCCTTTAAAGTCGACTTGACTCCTAGATCTATTTGTTTCCCTACACCGTGGCCAGCCATTTTAGAAGTTCGGGGGAAAATCAAAAATAATTACGGACGACAGAGTTTACCTAAACAAAGGAAGTCAGCAAAAAAGAATTGGCGACAGAGTTTTCGGACTGGCGGTAGACTTGCGACACAGTAATGCTTTACGCGAGAGAGCTGCGGCAGAGTGGCGACAGAGGTGCGGGAGAGTGGCGACAGAGCGTTCAGAGAATATGCGGCAGAGTGGTCTTTGCGAGAGGACTCAGTAGCGACAATGACAGCAGGGACCCAGTATATATAGAGGCGCGACTGCGTCAACACACGCGCGGGGATCCGAACCGGCCCAGAAGTCGCGAGTGGCCCAGGAACCGCGAGTGGCCCGAGATCTGCGAATCCAGGATACTCTTTCACAGGGAAAATCCCTACCAAAGAGTGGGGAGCAATTGATGGTGGTCTTATCATCAAAGTCCACGTGTCCGATGATCTACCGACCAAGGACCGACACTTGTCAAACACGAGGTAAGTCACGTGGCTGTTACAGCGACAGAGTCTACACGCGACACAGTGGCTTGGTAGGCGACAGAGTCTCTAGGCGATAGAGACTCTGTCGCATAGGCTCCGTGCGGCACAGTAGGTCGCGACAGAATTCTACCGCCTACATCACGACAGAATTCTACCGCCTGTACTGCGACATACCTCTACCGCCTGTACTGCGACAGATCTCTACCGCATAAACCGCAACAGAAGTTCATACATATACTCTGCCGCCCACCGAACTCACCCGCAAAGTCGTCCAGCTCCGAACCACGACAGAGTACCAAACGACTCTGTCGCGGCCCAGACACGCGCCTGGGCCTCAGTCTGAACCGACCCGGGAGAAACCTATAAATACCCCAGGTGAGTACTCAGAAAAAAAGGAGAAAAAAAAGAAGGAAATCAAAAAAGAAAAAAGAGATAGAACCCTCTTGATTTTGGAAGAACATACTTCTCTTCTTCTCATATAAAGAAACTCAGCTTTCTAACTTAATCATCGGAGCGCGCGTGCAGGGACCAATCCCTGCGCCCTCTGATTTCCGTTGTTTTTGCAGGATATACACACGAAGAACACGTGGAAGAAATCGCATTGACATTATCTCTTTGTCGTTAGCGCAACTTGAATACGTGAAATTTATCATCCCGTTGTCGTTTTTCGAGGCAACATCAATCTCCAACAAACATCGGAAAATCAGCTTCAAACATAGCAAGAAAATCATCAAGAAGCTGAGAATCAGCTTCAATCAAAGCGAAAACATCATCAAGAACCTGATTATCAGCATGAATGCCAAAGAAACTATCATCCGGAAACATTTCTAAAGAAACAGCCTCCTGTCGTTCCTCCGAACTTTCATCCATATAAGGCTCTAAAAAACTTTCAGTCAATGTCAATATACAAATTGGAACTTCAAAGCAATACAAAAGAATGAAAAGTTGCATTTTTTTTTTATATATTACAATCACCCAAAGCTTATTAAATGATGAGAAGAAATATACATACAATAGAAAAGACATTGTATCTGTATATGTAAGAGAAAAGACGGTTGTATCCTAGTACAAAACCTATTAGAATGATGAGAAAAGATGTATATACAAGAGAAAAGACTTTGTATCCCTGAAAGTTTCTTTCTTTGAGAAAGAATTATATAAAACAATTATTTTAATTTAAATATAAAATGTGTATATATGACAATTTTTTGGAAACCAATTGAGAAGCTATCGTCTATCTTATATAATCCAATCCTTAATTTAAAACAAGAATGAACAAGGTGCGAGAATGGATAGAATTTTAGTCTTATTACATCTTTTCACAAAGTTTCAAGGGAGAAATGATTTTTTTTCTCTACAAGCAAATGGATGTTTTGTAGGCAGTTTGCCTGATTTTGTCGTTGAATTAGGAATCTTTCTCTTTTGAAGTTTAAATTAATTGCCAAGAATTTCAGTCTTGATTTGTTAATTATTTTTGAATTCTTTTCTTTTATGTCTTGCAGTATTGTGCGGGGATGATACTAGTTTGAATAAATTTGTTTAGAGTTTTAGATTTGAACAAATGTGTTTTTTTTTTTCTTAATAATATTTGACATATAGTACCAAAAGGAGACTTCAAAAGATTTGGCGACTGTGCATGTTAATTTTTATTTTTATTTTTTTTACCTTTGATATTAGTACAAAAAAATGTTTCGAAATTTAGGTTTGGACAAACGTACCTTTCAATTTTTTATTTTTTACATTTGATATTAATACCTAAATAAGGCTTCTTCTTTTTTTTTTAAACGATAATGTATCTCTATATCATATTAAATATAAAATTAATTTTCGTTCGTATTGCATAATAGACATTAATTCAAAAGTACTTGACTTGATGAGTGAGTTTAACCCAACCTTACTAAAGGAGAAAAAAATGCAATGCCTACAAATATCTATCTTATCATTATAGGACCTATAAATCATTTTTCATCTTTTTATTAATAATATATAGCTTGTGATCCGTAGTCACAGGGTCGTTCTCTCCCATAGAACTTTTCTCAGCGATGGCCTAAGTTCCCCACAACTTAGTACAGTCAATCTCTACACTAACCAAAATCTGGGTCAATACGCAATGATATAACACTCGAGCAAAAAGATGCCTTGACAAAGTATATTAATAAAGCAAAGAACACTCAAGCTTTAGAGAAAATAGTCTTTCTATTAATCCGCAATAAAAAGGAATTACAATCTTAGCCAAGAAGACCACTCTTAGCTATCACTCTCTTTCTCTCTGAATGATTCTCTCACTGAATGAATGAATACATTCTACCCCCTCCTGTTGGGTTTATATAGGCAAATGAGGACATCCCCTTCACGTAGGCAACTGAATTTGATTACAACAGAAACTCTATAGGATTAATTCTCACTAAACTAAGGACTCTTTGGATGATCGGCACCTCAATACTCCTCAGAGTCCAGGTCCATGATAATCTCCAGTGATTCGGTCTGCCAAGACTTCTCCGCTTATCCTGGCTTATGGCCCACATTCATCCTTATCCCGATTTTCAAGGATCTGCCTTAGCTCTCGCGCCCGTCTCCCATGACTGCACGATCTTCGCTATGGTCATTGTCAACCACTTGGTTCACATTTCTAAAGTGTCAGCAAGTTAGCTCACTACCCGCAAACTACGATCATCGTCCGTTAGCATCTTTGTTTCATGTTTGGCAATCCACCCAAGCCAAGTGCATGTCTTGCCTTTTTTGGTGCGCGCCCCGTTGTGCTACGTGCAAAGCTTTCCCGCGCTCCGCACTAGTCACAGCACCCCCAGTCGATCCCTTGCGAGCTGGGCGCCTGGTCAAATAGTTAGGGTCTAACAAACCCTCCCCCCGTCGGAGGAAGCTGATGCCCTCATTGAAATGAGCTCCAAATACGCCTTGATCTTATCCTCGAATTGCCATAAAGAAGTGTCTTTCTCCTAAGTAGCGTCTGCCTCATCTTCACCCTCTCACTGCACTAAGTAGTAGGTTCTCCAATTCTTCCTACTAGCTCCCTCAACCTTGTGGTTGAGTATCTTCGTCACCTTCTTCTCGAAATGGCTTCTCACAGTAGGTAGAGCTTTCCTTACTTGTTGTCTCCCAAGATCAACATCTTCGTGGTAAGGCTTCAAAAAGCTCACGTGAAAAGTAGGATGCAACTTCATCCTCTCTAGCAGTTTCAGCTGATAAGCCACCTTGCCTACCCGTTTTATAACTTCAAAAGGGCCATCGTATTTTTGCACTAGACATTTGTGATAACGCTTATCTGTGACTTTTCTCCATATTTGAGGCGTCAGTTTGAGTAACACCTTGTCACCCACCTCAAATTCTAGTGCCCGCCTACGTTGATCTGCATATTTCACCATCCTCCTTTGTGCCTTTTCCAAGCTCTCCCTAGTCTGTTCCATCAACTCTTGACGGTCTCGCACAAATCTGTATGCCGCTGGGCATTCCCCTTGGGACTTAGTCTTTGTTATCTCCAAAGGTGTAGTAGGTTGATGTCCAAATACTAACTCCGCTGGACTCATATTCGTGGAAGATGATCTATGCATATTATAGCAAAACTGTACAGAATCGAGCAAACTCATCTAATTCTTTTGGCTTGTGGTCACATAGTGCCTCAAGTATTCTTCCAGCAATGCATTAATTTGCTCCGTCTAGCCATCTGTCTACGGATGATTAGCCGTTGAAAACTTTAATTCTGAACCTATCAACTTGAACAACTAAGTCCAGAATCTCCTAGTAAACCGAGCATCCCGATCACTCACTATATCTTTGGACAAACCAAAGATCTTCACCACATGATTCAAGAATAACTCTGCAGCTTCATGTGCGGTACATGCATGTGAGGCTGCTATGAACACAACATACTTAGAAAAACGATCTACCACCACCATTATAGATTTCATCTTATTTATCTCCGAAAACCCTATAATGAAATCAATAGAAACTGATTCTCATATCCTCTCCGAAATAGGCGGTGGTTGAAGCAAACCCGTTTGCTTCTTCCTTTCGGTCTTAATCAATCTGGCATATGTGGCATGTACAGACATATAGTTCGATGTTTTCCTCCATCTTTGGCCAGAAATATGTCATTGACAACAATGCCAACATCCTCTCCACTCCAGGATGTCCTGCCCACTGAGGGTCGTGGGTTTCTTTCAGCAACTCTTTTCTTAGTCCCCCGCCAAATGGAACATAGAGTCTATTGCCTTTGGCATACAGCAAGTCCCACTCGAACCAATACCTACGAACTTTGCCTAACTTTACGTTCTCCCTAAGCTGTTCATAAGTCTTATCGGCTGATGTCTGCTGCCTTATCCTGTCAATCAGGTTAGTCTCAATAGTGGATAATGAAGCAACATAAGACTAGACTATCTAACGACTCAGCGCGTCCACCACCTGGTTCTCTTTTTCTGGTCTATGTACCCAGGTGAAGCCGAACTCTGTAAGGAATTCTTGCCATCGTGCCTGTTTCGGGCTTAGCTTCTTTTGTGTCTTGAAATAAGTGTTAGCCACATTGTCTGTCACCACCACAAATTTCGTTCCTAACAGATAGTGCTTTCACACCTCCAAACAATGCACAACCATTGTCATCTCCTTCTCATGCATTGAATATCACATTTTCGCATCCTTAAGCTTGCGACTTTCATAAGCAATAGGGTATCTTTCCTGGACCAGCACCTCTCAAATGGCTCGGTTTGAGGCATCTGTGTGAACTTCAAATGGTAGCTTGAAATCTGGTAGTCTCAACACTGGCTCGGATGTCACTGCTTCCTTGATTTCTCCAAAAGCCCGCTCACATTCATCAAACCACACCCACTTTTTGTCCTTTTTCAAGAGATCTGTCAAAGGACTTACCATCTTGCTATATCCCTTGATGAACCATCTGTAATAATTGGTCAGTCTTAAGAATGACCGTAATTTCGAGACCTTCGCAAGGGCCTGCTATTCAACAATGGCTTGGATATTCCTCTCATCCATCCGTATTCTCCCGCTGTTAACTTTGTGACCTAGGAACTTAATCTCCTGCTGGCAAAACTCACACTTCTCCTTCTTCACATAGAGAGAGTGCTTTCTCAAAGTTTCAAATACCACCTTGAGGTGCTCCACATGTTTTGCTAGCGTCTGACTATACACCACAATGTCGTCTAGGTATACCACCACAAAGTGATCCAGGTACTCATAAAGCATATCACTCATCGAGTTACAAAATGTCGCAGGTGCATTAATTAAACCAAAAGGCATAACTAAGAATTCAAATAAGCCGTACATTTTTACGCAAGCCATCTTAGCTTCATCTCTCTCGACAATCCTTACTTGCCAATATCCTGATCTCAGGTCTAACTTTGTAAAATATGTCGCCTTCGACAACCGGTCGAACAGATCAGCAACATTTGGAACTGGATATTTATTCTTGACCGTTACCTTATTCAGGGCTCGGTAATCCACACACATCCTCAATGTGCCATCCTGCTTCCTCTGAAACAAAATTAGGTCTTCATATGGTGCCTTCGATGGTTGGATATATCCTGCATCCAACAACTCACCAAGCTGTTTCCTTAACTCGGCCAGCTCCAAAGGACTCATCTTGTAACGTGCTCGTGCAGGTGATCTAGTTCCCGGTTCCAACTCGATCTTATGATCAATGGCGCGCCTAGGTGATAGCGCATTGGGTAATTCTGGGGGCATTACATCCTTGTAATCGTTCAACACCACCGCTACTTCATCCGGTACTTCGACAACCGTATTTGGTTTCACCTAAACCAGGGCAGCAAGTATTGTTGTCTCCCCCTTCTTCAACCCAGTATTTACTTGTGAAGCTGACTGTAGCAACGGCTTCCCAGAACCTTGTCCTCTCTCCGCAGGGACAAAGTTTGGACACATCTTGTGAGATATCATCAATCCACCCAAGTGTGGAATAGCAAATGCCTTTGCTTGCATAAAGAATTCAATGCCTATGATCACATCAAAATCATCTATAGGCAAAGCCAAGAACTTACAATCCTGTTACCAAGTCCCTATCTTCACCGATGCGGTAGCCGTTCCCTGGATACCTTGGGCCTTAGAATTAACTGCCTTCACTTGATTGTTACTCCTCGTGACTTTTAGGCTAAGATGCTCAATCGCGTTCAATGAAACGAAGTTGTTGGTCGCTCATGTATCAAGCATCGCTCGAATCGATTTCCCATTTACCTCAGCTTTAATGTACATTAGTCCCTTATGAGGAGCTTGTTGCTCGGTCCGAATAGCGTTGAGCAACTGCATCAGGGCAACTCTTGGACACTCGTTATCCGGATCCTCTTTAATCATGAGGGCCGCCAACTTGGTCCGTCTAGGGCAATCTCAGGCCTTGTGATTCCCATTACACAAGAAACAACTCCAATCTCCCTTGCTTTGGGGTGGATCTGGTCCCCTCGGCTTAGAAGACTCAGCTTTCTCCTTGTTTCTCTGGTGTTTCTTCCAGTCCTTCTTGCCTTTGCCCATATTTTCGTCAGGATGGTTTTTCTTCCTTTACCCAATGTTCAAAGAAGAACTCAGTTTGTAATCCGTCAAACTGTCTGCAGCCACAATTACCTAAGGCAGGTCCTTCACATTCTGCCTACATAACTCAGCCTGAGCCCATGGCTAAAGTCCTGAGAAAAAGTTGAACACCTTATCCTCCTCTAACATATTCTTGACGTCCAACATCAAAGAGCTAAACTCCTTGACATACTCTCGCACAAAACTCGTGTGCTTCAATTTCTTGAGTGCCTCTCTCACGACCCATGCGGCGTTCAAGAGAAGGAATTGATCCCGTAACTCCTTCTTCAGTGCATCTCACGTTTCAATCCTCGGATAACCAGCACTATCGTCATCGGCCAGTCTGCTTCGCCACCATAGCTTAACATCACCCGAGAGGTACATACTAGTGATTGTGATTTGGTCCTGCTCCGATATTCGAGCAGCTTTGAAGTACTGCTCCATATCCCACAGAAAATTCTCAAGCTCCTTCACATTGCGAACTCCTGCAAACTCCTTAGGTTCAGACACCTTGATCTTCTTCTGAAGATCGCTACTATCACCCCCTCTACTACTACTAGACGCCTCCCCATGGTCTGTAGCACTCATTGCTCGTTTCATCAGTAAAACGTCAGCCTTCAGGGAATTCAACTGCACCTCAAATTTATCCAAGAGATCGCGAACATGCTGCATGACGCTGGTGTAGCGATTTGCATGCTCCTTCTGCATGTTGAATGCTAGCTGTGTCAACTCCTGGACATTACCTGCCATGGCCTGAATCTGCTCGGTCATTGTACCCGCCTCCTCTTGCAGTACGCCCACCATCGCCTCAAGTAGAGCAACTCTGTCAGCCAACTCGTGTGTCATGATCCAAACTCAGCTCGGATACCAAATTGTCACAGGGTCGTTCTCTCCTATAGAACTTTTTCCAGTGATGGCCTAAATTTTTCGCAACTTAGTACAGTCAATCTCCACACTAACCCAAATTCGGGTCAATACGCAGCGATATAACACTCGAGCAGAAAGGTGCCTCGACAAAGTGTACTAATAAAACAAAGAACACTCAAGCTTTAGAGAAAATAGTCTTTCTATTAATCCGCAATAAAAAGGAATTACAATCTTAGCCAAGAAGATCGCTCTTAGCTATCACTCTCTTTCTCTCTGAATGATTCTCTCACTGAATGAATAAATACATTCTACCCCCTCATGTGGGGTTTATATAGGCAAATGAGGACATCCCCTCATGTAGGCAACTGAGTTTGATTACAACAGAAACTCTATAAGATTAATTCTCACTAAACTAAGGACTCTCCGGATGATCGCCACCTCAATGCTCCTCAAAGTCCAGGTCCATGATAATCTCCAGTGATTCGGTCTGTCAAGACTTCTTCGCTTATCCCGGCTTATGGCCCGCATTCATCCTTATCCTGATTTTCAAGGATCTGCATTAGCTCTCGCACCCGTCTTGTCACAACCCAAATTCTCAAAAATCACTACAAATTTTTCGCGAACTTATCACATTTCAATTGTTGGGCTGTGAGTTAATATCCATCACTCAGTTTCATATGTTATATATATATATACATAATAAACAATGCTTTCGTCCCAGGCACTAACATTCGCGGAAGCTTATAAAGTTATCATTTTAGAATTTAAAATTCGTTTATATTGCCTTACATATACATCCCCCATATAATGTGACTACATCACTGTACACTATTATTCAGATACAAAAAGTACATGTGTGTATACCTCGATGCTGCTGGATAGCTGTGTGTAAAAGATCACAGGACGGACGCAGCTTATACACTATATTGAAATACTCTGTAGAGGAGAAAAAAATAAAGGGATGAGTATAACGCGCTCAGTAAGAAATATATGAAAGCAGGTAAATAACCACACTATCTACGATACTCATAATGCATGTTTTATCATCTTGTAAAACAAATGCATTTTCTGAAAACAGAAGCATTATATACGATAATCATAAATCGATAGAAGCTCAATCATTTCTTAAACAAGTGCGTTCACTTATCAGATTTCAAAACGAATATGATCGTTTTGCCAAACACTTACAAATAATGCCATGTCATGTATTAAAACATGCAGATCCGAATCATTCAGGATCAGTTCAGATGCCAGTTCAAAATCATTTCAGAAATCAGATCGGTAACAGAATACCAAATAAACCAGAAATAGATTAGAAAACATAAATCAGATTCGAACTTCAGAAACAAACCAAAGTCAAACCAGAGTTCAGAAAACAGATTAGAACAAAAAAATCAAATCAGTCAGAGAACAGAAATCAGATTCAGATTTCAAATCAAATTAGATTCAGAAAACATATCAGAACAGAAAATCAGATCAGTCAGAGAGATCAGGCAGGGATATATGGTAACTCAGACGACATATGGCCATAGTCAGTGACCCCGAGCAAAAACACGGATCAGGTGTGCAAGGGTGTCCAGAAGCATGCAAATCAGAAGGTTCGAAGACTAGTGGTATGGTACAGCGTACTCCGTGTTATCTACACGGTACATCGTACTCTGTGAACCACAACAGATATTCAGAAGGGTTGTGGGCGCCCAATGTCAGGGACTTATCACCACCAAAAATCATCAACCATAGCCTGTCTTAAAATCCAGTGCGAGCAAGTCAGTGTGACACACAGTCTACACGAGGGCTCCAGCACGAGTTTTACTCATATACCAGATCAGAATCAAGTGTGAGCGGGTCCGGATAACTCACGGATTTCGTTATTGCTCCAGCACATCTGGTCATATGTCAGATCAAAATCAATGCGAGCAGATCTGGACAGTTTACAGATCTCATCATTACTCCATCATGATTTCATACACACAAAAATAGACAGTTGGCTCATTTTAGATAAAATCAATACTCAAAACCCGAGTGCAGTGCGCAACACGGTATTTTATAGAGCGAGAGGGTAACATCCCATCAATCACTCGTCAAATCAAATCAAACTTCAAAAAAATGTGCAATTTAATGCATATAGCAAAAATTATGAGTCAGACTATCATTTCACACTCAGAAAACCTCTTTTCAAACAAAAACAGCTGAAATCATGCATTTTATGCATTTTCAAAATTCCAGTGGCATTTTCGTAATTTTTTCATATTTGGGTACTATCCAAAAATCTCATATCTATACTCTATACAGAATTTAAGTGAATGCAAACGATGATGAAAATATGTACAACTATCTCTAAGAGCTCCCATAGATCCCTTACCTGGAATCCAGTCGAATGCATTTTTTCACCTTTTTCACTTCCCGTAAATCAGTCTATCCGGCTCCGAATATATCTCCTGGAGCTGCAGATAGTTATCAATCACATTAATTAAGTCGGTTAACTCATTTATCCTTTTCTATGCAGTCTATTTCATCAAATGGGCCCAATTGCTCTTATTAGGCCTCGTTGCCTCTTAATGGGCACAACTCTATTTCAAGCCCATTTCAACTTTATTATTTATTTTGTCACGGTCCATTGGGCTTATCAGGCTTATTAACAATTATTGGGCCATCCGTGGGGCCCATTAACACTACCATCACGCCATCTTAAGCTTTTTCTAACATAAAGCATTTTATACAGAGTTAATCCGCAACTTATGCGATTAATTTCTAACTCGTATAACTACACAAGTTATAGTAAGTAAGATTCACTTACCCGAGATTCCGTGATGGCTCACAAATCAAGACTCGATCAAATTCAAATTCGTCGCCTATTGTCGTGCTACACATTTATATATTTAACCCGGATCAATTTCAGTCAAATATAATTTCAAACTAATTTTTCGAAAGCTAAATCGATCAATTTCGACCGCTTACCACCAGCTTATCCGAAAACCCGGGGTATCACCGAATTTTTTTCCAATTTTTTTCTCTCTCTTCTTTCTCTCTCCTCCTGAACATGTTCAGTGGCCATTTCGTCGTTGCCGGCGCTAGCGGCCGGTTCTCGACGCGATTCCACTGCCGTTCGACGCGTCGTGATCTAGGGAGGCTTCTTGTGGCCTGGGCTGGGGTCGATCGGCGCCAGTGGCCGCCAAAATTCCCCTTCTCCCCCGCGGTCTCTCCCTCCTCCGATCTCCTCACCGCCGACGATCTGGGGTGTGTGATGGCTCTAAAGGGGTCCCTCGGTGCCGGCCGTCCCTCGTCGGTCTTCTCCCCCCTTCCGTTCGTCGCCTGTGGCAACGAATCAAGGGATTGGGTTTCGCCCGATCCCTCCCCTTTTTGCCTGGGTCACGCGATTGTTTCGCGCGATCCAGTTCCTTTATATATATATATATATATTATATTATATTTTAATATAATATAATATAATATAATATAATATAATATAAAAATCATATAATATAATATAATAATAATAATAATAATAATATATCAAAATATCTTATATTATTATAATAATATTATATTATCATAATGTATTTTATACATTAATTTTTCTACACATATGTACATATATTTTATTTAATTTATTTTAACAAATATATGTACATCATAATTCATCCTTATTTTCTCGAAATATATATATATATATATTCTTTTTTTATATTTTCGAGATAAATTCCCGGGGTTGAAAATTTTTGAGTTTTCACCATAATTTCATATCTTGATTGATTGGACCTGAAATTTAATTATTTCTTCTTTATTGATCAATATTACATAAAATCCAAGTTTACAAGTAACAATTTCTTAAAAATGACACCGAATTTTTGGGTCTTACACGTCTCCCATGACTACACGATCTTTGCTATGGCCGTTGTCAACCACTTGGTTCACGTTTCTAGAGTGTCAGCAGGTTAGCTCGCTACCCGCAAACTACGATCATCGTCCGTTAGCGTCTTCGTTTCATGCTTGGCAATCCGCCCAAGCCAAGTGCTTGTCTTGCCTGTTTTGGTGCGCACCCCGTTGCTCCCCGTGCAAAGCTTTCCCACGCTCCGCATTTCTCACAGCGCCTCCAGTCGATCCCTTGCGAGCTGGGCGCATGGTCAAGTAGTTAGGGTCTAACACATGGATAGTTTGCCTATTTAAGTATACCTGTTTAAAATATTTGAAATTTTAAAAAATAAATTTCAATCATTTTATCTTTATTTAAATCAAATAAATTAATTTTAAATTTTTTTATCTCTTTTATAACTTATTATTCATTTTTAAATTAAAAAATTAAAAAAAATATTTAATTCTTAATTTTAAAATATATAAAAAATAGCAATATATATTGATAAAAGATGTGTAAAGAAATTTGTAAATGATATGTGATTTTTTTTTTCATTTTAATATATAAATATAGATATAGGTGTCTATGTCTTAAAAATTGAAATAAATAATTGATTTATTTTATAATTCATATACAGCAACCCACTTATGAATTGATAAAAAAAAGGTATAAAGAAATTTATAAATGATACCTATTTTTTCTTTAATTTTAATATATACAAATGTCTATATTTTGAAAATTGATTTAAAGAGATAATTGATTTATTTTATGATTTTAATGTATATAAATTTTTATCTTTTAAAAAATTAAAAAAATAATTATTATTTTTATTTTAAGATATTACGCGTATCAAATATTTGAATTAACAAATAAGATGCTTTACTTGTAGTCAAAAGCTTTGACTTTTACATATTTATATTAAATTTAAACTCGACGATTATGATTTTAATTTATAATAATTTTTAAAAAGAAGAATAAAATTATAAAAAATTATTTTGAAATGCATGTTAAATAATATATTTACAAATTGATGCACATATAGAATATACTAATTAAAAAATAATTCAAAATCAAATACTAATTAAAAAATTATAGAAAGAATTAATTATAACCAAATATTAAATAAATTAATTAAATAGCTATTTTATAAAAAATAATTCTTATTACATTAATCATTAATATATTATTAGTTAATATTTTTATAGTTGAAACTGATTTATTTTTAAGATTTGAATTTAAATGACTTCAAATTAATCTCTTGAAATTAATTAGCATTAAAAACTCTATATTTTAGGGTTTATTTTTTAAAAAATATTTATAATAGTCTCACATATAAAGGGTAAGCAAAGTAAAAATAAAAATAAAAATAAAAATAAAAATAATTTATTATTTAAGTTTTTTAAAATTTAAATCAACTCAAAAGAATTAAATATAATATTTAAAATAATAAACAATTCAAAAGAATAAATAATCTACATGGGTATTTTCTTTTTCTTTTTCTTTTTTAACTAAAGAAAATGATTAAACAAATAAATAAATAAAATGATTAAATAAATAATTCTAAAAAAGGAATGAAATGAAAATTGAGAAAAAAAAAGGCCAATGCCTAATTTTAATTTATTTGATAAAAAGATTTAAAACTTTAAGATAATATCGATTAAAATATATGGCTACTTTTTAATTTTAAAATAATATAATAAGTTATAACAGAACAATTAAATTCTATGATAAATTTTATATGATATAAATGAAGATAATACACTTGATTTTTTTTAATTTCAAATATTTTAAAATTAAAGAATTAATTGAATAGGATTAATTTAAAAAATTAAAATTAATTTATTATTCTAAGTATGAAAAAGTTAAACTATCTAATTGATTTTTTTTTCTTTAGCAAGAAGTTTGGCTTATATATATTTATAGAAGATAAAATTATCATCAAAATTTAAATTTTATTGAAATTAGAAATTTAAGTTTGGATCAATGATTATGTAAGTCTTTGGAGGCATTTTATACTTTAATGATGAAAAAATTTATCCTACTACAAATGTCACTTGTTCATATAAAATATGTATGTTTTTTTAAAGAAAATGTATTTATATAAAAAATATATATATAAAAGTTAATTATTTTTATAAATATGTTTTCGACGTATATAGCAGCAATATATAAAATAAAAGGTCAGCAAATGAATTAATAAATGAGATATGTTTTTTTTTTAATTTTAATATATAAAAACATATGTTTATTTTTTTAGAAATAAAAATAAATAATTTATTTTAATAAAATAACAAGCACGAATTAAATTGAATTTGTAATGAAATATCTAGACCGGAAACGGCCCGAAGCATTTCCAACTTGCAAAGCTTCGGTGGCCCGACCCGTTTAGAGACAGCTGTACGTCCGTGTCGAGGACTAAAGGCCTTTGGGAAAAACAGCATCCTCACTTTGCTTGGTAATGGCAACAACAGGGAGAGGAGAGGGACGCTCAAACCAAGACCCCGACGACCTCCCGTCTTTAATCTCCCAGCAACACAACGAGCTCATGGCGGCCCACGCTCTCCAGTCCGATCTCGACATAGCCTTCCAACTCCAACTCCAAGAAGCCCTCTCCGCTTCCCTTTCCCTCCACACTTCCCAACCACCGCAGCCACCCTCACCCCCTTCCCAACCTCCCCTTCAAAACGACACCGTCTTCTCATTGACATCCCAAGAACTCTCTAAATTTCAACAAGAATCGCTTGATCACCAACGCTGCGTCACCGAAACCGAGAAACTTAAGCAAGACCTCAAGCGTCGAGTCCACGACGAGAAATTCGCGCGTCAGATAGCGGGACTTCCGGAGGAACTGTGGGCCGAGTGCGGCGATAACTTTGAACGTCCGTTCGGGGAAGGGTGTTCGAAGCAACAGCGATTGGAAGAAACCGACAGTGAATATGACGGCATGGATGACCTTTCCAACGACGACGACCAATGTGAATTTCGTATTTACTTTAAGGGATTGATTTGTCAAGAAATGGTTCAGAATAAGAAATCCAATTATGCGGGGATCGGAGTTGCGATTTGTGATTTTAGGGATAATTTGATTTTGGAAATTAAGAAGCCGTTGATTGTCGTTGGGTTGAATAAACAAGCGGCTGAGCTTAAGGCGTTGATCGAAGGGCTTAGTGCTTCTTTGTCTTTGGAGCTTAACAGGGTTGAATTTTTCTGTGACTATTTCCCCATTTATCAATACGTAAGTTTCTTTGCTTCCTTTTCTAATATTTATTATGGTAATATATAATGTATATTAATTTTTATATGCCTTCTTTTTGCTTGTTATTTTTGGTACTTGCTCTTTTGCTGCTGAAGACAAAATTTGAGGATGGGTTTTCAGGGGAAAAAAAAAGTATTTCTGAGATTTAACTACGTATATAGTAATAAGGTTTTTTTTTTTTTTTTGGTTGTGTCATGTTCCATTTATATATGGAATGTATAGGTTAGAATTAGGATTGACTAAATAGAATTAGGATTGCATTTTAGTCATTGCTTCATTTTTAATTAATAGTTGGTTAAGTAGATGTGCTTGTGAAAATTCTGGTATCAAACTCTGCTATGGTGAATGGACTGAACTAATGCCAACAACTTTTTGGCCGAGCGGTTAAGAAAGAGTTGTGGCATATTGTAAGGTATGTTTTGAATTCAAGCAATCTCACTTCTACCTTCAAGTATCAAATATTTCTCTTGTAACAAAAAAAAAAAGGACTGAACTAATGAATTGACAATGGTTTACAAAGTAGTGCGATTAAGTTTTGTTTTATACTGCCTTTTTAATAGTGTGATAAGTCATATGTGTTTTGCAAATGAACTATGTTCTTTCAGCAGCACCAAGGGTGTGGTGGGGGGTGTCTTGTTTGCAAAAAACAAGTGAGAAGTGAAAAATAAGCACTAGGATTTTTGATTGGAGAAAATATGTGGCAAAAAGAAAAGTGAGGTGTGATTTATGCTGAAGGAAAAACTACTAAATGGAGGAGATAATTGCTCTTTCATTGAAGAGCTCAGATCATGCCTTCTAAGATAACAATTCCAATATATCATGTTGAAGCATTGGCAAAGCTCTATTTGATATGTTTATCATAGGTTCTACACCATATCAAGCTACTGTCTTGTTCATATGTAACGGTACAATCTTGTCTACTGCTGTTTATTTTGACTGAGATCTGGATATGATGTGGCTTAAGCATTGACCATTGAAGTTTATTGGATGTAAATGTATGAAGTAAGAAATTTCAGATATACGTGTCGTAGAAGGAAAGAACTACATATTTGGGTTTAAATGTTAGAAATGCATTATAATTAAATAAAGCTAATAATAAAACTCCTTTATGCTCAAAATAGAGAGAAAAGAAAATGTTGTTCCTGATGTTTTTGGCAATACAGGTTACTAGAAGATGGCTACCAAGGCAGAGGAAGCTTTCAATGTTAGTTAATCAAGTATTCCTTCTTCAAAGAAAATTTACATATTGCAGCCCCACATTTGTGGCACGTAATGATATTAAATATGCATTTAAACTTGCAAGGGAAGCAATAGTTTCTCAGGTCACTAGTCCTATTGAACAAAACCATGGCAAGACCGTAAAAGAGACTTGTGTTATCTGCTTAGAAGATACTGATTTTGGGTCCATGTTTTCAGTGGATGGGTGCATGCACCGGTACTGCTTTTCTTGTATGAAACAGCATATAGAGGTGAAGATGCTTCATGGAATAGTGCCCAAATGTCCTCATGAGGGCTGTAAGTCCGAGATTATTGTTGACAGCTGTAGAAAATTCTTGACCCCTAAAATGATTGAGATATTGGAACAACGAATAAAGGAAGCTTCAGTTCCTCTTACAGAGAAAGTTTATTGCCCATATCCTAAGTGCTCGGCCTTAATGTCAAGAAGTGAGGTTTCAGAATATGCTAAAGATGCACTTTTTGGATCTGAAAGATCTGGAATGAGGAAATGCCTTAAATGTCACGGCCTTTTCTGTATCGACTGCAGGGTTCCTTGGCATAGTAACATGACATGTCAAGATTACAAAAGAAAGAATCCTCAACCCCCAGCAGAAGATCTTAAGCTGAAGTCACTTGCAACAATGAATTTGTGGCGCCAGTGTGTGAAGTGCAACCACATGATAGAACTTTCCGAGGGTTGCTACCACATAACTTGCAGGTATTTTATTCAGCTTATGGTTTCTAGTTTTTTTTTTTTTTTTTTTTTAAATATTTTGCCCGACCAAGTTCAAGTTTGTTCAAAAGCAAAGCAAGGGGAGAGAAATAGGAGGAAAGGCAAGGGGATGGAATGGGGGTGTGTGGTTGGGTGAGTTTAAGAAAGTGGTTAGATTGCCACTTGAAAACAAGGGCTGTGCCCGAGGTGGAAGATCACGTCATGAGTATGAGTTCCCAGCATTTAGCACCATTGCCTAGAACATAACGAAAATTAAAATTTTATTGTTGGCAGCTGAGGAATATTTAGAATATTTAGAATTATTTTTACAAATGACTGAATAAGGAATTTCAATTTGAAAGCATTCTAAGATTGAGGACTGTTAAATTCTTGCATCCTTTACGCTGAAGAAAAAAAAGGTGCATCTAGGTTGGGATTCAAGAGAAAAGTACAAAGTTTAATTGTTTGTTTCTCCATATGTGAGGATGTATAGAATAAATCATCGTTTCCTTCATAGGAGCAAAAGAAGGTAATTTTCATATGTCCCTTTATGATTGAAGTTGACAGCTATGACCAAATCATATCCCCTAACTTAATTTTTTGTTTTTATTGTGTTGTTCTAATAAAAACTGCCATCTCATGGTTCCTTGTTTTGCAGATGTGGGTATGAGTTTTGCTATAATTGTGGGGCTGCTTGGAAGAACAAAAAAGCAACCTGTTCTTGTCCTCTTTGGGCGGAGAATCTCATTTGGCATGAAAATCTGGACTCTGATGAAGAGCAGGAAGACGAAGACTACGGGGAAGACCTAGAAGACTACGGGGAAGACCTAGAAGACTACGGCTGGTTCCACTTCTGAGGACTCTTAACTGGTTTTGACTATACTCTTCTCCGACCTTGATGTGTATATAAGTGTTGCATGAACATTGGATTAGCCACTTCGTAGTTTGGTGTGTTTTGTAATTGAAGTCGAATTTTAAGACTCACAGCACCAAATAAGTAAAGCACAAAGATGTTGATCTCTATATGATCGTACCAGTGAACAAGCTTGAGGTTTGTGAATAAATTGGATTGAAAAATCTTTAATACCATTACAAATCTAATTTTTAATGCGCAAAAAGCCACCACTTGGTATTGATTTTTTAAATCAGTATATGAATCATTTATTAAAGTTTAATTTATTTTGAGATCATATCAAATTTTGTGTTAACTCTCATAGATTGGATTTGGAGCAAGGTTGTAAATTTCGCACAGAACATTGTTTTGTGTGTGTATATATATATATATATATATATATATATATATATATACATTGATATCGGAATTATTTAATTATTAACTATTTCAAATTTTTGGATTTAATTAAAAAATATTTATAAATTATATATTTTCTCACATTATTAATATGCAAAATAATAATATGGCTAAAACTCAAATATATATATATATATATATATATATATATTTACACAAAATGAAAATAAGTTTTCAACTTTTAATTGTATTGCATAAATTCTTAATATTTCAAGATAATATAATTAAGTTAAAATTTTTTATGAACTTTTATAGTAAAATAAAAGATTGATGACTTATTTATTTTACTTAATTGTATTATTTTAAAAGATTGAAGGTTTATTTCCATTAAAATAAAAACTTATAATTTTTATTAGGAATATAAACGGGTAGTAAATAAACGAGTACTCGGTATTACCCGTCTCAATTAACTAGGGTTCGGGTTTCCCATAATCGGATTTTAATTGGGTTAGAGTAGTATTTTCACTACCTGAGATTGGTTCGGGTAGTGCCTTTAGGGTACTCTGTAACGACCCGTGACCTATAAAAATTTAGAGTAAAATTTTTTTTTTTGAAACTTCTACTTGTGACTTAATCCTTTATTTACTTAGACTGTATTCCTATTCAGTGTCAATCCTTAAAATATTCCATTTCATTTATTCTTATACCGATTTCATCCCGACACATTATCTTCAATAGATGTCTGTGCATACAAATAGTCTGGTATAAAGATAAGAATCTATACCTCACGCATATACAAAAGGTAGTCTGGGAAAACTCATATCCGCCAGCTTACGTCGTCTACGCAGCATTTATTAGTTGTAATTCACTGCAAAAATCTGAGAGGTAGAGGGGTGAGCTTTTGGGGAAAAGCCCAGTAAGGTAATACTCTTAAAAGCAATTCTGATATATATATATATATATATATATAGATATATATGAAAAGCATGTAAAAATTATTTGTAAGATCATACTTTAAATAAAAGGAAAAACTTAAATCATCACTTCATGCAATTCATCGTAAAAGTCATAAAGCATGCAAGTTCAAAGCAAGAATCATGCTCAACCATGCTATAAATTCTTTCATAAGCTTTTCGCATACATTGCATAATCATCTCGTTTTACTTTCGTAAACATGTCATAAACATTTTGTGAAGCTTTCATGAAACATTTCATAATTACTTTGTAAACATTACATAAACGTGTTGGTTCATAACCAATCATTGAAATTCATAAGGCACATATTTGTTGCCACATTTATCATTCATAACTAATTCATGGAGACCAGGCTATAACTAAGTCCTGCGATACGTGTCATTCTCCGTAGAGAGCTAAACATGTTACATATGGCCATGGTAAGTGGCTGTAGACTGGATCAGGGTCGTACATGTCACGACCCTCAACTTACCAAAATACGTACAAATTTTTCGCATTTTCATGCATCAATCCTTAATCATCCTTCCTCGATCGTGAACAACCACACGCTTAACAGTTGGGCTGTGTGTCGACGTCTAACTCACTCCACCATACCAATTCAATTTGAAACATTATTTATGAGTAAACACTTGTATGAATGTATATATATCAGAGTTGTTACATGTGTTTACATTGTTTTACATCCCCAGTAGTTACATACAAAATGCTACTGTGCTATGTCTAGTTTAGATACAAAATAATCCAAGTGTGTATACCTTTAGCGATGGGATGCAGCGGATTACCAAAAAGGGAATGCCTCCAGTCACGTCCAATCTATACTCAAATCTCTGTAGAGAGGGGAAAATAAGGGGGGTGAGCAAACCACACGCTCAGTAAGGCAATCATGCGAACAGGTAGATACTGTACTATCTACGTGATCGTGATGCCATGCTCAAAAGCATTTTATTCATTGTTTATCTCAAAACATGAGTGTATGATTGTGTTAATGGTATGTAAAGCATTCATGCTATTAAAATTCAGTGCACATTTCAACTCAAAGCATGGTATAAATCATCATGCATAATTCACAATAAAAGCATGGCATTAAACATCATGCATTTTCACAATAAGGCATGGCATTAAACATCATGCATTCGTGCACTTTAAAAAACCATTAACAAATCAATTCAACGTCAGGTCCCAGCCCATCCCTCGGGCTTTCCTGACCACAATCACTTCAAACATGGATTTATTCTCAAATAGCATTATACATGTGAGATAGGCAGTTTCAACAATAGGTAATAACCTCAAGGTCTATGTACATAACCTGTGATACCGGCTACACGGATCAGGTGTGCGGGATATCACCACCATCTGCTTCCACACGGGAGGTGGGTCAAATCCTACCCGCCGGTCCATAGCAGATCTCGTCCGAAGACGGCACATCACATCACAACACGGTACAATGTACTCCATGCTACATGCACGGTACAACGTACTCCGTGGACCCCCAGCCTTATCCCTCGTTCGGGCTCATCAGCTGTTCCTCCAACCCTTATCCCTCGTTCGGGCTCATCAGGTGGATCTCCAACCCTTATCCCTCGTTCGGGCTCATCAGGTTGTTTTAACATGCCATGTCTCAAAACAATGCACATGTGAGCCTATTTAATCGATGTGACACCAAGTCTACTCGAAGCTCCAAACACGGCAACATGCAAGATGGGCATCCAGTGCGAGACAAACTCAAAGCACAATGCCAAAACAATATGAAATCCATGTGAAAACTAGTGCCTCTTGCACTCTTCCATACTCACGAAATCATGTAGGTGGCTCAAAACTTGCAAAATGTGGTTATTAAAACCAAAACATACTCATTTCTTTTGCAAATCATTTCAATGTTAGCCAACCTACCAATCATTTGCTAAAAAGCAATAAAACATGATTTTCAAAGCAATATGCTTTTGTTTTCATGCACATTTCTCAAACTCCCAACTTTTACCCTTCAATCACCCAACAACAACATTTCCTAATCTCATGCATTCTAGCAAAACATTTATGCGCCCAAATTGCGCACAATATCTCTAAGAGTCCACACAATTCCCTTACCTCGATTTACTTGGTGTGACTCCTTTTCTCTTAGCTCCTCACGCTCTTGGGTCAACTCGCCTCGGCGTATCCTCGGAAGCTGCGATTCATTCATTAAATCGATTGAGTTAACGTATTTAACCCATAATTGACCTCACTAGTCAACATTATTTACTTATGCATTTTACAAATGCCTTAACCCTCATTTTACCTCTTTTAGGTAAATCTCCCAATTTATCCACTAACCACATCTTAAAATCATACCACAACACTATAAATAACTTTTACATATCTCATTCATCATTAATCTCCATACATTCCACTTTCTCACTCTAGACCATTTCTAGGTCAAAATCATTCCAATGTATTTAGATAGTTTCTAACCATCCATACTCATGCCAAACAACTCCAAAATCAATTAAATAAACAATGTACCATAGTTGGAGTGTTAGAATCTTACCAAATTTGATTTCTCTTCTTGCTCCAATGGCAATGCCCTTAAATCCTTCAATATCAACAGTGGGAAATTGCTTTCAAACTATGTTGTTCTTCTCTTTGATAGGAACAACTTTGTCTCTAATGGTCTCTCTTCAAACCTCACTGAAAATGGCTGATTTTTTTGAGAGAGAATGTTAGGTTTTTGGGTTGAAAGTGAAAGGTTTGTGTTTTTCCCGAAATTTTCTGATTTCCAGCACTCCTTATATAGAAATAACTTGAGGAGATCGATCTGGTCCAAGAAGAGATCGATCTGGTCCCTTAAATCCCCCTTTTTCACGGTATTTTTAAGCCTGAGATCGATCTGTCGAAGCATGAGATCGATCTGTTGAGGCATGAGATCGATCTGTCGAAGCATGAGATCGATCTGCTCCCAAACAGAGAGCTAAGGAGATCGATCTGGTCCATTGGAGATCGATCTGTTCTATTCTTTCGCCCAAATAAGAGCATTCTGGCTCTTCCAGATCGATCCCTCATCCCATGAGATCGATCTGCCCTTCAAAATTTCCAGATTTCCTCTGCAACAACACTTACCAAATATCCTAAATTTGCTACCATGATCATTTCCTCATTCATTCATCTTTGAGACTTGAGGATGGCATCCATCCTCACTTTATACACATTAAAACTTGTGTAGGATCTTTGTATGACCAATGGTACTTAACTATAAACTAAAATGGAAGTGCACATCTTATGCAATTATACTTCCATTTTACCAAGCTATTCAAAATCCACTCTACACACATTCTCCACATGTTTAAGTCCCTTTTCTACACATTTGTACAAAATGAAACTTGTATGTACGATTACCACTCTCATTACAAGTGTGTACATTACTTGTGGACTTACATCACATATACTTCACTCATTAATTCATAGTACAACTCTATTTACACTTCTATGTACATATATACCCTTATACATATACGGGGTCTCACAGTACAGCTCTTTCGTAAAACATGGGTAGTATCCATCTTACATACTTTCACTAGCACATAGCTAGGACACGGGCACCAATGGCACTCTCCGTGTGGGCAACATAATTACGTGCTGCGCGGGCACGAGATACTACCAAAACATCATCATCATAAACCACAAGTAGCGTGACATCTACCACACAGGTAGAGTCAAGTGCTACAGGGGCCTACGTACCGACACCTCAAGTGATGGAGCCGGAACACCACGAGAAGTAACCAAGCATGAAGCCTAAGTCTCAAAACATATTTTCTTTTTTCGTAAATACTTTTGAAAACGTCAAAAGTTCCATTTCAAAGCGTAAATATGGGTTTTCAAGCCATCATAAAACTTTCATGCATTTTCATAATTCGAAAGTTTATTTCATAAACATAGATGTTCTAGCGAACATTTTGTAAAACAAAATCATGTTTTGTAAACAGTTTCGCAAGTATGGACGCATTGATAAATCATTTCAAATCATATGCTCTTTCATAAAATCATTTCTCAGTGAAACAAGAATGCAATATCAAAACTAAGTTAAGTAATACCCCTTACCTCGATTTATCGGGTATCTCGAATTCGAACGGTGACGTCTCCTAGTACCTCCTTTAATCCCTTCTACAATCACCTACACCGAAATTGTAGACTTAGCACCCTATTCATGCGAATTACATTAAAAGCGTAATTTATCGTTGCTACTGCGTGTGTACGTATTATTGTATATCCTTAGGCCGACACGCACGTTTATATATATTTCTTCACTATTTATATATTTGCTCCTACAAGTATTAACATATACCTTTATTATATACATCCACATGTATACACGCATAAAAATAGATATTTATATATATATACACTCCTATATGTATATATATATATATATATATATATATATATATATATATATATATATATACTTTTATTGTTTTCATGTTTCCTATCTCATATATATACATTCTTTGTATACACATATACTTGCACACATTCACCTTTCATACCCCCCACAAGTATATGCACATATATATATATATATATATATATATATATATATATATATATAAATATATTATCATTGTTTTCCATTTTTTTTCCTTATCACCTATGCATACATATTTTTTTTGTACAAATACTAGCATACCCAATTCATTATATACACCTATTTGTACATGTACCTAAATAAATAAATATACATATATATTTAAATAATTATTCCGAAAATTAAATTGATTCATTTGATCACTTACCGACTAACCCGGAGCTCGATTGCATCACCGAATTTTTTTCCCATTTTTTCTTTTTTTTTTCTTTTTTTTCTTCTTTTTCTGGCTGAACCGGTTCGGTCCGGTTCAGCCCGGTTCAGACCGGTCCGGTTCGGTCCGGTTCAGCCCGGTTCAGACCGGTCCGGTTCAGCCCGGTTCAGTCCCGGTCCAACTTTCTCCCTCGCCGTTCGGGGCTTTTCCGGCCGGTTCTCCGTCGGCTTCCACCTCCAGCTTGTCCGCGAGGTAGTCCGGTGCATGGATCTGGGGTCGGCTTCGCCAAAGCTCGCCGGAAAGTGGCTGGTCCGGCCTTTTCTCTCCTCCGGCGTCGGCACTCATTTTCTTCCGCGCCGTTCGGTGGCGTTTCAGGCCGATCTGCGCCTGGATCGGCGCCTCCGTCGTCCCCCTTTGGCCGGTGGTGGGTCGCTCCTCCTTCCCCCGGTCGCCGGTCGTCCCCTTTTCCTCTTTTTCCCTCTCTTTCTCTCGGTCTCTCTCCTTCTCTCATTTTCCCTCTACCAGCGTCGGCGAGCCTCGCTGCTTCTCCTCGGTCTGTTCGTCGGCTCCGTCGGTGTCCGACCGTGAGGCAGAGGGGGCTCGGGTTTGGTCCTCTTCGTTTACCTTCTGTTTCTTTCTTGCTTCCTTTGCAGAATCGCGATTTACGATTCTGCTTTCTCTATTATTATTATTATTATTATTATTATTTAGTTATTTATTTATATTTGTTTATTATTTATTTTATTTATAATATTATATTATATTTTATTAAAATATAATATAATATATAATATACCCAAAATATTTAAATATATATTTAAATCAATTAAATATATATATTTATCTTATTTATTTCTCGGGTATTTTATTATTTTATTTCCACTTATACGTTTTTTTTTTCGAACCAATTTACAGGGAAATTTCGGGGATTTACATTTGTCACACCCCACTTCTGGAAACCCTTCTGTCCATACATTCTCTACTACGGTTGGGCTGTGAGAAGATGCAATTACTAAAATTTCATTCATTTACAGCGGAATATTTAAAACTTTAATTTACACTCCCAGGTGTGTGTGTAAATATACAAAGTTAATTGTATAAATATCATGTACTTACATATCATCCCCATAATACTGTTTACAATTCCAAGATATAACTGTGCGATATGATATGTTAGATACAAAATATTCGTGTATACAAATCTTATACCTTTACGGAATTGTGGGAGCTGTTCAACACAAAAGACCTAGAGACCACCGCTCTCTTACTTCTCAGTACCTGGAGGGGGAAAATAGTGGGATGAGCAAACCACAGCTCAGTAAGGAAATGTATGCTAGCAGGTAGATATCGTACCACCTACATAGCCCATGCATGCATAAACCAAAACCATGTTTTTGTTATAAATGGAAATATCATACGAAAAATGCATTTAAACATATATTTCTCAATAGCATTTTCGTGTAAATCAAATATCAAGCTTCCATTTAAAACATGCTCATAAATAGTGCCCTCACGGCACGAATGGGAAATTAGAGATTTATCAAAACACAAAATCTCTTTCTTTTCTTAATTCACTTTTTCTGCAAATCTCTTTCTTTTCTGAGATTATCTTTGTTTCTCGAATCTCTGAGACAGGCATGGAATTTTCGGCAATCAAATATCCACGACATATGACCATAGTCAGTGATCCCAGGCCTCACTGATCAGGTGTGCACAGGGCATCACTTCGCCTGAAGGGGAATGGGTTAGTCCTGCCCTCCGGCTCATCTCAATCCACCTCATCTCCTCGTATACTCACAGTGAAGATACGTCGTGTGTCATCTACGAGATACTCGTACTCACGTGCACCCAGCACGGTACATATTATACCAACGGATAACTACACTGTTCTACGTACGACAGTGGACCCAAGTCCATACTCCAACTCCGATGGACTTTTCATCCTAAACCATGTCTCATATACAAGGCGAGCAAGCAGCGTGACACATAGTCAACGCAAAGCTCCAGCGCAGTACGATCTATCGTTAAGGCCCAGCCCGTTCAAATGGCCATCGGCTGGTATCCCCTTGGGTCCCAGACCCCCAGGTTTACCTCAACTCAACAAAACAGGTGCGAGCAAAGTTCCCGCACTTTCTCAAAACCCTCGCGCGAGTTAAAACTCCCGCATGGTACATCAAGGCATTAAAACGGGTGTGAGCTAGCGCTTCAACACCAAATCTCATCTCAAAACTGATAGATGGCTATTTTTTCTTTTTAAAACTCAAAACATGTTTATTCATACAGTATGCCTCTTCATGCTAAAACATGTAAAATTAGCCAACCTATCATCAACATTTCTCAATCATCAAGATCAATATAAAATTGAGAATATCATTGAAAACATGCATATCATGCTATTTCCTTACCCTATCCCATTTCTCAATACTTATTTACATCATAGTACTTTTCATGCTTCCATATCATTTCATAGAATTATAATATCGTACTAGTTCTAGCAATATATCTACGAAATTACTATAAAATACGCACAAACATCTCTATAGCTAACACACAGTCCCTTACTCGCTTTACTTGTGTGCAACTATCCGCCTTTATACTTCTCGCGTTCTCCTCTCGACTTGCTCCTGCGTATCATCCGAAACTGAAATTCATCCATCAAACACTCGAGTTAACGTTTCTAACTCTTGTTCAACTAAGCATTTATCCAATGCCTTAAATACACATTTTACCCCTTGTGGTAAATCTCATAATCTTTATCCCAATATCAACATGCCCAAACCATGCCCACAACATAATCATCCTCTCAAGATATCTCATTCATCATTAACACTTCTACATTCCACTTTCTCACACTAGACCATTTCTAAGTTATATTCATTTCATGCCATCCTAGGTAGTTCTACCCACAAGGTGCACACCCAATTAACTTCATAATCATTAACTAAACCAATGTACTTGGATTTGTGCACTAGAACTTACCTCATTGGATTTCCTCTTTGCTCCAATTAGGAATGCCCTTTATTCCTTCAATCCGTCAAATGGGGAAATGCCTCTAGACTATGTTGTTCTTCCCTTTGGCGTGAACAACTTTGTCTCTAATAGTTCTTCCTCAAATCTTACTGAAAATGGCTAGATTTAGGAGTGAGAAAGCTAGTTTTCTTTGAGTTGAAGTGAAAGGAAATGGTTATCCCGAAAATCTGCAGATCCAACTGCTCCTATTTATAGTTTTGACTTGATGAGATCGATCTTCCTTTGGTGGAGATCGATCTGGTCCTCTAAAAATCCCTCTTTTCTAAGGCATTTTAAAGGCAGGAGATCGATCTGTCGAGACTGGAGATCGATCTGCTGTCGAACAGAAGCTTAAGGAGATCGATCTGGTCTTAGGGGAGATCGATTTGCTTCCAACCCGAGAGCTAAGGAGATCGATCTGATCCCTTTGGAGATCGATCTGTTCCTTTCCATTACTCTCATAAGAGCATTCTGGCTCTCCCAGATCGATCTCTCATCCTATGAGATCGATCTGGCCTCCATATTTCCAGATTTTCTGCAGTTTTTCTGCAACAACTCTCTTCAAAACTTCCTCAATTTACCTCTATAGTCCTTTCCTCATTCATCGCTCCTTGAGACTTAAGAATGTCATCCAATCACACTTAGTGTATATTAAAACTTGTGGGAAATCTTTGTACAACCAAATTTTCACGATATTTCTCGAATGGAAGTATACAACTTATAAAAATCTTTCCTTCCATTTTACTACACTACTCATATACCATTTCAATCACATTCTTCTCGTGTTTAAGTTCATTTCTTCCTACTCATTTATAATGCAATTTGTACGTATAATCACGATTCTTATTACAAGTGCGTACATAGTCTTATGAACTTACACTGTATATACTTCACATTACAAATGTATCATTATACTTATGATTTTATTTACACTCCCGTGTTCCTATAAACAGCTATACATATACGGGGTCTCACAACATTCTCCCCACCTTTAAAGAATTTGGTCCTCCAAATTCATCTTGGTCCTTTAGAATATATGAGGGTACTTCTCCTTCATGAGGCTCTCTAGCTACCCTGTAACTTCTTCAACCGAGTGGTGTTGCCAGAGAACCCTTACCAGAGGAATAGTTTTCAATCGAAGTACCTTTTTTCTTTCTGTCCAAAATTTGGATAGGTTGCTTAATGTAGCTCATATCCCCTTGAATGCTCAAAGGTTCATATTCAATGATATGTGAGGGATCCGGATTATACTTCCTTGGCATCGAGACGTGGAAGACATTATGTACTCCAAAAGCTGCGGCGGTAAGACAAGTCCATAGGCTACGTCTCCCACTCTCTCTAGAATCTCAAATGGACCAAATGAAGTGAGGACTCAGTTTCCATTTCTTTCTATAGCTCATGATACCCTTGCTCGGTATATATTCAGAAACACGAATCCCCAATCTGGAACTCAAGTGGCCGCTTATGCTTATCCGCATAACCCTTCTGCCTACTATGTGCGGCTTTACGTCTATCACAGATTATCCGAACACCTTCTGCTGCCTATTTGACCAAATCGGGAGCTAAAATCTCTTTGTCACCCATTTCTTCCCAAGCCCCTAGAGACCTACATCTTCTATCATACAAGGTCTCATATGGTACCATTCCGATGCTAGCATATTAGCTATTGTTATAAGCAAATTCTGCAAAATTTCGTTTCATTTCAGGCCATCAAAACACCCTTCGTCGATTTTTTTTGGGTACATTTTGGTACTACTAGGGTGTAGAATGTACTTACTATTATAAGCTTCAGTCAAAATTAACTTCCATATGAAAGATCAACCACTTGTCAAATTAACAATGATCCCAAAGTTGTAACTTAAATCCAATCACACTTCGACTGTTCCCTCTAATAAGTCATTCGAATATAATCATGAAAACTTCAAAGTTATTATTCATAACATTGTCTGGGATCAACATAATTTCTTGTTCCTCAAATTTCTTAGAACAAAATTTTCAAATCAGGTTAAGTAATTATATCCTCATAAAACTTTAAATCTGAATAATCATATCGACAAATTTTCCAGTCACTTATAAACTATTGGACATTGATTTTCTTTTCTTTTTCACTGTATCAGAATATTTATCATTAGTTGACCATCACACACTACGATAAAGATGAAATCAATATAACTGAAATTTGTAATAGACATAAGTTTTTCACCCCAAACAATTTCAAACATAAATCTATGAGTATCCAACTCATTTCTAATCTCAAACATTAATAGCTTTCAAGTCTCATAAATCAATTATGGATGACGATGAAACTCTTCGTAGAGCTTATAATATCGTAATCTAAAATTTTCTATTAGCCAAATACACTATTAACTCCAACTAAAAGTTAGAGCCTAGGAACAATAGGAAAGATCAATCGATAATTTTAATCACTATAACTCCTAATAATAAAATCCATATTAAGATCACAACTCCAAACACCAATCATATACATCACCTAATATCATTGATTCCTCAATCTTTGGAACAGTTATCACAATTTAATCACTTTTATCATTAACTAATTAATAGCACTCCATGTAGAAGTTTAGAGATTGTCCTGCAACGACTTGAATAATTTATCAATTCATATCCTCAAGTTGAGATACGTTTCTCTTCCTTTTACTAAACCAAAATCACTTCGATTTATGCAATTATCCTCATTAAATGTAAGATTGATTCCAGCCAACAGAAAAATCTTACAATATACAATGATAAATTTTGTGCTAATGGTTTTTAATTGTTGTCTCAAACCTACGTTCCCACATAGCATTTCTTTGCACTCGATATTGAACCATTAATCCATATACCATAGTTCATACGATTTCGTTAAAATGAAATTCATTTCTTCATCTTCACAAGTAATGGTATCCTGACTTCTAACACGAATATGATGACTGTCAATTTCAATTTATCCTTTAGTCACACTCATTCTCTGTTCATATCACTTGATTTGAATAATTAAATTTACCAGAAGTATTCATACATTGTATACATCTCTTATCCATAGTATCACCTGTATTCAGAATCTATCACATTTCAAACTTGCCTCATTTCGTACATCAATTATCTTAAAACTCCTTCCTTATTCCAATTATGTCTCGCATTCGAAACATAAGCATGAGCCATTCACAATCTTTATACTCGATATGTAATTCATATTCCAAAGTCTCCTTATAACCCAAACCTCGAATCATCTTAACAGTTTTGGGTCTTTTCCCACTGATTTATAATCCTTGTCTTGGGAATCCAATTAACACCCGTTCTTAACTAATCGTGACCAAGAAGACTCCGGATCTCCTTAACAATTAATGCTAGTACACATCAAAGTGAATCACCTGGTCCGATAATCTCCTTTTCATGTAATCCTTATAATTGTTTCCTCAACATTTTAATTCAATCCTGTAAGCAGTGTGACTTTCACTTATACTTTTAGTTCTTGTAATTCATCCTTTCAGTTACGGTGATTTTACTCTATCACTCTCATTGCTTCCTTAGTACATCACTTTCCGGTCATCCTCTACACCTTGTCATTTTCTTAGTAATCTCGAAATATATCTCATATTCTCATAGTTGCGCCTTTCGCACTGATCTATCAAAATAACATCAAGTTGAGCTAACTTAGCTCGATTGAGGATCTTCGTACCTCCTATGAGTTTCCTGGATTTTCTCTGTTTCACATCTCTACTTATCCAGATCATTCTTTTTCCAAAGCTATAAATTTAATTTCATATTCATCCACAAACTTGTTACATTATGTTCGATTGCAATCATTTCATTCATAATTGCCACTTAATTTCATCCGGAATGTGCTGCCGCCTAAGGGCCTTCGAAATATATCTAATGTAATTTACTGATCGGGGAACTTCCCTCCGAGTTTGACTTTCTATCTCGATATAGATGCTACAAGGGCTACTTTCTTTATAGTAGCACACTCTGAAAATCCGTATAACTTCTCCGATTCCTTAACACAGAAATTGCAAGTGCAACTTTCTCGGTAGAGTTACTTTTAAAATCATCAAGTTTTTTTTCCTACCTCATCCATCCAACACTCCAAATCACTGAATTCTTAACTTTGTTGAAAAACGAAGGCTTAAACTCTTGAAACTGCCCCTAGTCTATTAAGCTCATTGTCATACTCTAAGAATCCATACAAGTTTTCCAATTTTCCATTACAATTGGATTCTTAACTCCAGTATGTAAAAGCATACTATCCTCCAAAGTCAGCTCGGTCTCCATCCGTTAGTGAACTTACAGACATTTCTTAATTTCACTGCTCACAACGTTGGGTCACACCTTTCCAGGGATATAAATCATAATTCGTACTCATTGACAGATCGATTTCCTTGTGCTAGACCCCTAAATTCCATTCGTAGTTTCCTTAATCTCATTCATTCAGTTCTCTATAACTACTAGGTTCTTTATCCAATTTAACAATGGCGGTCTGCACTTCTGAAAATGCCTCATCTTATGTAGCTCCTACTCCTAACCCAACTCATCATCATTCCGTTGTGGAGCTACAGGAGTAGGCATATTTGTAGTTCTGACACATCTCTACAGGCTGTGCGGGCGTAACTAACGTAATCTGCCTGTCTATTTATCCGTCTACACCATCACCTAACATAGCCCGTGTCCCAATTTACCATAATATGTTCAATACTCCACTCAACCTTAGCAGTGTATCTCAATACCATCTGTCTTTTCCACAGGACCTGATGGAGCACGTTCAACATCAGTTTCAATCTCGGTATTATTTATGAGTCTCATATGATGACTCTGCATGATTCTCAGGCCTATCTCTGCGGCATCTAGCTCGTGATCTAATTCATCACTGAAACCCAACATTAAGTCTTAACTTAATTAGGTATACTTACTCTATAACCAGACAAGCACAGACATTTGGGATGTAATCATATCCTTATTATTGACACTGACAGTACTAGACAGCCTTTGCTCTGATACCACATAAAACTGTAACGACCCGTGACCTATAAAAATTCAGAGTAAAATTTTTTTTTTGAAACTTCTACTTGTGACTTAGTCCTTTATTTACTTAGGCTGTATTCCTGTTCAGTGTCAATCCTTAAAATATTTCATTTCATTTATTCTTATACCGATTTCATCCCGACACATTATTTTCAATAGATGTCTGTGCATACAAATAGTTTGGTATAAAGATAAGAATGTATACCTCACGCATATACAAAAAGTAATCTGGGGAAACTCATATCCGCCAGCTTACGTCGTCTTCGCAGCATTTATTAGTTGTAATTCACTGCAAAAATCTGAGAGGTAGAGGGGTGAGCTTTTGGGGAAAAGCCCAGTAAGGTAATACTCTTAAAGCAATTCTGATATATATATATATATATATATATGTATATATATATATATATATATATATATATATATGAAAAGCATGTAAAAATTATTTGTAAGATCATACTTTAAATAAAAGGAAAAACTTAAATCATCACTTCATGCAATTCATCGTAAAAGTCATAAAGCATGCAAGTTCAAAGCAAGAATCATGCTCAACCATGCTATAAATTCTTTCATAAGCTTTTCGCATACATTGCATAATCATCTCGTTTTACTTTCGTAAACATGTCATAAACATTTTGTGAAGCTTTCATGAAACATTTCATAATTACTTTGTAAACATTACATAAACGTGTTGGTTCATAACCAATCATTGAAATTCATAAGGCACATATTCGTTGCCACATTTATCATTCATAACTAATTCATGGAGACCAGGCTATAACTAAGTCATGCGATACGTGTCATTCTCCGTAGAGAGCTAAACATGTTACCTATGGCCATGGTAAGTGGCTGTAGACTGGATCAGGGTCGTACAGCTCTTTCGTAAAACATGGGTAGTATCCATCTTACATACTTTCACTAGCACATAGCTAGGACACGGGCACCAATGGCACTCTCCGTGTGGGCAACATAATTGCGTGCTGCGCGGGCACGAGATACTACCAAAACATCATCATCATAAACCACAAGTAGCGTGACATCTACCACACATGTAGAGTCAAGTGCTACAGGGGCCTACGTACCGGCACCTTAAGTGATGGAGCCGGAACACCACGAGAAGTAGCCAAGCATGAAGCCTAAGTCTCAAAACCTATTTTCTTTTTTCGTAAATACTTTTGAGAACGTCAAAAGTTTCATTTCAAAGCGTAAATATGGGTTTTCAAGCCATCATAAAACTTTCATGCATTTTCATAATTCGAAAGTTTATTTCATAAACATAGATGTTCTAGCGAACATTTTGTAAAACGAAATCATGTTTTGTAAACAGTTTCGCAAGTATGGACGCATTGATAAATCATTTCAAATCATATGCTCTTTCATAAAATCATTTCTCAGTGAAACAAGAATGCAATATCAGAACTAAGTTAAGTAATACCCCTTACCTCGATTTATCGGGTATCTCGAATTCGAACGGTGACGTCTCCTAGTACCTCCTTTAATCCCTTTTACAATCACCTACACCGAAATTGTAGACTTAGCACCCTATTCATGCGAATTACGTTAAAAGCGTAATTTATCGTTGCTACTGCGTGTGTACGTATTATTGTATATCCTTAGGCCGACACGCACGTTTATATATATTTCTTCACTATTTATATATTTGCTCCTACAAGTATTAACATATACCTTTATTATATACATCCACATGTATACATGCATAAAAATACATATTTATATATATATATATACACTCCTATATGTATATATATATATACTTTTATTGTTTTCATGTTTCCTATCTCATATATATACATTCTTTGTATACACATATACTTGCACACATTCACCTTTCATACCCCCCACAAGTATATGCACATATATATATATTATCATTGTTTTCCATTTTTTTCCTTATCACCTATGCATACATATCTTTTTTGTACAAATACTAGCATACCCAATTCATTATATACACCTATTTGTACATGTACCTAAATAAATAAATATACATATATATTTAAATAATTATTCCAAAAATTAAATTGATTCATTTGATCACTTACCGACTAACCCGGAGCTCGGTTGCATCACCAAATTTTTTTCTCATTTTTCCTTTTTTTTCTTTTTTTTCTTCTTTTTCTGGCTGAACCGGTTCGGTCCGGTTCAACCCGGTTCAGACCGATCCGGTTCAGCCCGGTTCAGTCCCGGTCCAACTTTCTCCCTCGCCGTTCGGGACTTTTCCGGCCTGTTCTCCACCGGCTTCCACCTCCAGCTTGTCCGCGGGGTAGTCCGGTGCATGGATCTGGGGTCAGCTTCGCCAAAGCTTGCCGAAAAGTGGCCGGTCCGGCCTCTTCTCTCCTCCGGAGTCGGCACTCATTTTCTTCCGCGCCGTTCGGTGGCGTTTCAGGCCGATCTGCGCCTGGATCGGCGCCTCCGTCGTCCCCCTTTGGTCGGTGGTGGGTCGCTCCTCCTTCCCCCGGTCGCCGGTCGTCCCCTTTTCCTCTTTTTCCCTCTCTTTCTCTCGGTCTCTCTCCTTCTCTCATTTTTCCCTCGCCGGCGGGGTCTTCTTTTCCCTCTACCAGCGCCGGCGAGCCTCGCTGCTTCTCCTCGGTCCGTTCGCTGGCTCCGTCGGTGTCCGACCGTGAGGCAGAGGGGGCTCGGGTTGGGTCCTCTTCATTTACCTTCTGTTTCTTTCTTGCTTCCTTTGCAGAATCGCGATTTGCGATTCTGCTTTCTCTCTTTTTTTTTTTACTATTACTATTATTATTATATATTATTTAGTTATTTATTTATATTTGTTTATTATTTATTTTATTTTTTTTAAAATTATATTATATTTTATTAAAATATAATATAATATATAATATACCCAAAATATTTAAATATATATATTTAAATCAATTAAATATATATATTTATCTTATTTATTTCTCGGGTATTTTATTATTTTATTTCCACTTATACGTTTTTTTTTACGAACCAATTTACAGGAAAATTTCGGGGATTTACATACTCTAAACCCGAACTTGTTTAAGATGCTTAGAAAAATATGTTAAGGCTGTGGAGGTTTAAACCTTGGCTTATAAGACATATTTTGTATTTGATATAATACACTAAAAAATTTATGTATGCAATAAAACTTTATGAGCTTAAAAAATTAATAATAAAAATAATTATGAGATTAAATTAGTTAATTATGCTTAAAATAATAAGTTTTTAAATTTTAAGTATAAGTCACTAAAATTAAATTAATAAAAGTTTCATAATTAGTTAAGATGCAATTCTTACACACTGACCATTTATATATATGATAATATATGTATATTATGAATATAATACAAATTGTATTTAAAATTATAATTGTTAATTTTAATAAAATATTGTTGACTCAAAAAATTAATGACACATAATAATAAAATAATTATGAAATTAAATTAGTTAATTATTTTTAAGAATATGTTTTTAAATTTTAAACATGAGGCACTAAAATTAAATTATTAAAAGTTTCATTATAATTAATAATTTAAGAATCAGTTAATAAAACTTTAAATACAATTTTTACAAATTCAAAACTTACACACACTAAAACACTGACACACATGTATGTATGATTTATACACGACAATTTTCTCTAACTTAGCTCATTGAAAATTGCCCATTTGTATAAGAAACAAATATGTGTATATGTATGTGTAACTCTTTATAATAAATTGAAAAAAAATAAAAATGTTTGTAGTCAATATCTATTTAATCATTTAATATTATGATCATTGATCAAATTAATCTATACTACATGTATGCATCATAAGAAATCAAATATTTTAAAAATACAATATTATATTTTAATCTATGATAATATATTGAAATTGAGAACGTTTTATATTAAGATAAAAGTTGAATAGTATGAAACTTTAAATCATATGATCTATGTGAAAAATAATAGATAGATAAATATGGCATTTTGTTATTACAAATTTATCAATTATGCTTAAGAGTTAAACTCTTTTAGAAAAATAAATAGTGAAACATATGAAATTAAATTAATTAATTATTTTTTATAAATATAAGGTAACAAAATTAATTTTATAAAAATTTTATGATAAGTTCATATCAATCATATACTATTCTTATACACTCATAATAAAATAACTAAACTCCGATTAAAAAGATATGAAAATAATTTATTAAAAAATAAACACATAATATAAATAATATTTTTTGGTCAAATATATAAATTAATATTTGTGTTTAAGGTTAAGGAATAGTCTTTTTTCCATATTAATTAATTAAAATAATATTAACTAACCAAAAAAAATTAATTATGATTTCAAGTTGTTTGTTAGACTATTAAAGATTTGTTTAATTATGATGAAACTTATATATTTTTGTTTAATTTTATATTTTAATTTATATAAAACTAGATATTAGAATTCTTTTTTCAAGGGTTAGGATTTGGGTTCGAGTTAATAAATAGGTTGTCAAAAATATTAATTGACTAATCGGGTAGTTAAACGAGTTTGGGTAATAAACGAATAGTGTGAAAATTATTAGGGTAGGGTTTGGGTAGTGGATTTAAAAAAAAAATACTCAGATAGTTATAAGGTTTGAGTTTTGTAATTATTAATCAGGTTCGAGATCAGGTATCTCAAAAATAACGGGTACCCACTCTGTTTACATTTTTAGTTTTTATAATAAAATTAAAAGTTGAGGATTATATTCATTTTGCACAAAAGTTGAGGCTATATTTGACAGTTAGGTCTAAATATATAACACATTTAATATTGATAATGATAAATATAAAATTACTTTTTTCTGAAAGTAAACCATAAGATGCACCTCATACGATATTGAATATAAGACAAATTCTCATTCGCGCTTCATGGTTATTGTTAAAATTGATAATACATTTATTTAAATATTTATTTAATTCATTATTTATGTATTTTTTAATTCAATATTAAACCATATAATAAAGCCAAAAAAATTAACTTTCTTATTAATTTTATTTTGTCCTTTAAATAATTAATTGTGAAAAAAATATACACCACCCTGCATCCACTTTCTTATTAAAAATTTTAGTTGTTCCTTACCTCCTCAATCCTGTTCCATCCTAACTCTGCTTTATTTTTTTCTTAATATCCAAATATACCATTATTTTTTATTCACCAAATGGATATAAGTGTTAACATTTATTATATGCAAAACAATTTATAAATTTTTATTTTTTTGTAAATAAACCTCATAACATTTCAAACTAATGCAATTAAATCCAAATCCGTTAAATAACATTAATTGATATTTGGACATCTTATGTGACATTTAATGTAGATAAACACACTCGTTCCTTGCAACATTGTCCGGGCTTCCTTTGCAAATGCCAAAATATAATGTGTAAACCCCACAAATTTCCTACATTTAGTTAGACTATATAAGAATAAAAGTAATATATTTTAATGGAAGTGTGAATATTCGTTGTAGGGCTTGAGGACTATAGGAACCGAGAAGCCCGTGAACGACAGGGAACCAGAAATACAGGGAGTGACAAAGCAAATGCAAGTACGGAGGGATTGAAAAATTTTAATTTATTAGTTGAAAATTGTTGATGTAAAAACTTGTATCGGAAAGTTGTGAGAAATGATGAAATCCCAATAATATTTCATTTAGGAAATAATAAAAAAATTTCATGGAAGGTATGAATATTGTCATTAGGTGATTATATATATATATAAAAGAAAATGTATGTATATATATATATATATATATATATACTAGACAAATTTAAATGGACAAATAATGATATATATATATATATATATATATATATATATATATAGCGAATATATATATATATATATATGTGTGTGTATATTGTAATGTATAACATACAATATATAAGAGTTAATAATGAACACAAAACAATAATACAAACATTAAACAAAAAAAAACAAACAAAAAAAATAACAAAGCAAATAATATCTATCTATATATTAATATAATATGTATATATATATATATATATATTGATATAATAAATATATTAATATAATAAAAAAAAGAGAAAAATGGGCATCGTACGGAAGTGGCTTTCAAAGAAAGCCAATCCTGATTGTTTCAATTGGAAACAATAAACAGAGGAGAGCTGGGCGGGAAACCAGGTAAGAAGAAAAAAAAGAAAAGGAAAGAGGGAAGCTGCTTGGCTGGAGAAGAAGAAGGAAAGGAAGGAAGAAGGAAAAGAGAGAAAAGAAGAAAGGAAAGGAAAGGAATGAGGGCTGATCAGGAAAGGAAGAAGGGCTGATCGGGAAAGGAAGCAAGGAGGAAAGAAAAGAGGAAAAGAAAGAAAGAAGAAAGAGCTGCTGGCCGAGGAAGAAGGAGAAGAAAAGAAAGGAAAGAAGAAGGAAGGAGAAGAAGAAGAGAGGAGGAAGAAAGCTGAAGTGGACCGAGAGCCATGGACTGAAGAAAAAAAAACAAAACCGAAGAGAAGAGGGCTGGAAATCAGAAATAAACTGAGGCAGGGGAGATTGAGGAAGAGCAGACCGGCAGGGGAGATTGAGAAAGAGCAAACCGAGAGGGAGGCAGTGCAAGAAGAAGAAGAAAGCCGAGGGAGTTGCTGCTGGAGGTGAACCCGAGAGGCAAGAGTAGACTGAGGCAGTGAAGGCTGGAACCGAGAGCTGAAGAAAGAAGCTGACCGAGAGGGAAGAAAGGAAAAGGAGAAAAGAAAAGAAAAAAAAAGAAAGAAGAGGGAAAGAAAAGAAAAGGTAAAAGATATATATATATACATGTATGGACAGTTAATGTACATGTAGATATATGTGTTGTAGATACAAGCATGTTAGTGTAGATTTAATTAGATAAAAATGGGAATGATGAGAAGTAGGCAAATGAATATAGATTTGTGATATTGAATAATGGAAACAAGTAATAATATATATATATATATATATATTGGTGTATATACATATGGGTGTATATAACATAAATGTGTATGTTAGTATATGTACATACCAAGAATATATACATGTGATAAGGAAAAATGGAAAACAAATAAATATATATATATATATAGGAGTGTATATATATATATATATATATTTATGTGTATATACATGTAGATGTATATAATAAAGGTATATGTTAATACTTGTATGTACAAAATATATAAATAGTAAAGAAAATATATAAGCGTGCGTGTTGGCCTAGGTATGTACAATAATACGTACACACGCAGTAGTAACGAATAGGTTACGATTTTAACGCAATTCGAACAATTCGCGTGAATATGGTGCTAAGTACACAATTTCGGTGTAGGTGATTATAGAAAGAATTAAAGGAGGTACTAGGAGGCGTCACCACTCGAATTCGGGATATCCGATAAATCGAGGTAAGGGGTACTATTTAACTTAGTTCTGATAATGCATTCTTGTTTCACCGATAAATGATTTTATGAAAGAGCATATGATTTGAAATGATTTATCAATTCTTTCATACTTGTGAAACTGTTTACGAAGCATGTTTTAATTTGTCGAAATATTTCCCGAGTACCTTCCATGTTGTGAAATGAATTTCCTAAGGTATGAAATGTATGGATGTTTTGCATTTATTTATGATTTTATATCCATATCGTTAAAGAAACTTTTGACAATTTCAAAAGCACAGAAAATGGGAAAGAGGGGAAAAAAAGAAAAGATGTTTTGAGACTATAGGCTTCATGTATGGTTACCTCTTGTGGTGTTCTGGCTCCACCATTTGGGTGCCGGTACGTATGACCCATTTAGCACTTGACTCAACCTGTGTGGAAGATGTCATGCTACTGGTGGTTTATGATGATGTTTTGGTAGTATCTCGTGCCCGCGCAACACGCATGAATGTTCCCCGCACGGTGAGTGCCATTGGTGCTCGTGCCCTAAGTATGTGCTAGTATATGATAAGAAATAAGAAGATACTACCCATGTTTATGATTATGATAGTTGTACGACCTTGATCCAGTCTACAGCTGTCACGCCCCGAATATGCGGAAAATAGGGCAAATTTAAAACTTTTTACTCATTAATTCACAATTAAGGGTGCATTCCTGTGCAGTGTCATACATCATCATAATTATCATGCCTCAGGATCTTATCATAATATAGCGTATATTGTATCATATACATTACTCAATTCCAAGTTAATTAATCCTAATACATCCCATATAATGTTATACATCAAGTGTCTGCAATTACAATAATAGTCTGGGTACATGAAAAGATAAAATATACCTCAAGATACAATATATATGGCCTGGAGCTCGAATCCTCCACTAGCCACTACTCCGTACGTCGCAGGGAGATCCTTTTTCACTTGAAGAACTCTGGGGGGAAAGAAAACAGGGTGAGCTTCTAAATCGCTCAGTAAAGGGGGTAAGGAACTCATTTCATAAACCAAAATGCACATCACAAAATGTTTATTTGTATGTGAAACTCATTTGAAAACCATAGCATGAAAGTACTCAAAACGACATTCTCATGTGTCAAGTCATGTGAAAACATGAAGTAAAAGGCTCACTCTAGAGCAATAACAAAGCATGTGAAAATAATGCGATAAACGCTTTCTCAATGCACGTGAATAAAATCACTGAAATAGTAATGCACGTGGCACAGCCACTAAACACACGTGGCATAGCCACTGATTTAAATTCACACGTGGCATAGCCACAAAACACACGTGGCATAGCCACTGATTTAATTTCTCGCGTGGCATAGCCACAGAATAGGGTTTCTCAATGTGGCAACGGCCACCAATGGGGTATAACGTGGCAACGACCACCAATGGGGTATAACGTGGCAACGGCCACCAATGGGGTTTCTCAACGTGGCAACGGCCTCCAATGGGGTATAACGTGGCAACGGCCACCAATGGGGTATAACGTGGCAACGGCCACCAATGGGGTATAACGTGGCATAGCCACAGAATGGGTTATTCTCACGTTACCAGAACGGAGAAGAAATCGAGCTTACATGTTACCAGAGCAACGCCCGGTGTGTACTCAAAATTACACACCTAAGTCTTATCACACAAGACTGGCTTGCCTTCACGTAGAACTCATGATGATTTTTCTCTCATAAAACTCATTAGAAATCGTTTTGTACTCAACACAAAACATAATAAACATCGAGTCCCAACCGGCAAAGCACACGCACACATTTCTCAAATCTCGATATTGCCTTAACGTAGAGCCCATTTATAAACTCATAAAAATATTGGGCTCCAACCGGCTATAAAAACCGCGTGCAATTAAATCTCAACACAACACTCAACATGCTTGTTTTATAAACCACAAATCATGCTATAATAGTTTACAAATCACATACACAAATGGTTTAGATTTCCCTTACCTCTTTGCACCTTGTATAGTGCAATCGTTTCCCCCGTATCACGGACTAGCCTCGCATTCCACTCTGGAACTCCCGAGCTGTCCAAACGATGTTAAAACATCAATACTCAATTATCTCATCAACCTCAATTCTCAAAATCGAGCATAATTGCTCATAACACCTCAAATCTCTCGATTCTCATAACTCTACCCTAAACTACAACCTCATTCACAATATCTCAACGTCCTACATTTCTCATGTCAAATCATCTACGCTAATTCACCACATTGTCTAAATTTCCATTTATAGCTCAAAATTCCCAAAATTACCAAAATTGCCAAATATCAACATTACTCCAACTACATTGCAATTTCATCAATCCCTAATCATTTCTCAGCTATTTCAACGCAATGACAACCACCAATATCATCAAAATCAGCTCAAATATCAAGATCGAGGTTTAGAAATTACCCAAAGCTTGTGAGACGCACAACCCACGCCTCGATCCGATTCGTCCTTCGATTTCCAAGTATGTTGTTCTCCTTTTGATGAGGAACAACTTTCCTTCTTGCCACAACCTCTGATTCGGCCGGAAATGGGTGATTTGGATGAGTGAGAAAGTTAGGTTTTCGGTGGAAATGGGGTTGGAAGAGAGAGAAAGTGAGTTTGCAGGAGAAAAACAGGGGTTCCTTATATAGACTGGAGGTAGGAGATCGATCTGGCTCTTGAGGAGATCGATCTGCGTTTGAATTTTGGGGACGATCTGGGCAATTTTATGCCTAGGAGATCGATCTGTCGAGGGGTGAGATCGATCTCTTTATGGCTTTATGAGATCGATCTGCTCCTAAGGAGATCGATCTTCTCCCAAACAGAATCATTTGGAGATCGATCTCTTCCTCATGAGATCGATCCTTTCTCAAACAGAATCGTTTGGAGATCGATCTCTTCCATTGGAGATCGATCTGCTCCTCAAATTCCTCCTTTCTCGTAATTTTTAACTCACCAGATCGATCTCTCATTCTCCCAGATCGATCTGTCCTCATACTTCATGCTTATTTTACACACTTAACATATAAATCTCCAATTATAATTCCCACAATTCACTTAGCTCAATAAATTACACTTCAAATTCTTATTACATCATTAAAATATGTCTGAAATTCTCAGATCTCACATCCTCCCCACCTTAAATAGAATTTGGTCCTCCAAATTCAACTCAACTAGTTAAATAGATGGGGGTATTTCTCCTTCATGAGACTCTCTAGTTCCCACGTTGCCTCTTCCATTGAGTGATGTTTCCACAAAACTTTCACTAATGGGATGCTCTTGGTTCTCAGTACCTTCTCCTTTCTATCGAGAATCCGGACGGGTTCCTCAGTGTAGCTCATGTCCTCTTGAATGTCCATCTCGTCATACTCTATGACATGGGAAGGGTCTGGGTGGTACTTCCTCAACATAGATACATGAAAAACATTGTGTATTCCGAACATCTGTGGGGGTAATGCTAATCTGTAAGCTACCTCTCCCACTCTCTCAAGAATCTCGAATGGTCCTATGTATCGAGGACTCAATTTTCCTTTCTTCCCAAATCGCATGATACCCTTACTCGGTGATATTCTCAGAAATACTGCATCACCAACCTCAAACTCGAGTGGCCGTCTACGCACATCCGCGTAGTTTTTCTGCCTACTTTGTGCAGTCCGTAACCTCTCACATATGAGTTTCACACTCTGTACGGCTTGCTCAACAAGCTCGGGGGCATTTATCTTTCTGTCACCGACTTCTTCCCAAGCTACAGGGGATCCACACCTCCTACCATATAGAGCCTCAAAAGGTGCCATTCCAATACTCGCATGATAGCTGTTATTGTATGCAAACTCTGCTAGGGGCAGGTGATCATCCCATGATCCCTTAAAATCCATCGTACACGCCCTCAACATATCCTCCAGGGTCTGAATAGTCCTCTCTGACTGACCATCTGTCTGAGGATGATAGGCGGTACTGAAACTCAATCGAGATCCCATGGACTCCTGAAACTGGGTCCAAAATCTAGAAGTAAACCGGGAATCTCTATAAGAAGTAATACTCACTGGAGCCCCATGTAATCTAGCTATCTCGCTGACATACAGCTCAGCTAAGGCATCCACAGTATCTGTGCTCTTGATGGCAAGAAAGTGTGCACTCTTGGTCAATCTATCCACTATAACCCATATAGCGTCATGACCTCTTCGGGTCCTCGGTAAACCCATAATAAAGTCCATAGTGACATGCTCCCATTTCCATGTAGGTACAGGTAAGGGCTGTAGTAGTCCTCCGGGCTTCCGATGCTCAGCTTTCACTTGCTGGCATACTAAACACCTGGCCACATACTCTGCCACGTCTCGCTTCATACCACTCCACCAATACACCTTTCTCAAGTCTCGGTACATCTTAGTACTCCCTGGGTGCATGGTGTATCGCGAGCAGTGGGATTCTCTCAGTATCTGTCTCTTCAGGGTATCATCGTCCGGTACACAGATCCGTCCTCTGAATCTCAACAATCCATCCTCACTGATGGTGAGATCCGACTGCGAACTCTGCTCAGCTTGGCTAACCATATCTATCAATCTCTGATCACTACGCTGCCCAGTTCTAATCTGATCCATGATCCTGGGCTCTATCCGCAGGCTAGCCAAAAATCCAGTCTCTACCTCTTTAACTCTGATCCGAAGTTCGGCGAACTGCTCTAACAAATCTCATTCCCTGATCATCATAGCAGATATCATACTCTTCCTGCTCAGGGCATCAGCAACCACATTCGCCTTACCCGGATGATAAAGAATCTTGCAGTCAAAATCCTTAAGGAGTTCCATCCATCTCCTTTGTCTCATGTTTAACTCTTTCTGATCAAAGAGATATCTCAAACTCTTGTGATCAGTGAAAATCTGGAAATTTTCCCCATATAAGTAGTGTCGCCAGATCTTCAAAGCAAATACCACAGCGGCTAACTCCAAGTCATGCGTGGGGTAATTCTGCTCATGGTCCTTCAGTTGTCGCGATCCATATGCGACCACTCTTCCGTGCTGCATCAGTACACACCCCAATCCTTGATGAGATGCATCACTATACACCGAAAATCCTCCTGATCCCTCAGGGATAGTTAACACAGGTGCCGCTGTCAACCTCCTCTTTAATTCCTGAAAACTGAGATCACATTGGTCAGTCCATATAAATGGAATCTCCTTGCGCGTGAGCTTAGTTAAAGGAGCGGCAATCCTTGAAAATCCTTCCACAAATCTTCTGTAATACCCTGCCAAACCAAGGAAGCTTCGTACCTCAGTAACTGTCCTCGGTCTCTCCCAATTAAGCACAGCCTCCACCTTGCTTGGGTCCACTGATACTCCTTCCTCTGAGACTATATGACCAAGGAAAGCTATCCGGTTCAGCCAAAACTCACACTTACTAAGCTTTCCGTATAATTGCTTATCTCGGAGTATCTGAAGTACTACCCACAAATGCTGTGCATGCTCCTCATACGACTGAGAGTATACCAGGATATCATCAATAAAGACTATCACAAATTTATCCAGATAGTCTCTGAACACTTCGTTCATCAACCTCATAAATGCTGCAGGGGCGTTCAACAATCCAAAGGACATCACCAGAAATTCGTAATGGCCATACCTCGTCCTGAAGGCCGTCTTTGGAATATCTTCTTCCTTGATCCTCAATTGGTGATAGCCCGATCTCAAATCAATCTTAGAAAAGACTGATGCCCCTCTCAGCTGATCAAGTAGATCATCAATCCTGGGTAGTGGGTATTTATTCTTCACCGTGGCTTTATTCAACAACCGGTAGTCTACACATAATCTGAGACTACCATCCTTCTTCTTAACAAATAGTACTGGCGCTCCCCACGGCGAAACACTGGGTCTAATGAACCCTTGATCCAATAACTCCTGTAGTTGTTTCTTCAAGTCCTCAAGTTCCACTAATGCCATCCTGTAAGGAGGTTTAGAGATCGGCTGAGTATCTGGTACCAAATCAATGGTAAACTCCAGCTCTCTCTCTGGTGGTAAACCTGGCAATTGACCTGGGAAAACATCCAGATATTCACACACCATATCCTCAATCCCGCTCATCGTCTGAGATGAGTGTCTCATAACCTTCACATGAACAATCATATTTAATACTCTCCAAAATAATATTAAAATTCTCAAATTACTTACTAGAATTTCACATATTCATTTCCTCAATATCTCAATCGTACACTGTAAGGTTCAGGTAGGGAGAAAGTTACAATCTTAGTGTAGCAGTCTAAACTCACTCGATTGGTTGCCAACCAATCCATCCCCAGAATTACATCAAACCCATGTATATTCAACATGATTAGATCTGCTAACATCACTCTATCTCCCACCTTTATTTCACATCCTCTACAGATTAACTCAGTTCTCTGGGATTCACGCATAGGGGTATTTACATGTAGTATATATTCTAGAGGTTCAAACTTTAAGTTTAATCTACATGCAAAATGCTCAGAAATAAACGAATGCGTGGATCCTGAATCAATCAACACATGAGCCTCATAATTACAGACAGAGAGCGTACCTCTTATAGTTTCTGCCGAAGTGTCTGCGGTCTCCTTATCCAGGGCAAACACACGTCCCTGTGCCACAGGTTTCTTCCCTTTCTCTGCCGCAGTGGCCCGTCTCTGGGGATCCACTCTCTGAGGCTGTTGTCTAGTGGGCTCCGGAGCATGTGGTATCTGAGGTTGGGGACAGTCCTTCACTCTGTGACCCATGTCACCACATCTAAAACATCCACGGATCGACCCAGTACAACTTCCCTCATGCGATCGGCCACAGTCTCTACAAACCCTTATCTCCGGCCTGACATATTGAGGGGTCTCCTTGATAATAGGATAGGCTCTGGGTCTCTCCAATCTGTCATTCTGTACCTCAATCCTTCCTATTCTGAAGGAACCTCTCCGAGCCTCTGTTTGGAAAAGTGCTGGCCTCTTGCCCTTATCTCTATTCACCGCTCTGAGCTCATTCTGGGATTGTACCATCTCAATTCCTCTTTCAATTTCTTGTGCTCGTCTCAGAGCATCTCCAAACTCCGTAATACATAGCCCTATCAACCTATCTCTGATGATGGGCTTCAACCCATACACAAATTTCTCTGTGCGGAGCTCTTCACTCTTGAAGGTCTCTGGGTCATATCTCAATAGCGCTGTGAATTGGCTCTCATAGTCATCCACAGACATGTCACCCTGTACCAAACTCAAAAACTCAGCTTGTTTCTTTCTCTGGGCGGCTCGTGGTACATATTGGGTCCTAAAGGCTGTCTGAAACTCTTCCCAACCAATCACCTCATGGTGGGACATCAAAATACCCTGGGTAGTACCCCACCAATCTCGAGCTCTCCCCTTCAGCATATAGGCACTCATACTGACCCTCTCAGCATCGGTGCACCCCAGAAAATCAAATATAATTCTCAATTCCGTCAACCACTCCTCAGCCTCTGTAGGATCCTTCTTTCCCCTAAATGCGGGTGGATTCATCTTCAGAAAATCCCTTAGTCGGACCATACTTCTGTCCTCAGGCTGAGTGACGGGAGGCACTGGGGGTATGAGAGGTCCTTGTGGTGGTGTAGGGGTAGTATCCGAGGCATTAACTCTAAAGTGTTGCGCGAATAACGCTGGCATCTGCTCAAAACCTTGCCTCACATCGGTCTCAATCCGATTAAATCGAGAGTTAGGACTATCTGGTTGTGGAACAGGTGGCGGAGGGGACTCTGCCTGCCTCCTCGAACGACCTCGTCGTTTACTCATTCTCTATCTCAACTCGTCTCCTGCGCGTACATATCAAAATTGATTGAAATCTCAATCCTCAATTTCAGTTCATGACCAGACTATTACAGACACTTGGGATGTATTCTATTTCACTTAATCGACACTGACAGTACTAGACACCCTAAGCTCTGATACCAAAAAAACTCTGTCACGCCCCGAATATGAGGAAAATAGGGCAAATTTAAAACTTTTTACTCATTAATTCACAATTAAGGGTGCATTCCTGTGCAGTGTCATACATCATCATAATTATCATGCCTCAGGATCTTATCATAATATAGCGTATATTGTATCATATACATTACTCAATTCCAAGTTAATTAATCCTAATACATCCCATATAATGTTATACATCAAGTGTCTGCAATTACAATAATAGTCTGGGTACATGAAAAGATAAAATATACCTCAAGATACAATATATATGGCCTGGAGCTCGAATCCTCCACTAGCCACTACTCCGTACGTCGCAGGGAGATCCTTTTTCACTTGAAGAACTCTGGGGGGAAAGAAAACAGGGTGAGCTTCTAAATCGCTCAGTAAAGGGGGTAAGGAACTCATTTCATAAACCAAAATGCACATCACAAAATGTTTATTTGTATGTGAAACTCATTTGAAAACCATAGCATGAAAGTACTCAAAACGACATTCTCATGTGTCAAGTCATGTGAAAACATGAAGTAAAAGGCTCACTCTAGAGCAATAACAAAGCATGTGAAAATAATGCGATAAACGCTTTCTCAATGCACGTGAATAAAATCACTGAAATAGTAATGCACGTGGCACAGCCACTAAACACACGTGGCATAGCCACTGATTTAAATTCACACGTGGCATAGCCACAAAACACACGTGGCATAGCCACTGATTTAATTTCTCGCGTGGCATAGCCACAGAATAGGGTTTCTCAACGTGGCAACGGCCACCAATGGGGTATAACGTGGCAACGGCCACCAATGGGGTATAACGTGGCAACGGCCACCAATGGGGTTTCTCAACGTGGCAATGGCCACCAATGGGGTATAATGTGGCAACGGCCACCAATGGGGTATAACGTGGCAACGGCCACCAATGGGGTATAACGTGGCAACGACCACCAATGGGGTATAACGTGGCATAGCCACCAATGGGGTATCACGTGGCATAGCCACAGAATGGGTTATTCTCACGTTACCAGAACGGAGAAGAAATCGGGCTTACATGCTACCAGAGCAACGCCCGGTGTGTACTCAAAATTACACACCTAAGTCTTATCACACAAGACTGGCTTGCCTTCACGTAGAACTCATGATGATTTTTCTCTCATAAAACTCATTAGAAATCGTTTTGTACTCAACACAAAACATAATAAACATCGAGTCCCAACCGGCAAAGCACACGCACACATTTCTCAAATCTCGATATTGCCTTAACGTAGAGCCCAGTTATAAACTCATAAAAACATTGGGCTCCAACCGGCTATAAAAATCGCGTGCAATTAAATCTCAACACAACACTCAACATGCTTGTTTTATAAACCACAAATCATGCTATAATAGTTTACAAATCACATACACAAATGGTTTAGATTTCCCTTACCTCTTTGCACCTCGTATAGTGCAATCGTTTCCCCCGTATCACGGACTAGCCTTGCATTCCACTCTGGAACTCCCGAGCTGTCCAAACGATGTTAAAACATCAATACTCAATTATCTCATCAACCTCAATTCTCAAAATCGAGCATAATTGCTCATAACACCTCAAATCTCTCGATTCTCATAACTCTACCCTAAACTACAACCTCATTCACAATATCTCAACGTCCTACATTTCTCATGTCAAATCATCTACGCTAATTCACCACATTGTCTAAATTTCCATTTATAGCTCAAAATTCCCAAAATTACCAAAATTGCCAAATATCAACATTACTCCAACTACATTGCAATTTCATCAATCCCTAATCATTTCTCAGCTATTTCAACGCAATGACAACCACCAATATCATCAAAATCAGCTCAAATATCAAGATCGAGGTTTAGAAATTACCCAAAGCTTGTGAGACGCACAACCCACGCCTCGATCCGATTCGTCCTTCGATTTCCGAGTATGTTGTTCTCCTTTTGATGAGGAACAACTTTCCTTCTTGCCACAACCTCTGATTCGGCCGAAAATGGGTGATTTGGATGAGTGAGAAAGTTAGGTTTTCGATGGAAATGGGGTTGGAAGAGAGAGAAAGTGAGTTTGCAGGAGAAAAACAGGGGTTCCTTATATAGACTGGAGGTAGGAGATCGATCTGGCTCTTGAGGAGATCGATCTGCGTTTGAATTTTGGGGACGATCTGGGCAATTTTATGCCTAGGAGATCGATCTGTCGAGGGGTGAGATCGATCTCTTTATGGCTTTATGAGATCGATCTGCTCCTAAGGAGATCGATCTTCTCCCAAACAGAATCATTTGGAGATCGATCTCTTCCTCATGAGATCGATCCTTTCTCAAACAGAATCGTTTGGAGATCGATCTCTTCCATTGGAGATCGATCTGCTCCTCAAATTCCTCCTTCCTCGTCATTTTTAACTCACCAGATCGATCTCTCCTTCTCCCAGATCGATCTGTCCTCATACTTCATGCTTATTTTACACACTTAATATATAAATCTCCAATTATAATTCCCACAATTCACTTAGCTCAATAAATTACACTTCAAATTCTTATTACATCATTAAAATATGTCTGAAATTCTCAGATCTCACAACAGCCCCCCCTCCCTTACCATGGCCATAGGTATGATGACTCTCTACGGAGACTGACACGTATCGCATGACTTAGTTATAGCCTAGTCTTCTCGATTTGATTATGAAAATCGACTATGATGAATGAATATGTGTTTTCATGATATATACGATAATTGGTTACGACCGATATGTTTATGAAATGTTTATGAAAGGTTTATGAAAGGTTTATGAAATGTTTACGAAAGGTTTCTGAAATGTTTACGAAACATTTATGAACTCGATGGTTTTAAGAACTCATTCATGAACAATGAAAAGTTGTAAAATGGTTAAGCATGTTATTTGTTTAAAGACACGCATGCTTTATGACTTTTTATGATGATTATGCATGAAATGAAAATTTATGTATTTCATTAAAGTTTCGTTCTATGAACGATTTCACATGCTTTTATATATCAGAACTGTTTTAAAAGTATTATGTTATTAGACTTTTCCCCAAAAGCTCACCCCTCTACCTTCAGATCATTTGCAGTGAATCTATAGGCGTTACCTGCCATGTACACGACGTAGGCTAGTGGAAAAGAGTTACCCTAGGCTACTTTTTGTACACGCAAAAAGGTATACAATTACATTCCTGTATCAGACATACTTGTATGCACAGACATATATTGGAAATATTTTGTTGGGATGTAATTTATAAGGAAACGATGTAAAGAATATGATTCTTGGGATTAGGTTTTAAGATGATCGGTATTAAATCGATATGGATGTATTGAGTTGTAAATGTGGATTTGGAAAGTATGCTTGGTAGTTGTGGATATCTAGGATTGTTGGAAAGTATGCTTGGTAGTTGTGGATATCTAGGATTGTTGGAAAGCATGCTTGGTAGTTTTGGATATCTAGGGTTGTCAAAACAACTAAATTACAGGTAGGTAGGCTCATATATAAGCCGTTATGCTGTCGAAATTTCTATCGGCCATATATGTCAAAGTAGGGAAATTAAACATAAATACGGATAAAGAATTAGGAAAAGTGTTTTGACACTGCACAGGAATACAACCTAAGTGAATAAGAGAATAAGTGGATAAATTAAGTTAAAAAAAAAAATCCCCCGATTTTCAAGGGTCAAGGGTCGTTACATAATGGACCAAAACAATTACTATAGGGTCATAGGCATATCTTCCTACCTCATGAACAAAAACATTGAGGTCACTAAAGACTTTCTTGCTGATGTCTTTGGCATTAGAAATAAAGGCCTTATCGATGAGGAAGAAGAGGTCTCTCTCATGTTCTCGATCACGAATGACAAAGCCAATGATCTTTCTATGTTCCCACAACTATTACATCTCATTATCACTTAAAACCTACAGCTTTTTTTGTGCCAAGTACCTTCAGGTCCACCGCCTTGATCAGTTTTAGCTTCACCACATACTTGAACATGATAATGGGAAGCTTAACCTACTCCACTTCATTTTTGAGGATTGGATTCACATTGTTTATGACAACGTTGAGATGATAGTGTTCTCGCAACCGCTCGACTTCTTGCTTGCCAGAATTGGCATTGATTACTCTTGTGAGACTGACGATATTTTAAAACCCATAATTGATCTCAACATGGCCACTCTTCACCGCATGAGACATTATCAAAATATGCAAGGAGTTTGGAGGAAAAAGACTGATCCAACTCCGGTAGCCCATCTTAAAAACCCTACGAAGGAGCCCCCTCTGCGACTATACATCCTCCATCAACCGAGGTTGGTTCCTCCTCTATGTAACGACCCTTGACCCTTGAAAATTGGGAGATTTTTTTTTTGAACTTAATTTACCCACTTATTCCCTTATTCACTTATGTTGTATTCCTATTCAGTGTCAAATCACTTTTCCTAATTATTTATCCGTAATTATATTTAAATTTCATATTTTGACATATATGGCCGATAGAAATTTCGATAGCAGAACGACTTATATATGAGCCTACCCACCTGCAAATCAATTGTTTTAACAATCCTAGATATCCACAACTACCAAGCATACTTTTCAACAATCCTAGATATCCACAACTACCAAGCATACTTTTCCAAATCCACATTTACAACTCAATACATCTATTTCGATTCAACACCAATCATCTTAAAACCTAATCCCAAAAATAATATTCTTTACATTTTTTTCCTTACAAATTACATCCCAAAAAAATGTTTTCAATATATGTCTATGCATACAAATATGTCTGGTATAAGAATGTAATTGTATACCTTTTCTGCGTGTACAAAAAGTAGCCTAGGGTAGCTCTTTCTCACCAGCCTACGTCGTGTACGCGGCAGGTAACGCCTATAGATCACTGCAAATAGTCTGAAAGATAGAGGGGTGAGCTTTTGGGGAAAAACTCAGTAAGATAATACTTTTAAAGCAATTCTGATATGTAAAAGCATGTGAAATTGTTCATAAAACCAATCTTTAACGTGATACATAAATTGTCATTTCATGCATAGTCATCGTAAAAATAATAAAGCATGAGTTTCCTTAAAACAAATAACATGCTTAACTATTTTACAAACTTTTCATTATTCATGGATGAGTTCTTAAAATCATCGTATTCATAAACATTTCATAAAACATATCTGTTTGTAACCAATTATCGTAAATCTCATAAAAGAACATAATCATTCATCATAATCGACATTCATATTCAAATCGAGGAGACTAGGTTATAACTAAGTCATGCTATACGTGTCATTCTCCGTAGAGAGTCATCATACCTATGGCCATGGTAAGGGGGTTGTAGACTGGATCAGGGTCGTACAGCCCTTTCATAAAATATGAGTAGTATTTATCTTTCTTACTTTCACTAACACCTAGCTAGGACACGGGCACCAAAGGCACTCTCCGTGTGGGAAACATAAATGCGTGCTGCGCGGGCACGAGATACTACCGAAACATCATCATCATAAACCACCAGTAGCAAGACATCTTCCACATAGGTTGAGTCAAGTGCTACAGGGACCCTACGTACCGACACCCAAGTGGTGGAGCCGGAATACCACAAGAATTAACCATGCATGAAGCCTAAGTCTCAAAAACTTCTTTTCCCCTTTTCCCTTTTTCTATGCCTTTGAAATTTGTCAAAAGTTTCTTTAAAAATATGGATATAAAATCATAAATCAATGTAAAGCTTCTATGCGTTTCATACTTTAGGAAATATTCATTTCAAAACATTGAGGTACTCGAGGAATATTTCTTCAAACTAAAACATGCTTCGTAAATAGTTGCACAAGTATGAAAGCAGTGATAAATCATTTTAAAATATAATACTGCTTCATAAAGTCTTTTATCGATGAAACAAAAATGTATTATCAGAACTAAGTTAAATGGTAGCCCTTACCTCTATTGGGATTAAGTGACGCTATTTCCCCGGGACCCAATATCGCCTCGTTACTCGTGTCGATTTCCCGAGCTATCCAAAAAACACCAATTCATCACACATAGGTAAAACTTACTTAAATACATTCAAACATGCATTTACATCCTTAAATTAGTCATTTTCAACCCTTTTTGCTAACTTTGTTCATTTCTTCGATTTTATCGATTTAAGCTTCTGTTTAAGCTATCCTTACCAATTTTATTATTCTAACTTCATATTTATCATCATAATGGCATAAATACTCATTCACATACACCATTCATGCTTACCATCAAACCCATTTTGTCAAATTCCATACTTTTCGATTTTTCGTTAAACTAAGCTTTAAACCGGACTTTTCGGTATAATCTTTAATAACTATCAACCTTAAAACAACCCACATTATATCCTATACTCATGAAGCCAAGGCTGGCTGAAACCCTTAAGCATTCTAAAATCATTTCCATCAATTTCATTCAACAACAGAATCCATAAAAATCATAAATCAAGAACATTGTTCATCATCTTCATCATTCATAAATTTTCTTTTACCTTTGACCCAAGAAAATCACTCCAATAAATCTCCAAATCAGACTTCAACTGAAATTCATCAAGTTTACAACTTAGATTCACTCAAAAACACAAGAAAAATCAACTACATTCATAAAAAATCCAAGCTTTCACTTACCCATGAACAAGACAGTTTCTGTCCAGCAAACTTCTCTCTACGATTTCTATAGGTAAATGAACTTTTGTTTGGCTGGATTTTTTATATGTTGTACAGGACTCACATGGGAAGATTTAGTTCTTCTTGGCCGTTGCCTGATTCTGGCTGGAAGATCCCTGAAAAAATTGCACAAGACAGCATGAACAGTCACATTTTGGCTGGAAGGAGGAGGGAAGGAAATGGTTGGATCTCTCCGGATAGGTGGTCAAATGAGGTGATTCCAAGGGCTACTGCTAGCTTATTAAGTGGGGTAAAAATCTGGAGGATATGGGAATTTTTGGACCATTGGATGAGCTTCAAATCCAAGGGTGTACATGAGCTGGTCAGTTGACTGTGCTGGGCAGATTTTTTGCTCTTTTGTAAAATCCAAAAAAAATATTTCTAGTCCAATTTCTCCCAAATTTTCACTTCTCCAATATTATATCATGTCTTTAGTATCCCTAATAAAAATTTGGGTGTCACTTGTTTAAGAAATTTTTCCTAATTGAGCTCATTTTACTCGATTGAGTCAATACCGAGCAAAATGACTTTAAGCTTTCGGTTCACTTTAAAAATTCATTTAAATATCTAAACCTTTATATTTCCACTTAATTTTAATTTCCCAAGTAAATATTACCTTATAATAACTTTCCATGGCTTCAGAATAATTTTTTCAAATTTTTATAATTTATTTGAATTTATTTTCTTAACTAAGCCAATTTTCCCGATTAAATATAAAACTCGAGTTTAACTAACTTTTTCACTTCCAATGACTAAATCTTCACTCCTAGACATCATTTCATGCTTGAATATGTAATTATTAATGTATTCTCGGGCTTAAGATCTTATCTCGATTTGCGTGTCATTGGGCCCCACGCCACTGATCCGAGTACTTTGGTCTTCGTTGGGCCTGCATAATATTATTCTGAGTTTTCTTAGTCACTTTTCAATACTTTAATAATAAGTACGATGACAAAATTTTGGGTTTCACATTCTACTGCTCCATCAGCTTCACTCGAGTCGATCATGCATATGCTTAACCACTTTGAGAGGCTTCTACTACCATGAGACTGTGTTAAAACGAGCTCTTAAGTTTGATGAGGAAAGTGTGACCTTCCGTTCTAGGTTTAATTGTAACTAGTTTGTTTATTTAAATTCTCACTGTAACAAAAAAAAGCATTTATTTTTTAAAAAAATCAATTTTTTTATTGTAAAATTAACTCTTTTTTTTTTCTAAAGAAGATAAATTTAAATTTTACACTATGTTTGTATTAGAGGTAGGGAAGGGAAAGGAAATAAAAGTTAAGTAAAGTAAGGAAATGTTTTCAACTTTTTGCTTGTTTGGGAAAAAAAATTTAGCTAAGGAAAGGAAAGGAAAAAGGGGAGGAGTGAACACCCTTTCCTTTTTCTTGATTGACTTAATTTTTTAATACCCCAATTTTGAGTAAATGAGGAAAAAAAGAAACTTGAAAATATTTTAACAGGTAAAATATCAGATTTAACTTTATTGTATTATAAAATTTAAAACAAAAGAGGCTATAATTGAAAAAAAAATTATAATAAATCTTTTTATTTATTTTTCACTACTTAACCGAATAAGGATTGTTGGGATTACTTTTCTTTCCTTTCTTTTCATTTCCTTTATTAATTTTAGTAATTGAAACAAGAGGTACATATATCATTTCTCATTTCGTTTACATTTTTTTCCTTTCCTCTCCTTTCCTTTACTAATGTTGTTAGCTTTAAATTAAGATGACAAAAACTTAAGCATTATTATATGAATTACTCATATTGTAAATTTGTTCATAAACTTCAAATTTTCACAAACCATATTATAAGTTTTTCATCAATATAAGACTATAATTTGAATATAAAATCTTCATTGGTATTAATGTATTTTTGGAATATAAATACTAAGTAATTTTCTTATAGATTTATTGAAAATAATTTTAAAAAATTACTTTAAGATTTTTGGGCTCAATTTTATGCACTTAAAGACAAGATATATTTAAATAAAATTGAAAAAAGATTTAAATAATGTTTTATATATTAAATTGCCTAGGAAATGCACTTAAAGGGTCAAGAATTTATCCCCTTCCTTTTAAGGATCGATCCCCTTTTGGCATAATGCCTTGGTTGCTCATAATACCACAGAGGGATCCATCCCCTATGATGAGCCATCTATCCCTTAGTTCTTTTGGCTTTGTTTTGCAAGTTCTACAAGAGAAGGATCGATCCCTATGCTTAAAGCATTGATCTTCTAATGCCCAGATCTTCTAATGCCCAGAAAGCCTCAAACGACTATATTTTGAGGGTTTTAACAGAAGAAATTGTATTAAAGGCTTCACCAACCTCCAAGGGCATATAAATACCTGCATTGAAGATATTAGAGCTAAGAGAAACATCTGAACTGATATTAAAAGTTGAAAATCATCTTGAACTCAATTCTTATATTCATTTATCAATCTCTTTGTGATCTTCATTTATTGTAAAAACCTACCTTGTGAGGTTTCTTTTGTTTACACCAACTCAAACAATCAATTCCTATATCTGTAATCAATAGGAGAGTAACCCTTGTGAGGCAAACTTATGAAAGTTTAGGTAGCCATAGGAAGTAGGTTAAGAGGTTTCTTCTTGAGCCTAGTAAAAGGAATTGTAAGAGGTTCCTTCTTAAACCTTGAAAATGAAGTGTAAAACATTCACAAAGTAGTGGAATAGACTCCTTGGTAAGAAGGTCAAAAATAGAGGATTGTAGGCATGAAATTGGTCGAACCTATAGAACCTTTGTGTTTGCTTTCTCTTATCTCTACTCTCTTTACATTGTTATACTTAATTTTCATATTCGAATTTTTTAGAATTGTGTAAATTGATTAGAAATTTCTTAAGTTAGAGAAGTACTCAAAAATCGTTTCACTCCCCTCAATTAGAGCCACAAATGTCTATCCAAACATAATGTTAACTATAGAAACTAGTTTTAAACTCGTACGATACACGAAAATACATTAATCAAATAAATTCATTGATAATATATATTTTTTGAAACTTTATAATATAAATTATTATGTTTATGAAGTAACAACATTTGTATATTTGACATTTTATATTTTTAATTTCTATATTACAACACAACAATAAAAAATTATATATTGGATATAATTATATAAAAATTGTAAAAGTTAAATCAAACTCATTGTAATTTATTGAATGAAAATGGTATATAAAGGAAATTTAACATGTCTTTGATTTGAATAAATTGAAATTTTTTGCATCTTAAAATCAATCTTTTGTATAATTTTTTTTTAAATAAAGATTCTTCAACGAATTTTTATTAAGCTGAAGAGATAGTAAATAATTTTTACGTATACTTTATTATCTGTGAATGATGTGTCACTTTACTTGATAATCCAATAGATTTCACAGATGGAATAGAAGTCATGGATAAAACAGTAATATGCAATTAGATTAAATTAAGTTTCAGTTATAATGTATGTTATATGAAAATATAACGAAGACAATCATATTATATAAATTATACATAGCTATTCCAATAATTTTTGACATTAAAGTTTGGAATCAAAATCATATACTTTAGACATGTTAGATTTAGTACTTCTTATTGTAACATTATAATTTGTCGCTCTTATTTCGAATACAAAAAATTGATATTTAAGGTCTTCAAATATCTCTTGAATTTTATAATCTCAATTTTCTTAAATCGTGATCATAAACATATCATTAAATTAAATTGAATATTAGATAATATTAAAATAATTTGTAACTAATCAATACCATATATATAACAATACACTAATAAATGAATGATTACATGCAAATTATTATATAATAAGAATGGAAATTTTTTTTAATATATATAGATGTTGATGTTATTATTAAGACAATAAAAAAATTACTTGGTTAAAACTATAGAAATAGATGTTATATTTTGTAATATTAACATGAAAAAAAATGAAATGATTATATGTTAGGTATTAATTAAAAAATTAAAAAAATGATGTTGTCTTTTAAGAAATTAGAAAGATTTAGTTGTAAAATTAATACTACGTATCATGTTCTTATATTAATATTACATGTTATATTACATTGTCCATACTGATATTAATATATATATATATATATATATATATATATATATATATATATATATATAGATTCTTTTTAGAAAATAAAAAATTGATCAAAGCAATTGATATAGATATTATATTTTGTAATATTAATATAGGTAGAGGTAAATGATATGTGATTTTTATTTAATTTTAATATATATATATAAATGTATATATTTTAGAAATTAGATAATTAATTTATTTTATGTTTTTAATTTATATAGAGATATTTCTATCCTTTTGAAACTTGAAAAACTATAATTAAAATTTTTAATATTTATAGATAAACAATTAAAAAATTTAATTGTTAAAAAATGTAGAAATATATGCTATATTTTGTAATATTAATATGAAAAAAGAAATGATAACATGTTAAGTAGTAATTAAAAATTAAAAAATTAAAAAAATGAAGGTATCTTTTAGAAAATTAATAATTTTTAATATAATGATACGTAACATATTGTTATATTAATATTGCATGTTATATTATATTATCTATAATGATTTTAATATATATATATATATATATATATATATGTTTTCTTTTGGAAAATAAAAAATGATAAAATCTATAAATATAGATGTTATATTTTGTAATATTAATATAGATAGAGATAAATGATATGTAATTTTTATTTGATTTTAATTTTTATATAGATTAGATGTATACCTTTTAAAAATAAAAATAGATAATTAATTTATTTTATATTTTTAATACATATGTAGATTTTTATATTGACTAAATCCTTAATTTAAGATTTAATTTTTGAGTTATTTTTTAATTAATAATTTTTAATTTTACTCAAATAAAAGATTAAATATTTTTGAGATTGATCAATTCAAAAGTTTTTAACGGAATTGGCAGCCACGCATCATTTAAGAGAGTGAATATAATAAAAGAATGGTAAAATTGTATTTTTACTATAACAAAATAATCTTAAATGATTTTTCTTTTTCCTCTTTTTCCCTTCTCTTTCTATCTCTATTGCATTTTCCCTCTCTTTTCCCTCTAAAAAGCATCGAGAAACGCCATTTTCATTTTAGCATCCTTGATGAAAACCAAAGAACACCAACAACCAAAATAACTGCAAATACTTCACCGAATTTTTTTTTAAAAAAAGAAAACCTATTTCTATAAACTCATAGAAATGTAAAAGTTTCAAAAGAAAAATTATACTGGCATGACAAAGCAGAGTCTTGAGCAGTAACAAGAGTGTCACAATGTGGGTAAGGCTCGGATCTCCTCGTGATAGTGACTGGCCGACCACCTAGTGTCAAGGTCGTTGGCCCGTTCACCAGTCCCCTTTGACTCATCCGTATTGTCCGCTTTAGGGCCCTTTCACCCCTCACGGTTTTCTTTCGCGTTCCCGGAGACTCGAACTTGGGACATCACCCTTGTTCTTGCACTCTCGGTACCACTGAGCCAACTTTGAACCGGTCCGAACCGATTCAGCCAAAGAAAAAAAGAAAAAAAAAATTCGGTGATGCCCCGGGTTTAAGGATAAGCCGGTAAGTGGTAGGAATTGATCGATTTAAATTCTTAAAAAAATTATTTGAATTTATATTTGACCGAAATTGAATCGATTTTTAAATATATAAATGTGTAGCGCGACAATAAACGAAGAACGTGAGTTTGATCGAGTCTCAATTTGCGCGCCATCACAGAAATTCGGTTCCGAAAGGCATATTGGAGCCAGAACGAGCGAGTGACTAGAAATTGAAAAGATAAAAGCGGAATCGACTGAGATTCCAGGTAAGGGATTTATGATTGCTATAGAGATAGTTGTACGTATTTTATAAATCCCTGTATAAGAATAAATAATATGAAAAATCTATGAAAGAGCCTAGTGATAAGTAAATTACGATATTACCCTTGTTATAGGGTAATGCATACCGTTGAGCATCGAGAATGCAAGATTTGAAAAAAAATGCATGAATTGCATATTGATGTTTTCACTATAAAACACTTTTTTAGCAAGTATATGGATAGATTGTCTATTGTTTACATGATTTGCATGATGACAACATGCTATTTATACTGAACTCTGATTTTGAGTTATTTTCAATGAAAATAGAGTCATCTATCAGATTTGTGAATGAAATAAATCGTGCTGGAACGCGTGTTAACTAACGGGTTACACGATCCCGCTTGCACGAAATTTTAAATGGTATTGATAATGAAGTTGTACTAGAGCCGCGTGTTAACTAACGAGTTACACACTCTTGCTCGCACATGATTTTTATGTTATTGATGATGAAACCGTGCTGGAGCCCTCATGTTGACCGTGTGTCATATTGACTTGCTCGCACTGGTATATGAGACAAGATTATGGTTGATGATTAATGCCGTGGTCGTAAAAGTCTGTCTACTCTCAGGTAGCCTCGAGCATACAATATATTGATGGAGTCCATGGCGTAGGGTATATGGATAGGGTCCACGGAGTACGTTATACCGTGTGATTGTCCACGGAGTACGTTGTACTGTGAAACGATACATGGAGTACCTTGTACCGTGGTGGCGTCTTCGGACAGATGATAGAGTAGAGATGAGCCGCTGGGTTGGATTGACCCGCCTCCCTAGGCGACTGACACCCTTACACGCCTAGCTAGCGATTGCTTAGGGTCACTGACTATGGCCATATGTCCACAGATGATTGCATATCCCGACATAGTCTCAAAATGATCTTAATGGTTTCAAAACTATGATTTGTGATTATGACAAAATCACTTATTGCCAATACTAGAGGAGTATTGATTTCGAAAATGAAAAGAGAGAGAAATGTGATGATTTGAAATATGTTTAAAGTGAAATGAAAAAGCTTTCTATCGAATTAATGATTTTTGAATAGATTGCAATGGTTTGTTAAATGCATTTGCCTTGAGATGATATTAAGCATGCATTATAAGCACGTAGATAATATAGTTATCTACCTGCTGTCATGTTTTCCTTACTGAGCGTGTTAGCTCACCCCCCTTCCTCTCCATCTACAGATCAGGCTCAGTAGAGCATATTGCGGTCACCTCTGATATTTCTTTTGTTGTACAACTCTCTTTGCTGCGCAAAGGTATATATTAGGGATGTAAACGGGTAGTGGTTAATCGGGTACCTAGGATTATCCACCCCATTTAAATCGGGTTCGGGTACCTGATAAACGGGTTTTAATCGAGTTAGGGTAGCAATTTTATTACCCGTGACGGGTTCGGGTAGGATTCGGGTACCCTAAACCCGAACCCGATTAACTTTCACTTTTTTTTCCTCACGTGTCTATGTTTTTTTTTTTCTCAGTGTCTAGGTTTTGCCTAACACTGAATGTCTGAATCAGTTTCTCACTTCACTCCTCCTGCAACCCAAGCCACATTTTTCCCCCAAATCCAAACAGAGCAAGCTTATCTCTGTTCTCCTCCTCACCGGCATCGGCGTCTCTCTCCTCGGGCGTTGCTGTTCTCAGGTGCAATGCAGCATCCAGTCATCGATTCCTGCACCAATTTCGGCTAAGCCAAGGTCTGTAATCTCTCTAATTCTTCTCTGTTTTCCATTTTCCTTTCTCCTGATCTCCCTTAGATCTTTATGCATTTCTTCCTTTCCCATAAGACTTTGATCATGGTAGTTTTACCGCGATGCTGCCCTTTGGTTTTGTAAGACCCGATTTTAGTTAAAACACGAAAATTAAAAAATACAAAAGGACTGAAATGAAATCTTCGAACACGTGCAAGGGCAAAACGGTCAAAAGATCGAAAGCCGATATAATTTCGATAAGAAAATTTAATTAAAAGTAATGGATTGAGAAATCTTGGTCAATAAAGGTGAAATAAATTTATTTCGGGTTAAATTGATCAAGATATGAAGTTATGAGAATTAATCGGGATTAATTGGAATTTTTAAATCGAAAAATAATCCCAAAAATAATCACAAAATATACCGAAAAGTCATTCGGGACAATATCCCGAAAATATGGAGGAATTATACCCGAAAAAGGGTTAAAATATAATAAATAAATTAAATAAAATTAAATTAATTAATTTGAAATAAAATAATAATTTTTGGTAGATATTTGGGTATTTTTAATGTATTTTAATGATTAAAATATAATATAAATAAATAAATAAAAATAAATTAATTAATAAGTTAAAATAAAAAAAAGAGAAAGAAGATTGAAATGTCGGGGAGAGAGAAAGAGAAGCAGAGAACGGAAAAACGAAGCAAACCGAGGATCACCAGTGAGCCACCACCGGCGCCAGATGAGAGGTCACGACCACCGGAAAAGGGAGAGGAGAGGCCGGCGACCTCCCTGGTACCGACGATGTGCCACACCGACGTCGGAGGAGGCTGAAAACGGAAGGAGAAAGCCGCGGGGAGGAACGCTCCGATCGGTGGCCATCGGGGTTGATTCGAGCCCCACCAAGGCTCGATTCTGGAAGCCCAGACGACGATGCGCCGAATGGCACCGGAAACAACCGCCGAAATCGACGAACGGCGCCGAAAAACGGCGAAAAGAGGAATGGGTACCGACGGTGAGGAGAACAGCCGGACCGGTGACCTTCCGGCGGCCTTGGACGAAGTCGAGGCCAGATTCGAGCTGCGGACGACCCAACGGAGCCACTGGCGGTGGAAGCCGGCGGAGAACTGGCCGGCAAGGCGGTAAACCGGAGTGAACCGGGGTGAACCGACGGTCTGAACCGGGTCTGAACCGGATCGAACCGGTTCAGCCCTGAAAGAAGGGAAAAAGGAGAAAAAGGGAAAAAGAAAAAGAGGAAAAAATTGGGGAAAAATCTCGACGATGTAATCGAGCTACGGGTAAGTCAGTAGCGGTCGAAATTGACCGATTTGAATTTTGAAATATTTTATTTAATTATTATTCGACTGAAAATTTACCCGAAAAATTATGAAATTGTGTAGCTTGACAATTGGCATCCAACGAGAGCTCGAGACAGCCTCGATTTGCGAACTAGCATGGAATCTCGGGTAAGTAACCATTATTTACGATAATTTACATCGTTATGCGTGATATGAATTTAAATTACGCATAAATTGAATTAGATTTTGGAAATTTAGATGAATTGTCGTAAATAATAAATTGAGCCATTCGAGAGTTAGAACGAGGCCCAATAAATTGTTGGTGGGTCCAATGAGCCCAATAGGCCTCGATAATGTAAAAATTAAGTGGAAAACGGGCTTAAGGCCGATTAAGGCCCATTAAGGTGCAATTGGGCCCAATAGGGATAAATGGGCCCAATGATTTAAAGTAAGCCCAGAAAGTATTAAATACAATTAAGTTGTATAATATCTTACCTGAGGAATATTTATACGCAGTTCCGAACATCGAATTGGGAGCAGATCGGACTGCGCGACGTGACATCAGAGGAAAGGTCAGGCTCGACAGAAAAATAAGGTAAGGGAATTCTACGGACTGCTAAAGGTAACTTTACGAAATTTTAAGTTCATTTGCAATCCTTTAAAAATTATCTGAAGGGTCTAGAGGTCAAATAATAATTTTAGTGCCCCGAATGGGTAAATTACCAAAATACCCTTGTTAAGGGTAAAATTTACAAATTTAGGAAAAATTGGGAGGAGCAAGAACAAGAGGTTTCTGCTCGTTCTGGAGACATTTTAATGCATGCATGAGTAGGCTGGCTAACCTTGAAAGAAAATGCACAGCATTGCATACTTTCAACGATATAATTGTTTTGAAAACTGTTTTAAGGAAACAGAGCCGCCTACGTATTTTTATTGACATGTGACGTGCTAGAGCTCAGCTCGCACGATGTTTTGATTTGGGTGATGCATGCATTAGTGCTGGAGCGAGAGCTCGCACTAGAGTTTTACATGCATAGGTGCTAGAGTATAACTCGCACCAGATTTCACATGTTTTTTTGTGACACGGTGTTAGAGTCTAACTCGCACCAGGTTTTCATATGATTTTTGTGAAACGGTGCTGGAGTCTAACTCGCACCATATTTTTATATGATTTTCGAGACAGGGTGCTGGAGTTTAACTCGCACCAGATTTTATAAGATTTTCATGTGATTCATATATAGAATGCTAGAGCCTAGCTCGCACTAGTTTTACTTGATTTGATGAGAGTGCTGAGCATCGCTCGCACTGATTTTATGAGAACATGCGATGAGCCGTGCTTAGAGCATCGGGTAGACTGTGTGTCACCGATTTAATAGGCTCGCACGTGCGTTTTGAGACGTGGCATGAGTATTGAGATATGATATAAGAAACAAAATCTCTCTGTGGGAAGCAGGCCATTTGGGCTGGAGTACCTAGAGCGATATGGGTCCACGGAGTACGATGTACCATGCAAGTAGCATGGAGTACGATGTACCATGTAGTATCTTCAGATACGGCATCTTCGGATGCAGCATCTTCGGATGCATGAGATCGGATAAGACTGACGAGATGGATTGACCCACCTCCCGGGCGGTTCCCGATCATGGTGAGAACCCGCACACTAGGATCCGTGTAGCAGAGGAACTCCCAAGGACGCATGGCCATAGTCCTGGTTATTACCGTTATACAGATATTGCCTCGTCTCGCATGTTGACGACTTTGATGAGATTAAAACTGGGTTTTCGAAATCAAACGTGCATGGTGATTATTTCCATGCTTTTCAAAACCCATGTGTGAATGTATATCGATTTTTATGGTTTTATGTGAGTCAGGACCACCCGAGGGATGGGTTGAGTCCTGGCCTTGTTGTGAAATTTTAAACGAGAAAGAAATGATTTGAAATAATTGCATGTTGAATTTTTGCCATGCAAATGGATTTACATAACATCATAACTCATATCATCTGTTTTAAAATGTATGGAGAAAGGGTGGTTTATGCACGGCACCACGTTCATGTAGGTAGTATGATTACCTACTTGTTCGTAGGATTACCTTACTGAGCTTGACGTGCTCACCTGTCACGCCCCGGAAGCGCGAAAAAAATGGTCTAATTTAAATTTTTTATCCATTAACTATGTTGTTTTCCTGTCCATGTCTAAAATTAAAATCTTTTCATTTTCCAGGATCTCATTACATCACATACATTCTGTATATATAAAATCATTTACAACTATTACATCCCGACTATTATATACAATAGTGTCTATTATGTATCACATGTCTGGAATATAAGTAAGACTGTACCTCAAGGTTACAAGAGTATCTGATGAAAGGTCGGACTACCGTGTCAACGGCCACAGTCTCGTATGTGCAGTAGACTTGCTATTAAAAATCTGGGAGATGGAGAGGAGGGGGGTGAGTTTTTCAGACTCAGTAAGAGATACATTTAAAATAGCTTTAAATACTCAAAACATGGTAAAACTCATGGTTTTACAAATTAGCATAAACATGTACTGGAATAGATATGCTTACATTTCATAAAAGCAGTAAAAACATGCTTAAATCATAATTTTACACATCATGCATCTTTTTGGTAAAACTCATATATAGTATGCATATCACGTCGTGTAAACAAGTAAAAGCATCTCAAAACTTAATCATGCATATCATAACATGCTTATCACTTTAAAATGAAATCGTATTGTCATATACACATTTCGTAAAACATACTTATGGCTACCTTTAAAATCTCATCATAGAAAATATGTGCTCCATAAAATCATAAAACAGGTAGCATGAAATGTGCGAAAACATATATATATCATTCCGTCAATTCATCATGTAGGGTCAGGCAATTGTCTCATATACTAGTCCCGAAGGACATCATACATCTGGTCCCGTAGGACTAAATCATGGGTACTCATGGCCATAGTACAGGGAGCCGTAGGACTGGATCAGGGTCGTACGCTGCCCAATCTCTCGTGCACCACTAAATGGGGACTATACGCACGAACTCACGTGCATCACCAAGTGTGGTCTATACGCACGTTTCTCATATCAAGTCAGAGCCTGCCCGTTCTCTGGCCGTCGGCTAGGTAGATCCTCGATCGTCTCCATACGAGATCGACCCCAGATCCTCTGACTTTCTTCATATCATGCCTTTTTACCCCAAAAAAATCATTTTGGGCCTCTTACCCAATTTATCAAAATCATTTCGGGCCTCATACCCGTGTATTAAAATCGTTATGGGACTCTAACCCGTTTTTCATAGAAAACATGATTTTCATAAATCGTTACGGGACTCTAGCCCGTGTAAATATGGAAAGCATAGTTATAATAGGTATTTCTTGGGACTCAGACCCGTACCGTGAAAATATAGCTTAAAAGCTGTTTCGGGACTTTAACCCGTATCATGAAAACATGATTTCATAAAACATATCGGGACTTTAACCCGTAATCTCACATGAAAACACTATACTTTCATTTCAGAAGTGAAAAATCACTTTTATAAATATATATGCTGTAAAAATGTATCTCATATATATAAAACATGTTGAAAACTCGGGAAATGGTTTTGGCTTCCGTTTAAATACCATTGGAAATCCATTTCGTAAAATCTCATCCAATTCTCATACATAAACCGTTGGTAAGGATGAAGGAGTACTAACGCTACTCTAAATTATATCCCTTACCTCTTAGCGACTGATGTAGAGCACTTTCCTCGATGCTCGAATTTACCTCGTAAAATGTGTCGATAGACCGAGCTGCTGCAAAATAAGTTCAACTTATCACATATGGCTTAAATTCATTTCAACATATCCAAAAATGTGATTATATCGAAGTTTTGACCAAAAGTTGACTTTTATCGGTTTTACTCTTTTTGCTCGATTTTATCGATATAAACCTCGCTTCAAATCGTATTTAACTTAATAAATATTTTCCTCATATTTATTATGGCCGATTTAGCTAATTGGACCAATTTCTCTCTTATTGGGCCAAATTACACCTTAATGGACCTTAATCCGTTTTAAGCCCGTTTTCCACTTAGTAATTCTTTCCTCAAGGCCTATTGGGCTCACTGGCCCATTAGTACTTATTGGGAATTTTTCTAGACTTTTTGAATAGCCGTATATCATTTACGACAATTTAATTAAAAATCTTGATTTAATCCACTAAATGCGCAATTTAATCCGTAACTCGTAAATTAAACTTTTAATGCGCGATAATTACATAGATTGTCGTAAATGAGCTTTACTTACCCGAGATTTTGCGATAGTATGCAATTCGAAGTTCGATCGGGCTCACGTACGTGATTTATCGTCGAACTGCACAATTTATATATTTAATTTCGGGTGAATTTTCGATCAAATATAATTTAAATAAATTTCCCGAAAATTAAATCGGTCACTTTTGACCTCTTACCAACTTACCCGAAGTCCGGTGTATCCCCAAAAATTTTTCCTTTATCCTTTTTCTCTTTTTCTTTCCTTTTTCTCCTTTTTCCATCTCTTTTTCGGCTGAACCGGTTCGATCCGATTCAGATCTGTTCAGACCGGTCCGGTTCAGTCCGGTTCAACTTCTCCCTCGCCGTTCGGGGCTTTTCCGGTCGGTTCTCCACCGGCTTACTCCTCCAGCTTGTTCGTGGGGTAGTCCGATGCATGGATCTGTGGTCGGCTTCGCCAAAGCTCGCCGGAAAGTGGCCGGTCCGGCCTCTTCTCTCCTCCGGCGGCGGCACCAAATTTTTCTTCTTCCGATCGGCGGTGTTTCAGGCCGATCTGCACCTGGATCGACGTCGCAGACGTCCCCTCTGGCCGGTGGGGTTTCGCTCCTCCCCTCCTCGACCGCCGATCTCTCTCTCTCCTCTCTTTTCTCTCTCGGTCTCTCTCTCCCTCCCTTTTCCCTCTTTCTCTCGCCTGGTCGGATCTCCGGTGGTGGCTCGCGGTTACCGGGGCAGACGGGGCTGGGTTCGGGTCCCTGGCTTCGTCTTCTGTTTCCTTCAATCTCCAATTCCCGATTTCCTGTTTTCAATTTCGTTTTTTTTTTTTTACTTTTACTTTATTATTATTTTATTATATTTTATTATATTATATTTATTATATTTTATTTTAATCAAATAAAATATAATAAATTGTACAAAATATCTTAAAAATCATATTATATTTTATTAATTAATTAATTTAATTAATTTAATTTATTTTAATTATTTCGGTGTATTTCTCGCATATTTTCGGGATAATGTCCCGGGCGAAAATTACGAAAATTCGTAATATCTTCGTATCTTGATTAATTGGACTCGGAATTCCATAATTTCTTCTTTATTGATCAAGATTTTCTAAATCCATATTTATAACGAAATTTTCTCGTTCACTTTATACCGAATTTCAGGTCTTTTAACCATTTTACCCTTCTACACGTTCGGGATTAATTTAGACCGATTTTCCTTCTCGGACTCACTATCTTTTCTCATTTAAATTTCGTATCTTTCGTCCAACGATTTAAATCCCTTTAATTTAAATTATGGTCCCAAATAATGAACATAGTGGGAAAAATTCGGGTTTCACATTTCTCCCCACCTTTTAAGAATTCAGTCCTCTGAATTCAAGCTGGTCTATCAATCAGGTGAGGGTACTTATCCCTCATTTGGCTCTCTAGTTCCCAAGTGACTTCTTCTGTCTTGTGGTGTTACCAGAGAATCTTTACTAGTAGAATAGTCTTAAATCGTAGCACCTCCTCTTTTTTTTTTTGAAGTGTACTATACTCTTCATCAGTGACACCTTTACAATTACAGAGTCCCTAACCTGAAATTCAAGAGGATGTCTGCGCACATTGGCACAACTTTTCTGTGCGGTCCTCGATCTGTCATGGATGAGCTGAACACCTTTAGCTTCCTATTCCACTAAATCGGAAGCAAAGTGAATCTAGGACAATAGGACTCCTTCAAAATGCTCTGTCTTAAGGTGTCATCATGTGGCACACAGATATGGCCTTGGTACCTCAGTAATCCATCATCACTGACCGTAAACTTAGACTGCGATCTCTCCTCTACCAGGCTAACCATATCCAGCAACCTCTAATCGTTTCGCTATCCAGCTCTAATCTGGTCTAGTATACTTGGTTCAATCCTTAGGTTAGCCATATATCCATGCTCAATCTTAGCCATACTGATCCTGAGTTCGACGAATTGTTCCAATAAGTCCCACTCTTTAATCATTATGTAGGACATCATACCCTTTTTCCTCAGGGCATCAGCTGCCACGTTCGCCTTATCAGGATGATATAAAATCTCGCAGTCGTAAATCTTAAGGAGCTCTATCCATCTCCGCTGTCTCATATTCAGCTCCTTCTGATTAAACAAGTACTTAAGATCTTATGGTCAGTGAAAATCTGAAATCTTTCTCCATATAATTAATGCTGTCATATCTTGAGTGCAATCACTTCTGCAGCTAACTCCAAATCGTGAGTGGAATAATTATGCTCGTGATCCTTTAGCTGACGGGATCCATAAGCTACCACTCTACCATGCTGCATAAGCATACAGTCGAGACCTTGGTGGGAAGCATCATTGTATACCATAAATCCCCCAGACCACTTGGAATGGTCAAGACTGGTATCGTATTCAACCGACGTTTGAGCTCTTAAAAGCTCTGCTCACACTACTTAGGCCATATAAACTGAACCTCTTTATGGGTCAGTCTGGTTAATGGAACTGTTATCTGTGAAAACCCTTCGACAATCCGTCGGTAATACCATACTAATCCCAATAAGCTTCTGACCTCCGTGACTGTCCTCGGTCTTTCCCATCTCAATATTGCATCTACCTTGGACGGATCCACTGGCACCTCGTCCTTAGATACTACATGTCCAAGGAATGCAATTTGTTCTAGCCAGAAGGCATAATTACTAAATTTACCATATATCTTCTTCTCATAGAGAGTTTGGAGCACAGTCCTCAAATGTTATTCATGCTCTTCCCGGGATCCAGAATAAATCAAGATGTCATCGATGAATACTATCATCAATCTATCTAAGTATTCTCGGAAGACATCGTTCATAAGACTTATGAATGCAGCTGGGGCATTATTCAATCCAAAAGGGCATAACTAGGAACTCGTAGTGCCCATATCGGGTCTGAAATGCTGTCTTCGGTACATCAGCCTCCTTAATCCTTAGCTGATGATAACCCGATCTCAAATCTATCCTTGAAAACACTGAAGCCCCTTTCAGCTGATTAAATAAGTCATCTATCATTGGTAGGGGATACTTATTCTCAATTATTGCTTTATTCAAAAGTCTGTAGTCTATATATAGACAGAAACTACCATCCTTCTTTTTGGTAAATAGTACTGGTGCACCGCATGGTGACACACTAGGCCTTATAAACCCTTTATCGAGTAATCATTGCAACTGCTCTTTTAATTCTTTCAACTCTACCAATGCCATTTGGTAAGGTGTCTTGGAGATGGGTTGAGTATCTGGTACTAGCTCAATGACAAACTCAACTTCTCTCTCTATGGTAATCCCATTAAGTCCTCTAGGAATACTTCGGGAAACTTACATGTAAATTGTGGTGACACAAACGAGTGTGTGGAACTTGGGTCACAACACAGTATATGTGCTTTATGATTACAGACAAGGAGAGTACCTCGAATAGCATCGGAGGATGTATCTGCTGTCTCCTGGTCATAGGCGTACACTCGACCCTGGGAGACAGGCTTCTTGCCCTTGTCTGCGGCTGTGGCTCTCCTCTATAGAGCCTGAGCCGGTCTCTCTGTCTGTGTCTGTCTAAGTGCCTCATGAGGTTCCTGTGTGAGACCCCGTATATGTATAAGGGTATATATGTACATAGAAGTGTAAATAGAGTTGTACTATGAATTCATGAGTGAAGTATATGTGATGTAAGTCCACAAGTAATGTACACACTTGTAATGAGAGTGATAATCATACATACAAGTTTCATTATGTATGAATGTGTAGAAATGGACTTAAACATGTGGAGAATGTGTGTAGAATGGATTATGAGTAGTTTGGTAAAATGGAAGTAGAATTGCATAAGATGTGCACTTCCATTCTTGTTTATGTTAAGTACCATTGGTCATACAAAGATCCTACACAAGTTTTAATGTGTATGAAGTGAGGATAGATGCCATTTTCAAGTCTCAAAGAAGAATGAATGAGGAAATGAACATGGTAGCAAATTAAGGATATTTGGTAAGTGTTGTTGCAGAGGAAATCTGGAAATTTTGAAGGACAGATCGATCTCAGGGGATGAGAGATCGATCTGGAAGAGCCAGAATGCTCTTATTTGGGCGAAAGAATAGAACAGATCGATCTCCAATGGACCAGATCGATCTCCTTAGCTCTCTGTTTGGGAGCAGATCGATCTCATGCTTCGACAGATCGATCTCATGCCTCGACAGATCGATCTCATGCTTCGACAGATCGATCTCAGGCTTAAAAATGCCGTGAAAAAGAGGGATTTTAAGGGACCAGATCGATCTCCTCTTGGACCAGATCGATCTCCTCAAGTTATTTCTATATAAGGAGTGCTGGAAATCAGAAAATTTCGGGAAAAACACAAACCTTTCACTTTCAACCCAAAAACCTAACATTCTCTCTCAAAAATCAGCCATTTTCAGTGAGGTTTGAAGAGAGACCATTAGAGACAAAGTTGTTCCTATCAAAGAGAAGAACAACATAGTTTGAAAGCAATTTCCCATTGTTGATATTGAAGGATTTAAGGGCATTGCCATTGGAGCAAGAAGAGAAATCAAATTTGGTAAGATTCTAACACTCCAACTATGGTACATTGTTTATTTAATTGATTTTGGAGTTGTTTGGCATGAGTATGGATGGTTAGAAACTATTTAAATACATTGGAATGATTTTGACCTAGAAATGGTCTAGAGTGAGAAAGTGGAATGTATGGAGATTAATGATGAATGAGATATGTAAAAGTTATTTATAGTGTTGTGGTATGATTTTAAGATGTGGTTAGTGGATAAATTGGGAGATTTACCTAAAAGAGGTAAAATGAGGGTTAAGGCATTTGTAAAATGCATAAGTAAATAATGTTGACTAGTGAGGTCAATTATGGGTTAAATACGTTAACTCAATCGATTTAATGAATGAATCGCAGCTTCCGAGGATACGCCGAGGCGAGTTGACCCAAGAGCGTGAGGAGCTAAGAGAAAAGGAGTCACACCAAGTAAATCGAGGTAAGGGAATTGTGTGGACTCTTAGAGATATTGTGCGCAATTTGGGCGCATAAATGTTTTGCTAGAATGCATGAGATTAGGAAATGTTGTTGTTGGGTGATTGAAGGGTAAAAGTTGGGAGTTTGAGAAATGTGCATGAAAACAAAAGCATATTGCTTGAAAATCATGTTTCATTGCTTTTTAGCAAATGATTGGTAGGCTGGCTAACATTGAAATGATTTGCAAAAGAAATGAGTATGTTTTGGTTTTGATAACCACATTTTGCAAGTTTTGAGCCACCTACATGATTTCGTGAGTATGGAAGAGTGCAAGAGGCACTAGTTTTCACATGGATTTCATATTATTTTGGCATTGTGCTTTGAGTTTGTCTCGCACTGGATGCCCATCTTGCATGTTGCCGTGTTTGGAGCTTCGAGTAGACTTGGTGTCACATCGATTAAATAGGCTCACACGTGCATTGTTTTGAGACATGGCATGTTAAAGCAACCTGATGAGCCCGAACGAGGGATAAGGGTTGGAGGAACAGCTGATGAGCCCGAACGAGGGATAAGGCTGGGGGTCCACGGAGTACGTTGTGCCGTGCATGTAGCATGGAGTACATTGTACCGTGTTGTGATGTGATGTGCCGTCTTCGGACGAGATCTGCTATGGACCGGCGGGTAGGATTTGACCCACCTCCCGTGTGGAAGCAGATGGTGGTGATATCCCACACACCTGATCCGTGTAGCCGGTATCACAGGTTATGTACATAGACCTTGAGGTTATTACCTATTGTTGAAACTGCCTATCTCACATGTATAATGCTATTTGAGAATAAATCCATGTTTGAAGTGATTGTGGTCAGGAAAGCCCGAGGGATGGGCTGGGACCTGACGTTGAATTGATTTGTTAATGGTTTTTTTAAAGTGCACGAATGCATGATGTTTAATGCCATGCCTTATTGTGAAAATGCATGATGTTTAATGCCATGCTTTTATTGTGAATTATGCATGATGATTTATACCATGCTTTGAGTTGAAATGTGCACTGAATTTTAATAGCATGAATGCTTTACATACCATTAACACAATCATACACTCATGTTTTGAGATAAACAATGAATAAAATGCTTTTGAGCATGGCATCACGATCACGTAGATAGTACAGTATCTACCTGTTCGCATGATTGCCTTACTGAGCGTGTGGTTTGCTCACCCCCCTTATTTTCCCCTCTCTACAGAGATTTGAGTATAGATTGGGCGTGACTGGAGGCATTCCCTTTTTGGTAATCCGCTGCATCCCATCGCTAAAGGTATACACACTTGGATTATTTTGTATCTAAACTAGACATAGCACAGTAGCATTTTGTATGTAACTACTGGGGATGTAAAACAATGTAAACACATGTAACAACTCTGATATATATACATTTATACAAGTGTTTACTCATAAATAATGTTTCAAATTGAATTGGTATGGTGGAGTGAGTTAGACGTCGACACACAGCCCAACTGTTAAGCGTGTGGTTGTTCACGATCGAGGAAGGATGATTAAGGATTGATGCATGAAAATGCGAAAAATTTGTACGTATTTTGGTAAGTTGAGGGTCGTGACAGAAGTTGGTATCAGAGCTCGAGTTGGTTTGACGTGTGTCGTGTCTAAAATACTTAATAAGTAAAAAAATTACATCCCCAAGTTACTGTGCTTGTTTAGATACAAATAGTGTATGTCGATGGGTTGACTAAGTAATTGGCTGTGAATGTAGGGAACTGAGTAAGTATGCCTAATACCAGTCGCGGTAGAGGGATGAGAGCACAAGCTCGAGGCCGTAGAGGTAGGCCTGGGGGTCGTGTTGAGCCGGAAACACACGAGGCTCAGGAGGATGTTGAGGTGGAGGTCGACGTTGAGCACGCTCCACAGGGTCCAGAGGAGAGGCCCGAGAATACTGAGGCTCGCTTCGCGAGGATTGAGCGGAGCATTGAGATGATTTTGGAATTGGTCACTCAATCTTTACCTGGAGTTGGCGGTAGACAGAGTCCCGCTACACAGGGTGATGCCGAGCAGGCAGCAGCTCCTGAGGCACGGGCGAGGCAAGCCCAAGGACCTCAGACGACAGATACCCCACCCCCACAGGATGTGCCTACGCCGGTTGCTACGCCAGGCAGTAGAGGTTGGGGATATGGATGTGATTTGGATAGACTGCGGCAATTCCAGAAGTTTGGACCGCCGTCTTTCAGTGGAGTAAAGGACCCAGTGGCGGCTGAGGATTGGATCAATGAGATTGAGAAATTATATGGGTTCTTTGAGTGCACTACTACCGAGATGGTAGCATTTGCCGCTTTTATGCTGAAGGGATCAGCAGAACATTGGTGGAAATCCACCAGGCCTATTTTGAGAGCCCGGCATACTGAGATCAGCTGGGATGTGTTTCTAGAGGCCTTCCGGAGACAGTATGTCCCGGATACCGCCCAGCGGAAGCTGAAGATGGCATTTTTGGGACTGACCCAAGGGAGCAGGACTGTGGATGAGTATGAGACTGCTTTTATATCCCTGGGCAGATATGATCCCAACACGATGAGTAATGAGGTCGAGAAGATCCAGAAGTTTGTGGATGGATTGAGACCAACCATCAGGTCTAAATTGGTCCCCTTGGATATACCGACCTATGAAGAGGCAGTGCGCAGGGCGCAATTATGTGAACAAGATGTTGATAGAATCGCCTCGGAATTTGGAAAGGTTGGTAAGATGAGGGACAGAGATAAGAAGAGACCTATGATGGATAGAGGCTTCAGCTATAAAGGAAGCAAGAGATTCTCTGGAAGGAGGCCAAGAATTGATGAAATCCGGGAGAGGACAGTTGATACTCCCATGTATCCGGCCATTGCTCCAGCTAAGGGAATCGTGATTGGAGGACCACGGCCTACTACAGAACAATGTGGCAGGTGTGGTAGGTACCATGGTACTCGACCATGTTACGGACCTCAGGTTGTATGCTTCAGATGTGGGAAGCCAGGCCACGTAATTAGGGATTGCCCAGAGATGATAGAGAGAGCCCCACAGAAGGGCAAGGAGCCAGAGAGAGCTCTAGTTGGTACAGCTGCTCCGAGGAGGAAGGCTACAGCTGAAGAAAAGGGGAAACAAGCAGTGGGTGTAAGCAGAGGACGAGTGCACGCACTGGATCAGGATACTGCAGATCAGTCTTCAGATGTGGTAAAAGGTACCATCCAAATCTTTGATTTAGAAGCTTATGTACTGTTTGATCCTGGTGCCACACACTCCTTTATTTCGCCATCCTTTGCATGTAAATTGTTGAAGCATGTAAAACCCACGCTGCTTGATAAGATGTTATTGATATCTACCCCTATGAATGATAGTCAGTTGACTGAGCATATATATAGGGATTGTAAAATGAAGATAGGAGGTAAAGAGATGGCAGCCGATTTAATTTTATTAAACATGAGTGATTTTGATGTGATCCTAGGAATGGATTGGTTGGCTGCCAATCATGTTGTTATGGATTGTCATGCGAAAACTTTGACGTTTCCAAAGATAGACAACCTTGTAGTTAATTTTGTGAAATGAAATTAAAGAACATGATTATTATAAGTGTGATGAGTACAATCTTGATACATGATGTATGAAAGATAAATTTGATTTCATTTATGTATGTGATGTGATGATTTATGATACTAATGGTAGAAGGAATAATGTGAAGGATTCATCGCTTTTGTGATTGAGACGGATAAGGCACATCCGGAATTGGAAGACATACCAGTGGTTAGGGAATTTCCAGATGTCTTTCCGGATGAGTTACCAGGGTTACCTCCAGATAGGGAGATGGAGTTTGGGATAGATTTGGCACCTGGTACAGAGCCGATGTCCAAGCCACCATACAGAATGGCTCAAGTTGAGTTAGAGGAGTTAAGGAAGCAATTACATGAGTTGTTGGAGAAGGGGTTCATCAGGCCGAGCGTCTCACCTTGGGGAGCACCGGTCCTGTTTGTAAGGAAGAAGGATGGAAGCCTCCGACTGTGTATAGACTACCGGTTGTTGAATAAGGCCACCATCAAGAATAAGTATCCCCTCCCACGCATCGATGATTTGTTGGATCAGCTTAAGGGAGCGCAGGTCTTTTCCAAGATAGATCTGAGGTCAGGGTACCATCAGTTGAAGATACGAGATGGAGATGTACCCAAGACAGCTTTTCGCACCCGGTATGGACATTACGAGTTTATGGTTATGCCATTCGGGCTGACGAATGCTCCCGCAGCTTTTATGTCCTTGATGAATGAGGTATTCCACCAGTATTTGGATCGATTTGTTATTGTGTTTATTGATGATATACTGGTGTATTCAAGGTCTAGAGGGGAACATGAAAGGCATTTGAGGATAGTGCTACAAACCCTCCGAGAGAAGAAGTTGTATGCTAAACTCAGTAAGTGCGACTTTTGGTTGGAACAGATCTCTTTTCTAGGTCACATAGTATCAAAGGATGGAGTATCAGTGGATCCATCTAAGATTGAGGCCGTAGTTCAGTGGCAGAGACCCCAAACAGTGACAGAGATCAGAAGTTTCCTGGGTTTAGCTGGGTATTATCGAAGGTTTGTAGAGGGATTTTCGAGGTTAGCTGCTCCTTTGACACGTCTCACAAGGAAAAATGTAGAGTTTGTGTGGGACAAAAAGTGTGAAGACAGTTTTGAGGAGTTGAAAAGGAGATTAACTACAGCTCCAATACTCACCATTCCTACCAGCTCAGGAGGTTTCTCGGTGTATGCAGATGCTTCACACCTAGGACTGGGCTGTGTATTGATGCAGGATGGGAAGGTAGTAGCCTATGGATCAAGACAGTTAAAGGATCATGAGAGGAGCTACCCGACCCATGACTTGGAGTTGGCAGCGGTGGTGTTTGCGCTGAAGATATGGCGCCACTACCTCTATGGTGAGAGATTTCAAATTTATACAGATCATAAGAGCCTTAAGTACCTGTTCTCACAGAAAGAGTTGAACATGAGACAGAGGAGATGGCTCGAGTTGTTAAAGGATTATGATTGTGAAATCCTATACCACCCGGGTAAAGCAAATGTGGTTGCTGATGCATTGAGTAGGAAGCATCTCGGGATGGTATCATTCATGATGATCAGGGAACACGAGCTGTTGGAACAGTTCATGAACCTCAGTTTGGATATGACCCCGCCTGACGCTGATAGTGGATTTATGATAGCTAGCCTGCAGTTGGAACCAGATCTGGTAGATCGAATCCGACAGGCTCAGCGAGTTGATCAGCAGTGTAGTGATATTGTCGGGCAGATACAGGGGGGTATAGAGACGGACTTTGGGTTGAGTTCGGATGGATTGTTGAGGTTCAGAGGTAGGATATGTGTTCCTGATGACGCAGAGATCAGAAGGTTGATCCTGACAGAGGCTCACTCATCGAAGTATACGATACATCCAGGGGGTACCAAAATGTATCAAAACCTTCGAAAGGTTTATTGGTGGTCGGGAATGAAAAAGCACATTGCTGAATATGTTGCTAAGTGTCTCGTTTGTCAGCAGGTGAAGGTAGAGCATCAGAAGCCTGCAGGGTTATTGCAGCCTCTACCGATACCGACATGGAAGTGGGAGCATGTCACCATGGATTTTGTGATGGGATTGCCGAGGACTCGGAGAGGTCATGATGCCATATGGGTGATTGTGGATCGATTGACGAAATCAGCCCATTTTCTAGCTATGAGAGCTACCGATACTCTGAGCCAGTTAGCGAACCTATATGTGCGCGAGATAGTGAGGCTACATGGAATTCCAGTGAGCGTTGTTTCTGATAGGGATGCCCGCTTCACTTCCCACTTTTGGGAACATTTTCAGGAAGCGATGGGGACCCAGTTGAATTTTAGCACCGTGTTTCATCCTCAGACAGATGGTCAGTCAGAGAGGACTATACAGACCCTGGAGGACATGTTGAGAGCGTGTGCATTGGATTTTGGAGGCTCCTGGGATGACCATTTGCCACTCGCAGAGTTCGCGTATAATAACAGTTTTCATGCGAGTATCGGGATGGCACCATATGAGGCATTGTATGGGCGTAGATGCCGTTCCCCTATTGGATGGGAAGAGGTTGGTGACAGACAGATCTTTGCTCCCGACTTGGTTAGACAAGCCTCTGAGGACGTCCAATTGATATGTGAGAGGTTACGGACAGCTCAGAGCAGACAAAAGAGTTATGCTGACAAGAGACGGAGACCACTAGAGTTTGAGGTGGGTGAGTCAGTGTTTCTGAAAGTTTCCCCTTCGAAGGGAATTATGAGATTTGGGAAGAAGGGAAAGTTGAGCCCTCGATATATCGGGCCATTTGAGATACTTGATAAGGTGGGAGACAAGGCGTATAGACTGGCATTGCCACCAGAGTTGGCAAGTGTGCATAACGTCTTCCACGTATCCATGTTGAGGAAGTATCACCCGGACCCGACACATGTGATAAGATATGAGCCTTTGGAGCTCAATGAGGGTATGACCTATGTTGAGAAGCCAGTTCGGGTATTGGACAGAAAAGAGAAAGTGCTGAGGACAAAGACAATTCCCTTGGTGAAGATACTTTGGCAACATCACACTGTGGAAGAAGCCACATGGGAATTGGAGAGTTTGATGCGGGAGAGGTATCCCGAGTTGTTCACAGCATAATTGGTTCCAATTTGGAGGACCAAATTTTCTAAGTGGGGGAGAATGTGAGACCCCGTATATGTATAAGGGTATATATGTACATAGAAGTGTAAATAGAGTTATACTATGAATTCATGAGTGAAGTATATGTGATGTAAGTCCACAAGTAATGTACACACTTGTAATGAGAGTGATAATCATACATACAAGTTTCATTATGTATGAATGTGTAGAAATGGACTTAAACATGTGGAGAATGTGTGTAGAATGGATTATGAGTAGTTTGGTAAAATGGAAGTAGAATTGCATAAGATGTGCACTTCCATTCTTGTTTATGTTAAGTACCATTGGTCATACAAAGATCCTACACAAGTTTTAATGTGTATGAAGTGAGGATAGATGCCATTTTCAAGTCTCAAAGAAGAATGAATGAGGAAATGAACATGGTAGCAAATTAAGGATATTTGGTAAGTGTTGTTGCAGAGGAAATCTGGAAATTTTGAAGGACAGATCGATCTCAGGGGATGAGAGATCGATCTGGAAGAGCCAGAATGCTCTTATTTGGGCGAAAGAATAGAACAGATCGATCTCCAATGGACCAGATCGATCTCCTTAGCTCTCTGTTTGGGAGCAGATCGATCTCATGCTTCGACAGATCGATCTCATGCCTCGACAGATCGATCTCATGCTTCGACAGATCGATCTCAGGCTTAAAAATGCCGTGAAAAAGAGAGATTTTAAGGGACCAGATCGATCTCCTCTTGGACCAGATCGATCTCCTCAAGTTATTTCTATATAAGGAGTGCTGGAAATCAAAAAATTTCGGGAAAAACACAAACCTTTCACTTTCAACCCAAAAACCTAACATTCTCTCTCAAAAATCAGCCATTTTCAGTGAGGTTTGAAGAGAGACCATCAAAGACAAAGTTGTTCCTATCAAAGAGAAGAACAACATAGTTTGAAAGCAATTTCCCATTGTTGATATTGAAGGATTTAAGGGCATTGCCATTGGAGCAAGAAGAGAAATCAAATTTGGTAAGATTCTAACACTCCAACTATGGTACATTGTTTATTTAATTGATTTTGGAGTTGTTTGGCATGAGTATGGATGGTTAGAAACTATTTAAATACATTGGAATGATTTTGACCTAGAAATGGTCTAGAGTGAGAAAGTGGAATGTATGGAGATTAATGATGAATGAGATATGTAAAAGTTATTTATAGTGTTGTGGTATGATTTTAAGATGTGGTTAGTGGATAAATTGAGAGATTTACCTAAAAGAGGTAAAATGAGGGTTAAGGCATTTGTAAAATGCATAAGTAAATAATGTTGACTAGTGAGGTCAATTATGGGTTAAATACGTTAACTCAATCGATTTAATGAATGAATCGCAGCTTCCGAGGATACGCCGAGGCGAGTTGACCCAAGAGCGTGAGGAGCTAAGAGAAAAGGAGTCACACCAAGTAAATCGAGGTAAGGGAATTGTGTGGACTCTTAGAGATATTGTGCGCAATTTGGGCGCATAAATGTTTTGCTAGAATGCATGAGATTAGGAAATGTTGTTGTTGGGTGATTGAAGGGTAAAAGTTGGGAGTTTGAGAAATGTGCATGAAAACAAAAGCATATTGCTTGAAAATCATGTTTTATTGCTTTTTAGCAAATGATTGGTAGGTTGGCTAACATTGAAATGATTTGCAAAAGAAATGAGTATGTTTTGGTTTTGATAACCACATTTTGCAAGTTTTGAGCCACCTACATGATTTCGTGAGTATGGAAGAGTGCAAGAGGCACTAGTTTTCACATGGATTTCATATTGTTTTGGCATTGTGCTTTGAGTTTGTCTCGCACTGGATGCCCATCTTGCATGTTGCCGTGTTTGGAGCTTCGAGTAGACTTGGTGTCACATCGATTAAATAGGCTCACACGTGCATTGTTTTGAGACATGGCATGTTAAAGCAACCTGATGAGCCCGAACGAGGGATAAGGGTTGGAGATCCGCCTGATGAGCCCGAACGAGGGATAAGGGTTGGAGGAACAGCTGATGAGCCCAAACGAGGGATAAGGCTGGGGGTCCACGGAGTACGTTGTGCCGTGCATGTAGCATGGAGTACATTGTACCGTGTTGTGATGTGATGTGCCATCTTCGGACGAGATCTGCTATGGACCGGCGGGTAGGATTTGACCCACCTCCCGTGTGGAAGCAGATGGTGGTGATATCCCGCACACCTGATCCGTGTAGCCGGTATCACAGGTTATGTACATAGACCTTGAGGTTATTACCTATTGTTGAAACTGCCTATCTCACATGTATAATGCTATTTGAGAATAAATCCATGTTTGAAGTGATTGTGGTCAGGAAAGCCCGAGGGATGGGCTGGGACCTGACGTTGAATTGATTTGTTAATGGTTTTTTTAAAGTGCACGAATGCATGATGTTTAATGCCATGCCTTATTGTGAAAATGCATGATGTTTAATGCCATGCTTTTATTGTGAATTATGCATGATGATTTATACCATGCTTTGAGTTGAAATGTGCACTGAATTTTAATAGCATGAATGCTTTACATACCATTAACACAATCATACACTCATGTTTTGAGATAAACAATGAATAAAATGCTTTTGAGCATGGCATCACGATCACGTAGATAGTACAGTATCTACCTGTTCGCATGATTGCCTTACTGAGCGTGTGGTTTGCTCACCCCCCTTATTTTCCCCTCTCTACAGAGATTTGAGTATAGATTGGGCGTGACTGGAGGCATTCCCTTTTTGGTAATCCGCTGCATCCCATCGCTAAAGGTATACACACTTGGATTATTTTGTATCTAAACTAGACATAGCACAGTAGCATTTTGTATGTAACTACTGGGGATGTAAAACAATGTAAACACATGTAACAACTCTGATATATATACATTTATACAAGTGTTTACTCATAAATAATGTTTCAAATTGAATTGGTATGGTGGAGTGAGTTAGACATCGACACACAGCCCAACTGTTAAGCGTGTGGTTGTTCACGATCGAGGAAGGATGATTAAGGATTGATGCATGAAAATGCGAAAAATTTGTACGTATTTTGGTAAGTTGAGGGTCGTGACATCCTGAGATCTCATAAGTGAACACTCTCTCATTATGTGCCCTACTTCATCGCATCTGTAGCAAGTAAATGTATTTATGCGGCAAGGTTCAATGTGAATATTGCCACATATCCTGCACCGTGACACTCTTATCTCAAGGCCTCTAATCATACCTGTAGCACTAACTGTAGTCTTGGGCTTACCAGCCCCTATCTGAGGTCCTTCCACCCTCTGTCTCTTGGGCTAACCCCTTCTCAAATCATGTCGAGAAGCAACTGCTCTCTTTTCATTAACTCTGATTGATCACCTGAGATCATGCTCTGCTTGAGGAACGTCTTAGAGCATCTTTGAAATCTACGATATTCTGACCCAACGACCAATCTCTGATCCCAGATCTCAATCCTGCCAGAATTCTCTCTGTCTGGCGCTCGGGATCTTTAACTGTCTCTGGATCGTATCTCATCAGGGTTGTAAATCTATTCTCATACTTGTCTACTGTAGAACTTCCCTGTTACAAATCTAACAACTCTGCTTGCATCTTCCTCCGAGCTGCAAGCGGTACATATTGCTCTCGAAATGCGACTAAAGAAGCATTCCATGTGATCTTTAAGGGATCCTCAGCTAATGTCGTCTGTGTGGATCTCTTCTAGAACTTAGCCTGTCCCTTTATCATTTAACCCGTCATAGTCACTCTCTCCCTATCAGTACACCCCAAAACTGAAATATCGTCTCAATATCAACGATTCACTCCTCAGCCTTAACCGGGTCCTTAAGCCCTGTGAACTTCGGAGGATGCATACTCAAGAAATCTCACACCCTCTGAGTCTCTCTGTCATCCCTATGCTGGGGAACTGCTGGCTGAGGGCTGGGGCTACTGGAGGAACTGGTAGGGGAGGAGGATTAGGCGTAAGAGTAGCTGTCTCTGTACTCGGTGTACGTACCCCAAACTGCTGGGTAAACATAGTGGTGAAGGTTGTAAGTCCTTCCCTCATACCATGTACTATCTTTTCGAGCCTCCTTATTCTATCAGTAGGGCTCTCGGGTTGAGGGGAAGATGGTGGAGCGGGTTGAGCTCGTCTCTATGAATGGTCTCGTCTACCACTCATGATTAGCGATCTACTATTTGCACAAAATCCATAAATCAAGTCATACTTTGACAAGTAAGCTTACTTTATTACCAGACATTCATAGACACATTGGGATGTAATACACTCTTATTACTAGAAATGACAGTACTACACAACAATTGCTCTGATACCAAGAAAACTGTCACGCCCCGAAAGCGCGAAAAAAATGGGCTAATTTAAACTTTTTATCCATTAACTATGTTGTTTTCCTGTCCATGTCTAAAATTAAAATCTTTTCATTTTCCAGGATCTCATTACATCACATACATTCTGTATATATAAAATCATTTACAACTATTACATCCCGACTATTATATACAATAGTGTCTATTATGTATCACATGTCTGGAATATAAGTAAGACTGTACCTCAAGGTTACAAGAGTATCTGATGAAAGGTCGGACTACCGTGTCAACGACCACATTCTCGTATGTGCAGTAGACTTGCTATTAAAAATCTGGGAGATGGAGAGGAGGGGGGTGAGTTTTTCAGACTCAGTAAGAGATACATTTAAAATAGCTTTAAATACTCAAAACATGGTAAAACTCATGGTTTTACAAATTAGCATAAACATGTACTGGAATAGATATGCTTACATTTCATAAAAGCAGTAAAAACATGCTTAAATCATAATTTTACACATCATGCATCTTTTTGGTAAAACTCATATATAGTATGCATATCACGTCGTGTAAACAAGTAAAAGCATCTCAAAACTTAATCATGCATATCATAACATGCTTATCACTTTAAAATGAAATCGTATTGTCATATACACATTTCGTAAAACATACTTATGGCTACCTTTAAAATCTCATCATAGAAAATATGTGCTCCATAAAATCATAAAACAGGTAGCATGAAATGTGCGAAAACATATATATATCATTCCGTCAATTCATCGTGTAGGGTCAGGCAATTGTCTCATATACTAGTCCCGAAGGACATCATACATTTGGTCCCGTAGGACTAAATCATGGGTACTCATGGCCATAGTACAGGGAGCCGTAGGACTGGATCAGGGTAGTACGCTGCCCAATCTCTCGTGCACCACTAAATGGGGACTATACGCACGAACTCACGTGCATCACCAAGTGTGGTCTATACGCACGTTTCTCATATCAAGTCAGAGCCTGCCCGTTCTCTGGCCGTCGGCTAGGTAGATCCTCGATCGTCTCCATACGAGATCGACCCCAGATCCTCGACTTTCTTCATATCATGCCTTTTTACCCAAAAAAAAATCATTTTGGGCCTCTTACCCAATTTATCAAAATCATTTCGGGCCTCATACCCGTGTATTAAAATCGTTACGGGACTCTAACCCGTTTTTCATAGAAAACATGATTTTCATAAATCGTTACGGGACTCTAGCCCGTGTAAATATGGAAAGCATAGTTATAATAGGTATTTCTTGGGACTCATACCCGTACCGTGAAAATATAGCTTAAAAGCTGTTTCGGGACTTTAACCCGTATCATGAAAACATGATTTCATAAAACATATCGGGACTTTAACCCGTAATCTCACATGAAAACACTATGCTTTCATTTCAGAAGTGAAAAATCACTTTTATAAACATATATGCTGTAAAAATGTATCTCATATATATAAAACATGTTGAAAACTCGGGAAATGGTTTTGGCTTCGGTTTAAATACCGTTGGAAATCCATTTCGTAAAATCTCATCCAATTCTCATACACAAACAGTTGGTAAGGATGAAGGAGTACTAACGCTACTCTAAATTATATCCCTTACCTCTTAGCGACTGATGTAGAGCACTTTCTTCGATGCTCGAATTTACCTCGTAAAATGTGTTGATAGACCGAGCTGCTGCAAAATAAGTTCAACTTATCACATATGGCTTAAATTCATTTCAACATATCCAAATATGTGATTATATCGAAGTTTTGACCAAAAGTTGACTTTTATCGGTTTTACTCTTTTTGCTCGGTTTTATCGATATAAACCTCGCTTTAAATCGTATTTAACTTTTCCTCATATTTTTTTTGACCGATTTAGCTAATTGAACCAATTTCTCTCTTATTGGGCCAAATTACACCTTAATGGGTCTTAATCCGTTTTAAACCCGTTTTCCACTTATTAATTCTTTCATCAAGACCTATTGGGCTCACTGGCCCATTAGTACTTATTGGGCATTTTTCTAGACTTTTTGAATAGCTGTATATCATTTACGACAATTTAATTAAAAATCTTGATTTAATCCACTAAATGCGCAATTTAATCCGTAACTCGTAAATTAAACTTTTAATGCGCGATAATTACATAGATTGTCGTAAATGAGCTTTGTACGCAATTCGAAGTTCGATCGGGCTCACGTACGTGATTTATCGTCGAACTGCACAATTTATATATTTAATTTCGGGTGAATTTTCGATCAAATATAATTTAAATAAATTTTTCAAAAATTAAATCGGTCACTTTTGACCTCTTACCGACTTACCCGAAGTCCGGTGTATCCCCAAAAATTTTTCCTTTTTCCTTTTTCTCTTTTTCTTTCCTTTTTCTCCTTTTTCCCTCTCTTTTTCGGCTGAACCGATTCGATCCGGTTCAGACCGGTCCGGTTCAGTCCAGTTCAGTTCCTGTTCAACTTCTCCCTCGCCGTTCGGGGCTTTTCCGACCGGTTCTCCGCCGGCTTACTCCTCCAGCTTGTTCGCGGGGTAGTCTGATGCATGGATTTGTGGTCGACTTCGCCAAAGCTCGCCAGAAAGTGGCCGGTCCGGCCTCTTCTCTCCTCCGGCGGCGGCACCGAATTTTTCTTCTTCCGATCGGCGGTGTTTCAGGCCGATCTCCTGGATCGACGTCGCAGACGTCCCCTCTGGCCGGTGGTGTTTCGTTCCTCCCCTCCTCGGCCGCCGATCTCTCTCTCTCCTCTCTTTTCTCTCTCGGTCTCTCTCTCCCTCTCTTTTCCCTCTTTCTCTCGCCTGGTCTGATCTCCGGTGGTGGCTCGCGGTGACCGGGGCAGACGGGGCTGCTTTCGGGTCCCTGGCTTCGTCTTCTGTTTCCTTCAATCTCCAATTCCCGATTTTTTGTTTTCAATTTCGTTTTTTTTTTTACTTTTACTTTATTATTATTTTATTATATTTTATTATATTATATTTATTATATTTTATTTTAATCAAATAAAATATAATAAATTGTACAAAATATCTCAAAAATCATATTATATTTTATTAATTAATTAATTTAATTAATTTAATTTATTTTAATTATTTCGGTGTATTTCTCGCATATTTTCGGGATAATGTCCCGGGCGAAAATTACGAAAATTCGTAATATCTTCGTATCTTGATCAATTGGACTCGGAATTCCATAATTTCTTCTTTATTGATCAAGATTTCCTAAATCCATATTTATAACGAAATTTTCTCGTTCACTTTATACCAAATTTCAGGTCTTTTAACCATTTTACCCTTCTACACGTTCGAGATTAATTTAAACCGATTTTCCTTTTCGGACTCACTATCTTTTCTCATTTAAATTTCGTATCTTTCGTCCAACGATTTAAATCCCTTTAATTTAAATTATGGTCCCAAATAATGAACATAGTGGGAAAAATCCGGGTTTCACATCACCCCTTTCATTTTCTCACACAGATAATCTCCAGTTGAAGTTGAGGCGATTCAGTACTGCATTCCGGATATCCGCTGCTGCCCATAATTTAAGGTATATACACTTGTACATACTGTATCTAAATAAGCATAGCACAGTAACATGTTTGTAAGTAACTTTAGGGGATGTATAAATATTGTAAATACTTATAAATGACTGAGAAAGAATTAAGTTATATGGTAAATGAATGGTGAGACTGGCATTGACGCATAACCCAATTAGTTAGTGGAGTGTGGTCACGATCAGAGGACAGGTAAGCATGAAAGAAAATAACAAAACGTGAAAAATTAACTCTGATATTTGGGTAGTTTGGGTCGTGACATACAAAGGTGGTATCAGAGCAACAATTGGTCTGATGTGTGTCAGTGTTAGTAATTAGAAAATTACATCCCCGTGTTACTGTGCTTGGTTAGATACAATAGTGCATATCGAGATGGGTTTTGACTAAGAAATGGTTGAGAATGCAGGAATGCCTAATATGAGTCGCGTTAGATGAGACAGTGCACGATGCAGAGGTCGTAGAGGTAGACTTGAGTTTGCTAGTCGTGCTGAGTTGACCTGTGAGAATCAGGATGAAATTGAAGTGAAGGCTAATGTTGAGCATGCCCCACTGAGTCCGACAGAGAGATCGGACAATATTGAGACACGCTTCGCGAGGTTGAAGCGGAGTGGAGAATATTTTGAGAGCTAATTGCTCAGAGTATGCAAGGGATTTGAGGGCGAGACGGAGCATTGGTGGAAACCCGCTCGACCCATCTTAAGTGTTAAACATCTAGAGCTAAGATGAGAAATGTTTATGGATGTATTTCGGTGATAGAATATCCCGGACACTGTTTAAAAGGAATTGATTTATTGATGAGTATGCTTATGAGTATGAAACTCAATTATATTCCTGGGCAGATATTACCTCGACACTATGAACAAGTGACAGTCGAGATGTCTAAAAGTTCATGAAATGGCTCAACTTTTCAATTAGAGTCTAATTGGCCCGTGAGATATTACCTATACCGAGGCAGTGCGCAGATTTACAGTTGGGTAAATAAGAACATGAATTGCACGCCTCTGAGATTGGGAAAGGTAGTGAGGGCTGAAATAGAGACAGAAAAGAGAATCGAGAAATGACAGAGATGTTAAAATGGGAAAATGGTAATTGGTAAAAGATTTAATTTGATGAGTCATGGCGTAAGATAATTGGTAAGGCCCTAGTGCATCCAATTTTGGCACTCTTGAGGGGCATTGTAATTGGAGGACCCCGACCTGCTACGAAGCAGTGAAGCAGTGTAAGCACTGTAAACAGTGTGGGATGTGTGGTGGATACCATGGAAGGAGGGTCTATACTTACACTGTATTGATGAAAATGGCCGTTAAATGTGGTAAGACGGACCATTGATTTTGATTGCACAGAGTTGGGAGAGATCGCCCCACAGAAAAGTAAAGAGACAGAGAAAAACTTCGTTGGTATAGCTGCAACGAAAAGGGAGGCCATAGCCGAAAAGAAAAAGGAAAGTAGGCTGTTGGACGAAGGCGAGAGGATGTCTTGGACCAGGACACTATTGATGTTTCATGGATATGGTGTAAGATACCACACTTGTTATGAATAATGAAGTACATATGTTCATTGATCCTGGTGCCACACATTTATTCATACCGCCTTCATTCGCATATAAGTGAGTAAAAGGCATGAATGCCTACATCATTGGGCACAATACTGATAAATGAGTACCCCAATAGAGGAGGATTAATTAACGGAATATGGATATAGAGATTTTAAGTTGAAAACAGGAGTGAGAACATCACTGAAAAGTATACTGTAAGTGTTGACAAGTGATAAAAAGGGGTGCAACAGTTGAAATTAAAGGAGTAAAGGATTGTACTCACAGAATGAATAATGAAAGAGTTTTGTCATGAGGGATATACGAAAGGAGATAATCTTTAAGATAAGATAGATCCTAAATACCAGATGTATTGGAGTAAGAGACATATTCTAGGTAAGGAATACCCTTAAGATGCGAAGTAATTGGGATTAAGTGATAAGTAGGGAATATAAATTATAACTAAGGATAAAGATGGATATAACCATAACCAGTCTATGTGGTTAAGTCTGAAGGTTAATAAAGGTATTTCAAAATACCTTCCCGCCTGAAGACTTGACAGCGTCTAAAAGTATATATATATATAACCTATAACGTGAAATCGATCGTCGTAATAAATACCTTTAGCATCAGGATACCTTTACTAAGACGATAAGAATATTAAAATTCGACAAATCATAAAGGTTAACATAGTAAAATTTAATAAGAGCCGTTAAGATAAGAAAAGGAAATGATGCAGGTTAGTACCTGAAAACGTAAGCGATTTTGAAGGATCTTATACGCTTATGCGTAAATAAGTCAAGGATATGGATGATTGAAATATGTAGTGGAGCTCAACTACAATGAGTTATTTAAATTTTACCTGGACCGATTTGTAATCATCATTATTGATGATATGATGGGTGTAGTTAAAGCCCAGGGCAAAATTGTAAGCAATAATTGGAAATGGCTTTTACAAATGCGTTGTTGCGAGTTCTCAATATGGTCTACTTGGTTGACACGTTTAACTAAGAAAACGTGGTCTTTGAATGAGATGATAAATAAGATGATAGATGTGACATGAATTTCGGTGTAGTGAAGTATGAACTGACCACCGTGATTAATTTCACCATACCCAACAGCTCAAGAGGTTCTCAGTGAGTATGGATACCTCAAAATAATGAAGGAGCTATGTATTGATGTATAATGGGAAGATGGTCAATTATGGAGTCAGACAACTCCTTGATCATGAAATAAACTATATGACTCATGATTTTATGTTGGCAGCGATAGTACTTGTACTGAGGATATGGTACTACTAGGTACACGATGAGGAATTGTGGATATGCACTGATCATAAAAGCCCGAGTATCTGTTTTCACAGAAAGAGGCGAATATGAGAATACATAGTGGGTGGGAGCTTCCGAGAGATTTTGATTGTGGAAAATTGTACCCCCAAGAAAGGCTAATGTAATGGCTGATGCTTTGAGTAGAAAGAGCCTCGGGATGGTACCACATATGATGGTCAGGGAGCGTGAGCTGATAGAGCAGTTGTGAGCCTCAATAGTGATGTGATCCCTTCTGATGATGACAGTGATTGTGTGACAGCTAGCCTGAGATTGGAACCGGATGAGAGTGCCCGGATTTGACAGGCGTGATGATCGACATGATGTCGATGGTTTGGGTCAGATTCAGAAGGGTACAGTGACAGAGTTCACAGTGTGTTGATGATTTACAGAGAGGTTCAGAGACAGTATAAGTGCTCCCCAGGACCACAGTTGATGAGATAGTAATATTGTCAGAAGCTTACTCTTCGGGATATACAGTGCATAAGGAAAGTAACGAACATATTTATATAAAAATCTCTGAAAAGGGTATTGGTGGTCAGATGTGGAAAGAGATATGGTAGAGATTGTGGAAAAGTGCCTAGTATGTCAGCAGAATAAGGTAGAGTATTAAAAGTCTGCCGGGTTATTGCAGCCTCTACCTATATCGACACGGCACGAAAATGGGAGCAAGTCTTCATGAATTTCGTGATGGGTTATAGAGGACTCAGATGAGTCACGAGGCTATTTAGATGATAGTCGCTAAATGGACTAAGTCTACCCACCATGTGGTTATGAAATCCCCAGATACTCAGAGTGTGTATGAGGATTCAAGTATAAAGTAGATTGTGGAAAATTATGTAGCGTTCCAGTGAGCATGGTATCATATAGGGATTCCCGCTTCACTTCCCACCTCTGAGGATATTTTTAGGAAGCTATGGGAACCCGACTGAGTATTAGCACAGCTTTCCGTCCTCAGACAGATGGTCAGTCAGAGAGGACTGTACAAGTTCTGGAGGATATGATGAGAGTGTGTGCATTGATTTTATAAGCTCCTGGAACGATCAGTTGTTACAAATTGAAGTCGCCAATAACGACAGTTGGCACTTGAGTATCGAGATAACAAGATATGAGGCATAGTATGGCCGTAGGGGTTGTTTCCCCGACTTGGATAAGAAAAGTGGGTGACAGATAGAATTATTTTCGACTTTGGATAATAAGTCTCTGAGGATGTTTAGTTAAGGATAAGAGATTAAGAACACCTCAGAGCAGATAGAAAAGTATTGGAATGCACCGAGGGTGAATTAGTATGGTTGAAATGTTTCTTGTCCTAAGAGAATAAGGACATAGCGAACTTTTGGAAGAAGGTAAATTGAGTTTCGCTGGATTGAATCTTTTGAGAGATTGGACAAGTGGAAGATAAGACCTGTAGGTGGCATTTCCACTTGAATAAGCAGGCACCCACAATGTGTCCCATCTTTTGATGCTTCGAAAATACTATCCAGATCCAGCATAGGTGATAGGATATGAGATCCAACCGTTCAGCTTAATGCAAATATAAGTATATTAAAAGTTGATTCGGGCATTAAACAGGAAAGAGAAAGTATTGAGGTTTAAGACGATCTCCCTAATTAAAGTCCTTTGGTAGTAATACACTCCGGAGAAAGTCACATGAGAATTAAAGAAGTATGATACGATTAATGTACCCGGAGTTATATATAGACTCATATGACTTGGTTCTAATTTAGAGGACCAAATTCCTTAAGTGGGGGAGATTTGTAAGACCCGATTTTAGTTAAAACACGAAAATTAAAAAAATACAAAAGGACTGAAATGAAATCTTCGAACACGTGCAAGGGCAAAACGGTCAAAAGACCGAAAGCCGGTATAATTTCAATAAGAAAATTTAATTAAAAGTAATGGATTGAGAAATCTTGGTCAATAAAGGTGAAATAAATTTATTTCGGGTTAAATTGATCAAGATATGAAGTTATGGGAATTAATCGGGATTAATTGGAAATTTTAAATCGAAAAATAATCCCAAAAATAATCGAAAAATATACCGAAAAGTCATTCGGGACAATATCTCAAAAATACAGAGAAATTATACCCGAAAAAGGGTTAAAATATAATAAATAAATTAAATAAAAGTAAATTAACTAATTTAGAATAAAATAATAATTTTTGGTAGATATTTGGGTATTTTTAATGTATTTTAATGATTAAAATATAATATAAATAAATAAATAAAAATAAATTAATTAATAAGTTAAAAAAAAAGAGAAAGAAGATTGAAATGTCGGGGAGAGAGAAAGAGAAGCAGAGAACGGAAAAACGAAGCAAACCGAGGATCACCGGTGAGCCACCACCGGCGCCGGATGAGAGGTCACGACCACCGAAAAAGGGAGAGGAGAGGCCGACGACCTCCCTAGTACCGACGATGTGCCACACCGACGTCGGAGGAGTCCGAAAACGGAAGGAGAAAGCCGTGGGGAGGAACGCTCCGATCGGCGGCCATCGGGGTTGATTCGAGCCCCACCAAGGCTCGATTCTGGAAGCCCAGACGACGGTGCGCCGAATGGCACCGGAAACAACCGTCGAAATCGATGAACGGCGCTGGAAAACGGCGAAAAGAGGAATGGGTATCGACGGTGAGGAGAATAGCCGGACCGGCGACCTTCCGGCGGCCTTGGACGAAGCCGAGGCCAGATTCGAGCTGCGGACGACCCAACGGAGCCACTGGCGGTGGAAGCCGGCGGAGAACCGGCCGACAAGGCGGTAAACCGGAGTGAACCGAGGTGAATCGACGGTCTGAACCGGGTCTGAACCGGACCGAACCGGTTCAGCCAAGAAAGAAGGGAAAAAGGAAAAAAAGGGAAAAAGAAAAAGAGAAAAAAATTGGGAAAAATCTCGGCGATGTAATCGAGCTACGGGTAAGTCAGTAGCGGTCGAAATTGACCGATTTGAATTTTGGAATATTTTATTTAATTATTATTTGACTGAAAATTTATCCGAAAAATTATAAAATTGTGTAGCTCGATAATTGGCATCCAACGAGAGCTCGAGACAGCCTCGATTTGCGAACTAGCATGGAATCTCGGGTAAGTAACCATTATTTACTACAATTTACATCGTTATGCGTGATATGAATTTAAATTCTGCATAAATTGAATTAGATTTTGGAAATTTAGATAAATTGTCGTAAATAATAAATTGAGCTATTCGAGAGTTAGAACGAGGCCCAATAAATTGTTGGTGGGCCCAATGAGCCCAATAGGCCTCGATAATGTAAAAATTAAGTGAAAAACAGGCTTAAGGCCGATTAAGGCTCATTAAGGTGCAAACGGGCCCAATAGGGATAAATGGGCCCAATGATTTAAAGTAAGCCCAGAAAGTATTAAATACAATTAAGTTGTATAATATCTGACCTGAGGAATATTTATACGCAGTTCCGGACATCGGATTGGGAGCAGATCGGACTGCGGGACGTGACATCAGAGGAAAGGTCAGGCTCAACAGGAAAATAAGGTAAGGGAATTCTACGGACTGCTAGAGGTAACTTTACGAAATTTTAAGTTCATTTGTAATCCTTTAAAAATTATCTGAAGGGTCTAGAGGTCAAATAATAATTTTAGTGCCCCGAATGGGTAAATTACCAAAATACCCTTGTTAAGGGTAAAATTTACAAATTTAGGAAAAATTGGGAGGAGCAAGAACAAGAGGTTTCTGCTCGTTCTGGAGACATTTTAATGCATGCATGAGTAGGCTGGCTAACCTTGAAAGAAAATGCACAGCATTGCATACTTTCAACGATATAATTGTTTTGAAAACTGTTTTAAGGAAACAGAGCCGCCTACGTGTTTTTATTGACATGTGACGTGCTAGAGCTCAGCTCGCACGATGTTTTGATTTGGGTGATGCATGCATTAGTGCTGGAGCGAAAGCTCGCACTAGAGTTTTACATGCATAGGTGCTAGAGTATAACTCGCACCAGATTTCACATGTTTTTTCGTGACACGGTGTTAGAGTCTAACTCGCACCAGGTTTTCATATGATTTTTGTGAAACAGTGCTGGAGTCTAACTCGCACCATATTTTTATATGATTTTCGAGACAGGGTGCTGGAGTTTAACTCGCACCAGATTTTATAAGATTTTCATGTGATTCATATATAGAGTGCTAGAGCCTAGCTCGCACTAGTTTTACTTGATTTGATGAGAGTGCTGAGCATCGCTCGCACTAATTTTATGAGAACATGCGATGAGCCGTGCTTGGAGCATCGGGTAGACTGTGTGTCACCGATTTAATAGGCTCGCACGTGCGTTTTGAGACATGGCATGAGTATTGCGATATGATATAAGAAACAAAATCTCTCTGTGGGAAGCAGGCCATTTGGGCTGGAGTACCTAGAGCGATATGGGTCCACAGAGTACGATGTACCGTGCAAGTAGCATGGAGTACGATGTACCATGTAGTATCTTCGGATACGGCATCTTCAGATGCATGGGATCGGATAAGACTGACGAGATGGATTGACCCACCTCCCAGGCGGTTCCCGATCATGGTGAGAACCCGCACACTAGGATCCGTGTAGCAGAGGAACTCCCGAGGACACATGGCCATAGTCCTGGTTATTACCGTTATACAGATATTGCCTCGTCTCGCATGTTGACGACTTTGATGAGATTAAAACTGGGTTTTTGAAATCAAACGTGCATGATGATTATTTCCATGCTTTTCAAAACCCATGTGTGAATGTAAATCGATTTTTATGGTTTTATGTGAGTCAGGACCACCCGAGGGATGGGTTGAGTCCTAGCCTTGTTGTGAAATTTTAAACGAGAAAGAAATGATTTGAAATAATTGCATGTTGAATTTTTTCCATACGGATGGATTTACATAACATTATAACTCATATCATCTGTTTTAAAATGTGTGGAGAAAGGGTGGTTTATGCACGGCACCACGTTCATGTAGGTAGTATGGTTACCTACTTGTTCGTAGGATTGCCTTACTGAGCTTGATGTGCTCACCCCTTTCATTTTCTCACACAGATAATCTCCAGTTGAAGTTGAGGCGATTCAGTACTGCATTCCAGATATCCGCTGCTGCTCATCATTTAAGGTATATACACTTGTACATACTGTATCTAAATAAGCATAGCACAGTAACATGTTTGTAAGTAACTTTAGGGGATGTATAAATATTGTAAATACTTATAAATGACTGAGAAAGAATTAAGTTATATGGTAAATGAATGGTGGGACTGGCATTGACGCACAGCCCAATTAGTTAGTGGAGTGTGGTCATGATCAGAGGACAGGTAAGCATGAAAGAAAATAACAAAACGCGAAAAATTAACTATGATATTTGGGTAGTTTGGGTCGTGACAGGTTTACTGTTAGACTTTAGTTGCTTTAGGTTTTAGTCTAGGCCTTGAAGATACAAGGTTTAACGCATTATGGGATATACGGGGATAGAGTGTGAAGACATCAGTTGAAGCGCTTAGTTTCTAGACTCAGTTAGTTAAAATAATCTGGGACTAAGATAAGAAGATCAGTTTCTCTTAATCACGTCACGGGGCACATTGGTCTTGTCTATCGGTCCTTAGTCTTAGATAAATTGGTGGTAGCCACTACGTCAAGAGAAAATAGAATCGAAAGAGAAGATTTTCCTCAATGAGTTGAAGGTTTGTGTAAACACCGCAAATTTTCTGTACTAAATTAGACAATAAAATTTGATGAAAATATGTTATAAGAAGATATTTTTGTTAAATTTAACATGTATTTAAAAATAATAAAAATAAATATAATAAATATACATATATGTATATTTTGGTTAGTTTGAAAATGTAATTAATATATATATATATATAATAAAAATAATAATAATAATAAAATATATAAAAACAAAAAAAACAAAAAGAAGGGGCGAAACGAGAAAAAAAAAAGGGAGAATTGGGATCGCGCGACAGAGTCGCGCGACCCCAACTGAAGAAGGCAGCAGCCTTCTCCTCCCGCCAATGGAGAAGGCTGCCGACGAGAGGAAGGCTGACGAGGAAGTCGACGTGGGAGCTGAGGGGTTGTTGGCGTCGATGGGGGGTGAAGAACGACGATCGGCGACGGCAGAAAAGAGAGAAAGAGAGGGAAAAAGAGAAAAAAGGAGGAATGGGAGACGAGCGGTGGCCGAGGAAGGGGGAAACGCCTCGCTACCAGCCAGAGGGGGCGACAGTGGCACCGATCGAGAGAGAAGGAAATGGGTATCGACGTCGGAGGAGAGAAGAGGTCGGACTGGCCACTTTTCGGTGAGCCTTGGCAAAATCGACCCCAGATCCATGCACTGGACTACCTCGAGGACAAGCTGGAGACGAAAGCCGACGAAGAACCGACCGGCGAAGATTCGAACGGTGAGGGAGAAAGTTGAACTGGACTGAACTAGGGTGAATCGGATCGGTCTGAACCGGGTTGAATGTAAGGACCAGGGCCTACCCTCATCCCTCATCTCTCACCCCACTTAAGAGGTCTTTTGAGCCTGTTGGGCCTGTTGGATCTGGTTTCCTGCCTCACTCACCCGTATTGTCCGCTTTGGGCCGAAGCCCGCACGACTTTGTTTCATTCGGGGTCATCCTTGCTTAAGGGCCTTTTCCCCTCAGAACACGTCCTCGGAGGCTCGAACTAGGGACAACACCCTTTGTTCGGCACTCCTGATGTCGAGCTCAACGACATCAGGAGTGCCGAACAAAGGGTGTTGTCCCTAGTTCGAGCCTCTGAGGACGTGTTCTGAGGGGAAAAGGCCCTTAAGCAAGGATGACCCCGAATGAAACAAAGTCGTGCGGGCTTCGGCCCAAAGCGGACAATACGGGTGAGTGAGGCAGGAAACCAGATCCAACAGGCCCAACAGTCCCAAAAGGCCCAACAGGCTCAAAAGACCTCTTAAGTGGGGTGAGAGATGAGGGATTAGGGTGAGGGATGAGGGTAGGCCCTGGTCCTTACAATAAAACTGGCCTTCACATTGAACCGGATCGAACCGGTTCAGCCAGAAAAAAAAAAGAAAAAAAATGAGGAAAAATTCGACGATGCAGTCGAGTTACGAGTAAGCCGGTAAGTAGTCAAATGGACCAATTTGATTGTCAGAATAATTATAAAAATATGTATTTGATCGAATTTGACCCGAAAAATATATAAATGTGTAGCTCGATAATTGGCGACAAATGGGAGTTCAAATTAGCCTCAACTTGTGGGTATCATGAAATCTTGGGTAAGCGAATCTCATTTGCTACCATTTGTATAAATATACGATTTAGAAATTAATTGCATAATTTTTGGATTAATTTCGTATAAATTTTGTTATAATTGAAATGAGAAAATCGACTATCGCAAACAATATTATGAACTATCCAAAGAAATTAGAAAGGTTTAAAATGACGTGTTGGTGATAGTAGGCCATGTAGTTAGCTAAACGTCTATAATGGGCCCAACCTGTGTAATAATCGGCCTAAAGTCGTTAATGACCTAATGGACGACCCATAAATTGTAATTGAGCCTAAATAGTTAAATGGATTTTAAGGATTGAATAAAGGAGTTGAAACGGGCTTAGGATAGAGGTGTAACGACCCTTGACCCTTGAAAATTGGGGGATTTTTTTTTGAACTTAATTTACCCACTTATTCCCTTATTCACTTAGGTTGTATTCCTGTTCAGTGTCAATTCACTTTTCCTAATTCTTTATCCATAATTATATTTAAATTCCATGTTTTGACATATATGGCCGATAGAAATTTCGGCAGCATAATGGCTTATATATGAGCCTACCCACCTGCAAATCAATTGTTTTAACAATCCTAGATATCAACAACTACCAAGCATATTTTCCAAATCCACATTTATAACCCAATACATCTATTTCGATTCAATACCAATCATCTTAAAACATAATCCCAAAAGTAATATTCTTTACATTACTTTCCTTACAAATTACATCCTAAAAAAATATTTTCAATATATGTCTATGCATACAGATGTGTCTGGTAAATGAATGTAATTGTATACCTTTTCTGCGTGTACAAAAAGTAGCCTAGGGTAGCTCTTTCCCACCAGTCTACGTCGTGTACACGACAGGTAACGTCTACAGATCACTGCAAATAGTCTGAAATGTAGAGGGGTGAGCTTTTGGGGAAAAAGCCCTGTAAGATAATACGTTTAAAGCAGTTTTGATATGTAAAAACATGTAAAATCATTCGTAAAACCAATCTTTAACATAATATGTAAATTATCATTTCATGCGTAGTCATTATAAAAATCATAAAGCATGAGTTTCTTTAAAACAAATAACATGCTTAACTATTTTACAAACTTTTCATTATTCATGGATGAGTTCTTAAAATCATCTTTATTCATAAACACTTCATAACACATATCGGTTCATAACTAATTATCATAAATTTCATAAAAGCACATAATCATTCATAATCAAATCGAGGAGACTAGGCTATAACTAAGTCATGCGATACGTGTCATTCTCCGTAGAGAGTCATCATACCTATGGCCATGGTAAGGGGGTTGTAGACTGGATCAGGGTCGTACAACACTTTCATAAAATATGGGTAGTATCTATCTTTCTTACTTTCACTAGCACCTAGCTAGGATATGGGCATCAAAGGCACTCTCCGTGTGGGAAACATAAATGTGTGCTGATCGGGCACGAGATACTACCGAAACATCATCATCATAAACCACCAGTAGCAAGACATCTTCCACACAGGTTGAATCAAGTGCTACAGGGGCCCTACGTACCAGCACCCAAGTGGTGGAGCTGGAACACCACAAGAAGTAACCATGCATGAAGCCTATAGTCTCAAAAACTTCTTTTCATGTTTTCCTTTTTTCTATGCTTTTGAAATTGTCAAAAGTTTCTTGAAAAATATGGATATAAAATCATAAATCAATGTAAAGCTTCCATACGTTTCATACCTTAGGAAAAATTCATTTCATAACATGGAAGTACTCGGGGAATATTTCTTAAAACTAAAACATGCTTCGTAAACAGTTCCACAAGAATGAAAGCAGTTAGAAATCATTTCAAAATATAGTGCTGCTTCATAAAATCTTTTATCGATGAAACAAGAATGCAGTATCAGAACTAAGTTAAATGGTACCCCTTACCTCAATTTATCAGATATTTTGAGTTCAAGTAATGACGCCTCCAAGTGTCTCCCCTAACTCCTTCTACGATTCTCCTACATCGACATTTGTATACTTAGTATCCTATTCATACAAATTGTCCAAATTGCGTCAAAATTGCAACATATTCATTACTACTTCGTGTGTGCATATAATTGTACATACCTAGGCCAACTCGTGCATTTATATATTTTTATTACTACATTTTTTTTTGTATGCACATATACTACATACACATTTATTATATACACCTATAGGTATATACACATAAGTATACACACACACACACACATATATATATATATATATATATATATATTTGTCTACTTCCCATCTTTTCCATTTTTATTTCACATCTACTTTAATTTACACTAACATGCTTATATCCCAACATATATATATATATATATATATATTTATAACATATATATATATACATGTACATTAAATATACATATATAAATTTTTACCTTTTTTTTTCTTCCAATTTCCAACCTTTTTCTTTTTCCTTTTTTTTCTTCCAATTTCTAACCTTTTTCTTTTTCCTTTCTCTTTCTCGACTATTGCTCACTACTCCTTTCTTCAGTTGTCGTTACTACCTCCTGTGAGATCTGAGAATTTTAGACATATTTTAATTATGTAATATGAACTTGAAGTGTAATTTATTTAGCTGAGTAAAATGTATAAGTAATGAATGAGAAATAACCAAAGTGTGAAACTATGAGGTCCAATCGATCTTGGAGAAGAAAGATCGATCTCGTGGGCTACAAATGAAAAGGAATGAGGAATTTAAGCGAGCAGATCGATCTCCAATGGAAGAGGATCGATCTCCTTATGATTCTGTAATGAAAAGATCGATCTCATGAAGAAGGAATCGATCTCAAAATGTTCTGTTAGGGAGGAGATCGATCTCCTCAATGAGCAGATCGATCTCATGAAGCATTCTGTAAACTAGAGATCGATCTCATAATTGGAGCGATTGATCTCATAAAGCCATTAAGAGATCGATCTTATCCCGCGACAGATCGATCTCTTAGGCATAAAATCACCCCAAATCGTCTCCAAATTCAAATACATATCAATCTCATCAAGAGCCAGATCGATCTTCTACCCTCCATCTATAAAAGGACTCTTGTATTTTCCTGCATTTCATATTTTCTCTCTCTTTCAAATCGCCCATTTTCGTTCAAATCAAGAGTTGCAGCAAGAAGGGAAGTTGTTCCTCATCCAAAGAAAAACAACATACTTGAAAATCGAAAGACGAATCGAATCGAGGTGTGAGTTGAGCACTCCATAAGTTTAGGTAATCTCTAAACCTCAATCTTTGATTTTTAAGTAATCTTTGATGATTGTGAGCATGGGCATTGTGATGAAATAGTTGGAAAATGATTAGAAATAGATGAAATTGTGATTTGGTTGGAGTAGAGATGTTATTATGCAATTTATGGTAAATTGGGATTTTTGTTTATAAATTGGAAATTTAAGCAATGAGGTGATTTTGGCATAGGTATTATGCATGAGAAATGTAAAAGGTTGAGATGTAGTGGATGAGATTACGAACGGTGATGAAATCGTGAGAATTGAGTTGATTGAGATATTAATGAGAATATGAGAAAATGTGTGCTCAATAATGCAATTGAGTTGGGTTATTGATGTTTTTAACATCGTTTGGACAGCTCGGGAGTTTCAGAGTGGAATGAGAGGCTAGTCCGTGATACGGGGGAATGATTGCACTATACAAGGTGGAAAAAGGTAAGGGAAAACTAAACCATTTGTGTGCATGTGTTTTGATGAACTATTTGTAGCATGAACCATGATTTGAGAATACAAGCATGTTTAGCGTTGTGTCGTGATATGAGTGCACACGGTTTTTATAGCCGGTTGGGGCCCATTGCTTTATGAGTTTATAAGCTAAATGTAAAATCGCTTTATAAATCGTTGAGTTTGCGTGAAATGTAAATCGGGCTCTACGTTAAGGTAATATTGAGACTTGAGAAAATGTTTGCGTGTTTTGTCGGTTAGAACTCGGTTTTAATGTGTTTTGTGTTGTGATGGTTGCCGAAACCAACAATATTAAATAACTTGCTTAAACAATTAATGAGTAGTATAGGGAGCAAGGTCGTGTCCCAAGAGAGATTGATTAATTCCGATTTACTTTTCTGCAAGTAAAAGAAAAATAAAACAAAAGGGGTTTGAAAGACTGATTATCTAAAATAACAAAACTTAATAGAAATAAAACAAAATTGAGTAGAAGAATTCAATAATTTGAGAAATCCAACCCAAGGAGTAATTTTCAGATTTGGTTCGGTAAGTTGATCATTGATGTAAGATAATTTTTCTTAATCCCAACTAAACTGGTTATGGTTGTTGGTACAACCTAACAACCTATCTCTTCTTACTGCTTTGACAATCAGGAAACGTTCTCTAATTGCTGCTCTTACCAATAAACAACCCTAAATACGATCTTAGGATTTAATTTACCAATAGCTTTGAATACTAAAGAGACTACCAATTCTAATTAACAAACACACATGTAGGTTTATTTAAATCAGATCTTATAATCACATAACAAAGACTAAAAACCAGAAGTGTAATTAATCTTGTTATTTACCACTTGTTATTGAAATAACCAAACAATTATGGATTCAGATATTTCAATTGGATGTATATTACCTTGTGAATGAATCAATAGGCCTTTTTGAAGTAACCACAAAACAATAATAATAATGAAGTGCAGAAATTATAAGAATAGAAAAGATTAAAGAAAATAAATAAGAACAATTAGATCTCACAACTTATAAACCAAATCTTTAATTATCCTTAGATTGGAAAGAGAATTTAGCAACCCATGAGTATTGGGTAAAAGCAGTCAAAATATTTGTATAAGAAAATCTTAATAAAAAAAAGTCTCTCTAACCTAGATCTTCAAGAGCCTATTTATAACTAAAAATAGAGATAAGAGTCCTACTCCTAGTTGGACTTAAAGTCCTTACATTTAATTAAAATAAAATCCTATAAAAAGTCTTCCAAGTAATAAAAAAAAATCAAATCTTTGGAGGAGAGAGAAAATCGTCGTATTGGATGCTTAGGCGAGAGTCTCGCCTAAGCCTTGACCCGTCTCTGTCCAACATATTGAAGTCGCATGTCAAGAAGACCCTTAGGCGAGAGTCTCGCCTAAGGCTGCATCCGGTTCTGCCTTTGGAAGAAAAACTGCTCAGTGAAGGGAACCTTAGGCGAGAGTCTCGCCTAAGGCTGCACCCAGCACTGACTTGGCTTAAAAACTGCACAATTAATAAGACCCTTAAGCGAAAGTCTCACCTAAGGCTGCACCCAGCACTGACTTGGCTCCCATTTATCATTTCTCATTTCTTCTTCATAATTTCCCTTGTTCCAAAATCCTTCTAAATCATCCTTTTATCCATCAATTCCATGAATTCCTACAATTATTCAAGAATGATCAATTATCCGTAGATTAAGTATAAAATTCATACAAAACCATAGGAAATCAAGGTAAATAAAGTGCATAAATAATGACTTATCATATACCCCCACACTTAAACCTTGCTTGTCCTCAAGCAAACATTAGTTCAAACTTTATAACCTTCCATTCATCTTTGCTCGACTTTAACCCATCCAAAACATTTTAGCATGCATAAAAATATTAAGTTAATGTGAATTCTCACCAATAACACATAATGATAATCAAATCAAACTTAAAACACATAGATTTTAGCACCCTCACAAAGGTTTCACTAGTTACACTCAAAGTGTTTCGGTTTATCATTTGATCACTCAAGTCAATGCATAGAAAGTTCTTACCATAAGCTTGCCATTAAATCACATCTCTTCCTCCTTCAATGGAACAAGGTACATAAATCAAGAGCGTAAAAGGGTGTAATGGGGCTTGGGTAAGGTATGTCTAGGCTATTTCGGTTTATGAGAATCGGAATAATTCAAACATAAACATAGGAGACTTACTTGAAATTCAATCATTCTTCTTGCTTTTCTTCATTTTCTTTTTGTTGTGAATTTTCCTTTCTTCTTCTTTTCTTTTTATTTTTTTTATAAGATTCAAATCTTCTTTCTTTTCATCAAGGAATAATCGATCATTAATGAACATGGGTCATACAAAACAATCTCTTTCCCAACGAATTCAAATCTCCTATATCTAAGTTCAAATAGTTTCCAATTCAAGGTTCAAAAATATGTTTGGATAAAAACAAGAAAAGGGATTTCATTGGCTTGTAATGTGGTTTTAAGAACAAAAAAAAGGCTTAAAGCTCAAGGGGTTTCACTAAGGGTCTAATAAAGGGGAGGTTAACAAGAAAAAAGGGTAAAATCCAAAATGGTTTAATCCTAATGCTCTTTATTTTTGATCAATGCATCATATTCATCAAAGTGGTTGATGGAGACATGTATAACATGGAAAGTTCTAGAATTACTAACTATGCATTTCAATCACACATAAAGGAAATAAGAGCATGATGTAATGAATGCTCATTAGGCTCAAATCTCACAAGGGTGTAATGTACTAATCTATGGATTTGTTCATTCAATTCAATAATCATAAGTATCAAGATGAAAATTCAAAACAATTTCGCATACAAGAAGATCATAAATTTCATAGATGGTAATTAAGAAAGAACACATGCCCACTAGTGAACTAAGATCATCTTGAATAAGGTTTTGCAGAAATTTGATCAAATCAAACAAATAGGAAATAAAACTAACTTTCTAAGCACCCCCCACACTTAGATGGGACATTGTCCCCAATGTCACAAATGCTCAATATTTAAAAATTTGAAAAGACAAAGAAAAAAGAATACTCGTTGAGCATCAGAAGCCATGGTGGCTTACTGTGGTGGTGGTGGTGGGAACGGTGAGGTGAAGCCCATGTGTGCATAAAATGCCAATTGATTTTGCTCCATCTGGAATTGGTTTTGCTGCATTTGGTGTTGATCAAAAGCCAAATGTAAAACTTGGTTCCATAGATCGGGAGTAGTTCGGAGGTTTGATTTAACTGTCCCACATCTTTATCTTCTTGTTCATGAACAGGTGGAAGTATTCTTCTGGCCCTCTTCTTATAAGGTATTGGACCTTGGAAACTGTATGTTCCATTGTCATTTTACCTTATAAGATTTTGGTGAATTAATGATCGGATGTCTAGTGGTTGCATCTGCCCTGCTACTTGAAGTAACGTATCATTTGGATCTAACAAACCTGCATGAACAACTAAAGCAGTAATCATAGAACCAAGAATCAAAGGCTTTTTGGAATCTCCTACGCTGTTAAATTGAGAAGCCAACCAATATCCTAAGTTAACCTTAAGACCCTTTGACATACACCAAAGAAAGTAACTCTCGGCCTTAGTTAAAAGAGCCGCATTTGCTACTCTACCAGAAAAAGTATAGGCTAAAAGCCTATGCATGTATTGTTGAGCAAGTTCTTGAAATTCACTATCAGTGGTGTGACTGGGGTTATAATACTTGTCAGGTTTCCCTGTCAATTCATTTCTATAAAATTGCATGGCATCAAAATTAAGATCATAATCACAAAGGCTGCTAAGATATTCATCACTTTCAGCAAATTTATTGGTAATAAGCCCCAAAACAATATTAAATTGAGTTATAGATAACTCAAATTTCTTGCCCATGATCCTAAACTTCACTACTTTGGGACTATTAAGGTTGTACTCCTCCGGAGGAGTGTATTTATAAGTTGCGTAAAACTCCCTGCATAGTTCGGTATAAGCATGACAAGTAATTTCAAAGAATGGTCTCCAACCTATGTTGTCAATATAAGTATGATTTTTTTCTCGAATCCCTAAGATTTTCAAGGTTGTGTCATCGTATCGCTTACCCGATACAATTGTTTTACCATATAAATTCTCATACCTTTTCTTTTTGATTTTTGCAGTGAAGTCTAGGTTACCATGTAGATTGGACTTGGGTAATACCACATTTTTCCTTGATACTCTTGCCCTTTGTTGACGGGATGGTGATGGTTGGCTTTCACTCATTTCCTTAGATGATGAGAGATCTTACAATGTGAAAAGAGGAATGGGTTTTGTGTTTTTGGTTTGAAATATGGAGAAATTTTGTGTTTTTGGTAAAGGATTTGTATGAGATTGAGTTTTGGGTGAAAATGGAAAAATGGGGGAAAGGATGAAGAGTAAAGCAGGAGAAAGAGAGAGAGTGTCGGGCTCCTAAAAAAAATTTTTGGCTTTTAAATTTTTTTTTTTGAGGACACCTTAGGCGAGAGTCTCGCCTAAGGTGTTACTCGATTCTGTAAAAAAAAATTTTAAATGCATAAATAATAATAAAATTTGGGTTGCCTCCCAACAAGCACATTTCTTTAACGTTTTTGGCTAGACGTTGTTACCTCTCATTCATATTTAGGATACTCTAAATCAATTAGATCAACCTCATGCACTTGAAACCCTTCATAAAAAGGCTTCAAAAGATGACCATTAACCTTGAAAATCTTACCTGTATCCATACTTTGTATTTCAACTGCACCATGAGGAAAGACGTTAGTAACAACAAAGGGCCCTAGCCATCTAGAGCGTAATTTTTCAAGAAATAACTTAAGCCTAGAATTAAAAAGAATAACTTTCTGACCATCAAAGAATTGTTTCCTGGAGATCATTTGATCATGAAAGCCCTTTGTCTTATCCTTGTAAATCTTAGAATTTTCTTATGCATCGTTTCGGATCTCTTCCAGCTCTTGCAATTGAAGTTTTCTCATTTCACCGGCTTCATTCAAGTTCATATTGCATTGCTTGATTGCCCAATAGGCCTTGTGCTCCAATTCTACGGGAAGATGGCATGATTTTTCGTAAACAATGCGATAAGGAGACATACCTATGGGAGTTTTGTAAGCCGTTCTATATGCCCAAAGTGCATCTTCAAGTCTTGTGCTCCAATCCTTTCTATTTGGGTTTACTGTCTTTTTGAGGATGGACTTGATTTCTTTGTTTGACACTTCGGCTTGACCATTTGTTTGAGGGTGATAGGCGGTAGATACTTTATGAGTTACATGATATTTCTTCATTAGTGCTTCCACCACCTTGTTGCAAAAATGGGTTCCTCTATCGCTTATTATTGCTCTCGGTGTCCCGAACCTAGAAAAGATGTTAGATCTGACAAAATTGACAACAGCTTTAGCATCGTCAGTTCGGGTTGCCTTAGCTTCAACCCATTTCGAAACATAGTCCACAGCAAGCAAGATATAAACATGGCTATTAGAAACAGGAAAAGGGCCCATAAAGTCAATTTCACAGATTAGAATAGGTGTTAAAGGTAATTGATCTCTATGTCCTAGACTTCCTATTTTTTGGCACTTCTCACAAGTTTTACAAAACATATAAGAATCTTGAAATAATTTTGGCCAAAATAATCCACATTCAAGTAACTTGCGTGCTGTCCTCTTTGGATCGAAATGTCCACCACATGCATATGAATGGCAAAAATTTAAGATAGAAGAGATTTCATGGTCAGGCACGCATCTTCTAATGACTTGATCAGCATAATATTTCCACAAATAAGGTTCATCCCAAGCATAATACTTAGCATCTCTTTTTATCTTATCTTTTTGAGACCTAGACAATTCATTATGCAAAATTCCTGTAGCTAAAAAATTAGCAATATCAGCATACCATGGTCTGGTTTCATGAATGGAAAAAAGATACTCATCTGAAAATTCATCTTTAAGAGGTAAAGGTTCTTCACTTGTGATGAGTCTACTAAGGTAATCAGCCACCAGGTTTTCGGCTCCCTTCTTATCCTTGATTTCTATATTGAACTCTTGTAGCAATAATATCCACCTGATGAGTCTTGGTTTTGCTTCTTTCTTTGAGAGTAAATACTTGAGAGCTGCATGATCAGAATAAATAATCGCTTTAGCTCCTAGTAAATAAGAACAAAATTTTTCTAAAGCAAAAACAATGGCTAGAAGTTCTTTTTCCGTTGTGGAATAGTTGCTTTGTGCACTATCAAGGGTTCGTGAGGCATAGTAGATGACATGTGGAACTCTCTCCTCTCTTTGTCCAAGTACAGCTCTTACTGCGTAGTTACTTGCATCGCACATGATTTCGAACGGTAGATTCCAATTTGGAGGTTGGATGATTGGCGTGGTGGTCAACATGTCTTTGAGTTTGTCAAATGCCTTCTTGCATGTCTCATCGAATTCGAATGCTACGTTCCTTTGTAGTAGCCGACATAGGGGTTGGGTGACCTTGGAGAAGTTCTTAATAAACCTCCTATAAAATCCTGTATGTCCAAGAAAAGAGCGAACTTCCCGCACAGATGCGGGGTAAGGCAAAGATTTTATCACTTCTATTTTTGACTTATCCACTTCTATCCCCTTAGAAGATACTATATGCCCTAGAATAATACCTTGATCAACCATAAAATGGCATTTTTCATAATTTAAAATAAGGTTACTTTCTATGCATCTATTGAGGATTTTAGTGAGGTTAGCTAAGCATTCATCAAAGGTATTCCCATGAACAGTAAAATCATCCATGAACACTTTTATTATATCTTCTACATAATCAGAAAATATACTAACCATACATCTCTAGAATGTGGTTGGAGCATTACATAGACCAAAGGGCATGCGCTTGTAAGCAAAGGTCCCAAACGGACATGTAAAGGTAGTCTTTTCCTGATCTTCGAGTGCCACCGAAATTTGATGAAAACCTGAATATCCATCAAGACAACAATAATGAGTTTTTCCTGTCAATCTTTCAAGCATTTGATCAATAAAAGGGAGAGGGAAGTGGTCTTTTCTTGTAGATGCATTTAACTTCCTATAATCTATGCAAACTCGCCACCCGTTTTGAATCCAGGTAGCTACCAACTCACCATCCGGGTTTTGTATAACCGTTATACCTGTTTTCTTTGGAACCACTTGGACTGGATTTACCCATTTGCTATCCGAAATCGGATAGATCATACTTGCATCAAGTAGTTTCAAAATCTCCTATTTAACTACTTCCATCATTGGTGGGTTGAGTCTTCTTTGTGCTTGCCTAGTAGGCTTACATTCCTCTTCCATGAGGATCTTGTGCATGCAAGTTGTTGGGCTTATTCCCTTGATGTCTGCTATTGTCCATCCGATAGCTTCCTTGTATTCCTTGAGTACTCTAAGCAACTTCTCTTCTTCCAAATTGGATAGTTTATTGGAGATGATAACTGGAAGTGTTTCCCTATCGCCTACGAAAACATATTTGAGGTGTTCTAGAAGAGTTTTCAATTCTAAATCTGGTGCCTGCACAATAGAAGGAAGAAGTTTTGTATGAGATAATGGCAATTGAATGTGAGAAACATCAAACCTCATCGTGCTCAGTGATCCTAGCTCTTGGATCGTTTCCAATAATTCTGGTTCCCACGCAAACTTCTTCTCCAATCTCTTTGAATCCTCAAGCGTGAGGTGCCTACTCAAAATAACCTTCAATTTATCCTCATCACAAATGTTCAAATACATGTCAGTTAAAGGATCAATAATATCTAAAACAAAAATAGAAGACATATCTCTAGGGTATTTCATGGCATTATATATATTGAATTTTATAACTTCTCCATCAAATTCCATAGTAAGAGTGCCATTGTAAACATCTATTTTTGTTCTAGAGGTTTTGAGGAAAGGTATGCCCAATAAAATCAAAGATGTATCATCTTCCTCCATGTTTAAGACATAAAAATTTGCTGGGAAGATTAAATCATTAACCTGCACCAAAACATCTTCTAATACTCCTTCGGGATAAACGTTAGATCTATCAGCCAATTGAATTATCACGCCAGTATTTTTCAATTTCCCCATAGTCATAGACTTGTAAATAGATAATGGCATGACATTAATTGAGGCTCCTAAATCTAACATGGCTTTTTCGATCTTTAAATTGCCTATTTTACATGGGATAGTGAACATACCTGGATCCTTGCATTTGGGTGGTAATTTTTTCTAGAGGATTGCAGAAACATTCTCTCTCATGTTCACATACTCATTTCCCTTAAGCTTCCTCTTATTGTTGCACAATTCATTGAGAAACTTGGCATACTTTGGAACCTGTTTGATAGCATCTAATAAGGGAATATTTACCTCGACTTTTCTGAAGGTATCTAGAATTGCCTTCTCTTCCTCTTCTTTTTTGGATTTTGACTTTAGAGGAAAATGAGGTATTATCTCTGGTATCTTCGTGCTCCCTTCAATGGTCGTTTCAGATTTAAGTTGAGGTGGTTCAACTCCTTTTTTCGTTTCTTCACCTTTGGTGCTATGGGTTCAGATTTGAGGTTCTTTCAGTTTGGTTCCACTTCTCAAAGTGATTGCATTTGCGTTTTGCTTAGGGTTGACTATGGTTTGCAATGGCAATCTTCCTTCGGATTCTAGCTTGCTTACTGATGCGGCTAGTTGGTTTACTTGATCTTTTAATTCCTTGAGGTTGAACCTTGTTTCCTGTTGAAATTTTTGAGTACTACCAGCAAGGGATTTAACAATCTCTTCAAGAGACGTACCTGAATTTGATGGTTGCTGCATTTGTTGAGGAGGTTGTCTAGGTTGGTAGTTTTGGTATTGCGGCCTTTGTCCATAATTGAAGTTTGGATGATCCCTCCATCCTAGATTATAAGTATTGGAATAGGGATCATATTTTCTTTGGGATAGCCCTTGGTATCCTCCAACCGCATTAGCATGCCCTTGTGAATCTTCTTAAAGCGTAGGACACATATCAGTTGGATGTCCACTAGCCAAATTCCACATACCTTGGCTTGTTGCATGTTTCCCACTCCTAAAGCAAGTTGCTGCACAATATAGGTTAGATTAGCAATTTGATTATCAACTGAAGATGTACTTACCTCATTCACTCTTCTAGGCACATCCTGTCTAGTCCCGAATTGTTGAGAATTTACAGCCATGGTGGAAATTAAATTCCTAGCTTCGGTGGGGGTTTTATTGACTATTGCTCCTCCACTAGCAGCATCCATCATTCTTCTTTCCATTGGCAAGAGTCCTTCATAGAAGTATTGGATGAGTAGTTGTTCAGAAATCTCATGTTGTGGGCAATTGGCATAAAGTTGTTTGAATCTTCCCAATACTCATGAAGATTTTCGGTATCTCTTTGCTTGATTCCACATATCTCCCTTCTTATGTTTGCGGCCCTAGAAGCTGGAAAAAATTTGTCAAGAAAGCATCTTACCATGTCAGTCCATGTTGTAACCGAACCTGGAGGAAGGTAGAATAACCAATCCTTAGCTCTATCTGCGAGTGAGAACGGAAAAGCCCTAAGCTTGATTTGATCCTCCGTAACAGCTTGTGGCTTCATGCTGGAGCAAACCACATGAAATTCCTTGAGATGTTTATGAGGATCTTCGTTTTCCAACCCATGGAACCTTGGAAGAAGGTGGATCAGTTCGGATTTCAGTTCGAACTTTATCTGCAAAGCAAGATATTGAATACATAATGGTTGTTAATCCAAAGCTGGAGCGGCGAGTTGTCTAAGAGTTCTCTCTTGATTGTTGTCCATCTCTCGCTCGGATTCGGAGTCACTTGTAAGGTCTAATGCAAGATTCAAGCCTGGTGATGATGAAGAGTTTTCTTCGTGCTTGCGATTTCTAGCTTCTTTCTTAAGTCTTCTTTCAGTCTTCTTGATGTCAGGATCGTATGGAATTAATTCACCTGTACGAGAAGAACGAAGCATCAAAATAAATCAAAATTAAATTTAATCTCCCCAGCAACGACGCCAAAAATTGATGGTTGCCGAAACCAACAATATTAAATAACTTGCTCAAACAATTAATTAGTAGTATAGGGAGCAAGGTCGTGTCCCAAGAGAGATTGATTAATTCAGATTTACTTTTCTGCAAGTAAAAGAAAAATTAAACAAAAAGGGTTTGAAAGACTGATTATCTAAAATAACAAAACTTAATAGAAAGAAAACAAAATTGAGTAGAAGAATTCAATAATTTGAGAAATCCAACCCAAGGAGTAATTTTCAGATTTGGTTCGGTAAGTTGATCATTGATGCAAGATATTTTTTCTTAATCCCAACTAAACTGGTTATGGTTGTTGGTATGACCTAACAACCTATCTCTTCTTACTGCTTTGACAATCAGGAAACATTCTGTAATCATAAGGCTCATGTGTTGATTGATCCAGGATCCACACATTCGTTTATTTCTGAGCATTTTGCATGTAGATTAAACTTGAAGTTTGAACCCCTAGAGTATATACTACATGTAAATGCCCCTATACGTGAATCTCAGAGAACTGAGTTAATCTGTAGAGGGTGTGAAATAAAGGTGGGAGATAGAGTGATGTTAGCAAATCTAATCATGTTAAATATACATTGGTTTGATGTAATTTTGCGAATGGATTGGCTGGCAACCAATCGTGTGAGTTTAGACTGCTACACTAAGATTGTAACTTTCTCCCTACCTGAACCCTATAGTGTACGTTTGAAATCTTGAGTAAATAAACATATGGAAATTTTGATGTTGCTTTTGAGAGTACTAAATATGATTGTTTATGTGAAGGTTATGAAACTCTTATCTTAGATGATGATCGGGAACATCCGAGGATTGAGGATATACATGTGGTGTGTAAATTTTTGGATGTTTTCCCAGATGAGTTAGCAGGTTTACCACCAAAGAGAGAGCTAGAGTTTACCATTGATTTGGTACCAGATACTCAGTCGATCTCTAGACCTCCATACAGGATAGCATTAGTGGAACTTGAGGAATTGAAGAAACAACTACAAGAGTTATTGGATCAAGGATTTATTAAACCCAGTGTTTCACCGTGGGGAGCACCAGTTTTATTTGTTAAGAAGAAGGATGGTAGTCTCAGATTATGCGTAGACTACCGACTGTTGAATAAAGCCACAGTGAAGAATAAATATCCATTGCCGATGATTGATGATCTACTTTATCAGCTGAGAGGGGCCTCAGTCTTTTCTAAGATTGATTTGAGATCAGGCTATCACCAATTGAGGATTAAAGAAGAAGATATTTTGAAGACGACTTTCAGGACAAGGTATGGCCATTATGAATTTCTAGTGATGTCCTTTGGATTGACGAACGCCCTTGCAGCATTTATGAGATTAATGAACGAGGTGTTCAGAGACTATCTAGATTAGTTTGTGATAGTCTTTATTGATGATATCCTGGTATACTCTCGGTCATATGAGGAGCATGCACAGCATTTGTGGTTAGTACTTCAGATACTCCGAGATAAACAACTATATGGAAAGCTTAGTAAGTGTGAGTTTTGGCTGGATCGGATAGCTTTCCTTGGTCATATAGTCTCAGAGGAAGGAGTATCAGTGGATCCAAGTAAAGTAGAGGCTGTGCTTAATTGGGAAAGACCGAGGACAGTTATAGAAGTGCGAAGTTTCCTTGGTTTGGCAGAGTATTACAGAAGATTTATGGAAGGATTTTCCAGGATTGCTTCTCCTTTGACTAAGCTCACGCGCAAGGAGACTCCATTTATATAGACTGATCAATGTGAGCTCAATTTTCAGAAGTTGAAGAGGAGATTGACAGCGACACCTGTGTTGACTATCCCTGAGGGATCAGGAGGATTTTTGGTGTATAGTGATGCTTCTCATCAAGGATTGGGGTGTGTGCTCATGCAGTACGGAAGGGTTGTCGCATACGGATCGCGACAGTTGAAAGATCATGAGCGGAATTACCCCATGCATGATTTGGAGTTAGTCGCTGTCACATTTGCCATGAAGATCTTGCGATACTACTTATATGGGGAAAGATTCCAGATCTTCACTGATCACAAGAGTTTGAGGTATCTCTTTAATCAGAAGGAATTAAATATGAGGCAAAGGAGATGGATGGAACTCCTTAAGGATTATGACTGCGAAATTCTATACCATCCGGGTAAGGCGAACGTAGTTATTGATGCCCTGAGCAGAAAGAGTATGATATCTGCTATGATGATCAGGGAATGGGATTTACTGGAGCAGTTCGTCAAACTTCGAATCAGAGTTAAAGAGGCAGAGATTGGATTTTTGGCTAGCTTACGAATAGAGCCCAGGATCATGGATCAGATTAGAATTGGGCAGCGCAATGATCAGAGGTTGATACATATGGTTAGCCAAGCTGAGCAGAATTCACAGTCGGATCTCACAATCAGTGAGGATGGACTATTGAGGTTCAAAGGACGAATTTGTATACCGAACGATAATACCCTAAAGAGACAGGTACTGAGAGAATCTCACTGCTCGCGATACACCATGCACCCAGGGAGTACTAAGATGTACCGAGACTTGAGAAAGGTGTACTGGTGGAGTGGTGTGAAGCGAGACGTGGCAGAGTATGTGGCCAAATGTTTAGTATGCCAGCAAGTGAAAGCTGAGTATCGGAAGCCCGGAGGATTACTACAGTCTTTACCTATACCTACATGGAAATGAGAGCATGTCACCATGGACTTTATTATGGGCTTACCGAGGACCCGGAGAGGTCGTGATGTGATATGGGTCATAGTGGATAGACTGACCAAGAGTGCCCACTTCCTTACCATCAAGAGCACAAATACTATGGATGCCTTAGCTGAGTTATATGTCAGCGAGATAGCTAGATTACATGGGGCTCCAGTGAGTATTACTTCTGACAGAGATTCTCGATTTACTTCCAGATTTTGGACCCAGTTTCAGGAGTCCATGGGATCTCGATTGAGTTTCAGTACTGCCTATCATCCTCAGACAGATGGTCAGTCAGAGAAGACTATTCAGACCTTGAAGGATATGTTGAGGGCGTGTACAATGGATTTTAAGGGATCATGGGATGATCACCTGCCCCTGACAGAGTTTGCGTATAATAACAGCTATCATGCGAGTATTGGAATGGCACCTTTTAAGGCTCTATATGGTAGGAGGTGTAGATCCCCTGTAGCTTGGGAAGAAGTCGGTGACAGAAAGATAAATGCTTCCGAGCTTGTTGAGCAAGCTGTACAGAGTGTGAAACTCATATGTGAGAGGTTACGGGCTGCACAGAGTAGACAGAAAAGCTAGGTGGATGTGCATAGACGGCCACTCGAGTTTGATGTTGGTGATGCAATATTTTTGAAGATATCATCGAGTAAGGGTATCATGCGATTTGGGAAGAAAGGGAAATTGTGTCCTCGTTACATAAGACCATTTGAGATCCTTGAGAGAGTGGGAGAGGTAGCATACAGATTGGCATTACCCTCACAGATGTCCGGAATACATAACGTCTTTCATGTGTCTATGTTGAGGAAGTACCACCCAGACCCTTCTCATGTCATAGAGTATGAAGAGATGGACATACAAGAGGACATGAGCTACACCGAGGAACCCGTCCGGATTCTCGATAGAAAGGAGAAGGTACTTAGAACCAAAAGCATTCCCTTAGTGAAAGTTTTGTGGAAACATCACTCAATGGAAGAAGTAACGTGGGAACTGGAGAATCTCATGAAGGAGAAATACCCTCATCTATTTGACGAGTTGAGTTGAATTTGGAGGACCAAATTCTTTTTAAGGTGGGAAGGATGTGAGATCTGAGAATTTTAGACATATTTTAATTATGTAATATGAACTTGAAGTGTAATTTATTGAGCTGAGTGAAATGTACAAGTAATGAATGAGAAATAACCAAAGTGTGAAACTATGAGGTCAGATCGATCTTGGAGAAGAAAGATCGATCTGGTGGGCTAAAAATGACAAGGAATGAGGAATTTAAGCGAGCAGATCGATCTCCAATGGAAGAGGATCGATCTCCTTATGATTCTGTAATGAAAAGATCGATCTCATGAAGAAGGAATCGATCTCAAAATGTTCTATTAGGGAGAAGATCGATCTCCTCAAGGAGCAGATCGATCTCATGAAGCATTCTGTAAACTAGAGATCGATCTCATAATTAGAGCAGATCGATCTCATAAAGCCATTAAGAGATCGATCTTACCCCGCAACAGATCGATCTCTTAGGAATAAAATCGCCCCAAATCGTCCACAAATTCAAATACAGATCGATCTTATCAAGAGCCAGATCGATCTCCTACCCTCCGTCCATAAAAGGACCCTTGTATTTTCCTGCATTTCATCTTTTCTCTCTCTTCTAAACCTCCATTTCAGTCGAGCCCTAGCTTTCTATCTCTTCCAAATCGCCCATTTTCGTCCAAATCAAGAGTTGCGGCAAGAAGGGAAGTTGTTCCTCATCCAAAGGAGAACAACATACTTGAAAATCGAAAGACGAATCAAATCGAGGTGTGAGTTGAGCACTCCATAAGTTTAGATAATCTCTAAACCTCGATCTTTGATTTTTAAGTAATCTTTGATGATTGTGAGCATGGACATTGTGATGAAATAGTTGGAAAATGATTAGAAATAGATGAAATTGTGATTTGGTTGGAGTAGAGATGTTATTATGCAATTTGTGGTAAATTGGGATTTTTGTTTATAAATTGAAAATTTAGACAATGAGGTGATTTTGGCATAGGTTTTATGCATGAGAAATGTAGAATGTTGCGATGTACTGGATGAGATTACGAACGGTGATGAAATCGTGAGAATTGAGATGATTGAGATATTAATGAGAATATGAACAAATGTGTGCTCAATAATGTAATTGAGTTGGGTTATTGATGTTTTTAACATCGTTTGGAGAGCTCGGGAGTTCCAGAGTGGAATGTGAGGCTAGTCCGTGATACGGAGGAACGATTGCACTATACGAGGTGCAAAGAGGTAAGGGAAAACTAAACCATTTGTGTGCATGTGTTTTGATAAACTATTTGTAGCATGAACCATGATTTGAGAATACAAGCATGTTTAGCGTTGTGTCGTGATATGAGTGCACACGATTTTTATAGCCGGTTGGGGCCCATTGCTTTATGAGTTTATAAGCTAAATGTAAAATCGCTTTATAAACCGTTGATTTTGCGTGAAATGTAAATTGGGCTCTACGTTAAGGCAATATTGAGACTTGAGAAAATGTGTGCGTGTTTTGCCGGTTAGAACTCGGTTTTAATGTGTTTTGTGTTGAGTACACGAATGTTTTAAATGATTTTTATGAGAGAAAACCATTATGAGTTCTACGTGAAGGCATAACGATTTCTTTTATGATAATGGCTAATGATTGAGACTTAGGCGTGTCATGTTGAATACACATCGAACATTGCTCTGGTAGCATGTAAGTTTGGGCTTTGTTCTGGTAACATGTAAGTCCGATTATTCCACCGCTTTGGTAGCGTTGGGAGGCCTTGCTTTGGTAGCATGTAAGACCGATATAGTGGGCCGTCTGGGAACCGACCCAGGGACCACGTGATAGAGTGGGCCGCTTGGGAATCGTCCCAGGGACCACGTGATAGTGTGCATGAGGCGAGGCATTGCTCTAATAGCATGTAAGGCCGGGCCTTGTTCTGATAACATATAAGTCCAATATACCATGCACACGATCATATTGTCGACGTTCCCTCTTACGAGGATGCCTGGGATGCGCACCCAGAGGAGATTACATATATTTGATGTGTCATGACGAGTTTTATATGAGTTTTATTGCCTAGTCTCGTTTTACACATGAGTTGTGTTTTGTGACATTGTCACGTACTAATTACTGAAGTGATTTTTATCACATATTTTGAAAAAAGCCATTATCATATATATTTACACATTCTTGTGAATGCTCTATATTGAGCCTTTTTACCTTCTTGTTTTCACATGATTTATGAGCTATGAGATAAAGATGTTTTGAGAACTTTCATGCTACAATTTCAAATGAGTATACTGAGTTTCATATACAAATACATATTTGTGATGTGTGTTATGGTTTATATAACTGAGTTCCCTTACCCCCCTTACTGAGCGATTTAGAAGCTCACCCTATATATGTCCCCCCTCCAGATTTCTTCAAGTGAAGTGAGTGCCCTGCGACGTACAGATTAGAGGCTAGTGGAGGACTTGAGCTCCAGGCCGTATTTTGTGTATTGAGGTATATATTTAATATTCATGTATCCAGACTAGAGTTATATTTACAGACACTTGTGGTAGAATGATGTATGAGATATATACTAATTTATGATAAGATCCTGAGGCATAATAAGTATGATGATGTATGACATTGTACAGGAATGCACCCTTAATTGTGATTTGATAAGTGAAAAGTTTTAAATTTGCCCTATTTTTCACGTTTTCGGGGCGTCACACCTCCTCAATCTCCCCACCGATTTTTTCCTCTGTTTGGCTTCTATCATCATCATCATCATCCATTGTTCTTCCCCGATCCCCTGTTTTCAGCTTCAGCTCTCGGGTTCTGCTTCTCTTCACTCTCGGTCTGCTCTCCCTCCAGCCTCTCGGTTATGCTCTCCCTCAACCTCTCAGTTTCTACTTCTCCTTCAACCCCTCTCGGTTCTGCTCTCCCTCAGCCACTCGATCTGCTTCCTCCTTCAGCTCTCGATTTTGCTACTCCTTCAGCCTCTCGGTCTGCTTCAGTTCGGCTCTGCTTCAATTCAAGCCTCAGTGCTGCTTCGGTTTGCTTCAATTTCCTTTCCCCTCGGGTCGGCTCCAACTCCAGCTTCAGTTTGCTCTAGCTTTCCTCCTCCTTCAGCTCTCGGTTTCCCGTGACTCTACCCCCTTCGGTCCCGTTCCTTCTTCCTTCTCCCTCCTTTTTCTTCTTTCCTTTCTTTTCTTTCTTTCTTTCTCCCTCAGTCGACCCAGCCTTCCTTCTCTTCTCCTCTTTTTTCTTTTCCTTTCCTTTCTTTCTTCTTTTCCCGCTACAGTTAAGCACTCTGCATTTTCGAAATGCAGAATGCAGAATTGGCTTTCTTTGAAGCCAATTTCGTACAATAATATATATATATTATTTGTTGTTTGTTGTTTAGTTTTTTTGTTTTTGTTTGTTTTGTTTGTTTTTTTAATACTTATATATTACATACTATATATTACTGTTGTGCTCAAATGGAACACTACTGCAAGTGCACAGGTCAGTTTTCGAGTATAGAGTAAATATAAGTATCGTCCCACAGGGAATTGTATCTACCGCAAATCACTGTAATCAACAACCTTGAACTTTATTTAGAAAAAGTAATTTAAATTGGTTAAGATCCTATTTACTATTCTAACTATTAATTACGGAAAAAATTAATTAAAACAAATCACAATTATTACGAATGAAAATATCAATGGCAAAATATTCTTAAAACTCGATTTCACCTAACTATGGTTCATACAATTCCTTTGTTCAATTGTTGTTTTGATTTCAAATTGTTTATTGTCGAAACTATTTCTTGTTTATCTCTCCCGAGTTTTAAACAGTCATACCCAAATTACCTAATCCTAACCTCTCGATTCAGAATTAAATAGTAGATTTCATTAAGCGATGGTAATCCGTTTCTCTATGGCTCATAAAAATTGTCAACCTCCCGATTCAACAATGTCCTATGTTAATCTACCCTTGTGCATATAAATAATCCCATCTCCCGAGTGCCAGATTCCTATACTAATTCATCCAATTGGTGGCCAATCAACTAGAGCATTAAGAACAAGTAGATTAAATAAACATAATTGAGATCATCCAAACAATATCACAAAATAGTTGCAATCTGCCCAAAGTTGGCTACATCATTCTAGGAAAAAGGAATTTAGTTCCTAGAAATCATAATACACATCCAATAATTTCAAATTATCATCCCTAGAATAAACATTGGTAGAAAAAGATGTAAAAGATGGAGTTTCTATGGAGCTAAATCAATCCTGAAGCCTTCTGTCGCAGCCTCCTTCGATATTCTGATAAAAAGACTATTTATAAGGTTCCCAAGCACTAAAACACGAAAGGCCACGTGGAAAAACAATGTTGCCCTAATCAGACTGCTATGCTGCGACAATGGTATTGATTCCCCAGATCTGCTCTGCACTGTCCAGTTTCTTCTATTGTTGCAGCATAAGTCACGATCAGCATCCTGCAACTTCACTTCTTCACAAAATCATCAGAACCAGCTCCAAAAGCTTTAACTTCTCCAAATTGTTCTTTTTCCTGCACAAAACACATAAAACATACCTAATATAGCAAAGAACAAATCAAATAACTAAGTAAAAAGGGTTCTAAACATATATAAAATTCAGTGCTAACAAATACCCCCAAACTTAGAAATTTGCTTCTCCTCAAGCAAACACATACTAGAAACAAAACAATTAAAGACTCTCAACCATACTCAGGTCACATACTTGTCATACTAAATTGGGATTTTCCTCAAGAATTCACAAGGTTCTCAGCTTAAGATAAATTTCAGATTTATATTGTTCAAGTCAATCAAAGCAAACCAATCCCCCTTCACTCTTCACTTTCCACTTGTGTGTGTGTGTACAATCATTTATTCAAATTCGTGCACTCAAGTGTTAATGCGAAACCTAAATGAAAATTAAACACAAGACTTCATATGCTTGAATTAACTACTACTCTCCACTAATAAAGACTCGTGCATAGCCAAGAATCAAAAGGACTATTCAACGGTTGTAAGATAAGGCTCGGGTTTTAGGTGGGATAAAGGATATAATATGAAGTTTAATCCACCTAAAGCACTGTAATCACCTTTGGATTTAATTTGTTTTGAACTCATGAATCACTACCCAACTTTACTCATTCTCGAGTTTGATTTTTTTTTTTTTTGCAGTGTCACACTCGAGAATTTTATTTTTCACTACTTGTAACTGCATATGATACTAAATTTTCATCAAGACCCGAGAACAAACCCTTGTTTGTACATTCAAATCTCAAACCAACAATTTACAAACCACCCTGTTTTCTTTTGAGCTCCTCCCTTAATCCAGAAATTTTGATTGATAGTGCTTTAAGTAAGGGACCAAAAGAATAGGATAATCAAACAATTAGGCCATAGCTTGTAATATGGTTATATAACAACAAAATGGAAAATTTTGGCTCAAAGGGTTTTCCAAAGGATTAATATAATTGGGTAGGCTTGAAAGGCTCAATCTCAAAATAAAAATAGCCTAGATCATTTTCCTAATCATGCATGGTCTATCAATTTCGCCTCAAGTAATAACTAATCAAGTTCTAGAGTCTTTTTAGTTTCACATATCAACACAGTAAGTGCATAAACTGAATATGATTGGTGCATAGTTTGAGTGAAAAGATTCAAGTGAAGCTTTCTATCCACATACCAATACTCAAACAATAAAAATCATCCATTTAAACAAAATTTGATCAATTCCTTGCAAAATCCATCTTTGGCCACAATCTAGAAAACTAATCTGTAAAACTGAGTATAATTGCACACAAACAATAAAAAGAGACACACATAAAAAGAAATTGAAACAGGCACATAAAACATAACAAAGCATGGCAAACATAACAGCAGGCATGAAAAACATAGCAAAGTATGACACAGAGCATAGCCAATAACTCCCCCAAACTTAAGATTTTCATTGTCCTCAATGAATTGGAAAAAGTAGTAAAAGAGACTTCCCTGGGGTAGTCTAACTATCTGAATCCTCCTCTGAGCCATCTTCAGCACCAGCTTCCTCCGAGGCATCTTCTTCCATTTCATCATCATTAGCAGCTGCCTCTCCCTGCTGTGGCATACACCATTATGGCGGCAAGGGGAATACCACCTCTCCCTCACGACCCCTCATATTTAGGTAGTCGACTAATGAATGATGGTAGGAGGTAACATTCGCACAGAAAGTCCGATAGTCTCGATCATTGTTGCGTATCTCCATCTGCAACTCCTTAATCTCGTTTAGCACAGCTTCAATGGAGTCGAAAGTGGTGGAAGGTGCAGCAGATGGACCAGTAGAAGTACCAACAGAAGGTGGTGGTGGGGCAGCAGGAGGAGTAGCTTCTCTCTGAGTAAAAGGTACCCGAGGATTTTTAAAAGTGATTGTAGATTTCCTAGCCAGTCGAGGTTCAAGCTCAGTCCAATATAGGCCATATTTCTTACAAAGTCCACAAACCAATGAAGGGTGAGGTAAACCCCTTCTATTTTCCCTGCGTATAAACTCTTACATGGACCGAAAGATAATGGCTCCAAAATCAACAATCTTACCAGTCAGAATACAGTAAAGGAGAGCAGCTCGATCGACATCAACGCTACTTTTATGAGTTGTAGGCATGATTCGTGAGCAAATGAAATCATACCATTCGTGTAGACCATATTGAAGTCGATTGGAAGGGAATGCCATAGATTTAGTCTCTGGCCTCTTCTGCCAATGGGTGTGAGGTACTGTAAGTTCGTTAATGACCCGGTACAGCTCATCAGCATCAGTGTGGAGAGCTGCGACATAACTGGTATATTCATCCTGCACCCCTTGCAGAAGGTCTAGGTACAGATTAATGGCATTGGCGTTGTAAGGAACAAGAATACCCCTGACTTCAGACGTCGAATGGGTGCTTTCCATTGCAATGGCATAAAATTCTCGGACTATATCAAGATGGCATCTTCAGGTTGTCCTGCTAATTTCAGCAACCCGAAATCCCTCAAAAACTCATAATACATATCCCAGCCACCAATATCAGGCCAGAAACTCCTTTCGATAATCATGTTTTTGCCCATAATTTTCTTGAAATTTTCTGCGGCTTGGCTGTTTACAAATCTAGAGGGATCATAATTAGTGGTGACTAGCTCTTCCCTCTGTAGAGACGGGGCAGATCTATCAGTGGCTTGACTCGAACTGTCAAGGTTGCGCCTGGCTCGGGCTTTGGGTGCCATTACCAATGGAAGCTCAAATTGACAAGAATACTGTTCAGCTGACCCCAATCGGATAAGCACACAAACTAAACCCAAAAATTGTGTCACAACCAGAATTTCTCCAACAACAATTTACCAAACCGAAAAGAGTTTCAAAAATCCAAGTTGTAGAAACCAAAAGGAAATCCGCTGGAAAATCGAAAACGATTGAAGAACGCAGTAAAATACCCGGAATGAAAATCACGTAAGCTTAAGTTGGACCACTTTGTGTCTTTATCACAATCGGATAAGAAAATGCTTTCTGCTTCCCCCAAGGGTTTCGGGACCACCAAGATTTCGAACCCACAAAAATTTGTTTGCCAAACTACCAAATCAGCAGAAAATAACAGGATCGAAAAAAAAAATAATGGGTGTGGGGTAATCGGTGTACTTCCAAGAGAACAAAGAAAGATGTATTACTAGAAAAAGAGAGAGTCCAGAAGATGAAAAAAGTTCAGCAATCGCTTTCAAAGTAGTTTTGGTAGGGCTATTTGACTTAACCGAATAGTGAGTGGGGTTGACAAAAATAAGGGATTCCGGCTTCCAATCAAACATTGCCATGTGTATTCCATTCATCCTGCTTTGAGAATTTCAGACATTTGTTCCCTTCTTTGACATATTTTCTTCTCTCCCTCTTGCTGACTTTCTTTTTCTCATCTATGCAACCATTATTCGATCCTCACCTTTCTGATCACGCACTCATGCATTCTTACTTGCCGGATCATGATAATTATTCTTCCAAACTGTGCTCTTCTGATACATATGCCTGAAAAATAAAACTCAAACTAATAAAAATAAAAACAAACTAATTAAAAGCAAAGAAAATAAAACGAAATGAAAAACTAAGAATCTTAAAAAGATCAATTGGGTTACCTCCCAAAAGCGCTGAATTTCAAGTCTTCAGCCAGACTGCTTCCAGTCTCCTTAATTCGATTCACCAAGGGGAATGCTATCTAATTTATGCACTCCCTCTCCATAATAATGCTTTATACGCTGCCCATTGACATTGAACAAGCTTCCATCTGATTTCTTCAACTCAATTGCTCCATATGGAAAAACTTGGTTTATTTCAAACGGTCCTGACCACCTTGACTTCAATTTGCCAGGAAATAATTTAAGCCTTGAATTATACAATAGAACTTGCTGTCCAGGACTGAATTCTCTTCTCATTATCATCTTGTCATGCCATCTTTTGGTCCTGTCCTTGTAAATTCTTGCATTGTTATAGGACTCATTTCTCAGCTCATCAAGCTTATTCAATTGGAGTGACCGATTTTCTCCAGCCTTGTTATAGTCAAAATTTAGCTTATTAATGGCCCAGTAAGCTCGATGCTCAAGCTCTACAGGTAGATGGCATGCCTTACCAAATACCAACTTATAGGGAGACATTCCAATTGGAGTCTTATAGGCTGTCCTGTATGCCCAAAGTGCGTCATCTAACTTGTTAGCCCAGTCTTTTCTATTCAAGTGGACAGTCTTCTCCAATATCAACTTCACTTCTCGGTTTGAAATTTCAGCTTGGCCATTTGTCTGCGGATGATAACCGAGAGCTACTTTATGTCGAATTCTATATTTTGACATCAAACCATTGAAGATTTTGTTACAGAAATGAGTGCCTTCATCACTCAAAATGGCTCTTGGGGTACCGAATCTTGTCAATATATTTTGTGCAAAAACTGAATTACCACTTTTGCATCATTTGCTGGTGTTGCTATTGCCTCAACCCACTTAGAGACATAATCAATAGCAAGGTGAATGTACAGCTTCCCAAAAGATGGAGGAAACGATCTCATAAAATCGATACCCCACACATCAAAGATTTTCACTTCTAGAATATTTATCAAAGGTAATTTATGCCTTCTTGAGATGTTTCCAACCCTTTGACATCTGTCACATGTTTTTACAAACACGTAACTATCTTTAAACACACTCGGCCAATAAAAACCTGATTGCAGCACCTTTGCTACTGTACGCTCTGCACCAAAATGTCCTCCATATGCTGCAGCATGGCAGTGGCGAAGGATTTCCTGAGCTTCATCTTTTGGCACACATCGTCTTATAATCTGGTCTGGACACTTCTTAAACAGCAGAGGATCATCCCAAAAATACAAGTTGACATCATGAAAGAATTTCTCCCTCTGTTGGTAAGTTAAACCACTTGGCATTAATCCTCCTGCTAAGTAATTCACTATGTCTGCGAACCAAGGTAGATTTTCATCAATCTTTATTATTGTCTCATCTAGAAATTCCTCTTAAATAGGCTGTTCTTGCTGAATTCAGATTGCTCCAACCTAGATAAATGATCAGCTATAACATTATCAGATCCTTTTTTGTCTTTGATCTCAAAATCAAATTCTTGCAAAAGCAAGATCCATCTAATAAGTCTGGGTTTGGCGTCCTTTTTTGCAAATAGATAACGAATAGCTGCATGATCTGTATAGACAATGACCTTGCTCCCAATTAAATATGGTCTGAACTTGTCAAATGCTTGTACAACTGCAAGCATCTCCTTTTCCGTTGTAGTGTAATTTTTCTGAGCATCATCAAGGTTCTGCTTGAATAATAGATAGCCCAAAAAATCTTGTCTCTCTTCTATCCAAGGATAGCTCCAATTGTAAAATCACTCGCGTTGCCACATCAGTTCAAATGGTTCTGTCCAATCTGGTGTGATCATAATAGGTGCAGAAATAAGCTCCTTCTTGATCTTTTCAAATGCCTGCAAGCAAAAATCATCAAAGGCAAAATCAGCATCTTTTTCCAATAAGTGACATAAAGGTTTAGAGATTTTTGAAAAGTCCCTGATAAATCTACGATAGAAGCCTGCATGTCCCAAAAAGCTCCTTACGGTTTAAACTGATTTTGGAGGAGGAAGCTTTTCAATAGCAGCGACTTTAGCTCTATCCACCTCAATGCCGTGAGCTAAAATTTTGTGTCCAAGGACAATCCCTTCTTGCACCATAAAATGACACTTCTCCCAATTTAAGACCAGATTCGTCTCTTCACATCTTTGCAAAACAAGTGCCAAATTAGATAAACATTGATCAAAAGTCCTACCAAATACCGAGAAGTCATCCATGAAGACTTACATTATCTCTTCAACCATGTCAGCGAAAATTGACATCATGCATCTCTGGAAGGTTGCTGGGGCGCTACACAACCCAAAAGGCATCCTTCTATATGCGAAAGTTCCATATGGGCAAGTAAATGTTGTTTTCTCTTGATCTTCTGGGGCTATCGCAATCTGGTTATAGCCCAAGTAGCCATCTAAAAAGCAATAATAACTGTGTCCAGCTAGTCTGTCTAGCATTTGGTCGATGAACGGAAGCGGTAAGTGGTCTTTCCTAATAGTTTTGTTCAGCTTCCGATAATCGATCCAACTCTCCATCTCGTTACAGTTCTGGTGGATATGATTTCATCGTTTGTGTCACGAATTACTGTCATTCCACCCTTTTTAGGTACAACCTGCACAGGACTCACCCAAGAACTATCAGATATAGCATATATTATACCAACATTTAATAATTTTAAAATCTCAACTCTAACAACTTCTTTAATTGCTGGATTTAGTCTTCTTTGTGGTTCAATAGAGGGTTTATGATTTTCCTCTAATCGAATTTTGTGCATCACAACAAAGGGACTAATTCCTTTGATGTCAGCAATAGACCATCCAATTACCAGTTTGTGCTCTCTTAAAATTCTAAGCAACTTGTCTTCCTCTGCAACTGATAAAAATTATGAAATAATTACAAGAAAAGTACTATCATCACCTAAGAAAGCATACCTCAAATGACTTGGTAATTCTTTCAATTCAGTTTTGCCTTCTTTTTTTCACTTACCTGAGACTTGTCAATCTTCTCCTTAGTTGTTGTTGTCGTACTTTCTAATGGATTAGCTTCTAAAGTAACAACACAACTTTTAATTTCATCAGTTAGTAATTCATCATCTAAATTAGAAACTGAATTTACCAGACATTGAGCCATAGGATCGGTTGGTGCTTCCTTTGTTTCAACTTCTCTTACACAACTCTGCACTACTTCAATCAACTTACAGGTCTCTGGCTCATCAGTAAATTTCATTACCTTATAGATGTTGAACATAACTCATTCATCATTCATCCTCAGGGTTAATTACCCTCTCTGAACATCGATTAGTGCTCTCCCAGTGGCAAGGAATGGTCTCCCAAGTATAAGTGGAATTTCTCTATCCTCTTCATAATCTAAAACTACAAAATCGGCAGGAAAAATTAGCTTATCAACTTTAACAAGTATATCTTCTATTATACCTCTGGGATAAGTAATCGATCTATCCACTAATTGCAGTGTTATGGTGGTTGGCTTTACCTCTCCAAGACCTAGGCTCCTGAAAATAGATAAAGGCATTAAATTTATGCTAGCACCTAAATCACACAATGCATTACCCACTTTCGATCCTCCAATCTCGCATGGAATAGTAAAGCTTCCAGGGTCTTTCAATTTTTACGGTAACTTCTGCTGCAAAATTACACTGCATTCCTCTGTCAAGTTGATAGTTTCATAATCTTCTAGTCTCCGTTTCTTTGACAACACTTCTTTCATGAACTTTGCATAATATGGCATCTGCTGCAGAGCATCAACAAACAGAATGTTAATATGTAATTTCTTAAATATATCAAGAAATTTCTTAAACTCAGATTCAATCTTCCATTTATACAAAGCTTGAGGATAAGGAATAGATGGTTTTAACAAAGGAGGATTATCAGGAAAAAGTTTACTAAAAGGTTTAGAATTAACTCCCTGTTTTACGGTTTCTGATTCTGCATACTTTGTCAGGGTGGTTTGTTTCTTCTGCACCTCAGTTATTGGTGCAGTTTCTTCTTTCTCTGCTACCTTCGGTGACTCATATGTGTTCCCACTTCTCAAAGATATAGCATTACAGTGTTCTCTCAGATTGAGCACGGCATCACTTGGAAACTTACCTCTTTCATTTAAAGAACTGACAGCTGCAGCTAACCGTCCCAAAGTGGTCTCAACAGACTTCATCTGTGCACCAAGACTGGTATTCATCTCTGACATTTTAGCTTCCACGTTGTCTAATCGCGCATCAATTTTGCTAAATCTTGTTCTAGTTTCAACCATGAATTCCTCAAATTCGTTCCTTCTAACTCCACCATAACCTTGGAAATTTCCTTGGTTATTGAATCATGTATTGCTGTTACTTACTGCTGGTGGGTTTAGAACGTTTTTAGAGTTACCATAAGATAGATTCTCATGGTTTCTGAATCATAGCTGGTAGTAGTTAGGAACTCGACTTCCTTGAAAACCAAAGTTACGATTATTAACATAATTCACCTGCTCCAAATCTGTCCCCATCAAGTTAGGATTTGTGCTGTCATGATGAATCATAGCTTGCGGCCCTTGTATACCCATTGAAGAAATTTGTGTTGAAATCTGTTCAAGCCTTGCTAGGATGGCTGTCTGCGTATCTAACTCATGCATACCTACTACTCTTCTGACATTAGCTTTTTCACCTGGCCATTGGCTGCTGTTTATAGCCATCTCCTCAATTAACTGCATAGCTTGATCAGGTGTCTTAGACCACAGTGAACCTCCTGCTGAAGCATCCATAGTAGCTCGTGTCTACGGAGTCATGCCTTTGTAGAAAACTTGTATCTGGTTTCCTTCATCATATCCATGCTGAGGGCATCTACGCAATAACTCTTTAAATCGCTCCCATGCCTCATGTAATGGTTCTTGATCTAACTGTGTGAACTGGGTAATTTCTAATCTCATCTGCATTGTCTTTCCTAGTAGGAAGTACTTTGCTAAGAATTTTTGTGCCATCACTGCCTATGTCGGAATGCTTTCTGCTGGTAGATTTTGAAACCAACTCAAGGCTTTATCCCGAAGAGAAAATGGAAACAATCTCAGTCGAATAGCATCATCAAGGGCTCCATTAATCTTAATGGTGCTGCAAATCTGTAGAAAACTTGTCAAATGTGTGTTAGGATCCTCTAAGGCCGAACCTCCAAATTGATTTTGCATAACCATGTTGATCAATACCGGCTTCAACTCAAAGTTATTACAGTTTATAGGAATCTCTCTTATAGCAGCAAAATTCTGATTCACAACTGGGGTAAAGTAATCGCGTATAGCTCGCTACTGCTGATTTTCATCTGCCATGATTAAATTTCGGTCTTTCTCTTCAAATCTGTTCTGTTGAATTTGCCTGATGGTTCTCTCAATCTCTGGATCTAACTCTTCTTTTATGTTTGTATTTTCACTTCTGCGGGTTTTTACCATTCACCTAAAATAAAAAATTTGTAGATAGTAAATTAAAACAAAAATAAAAATCTAAATTAAAGTAAAGGCTATTGGGAAATAGTGTTAACGAAAAATGAAACAACAATTCCCCGACAACGGCGCCAGAAAACTTGTTGTGCTTAAATGGAACACTACTGCAAGTGCACAGGTCAGTTTTCGAGTATAGAGTAAATATAAGTATCGTCCCACAGGGAATTGTGTCTACCGTAAATTACTGTAATCAACAACCTTGAACTTTATTTAGAAAAAGTAATTTAAATTGGTTAAGATCCTATTTACTATTCTAACTATTAATTACGAAACAAATTAATTAAAACATATCACAATTATTACGAATGAAAATATCAATGGCAAAATATTCCTAGAACTCGATTTCACCTAACTAGGGTTCATACAATTCCTTTGTTCAATTGTTGTTTTGATTTCAAATTGTTTATAGCTGAAACTATTTCTTGTTTATCTCTCCCGAGTTTTAAACAGTCATACCCAAATTACCTAATCCTAACCTCCCGGTTCAGAATTAAATAGTAGAGTTCATTAAGCGATGGTAATCCGTTTCTCTATGGCTCATAAGAATTGCCAACCTCCTGATTCAACAATGTCCTATGTTAATCTACCCTTGTGCATATAAATAATCCCCTCTCCCGAGTGTCGGATTCCTATACTAATTCATCCAATTGGTGGCCAATCAACTAGAGCATTAAGAACAAGTAGATTAAATAAACATAATTGAGATCATCCAAACAATATCACAAAATAGTTGCAATCTGCCCAAAGTTGGCTACATCGATTCTAGGAAAAAGGAATTTAGTTCCTAGAAATCATAATACACATCTAATAATTTCAAATTATCATCTCTAGAATAAACATTGGTATAAAAGATGTAAAAGATGAAGTTTCTATGGAGCTAAATCAATCCTGAAGCCTTCTGCCATAGCCTCCTTCGATATTCTGATAAAAAGACTATTTATAAGGTTCCCAAGCACTAAAATGCGAAAGGCCACCTGAAAAAACAGTGTTTCCCTAATCAGACTGCTATGCTGCGACAATGGTATTGATTTCCCAGATCTGCTCTGCATTGTCCAGTTTCTTCTATTATTGTAGCATAAGTCACGATCAGCATCTTGCAATTTCACTTCTTCACAGAATCATCAGAACCAGCTCCAAAAGCTTTAACTTCTCTAAATTATTCTTTTTCCTGCACAAATGCACAAAACACATAAAACATACCTAATATAGCAAAGAACAAATCAAATAACTAAGTAAAAAGGGTTCTAAACATATATAAAATTCAGTGCTAACAATTACCTAACATATATATTTGTTATATATATATATATATTATCTATCTATTTTTAAATTTGTCTAGTATATATGTATATATATATACATATATATATATATATATAAATATATACATTTTCTTTTATAAGCTTATCCAATGTCACAACATTCATGTCTTCCATGAAATTTTCATTATTTCAAAAATGAAATATTCTTAAGATCCCATCACTCCTTATAAATCCCAAATATAAGTTTTACATCAAAATTTTCAACTAATGAATCAAAATTTTTCAATCCCTCCATACTTGCATTTGCTTCGTCACTTCCTGTATTTCGGGCTCTTTGTCGTTCACGGGCATCTCGGCTGTCATGCCCCGTTTTCGGGAACCCTTCTATCCATACAATCTCTACTACGGTTGGGCTGTGAGAAGATGCAATTACTAAAAATTTATTTATTTACAGCGGAATATTTAAATCTTTAATTCACACTCCCAGGTGTGTGTGTAAATACACAAAATTAATTGTATAAATACTATATGCTTACATATCATCCCCATAATACTGATTACAATTCCAAGATATAACTGTGCGATGCAATATATTAGATACAAAATACTCGTGTATACCAATCTTATACCTTTGCGGATTGTGGGAGCTGTTCAACACAAAAGACTTAGAGACCACCGCTCTCTTACTTCTCAGTACCTGGAGGGGGAAAAATAGTGGGATGAGCAAACCACGGCTCAGTAAGGAAATGTATGCTAGCAGGTAGATATCGTACTACCTACATAGCCCATGCATGCATAAACCAAAACCATGTTTTCGTTATAAATGGAAATATCATACGAACAATGCATTTAAATACATATTTCTCAAGAGCATTTTCGTGTAAATCAAATGTCAAACTTCCATTTAAAACATGCTCATAAATAGTGCCCTCATGGCACGAATGTGAAATCGGAGATTTATTAAAACATGAAATCTCTTTCACTTCTCAAATCATTCTTTCTCGCAAATCTCTTTCTTTTCTGAGATTATCTCTGTTTTCTCGAATCTCTGAGACAGGCATGGAATTTTCGGCAATCAAATATCCACGACTTATGGCCACAGTCAGTGATCCCAGGCCTCACTGATCGGGTGTGCACAGGGTATCACTTTGCCTGAAGGGGGATGGGTCAGTCCTACCCTCCGGCTCATTTCAATCCACCTCATCTCCTCGTATACTCACGGTGAAGATACGTCGTGTGTCATCTACGCGATACTCGTACTCACGTACACCCAGCACGGTACATAGTATACCAACGGGTGACTACACTGTTCTACGTACAACCGTGGACCCAAGTCCATACTCCAACTCCGATGGACTTTTTATCCTTAAACCATGTCTCATATACCAGGCGAGCAAGCAGCGTGACACACAGTCAACGCAAAGCTCCAGCGCGGTACGATCTATCGTTAAGGCCCAGCCCGTTCAATTGGTCGTCGGCTGGTATCCCCTTGGGTCCCAGACCCCCAGGTTTACCTTAACTCAATAAAACAGGTGCGAGCAAAGTTCCCGCACTTTCTCAAAACCCCCGTGCGAGTTAAAACTCCCGCACGGTACATCAAGGCATTAAAACGGGTGTGAGCTAGCGCTTCAACACCAAATCTCATCTCAAAACTGATAGATGGCTATTTTCTCTTTTAAAACTCAAAACACGTTTATTCATACAGCATGCCTCTTCATGCTAAAACATGTAAAAATTAGCCAACCTATCATCAACATTTCTCAATCATCATTAACAATATAAAATTGAGAACATCATTGAAAACATGCATATCATGCTATTTCCTTACCCTATCCCATTTCTCAATACATATATATACATCATAGTACTTTTTATACTTCCACATCATTTCATAAACTTATAATATCGTACTAGTCCTAGCAATATATCTACGAAATTGCTGTAATTACGTACGAACATCTCTATAGCTAACACACAGTCCCTTACCTCGTTTTACTTGTGTGCAACTATCCGCCTTTATGCTTCTTGCGTTCTCATCTTGACTTGCTCCGGTGTATCATCCGAAACTGAAATTCATCCATCAACATTTGAGTTAATGTTTCTAACTCTTATTCAACTAAGCATTTATCCAATGCCTTAATTACACATTTTTACCCTTTGTGGTAAATCTCCCAATTTATCCTAATATCAACATTTCCAAACCATTTCCACAACATACTCATCCACTCAAGATATCCCATTCATCAAAAATACTCCCACATTCCACTTTCTCACACTTGACTATTTCTAAGCTATATGCATTTCATACCATCCTAGGTAGTTCTATCCACAATATGCACACCCAAATATCTTTATAATCATTAACTAAACCAATGTACTTGGATTTGTGCATTAGAACTTACCTCATTGGATTTCCTCTTGCTCCAATTAGGATTGCCCTTTATTTCTTCAATCCATCAAATGGGGAAGTGCCTCTAGACTATGTTGTTCTTCTCTTTGATGTGAACAACTTTGTCTCTAATAGCCTCTCCTTAAATCTCACTGAAAATGGCTGGATTTAGGAGTGAGAAACTAGATTTCTTTGAGTTGAAGTGAAATGGAAATGTTTTCCCAAAATTCTGATGATCCAACTGCTCCCATTTATAGTTTTGACTTGATGAGATCGATCTTCCTTGGGTGGAGATCGATCTGTTCCTCAAAAATCCCTCTTTTCTGAGACGTTTTAAAGGTATGAGATCGATCTGTCGAGACTGGAGATCGATCTGCTGTCAAACAGAAGCTTAAGGAGATCGATCTGGTCTTAGGGGAGATCGATCTGCTTCCAACCCGAGACCTAGAGAGATCGATCTGGTCTTAGGGAAGATCGATCTGCTCCCAACCCGAGAGCTAAGGAGATCGATCTGCTTCCTTTGGAGATCGATCTGTTCCCTTCCATTTCTCACATAGGAGCATTCTGGCTCTCCCAGATCGATCTCTCATCCTATGAGATCGATCTGGCCTTCACAAATTCCAGATTTCCTGCAGTTTTTCTGCAACAACTCTTACCAAACACCCTTAATTTGCTACCATGATCATTTTCTCATTCATTCATCTTTGAGACTTGAAAATGGGATCCATTCTCACTACATACACATTACAACTTGTGTAGAATCTTTGTATGACCAAATATATACCATATTACTCGAATGGAAATATACACTTATGTAAATCTTTCCTTCCATTTTACTATACTTCTCATATTCCATTTCGATCACATTCTTCTCGTTTCAAGTTTATTTCTTCCTACTCACTCGTAATGCAACTTGTACGTATAATCACAATTCTTACTACAAGTGCGTACATAATCTTATGAACTTACATTGCATATACTTCACATTACAATACATCATCTTACTTATGATTTTATTTACATTCCCATGTTCCTATACACATAGCTATACATATACGGGGTCTCACATTCTCCCCCACTTAAAGAATTTGGTCCTCCAAATTAGAACCAATTCAATCTGTGAATAACTCGGGATACTTTTCCCGCATCAAACTTTTCAGTTCCCATGTGGCCTCTTCCACAGTGTGATGTTGCCACAAAATCTTAACCAATGAAATCGTTTTGTTCCGCAACACCTTCTCTTTCCTGTCCAACACCCTGATCGGTCTCTCGACATACGACATATCTTTCTTGAGCTCCAACGGCTCATAACTAATTACATGTGTCGGATCCGGGTAGTACTTCCGAAGCATAGAAACGTGGAAGACATTGTGGACTTCTGCTAGCTCAGGTGGTAAGGCTAGCCTATATGCTCCTTCTCCCACTCTATCCAAAATCTCGAAGGGACCAATGTAACGAGGACTTAATTTTCCTTTCTTCCCAAACCTCATTATTCCCTTAGAAGGAGATACTTTCAAAAATACGGACTCGCCAACATCAAACTCAAGTGGTCTCCGTCTCTTGTCAGCGTAGCTCTTTTGTCGACTTTGAGCTGTTCGCAACCTCTTGCATATTATCTGAACATCCTCGGAGGCTTGCTTAACCAAATCGGGGGCGAGCAATTGTCTGTCACCAACTTCTTCCCAACCAATGGGCGATCGGCATCTACGACCGTATAGTGACTCATAAGGGGCCATACCAATACTTGAGTGATGACTGTTATTGTAGGCGAACTCAATCAATGGCAAGTGATCGTCCCATGAGCCTCTAAAATCCAGCACACACGCTCTTAACATATCCTCCAGGGTCTGTATAGTCCTCTCTGACTGACCATCTGTCTGAGGATGAAAAGCGGTGCTAAAACTCAACTGGGTCCCCATCGCTTCCTGGAAATGTCCCCAAAAGTGGGAAGTGAAGCGGGCATCCCTATCCGAAACAACACTCACTGGGACTCCATGCAATCTCACTATTTCTCGCACATACAGATTCGCCAGTGCACTCAATGTATCTGTAGATCTCATGGCTAAGAAGTGTGCCGATTTCGTTAACCGATCTACTATCACCCATATCGCATCATGGTTCTTACGGGTTCTCGGTAACCCCATCACAAAATCCATGGTGACATGCTCCCACTTCCATGTTGGTATCGATAGAGGTTGTAATAATCCTCCTGGTTTCTGATGTTCGACTTTTACTTGCTGACAAGTGAGACATCTAGCGACATACTCAGCTATGTCTCTCTTCATTCCAGACCACCAATATACTTTTCGGAGGTTTTGATACATCTTACCACTCCCCGGATGTATCGTGTATCTCGACGAGTGTGCCTCTGATAAGATCAGCTTTCTCAGCTCTAAATCCTTAGGTACACATATTCTATCTCCAAACCTTAGTATTCCATCTGGACTCAATATAAAATCAGCACCCTTCCCTTTCCGGATTTGGCTAATCATGACAATACACCATTGATCGATTTGCTGAGCTTGTCGAATTCTCTCAATCAACTCCGGTTCTAATCTCAAGCTAGCAATGATCCCATAGCTGTCAATCTCAGGTAGGGTCATATCCAGACTAAGGTTCGTGAATTGTTCCAACAACTCGTGCTCTCTAACCATCATATGTGATACCAACCCGAGACTCTTCCGACTCAATGCATCAGCAACCACATTTGCCTTCCCCAGGTGGTACAAGATCTCACAATCATAGTCCTTGAGGAGTTCCAACCACCTCCTCTGTCTCATGTTTAACTCCTTTTGTGAGAATAGATATTTCAGACTCTTATGATCCGTAAAGATCTGAAATCTCTCACCATATAAGTAGTGGCGCCATATCTTCAACGCAAACACTACGGCCGCTAACTCCAAATCGTGAGTGGGGTAGTTCTTCTCATGATCCTTCAACTGTCTAGATCCATAAGCTACTACCCTTCCATCTTGCATCAAAACACAGCCTAGTCCTTGATGCGAAGCATCTGCATACACCGAGTAATTCCCTGAACTGTTAGGGATGACAAGAACTGGCGCGGTAGTTAATCTGCGCTTAAGTTCCTGAAAACTCCTCTCACAAGCTTCATCCCATAAAAACTCCACACTTTTCCTCGTAAGACGTGTCAATGGAGCAGCTAATCTAGAGAAACCCTCTACAAATCTCCTGTAGTAACCAGCCAAACCTAGAAAACTTCTGATCTCTGTGACTGTCCTAGGTTGTTCCCATTGAACGACTGCCTCAATCTTGGATGGATCTACTGACACCCCATCCTTCGATATAACATGGCCTAGAAAAGAAATCTGTTCTAGCCAAAAGTCACATTTGTTAAGCTTGGCATACAACCTTTTCTCTCGGAGGGTTTGCAAAATAATCCTTAAGTGCTGCTCATGCTCTTCTCTGGACCTTGAATACACCAATATGTCATCGATGAAAATAATTACGAATTGGTCCAGGTATGGCTTGAAAACTTCATTCATTAGAGCCATAAAAGCTGCCGGCGCATTGGTCAACCCAAAAGGCATCACTAAAAATTCGTAATGGCCATAGCGGGTACGAAATGCTGTCTTGGGCACATCCTCCTTCCGAATCTTCAATTGATGATACCCAGACCTCAGATCTATTTTGGAGAAGATCTGCGCTCCCCGAAGCTGATCCAATAAATCATCAATGCGTGGCAAGGGGTACTTATTCTTGATGGTAGCCTTGTTTAACATCCGATAGTCAATGCACAACCTGAGGCTCCCATCTCTCTTCTTCACAAATAATACCGGGGCTCCCCATGGTGAGACGCTCAGTCTTATGAACCCCTTCTCTAACAACTCTTGCAGCTGTTTCCTTAATTCCTCTAACTCAACTGGAGCCATCCTATATGGTGACTTCGATATTGGTTCGGTTCCAGGCGTCAAGTCTATACCGAATTCCGTTTCTCTATCAGGTGGCAATCCTGGTAGATCATCTGGAAAGACATCAGGGAATTCTCTGACCACTGAGATGTCCTCCATATCCGGATGTACTTTGTTCAAATCCACCACATAAGCAACAAAACCTTCAAAACAACACTCAAGCCATTTATACCAAAGTACTTTACTTAATACAAAATTTAAGATTTCATTTCTTCTCTTAAAATCTTACAACACATTCTTCAGGTAGAGAAAACTTAATGGACTTAGAACGACAGTCTATGACAGCATGATTGGCGGCTAACCAATCCATTCCCAAAATTACATCAATGTCATACATATTCAACAAAATCAAGTTGGCTGTCATGCACTTATCTCCTACCCTCACTTTACAATCTTTATACACTTGTTCAACTAATTGGCTCACTCTCATGGGAGTACTTATTAGTAAAGTCCTACTCAAGTATGTGGGCTCTACAAAACCTTTTAACTTAGATGCGCATGCAGGTGATATGAAGGAATGCGTAGTACCAGAATCAAACAAAGCTATAACCTCTAGATTGAAAATCAAGATTGTACCTTTTATCACTTCAGAAGAGGTATCAGCTGATGCCTGGTCTATCGCATACACCCTGCCTTGACCCACAACTTGTTTTCCCTTTTCTTCAGCCGAGGCTTTCTTTCTTGCAGGAGGTGCAACTGTAGGAACCCTCTCTGGCTCTTTACCCCTCTGTGGAACTGCCTCAACTATCTCCGGGCACTCTCTGGCATAATGTCCAAATTTACCACATCTGAAACATCCGGTACCCTGAAGATGACATGGCCTACCACCATGGTATCGACCGCATAGCCTACACTGATCTGTAGTCGGTCGGGGTCCACCAATCACTATACCCCTGGCTGGTGTCTGAGTCGGAGGCATAAAAGGTCTAACAACCTTCTTCTGGAACTCATCTACCTCTCTCCAACGTTTACTCATGAATTTTTGACCAAATTTGGCACTCTTGCCATCTCCCAGCTTCCTCGGACCCTTGTCCTTTCCCCAACTAAACTCAGAAATCTGCAAGTCATGATCCTGCTCACATAACTGGGCCCGTCGCACAGCCTCTCTATATGTAGCGACATCAAATGGGGCCAACTTCGCTCGGATCGAAGGCCTCAGTCCATCCACAAATCTACGGACTCTAATAGCCTCGCTCCTGATCGAGTCAGGATCGTATCGACCCAGTGAAGTGAATCGTGACTCGTACTCATCAACTGTTCGATTCCCTTGAGTCAGATTTAGAAATTCCATCTGTAGTCTCCGTCGAGCAGTATCTGGGATGTATTGCTCTCTGAAAACGTCCAAGAACATATCCCAAGTGATAACCATTCCTTGAGCTCTTAACATCGGCCTGACGGACTTCCACCAGTGCTCTGCTTCGCCTCTCAATACAAAGGCCGCAAGTGCTACTCTCTCCGTAGCTGAACATCTACAGAAGTCGAATAACTTCTCCATTTGACTGATCCAGTCCTCAGCCACCGTCGGATCCTTTACCCCGCTAAATGAAGGAGGCTTAAAGTCCATAAAGTGCCTCAATCTCTCCATATCACAGTCATATCCATACCCCAATTCATCACCATGCTGATGTGGGGCTACCGGAGGAGGTACCGGTCGAATATGAGGTTCCCGTGGCCTAGCCGGTTCAGCTTGCGCAGGTGCAACATTCTCAGGCTCAGGTGCAGCTGCTGGGGGATTCGGTGCAGCCTGTCCCGCTGTACCAGGTGTACCCTCAAACCTAGCCATGATCTGACCCATCATGGTCATCATCGTGCGCATGTCTTCCTCCAATCGAGTGATTCGAGGATCAGAAGCCTCTATCTGTTCCTGGGGCTCATGACTAGAGGATGATCTACTGTGCCTCTCAGTCCTGTCATTTTGCCCTCGAGCCCTCGAGCTCTCTCCCCTCTTGCGGTGTCTCTCAGGCATAACTCACTAGCCTGATAACTTTCCTGCGTTATAACAAACATTTAATTTACTACCAGCTCTGTATACACATTTGTATCTAAATATCGCACAGTAACTTGGGGATGTATGTTTTCTTAGTCCTAAGCATCAACTCACATCAGACCAACCATGCTCTGATACCAAGCCTGTCATGCCCCGTTTTCGGGAACCCTTCTATCCATACAATCTCTACTACGGTTGGGCTGTGAGAAGATGCAATTACTAAAAATTTATTTATTTACAGCGGAATATTTAAATCTTTAATTCACACTCCCAGGTGTGTGTGTAAATACACAAAATTAATTGTATAAATACTATATGCTTACATATCATCCCTATAATACTGATTACAATTCCAAGATATAACTGTGCGATGCAATATATTAGATACAAAATACTCGTGTATACCAATCTTATACCTTTGCGGATTGTGGGAGCTGTTCAACACAAAAGACTTAGAGACCACCGCTCTCTTACTTCTCAGTACCTGGAGGGGGAAAAATAGTGGGATGAGCAAACCACGGCTCAGTAAGGAAATGTATGCTAGCAGGTAGATATCGTACTACCTACATAGCCCATGCATGCATAAACCAAAACCATGTTTTCGTTATAAATGGAAATATCATACGAACAATGCATTTAAATACATATTTCTCAAGAGCATTTTCGTGTAAATCAAATGTCAAACTTCCATTTAAAACATGCTCTAAATAGTGCCCTCATGGCACGAATGTGAAATCGGAGATTTATTAAAACACGAAATCTCTTTCACTTCTCAAATCATTCTTTCTCGCAAATCTCTTTCTTTTCTGAGATTGTCTCTGTTTTCTCGAATCTCTGAGACAGGCATGGAATTTTCGGCAATCAAATATCCACGACTTATGGCCACAGTCAGTGATCCCAGGCCTCACTGATCGGGTGTGCACAGGGTATCACTTCGCCTGAAGGGGGATGGGTCAGTCCTACCCTCCGGCTCATTTCAATCCACCTCATCTCCTCGTATACTCACGGTGAAGATACGTCGTGTGTCATCTACGCGATACTCGTACTCACGTGCACCCAGCACGGTACATAGTATACCAACGGGTGACTACACTGTTCTACGTACAACCGTGGACCCAAGTCCATACTCCAACTCCGATGGACTTTTTATCCTTAAACCATGTCTCATATACCAGGCGAGCAAGCAGCGTGACACACAGTCAACGCAAAGCTCCAGCGCGGTACGATCTATCGTTAAGGCCCAGCCCGTTCAATTGGCCGTCGGCTGGTATCCCCTTGGGTCCCAGACCCCCAGGTTTACCTTAACTCAATAAAACAGGTGCGAGCAAAGTTCCCGCACTTTCTCAAAACCCCCGTGCGAGTTAAAACTCCCGCACGGTACATCAAGGCATTAAAACGGGTGTGAGCTAGCACTTCAACACCAAATCTCATCTCAAAACTGATAGATGGCTATTTTCTCTTTTAAAACTCAAAACACGTTTATTCATACAGCATGCCTCTTCATGCTAAAACATGTAAAAATTAGCCAACCTATCATCAACATTTCTCAATCATCATTAACAATATAAAATTGAGAACATCATTGAAAACATGCATATCATGCTATTTCCTTACCCTATCCCATTTCTCAATACATATATATACATCATAGTACTTTTTATACTTCCACATCATTTCATAAACTTATAATATCGTACTAGTCCTAGCAATATATCTACGAAATTGCTGTAATTACGTACGAACATCTCTATAGCTAACACACAGTCCCTTACCTCGTTTTACTTGTGTGCAACTATCCGCCTTTATGCTTCTTGCGTTCTCATCTTGACTTGCTCCGGTGTATCATCCGAAACTGAAATTCATCCATCAACATTTGAGTTAATGTTTCTAACTCTTATTCAACTAAGCATTTATCCAATGCCTTAATTACACATTTTTACCCTTTGTGGTAAATCTCCCAATTTATCCTAATATCAACATTTCCAAACCATTTCCACAACATACTCATCCACTCAAGATATCCCATTCATCAAAAATACTCCCACATTCCACTTTCTCACACTTGACTATTTCTAAGCTATATGCATTTCATACCATCCTAGGTAGTTCTATCCACAATATGCACACCCAAATATCTTTATAATCATTAACTAAACCAATGTACTTGGATTTGTGCATTAGAACTTACCTCATTGGATTTCCTCTTGCTCCAATTAGGATTGCCCTTTATTTCTTCAATCCATCAAATGGGGAAGTGCCTCTAGACTATGTTGTTCTTCTCTTTGATGTGAACAACTTTGTCTCTAATAGCCTCTCCTTAAATCTCACTGAAAATGGCTGGATTTAGGAGTGAGAAACTAGATTTCTTTGAGTTGAAGTGAAATGGAAATGTTTTCCCAAAATTCTGATGATCCAACTGCTCCCATTTATAGTTTTGACTTGATGAGATCGATCTTCCTTGGGTGGAGATCGATCTGTTCCTCAAAAATCCCTCTTTTCTGAGACGTTTTAAAGGTATGAGATCGATCTGTCGAGACTGGAGATCGATCTGCTGTCAAACAGAAGCTTAAGGAGATCGATCTGGTCTTAGGGGAGATCGATCTGCTTCCAACCCGAGACCTAGAGAGATCGATCTGGTCTTAGGGAAGATCGATCTGCTCCCAACCCGAGAGCTAAGGAGATCGATCTGCTTCCTTTGGAGATCGATCTGTTCCCTTCCATTTCTCACATAGGAGCATTCTGGCTCTCCCAGATCGATCTCTCATCCTATGAGATCGATCTGGCCTTCACAAATTCCAGATTTCCTGCAGTTTTTCTGCAACAACTCTTACCAAACACCCTTAATTTGCTACCATGATCATTTTCTCATTCATTCATCTTTGAGACTTGAAAATGGGATCCATTCTCACTACATACACATTACAACTTGTGTAGAATCTTTGTATGACCAAATATATACCATATTACTCGAATGGAAATATACACTTATGTAAATCTTTCCTTCCATTTTACTATACTTCTCATATTCCATTTCGATCACATTCTTCTCGTTTCAAGTTTATTTCTTCCTACTCACTCGTAATGCAACTTGTACGTATAATCACAATTCTTACTACAAGTGCGTACATAATCTTATGAACTTACATTGCATATACTTCACATTACAATACATCATCTTACTTATGATTTTATTTACATTCCATGTTCCTATACACATAGCTATACATATACGGGGTCTCACATTCTCCCCCACTTAAAGAATTTGGTCCTCCAAATTAGAACCAATTCAATCTGTGAATAACTCGGGATACTTTTCCCGCATCAAACTTTCCAGTTCCCATGTGGCCTCTTCCACAGTGTGATGTTGCCACAAAATCTTAACCAATGAAATCGCTTTGTTCCGCAACACCTTCTCTTTCCTGTCCAACACCCTGATCGGTCTCTCGACATACGACATATCTTTCTTGAGCTCCAACGGCTCATAACTAATTACATGTGTCGGATCCGGGTAGTACTTCCGAAGCATAGAAACGTGGAAGACATTGTGGACTTCTGCTAGCTCAGGTGGTAAGGCTAGCCTATATGCTCCTTCTCCCACTCTATCCAAAATCTCGAAGGGACCAATGTAACGAGGACTTAATTTTCCTTTCTTCCCAAACCTCATTATTCCCTTAGAAGGAGATACTTTCAAAAATACGGACTCACCAACATCAAACTCAAGTGGTCTCCGTCTCTTGTCAGCGTAGCTCTTTTGTCGACTTTGAGCTGTTCGCAACCTCTTGCATATTATCTGAACATCCTCGGAGGCTTGCTTAACCAAATCGGGGGCGAGCAATTGTCTGTCACCAACTTCTTCCCAACCAATGGGCGATCGGCATCTACGACCGTATAGTGCCTCATAAGGGGCCATACCAATACTTGAGTGATGATTGTTATTGTAGGCGAACTCAATCAATGGCAAGTGATCGTCCCATGAGCCTCTAAAATCCAGCACACACGCTCTCAACATATCCTCCAGGGTCTGTATAGTCCTCTCTGACTGACCATCTGTCTGAGGATGAAAAGCGGTGCTAAAACTCAACTGGGTCCCCATCGCTTTCTGGAAATGTCCCCAAAAGTGGGAAGTGAAGCGGGCATCCCTATCCGAAACAACACTCACTGGGACTCCATGCAATCTCACTATTTCTCTCACATACAGATTCGCCAGTGCACTCAATGTATCTGTAGATCTCATGGCTAAGAAGTGTGCCGATTTCGTTAACCGATCTACTATCACCCATATCGCATCATGGTTCTTACGGGTTCTCGGTAACCCCATCACAAAATCCATGGTGACATGCTCCCACTTCCATGTTGGTATCGATAGAGGTTGTAATAATCCTCCTGGTTTCTGATGTTCGACTTTTACTTGCTGACAAGTGAGACATCTAGCGACATACTCAGCTATGTCTCTCTTCATTCCAGACCACCAATATACTTTTCGGAGGTTTTGATACATCTTACCACTCCCCGGATGTATCGTGTATCTCGACGAGTGTGCCTCTGATAAGATCAGCTTTCTCAGCTCTAAATCCTTAGGTACACATATTCTATCTCCAAACCTTAGTATTCCATCTGGACTCAATATAAAATCAGCACCCTTCCCTTTCCGGATTTGGCTAATCATGACAATACACCATTGATCGATTTGCTGAGCTTGTCGAATTCTCTCAATCAACTCCGGTTCTAATCTCAAGCTAGCAATGATCCCATAGCTGCCAATCTCAGGTAGGGTCATATCCAAACTAAGGTTCGTGAATTGTTCCAACAACTCGTGCTCTCTAACCATCATATGTGATACCAACCCGAGACTCTTCCGACTTAATGCATCGGCAACCACATTTGCCTTCCCCGGGTGGTACAAGATCTCACAATCATAGTCCTTGAGGAGTTCCAACCACCTCCTCTGTCTCATGTTTAACTCCTTTTGTGAGAATAGATATTTCAGACTCTTATGATCCGTAAAGATCTGAAATCTCTCACCATATAAGTAGTGGCGCCATATCTTCAACGCAAACACTACGGCCGCTAACTCCAAATCGTGAGTGGGGTAGTTCTTCTCATGATCCTTCAACTGTCTAGATCCATAAGCTACTACCCTTCCATCTTGCATCAAAACACAGCCTAGTCCTTGATGCGAAGCATCTGCATACACCGAGTAATTCCCTGAACTGTTAGGGATGATAAGAACTGGCGCGGTAGTTAATCTGCGCTTAAGTTCCTGAAAACTCCTCTCACAAGCTTCATCCCATAAAAACTCCACACTTTTCCTCGTAAGACGTGTCAATGGAGCAGCTAATCTAGAGAAACCCTCTACAAATCTCCTGTAGTAACCAGCCAAACCTAGAAAACTTCTGATCTCTGTGACTGTCCTAGGTTGTTCCCATTGAACGACTGCCTCAATCTTGGATGGATCTACTGACACCCCATCCTTCGATATAACATGGCCTAGAAAAGAAATCTGTTCTAGCCAAAAGTCACATTTGTTAAGCTTGGCATACAACCTTTTCTCTCGGAGGGTTTGCAAAATAATCCTTAAGTGCTGCTCATGCTCTTCTCTGGACCTTGAATACACCAATATGTCATCGATGAAAATAATTACGAATTGGTCCAGGTATGGCTTGAAAACTTCATTCATTAGAGCCATAAAAGCTGCCGGCGCATTGGTCAACCCAAAAGGCATCACTAAAAATTCGTAATGGCCATAGCGGGTACGAAATGCTGTCTTGGGCACATCCTCCTTCCGAATCTTCAATTGATGATACCCAGACCTCAGATCTATCTTGGAGAAGATCTGCGCTCCCCGAAGCTGATCCAATAAATCATCAATGCGTGGCAAGGGGTACTTATTCTTGATGGTAGCCTTGTTTAACATCCGATAGTCAATGCACAACCTGAGGCTCCCATCTCTCTTCTTCACAAATAATACCGGGGCTCCCCATGGTGAGACGCTCGGTCTTATGAACCCCTTCTCTAACAACTCTTGCAGCTGTTTCCTTAATTCCTCTAACTCAACTGGAGCCATCCTATATGATGACTTCGATATTGGTTCGGTTCCAGGCGTCAAGTCTATACCGAATTCCGTTTCTCTATCAGGTGGCAATCCTGGTAGATCATCTGGAAAGACATCAGGGAATTCTCTGACCACTGAGATGTCCTCCATATCCGGATGTACTTTGTTCAAATCCACCACATAAGCAACAAAACCTTCAAAACAACACTCAAGCCATTTATACCAAAGTACTTTACTTAATACAAAATTTAAGATTTCATTTCTTCTCTTAAAATCTTACAACACATTCTTCAGGTAGAGAAAACTTAATGGACTTAGAACGACAGTCTATGACAGCATGATTGGCGGCTAACCAATCCATTCCCAAAATTACATCAATGTCATACATATTCAACAAAATCAAGTTGGCTGTCATGCACTTATCTCCTACCCTCACTTTACAATCTTTATACACTTGTTCAACTAATTGGCTCACTCTCATGGGAGTACTTATTAGTAAAGTCCTACTCAAGTATGTGAGCTCTACAAAACCTTTTAACTTAGATGCACATGCAGGTGATATGAAGGAATGCGTAGCACCAGAATCAAACAAAGCTATAACCTCTAGATTGAAAATCAAGATTGTACCTTTTATCACTTCAGAAGAGGTATCAGCCGATGCCTGGTCTATCGCATACACCCTGCCTTGACCCACAACTTGTTTTCCCTTTTCTTCAGCCGAGGCTTTCTTTCTTGCAGGAGGTGCAACTGTAGGAACCCTCTCTGGCTCTTTACCCCTCTGTGGAACTGCCTCAACTATCTCCGGGCACTCTCTGGCATAATGTCCAAATTTACCACATCTGAAACATCGGGTACCCTGAAGATGACATGGCCTACCACCATGGTATCGACCGCATAGCCTACACTGATCTGTAGTCGGTCGGGGTCCACCAATCACTATACCCCTGGCTGGTGTCTGAGTCGGAGGCATAAAAGGTCTAACAACCTTCTTCTGGAACTCATCTACCTCTCTCCGACGTTTACTCATGAATTTTCGACCAAATTTGGCACTCTTGCCATCTCCCAGCTTCCTCGGACCCTTGTCCTTTCCCCAACTAAACTCAAAAATCTGCAAGTCATGATCCTGCTCACATAACTGGGCCCGTCGCACAGCCTCTCTATATGTAGCGACATCAAATGGGGCCAACTTCGCTCGGATCGAAGGCCTCAGTCCATCCACAAATCTACGGACTCTAATAGCCTCGCTCCTGATCGAGTCCGGATCGTATCGACCCAGTGAAGTGAATCGTGACTCGTACTCATCAACTGTTCGATTCCCTTGAGTCAGATTTAGAAATTCCATCTGTAGTCTCCGTCGAGCAGTATCTGGGATGTATTGCTCTCTGAAAACGTCCAAGAACATATCCCAAGTGATAACCATTCCTTGAGCTCTTAACATCGGCCTAACGGACTTCCACCAGTGCTCTGCTTCGCCTCTCAATACAAAGGCCGCAAGTGCTACTCTCTCCGTAGCTGAACATCTACAGAAGTCGAATAACTTCTCCATTTGACTGATCCAGTCCTCAGCCACCGTCGGATCCTTTACCCCGCTAAATGAAGGAGGCTTAAAGTCCATAAAGTGCCTCAATCTCTCCATATCACAGTCATATCCATACCCCAATTCATCACCATGCTGATGTGGGGCTACCGGAGGAGGTACCGGTCGAATATGAGGTTCCCGTGGCCTAGCCGGTTCAGCTTGCGCAGGTGCAACATTCCCAGGCTCAGGTGCAGCTGCTGGGGGATTCGGTGCAGCCTGTCCCGCTGTACCAGGTGTACCCTCAAACCTAGCCATGATCTGACCCATCATGGTCATCATCGTGCGCATGTCTTCCTCCAATCGAGTGATTCGAGGATCAGAAGCCTCTATCTGTTCCTGGGGCTCATGACTAGAGGATGATCTACTGTGCCTCTCAGTCCTGTCATTTTGCCCTCGAGCCCTCGAGCTCTCTCCCCTCTTGCGGTGTCTCTCAGGCATAACTCACTAGCCTGATAACTTTCCTGCGTTATAACAAACATTTAATTTACTACCAGCTCTGTATACACATTTGTATCTAAATATCGCACAGTAACTTGGGGATGTATGTTTTCTTAGTCCTAAGCATCAACTCACATCAGACCAACCATGCTCTGATACCAAGCCTGTCATGCTCCGTTTTCGGGAACCCTTCTATCCATACAATCTCTACTACGGTTGGGCTGTGAGAAGATGCAATTACTAAAAATTTATTTATTTACAGCGGAATATTTAAATCTTTAATTCACACTCCCAGGTGTGTGTGTAAATATACAAAATTAATTGTATAAATACTATATGCTTACATATCATCCCCATAATACTGATTACAATTCCAAGATATAACTGTGCGATGCAATATATTAGATACAAAATACTCGTGTATACCAATCTTATACTTTTGCGGATTGTGGGAGCTGTTCAACACAAAAGACTTAGAGACCACCGCTCTCTTACTTCTCAGTACCTGGAGGGGGAAAAATAGTGGGATGAGCAAACCACGGCTCAGTAAGGAAATGTATGCTAGCAGGTAGATATCGTACTACCTACATAGCCCATGCATGCATAAACCAAAACCATGTTTTCGTTATAAATGGAAATATCATACGAACAATGCATTTAAATACATATTTCTCAAGAGCATTTTCGTGTAAATCAAATGTCAAACTTCCATTTAAAACATGCTCATAAATAGTGCCCTCATGGCACGAATGTGAAATCGGAGATTTATTAAAACACGAAATCTCTTTCACTTCTCAAATCATTCTTTCTCGCAAATCTCTTTCTTTTCTGAGATTGTCTCTGTTTTCTCGAATCTCTGAGACAGGCATGGAATTTTCGGCAATCAAATATCCACGACTTATGGCCACAGTCAGTGATCCCAGGCCTCACTGATCGGGTGTGCACAGGGTATCACTTCGCCTGAAGGGGGATGGGTCAGTCCTACCCTCCGGCTCATTTCAATCCACCTCATCTCCTCGTATACTCACGGTGAAGATACGTCGTGTGTCATCTACGCGATACTCGTACTCACGTGCACCCAGCACGGTACATAGTATACCAACGGGTGACTACACTGTTCTACGTACAACCGTGGACCCAAGTCCATACTCCAACTCCGATGGACTTTTTATCCTTAAACCATGTCTCATATACCAGGCGAGCAAGCAGCGTGACACACAGTCAACGCAAAGCTCCAGCGCGGTACGATCTATCGTTAAGGCCCAGCCCGTTCAATTGGCCATCGGCTGGTATCCCCTTGGGTCCCAGACCCCCAGGTTTACCTTAACTCAATAAAACAGGTGCGAGCAAAGTTCCCGCACTTTCTCAAAACCCCCGTGCGAGTTAAAACTCCCGCACGGTACATCAAGGCATTAAAACGGGTGTGAGCTAGCGCTTCAACACCAAATCTCATCTCAAAACTGATAGATGGCTATTTTCTCTTTTAAAACTCAAAACACGTTTATTCATACAGCATGCCTCTTCATGCTAAAACATGTAAAAATTAGCCAACCTATCATCAACATTTCTCAATCATCATTAACAATATAAAATTGAGAACATCATTGAAAACATGCATATCATGCTATTTCCTTACCCTATCCCATTTCTCAATACATATATATACATCATAGTACTTTTTATACTTTCACATCATTTCATAAACTTATAATATCGTACTAGTCCTAGAAATATATCTACGAAATTGCTGTAATTACGTACGAACATCTCTATAACTAACACACAGTCCCTTACCTCGTTTTACTTGTGTGCAACTATCCGCCTTTATGCTTCTTGCGTTCTCATCTTGACTTGCTCCGGTGTATCATCCGAAACTGAAATTCATCCATCAACATTTGAGTTAATGTTTCTAACTCTTATTCAACTAAGCATTTATCCAATGCCTTAATTACACATTTTTACCCTTTGTGGTAAATCTCCCAATTTATCCTAATATCAACATTTCCAAACCATTTCCACAACATACTCATCCACTCAAGATATCCCATTCATCAAAAATACTCCCACATTCCACTTTCTCACACTTGACTATTTCTAAGCTATATGCATTTCATACCATCCTAGGTAGTTCTATCCACAATATGCACACCCAAATATCCTTATAATCATTAACTAAACCAATGTACTTGGATTTGTGCATTAGAACTTACCTCATTGGATTTCCTCTTGCTCCAATTAGGATTGCCCTTTATTTCTTCAATCCATCAAATGGGGAAGTGCCTCTAGACTATGTTGTTCTTCTCTTTGATGTGAACAACTTTGTCTCTAATAGCCTCTCCTTAAATCTCACTGAAAATGGCTGGATTTAGGAGTGAGAAACTAGATTTCTTTGAGTTGAAGTGAAATGGAAATGTTTTCCCGAAATTCTGATGATCCAACTGCTCCCATTTATAGTTTTGACTTGATGAGATCGATCTTCCTTGGGTGGAGATCGATCTGTTCCTCAAAAATCCCTCTTTTCTGAGACGTTTTAAAGGTATGAGATCGATCTGTCGAGACTGGAGATCGATCTGCTGTCAAACAGAAGCTTAAGGAGATCGATCTGGTCTTAGGGGAGATCGATCTGCTTCCAACCCGAGACCTAGAGAGATCGATCTGGTCTTAGGGAAGATCGATCTGCTCCCAACCCGAGAGCTAAGGAGATCGATCTGCTTCCTTTGGAGATCGATCTGTTCCCTTCCATTTCTCACATAGGAGCATTCTGGCTCTCCCAGATCGATCTCTCATCCTATGAGATCGATCTGGCCTTCACAAATTCCAGATTTCCTGCAGTTTTTCTGCAACAACTCTTACCAAACACCCTTAATTTGCTACCATGATCATTTTCTCATTCATTCATCTTTGAGACTTGAAAATGGGATCCATTCTCACTACATACACATTACAACTTGTGTAGAATCTTTGTATGACCAAATATATACCATATTACTCGAATGGAAATATACACTTATGTAAATCTTTCCTTCCATTTTACTATACTTCTCATATTCCATTTCGATCACATTCTTCTCGTTTCAAGTTTATTTCTTCCTACTCACTCGTAATGCAACTTGTACGTATAATCACAATTCTTACTACAAGTGCGTACATAATCTTATGAACTTACATTGCATATACTTCACATTACAATACATCATCTTACTTATGATTTTATTTACATTCCATGTTCCTATACACATAGCTATACATATACGGGGTCTCACATTCTCCCCCACTTAAAGAATTTGGTCCTCCAAATTAGAACCAATTCAATCTGTGAATAACTCGGGATACTTTTCCCGCATCAAACTTTCCAGTTCCCATGTGGCCTCTTCCACAGTGTGATGTTGCCACAAAATCTTAACCAATGAAATCGTTTTGTTCCGCAACACCTTCTCTTTCCTGTCCAACACCCTGATCGGTCTCTCGACATACGACATATCTTTCTTGAGCTCCAACGGCTCATAACTAATTACATGTGTCGGATCCGGGTAGTACTTCCGAAGCATAGAAACGTGGAAGACATTGTGGACTTCTGCTAGCTCAGGTGGTAAGGCTAGCCTAAATGCTCCTTCTCCCACTCTATCCAAAATCTCGAAGGGACCAATGTAACGAGGACTTAATTTTCCTTTCTTCCCAAACCTCATTATTCCCTTAGAAGGAGATACTTTCAAAAATACGGACTCGCCAACATCAAACTCAAGTGGTCTCCGTCTCTTGTCAGCGTAGCTCTTTTGTCGACTTTGAGCTGTTCGCAACCTCTTGCATATTATCTGAACATCCTCGGAGGCTTGCTTAACCAAATCGGGGGCGAGCAATTGTCTGTCACCAACTTCTTCCCAACCAATGGGCGATCGGCATCTACGACCGTATAGTGCCTCATAAGGGGCCATACCAATACTTGAGTGATGACTGTTATTGTAGGCGAACTCAATCAATGGCAAGTGATCGTCCCATGAGCCTCTAAAATCCAGCACACACGCTCTCAACATATCCTCCAGGGTCTGTATAGTCCTCTCTGACTGACCATCTGTCTGAGGATGAAAAGCGGTGCTAAAACTCAACTGGGTCCCCATCGCTTTCTGGAAATGTCCCCAAAAGTGGGAAGTGAAGCGGGCATCCCTATCCGAAACAACACTCACTGGGACTCCATGCAATCTCACTATTTCTCTCACATACAGATTCGCCAGTGCACTCAATGTATCTGTAGATCTCATGGCTAAGAAGTGTGCCGATTTCGTTAACCGATCTACTATCACCCATATCGCATCATGGTTCTTACGGGTTCTCGGTAACCCCATCACAAAATCCATGGTGACATGCTCCCACTTCCATGTTGGTATCGATAGAGGTTGTAATAATCCTCCTGGTTTCTGATGTTCGACTTTTACTTGCTGACAAGTGAGACATCTAGCGACATACTCAGCTATGTCTCTCTTCATTCCAGACCACCAATATACTTTTCGGAGGTTTTGATACATCTTACCACTCCCCGGATGTATCGTGTATCTCGACGAGTGTGCCTCTGATAAGATCAGCTTTCTCAGCTCTAAATCCTTAGGTACACATATTCTATCTCCAAACCTTAGTATTCCATCTGGACTCAATATAAAATCAGCACCCTTCCCTTTCCGGATTTGGCTAATCATGACAATACACCATTGATCGATTTGCTGAGCTTGTCGAATTCTCTCAATCAACTCCGGTTCTAATCTCAAGCTAGCAATGATCCCATAGCTGCCAATCTCAGGTAGGGTCATATCCAGACTAAGGTTCGTGAATTGTTCCAACAACTCGTGCTCTCTAACCATCATATGTGATACCAACCCGAGACTCTTCCGACTCAATGCATCGGCAACCACATTTGCCTTCCCCGGGTGGTACAAGATCTCACAATCATAGTCCTTGAGGAGTTCCAACCACCTCCTCTGTCTCATGTTTAACTCCTTTTGTGAGAATAGATATTTCAGACTCTTATGATCCGTAAAGATCTGAAATCTCTCACCATATAAGTAGTGGCGCCATATCTTCAACGCAAACACTACGGCCGCTAACTCCAAATCGTGAGTGGGGTAGTTCTTCTCATGATCCTTCAACTGTCTAGATCCATAAGCTACTACCCTTCCATCTTGCATCAAAACACAGCCTAGTCCTTGATGCGAAGCATCTGCATACACCGAGTAATTCCCTGAACTGTTAGGGATGATAAGAACTGGCGCGGTAGTTAATCTGCGCTTAAGTTCCTGAAAACTCCTCTCACAAGCTTCATCCCATAAAAACTCCACACTTTTCCTCGTAAGACGTGTCAATGGAGCAGCTAATCTAGAGAAACCCTCTACAAATCTCCTGTAGTAACCAGCCAAACCTAGAAAACTTCTGATCTCTGTGACTGTCCTAGGTTGTTCCCATTGAACGACTGCCTCAATCTTGGATGGATCTACTGACACCCCATCCTTCGATATAACATGGCCTAGAAAAGAAATCTGTTCTAGCCAAAAGTCACATTTGTTAAGCTTGGCATACAACCTTTTCTCTCGGAGGGTTTGCAAAATAATCCTTAAGTGCTGCTCATGCTCTTCTCTGGACCTTGAATACACCAATATGTCATCGATGAAAATAATTACGAATTGGTCCAGGTATGGCTTGAAAACTTCATTCATTAGAGCCATAAAAGCTGCCGGCGCATTGGTCAACCCAAAAGGCATCACTAAAAATTCGTAATGGCCATAGCGGGTACGAAATGCTGTCTTGGGCACATCCTCCTTCCGAATCTTCAATTGATGATACCCAGACCTCAGATCTATCTTGGAGAAGATCTGCGCTCCCCGAAGCTGATCCAATAAATCATCAATGCGTGGCAAGGGGTACTTATTCTTGATGGTAGCCTTGTTTAACATCCGATAGTCAATGCACAACCTGAGGCTCCCATCTCTCTTCTTCACAAATAATACCGGGGCTCCCCATGGTGAGACGCTCGGTCTTATGAACCCCTTCTCTAACAACTCTTGCAGCTGTTTCCTTAATTCCTCTAACTCAACTGGAGCCATCCTATATGATGACTTCGATATTGGTTCGGTTCCAGGCGTCAAGTCTATACCGAATTCCGTTTCTCTATCAGGTGGCAATCCTGGTAGATCATCTGGAAAGACATCAGGGAATTCTCTGACCACTGAGATGTCCTCCATATCCGGATGTACTTTGTTCAAATCCACCACATAAGCAACAAAACCTTCAAAACAACACTCAAGCCATTTATACCAAAGTACTTTACTTAATACAAAATTTAAGATTTCATTTCTTCTCTTAAAATCTTACAACACATTCTTCAGGTAGAGAAAACTTAATGGACTTAGAACGACAGTCTATGACAGCATGATTGGCGGCTAACCAATCCATTCCCAAAATTACATCAATGTCATACATATTCAACAAAATCAAGTTGGCTGTCATGCACTTATCTCCTACCCTCACTTTACAATCTTTATACACTTGTTCAACTAATTGGCTCACTCTCATGGGAGTACTTATTAGTAAAGTCCTACTCAAGTATGTGAGCTCTACAAAACCTTTTAACTTAGATGCACATGCAGGTGATATGAAGGAATGCGTAGCACCAGAATCAAACAAAGCTATAACCTCTAGATTGAAAATCAAGATTGTACCTTTTATCACTTCAGAAGAGGTATCAGCCGATGCCTGGTCTATCGCATACACCCTGCCTTGACCCACAACTTGTTTTCCCTTTTCTTCAGCCGAGGCTTTCTTTCTTGCAGGAGGTGCAACTGTAGGAACCCTCTCTGGCTCTTTACCCCTCTGTGGAACTGCCTCAACTATCTCCGGGCACTCTCTGGCATAATGTCCAAATTTACCACATCTGAAACATCGGGTACCCTGAAGATGACATGGCCTACCACCATGGTATCGACCGCATAGCCTACACTGATCTGTAGTCGGTCGGGGTCCACCAATCACTATACCCCTGGCTGGTGTCTGAGTCGGAGGCATAAAAGGTCTAACAACCTTCTTCTGGAACTCATCTACCTCTCTCCGACGTTTACTCATGAATTTTCGACCAAATTTGGCACTCTTGCCATCTCCCAGCTTCCTCGGACCCTTGTCCTTTCCCCAACTAAACTCAAAAATCTGCAAGTCATGATCCTGCTCACATAACTGGGCCCGTCGCACAGCCTCTCTATATGTAGCGACATCAAATGGGGCCAACTTCGCTCGGATCGAAGGCCTCAGTCCATCCACAAATCTACGGACTCTAATAGCCTCGCTCCTGATCGAGTCCGGATCGTATCGACCCAGTGAAGTGAATCGTGACTCGTACTCATCAACTGTTCGATTCCCTTGAGTCAGATTTAGAAATTCCATCTGTAGTCTCCGTCGAGCAGTATCTGGGATGTATTGCTCTCTGAAAACGTCCAAGAACATATCCCAAGTGATAACCATTCCTTGAGCTCTTAACATCGGCCTGACGGACTTCCACCAGTGCTCTGCTTCGCCTCTCAATACAAAGGCCGCAAGTGCTACTCTCTCCGTAGCTGAACATCTACAGAAGTCGAATAACTTCTCCATTTGACTGATCCAGTCCTCAGCCACCGTCGGATCCTTTACCCCGCTAAATGAAGGAGGCTTAAAGTCCATAAAGTGCCTCAATCTCTCCATATCACAGTCATATCCATACCCCAATTCATCACCATGCTGATGTGGGGCTACCGGAGGAGGTACCGGTCGAATATGAGGTTCCCGTGGCCTAGCCGGTTCAGCTTGCGCAGGTGCAACATTCCCAGGCTCAGGTGCAGCTGCTGGGGGATTCGGTGCAGCCTGTCCCGCTGTACCAGGTGTACCCTCAAACCTAGCCATGATCTGACCCATCATGGTCATCATCGTGCGCATGTCTTCCTCCAATCGAGTGATTCGAGGATCAGAAGCCTCTATCTGTTCCTGGGGCTCATGACTAGAGGATGATCTACTGTGCCTCTCAGTCCTGTCATTTTGCCCTCGAGCCCTCGAGCTCTCTCCCCTCTTGCGGTGTCTCTCAGGCATAACTCACTAGCCTGATAACTTTCCTGCGTTATAACAAACATTTAATTTACTACCAGCTCTGTATACACATTTGTATCTAAATATCGCACAGTAACTTGGGGATGTATGTTTTCTTAGTCCTAAGCATCAACTCATATCAGACCAACCATGCTCTGATACCAAGCCTGTCATGCCCCGTTTTCGGGAACCCTTCTATCCATACAATCTCTACTACGGTTGGGCTGTGAGAAGATGCAATTACTAAAAATTTATTTATTTACAGCGGAATATTTAAATCTTTAATTCACACTCCCAGGTGTGTGTGTAAATATACAAAATTAATTGTATAAATACTATATGCTTACATATCATCCCCATAATACTGATTACAATTCCAAGATATAACTGTGCGATGCAATATATTAGATACAAAATACTCGTGTATACCAATCTTATACTTTTGCGGATTGTGGGAGCTGTTCAACACAAAAGACTTAGAGACCACCGCTCTCTTACTTCTCAGTACCTGGAGGGGGAAAAATAGTGGGATGAGCAAACCACGGCTCAGTAAGGAAATGTATGCTAGCAGGTAGATATCGTACTACCTACATAGCCCATGCATGCATAAACCAAAACCATGTTTTCGTTATAAATGGAAATATCATACGAACAATGCATTTAAATACATATTTCTCAAGAGCATTTTCGTGTAAATCAAATGTCAAACTTCCATTTAAAACATGCTCATAAATAGTGCCCTCATGGCACGAATGTGAAATCGGAGATTTATTAAAACACGAAATCTCTTTCACTTCTCAAATCATTCTTTCTCGCAAATCTCTTTCTTTTCTGAGATTGTCTCTGTTTTCTCGAATCTCTGAGACAGGCATGGAATTTTCGGCAATCAAATATCCACGACTTATGGCCACAGTCAGTGATCCCAGGCCTCACTGATCGGGTGTGCACAGGGTATCACTTCGCCTGAAGGGGGATGGGTCAGTCCTACCCTCCGGCTCATTTCAATCCACCTCATCTCCTCGTATACTCACGGTGAAGATACGTCGTGTGTCATCTACGCGATACTCGTACTCACGTGCACCCAGCACGGTACATAGTATACCAACGGGTGACTACACTGTTCTACGTACAACCGTGGACCCAAGTCCATACTCCAACTCCGATGGACTTTTTATCCTTAAACCATGTCTCATATACCAGGCGAGCAAGCAGCGTGACACACAGTCAACGCAAAGCTCCAGCGCGGTACGATCTATCGTTAAGGCCCAGCCCGTTCAATTGGCCATCGGCTGGTATCCCCTTGGGTCCCAGACCCCCAGGTTTACCTTAACTCAATAAAACAGGTGCGAGCAAAGTTCCCGCACTTTCTCAAAACCCCCGTGCGAGTTAAAACTCCCGCACGGTACATCAAGGCATTAAAACGGGTGTGAGCTAGCGCTTCAACACCAAATCTCATCTCAAAACTGATAGATGGCTATTTTCTCTTTTAAAACTCAAAACACGTTTATTCATACAGCATGCCTCTTCATGCTAAAACATGTAAAAATTAGCCAACCTATCATCAACATTTCTCAATCATCATTAACAATATAAAATTGAGAACATCATTGAAAACATGCATATCATGCTATTTCCTTACCCTATCCCATTTCTCAATACATATATATACATCATAGTACTTTTTATACTTTCACATCATTTCATAAACTTATAATATCGTACTAGTCCTAGAAATATATCTACGAAATTGCTGTAATTACGTACGAACATCTCTATAACTAACACACAGTCCCTTACCTCGTTTTACTTGTGTGCAACTATCCGCCTTTATGCTTCTTGCGTTCTCATCTTGACTTGCTCCGGTGTATCATCCGAAACTGAAATTCATCCATCAACATTTGAGTTAATGTTTCTAACTCTTATTCAACTAAGCATTTATCCAATGCCTTAATTACACATTTTTACCCTTTGTGGTAAATCTCCCAATTTATCCTAATATCAACATTTCCAAACCATTTCCACAACATACTCATCCACTCAAGATATCCCATTCATCAAAAATACTCCCACATTCCACTTTCTCACACTTGACTATTTCTAAGCTATATGCATTTCATACCATCCTAGGTAGTTCTATCCACAATATGCACACCCAAATATCCTTATAATCATTAACTAAACCAATGTACTTGGATTTGTGCATTAGAACTTACCTCATTGGATTTCCTCTTGCTCCAATTAGGATTGCCCTTTATTTCTTCAATCCATCAAATGGGGAAGTGCCTCTAGACTATGTTGTTCTTCTCTTTGATGTGAACAACTTTGTCTCTAATAGCCTCTCCTTAAATCTCACTGAAAATGGCTGGATTTAGGAGTGAGAAACTAGATTTCTTTGAGTTGAAGTGAAATGGAAATGTTTTCCCGAAATTCTGATGATCCAACTGCTCCCATTTATAGTTTTGACTTGATGAGATCGATCTTCCTTGGGTGGAGATCGATCTGTTCCTCAAAAATCCCTCTTTTCTGAGACGTTTTAAAGGTATGAGATCGATCTGTCGAGACTGGAGATCGATCTGCTGTCAAACAGAAGCTTAAGGAGATCGATCTGGTCTTAGGGGAGATCGATCTGCTTCCAACCCGAGACCTAGAGAGATCGATCTGGTCTTAGGGAAGATCGATCTGCTCCCAACCCGAGAGCTAAGGAGATCGATCTGCTTCCTTTGGAGATCGATCTGTTCCCTTCCATTTCTCACATAGGAGCATTCTGGCTCTCCCAGATCGATCTCTCATCCTATGAGATCGATCTGGCCTTCACAAATTCCAGATTTCCTGCAGTTTTTCTGCAACAACTCTTACCAAACACCCTTAATTTGCTACCATGATCATTTTCTCATTCATTCATCTTTGAGACTTGAAAATGGGATCCATTCTCACTACATACACATTACAACTTGTGTAGAATCTTTGTATGACCAAATATATACCATATTACTCGAATGGAAATATACACTTATGTAAATCTTTCCTTCCATTTTACTATACTTCTCATATTCCATTTCGATCACATTCTTCTCGTTTCAAGTTTATTTCTTCCTACTCACTCGTAATGCAACTTGTACGTATAATCACAATTCTTACTACAAGTGCGTACATAATCTTATGAACTTACATTGCATATACTTCACATTACAATACATCATCTTACTTATGATTTTATTTACATTCCATGTTCCTATACACATAGCTATACATATACGGGGTCTCACATTCTCCCCCACTTAAAGAATTTGGTCCTCCAAATTAGAACCAATTCAATCTGTGAATAACTCGGGATACTTTTCCCGCATCAAACTTTCCAGTTCCCATGTGGCCTCTTCCACAGTGTGATGTTGCCACAAAATCTTAACCAATGAAATCGTTTTGTTCCGCAACACCTTCTCTTTCCTGTCCAACACCCTGATCGGTCTCTCGACATACGACATATCTTTCTTGAGCTCCAACGGCTCATAACTAATTACATGTGTCGGATCCGGGTAGTACTTCCGAAGCATAGAAACGTGGAAGACATTGTGGACTTCTGCTAGCTCAGGTGGTAAGGCTAGCCTAAATGCTCCTTCTCCCACTCTATCCAAAATCTCGAAGGGACCAATGTAACGAGGACTTAATTTTCCTTTCTTCCCAAACCTCATTATTCCCTTAGAAGGAGATACTTTCAAAAATACGGACTCGCCAACATCAAACTCAAGTGGTCTCCGTCTCTTGTCAGCGTAGCTCTTTTGTCGACTTTGAGCTGTTCGCAACCTCTTGCATATTATCTGAACATCCTCGGAGGCTTGCTTAACCAAATCGGGGGCGAGCAATTGTCTGTCACCAACTTCTTCCCAACCAATGGGCGATCGGCATCTACGACCGTATAGTGCCTCATAAGGGGCCATACCAATACTTGAGTGATGACTGTTATTGTAGGCGAACTCAATCAATGGCAAGTGATCGTCCCATGAGCCTCTAAAATCCAGCACACACGCTCTCAACATATCCTCCAGGGTCTGTATAGTCCTCTCTGACTGACCATCTGTCTGAGGATGAAAAGCGGTGCTAAAACTCAACTGGGTCCCCATCGCTTTCTGGAAATGTCCCCAAAAGTGGGAAGTGAAGCGGGCATCCCTATCCGAAACAACACTCACTGGGACTCCATGCAATCTCACTATTTCTCTCACATACAGATTCGCCAGTGCACTCAATGTATCTGTAGATCTCATGGCTAAGAAGTGTGCCGATTTCGTTAACCGATCTACTATCACCCATATCGCATCATGGTTCTTACGGGTTCTCGGTAACCCCATCACAAAATCCATGGTGACATGCTCCCACTTCCATGTTGGTATCGATAGAGGTTGTAATAATCCTCCTGGTTTCTGATGTTCGACTTTTACTTGCTGACAAGTGAGACATCTAGCGACATACTCAGCTATGTCTCTCTTCATTCCAGACCACCAATATACTTTTCGGAGGTTTTGATACATCTTACCACTCCCCGGATGTATCGTGTATCTCGACGAGTGTGCCTCTGATAAGATCAGCTTTCTCAGCTCTAAATCCTTAGGTACACATATTCTATCTCCAAACCTTAGTATTCCATCTGGACTCAATATAAAATCAGCACCCTTCCCTTTCCGGATTTGGCTAATCATGACAATACACCATTGATCGATTTGCTGAGCTTGTCGAATTCTCTCAATCAACTCCGGTTCTAATCTCAAGCTAGCAATGATCCCATAGCTGCCAATCTCAGGTAGGGTCATATCCAGACTAAGGTTCGTGAATTGTTCCAACAACTCGTGCTCTCTAACCATCATATGTGATACCAACCCGAGACTCTTCCGACTCAATGCATCGGCAACCACATTTGCCTTCCCCGGGTGGTACAAGATCTCACAATCATAGTCCTTGAGGAGTTCCAACCACCTCCTCTGTCTCATGTTTAACTCCTTTTGTGAGAATAGATATTTCAGACTCTTATGATCCGTAAAGATCTGAAATCTCTCACCATATAAGTAGTGGCGCCATATCTTCAACGCAAACACTACGGCCGCTAACTCCAAATCGTGAGTGGGGTAGTTCTTCTCATGATCCTTCAACTGTCTAGATCCATAAGCTACTACCCTTCCATCTTGCATCAAAACACAGCCTAGTCCTTGATGCGAAGCATCTGCATACACCGAGTAATTCCCTGAACTGTTAGGGATGATAAGAACTGGCGCGGTAGTTAATCTGCGCTTAAGTTCCTGAAAACTCCTCTCACAAGCTTCATCCCATAAAAACTCCACACTTTTCCTCGTAAGACGTGTCAATGGAGCAGCTAATCTAGAGAAACCCTCTACAAATCTCCTGTAGTAACCAGCCAAACCTAGAAAACTTCTGATCTCTGTGACTGTCCTAGGTTGTTCCCATTGAACGACTGCCTCAATCTTGGATGGATCTACTGACACCCCATCCTTCGATATAACATGGCCTAGAAAAGAAATCTGTTCTAGCCAAAAGTCACATTTGTTAAGCTTGGCATACAACCTTTTCTCTCGGAGGGTTTGCAAAATAATCCTTAAGTGCTGCTCATGCTCTTCTCTGGACCTTGAATACACCAATATGTCATCGATGAAAATAATTACGAATTGGTCCAGGTATGGCTTGAAAACTTCATTCATTAGAGCCATAAAAGCTGCCGGCGCATTGGTCAACCCAAAAGGCATCACTAAAAATTCGTAATGGCCATAGCGGGTACGAAATGCTGTCTTGGGCACATCCTCCTTCCGAATCTTCAATTGATGATACCCAGACCTCAGATCTATCTTGGAGAAGATCTGCGCTCCCCGAAGCTGATCCAATAAATCATCAATGCGTGGCAAGGGGTACTTATTCTTGATGGTAGCCTTGTTTAACATCCGATAGTCAATGCACAACCTGAGGCTCCCATCTCTCTTCTTCACAAATAATACCGGGGCTCCCCATGGTGAGACGCTCGGTCTTATGAACCCCTTCTCTAACAACTCTTGCAGCTGTTTCCTTAATTCCTCTAACTCAACTGGAGCCATCCTATATGATGACTTCGATATTGGTTCGGTTCCAGGCGTCAAGTCTATACCGAATTCCATTTCTCTATCAGGTGGCAATCCTGGTAGATCATCTGGAAAGACATCAGGGAATTCTCTGACCACTGAGATGTCCTCCATATCCGGATGTACTTTGTTCAAATCCACCACATAAGCAACAAAACCTTCAAAACAACACTCAAGCCATTTATACCAAAGTACTTTACTTAATACAAAATTTAAGATTTCATTTCTTCTCTTAAAATCTTACAACACATTCTTCAGGTAGAGAAAACTTAATGGACTTAGAACGACAGTCTATGACAGCATGATTGGCGGCTAACCAATCCATTCCCAAAATTACATCAATGTCATACATATTCAACAAAATCAAGTTGGCTGTCATGCACTTATCTCCTACCCTCACTTTACAATCTTTATACACTTGTTCAACTAATTGGCTCACTCTCATGGGAGTACTTATTAGTAAAGTCCTACTCAAGTATGTGAGCTCTACAAAACCTTTTAACTTAGATGCACATGCAGGTGATATGAAGGAATGCGTAGCACCAGAATCAAACAAAGCTATAACCTCTAGATTGAAAATCAAGATTGTACCTTTTATCACTTCAGAAGAGGTATCAGCCGATGCCTGGTCTATCGCATACACCCTGCCTTGACCCACAACTTGTTTTCCCTTTTCTTCAGCCGAGGCTTTCTTTCTTGCAGGAGGTGCAACTGTAGGAACCCTCTCTGGCTCTTTACCCCTCTGTGGAACTGCCTCAACTATCTCCGGGCACTCTCTGGCATAATGTCCAAATTTACCACATCTGAAACATCGGGTACCCTGAAGATGACATGGCCTACCACCATGGTATCGACCGCATAGCCTACACTGATCTGTAGTCGGTCGGGGTCCACCAATCACTATACCCCTGGCTGGTGTCTGAGTCGGAGGCATAAAAGGTCTAACAACCTTCTTCTGGAACTCATCTACCTCTCTCCGACGTTTACTCATGAATTTTCGACCAAATTTGGCACTCTTGCCATCTCCCAGCTTCCTCGGACCCTTGTCCTTTCCCCAACTAAACTCAAAAATCTGCAAGTCATGATCCTGCTCACATAACTGGGCCCGTCGCACAGCCTCTCTATATGTAGCGACATCAAATGGGGCCAACTTCGCTCGGATCGAAGGCCTCAGTCCATCCACAAATCTACGGACTCTAATAGCCTCGCTCCTGATCGAGTCCGGATCGTATCGACCCAGTGAAGTGAATCGTGACTCGTACTCATCAACTGTTCGATTCCCTTGAGTCAGATTTAGAAATTCCATCTGTAGTCTCCGTCGAGCAGTATCTGGGATGTATTGCTCTCTGAAAACGTCCAAGAACATATCCCAAGTGATAACCATTCCTTGAGCTCTTAACATCGGCCTGACGGACTTCCACCAGTGCTCTGCTTCGCCTCTCAATACAAAGGCCGCAAGTGCTACTCTCTCCGTAGCTGAACATCTACAGAAGTCGAATAACTTCTCCATTTGACTGATCCAGTCCTCAGCCACCGTCGGATCCTTTACCCCGCTAAATGAAGGAGGCTTAAAGTCCATAAAGTGCCTCAATCTCTCCATATCACAGTCATATCCATACCCCAATTCATCACCATGCTGATGTGGGGCTACCGGAGGAGGTACCGGTCGAATATGAGGTTCCCGTGGCCTAGCCGGTTCAGCTTGCGCAGGTGCAACATTCCCAGGCTCAGGTGCAGCTGCTGGGGGATTCGGTGCAGCCTGTCCCGCTGTACCAGGTGTACCCTCAAACCTAGCCATGATCTGACCCATCATGGTCATCATCGTGCGCATGTCTTCCTCCAATCGAGTGATTCGAGGATCAGAAGCCTCTATCTGTTCCTGGGGCTCATGACTAGAGGATGATCTACTGTGCCTCTCAGTCCTGTCATTTTGCCCTCGAGCCCTCGAGCTCTCTCCCCTCTTGCGGTGTCTCTCAGGCATAACTCACTAGCCTGATAACTTTCCTGCGTTATAACAAACATTTAATTTACTACCAGCTCTGTATACACATTTGTATCTAAATATCGCACAGTAACTTGGGGATGTATGTTTTCTTAGTCCTAAGCATCAACTCACATCAGACCAACCATGCTCTGATACCAAGCCTGTCATGCCCCGTTTTCGGGAACCCTTCTATCCATACAATCTCTACTACGGTTGGGCTGTGAGAAGATGCAATTACTAAAAATTTATTTATTTACAGCGGAATATTTAAATCTTTAATTCACACTCCCAGGTGTGTGTGTAAATATACAAAATTAATTGTATAAATACTATATGCTTACATATCATCCCCATAATACTGATTACAATTCCAAGATATAACTGTGCGATGCAATATATTAGATACAAAATACTCGTGTATACCAATCTTATACTTTTGCGGATTGTGGGAGCTGTTCAACACAAAAGACTTAGAGACCACCGCTCTCTTACTTCTCAGTACCTGGAGGGGGAAAAATAGTGGGATGAGCAAACCACGGCTCAGTAAGGAAATGTATGCTAGCAGGTAGATATCGTACTACCTACATAGCCCATGCATGCATAAACCAAAACCATGTTTTCGTTATAAATGGAAATATCATACGAACAATGCATTTAAATACATATTTCTCAAGAGCATTTTCGTGTAAATCAAATGTCAAACTTCCATTTAAAACATGCTCATAAATAGTGCCCTCATGGCACGAATGTGAAATCGGAGATTTATTAAAACACGAAATCTCTTTCACTTCTCAAATCATTCTTTCTCGCAAATCTCTTTCTTTTCTGAGATTGTCTCTGTTTTCTCGAATCTCTGAGACAGGCATGGAATTTTCGGCAATCAAATATCCACGACTTATGGCCACAGTCAGTGATCCCAGGCCTCACTGATCGGGTGTGCACAGGGTATCACTTCGCCTGAAGGGGGATGGGTCAGTCCTACCCTCCGGCTCATTTCAATCCACCTCATCTCTTCGTATACTCACGGTGAAGATACGTCGTGTGTCATCTACGCGATACTCGTACTCACGTGCACCCAGCACGGTACATAGTATACCAACGGGTGACTACACTGTTCTACGTACAACCGTGGACCCAAGTCCATACTCCAACTCCGATGGACTTTTTATCCTTAAACCATGTCTCATATACCAGGCAAGCAAGCAGCGTGACACACAGTCAACGCAAAGCTCCAGCGCGGTACGATCTATCGTTAAGGCCCAGCCCGTTCAATTGGCCGTCGGCTGGTATCCCCTTGGGTCCCAGACCCCCAGGTTTATCTTAACTCAATAAAACAGGTGCGAGCAAAGTTCCCGCACTTTCTCAAAACCCCCGTGCGAGTTAAAACTCCCGCACGGTACATCAAGGCATTAAAACGGGTGTGAGCTAGCGCTTCAACACCAAATCTCATCTCAAAACTGATAGATGGCTATTTTCTCTTTTAAAACTCAAAACACGTTTATTCATACAGCATGCCTCTTCATGCTAAAACATGTAAAAATTAGCCAACCTATCATCAACATTTCTCAATCATCATTAACAATATAAAATTGAGAACATCATTGAAAACATGCATATCATGCTATTTCCTTACCCTATCCCATTTCTCAATACATATATATACATCATAGTACTTTTTATACTTCCACATCATTTCATAAACTTATAATATCGTACTAGTCCTAGAAATATATCTACGAAATTGCTGTAATTACGTACGAACATCTCTATAACTAACACACAGTCCCTTACCTCGTTTTACTTGTGTGCAACTATCCGCCTTTATGCTTCTTGCGTTCTCATCTTGACTTGCTCCGGTGTATCATCCGAAACTGAAATTCATCCATCAACATTTGAGTTAATGTTTCTAACTCTTATTCAACTAAGCATTTATCCAATGCCTTAATTACACATTTTTACCCTTTGTGGTAAATCTCCCAATTTATCCTAATATCAACATTTCCAAACCATTTCCACAACATACTCATCCACTCAAGATATCCCATTCATCAAAAATACTCCCACATTCCACTTTCTCACACTTGACTATTTCTAAGCTATATGCATTTCATACCATCCTAGGTAGTTCTATCCACAATATGCACACCCAAATATCCTTATAATCATTAACTAAACCAATGTACTTGGATTTGTGCATTAGAACTTACCTCATTGGATTTCCTCTTGCTCCAATTAGGATTGCCCTTTATTTCTTCAATCCATCAAATGGGGAAGTGCCTCTAGACTATGTTGTTCTTCTCTTTGATGTGAACAACTTTGTCTCTAATAGCCTCTCCTTAAATCTCACTGAAAATGGCTGGATTTAGGAGTGAGAAACTAGATTTCTTTGAGTTGAAGTGAAATGGAAATGTTTTCCCGAAATTCTGATGATCCAACTGCTCCCATTTATAGTTTTGACTTGATGAGATCGATCTTCCTTGGGTGGAGATCGATCTGTTCCTCAAAAATCCCTCTTTTCTGAGACGTTTTAAAGGTATGAGATCGATCTGTCGAGACTGGAGATCGATCTGCTGTCAAACAGAAGCTTAAGGAGATCGATCTGGTCTTAGGGGAGATCGATCTGCTTCCAACCCGAGACCTAGAGAGATCGATCTGGTCTTAGGGAAGATCGATCTGCTCCCAACCCGAGAGCTAAGGAGATCGATCTGCTTCCTTTGGAGATCGATCTGTTCCCTTCCATTTCTCACATAGGAGCATTCTGGCTCTCCCAGATCGATCTCTCATCCTATGAGATCGATCTGGCCTTCACAAATTCCAGATTTCCTGCAGTTTTTCTGCAACAACTCTTACCAAACACCCTTAATTTGCTACCATGATCATTTTCTCATTCATTCATCTTTGAGACTTGAAAATGGGATCCATTCTCACTACATACACATTACAACTTGTGTAGAATCTTTGTATGACCAAATATATACCATATTACTCGAATGGAAATATACACTTATGTAAATCTTTCCTTCCATTTTACTATACTTCTCATATTCCATTTCGATCACATTCTTCTCGTTTCAAGTTTATTTCTTCCTACTCACTCGTAATGCAACTTGTACGTATAATCACAATTCTTACTACAAGTGCGTACATAATCTTATGAACTTACATTGCATATACTTCACATTACAATACATCATCTTACTTATGATTTTATTTACATTCCCATGTTCCTATACACATAGCTATACATATACGGGGTCTCACATCGGCTCCCATACTCCTCGAGCCCTACAACGAATATTCGCACTTCCATTAAAACATATTATTCTCATTTTTATATAGTCTAATTAAATGTAGAAAATTTGTGGTGTTTACAAGAGGTAGGCCCAATAAGAGACTATAAGGCCCAATAAAAATAATTGGGTCAAAAATTTTATTGGAAGTGAAATTACACTGCGTACGTATTTATAAGAAATAATGATAAGCGATTTGTGATTCATTGCAGCTCCAAAGGACCAAATTGGGAGTAAACCGGACTAAGCGAAATCTCAGCATTTGAAAATGTTAGATGGTATAGAGAAATCGAGGTAAGGGGTACAATTTAATTTAGTTTCGATATGAACCCTTATTGCATTGATAAAAGGATTTTTACGAAGCAATGTTATGTTTTCAAATATTTATGATTATGTTCATACTTACGGAACGATTTATGAAACATGACTTTGTTTTATGAAATGTTTACTAAGTGCATCTATGTATGAAATGAATTTCTTGGAGTATGAAATTGCATGAAAGTTTTATGATGGTTTGAAAACCTATATTTATGCTTTGAAAGGAACTTTTGACATTTTCAAAAGTATTCAAGAAAAGAGAAAAGAATTTTTGAGACTATCGGCTTCAAGCATGGCTACTCCTCGTGGTGCTTCGGCTCTACCACTTGAGTGTCGGTACGTAGGACCCCTGTAGTGTTTGACTCTACCTGTGTGGTAGATGTCCCGCTACTCGTGATTTATGATGATGATTTCTGGTAGTATCTCGTGCTCGCGCAACACGTATGTATGATTCCCGCACGGCGAGTGCCATCGGTGCTCGTGCCCTAGCTATGTGCTAGTATATGAAAAGAATGAGAAGATACTACCCATGTTTATGATTATGATTGTTGTACGACCCTGATACAATCTACAGCCCCCTTACCATGGCCATAGGTATGATTGACTCTCTACGGAGAATGACACGTATCGCATGACTTAGTTACAGCCTAGTCTCCACGATTATGAATGAATGAAGATTATGATTATGTTTACGATGATGATGAATGACTATGTTTTTATGAGATTTTGACAAAATGTTTATGAGCAATTATGTTTTATGACGAAATGTTTAAGAATGATTATGTTTTAAGAAACATTTACGAATGACGATGATTTTATAAAATCATCTATGAATGATGAAAATTTTATGAAGTATTTAAACATGTATTTGATTTAAAGAAACTCAAGCTTCATAATTTCTTATGATGGCTATGCACGAAATGAAAGTTTACATATCTTCTAAATATTAGTTTCTAAAAGAAACTTATGATCAGTTTTTCTGAAGCAAAGTTTATTTCATGAATAATTTCTGGCATGCTTTTACATATCAGGATTATCATAAATGTATTTTCTTACTGGGCTTTTCCCCGAAAGCTCACCCCTCCAACTCTCAAATTGTTTGCAGTGAGCTACAGTTAGTAATTGCTGCGTAGACGACGTAGACTGGCGGATACGAGATTCCCCAGACTACCCTTTGTACATGCGTGAGGTATACATTTCTATCTCTTTACCAAACCATTTGTATGCACAGACATTTATTGAAAGTAATGTGTCGGGATGTAATCTGTATAAGGATAAAGGAAATATTTTTAAGGTTTGATTTTTGGGAGTAACTAGACCGATTTTGGAATATGTAGAATGATTGATGATATGACTTGGAAAGCATGTCTGATAGTTGTAGATAACTAAGATTGTTAAAAAAAACATATGATTTGCAGGTGGGTAGGCTTATATATAAGCCGTTATGCTGTCGAAATTTCTATCGGCCATATTAATGTAGATGTGAAACTTAATTATGATTACAGATAAAGAAGTAAGAAAATAAATTGACACTGCATAGGAATACAACCTAATTGAATAATGGGACTAAGTTGCAAGCTGAAGTTTCAAGAAAAAAATTTCTCCGAATTTTTATAGGTCACGGGTCGTTACAGTTGGTGACTCCTTCTCTTCTCTCTAGACTTGCTTCCTTCCTAGGTAAGGTAAATAGCCTTTCTTATTCATGACCCTGAACCGGGAACTACTACTTCTTTATTTTATATACGTTAGCAACAAACTCAACGGAGTCGTGAACAAAGAAAGCCTCGTCTACCGCTCCTGTGTCATACCCTAAAGCAAAGAAAGAAATAGACAGACTTAGACCGGGTCATCTTGAACCCTTCTCCCTACGGTCGAGTTAGCCCATGACCTCAAGATCAAGAAGAGCCAGCCATACATAGAAGACAAGGGAAGACCTTGCTCGACAAAATGAACGTAGCAGTAGCATTATGAGATAGAACTCGGTCCTGTCCCGACTGTCCATCTGTGGAACATGGGGCTGAAGACCTCTAGAGTACCTACTAGAAGAAATACAGAATCAGAATTAGGGTTCTTGATGGAATTTGGGAATTAGGCACCTAAGATAATTAGAACTTTTAGTTGTTGTTGTATGATATTGGAAGTGAGGTGTTTATTGTTTTGATTTTGTATTTTTATTTTATTTTGAAAGTTGAAGTAGTTTGTTAATGGTTATTGAATTTTGTTGGTTGATTATTTTCTTAGGCGCTTACTCTTTGAACCCAGCGTGTTATTCTTCCTCTTTCTGGAAAATGCCAGTTTGGCCATAAGGTAGGATCTGCCAGTTTAGCCTGGTTGATTGATAAAAAGCTAGGTGAACCTAAGCTATCTTTTTAATAATTAAACTTAAGTAATATAACTAGTTTTAGGTTTTAAGACACTAACATCTCCATGCATAGAAACTCCATTAATATTTTTGGCTTCACTGTCCTGCCAATGAAAACACATATAAAATGTACGTAAATTGCTTTTAGAATCTGTTGAGTCAATAGTGGGCACATAAAGATCATTTAAGAACAAATAAATATAGCTTTTAGAAATAACAACTATATAAAATGTTTTACCATGATTGAAGCATAATTCCATCTTGTCACCCTTCTTCTTTACCCTTTTTTTTTAATCTTTCCTTTGGATTAGATTTGTTGTAATTGTTAATATTAGTATGTTTAGCGATGTTATCTTATGGCAAGTGGAAAGTTGAATTGAACATCCATGCTTTGTCATTTATGGAGGCTTGCTAATTATGTGTTTTGTTCATTATAAACTACTATTTGAGTTTTGGTTCATGGGATCTGGATTTTCATCGCAATTGTTGTCTATTTGATTTTTCACTTTCATTATGGCTTGATGAAATATTGTATTGTAGTGTTTTTGTGTCATACAAACCTTTTCTAATTTTTACAAATATCCTTACCTTGAGCTTGATTTTTTTAATATTGTTTACAGATCTTTCGAAAAATGGCAACTACTGGAAATATTGAGATTGCTGATGAGAATGATAAAGCTACCACTGCTCCATCAACTATGGGTTCCAGTTCGAGAAACACAAATATTAATGGTCCAAGTTTGCCCTCAAATAGTTCCCCTGATATAACTCCAACAACATCTGCTTCAACGAAACCTCTAGTAACCAAATGTTCTCACAAGTTAACTTAAGAGGCTTGGCAACACTTTGAAAAGAAAAATATAAATGGAGAAGATAAGGCAATATGCAACTATTGCAACCTTGCTCTTAAGGCTGGTAGCCATAATGGAACAAAAACTCTGCTAAACCACGTGGTCACTTGTTCAAGGAAAAAAAAACTCAACCATTGAAACATGCTTCAAAAAACAAAAGATCATTAGCATGGAGTAGAACAATGACGGAAAGGTTCATTTTGGAAATTTTACATTTGATCAAGAAGTTTCAAGAAATGAGTTGGCTCGTGCTATAATCTTGCATGAGTATCTTATTTCTATTGTGGAGCATGTTGGATTAAGAAGATTTGTTGCTAGCCTCCAACCCCTTTTCAAGATGGTTTCTCGCAATACGATTAAAGAAGACATCCTCAAAATTCATCAATTAGAGAAGGCAAATCTAATGGGCATGTTTGAGAAGCTAAAAAGTCGAATAGAAATCACAACGGATATGTGGACTTCAAATTAGAAGAAAGGCTACATGTCTGTTACTGCTCATTTTATTGATGATTCTTGGGTGTTCCAAAGTTGTATTTTGAGGTAAATAACTCTTTTGAACCTTTTAACACGTACACGATTCATTATTTTTTTTAAATTGTTAACAAATTAACTAAAATTATTTTGAAACTTTTAGGTTTACTTATGTACCGACTCCTCATACCAAGGAGGTTCTTGCTGAAAAATTGATGGCAGCGTTGACTGAATGGAATATAGAGACCAAACTTTCGACTATCACTGTGGATAATTGTAGTTCTAATGATGGTAGATAAGTTGTATTCTGAACTTTTACTTGATGGAAAAATCTTTCATATGAGATGTTGTGCACATATTTTGAATCTTGTTGTGAAAGATGGATTATCCACAATAGAGCATGCAATTGACAATATACGTGATAGTGTGGCATTTTGGTCTGCTAGTCCTTCTCGAGTGGAAAATTTTGAAGATGTGACACGTCAAGAAAAAGTTATATGCACTAAAAAGTTAAGCCTTGATTGTAGAACTAGGTGGAACTCGACTTACTTGATGCTTCGAACTGCAATAGAATACAAAGATATTTTTCCTAAGTTGATTTTTAGGGATAAGCTTTATACTAAAGTGCCTAGTGAGAATGATTGGCAGATGGCTGAAATTATTGCTAAAAAGTTAGAAATCTTTTATAATGCCACTGAATTATTTTTAGGGATAAGGTATCCTACTGCAAATTGTTATTTTGTTCAAATTTGTCAACTTCGAAATGCACTAATGAAGTGGATGTCTAGTGATGATGTTGTAATTAGTGCAATGACTAAGAAAATGTTTGAGAAGTTTGACAAATATTGGAGTGTTATTCATGTGGTGTTAACTGTGGCAGTTGTATTGGATCCTCGGTATAAAATGAAAGTGGTTGAGTTTTATTTTTCAGACATTTTCAGTGATGATGCAATCTTTGAGATCGAACAAGTTAAGAAAACTTGTTATGAATTGCTTAATGTATACCAGAACAAAACCTCTAAACCAAAATTACATGCTTCTTCGTGTACTTCAACATTAAACTCACCATTTATTCAAGCATCAACTGTCTCTACTTCTCAACGAGAAGATTTCACAGAGTTGGTTGCATTTCTTAGTTCTTCTGCTACTAGTGTGAATGAGAAATTAGAATTAGATCACTATCTAGAAGAGCCAGTTTTGTCATGGACTCAATCCTTTGATATTCTTAATTGGTGGAAGACAAATGGGATAAAGTATCATACTTTGCAATTGATTGCTAGGGACTTTCTTGCTATTCCTGTTTTAACAGATGCATCCGAATCAGCTTTTAGCACTAGTGGAAGAGTAGTGAGTAGTCATCGAAGTAGGCTTAATCCGGACACTTTGGAGGCATTGATGTGTTGCCAAAATTGGTTAAAGAGTGACGTAGGAGGTAAATAATTTATTTGTTATAATCTCTTTATTTTATTTGTTTCTTTTTCAAAAGTAGTCTATTATTATATTTTAGTTCAAGACAATAATATTTTATTTATTTTATTTGTAAGAGCATCTACAACTATGGACTCAAGTGACATTTTTAATAATGATGAAGAATGGAGATTTATCATGATTCCAATAAACTTCAAATATGTTTTTTAGTTTTTACTTAAATTATGTTTGTTTGTAGTTTCATAAATATGTTTTTATGATTTGTTTATTTGCTATGATTTCAAGTGGTTTGTTGAATTATTAAAATTTGTTTAATTATGATAGAGTATGTATGTTGTTGTTTAATTTTTATTTTTGATTTACACAAAATTAGATGATTTTTTCCAAGGGTTCGGGTTTCGGGTTAATAAACGGGTTGTCAAATTATGGGTTGAATAATCGGGTAATTAAACGGTTTCGGGTTCGGGTTACTAAACGGGTTGTCAAATTATGGGTTGAATAATTGGGTAATTAAACAGGTTCAAGTAATTAATGGGTAGTATAAAATTTATTCGGGTAGTATCTTGAAAAAATAATCGAGTTTTAATAGGGTTCGGGTTTTATGATTGTTAATCGGATTCGAGGTCGAATATCTCAAAATTAGCGGGTACCCACTCCGTTAACATTCCTAGTATATATATATATATATATATATATATATATATATATATTGTATCTGAATACTAAATCGCTCTGAATACTAAATCGCACAGACATATACTGTATAAATTACTGGGATGTAAATGATGAGAAACGATTATATAAATAGATGTATAATTGTATTTAATATTTGATACATATGAATGAATAAAAATGATTAACATCGACTCACAGCCCAACTAAATCTTATGAATGAAAGAAAAAAAGATCAGCGATAACGGTCGTGGCACTTAGCTCGCTTCCGGTCCGCCTCTAATAGCCACTATCACCGTGCATCCGCAAGCCCAATCACTAATTGCCGCTTCTAGTAGCCGCTGGTTTCCTTCTTCTTTTTTTTTTTTCTATATTTTTTGAATGTGTTTTGTGATTCAGATCTGGCTTTTGTGTTTGAGACTTGTGAATTGAAGTTGATTTTTTTTTTTAAATCTGTAAAACCAAGATTTAAGAGGGAAAAAAAGTCAAAATTAATGCAATAAATAAATTAAGTAGTGGGTTTTCTCTTTCTCTCTTTTTCTTTTTGCAGATGGCTCGAGTCGAGGCAATGGATTTTTGGTAGAGATTCAGGTGACAACATCCATAAGGAAAGGGCGCAGCTGTCTATTGGTGGTGAAGAACAGATGATAGAGTAGTTATGGACAGTTGAGAAGGATTTTAGGATGGGTAAGAGTTTTTGATGAAAATGAATTAAAAAAAATGAAGAGAATCAAAGAAATTTAGGAAAAAAATCGACAAAAAATGAGAAAATCTGGGAATAAGATAGGATAGATATAAAATCTGAAAAAGATTTAAACAAGTTTTTTTAGTTGAAAATTAATTAAATAAAAAATTAAAAACCAATAAATTGCTGCCACTTGTAGCTGTTAAAATCTTAACGACTTGTGATTTTCACTCTTGTTAAAAATTTCTTATTTGATCAATCTCGAAAATTTTTATTTTTTAATTGAATAAAATTAAAAATTGTATCTTTAATTAAAAAATGATTAACGATTAAATTTTAAATTGAGTTTTTAACTTTTTATTTTTTGAAAAATAATTATTATTTTATTTTAATGCATCTGATATGTAAACTATTCACATTGGATATTTTATTTATTTTCCAATGTTGTGATTTTTATTTATATATAATATTATAATAATGATAATAATTAGATTCAAATCGATGCGAGTACAGTAATAATTTTAATTTATAATAATTTTTTAAATATAAAGTAAAATTATAAAAAATTATTTTGAAATACATGTTGAATAATTTATTAAAAACTTGATGCATATATAAAATACATAAATAAAAAATAATTTAAATAAAATTCTAATTAAGAAAATTATAAAAAAAATATAACAAATCCTAAATATCAATTGAATAGCTAAAACCTTAATAAAAACAGTTCTTAGTCATTAATAAATTATTAGATAATATTTAATATTTGAAATTGATTTATTTTTACAATTCAAATTTAAATGATTCTTTTAAAGTCGAAAATTCTATTTTTAGGATTTTGAAAAAAAAAAACTTTAGTTATAATAGTCTCAAATATAAAAGGTAAAAATGCAAATAAAAATACAAATAATTTAATTTTTAAAATTTTTAATTAATTAAAAATAATTAAAGATAATACTTAAAACAATACACATTTCAAAAGAATAGATAATTCATATGAATATTTTTATTTTCTTTTAATTCAAAAAAATGATTGAAGAAATAAATAAATAAAATAATCGAACAAATAAATCGAAAAAATGAAATGAAAATTGAAAAAAAAAAGGCATGGATGTTTGATTCAATGATAAAATATAGACTTAAATACCTAATTTTAATTTTTTGAGAAAATATTTAGCTAAAAGAAAATTTATCTTGCCTCATATATCATTGTTCATATGAAATATATATTTTTAAAAAGTGCATCTAAGAAAATTTATACCAAAATTAATTATTTTTATAAATATGTTTTTAATGTATATAAAAATCAACAAAATATATATATATATATATATATATATATATATGTTGATAAAAGATGTGTAAAGAAATTGATAAATAATATTTGATTTTTAATTAACTTTAATATAAATATATATATAGATGTTTAAATTTAAAAAATTAAATAGGTAATTGATTTTTTTGTAATTTTAATATATATGGATTCTTATCTTTTTAGAAAATTTTAAAAATTAACATTTCTTAAGATATTACACGTATCAGACATATAAACTATCCACATAAAATATTTTATTTGTATCTAAATGTTTTGACTTTTTTTTATAAATAAAATAATATTTTTAGTTAAAAAATATTTGAATTATATTTACTTTAAAAAGAGTACTTTTGATAAATAAAAAATTCATATATCATATCTTTAATTTTATACATAATAAAAATGATAAGAAATATACAAATATCAATTTATCTTACTCTTGATCCTTGTAAATACTAAATATAAAACAAAATCATGTCTAATCTAATTTTATTTATTATCTTATTGTCTCCTTCATCTTATATACCAAAATAATTATATTGTTTTTTTATTAAAGTTTAAAAGTAAAAAATATTACCTCATTTTTAAGATAAGGACAATTTTTATTAAAATTCACAAATCTATTTAGTTTTCATTTACAAAATTTTAAGATTTTTAAAAACCCTACAAATAAAAAAAATGATAAAAATTGAACCCTAAATTCTTTATATTTATCTTTCAAATTTTAACTGAAATATTTTACGCATAACATTCTTATGTGATTATTTAATATACGAAATAATAACAAAAAAATCAACAACCAAAATTAAGCCTACTGATTAGTGATTTTAAATATACGGAGATATTCTTGGTTTTACTGACCCTAATAAACCCCATTTCTTCCCACCCAAGTTGCGTGTTTCCTAAGTACTCTCTCTCTTCCCTTACTCTACAGACTACAGTGACGCCCTCGTACGAGAAAATTCATCCCAAGGAAAAACCAATCACCAATGGAAAACCCCAACCGAGAAAAAGCCGAAACCACCCCAACTGACGACGAAGATAAAGAAGAGCTCAAGTCAGTCCTCGCTCTCCAACGTCAACAACTAATGGAAGCCAAAACCTTAGATTCCGACCTTGACTTAGCTTTCCAACTCCAAATGCAAGAAGCCGTTACCGCTTCTCTTTCTCTTCACCACCCTTCAATTTCCCAAAATGTCACCTTGCCTACTCCTGACGTGGGTTTCGACTACTTAACCCTTATGCTTGAAGACATAGACAGGTTCGAGATGGAACGTAAAGACATGGAGGCGAAGGAGGAGGAGATGAGAAAAGTTAGGAACGATCTGAAGCGTTCGATACACGACCAAGACTTTGCTAGATACATCATGAATGTTCCCGAAGAAGAATGGAAGGAGTACGGAGACAATTATGAAAGACCTTACAAGGGAAATGCTGAAACCGATGTCGTTTCAAGTGAGATTTTTAGAGTTTATGTCAAAGGGTTGATAAGTGAAGAGAGGGTAAGGGAGATGACAGTTATGGTGGGGGGTGTTGGAGTTGCCCTTTGTGATTTTAGAGATAAGTTAGTTTTGGAAATGAGGAAAAAGTTGGAGGGGGCGGAATTCATGAGTGGTGAAATTGCTGGAGTTGAGGCTGTGGTTCATGGGCTTAATGCGGCTTTGAGTTTGGACTTGAAAAGGGTTACTGTTTATGTTGATGATTTCTTGGTTTATCAATATGTAAGTTCACTGTGTTATGCCTTTCTTCAAGTTTTGTTGGTTTTCTATTATGGGTTGCTTCTAGTTTGGATTTGAAAAGGGTTTCTTTTTCTTTACGATTTCTTGGTTATTATTATTATTATTGAACTGTGAGTTTAGAATGCTATGACTTTGTTCGAATTTTGGGGATTCCATGTATTTCTATTGTTGCTAAAATGTTCTCTGTTTCGAGTTTCGTTAATATGAGAGTCTAAAATGTTACTACTCTCTTCTAGTTGTTTTTTTTTCTTTTTCTTTTTTTTTAATGTTAGTATTTAATTACTTGAATTACATGTTGTTGACATGGTGGTAATGAATTATAACCATTGGAATGGTGAGATTTTCATTCATTTCCTTACTGTTATTCCTCTGGTGTTTGTTTTATTGCTTCAATATATATGCTTTTTTTTTCCTTTTTTTTTTTGGTAGCCTTGGTAATGAATTCTTTGGTTGTTTTCTTATGTAGAAAGTTTTGAAGATCATGGGATGGCTGATTGAGGGAATTAGTTGTCGGAGATAAAACTATGTATAGTCCTATTTTATCCTTGGTTGGTATAGTCTTGATAGATCTCTTGTTGATTACTTTTATCAAGTGGGTCCATGATAGGGGATTGTTGCTGAGATATAGATTTGGTGTTGGAGTTGTAAGTATTAGACAACCTTGGACAAAATGGTTAATAAATGAGCAACCCCTTGTTTGGACTTTAAGACATTTCCCTGATTAGGCGATTTGATAAATTGGTTGTTCTCTCAGTCAAGTCTATTCCAGGTATTACAATATGATCTGGTTTTTTGTTACAATAAATCTTGCTCTGACTTGGTTAGACCACTTCCTTATTGTATCCAAAAAGACAAATAAATCGTTGGGGCTGTTGATGCCTCAATCGAGCTTCTATTTTCAATTTTTTTTTTTTATGCATACCGCAATGTAGAAGTTGCTGGTTAGAAGTTGAAAATTCTGGTCCCTTTTAGCTTTTTTTGACTCTTCACTCATTCGGTCTTTCCCTTCCTTTAATTATTGTTTTGATTTATCTTTTCCGGACGCTAAATAATGGTAATTCATAGTTTGATTTAGCAAGACTAAATTTTGCCAATGTCATCATTGGTTTTCCATTGGGAAAGGATTGTTAATGGTAAGCTAGTAGTGTTTGCAATGTTTTGGGAATTAAGTTCACATGCCATTTAGTTATAATTGAGGATTTTATAATTACCTAAATAGTGATGGTTTACAGTCGACTTTTGAATATAGCTTACAGGCAGATTGCAACCAAGACAGAGCAAGATGGAGACAATAGTCAACGAGGTGGCTCTTCTACAAAAGAAATTTAATTTTTTCCAACCATCTCTTGTGACACGAAATGATATGAAATTTGCATTCAAGCTTGCAAGAGATGCTATAGTCTCTCAGATTGCTTGGCCAGCAGAAACTAGCAGTGGCAGGGGTTTGAAGGAGACTTGTGTGATATGTTTTGAAGATGTTGTTTCTGCACAGATGTTTTCAGTTGATGGTTGCTTTCACAGGTATTGCTTTTCTTGTATGAAGCAGCACGTAGAAGTGAAATTGCTAAATGGAATGATGGCTAGTTGCCCACATGAAGGCTGTAATTCTGAGGTGACTATTGATAGCTGTGGAAAATTCCTGGATCCTAAATTAGTTGAGATCATGAGCAACCGCAAGAAGGAGGCTTCTATTGCTGTTTCAGAGAAAGTTTATTGTGCATTTCCGAGGTGTTCTGCACTAATGTCTAAAAATGAGGTCTTACAATATACTAAAACAATATTTCTTGGTGCTGAACAATCTGGAGCCAGAAAATGTGTGAAATGCCATCGCTTTTTCTGTGTCTATTGCAAGGTTCCCTGGCACTATGATATGACCTGCTATGATTACAAAAGATCTAATTCTTATCCTGCTAATGAAGATGCAATGCTCAGGTCACTTGCTACAAAAAAACTATGGCGTCAGTGTATAAAGTGTGAAAATATGGTTGAACTTGCTGAAGGGTGTTATCACATCATTTGTAGGTATGTAATCTTTCTTCTTTTCCTTGGAAGATATAGCAATGTGATATTTCTGGTGACTTGTTGAAGGAAGAAGAAGCTATGTACGTCAAAGAAAAAAAAAAGATAGGGAGGATTTAAGAGAAGGGAAAAGGGGATGGAGGGCTTGTGGTTAAAATCCAGGATCAAGAAATGTCATCTTTATTCTCTACTACTTTTCATGGTTCCGTCTGCTTTCATAAATGTTAAGACAGCAAGAGTTCAATATTTTCTTCTTGATTATTTACTTTGCTCCTTGTTGGAAACAAGTTCCTGATACATTGAAACCTGTTATTTCTTTGTCATAAATTTACTATTTTTGCATGCTACCACTTTCATGAATCCCCTTTGCAGATGTGGATATGAGTTTTGCTACACTTGCGGAGCTCAGTGGCTTAACAAGAAACCAACATGTTCATGTCCAATCTGGGATGAGCGAAACATTATACGTAATCAACGCAGAAGGTGGTGATCTGTGGTACAATCGTGAGAAGACTGATTTAGAGTTCAATATATGTAACTGAAGAAGTTTAGGAAACTTACTTCCATGAGTTCCTGCTTTCCCTTTCTTTCTCTGCTTCTCCCCTTTATAAAAACTAGGTTTGGGGGGTTTATGTTTCTTTGAAGGTATACTTGATGAAGTTGATGGGATTTGATAAGGATAGAAGTTCGTGGATTTTAATATGAAATTTGCTTGTGAGGTTAGATTTTCATTGTTATTTTTTGAGAATCTTGGCATTTCATTGCTAGTAATATTCCATGTTAAGGTATTGCATATTGTTGGACCGTTGGATGGAAGATCTATTTGGGACATAGCAGAGAATTTGGGCTAGCATAAAATATTAATCGAGAGTTTGAAGCAAGCTTGCAGCCTTTGGCATTTTGTCTTTGTTGCAAATATGTTGCCACACCAATTCAATTTTTATGGAGTATACGGAGGTTAGTGCTCAAACTGTCTGTGTTTGTGCCTATACATAGTAGACTTCATGGCATCCATGTGGCTTTATTAATCCTCGGACTCTTTGTCTGAATAGCATAGACCGTGTTGATTATAAATGTGTTGGAAAAATCTTTGGATGTGATTCTTGCAACATCAAATCAGCTAAATTAATGTTGCATTTGGTAGCTTTGGGTTTGGGCACGGTGGGATTGAACATAAAAAGATTAAATAATACGATGATAAAATTACTTTTAATTATTATTTTTAAATTTTTTATTATTTTATTAAAAAATATATGTATATATTTTATTATTTTTATTTTCATTGAAATTAATTTTACTGTCTATTTAAATTAATATATTTAAATTAGTATTAATATTAAGTAGTAATTGTAGCTGTAGATGTGGTACTAGTTAAGCACTCGGGCAATGGAGCTTTTCTGTTCCTGATCTGCCGTGAATCATGTGCTCTTCTGGGGATCAGCTTCCCTTTACACCGATGAAAACTCTCTCCGATCCTCCCTATTCTCCGTGGGTCTCGCATCATGGCCAGGACTTTTTGGATTAATTTCATCTTGTTCTTAACGGACGTTCAGAATTGAGAGTTAAGGTATTAGTGCAGACGTAATTTCGAAGCAATTGCAGCAATTTGGGACTTAAATGGCTCGCTCGCTCGATCGATCCTGTTTACGCAGGAAATTAGGGTAGGAGGGACCCATGATTAGAAAACTTATCAGATAACAATCACAATTCATTTGATATGAATTTTGAACTAATTTGAATGAATGATGAAATTAAATTTGATAAGATTTAAAATTATAGTAAAAGTGAGATTTAGAATGAAAATGACGAGATTAAAATCAATGATTAAATATGTAATTAGACGTAAACATAGCGATTGTGATGAGATGAAATGTGGTGAAAAGAGAAAATAATAATTAAGAATTTTGTTAAAATTTATGTATAATAAAATTTAATATATATATATATATTCATAATTGTAAAATTAATAAATAATTAAAAATTATTATACTATCAAATAATATTTTTAGTATTAAATTAAAAATTATTAAATAATTTTATTTCTAACGGTACTTTTATTAGTAAATATTCAAAAATTATTATGTATGTATATACATGTAATATAAACAAACTTATAATAATAAAATTTATTTAAATTAATAGTTATTCTAACGTTTATAAAATATGGTATGTAAAACCGCCTGTTTCTTTTCTTCTTAAATTTTAAAGTTTTTAAATTTTTATAAAAAAATTGGATTTTGAACTTTTGCATATTTTGATAAAAATAAATTTTTTTATTAAAATTCTTTAACCAAGCACACCATTTTTGGGCTTACGAAATTAAGTTTTAAATTTGAAATTAAGTTTTAAATTTGAATATTCTGAGTTAATCACGAAGTGTAAACAAAAATTAATTTTATATCGAATATGATGTAAGGACAAGTAATAATTTATATAAAAAATTACATATTTTGAAAAAAAAGACAAGAAAAAAATAATTTTACTTTATTTAATTTAAAGATAACTTAGACATTTTATGTTGTGAGAAAAGTATTTTCTTCTTAATATTATAGTATATTTAGTACAAAAAATTTAAAAATTTAATATTGTATTTAAAATTTCTCAAATCAGATATTGATTTTTTTTTTGGTTGAAAATCATATATTGAATTCTTGAAACCCAACCTTGTTGTAAAGGAAGCACCGCAGCGCACCAATGGCTTCAAAATGAACGTGGAGTTGAAATAGCGATGACTTGTTGAAAGAAAGAAAACCAGTAACCTCCTGCGAAGTGGACGGTAGTTATTACCGGTAAAAGGGGAGCAGACCGACAACCTCTTCTCCAACCAACAGCCCGCCAGTTCCACTCTGACGAATACCCATTTGACCGCACTGACAAATCTCCCACCTTCCATCTCCAGCCTTCAGCCTTCAGTATTATTGTCTCAACCCAAACAACGCAAAACAAAGCCAACCCATTTAATGAAAAAGCAACCTTTTCTTTTTCTCACCAAACCTTTCGCTCTCAACCTTTTTTTTCTTGTTTCTTTTCGTTTCCGCATATACGGATCTCTTACTAAAATGTATTCTCATTATATTCTGTATCACGTTCAAGCCATTCAGGTTTTTCCTAACTGAACTTCAAAACCACACCCTCTTTACTTTTTCTTCTCTGTTTTCATAAAAAAATGGAGGGTGGTGCTCAGGAGGAGGAGCAGTTTAGAACAGCATACGCCGTATTGAATTGTTAAGGGAAAAATGAATCGAGGAAGTCTGCTCTTTATTCATTTAAGAATAGTTCATATATAGTAGAGAAATGAATGAAATTAGCTAATTAATTACCTAGTTATTTGGGAAATAGAAAAACTAATTACAATAATTAGTTAGCATCTAACTACTTGTACAGCTTAACAAAACTACTGCCAGTTGGATCATGTGTGTATTAGCCCCCCTCAAACTAGATCATAGAGGTTGTGAAGATTCAACTTAGCAAGAAATATCCTAAAGTTAGCTGCAAAATGTGCCTTGGTAAAGATGTCTGCAAGTTGTGATGAAGAAAAAACATGAAGCAACCAAATGATTCCAGCTTGCAACTTTTGTGGAATGAAATGACAATCTATCTCTATGTGTTTCGTTTTTTCGTGAAACACTAGATTTTCAGCAATTGCAATTGCTGACTTGCTATCACAAAACAACAAAGCAAAAGAATGGTGAGGTATATGAAGATCTTGGAGAAAATACAATAGCCACTGTATTTCACAGGTAACAGTTGCCAAAGCACGATATTTAGCCTCAGAGGAAGGCTTTGAGATAGTGTTCTGCTTCTTAGATTTCCAGGAAATCAGTGCATCTCCAACAAATACACAAAAACCAGTAAGTGAGTTACGACTATCAATGCAAGAGGCCCAGTCAGAATCACTAAAAGCTTTCAACGGCAGTGTAAAAGATGAAAGGAAAAATAAGTCTTGCCCTAGAGTGCCTTTAATATATCGAAGAACACAATGGGCTGCTTGGTGGTGTATTGTAGTAGGCTTATCAATGTATTGAGAAAGTTGTTGTACAGAGTAAGAAAGATCTGGCTGCATGGAAGTAAGGTATAACAAACGTCTAACAAGTCTTCGATATGAAGAAGAATCATCAAGAAGTTGACTAGAGGCTTGAGAAAGCTGTAAAGAAGTAGTCATAGGTGTAGAAGCTGGCTTGCTACCAAGAAAACTTGTGTCTTGTAATATATCTAAGGCATATTTCATTTGAGATAGATTTATGCCACTTTCAGATCTGGCTACTTCAAGACCAAGGAAATATTTAAGTGTTCCAAGGTCTTTAATTCGAAAAGCAAAATCCAAGTAAAACTTTATCTCCTCAATAAGTGTGGCATTGTCACTTGCCAAAATTACATCATCAACATCAATCAACACTGCAATGAAGGAAGATGTGGAAGCTTTAACAAATAAGGAATGATCTGAACTGGCCTGGGTAAAGCCTTTAGCAAATAAAGCAGTAGTGAGTTTATGATACGATTATCTGCTGGCTTGTTTGAGGCCATACAAGGACTTCAACAGCTTACAAACTTGTCCTGGTTTGGCTGCAGAGTAACATGGAGGCAAGTTCATGTAAACTTCTTCAAACAAATTGCCATGAAGAAATGCATTATTAATATCAAGCTGATGAAGTATCCAATTTTTAGCTGTTGCAACAGCTAAAAGAGTTCGAATTGTTGTCATCTTGGCCATAGGAGAAAAGGTGTCATTATAATCAATCCCATTTTGCTGAGTGAAAACCTTTGCTACAAATCTAGCCTTAAACCTCTCGATTTCACCATTGGATCGATATTTAATTCGATAAACTCACTTGCAGCCAATTTTCTTTTTATTAGGAGGCAACTTAGTCAAAAGTCCAAGTATTGTTCAATTGCAAAGCCTCCAACTCTGCTTTCATGGCTTGCTGCCAACAGTCATGGGTTGCTATCTGACTATAGATAGTAGGTTCTACAAGAGAAGAGATGTTAAAAACGAAAGATTTATGTGAATGTGAACATCTATCATAGAAAATAACAGAAAAAAAGAGGATATTTACAAAGAGGATCATGTGAACTAGAATGCAAGTATGAGGACTAATTGGTAGTCGCTAAATAACAGTGATAATCTTGGATGTAGGATGGTTGTGATTGATGTCTAGTAAACTTTCTTAATGCAACAGGTTGTGAGGAAGATGTTGATGTAGAAGAATTATGAGTAGGTGTAATAGATGTAGATGAACCAGATGGGGGAAAAATGTTTGAATCAATATCTAAAAACTGTTCAGAATAAATATTAGAAGAAGACAGTATAGGTTCATTAGTAGGAGCAAAAGTTGAAGTACAAGGAAATATATGCTCATAAAAAATAACATCTTTGGAGATGAAAACCTGATGTGTTTGCATGTTGCAAAGTTTGTAACCTTTGGTGCCATTAACATAACCAAGAAAAACACATTTGATAGCCCTGGGTTGAAATTTGGTTCTTGGCGGGGCCAATGTAGATGCAAAACATAAGCAACCAAAAACTCTAAGATGAGAAAAAGTAGGTGGCTTGTTATATAACATTTCGAAAGGTGTTTTGTTGTATATAATAGGAGAGAGAGTCTGATTAATTAAATGGACAGCATGACAAACACAGTCAGACAAAAAATGTTCAAAAAGATTGGCTTGAAATTTCAGGGCTCGAGCAACATTAAGGATATGTTGTTGTTTCGTTTCGATTATACTATTTTGTTGAGGAGTCTGTACACAAGATGTTTGATGGAGTATGCCTTTGGAAGAATAAAAAGAAGGTACATTAAACTCTTGGCCATGGTCAGTTCTAATGGTTTTGATTTTGGTCAGAAAATAAGTTTCAACATAAAAACAGAAGTCTTGAACCAATTTTCGAGCCTCAGATTTAAACTTCATGAGATATACCCAAATATGTCGACTAAAATCATCAACCACAGTTAAGAAATATGAATGATCATACAAAGAAGCAATATGATTTGGACCCCAGATGTCAAGGTGCACAAGCTCAAAACATGTTTTAGAAACAGAAGAACTAATTGGAAATGGTAACCTTCTTTGCTTAGCAAAATGACAAGTTTCACACAATGCTTGCTGGTTTGCAACAATTGAAGGATCAATATTGTGTAGAAGTTTTATTCTATGATTAAAAGCATGACCTAGCTTATGATGCCATAAGTCGATGTTACTTGGAATAGATTTGTTTGATGGTTGCAAAGCATTTACAGTAGGTATTATAGAAGTGTGTTGAGGAAAGAAGCAATGAAGATAGTATAGACCATGACTGTGTTTAGCTAAACCAATCGTCTTCAAAGTCTTGATGTCACGACCCAATTCCATTCTCTTTAACCGAAAATCACTGAAAATTTTTCGCGTTTTACTCTTACTTTACCCGGTCGTGAACTAAACTCACTACACACTGTTGGGCTGTGAGCCAATAATAAACACCACATCTCATTCATTCTCAATTAATTAAAACGATGTCATACATGTGCATTTAATCGTGTACTTATACGAATACATGTTTTACTGACATCTACATCCCCCATAAGTACAACTCAAAAGAATACTGTGCTTTTACATTGTTTAGATACAAAAAGAATCACTGTGTATATACCTCTTAGAGATGGAGATGCAGCGGAGTCCAAAATAATACGCCTCAGTCCTCACTGGACTACTATGCACGCTCTGTAGGGGGAAAATAGAGTGGGATGAGCAACCACACGCTCAGTAAGGCAATAATGCAAGCATGGTAGATAACTACTCTATCTACATGCTGATAGTGTTATGCATAAATCGTTTATGGTAGGAGCATGAGGAATAAAACTATGCCATGTAAATATACATATATATCATGTATCAAAATCATGTGCATTGGCATATAAAACATGGTAGAAACATCATGTATAAATCATCTCATGCTCAATCTCATTTAAATTCATAAAAGGGCAATTCATTAAGAAACCTCCTTTTTAAACCAACACCATAACACCACCAAATCAACTCACAATCACAACCACATTTTCATTCCACAATCCACGCATGTGTATAAAACTAGGTCACTATATCAAAAGTGCCTATGGGAACCATTACATCATAAATCATCCCAGACCACACGCATCCAGGTGTGCGGGGTATCATGCTGGCACGAAGATGGATTATCCCTTGCCAGACTTTCTCATCACATAACCATCATGCGGTACATCGTACTCCATGTGATATACACGGTACAGCGTACTCCGCAAACTCATATCGTGATTGGGGGTGCCATTCCTAGGTCTTATCTACCCCATACCAAGAGTGTTCCATATTCCGTGAAGGAGAGCCTTCCTGCCGAACAGAGCCTCCCCGCTTAACAGAGCCTCCCTGCCTCCTCGGGCTTAAGGATGTTAGCTTAAGGATGTAGGGCTTAAGGATCCTTTCGTAAGAGAGCCTCCCCATCGAACAGAGCCTCCCCGCCTAACAGAGCCTCCCCGCCTCTTTGGGCTTAAGGATGTCGGCTTAAGGATGTAGGGCTTAAGGATCTTACTATACCCATGTAGGAGAGCCTCCCTGCCTAACAGAGCCTCCCCTCCTCTTTGGGCTTAAGGATGTTGGCTTAAGGATCCCACCGTAAGAGAGCCTCCCCACCAAACAGAGCCTCCCCGCCTAACAGAGCCTCCCCGCCTCTCTGGGCTTAAGGATGTTAGCTTAAGGATGTAAGGCTTAAGGATGTAAGGCTTAAGGATCTTACCAACTTTCACAACCTTATGCTTATCACCATGTGCAAACTTGTGCGAGCAAATCTCTAGCACGACTCATGCATCCTCTCGTAAGGAGACGCGTACGAGCGTAGCTCTAGTACGGTTATACTCATAGAACAGACCACTCACAAGCCACGTACGAGCAAAAGCTCCAGTACGGTTTATAAACATCATCATAGTTTCCAAATCAAGGTGCGAGCTAAGCTCCAGCACGTTTCATACAAATGAAAACATTGAAATCCAGCGCGAGCGAGGCTCTAGCGCGATTTATGTCATACAAATATGATAGGCGGCTCATACACAATCAAACAATCCCGAAAATCGGGTTTAGCACTCACAAATGATTTTCCACAACAACCATACAATACTAGCCGACCCATCTACTAACTTGCTTAAAACCAAGCAATTCGTTTTGGAAAAACATCAAAACATTAGATTTATGCAATTATTAGCCTTACTATCCCATTTCATAAAATCCACTTCAAATCCAAAACCACGCATATACTCATCATCATTCACGAATACCATCAACATTTATTTGAGCAAGCATGCATTTCATAAACACCCAATATTCACCCACAAGTTCAAAGTACGAGCAGCTACCTCTATATACTCACAAAATTCCCTTACCTGGAATCGCGATGCGTGATTCCACTTCCTTAAGCTGCTTACTCGTACGGTTCGGTTCGTCTTCAACGAACTCTTCGGGACTGCACAAAATCGTATCCCGCATTATATTCGATCCATATATTGCAACCCTTGTGCTTGCTATAGTCAATTTAATCTATAGCCTCTATTAAAGCTTATTTGGCCTCGTTTCATTACTTTATCCATAACTCGAGTCTATGGATCTTCTTAGGCCTATTATCTTATTCAAAATCGATATCAAATCGACATAAAGCTCATAGTGTTCATATTTTATGAATCCCCTCACTATGGCATTTATCAAGCATATTCATACTCATTTCCACAATTTCTCCAAACTCACAATGTAATCTCATTTAACCGTTTAAAATCATAAATATTACCCCAATAACAATTTTAGCATGCCATAAACCATAAGCTCATTCAATCCCACATATCCTCACATTATACCCATTTTAGATTTCTAGGTCACACCATTTCCACTACATTCCTAGGTAGTTTATCCATCAATACTCATATCAATCAACTCCAAAATCAATTAAATAGCTAATGCATTTGGATTTGAGGGTTAGAATCTTACCAATATGATTTTTCTTCTTGCTCCAAATGGTAATGCCCTTAACTCCTTCGATTCCAAAAATGGGACAATGCCCTCTCACTATGTTGTTCTTCTCTTTGATAGGAACAACTTTGCCTCTAATGATCTCTCTTCAAATCTCACTGAAAATGGTTGATTTTAGAGAGGGAAAGTTAGGTTTTTGGGTTGAGATTGTAAGGTTAAATGTTTTTCCGAGATTTCCAGATTTTCAGCTCTCCTTATATAGAAATAGCTTGAGGAGATCGATCTGGTCCAAGAGGAGATCGATCTGGTCCCTTAAAATCCCTCTTTTTCACGGCATTTTTAAGCCTGAGATCGATCTGTCGAAACAATGAGATCGATCTGTTGAAGCATGAGATCGATCTGTCGAAGCATGAGATCGATCTGGTCCCAAACAGAGAGCTAAGGAGATCGATCTGGGTGCTTGGGGATCGATCTTTCCACTACAGAATGCTTGGGAGATCGATCTGGCTCTATTGGAGATCGATCTGCTCTATTCTTTCGCCCAAATAAGAGCATTCTGGCTCTTCCAGATCGATCTCTCATCCTATGAGATCGATCTGGACCTCATGTTTTCCAGATTTCCTGCAGTTTCTTTGCTGCAACTCATACCAACACATCCTTAATCTATTGCCATGGCCATTTTCTCATCCATTCACCTTTATAACTTGAAAATGGCATCCATTCATACCTTATGCACATTGAAACTTGTGTGCATTCATTATATGTTCAAAGGTATGCTACATAAAACCAAATGGAAGCATAACTCCATTCCATTTTACCATACTACTAATCTTGAGTCTCAATCACATCCATCACTTGCTAGAACTCATTTCTTCGTATTCATATTCAATGAAACTTGTATGTACGTTACAATTTATATTACACATACATACATTGAATCCATGGACTTACATCAATCATACTTTACATTACAAGTCCATTCATATTATTTGATCCAATTACACACATTACCCTTATACATATACGGGGTCTTACACTTGATATCCTAAATAACACAAAAAGTAGTTGAAAAGTAAGCAATTAAGAACTTTAGACACCTTACTGATAGAGATCAAATTAAAGAAAAAATTAGGAATGTAAAGAACATCATGTAAAATAATTTTAGGAGACAGGTGAATTGTTCCAGTATATGTAGCATGAACTTGTTGACTATTTGGCAACTTCACAATGGAATTGACTATTGGAGAATAATCTTTGAAACAAGACAAATCACAAATAATATGGTCAGTGGCTCCAGTATCAAAAATGAAAGAAAAAGATTGCAAGGTATGTGAACAATTTATACCTGAGGGTTGTGTAATATCAGTAACAACATTGACACGAGAACAAGTGGAAACAATCCTGTTTGCAGATGGAAGCAAAGCAATTAAACGATCATACTGATCTTGAGTGAGTGCAACCGAAGATTCACCATCATTCAACTTGGAATCAGTTACTGGCTTAATATCAACCATGTTATCAGCAGTAGTTGCCACTTGATTGAAAGTTCCAATCCTGTTTCGAGGTTTGTAGCCAGGTGAAAAACCATACTTACGATGACACTTGTCTACTGTGTGACCAGTGTAGCCACAGAAGGAACAGACAGGCCTCTTTGTAGAAAGATTATTTCGCTTAACAAAGGAACTATTAGGACTGCGAGAATCAACCGAGACTTTATTGGCAAAGCTAGAAAAATCAGGTTGTTGTGGAGCTGCAACATAATTGAATTGCCTCTTCTGTTGAATAACAAGAGCAAATGCTTTGTTAATGGATGGTAAGAGGTCCATTAATATGATTTGAGATTTGACAGTAGAAAAGGTATCGTTGAACCCTGTCAAGAATCGAATCACACAATCATTCTCACAATACCTCTTGGCAACATCTAGAGCTTCACATTTGCACTTTGGATTACAAGAACACTTGGGAGTAGGTCATAAATTTATCAGTTCATCCCATAGGACTTTTAGATTAGTATAGTAATCTGTAACTAAAAGAGATTGTTGCTGAAAAGAGTAGGTCTCGCCTTGTAAAGCTGCGATCCGAAATACATCGCCATGAGAAAATCGATCCTTGAGATCTTTCTATACATCAACAGCTACATCAAACCAGATCACACTCTGTGCAATGGAAGGTGAGATCGAATGAAAAATCCACGAGAGAACCACCATATTACATCGTTCCCAAGCTGAGAATAGAGGATTTGTCGAGGCTAGAACATGAATGGAACCATCAACAAATGCGAGCTTGCTCTTTGAGAGTAAAGTCATTTTCATGGCACAAAACCAAGAAGAATAGTTAGATCCAATGAGTACGGAGGAAACTAACACTAACGCCAGATTTTCATTAGAATGAAGAAAGTATGACGAGGATGGAGTCTCTTCTAGTTTCATGGTGGCCGAAACTTCAATCATGAAGAAATATTGTTTGGGTAACTAAAAAGTACAAAAAAATTGGAAGGAAGATCTTCCGTGCTCTGATACTATATTGAATTTGTTAAAAGAAAAATGAATCGAAAAAGTCTACCCTTTATTCATTCAAAAGTAGTTCATATATAGTACAGAGAAAAGAATGAAATTAACTAACTAGTTATTTGGAAAACAGAAAAACTAATTACAATAATTAGTTAGCACGTAACTACTTGTACAGCTTAGCAAAACTACTGCCAGCTGGACCATGCGTATCACCGGTTAAAGCAGTCGAGTTTACGGATGTTTTTCGTGAATTCATGAGGGGATTGCTTGAGATAACCATGGAATTCAGGAGAGGGTGTAGGAACGTGGCGCAGCAGAGTTTAGTTACAGAGAATTCGCTTTTAGTAAGGGATTTTGTTAAGGTTTCTTACATTGGTCGAAAATTTAAGGTTCCTTACGACAACATTTTGAGGAGATTTAAGTTGTTTAACGAGTACTTGGTTCCTGAAGATACAGATCCGTTGCATGCTTGATATGTGATCTTGTTCGTCTTTGTTCTTGCTCTTGCAGGTATTGTCAATTTCCTTCTTTATTTTTTTTTTCTAATTTTTTGTTGGTTTGATTGGTTAGATATGTAACTAAATGAAATGTTTTTTTTTTTATTTTATTTTTTTATTTTTTAAATATATAATTCGATTATGTTTCATTGCTGTTAGGATAAGGAAATCTGAATTATTATGCTAAATATATTTGATTTTCAGTTAACTGGGAATCTTATAATTAAGGTAAGTTATTAGTTATAACTCAATTATGAAGCAAATATTGTTCTATCTTTGTTACCAGTAAAATCAAATTAATCCAATTTTCTTTTTCCTTAAAAGGGACCTGATTATTATTTTTTTTTTTGGTTTTAATCAAACATGGTTAATATGACAATTTCTCAAGATTTAGGATTCTTATTCAGATTTAAATGTTCATTATGGATCATATTTTCTATATGTGAAATTATTTCATGTTCTTGCACCCACAAAGGTCTAGACTCTGGAGTCTAGACTACCAAATTCAATATTGAAAAGTTTTTGTTCACATCTATATGTCAGCATTTGAAAGCAATCGCTGTTTAGTTCTGTTTGTGTTTTACATATGCCTCACTGTGGAACAATGGATGTTACGTTTGAATGTCATTTGCAGTCGGTTTAATTTTGGATTTCGGGGTTGTTTCTCTAGAAAACCTCTGAAATTGTAGCCTACAAACATGTCGTGTTCCTTCAATTTTTATATTATCAATATTGGATAGTGTAAATATAAAGCAATAAACATTTTCTGCCTTGGTAATTCCTCGTCCTCATGCTGTAGCTAAGATGTTTTGCTACTTCCACCCACTTTACTACATTTTTCTTTTGATAGCGGAGGATGATTAACCTAGATGATGCATTCATTTTTCTTGTTTTTCCGTTTGGTGGTTAATGACAAAAGGTAATTTGCAGTTTTGAGTGCAAGTTTACAGCATGATACTGACATCCCAGTGCCAAAGAAAGTGTACATACCTCCTCCTAGTGCTGATCGCATAATGCTACCAGATGGTAGATATATGGCATATAGGGAGCAAGGTGTTCCAGCTGACAGCTAGATTTTCAATAGTCACTCCACATTCATTTCTTTCTTCCCGACTTGCAGGTTTGGTATCAAAATTGAGTATATAAGAACTTGGTTTTATTGAATGACGTGTTCATACAATTCACAATTCACACTTACTTTCTTGGTTTTTGTCTTTCTGCCCCCTAAATACTAGGGATTCCTGGACTTCGGGCTTCACTGCTAGAAGAGTTTGGAGTGCGCTTGTTAACTATGATCTTCCAGGCTTTGGCGAGTGTGATCCTCACTCCAAGAGAAACCTTGAGTCATCAGCATCAGATATGTTGTTCTTAGCAAATGCTCTTGGTGTTAGTGACAAGTTTTGGGTAGTTGGATACTCAACTGGTAGCCTGCATGCTTGGGCTGCTCTCAAATATATTCCTGATAGACTTACCGATACTAATTTCATTTCAATTTAGCTGCAGCAACCTTAGTTCATAAAAGTTCCTTGCATCATCTCTAGTATATCCTTGTATTGGCTAGCTAGGAACTAAAACTGTGTGAAATTTAGTTATTTCAAAATGGATGAGGCTAATTAGTTGTTCATTATTGGAAATACAAAAGGCTATGCACATTTCATGCTCAAACAGTTTATGCTGTTTAACCATTTTAAAAAATTATGCTGTTTAACTTGATACGATTAGTTAAAGTGATAGTCAAAATTTGCTCTTCCTGCTAAACATTTGTTAGTTGGAACTTTGATTCTTCCAAAGCTGCGTCTCTTTAGTAATGGAAATCTTTCCCTGGGAAAACAGGAATAAAATGGGGTGACTTCTTCTGAAATACTTTGATGCATGTATTTATCTTCTATTCTGAAATACTGTGAAAACTGAAATGATATTGTCTACAAATTAGAAGGTGTGCATGCCTTTATTTGCAAGTGGACTCAGTTCAGGAGGTGGCTGATTGAAACAATAACCTCTCCACTTAAAATATTACCGCATTAAAACAACTGGGCTATTTTTCTGTTCTGGGTGATAGTTGCTACATTTGGACACAAGTTTGAAGTGAGCTTTAAAATCATTGACATATGGTGCAAAGGCTAAGGAGTTTTTTAGCAATTTCAGGAGAGATGTAAAACTATGCCCTCTTTTAAGAATTGCTATGCTTTTTTCATTTGTTGCATGGTTATCACAAAGAAACTTCCCGCTATGCTCTGGGGAAGCACAATCTTCTTTGATTCACCATGGCTAATTGGCAGGTGCAGCTATGTTTGCTCCAATGGTTAATCCTTATGATTCATTAACGAATAGGGGAGAAAAATATGGAATCTGGGAAAAATGGAGCCGAAAAAGGAATTTTATTTACTTTTTGGCTTGAAGATTTCCTAAATCTCTATCTTACTTCTACCGGCAAAGCTTCCTCTCTGGAAAGCATGGTCTGATTGATCAATGGCTAGCATTGGCATTGGGAAAGAGGGTGAGTGATTCTGAAAATTATGAGCTCTTTGAGGTTCTGGAAACTAGTTAGTTATAGCGTGTCATGTGCAATTTTTTTTCCATGAACACTATGGTTTTGAATGTGGAAGTATATTATATTGTAAACAAGTTAATGGTTTGCTGCAGCTTTTCAGTTGTCAAACATTTAATCTTGATTCTTTTAAAGTTATCGCATTTCTTGTCTTTCCAGGATAGGGCTTTGATAGAAGACCCTATCTGTGAAGAATTCTGGCAAAGGGATGTTGAAGAATCAATCCGACAAGGAAATACTAAACCTTTTATGGAGGAAGCTGCATTGCAAGTCTCAAATTGGGGTTTCAGCCTTGCAGACCACAAATTGCAGAAGAAACAACGAGGAAAAGGCATCCTCAATTTGATAAAGTCTTTACTTAGTGGCTCTGAGGCAGATTATACTGGTTTCCTTGGTCCAATACACATATGGCAGGTATACCTCCATCCTCATATTCATATATTGCCACCACATTAAATTGAACTGCTACACATTTTTCCTGTTCCTTGAATCATATAATGGATTTAGTGATCTTTTGTTCTTTTCTGCGAGATATGATATGTGAAGTTGTTTGCTTTTAAAAGTTCTCATTTTCCCTTTGTTTTTTTGGTTAATTACTTGCAAATGATCGTCATAGTCAACTTGCTTTACATCTTGGATTCATGCAATCATGCTAATATAATTTGTTCGAAACAATATTTCTTTTCGAAACCTATTGGCTGGGTTTTGTAATAAAGAACTCTCCTCATAGAAACAAAAAGGCAAGTCTTCTAGCATTTTTCAGCCCATGAGATGCCCAACCCATGGAGTACTCAAGCTCAGTACATCAAACTTTCTTTTCTGAAGGGGGTACCCCTGGCATATAAGATCATTTGTGAAATAACATTTTATTTCTAAATTCCCAAGATATACATTTTTTATATCTAAAATTGGACGAGTCCTAGTTTCCTTGCAATCTTTAAACAATGGTTTCATTTTGTAGTTTAAGAGCAAAACAAAGCATTGATTATTATTTAAATTTTGAGGGGTTCTTGAATCTGTATCAAGGAAGTTTTACTTGAACTTTTTTCGTTTTGTAAAATTTTATTCGCTAAAGTTTCTCTGGTGTTATACAAGGGATGGATGATAAAGTTGTCCCACCTTCGATGACTAATTTTGTTCATAGGGTTCTACCTGTGGCTGCAGTGCATAAACTCCCATATGAGGGTCATTTTACATATTTTTTTTTTTTTTTGGTGATGAATGCCATAGACAGATATTTATCACGCTTATTGGAACCCCATAAGGCCCTCTCAACAATAGCGTAGAAGTTGAACTAACTTCATTTAATGATATAGAAGAGCAGGAAGAGGTAACTCAGGGTGATTTTAAGACGGACTGAGATATCAAATTTCTATAATAGGTTTTGACATGTTAGGAGTGTTTGTAGCATAGGCTCATTCTATTGCTTGCAATTAAGAAACTTCATTTGATGATATAGAAGAGCAGGAAGAGGTAACTCAGGGTGATTTTAAGATGGACTGAGATATCAAATTTCTATAATAGGTTTTGACATGTTAGGAGTGTTTGTAGCATAGGCTCATTCTATTGCTTGCAATTAAGAAACTTCATTTGATGATATAGAAGAGCAGGAAGAGGTAACTCAGGGTGATTTTAAGACAGACTGAGATATCAAATTTCTATAATAGGTTTTGACATGTGGGGAGTGTATATAGCATAGGCTCATTCTATTGCTTGCAATTAAGAAAGTTAAAAGAATAAAATTTATAATATTTATTTTGTCAATGGAGTTGAGGAACTTTTGAAGTTGTTGGCTACAATAGAAATAACCAAGAAAACAGGATTTGCTCTGATTCATAGGTCCTTGCTCATTAATCTGGAAATGATAGTTGTTCTTGTGATTGTGTTGACAATCAAGGGACAACTAAAGCTTCTTGTTGCCTCAGTTTCTGAAACTATTGTTTAAAATGTCTGCAACAAGCCATGACAACTGAAGAGAGTTTTAAGTGATGAGAAACTGGAGGATTGGTTAGTGACTACTACTGCAAAACAAACTAGTTTCAACTGTGCACGGTGCAACCCATATTGGGACTTCTCCTTTTGTTTTCTATTGTCAATATCTTCAGTAAGGCTATGTTTGGGAGGGAGAAAAAGTAGAAAGTCGAAAAACTGTTGTCTTGAGTAAATTATGCCATACGGTGTAGGAAGGGGAGTGGTACGTCATCGGATCAAAAGGTTTTCGTTGTACCTTTTCTTCATTGCAGAAACAAAATAAAATTTGAAGATGCTATTGGTTATGTCAGAGGATGAGTCTCTAAGCTGCCTGTTGATGTTGGAAGTCATACCTGCACCAGCATATCAGATAACAGCTGATTGCAATCATGTTGTTAACTTTACCTTTGTTACTTATCATCTAAGGCACCAGCATCTGATTCAATCTAAAGATTCTTGTGATTGTAATTAGATGGAAGAACCAATGGATATAAACAAAACAATTGAAACTTTAAAATGTTATCCTATAGTATGAACTTTGAAGTTAACAGTTCTGTATCACTGTAAGCCTGAGCAATTTCTTCCATCAGTGAGCAGCTACATGCCTAAACTATTACTATGGTATCTCCATGCCCAACAACTCTTCCTTGTGCATTGCCATTAGCATCCCAAAGCTGGTTGCTAGTATCTTCATCAACTGCCCTTGAACCTTGGCAACAAGAACCCTCCTCAGACAGAAACTTGAGGAGCCATGTAAGATCATAAAATCTTATATAAGCAATGATTGTTTTCGAAACAAGACGCTGAATTATCCAAGGAGAAGTGATTAGGAGAACATCGGATATCGTGAAAATTTCAATATGGATAGTCTTTTTGGGTGTTGGCTGTGGCTAGCTGGAGGAGGAATATGCCAACGATGGTGATCCAAAGAGACTGGACGGTAATCGAGCGACAGCGGAAGCCCAGGTAGCCAATATTCGGAGCTGCATTTGGTGATAAATTTTTATTAATTATTTATTGTAATTAATTCTTTATATACATATTTTTATTTTTATTTTCTTTTAATAATTATTCATTGATTTTGAAATTAAGAATACTACTTGAATTCGTTAAATCTAATGGTTTGTAATTTGCATATTTTTATTTTTATTTTCTTTTAATAATTATTCATTGATTTTGAAATTAAGAATACTACTCGAATTCGTTAAATCTAATGGTTTGTAATTTGCATCTCTTTCAATTAATAAAATATTTTTGTACTCAAAATTAGTTATTTTTTAATATTTAATTCATTTTAATGAAAGTTTTGATTTTAACATTGATATTTTTTAATATAAAATGTAAAATTCTTTTAAATAAATCATTTAAAGTAATTAAAAACTTATTTATACCTTACAATTATAATTTAAAAATAATTAATAAAACAAATTTTTTTTAAAAAAATATTCACGGGAAAGATTTATTTATTTTTATTATAAATTAAAATTTTATTCAATTTATAAATAAAATTTTTACTTTTGTTAAAAATATTTTGTTAAATAATTTAAATTTTGCATTAAATTTTTTCTTTCAAAGTTATAATTTTATATAAATGTTAAAAATAATAAATTTTATGTTAATTTAATATATTGTACACATAAATATGATTTACATTACATGCTAATATGTATGTTATTGATTTCAAATATTTATATAACATTAAAGTATATATTTAAAATTTATTATTATTTCAAAATAGATATAAAAACGTGGAAAACATTTAGCCAGTGATCCTCACAGATAACCCTGTCCTGGCGACACACGAAATCACCTCTACTTCACCTCCCCCGGTTCAGCGGCTCAATACTCTCCGTATTTTCCAGAGCCGTTTCTAGAGAGCTGCCTGTGCCTTGCGCCAGGCTACAGCTTAGATTTACAAAAGAATTATTTCTTCTTGGACTTTTTCCTCCGATATTGAATGTCGGCATCGCAGAGACTTCTCTGCACTCTCTCCCATTCTCTTCCTTATAAATCCACTTCTTTTCCTTTCCTCCGGTATTCCCCTTTCACTCGCTCTCTCTCCTTTTCTACTCTAATCATGTCCCATATTCATCAGGTAATACTTTTCTTTTGATTAGCAACGAAGCTTTTTGTTTTCATTGTTTGGCTCAAGAGTAAATTATTTTTTGAATTTTTGATGCAGCGAGAGGGTGGAAATGGAGAACGAAAGTGGAAAGAATATTCAATGCCGAAGGCTGGTGCGTCTGCATCCGCATCCGTCACTGAAGCCGTTACTAACAAACTCGGCGGTTTGAATATCTCTGAAGGCAACGGCCAAATTCGGAAGCCGAAGTCGTATGGAACTGTGAGTGAACCTGAATACACTGCCTCCGCCACCGTCGTTGATGTTCAAACCGAGAAGAGCAGTGTTGATTTGAGTAAAATTTTGAAGCCTAATTTGTTAGAGAATTTTAATGTTGATAATTCGACTTATTCACTTGCACAAATCAGAGCTACTTTTTATCCGAAATTCGAAAACGAGAAGTCTGATCAAGAGGTAACTGCTTGTTTCGTTTTTTTTTTTTTTTTTCTCTTTTAGGATGGTAAAGCAATTTGATTTTTCCCGACATTTGGTCTCGATTTTTTTTTAAATGTGTTTAGATTAGGATACGGATGATCGAGATGGTGTCTAAAGGCTTGGCTACTTTGGAGGTATGGATCACGCAACACTTTACCTTTATATGGAAAAAAAGAGAATAGTGTTTAAGTCCTTTATTATGAAGCTTATGCTTCTTTGGGCTTTAATGGTTTGTACATCATTTTGAAAAAGGCCGTAGACAGATTAACTTTAAGACTTTATTTTAGGTTCCTTTTGGTGTTGATTTTGCTGTTTGCTTCCCTGAAATTTACTAAAAAGGATTGCAAAGAGTAGAAAACAAAATACAAAATTATACTTGTTAAAAAATGAGCCATTGAGTATAATGTACTAATACATATTCAAAGGATATTGTTCTATAAAATAAATAAATTTATACATATTTGATTTACACTAGAATTTAGTGTCAAAATTTCCTAAAGCAAACAGCATGTAGAAAGTAACAACCAATTGGAAGCTTATTTTTTAGCATTGTATACAAAAATGTATATAAATTTTTATTCATATAAATTTGGAACTTCTGCAGGTTTCGCTTAAACACTCTGGATCTCTTTTTATGTATGCCGGTAATGAAGGTGGAGCATATGCTAAAAACAGCTTTGGAAATATGTATGCTCAAATAATCTTGGATCCTCTCCTCTTTATTTTTAAATGTAATTTGTTGCTGGTACTTCTATTATTTCTTATTTAATTATTTTAAGCACTTTTCCTATCAGTTTTAATTGAACTGGTGGGTGTCGTGAATGTGATGTGTTTGACTTATGCATACTTTTTTTTTTTTTTCCATTAGCAGTGGTTACTTGTGATGTAATGTGGAAATGAGTATTATATCTGCAATGTATCCACAGAAAAAAGAGAGAAAGAGAAGGAGAAAGAGAAAGTAATAGTTAAACTCTAGATTAGAGAGAGATGGATGGATACCATTTGTGAAGTACACATTATTAAAATATAAAATTGTATGTGATATCAGGATGCATCAATGAGGTCTGCCTTTTAAGTGTCTCTTTCATCTCAGAAAATGCATCCTAGGTGCCAAGGGTGTGTGCCTTGGTAAAGGCACCTCACTGCTTTTTTTTTTTTTTTGGGGAGGGGGGGGGGGGGGTGGTTTATTTAAGCATGTTTAGGCACCTGGACGTGTGTAGGTGCTTGGCTTAACAAAAATCTGTAAATGTATTTTCTGCCTTCTTATTTATGGTTTCTTCTGTTCTTCCTCTGTTGTAACTTGTGGGATTTAACTCTTTTGCTGCAGTTACACTGCTGTTGGTGTTTTTGTTCTTGGGCGCATGTTTCGTGAGGCATGGGGAACTAAAGCTGGGGAGAAGCAAGCACAGTTCAATGATTTCCTTGAGGTAGCATACTAATAAAAATTCTGGAGGAACATAAAGTGCAAAAGAAATCCATAAAACAGAAATTATATTAATTCACAGCATTCTGGCCAATTAGAGTTTGCTTGATCTTTTTCTATCTCTTGCCACGCTATTTCATCTTTTCATGTGTATATATATAAATATTGCTAACATACTCGAACTTGATGATATGATGAAGATTTAGTTTGTAAGGCTTATGAAAGAAGAATTGTGATTACTCAGATGTTGAACAGGCAAATTGTAATTTCAACTTGTGTTTGCGTTTCGTTAATTATATGTTGGATAGGCAAAATGTAACTCTAACCTTTGTTTTACTTGTATGCCTTCATTTTTGGTTCTTGTTTCTCAAATAAAAACTTGTTACACTGTAAAATATGCAGTGAAAAATTGATTACATGTGGCTGCTTCCATATAGGGTAAAATTCAATGTGAGTGCAATTGATGCTTGCCTCCATTTCTTGATATCTTGTTTTTGGCTCTTTGATAGCATTTTTCCTTGGTTAAAAATATTCAATTGTTAATATTCAAGCTGGAGCCATTCTTTTTATTCCCTGACCTTAGAAGCAGGAGACCAGCCTCCGTTGGCTGTCTAGTTGATCCTTGTTATTCTAGATGTATATTATTTCTGCAATGATTTCAATGGTTATTGAAGTTTATTTTGACTTCTTAGTAGATAGTTTTATGATTTTCAATATTTCTTTCCTCCCTTAAAAATATTCAACTGTTAATATTCAAGCAGGAGCCATTCTTTTTTATTCCCTGACCTTAGAAGCAGGAGACCACCATCCTTTGGCTGTCTAGTTGATCCCTGTTATTCTAGATGTATATTATTTCTGCAACGGTTAAAATGGTTGTTGAAGTTTATTTTGACTTCTTAGTAGACAATTTGACAGTTTTATGATCTTTAATATTTCTTTCAGCGAAATCGTATGTGCATATCAATGGAGTTGGTAACTGCAGTTCTTGGAGACCATGGACAGCGCCCTCTGGAAGACTATGGTTAAATCTTTTTCTCTCTTATTACTTTGATTTGTTTGACTAGCTGGCAATCTAATTTTCTTGATGATCAACAAAATTATTTTAAACATATAGTAACAAAAAATAATTTACTTTTCTATCAATATGTAGAGTATCTGCTAGTGTTGTCAGCAAACTTTTTTATTAGATAGGGTACTTTTTTTCAGCTTAGTCAATGAAATGTCAGCGCCAATGCTGGTTTTTGTTTCTTTTTAAGAATGAAAATTATTTTATATTTATTATGATGTAACTATCCATTGTAATATGACCCTTATTTGATATTGTTTGTCCTACGTTATGCTAATACTTTACACTTTATTGCTTCCTTCAGCGGTAGTAACAGCTATCACAGAATTAGGCAATGGAAAGCCAAAGTTCTACTCAACTCCCGAAGTTATTACTTTTTGTCGTAAATGGCGTTTACCTACAAATCACATATGGTTGTTCTCAACAAGGTGACGATATAGGATTTGTATAGTTACCGAAATTCAAAAACTGGTTTGATTAATTGTCTTACATCTACATGTCCTAAAATTAATGGTCCTTAAAAGGTTCTTTATAGTGATGACATCGAGGATCAGATATTTATGCCGGTATTTAAGTTCTAGTGTGCTCATGTGATTGCTAGACTTGTTTATATCAACAAGATTTTTTTCTTTTTCTTGAGCCTATTGATGCGTAATTTTTGACCCAAAATTTCTATTCATCAGACTTAGCACTACTATATGTCCTCTTTTTCCTTGTTCCTCCTCACAAAATTGGTTGACTTGAAAGTTTAGAGTTTCTTAACGTGGCTCATCACAAAATTCTGCAATTATTTGTAGTTAGTTTGTGGCATTAGTATCTTTTTCCATTCTTCAACATCTTTTTTTCTTCAATATACTGCTGCAATTTTTCTTTTTTACAATTGCATCTTCACTAATTCTTTAAATATAATTTCTTGATTATGGCATCCATCATATAGCAAGTTCCTCTCTTATATGCATATAAAAAATGAAGCTGCAAGTTATGGCTTCCTGATTATTCTTCTATAAATGTAGCAAGTCTGTGACATCATTTTTTGCTGCTTATGATGTGCTCTGCGAAGAAGGAACAGCAACTACTGTATGTTGGGCTCTGAATGACATTGCAGATATATCTATACCTGGTAAAGTTTTTCGCTTAAAATGTCTTTCAGTTAGCTGGTCAGTTGCTTCTGCTTTTTCAACTCTTTGCCATTTGTATTGGAAGTATTGCCAATTACCAAACTATAGACTAAGTCCAGCCATTACCAATCAGAAGGAGTTCTTGAAATGAGGAAGTAGGATGAAAGAGTAGATGGTATTTTATATACTATGTATACTCGGAAGGCAAAATGTGCATGAAAGGCATTCCTGACTTATGCATCCCTTTAATTTCTTTGATTAGCTATGGGCAAGTAAATTATGATGACTTTTGCTTAATTATGATAACAGTTGATCTTTGAAACACATTAAACATGTAATGAGGCAAATTCTTTACTGTTTATTAAAATATCATACACTTTAAACTTTCTAGAAATGGTTGATAGAATTTCTGCGTCATAGTTATAAATTATTTTTCAAAATTTGTGCCTTCACTGAGGTGAGCACTTCTTTTGTGCATTTATCTTGGATGATATGGAGTCCTATTGCCTAGGGTCTGCCAAATGGTTTGGAGAGTTCACTGTAACATGTCATTATCATCACCTCTAATACCGGCTAGTCTCACTAATTTCATACCCATGAAACAACATTTTCGTCATAGATATGTAAGATGCATTACCAAGTAATTGACTTATTGTTTCTGTGGCCTATAACATTATGAAGCGACTGCTTGGAAGCAATTGTTTGCAAAATTTTCATTTTTGCAACCTTAACATTTAGGGTTGGTGTTTTGGATTCAGTTCATGCTGTGTTTCTTTTCCCTTGCAACTCTAATGAATTTATTGTGATTGTGAAGTATCTGAGCTGCTTCTAATCACCATGTTACTAACATGCAGGTTCAAAAGATCATATTAAGGTGCAGGGAGAAATCTTGGAGGGTCTTGTGGCTCGTATTATAAGTCATGAGAGCTCAAAACATATGAAGGAGGTCTTGAAAGATCACCTTCCTCCACCAGCTGATGGAGGTATGATGCTGTATCTTCTCATGCATTTTGTTTATATTCTTGGTTGCTTAAGTAATTTTCTTGTAAAGGCATCTCTGTCATTCATTCCGTTTTCATTTCTTTCCTATATTTCGTTTTTTTTTTCAAATAAATTTATTCACTCTTAAGACATTTTGAAGAGAACCAGTATGTCGGTTTGTAGTTAGAAGCAGAGTGAACTGTGTACAAAGCCCAAGTTGGCTAACATGATTCAACCAGAGAGTATAATTCCTTTATCAAAAGTGCAAGCACCCTTATCTATGTCTAGGGATTATAAATCAACTCTTTCTGAGTCATCAGAGGGGCTATTCCTTCATTTGTTGACTCTTTAGCTTAAAGCAAAAGCTGTACACTATTATTCTTAACTATGGTGTCATTCACTATATTTTTTTTCCATTTTAGTTATTTGCATGGTTGCCTAAATGTCTCGTGCTCTCTCCCTTTACTCTGTTTTGCTCTTTTATCAAGAACAGGCTTTAAATTCACCGTTTTAGCTGTTAAACGACGTGTGTATCTTGAGTCAGAACTAATTAATTCTCCTTTTGAATTATGTAATTTCCCTTCCTATTTTAGCTGGCATTGATCTGGGACCAAGTCTAAGGGAAGTTTGTGCTGCAAATAGGTCAGATGAAAAACAGGTGACATGGAACTTCCTTTAATATGAAATACTGTACTTTGTTCTCTGCTTATTGTTGACACTTTTGATTAAATATCAATTAGGATTCTTTTTTGATTGTGAATCTTTATATTTTTCTTGAAACTACCACTGCAGCAAATAAAGGCACTTCTTCAAAATGTTGGCTCTTCTTTCTGTCCTGATCATTCAGACTGGTATGATGCACATTCAAGAAATGCAGATAGATCTGTTCTTTCAAAGTTTCTACAAGCTCGTCCTGCTGATTATTCAACCACTAAGTTGCAGGTTAGGCTATTCTGCATTCTCCTTTTTTTACACCTGTATTGCTTGTGCTTATCCAACCTGCCTGAAACCAAACTGAATAACCTCAAAATGAACAGCATGAAGTATCAATCTCAGACATTTAGTGGTTTGACCCAGAAGTCAACAGCCCAAATCCTGAAATGACGCAGACCAAGCAACTTGAGCCAAAGTGACCGATATGCATATCCTCCCTTATTACTCTTTAAACTTTTTACCACCCCAGCAGACGTTGTTCCCCTACCAAACTGCTGCTCATTGTGGCTGCAAGGATTCCCTTTGACTAGCCAATTTAGCTCCCTTCATTGATTTAATTGATTGAATTTTTGTTTTTTAAATTATGTGAGCTCTTCAATTGTTACCATGGATGTTTCCAATTATAATTTACTTGTGAAATAATAATTTGATTTCTTAATTAAACCAGGAAATGATTCGTTTGATGAGAGAGAAACGATTTCCAGCTGCATTCAAATGTTATCATAACTTCCACAAAGCTGAATCCGTATCAAGTGACAACCTTTTCTATAAAATGGTCATTCATGTCCATAGTGACTCAGGATTTCGGCGATATCAAAAGGAGATGAGGTATTTCTTGAATCCATGCCATCTTTTTATGTTCATTTGTACAGAAACTCAAAAAGTTCATTTCCTTTTGCAATTTCTTACTGAATAAAAAAATTGGGATGTTTCAGGAACAAGCCAGGATTGTGGCCTCTTTATCGAGGTAAAAACATTTCATCCAGATACTTGGACTATATCTGCTTTGAAAATAGATTCTTGTTCATTTTTAGGAACATGTTTGTCTGAATCTGATGCTCCCAAAATTGAGGAGAATCTTACTGTGATTTGTGAAGCATTTCGCTATATCTTGTCTGTTTGCTTCATAAGCCTTTCTTTCCATGCTGATCTTGTGTGCTTCAAAAGCCTTTCTTTCCATTGCTGATCTATGTTCATATTTCCTGCAAGATGCTTAGAAGTCATTTAATCTTTCGCAACTTCAGCTCATTTGATTTATATACTAACTGTTAAATCTGCATAGATCACTATGACTCATGGAGAATTCAAAAATGAAATAGTTTCTGCGATTACACAGAGGTGAAAAAAAATTCCTGAACTTAAATTATATTAGTGTTCGCATTGCTCAAGTTCTTTGCATGAGTAGACAGAGATAATCTTTCTTACAAAGTCCTAGCTGACAGATACAACTAGTAAAAGATGTGTGGAAGTCAATGAATTTATAAAGGAAATATGCAAAAAGCTATTTTTAATGAGGGAAAACAATTTGCTGAGAAACAATTTTCATTATGAAGGTTTTGAGTATTCATTAAAATGGATTTCTTCTACTAGATTCTGATGTGAGTTTTAGACAATCTTATTATCAGAAGAATTATTCTGTTGAAAAAGCAAATAATATTAGAGAAATTCTATTTGCAGCCTTATATTTGCTCATTACAGCCAACAATTTATAACTTTTTTATTACAAAATTACCCTTATTGTAAGCTACTTTATTACACGTAAGAAATTGCTTTGTAATCCTCTTCTTACAATCACCTTTCTTACAGAAATGTGTTTCTGTAAAATCACCCTTATGAAAATGTATTTCCATAAAATCACTCTTCGTACAGAATGCGTTTTTGGAAATATTAAACATCTACAGAATTGCATTTCTGAACACTTTTTTTGCAGAAAAAATCAATAAGCTCGCAGAGATGGGTTTTCCTAAAATTTCCATTTTTACGGGAAGTATTTCCAAAAAAATATAAACATACACAGAAATTTCTGAACCCATGTTACAATTGTGCTGCAATCCATTTGTGTGGATTTTGGCTGCAAGGTTACACTGGTAAAAATAACTTTGTTGTAGTGGTTGTGTTGAGCAATTCTTATCTTTCAAATTTTGAAATATGGCTATGGTTAGTAACTTGGCTTTAATGAGCAAAAATGTAGTTGCAAATAGAATTCTCGGTATATTATGTAGTTCAGGCCACCATATGGACCAAAAATTGATGAAGCAGCTGAGATCTTTTCATTTCAAATTGCGTAATGATAACCTGAGGCAGGCTGATGGGTACCTAGGTTGAATTTGTTTGAATTTCTGTAAACCTTGTAGCTGTTGGTCCTGACTTGAATTTCGTAATATAAATAATAATAATAGTAGAAAAAACAAAAAACTAAAACGATTGTTTACCGTGGAGATTACCTCTTCTTTTTGTAAAGTGCTTCAGCTTAGTGTCAGCTTTCGATGGAGAAAAAAAGCCAAAAAAAAAAAATAAATTGAGAAAATGGATGTTTGATTTTGGGAAAGAGATGGAAGTTTATTGAAACTATCTACAATGAGGGCTAAGAGCTGACAGCGTACCGAATGACTGAATAGTAATGTTAAATCTTTTTCCTGTGTGATGATATTATTTTCCTTTTTTTTTTTCTTTTCTTTAAAAGCATTGAAGAAACAAACATCCCTGAGTTGCAAACAGTAAGTTTTTCTCATGCTCTTTGTCTTTACTCAGGTTTTTTTCTTGATATTAATTTGTTCAAGGCAAACAAGGAAAGAGCCGCTGAAATTGCGAAAAGCGACAATGATCTAGTAGGACATGTAAATAATGGCAGTAGCAAATCCACAAGAGATGGTTTAGCCGATGATGATGCAAATCTAATGATTAAATTGAAGTTCCTTACATATAAGGTATGCTTTTACAAATCTCTTGATGCAATAGAGGCGTCTGTGTTTAATTATTATATGAGATTGGTGGTTTTTGATTTGGCCATCTTCATCTTAGTAATGTTGATAGAAAGCAGTATTTGTCTTTGCTTAGAGTTACAGTTTGAAAGATTGTTGTAATTACAAGGCTAAGAGAGTTCCACTACATTGATAAACATAGCCTTGCTGTTTGGATCATTATATTTCCTATGACCTTTTAGCATTTTGAGCACCTTATTGAGAAAGTATTCCTCTCTATGTACATCTGTTTGTTTTTTTGTTTTGTTTTTTTTTTTTTTTTTATCTTCTGCAGACAGGTAATTTATGTAATAGTTATCAGAACAAGTTGTGTTGTGCCACATACGCTCTTTTTTTGTTTTGGTTTTAAATGAGCATTGTTTGCTATTATTTATTTGAGAGACAAATTGCCAGAGGATGAACATTCATTTCAAGAAAGTTTCGTTTCTTAGTTGCTTGTGGTTCTGTTTCTTGTACTGTACATCAAATTACTAATTTTCATGTGATATTCCTTAGAGTCTGATTCTCACCATGTTTTGCCCTTCTTCTTCCATCAGTTGAGAACATTTCTGATCCGCAATGGATTGTCAATTCTTTTCAAGGACGGTCCAAGTGCTTACAAGGCTTACTACCTTAGGTAAGGTTTGAAAGGAAGGTTCTTAGTGTGATACTCTACTATTTAGTGAATAATGAGCAAAAAATTGGGGCGAATTATGTAATGATATTTAGGAGGCTTTGCTTCTTGGTCTTAGATGGTAATCATGGTCAGATTTTGAGACATCTCTCTCTCTCTGATATTAGTATTAACTTTCTCCCTCCTCTCTAATATCTTTTACTTATCGAATGTTCTTTCTTGTTTAGTGATATATAATTATCCAAAAAGTTTTACTCTCATGATGTTTGCATTTTTCAATTCTTCAAATACATCAATGAAATTTTTATATAAACTTCATTTCAAGCCCGTTTATCAGAAATTTTGTTCATTCTGGTATTTAGGCAAATGAAGAATTGGGGCACTTCGTCAGGAAAGCAGATTGAGCTCAGCAAGATGCTTGATGAATGGTACTGTTGAAATTATAATTTTGTTTGCTTGGATATGATTTCATTCTTATTGCTTCACTTAGTCTTCTATTTATTTTTCTGCCTTAATTCCAGGGCTGTGTACATTCGAAGGAAATGTGGGAACAAAAAATTATCATCAGCAGTATACCTTTCTGAAGCCGAGCCATTTCTTGAACAGTATGCAAAACGCAGTCCTGAGAATCAGGCTCTTATAGGATCTGCTGGGAACTTAGTGAGGGCCGAAGATTTCTTGGCAGTTGTTGAAGGAGGGAGGGATGAAGAGGGTGATCTTGTGAAAGAATTGGAGGCAACAGCGGCAAGTCTTAGCCCTTCAGCCAAGGACACTATTCAAAAAGATGAGGGTTTGATTGTATTTTTCCCAGGTAATATTGATTTGTCAATTGGCTGAAGCCCATTTTTTCTTTCTTGTTGATAATAATTCTACTGTTATACTTGCAATTAACACACACTGGAGAACTGAAGTATTACTTGGTGGTTTAAGATCTGAGTTTTATGATATATTCTCTATTTCTTGCTAAAAGTTAGAATCTTTGAATGTTGAAAGGCAAAAGGATGTCTGAGAATAGAGCATAGGCTCCTGGAATTCCTGAACAGCAGCCCAGAAGTGCATTTTGGAAGTGCTTAGTGGCTCATGCCATGCACAGGAATTTTTTTAGAAAAATACACTAAGATTGTCTTTTGAACCCTTTGAGTCCTTTTAGCTAACTCAAAGCAATTCTTTTAAAAGTTATCTTCTTGCAGTTATATTTGCATTGTGTGTGACCAATATCTATTATAGTTGATTATTCAAAATTTGAAACATATTAAGAAGAATAACTTATAACAAATTGACTGTCGTCCCTTTGTTACCGGAATTCAAGTTTAAAGCATAGTACATTTTTTATATATTTTCTTGCATTTATGATGTAAAGTTAAAATAGGTTGAGTATTTTCTATTACTTGCCAAGTTTAAAAGGTATGATCTTGAAAATTGCAAAATGATTTGATAATGCATAATACAAATGTATAAAAACTGGTCTCACCAGTTTCCTACTTACTTTTTTTAACCATAAATCATAATTCTCTTTAACAAATATGCACTATTTTTTAACAGGAGTCTCATAGATTGAGTAGTTATTGGTAGGTAATAGGCGGGTAAATATGTGGATGGATTACTTCATGTGTTCAAAGTGTGATTTGAGTTGCAATAGAGGAGGAGAAATCAACTTTAATTTGACCTTCTGAACTTAGAACCACACTGAAAATAAAGGAGAAGAAACTGCTTATGAGCTATCCTCAATGATTGTATGCATTCCAGTTCTCATAATCAATGGTATTCAATTCTCACATTATATCTAGTTTGAATAGGAATCCAAATTAGAATATCTTAAGATTGTCATATGGACTGTGACTACATCCACATGTATCAAAGACTATAGAGATTCCTTATTGAACGCAATATAGCCTTGACAAGTTAAATAGGAAATGACCATATCAAGGCTTAGTTTGGCAGTCAAATTACGGTGGAAAAATTATGATGAAAAGCTGCCATGAGAAAATTACGGTGAAGTTGCAATTTGTAAATGTTTTAGTTTTAAAAAATATTGGAGTGCTGTGGCTAGATAATATTATGTATGTGTGAATATATTTTGGAATAATTAAAATTATGCTGCAGTTTTAGCCCTAAAAATGCAATTATACTTTGTTGAAGAAGCAACCTTTGTGTTTTGCATTATGGTTTGATTACATTTTACCCGAGTTGTATTAGGACCTAGTTTGTGCTAAATGCTACATGCCTAATCGTTGGAATTGTGTTGCCTTTTTGGCAAATTATGGTCAAAGCGTGATGACATCTTAACTCTAAAACTCAATAAAACTTCTCAAATTCGGGCATAATGACTCAATATTTACCTGTAGCAGTTTTTCCGACTTTACCTCTTGGTTTCTGGAAAGGATATCTCCTTTCTGACCAAGCACATTGATGTACCACAAGAAGGTGCCCTAGCTATCCAACTTGTACCTTGAACTTGATTGACAATATAGTGGCGTAATTTTGTGACGTCAAATTTGTTACCACTAGATGCCTAAAACGTTAGAAATCAAGACCAAATTAGCGTCATCTCAATTTAATTTTCTGAATCATCTAAATTTGTTCGAAGTTATTTGTTGATAGCTTTTTTACATTGTTTTTGGGTTGTATGCTGTTTCCAGAATAAATATTGTGTGTCAGCTGAAATTTGCATGGTTTTCCATGCATGCAGCTCATGGAAAGTCTGCCTAATATTACTTTCGAAATGGTTTGCAATGTTTTTTCGATTATATTAATCAATATATGCATCAAATTGTAGCTCATGTAAATGTAATATTGCATTTTCTCATTTAGGATTCAAGATTTACTATTTTATTTTTCTTTTCACTTCTTACATTTTGTGTAACGTTCATCTTAATTTCTGTGGTTTGACCTCAATATAATTGCCATTTTCAGGAATACCTGGCTGTGCGAAGTCTGCACTTTGCAGACAACTATTAAATGCCCCAGGAAGACTTGGAGATGATCGGCCAGTTCAGAGTTTGATGGGTGACCTTATCAAAGGTATATGATGTATGCGAAATTGATTCATATGCTTTCTGAATGTGTAATATTGGTGGTTTTAAAATTTTCATCTTTATTGTAAAATGATTTTCTTACTCGAAATGTCTCTTGATCATAACTAAAAGCTTATATATGCCAACCTGTTTTATGCATATGTTTATCTCGAGTACAAGGTAAAGATTTGGTCGATCAACTATGAAAGTAATACACTTACTTAGAACTGAGAATATTGCAATGGATGTTCGGATATATAAGAAAAGATAGAATGAGAAATGATGATATTCAAAAAAAGGTTGTAGTGACACTTATTGAAAACAAAATGAATGAAATCGTTTACGTTTGTTTGGATACATACAACGTAGATTTGTGGATGCTCCAGTTAAGAGAGTGGTGGCTATTAATGATGTAAAAAGGATCAAAATTAGGGGAAGACTGAAAAAAACTTGGAAGGAAGTTATCCGAAAAGATTTGACGGAATGATAGTTGGAAGAACACATTGATTTTAATAGGAATGAGTGGAGGAAGAGAATTCATGCTGATAATTTAGCGTGAGTTAACATATTGGTTCATATAGGCTACCCCAGTATTGGGATAAAGACTCTTATGATGATGATATGTCTATCTAAGCCCTTCCTATATTTGTTTTTATCTGATACACAAAGCACATTGCATTTGTATGCTGGGGTATCGACCGCATCAATTGTTGAATGTTAACGATCGGTTGGGATAAGGATAGCAATTAGTGGTTAAAATAATTCACAAGTTGTTAGTAAAGTCTGTTGTTGTTGCCAAAGGTTATCTAAAACTTAGGAATAATTTATGGTCACATGATGATATATGCAGGTGAAATTTAACAAAAATGTATCAAGTGAATGAAATACATTCTAGGCATGACAAACAAATACAGTTTTATTGTACGTCTCAATTATGGCTTGTAGGACTTACTTTAGTTTAGTTGGAATAACATTAGGAATGCTACTCACTTTTGTGTATGCGCGGTTTATGGTGGAATAAGTTCATATGTGTGTGTCTGTGTACACACATACATATTCGTCAACCTTTATTAAAGGTCAACCGTATAACATGGTGCAGTGAGTACTGTCAATTGGATTGAATGCCTCTCATTGTGAGAGTTCCTCTCATTATATAGAAGATTACTCGGGATTTACAAGGCTGAATTTCAGCGATTACATTAATTAGTTTTGGCTAAATAAGGCAGCTACTGCTGTGCTACTAATTACAATATATTTACAGCTATAATTACAATATATTTAGAGCTATAATAGAGGATTTATTCATTTATTATAGATTGATATATGCTGTCTGTGCTAGCACATATCCAACTGACATCCCCCCTCAAATTGATGCTGGTCGATCAAGAAGCATCAATTTGCCGACAAGGAACTGATGACGTTGTCGTGTCATGGCTTTTGTAAATATGTCAGCTACCTGGAGGTTGGTGGAAATATAAGGGAGAGAAATAATACGAGTATCAAATGCTTCTCGAATAGAATGACAGTCCACCTCAATATGCTTTGTGCGCTCATGGTAAACAGGATTAACAGCAATCTGAATGGCACTAGTGTTGTCAGCATGGAGAGGAGTGGGATCAGATTGAGAGAAACCAAGCTCAGATAGAAGTCCACGAAGCCAGAGAATCTCAGAACAGGCAGCAGACATTGCACGATATTCGGACTCGGTAGAAGATTTAGAAACTCTAGCTTGCTTCTTGCTCTTCCAAGAAATCAAAGAATCACCAAGAAACATGCACCAACCCGTGACAGACCGTCGAGTATCTGGACATCCAGCCCAATCAGCATCACTATAAGCAACAAGACGAAGAGAAGAACCAGTTGGGAAGAACAATCCACGGCTAGGTGTCCCACGAAGGTATCGTATGATACGGCGAATAGCAGCTAAATGTAGATGACGAGGAGTTTGCATAAATTGACTAACTAGCTGAACAGGAAAGGAAATATCAGGTCGTGTAATAGTCAAATAATTCAGGCTACCCACCAACTGTCGAAAGACTGTAGGGTCGGATAGAAGATCACCCTCTTCACTACGATATTTTGTGTTTACTTCCATCGGAGTATCCACAGAAGGAGCATCTTGAAGACCGGCTAAAGCAATCAAATCCTGTGTGTATTTATGTTGATTTATAAAAATACCAGAAGAATCAGTATGGACTTCCAAACCCAAGAAGTAAGTAAGAGGACCAAGATCTTTCATATGAAATGAAGCCTGAAGATGTTGCTGCAGACGAGTAATCAAGGTGGAATCTGTCCCAGTAATAACAATATCATCAACATAAACTAGGAGAAGTACAATACCAGTAGATGTCTTGCAAAGAAACAAAGATGAGTCATACTGGCTTTGCGTAAAGGAAAAACGAAGCAAAGTTGATCGAAATTTATCAAACCATGCCCGAGGAGCTTGTTTCAACCCGTATAGAGATCTCTTTAACTTAGATACATTCGAAGAAGAGGAGTGCAAACCAGGGGGTAGAACCATATAAATCTCTTCTTTGAGATCACCATGGAGAAATGCATTTTTGACATCCATTTGATGAAGTGGCCAACCTTGTGAAGCAGCAATAGAAATAATCATTCGTACAGTAGTCATTTTGGCAACTGGAGCAAACGTTTCCTCATAGTCGACCCCATACTCTTGTTTGTTACCAAGGACAACCAATCGTGCCTTGTAGCGGTCTATAGTACCATTAGAACGAAGCTTGATTGAGTAAACCCATTTACAACCAATGGCTTTAACATTAACAGGACAAGGAACAACATCCCACGTATGATTGTTCTCAAGAGCCTGAAGTTCTACTGCCATAGCCTCACGCCAACAATCATGTTTAACAGCCTCTGAATAACATGTAGGAATGGAAATAGAGGTCAAAGTAGTATGAAGAGATGTATGAGGAAAGCCATACCAATCAGGAGGACGACTGATTCTGGAAGAGCGTCGAGGAATGGTGCCTGATGTCAGATTATCCGTAGAAGGAACAATTGGAACAGGATCAGATGGCGGGTTAGGCTCAGGAAGTGGCAAAGTTGAACGTCGTCGCTCATACACAAACCCAGGTTTGAACCTCCCAGGAGTAGGATTTAGCTCATCAAAATTTGGAAGAACAAGTTTCTCTGGTAAAGACTCAACATGAGTAGAAAAGAAAGATTGATTTTCAAAGAAAACAACATGACGAGAAATACGAAATTTGTTAGAGCAAGGATCATAACAAACATAACCTTTATGCGAATTGCTATAGCCCATAAATGCGCATTTAATAGATTGAGCAGAAAGCTTATGACGTTCATGGAGTGGCAAGTGAACAAAACAAATGCAACCAAAAGTATGGATGTCAAGATAGTTTGGATGCTTATTGTGAAGACGATAATAAGGAGATTCAAAGCTTAAGACACGTGAAGGCAATCGATTAATTAAATAAACTGCCGTACATAAGGCTTCAACCCAGAATTTTGGTGGAACAGAGGATTCAAGCAATAAAGTTCTAACAACATCTAACAGGTGGCGATTCTTACGTTCAGCAACACCATTTTGTTGTGGTGTATAAGGACAAGAGCGTTGGGAAACAATGCCTTTTTGTTGAAGAAAATCATGAAATTCATGAGACATATATTCCCCACCCGAATCAGATCTTAGTACTTTGATACTTGAAGAAAATTGAGTCTCAACATAAGCTACAAATTTTTTGAAGACAGAAAATACCTCAGATTTAGATCGAAGAAAATAAATCCAGGTATATTTACTGTAATCATCAATAAACGTCACAAAATATTTATAATTCGCATGAGGTATAACAGGAGTAATGCCCCATACATCGCTATGGATCAAATCAAAACAGTTTTCTACATTACTACCATGAGAAGGAAAAGACAAAGACTTACTTTTACCTAGTTTGCATGTTGAACAATCAAAAGATAGATGAGTGGAAAATTGATCTTTATTACCCAGAAAACCAGAGTTTACTAAATGAGATAAAACAACAGAGTTAGGATGGCCTAAACGTTTGTGCCATACTTCAGCCTTCTGGTTTACAGCAGTACATGCTAAAGAAACAACATTAGGAATGGAAAAACTCAAAGGAAACAATCGTCCAACTTTAGGCCCCTTCGCGAGTATCTTCCCCGACACTTGATCCTGTACAATGCAACCATTACGAGAAAATCGAACATCATAGTTATTATCAACCAATTGTCCTACTGAAATAAGACTAGTAGAAAGCTCAGGAGATACAAATACATCTTTAATTGAAGAATTAATATCCCCAATAGCATGAATAGGTAATTGACTACCATTAGCAGTTTGAATGTTGGATGAGCCATGATATGTTCGAACATTGCTAAGAGTGTTGGAGGAACTAGTCATATGATTAGATGCACCAGAATCAACAAGCCAAGATAAAGATGGTAGATTACCCTTACCTTGAAGCCCTAAGGTTGGAAAGGCTGCAATAATCATCTGCTGAACCATTTCAGGAGTAAGGATTGATTTGTCAACAGCTGCTGAATCAACAACTGCCTGATTAGCAGGAATAGACTGATGAGATTGACGATTCTGGGGACGAGTAAGACATTCTTTGATAATATGCCCAGGCTTCTTACAATAAGTGCAAAATTTCTTTGCACAGTTCGCTGCAATATGTCCGTATTCCTTACACCAATAGCATTGAACTTGTTGCATGTTTCTACCCTTGCCTCTCCCATGAGCTGCATAAGCAACAACATTGTCATGCATTCTGTTTTGCTGGAAAATAGATTGTGTTGCAAGACGTTGCTCTTCACGAAGCAGCTCACCAAAACACACATCCAAAGAAGGAGAAGGTTCACGATTCATCAAATTAGAGCGAGTGGCCTCAAATTCAGGACGCAGTTTCATCAAAAATTGATCTCTCTTGCTTTGTTGATGAATCTCTTGAACAGCAGAAAGAGATTCAGTGGGTACCTTTGCATAAATCATATCAGCAAATTCAGACCATAAGTTCTGAAATCCAGAGAAATAATCTTGAATGGAGAGATCCCCCTGAGTGTAACTAGCAATCTCATACTCTAATTGAAAGCGTCTGGCTGTGTTGTCCTGATTATAGACCTTCTTTAAATATTCCCACATATCTTTAGCTGTCTTATACGGCCTTAGATTGAGAATAATCAACTGGTCAACGGATCCTAAAATCCATGTCATAACTCTAGCGTCTTTGACCTGCCATTGAGCCAATTTAGTGAGCTCAGTAGGGGCTGGATCACTACCATCAATGTGACCCCATAATTCTTTTCCCATGACAAATAATCGAAATTGAAATTCCCAAGTAGAATAATTTTTTCCTGTGAAACGCACTCCAAACACATCCATATTGCTAATGGACATGATACCCGTAACACAACCAACAAAAAATAACTCACCAAATGCAACAAAAAAAAAAGCAAACCGAAGAGTTTCAAAACCTATGAAATAACACTCAGAAGAAACAAATTCTTGCCGAAAAATATAACCCAAAAGCAGACAAACAAATAACCGAAACCAAGATCTAAACCCACAAAACAATAATCTGAAATTCTGAATTAAAGCTCTGATGCCATGTCAATTGGATTGAATGCCTCTCATTGTGAGAGTTCCTCTCATTATATAGAAGATTACTCGGGATTTACAAGGCTGAATTTCAGCGATTATATTAATTAGTTTTGGCTAAATAAGGCAGCTACTGCTGTAATACTAATTACAATATATTTACAGCTATAATTACAATATATTTAGAGCTATAATAGAGGATTTATTCATTTATTATAGATTGATATATGCTGTTTGTGCTAGCACATATCCAACTGACAAGTACCCCATAACTTTTTGTGTGGTCAATGTTCTACCAATTAGATTTTTGAATCTACTAATCTATCTGTTCAGATCATGAATGTTGTTTGAAACCAATTGGTTAACTCATCTATTCCATTTGTGTTTGCATAGAATGACAAATTTAATTATAATTGGTATAAAAGTTGGCAATGCCGGTACTTCTTAACAACTTTGTTTATTGGACACACCACTTTTTGAGAAAAATCTGCTTGAAAATAAATTATTTTCTGCTTTTTTCAATTCTGACAATTCACATTGGCTCATCAAAAGGAAGGGGTTATTTCATTTTGGGACTTGAATAATTTGATAGGTAATTTCATGTGCGAAAATACAATTTACCAGTAATAAATTGAGCATAAAAGTACATTGATTGGTAATGTATTAGTGTTTTGTTAAGAATTCTTGATGTAATTGTGGTTATACTTATTTGTTTTGTGTTATTAACAGGAAGATATTGGGCAAAAGTTGCTGATGAGCGCAGGAGAAAACCATATTCTATAACTCTTGCAGATAAGAATGCACCAAATGAAGAAGTTTGGAAACAGGTGATTCTCGCATTGTTTGACATGTTTACGGTATGCTTCAATGAAGTTAACCAAAGATGTGAAGAGGATTTGGACTGTATTATTACTGTATACTCAACTTTTAAAAGCTGTTTTAAAAAAATATTAAGAAGGCTACTCTCACTGAATATTAATACTGCAAATGATAGTATGTCTTGATTTTTCTATTAAATCACAAGGCTTTTAAGTTGACACATATAGTTGAAAGATTAGCTCCCCCCTCCTCGACCTCCTGCTCTTTTTTTTTTTTTTTTCATATGGCAACATGGTTAGGTATTGACATGTCATTTCTTTGATAAAAGAAGCACCAGTTAAAAATGGATATCTTGTAGATGGTATCCGCAAAAATGGTGACAAGCATCTTATGCTTTTTAAGCAGGAAACAGTACTCATTGTAAATGTTTTTTATGGAATTTTGTACTTGTAGAGTAAGAAGGTAGATTTACATAGGTAGAATGGAAAAGGAACTCATGCATATGATATGAATGGTTTTAATAGAAAAATAAGCCAGTTCAACAGTTATGGTTGATTTTTGCCCTCTTGCCTACTAGCAGACAACCAGAAGATGGTGAATTATGGAACTAAATGATTATCTCTCAAGTGACCTCAGGTCAAATTGATTTGATATCTTGTCCAACTAGAAGTTAATATTTGAAACCTCCTCCACAGTGAAACGAGGAAAAACATAAGTATTTAGATTCTCAAAACTTAATTGGCTGCATGAGTGTTTATGGTTCTTTTGCGAGGTCCTTCATAGGAATTGTATACCAGGTTTTTATTCAGTCAAAATATTTAAACAAGTTTTCAGATAGTGTTGGAATGAATGAGAAATTGCATCTCTAGTTCAGAAATTTGTTTAGGTTTGTACTGTATCAGTAGCAAAAACAGTTGGAGAACTCTCCAATTTTTTTTAGTTCTTCATTTTTCATATGTTTGATCGTGGTGGTACTAAGGAAATTTTTCTTATGATCTCTGCATCACAACCCAAATGGAGCAGGGATATAAGACGTATGATGTTGGCATTTGAAGAGTGGAAGTTTAGGGGATACCTTTTTTCTGCTTATGCTATAATTTTCAAGGTGTTAGGTTTTCTTCTTTTTATTATTGTATGAAAATTCAATTGATGGGTTTTTTTTTTTTTTTTTGTTATGCGTAGATTGAAAACATGTGCCATAGTACCAGAGCATCAGCTGTTCCAGTTGTACCAGATTCTGAAGGTTATATCTTATGGCCAATATAAAATTAAATTTTTTGGCTTTGCAGTGTTGTAAATAGTTAGAAATTGCTGAAGTATGCTTTGGATGCATTTCATCTATTGTTTGCTAGTCTGACATGTTTGGTCTGCATATGGTTGTCTTGAATACATCCTTTCTATTTCAAATCCATCTTTCAATAAGGAGTGCCATACAGATAAACCAGTCTGTTTCTTTTCTTGGGCCTAAGTGGCAATCAAGTGGGTTAGTATCGGTCATTTCAACTTTCAAGTTGTGTTGAGTAGGTATGGTCTTGGGTCATTCAAGCATATTAGATGGTTTCTCTTTCCTGAAAAAGCTAGTTTCAGTTTTGGTTTTAAATCTAACATTTTTTAGATTTGCATCATTTCATCGTTTTCAGTTTAAGGCATGTTTTTGTTACATATGGGTTGATTCTCCCCACCCCCCCCCCCCCCCCCCCCAACCACCCCCCTACCACAAAAAAAAAAGAAAAAAGATGTATACATGAGTTTGACTTAATATCCTCTTTTTGATTGTTACATAGTAAAAATAACATATTGTTATGCCTAAGTTACATGATACATAAAATTAAATAGACAATTTTTTTTGGGAAGGACTAGTAAATGTACATTTTAGAAAATTATTATATTCATTAAATTATTTAGATCAATTATAAAAAACTGTAAAACCATTTTTTGTCTTCCATTTCAGTATTAGCATCTAGCTTGTTTTCATGATTTTTGTTTAAATATTGTACACCTTTCAAAAAAGTAAAAGTCATATTAACTCTCAGTGTTAGTTTTAGTTCTAAACTTGATTATTTAGGGTCCCAATATTTCAAAAAAGTTTTGAATCATAGGATATCAACTTTTTGTTAGCAACATTTGAAAGAATAAAATTCAATTTTTTTTAATATTTAAAAAACTTTAAATCTACTCTTTTTGATGTTATATTAAATGATTATATAGGAAGGATGGTTAATTATTATTATTTTCTTATTATGTGTCGCACATATTTCTCTAAAAGGAGAATAACCAAATTATTTCTGGTTCAAATTTTGGATCATGTTGAATTTGAGGCAACTTTAGTCGATTCAAGGTAGGTTAAGCTGCCTATTCTTTTTGGGTCAAGTTCTGTTGCTTTAAGTTTACTGTTGCTTATTATTACTTGTGAAAAAAGTTTCTCCTGAATTACCTTAAATCTGACATGAGGATATTAGCATAAAAGGTTAAAAAGGATATTGGTGTGGAGACTCTTAAACTTAATAAAGTGTGATGTATTTGTTTAACTATAGAAATTTTACTCAATTATGATAATAAATCCACTTTGTTGAAGGTGCTGCATGAGGATACTCCTTAGATGATCAGTTACAGAAGGCTTAATTGGATTTAATTTGATGTTAATTAAAATAGTTGCCAAGTAGAACAAGACAAAATTCTTTTATGTTGCTTGCCAATAATCTCCTCAATTTTTTGAATTTTCAAGTGTGTCAATCTTCATTATTCTGACTCTGCCTGGCTAAACCCCCTTTGTAAGCTTGAAAGATCTCTCTCTGGTTCTTTACATGCTATGATCTCTTCTAACATGTAAGCTTAAAATAAAGTAGAACCAAGTCTTAAGAAATCCTAGTTATGGATGTAAAGAAAAGCAAAAATTGAACCAATATTCACCGTTCACAAGGTGGCTGTTGCCTGTTCGATAAGTTTTTAAGGGTGTCTGATATGCATCTCACAGTCACACCAAGATGGTTCTGTATTTACACATGTTAGGAAAGTTAGGAGTCTATGCAACTTAGGTTTATTCGTCTATTATCTCAGCCTCAGTTGAATTTCTTTGTCAATTTGCAGGGACCGACTCAAATCCATTTTCTCTTGATGCATTAGCTGTTTTCATGTTTCGTGTGCTTCAACGAGTCAACCATCCGGTAGTTAATTGCCTTTCTTTTGATTATATTAGTTCTGTGAAACATCAAACTCACAATTGTTACAATCTAGCTAACACTTCGTCAATTCTTTGAATTCTAGGGTAATCTTGACAAGGCATCTCCAAATGCTGGCTATGTGCTGCTAATGTTTTATCACCTTTATGAGGGAAAGGTACTTTATGCTGTACCGATCATAGTCTAGGTTCTCTTTTACTTAAAGCATTTCTAACACCTGCTCAAATATTTAGAGTCGCAAATACTTTGAGGATGAATTGATAGAACGTTTTGGCTCTCTTGTCAAGATGCCATTGCTGAAATCTGACAGGTGAGAAGATTGGCCCCTAAATTAGTTAGCTATTTTAATAATTTTATGTATTTTACTGTAATAGGCAAAGAAATGAATAGAAAGGCTTTGATGACAACGACGACGATGACGATGATGATGGAACCATCAAAAAGATTAGAGAGAATAGAAACAGAATAAAATATGAAGAGCAAGGACATCTGCAAAAAGTTGAAGTTCTCATATAAAAAGGAATAAATAGTGGTCCAAAAGATCCTAAGAATGATGATGATGATGATGATGGAACCATCAAAAAGATTAGGGAGAATAGAAACAGAATGAAATATGAAGAACAAGGACATCCGCATAAAGTGTAATTTATCAAATAAAGAGGAAAAAGTAGTGGTCCAAAAGACCCTAAGAAAGTGAACCAGGTACTTGAAGATTGGTGATCAGATTGCAATCTCATCCCACTCTACCTGGGACAGACCTGTTTTATGATCGATCTGCATCATCCTGCTAAATTTGAATTTTATGATGGTGCTATCCTCTAAGTACTAACTTTGTAGTGTTTTATCATCATTCCTCCTTTCATCCAATATACTATGAATATTATTTTTTGAAGAAATGGAGAATGGCATTTATTCCTCCCTTTATTATTAGACTAATGTTTTTTGTACTTCTTCCTTCCAACTGCAGGAGTCCTCAGCCTGTTTCTTTGAGATCAGTTCTGGAAGAGGGAATAAGTCTATACGATCTTCATACTAAGAGACATGGAAGGTTAGTAAAAAGTTTAAACAATTGTGTACATATGCACAAAGTAATCATGATCTGTTTTTACCTTTAGAACTTATTGTTTCCTCCCGGGAAGCTGTGATAATTTTTTACCAGTATAGTAGTAAACGATATTAATGATTCTTAAAGACAAAATGTAGGCTTTGAAAATCATGTTTTTTTACCAAGTGGTCCCAACTTTATTCCTAGTTTTATTTATTCTATTGTAGGCTTCCATTTTGGTGGCACTATTGTCATTAATTGTTACTGCTTTGACTTTGTTGGATATATTTACATCTTGGTTTCGTCTTTTTTCCCTTAGATTGGAGTCGACCAAAGGTTCATATGCACAGGAGTGGGCTAAATGGGAGAAGAAATTAAGAGACACTTTGTCTGCCAATGCTGAGTATCTTAATTCTATTCAGGTCAAAATATTTTCATCATCATCTACTTCTTGCGTTTAAAAATAAAAGTGGGAGAGAGGTTTCGCTTTTACTTCTACTTTCAAACTTTAAAATTTTCTTAGTTTTTAGCTTGTCTCACAACGACTGTTGGGTAGATTATCTAAATTGCGTTTTGCAGCAGCCAATCTCTATCTCTTTCATGGCACCTATGGTCTTGGTCCCTTGACTCGCTTCCCCAACTTTTTGCCTATTAACAAGGTTTTGGGGGGGGAATTGGTTATTCCAAAGTAGAAATACTTTTGTTTATGTGTTTGTTTGTTTGTTTGTCTTTTCAGGTTCCATTTGAGTTTGCAGTTCAGCAGGTGTTGGAACAACTGAGAAAGATAGCGAAGGGTGAGTACTCAATACATAGTACTGAGAAGCGGAAGCTTGGATCCTATGTTTTTGCTGCTGTCGATTTGCCTGTTGGAGAAATCCAGAGTCTCCTTGACAAAGTGAGCAAAAATTTTTGGTCTCAATTTTTCCAAGTTTCATGACTAGAAATTTTTAGTAATCTAGTGCTCTTGAACGGAACAGTTGTCTGGGGAGAATGCCAAGGTCGAAGCCTTCCTCAAGGACAAAAATATGGAGAACATCCTCAGGAAGGCTCATGTGACTCTAGCTCACAAGAGAAGTCACGGTGTCACAGCTGTGGCTAGTTATGGCCTCTACCTCCATCGTCAGGTTCCTGTGGAGCTGACTGCTCTTCTCTTCACTGATAAAATGGCTGCACTAGAAGCCCGACTTGGTTCTGTTGATGATGAAAAGATAGTCTCGAAAAACCTGTGGCCCCATGTTACCGTATGGACTGGGGAAGGAGTGGCGCCCAAGGAGGCCAACACATTACCGCAATTGCTTTCGGAAGGAAAGGCAACTCTTGTTGAAATCAACCCACCCATCACAATATCAGGCACACTGGAATTTTACTGAAAACTTAACGGAATAAGCTCATGAGGGTTGCTCATGAAACGGGCGGGTGGAATTGGTTTGATGTAAATGGAATAGAGTACCGAGTCCAAGTTACCGTCTCATGAGATTTTGCGGATACAAAATAAAGGTTAGCAACAAAATAATGGTACTAGTCAATGTGCTCGTCCTCTGAGAAATTCTTTGATCAATTCAAATAAAAGGATCTTCGGATTCAGTTCTCTTGTTCGTGCCTTTATGACTGGAGAACGTGGCTTGTTTTCCACAAACTAAAAGTGGGTTTCATTGCAGCAACAAAAAGATGTAATACTGAGAAACTACGGAACCAGCTTCAACCATGAGTATGCATGCATGCATAGTCTTGTAAGCTTAGGAAAACCATCAACAGCTGGACAAATCGCCCTTCATTTGTTAATGTCATCTGTCATAGATCCACTTTCTCAAACACCGGCAAACAGCAGGTAAGAAAAGCATGGCATCTTCTGGCACAATGTAATTTGATCAAATTGTAATCACTTGGAGCAAAAGTTTTTCAATCTTACCACGTTTGAATCCAAGTGGGACTTGAGTGGTTTATTTCATAAAATTCATTACAAGTATTAAATATATGTGTGGAAATTGATTAAATTTAATATTAGTTAAAGGATTAAAAATGACTAAAGTTAAACTATTTTGAGAGTTATTTTAATTTTATCATTTATATTCTTAAAGATTTAAACTAAACTTAAAAAAAAAAAAAAGAGATAAATTAATAAAAAATAATATAGTAATTATTTAGCAAGGTCTACAACAGATGCATCTGAGCTAAAAATTAAAAATTAGCATCTAAAAGTCAAAGCTTCAACGCTATCAATTCTGACGCAACAAATGAGATTTAGTTTAGTTCATTTCAAGAAAATCAAATGAGCTTATTATGTTTATAACCATTACCTTGGGGAAAATCAATGTAAAGTGATATACAGAATGAGAAGATATTTACAAAAACAAATAAAAGGAAAGAGAAAGAGAAAGAGATGGATCCTTGGGTCCGTGGATATAAACTGGAGCAGAAAGACCGTGTCTTGCAGGGAACTGATATTTCTCACCAGATCTTAACTGTGTCTAAACCATAATCTGCCACCTACACCACCATACCATGCATGGGTTACACGCGTCTCCCTGCATACTCTCCTTCTCCTCTACATAAACCACTTCACCTCTCCTCATACCAACGCATTAGCCATTTGCTACAGGAACAAAAACGAGAAAGCGTAAGCTAAGAATGGGAAAGGGAGTGAGCCTTTTGCTGCTAGCGCTTGTTCTGAGCTACGAAGTCACAGTGACAATGGGGTACAAAGGAGACAAAGAAAGGAGAGAAGAGAAGGGTGAAGGAGTTGGAGGAGAGGAATGGTTCTTGTTGCCGAACTCTAAGTCTGTGATGAAAACTGATGCTGGAGAAATGAGGGTAGTAAGAAGTCTTGGAGGAGGGATTATTGAGAAACCTTTGCACATTGGATTCATTACCATGGAGCCTAAAACCCTTTTCATTCCTCAGTATCTTGACTCCAGTTTGATTCTCTTCGTTCGTACAGGTATGTCAACCTTTCATTTACATTTGTTACTACGGATGTGATGAAGCACAAGCAAAGGTAAATGCTGACGGATATTGGAATGGATGCAGGGGAAGCCAGGGTAGGCTGCATTTACAAAGATCAGATGGTGGAGAGGCGACTGAAGATTGGAGATATATATCAGATTCCAGCTGGTTCAACATTCTACATTTTGAACCCCGGTGAGGGTCAGAAGCTTCACATCATTTGCAGCATTGATCCCTCTGAGAGTTTGAGTTTGGGTACCTTCCAGGTATAATACTTAAATTCAACTCCAGGATAGCATTTCTTAGCTTAAACCTTAATAAAATTAATTTTTTTATTCCTGTCTCTGCATGCAGTCTTTCTTTATAGGCGGAGGAACCTATCCAACATCTATTCTTTCTGGCTTTGGCACTGAAACTCTCTCTACAGCCTTCAACGTAAGCAAATTACATTTTATCTATAACCAGCAGAGCTATTTTATGGTGGTGCAATGGATAAACATAACAATGCACATGATTACAGGTTTCGGAGTCGAAATTGAGGGGAATTTTGAGCAAGCAACAGGAGGGGCCATTTGTATATTTGGCCAAGTCTCATTCACCAAGCATTTGGACGAAATTCTCTCAACTTAAAGAGCGAGATAGATTGAAGCAGCTGAAGAGAATGGTCCAAGCAGAAGCTCAACAAGAGAAAGAGTGGTCATGGCGGAAACTCCTTGACAGGATATTTCGAATCGAAAACAACAATGTGAATGATAAAGCCCCGGACTCTTACAACATCTATAAGAGAAGCCCCGACTTCAGAAACAACTATGGATGGAGCATTGCATTGGATGGATCCGAATATAGCCCTCTCAAATACTCTGGCATTGGCATTTATCTTGTCAATCTTACTGCGGTAATCAAAGTTCTCAACTATCTTTTAAGCAGCTACTACAATTGCCTATAACTTATAACTCTCCTTTACTTTCAGGGATCAATGTTGGCACCACATGTGAATCCAAGGGCAACCGAGTATGGCATTGTATTAAGCGGAACTGGTAGAATTCAGATTGTGTATCCAAATGGAACCTTAGCCATGGATGCCAAGGTAAAAGAAGGCGATGTGTTTTGGGTACCAAGATACTTTGCTTTCTGTCAAATTGCATCACGAAATGGACCACTGGAGTTCTTTGGGTTCACAACCTCATCACACAAGAACCGGCCTCAGTTCCTCGTGGGTGCAAACTCCCTTCTTCACACTCTGAACAGCCCTGAGCTTGCAGCTGCATTTGGTGTAAGCGAGGAGAGGATTAGACGAGTTATCAATGCGCAACGTGAAGCTGTGATCCTTCCTTCACCGACAGCAGCACCAGCTGATGAGGAGGAGAAGAAGAGGGTGCAGTTTGAGGCGGTGCCAGAGGTGGTGAAGAGCTTCGGCAGTGAAATGATTATTATGGGTTTCGATTAAGGAGTTGATAAGATGGGAGTGTAGGTAGCAGGGTAGGAAGGTTGTTGGTTTTTTCGCTTTTGCTTGTTTAATTTCCTGGTTTCTCTTGGGCCTCTGTCAATGAGTTTTCTATTAGTGAATAAGATGATCACCGTCTTCCTTTTGCCCCTGAGAATCAGTTTCTTCTTTGCAGCGGTTTGTGATGTTAATACGGTTCTATTCATAACTTTATTTTGCTAGCTAGACTTACTTTCTTCTTGTCATTCAATCCTTGGATTAATCAAGGAAACAGGAATAATGGTGTCGGTGAATTATGAAAAAAATAAAAATTCAGTAAGTTATTTAAGGAAAATAAGGACTACTTAATTACAAGCATGAGTCAATCCCGATCCAAAAAAAAATCAGGATTTGTATTTATTAAATCATGAATTAATTCGAGTCAATAAATCAAAATTGAGTTTTCCTCCTTAAACTTGTACGGAATATTGGTGAAAATTTCCTGATTTTATAATAAGGTTAGGGTAAACACTTAATTAACGTAATAAATTTATTTAATATCATTAAACGTAAAATATATTACGAAAATAAGTATTTAATTATCATGATTTATGTATAGTGATAATAAACACAAGTAAAAGTTATATTTGTTTTTTGATTTTTTAATTTAAAATTTAATTCAAAATTTATGCACTCATTTTTAAGAGAGCGTAATTTTAAAGTTATTTTTAAGATATTATCCATTTTTAAGGTTAATTATTATTTTTAAAATGTAACATTTATTAAATTTTAATATTTAACTGTTTATGATCTCATATTAGGATAATTTTTTGTAAACGAAAATGACATTCAAAAATATCTGCATGCGGTATTTAGGTGTGCCTTTGAGTAAATTGAGATTGTTTTTCTAAAACTATATGATAGTTACTATGACATGTATCACATCAGATTTGTAAATAATCATGTCATCACTTAATTCAAATTCATCAACTGATGTTAACAATTGAATTAGGCTGATACACACAAACTTTGGTTGATAACGGAGAGAATAATGGATAGATAAAAAATTGCAGGAGAGAAAAAAAAATGAAAAGATGAACTTTTTTTTCGTATCTTTAGTAGGAAAGATAAAAATAAATAACGGCAATATAATTTCTTTTCATCAAATTTTTAGTGGAGTTGAAAAATAAATAAATGAAAAATATTAATCTAGCCTAGTGTCATAAGCCAACTTTAAGGCCATGGTCAGCTAGAGATGCCTTGAGGGTAGAACTCATATAATTAAGAAAAGTGTTTACATTTCAAACATTGTAATGGTTTTTTGTAGCATTCGTGTAAAAGTTTTTTTTACTAGAGGGTGACAGTCGATAGATATTAAGTTGTCTCACTAGTTAAAAGATGTGCTTAAACACTATCTCTAGTTGTTCTTCTAGCCCCAACAATGGTGTGTAAGATCCACTACTCTATTATAATCTTATATATATATGAATAATATTGTGTGCCCAATATTTACTTGTATTATGTTTGTTGCTTGATTAGATAATCGAAAGTTTCTTGGCTGATTTTTGTAGACGAGACAATCAAAGCGTTGCACGACCTATTGTTTGAGTGTAAGAAAACTTAATTCATGATAAATGGTACCAGAATCGATTCTTGGACTGTTCAACTTCACACTAAGCACCACAAAGGGGTAGGCGAAATAGGCCAGTTGTATGCAAAGCGCCTCATAGGAATAGATAGGATGCACCAATGAGGGTGTCACGAGGTTGGTGAGGGAGAATGTTAGTCATGCTAAGCACTCCAAGGGTATGTAGATAGGTGCTTCAGTCTCATATCGGATAGAAAATGGGCATAAAAGCGTTAGTGTTGCACACCCCAATAAGTCGGTTTTGTAAGAAGGGTAACGATTACGTGACAAGTGGTATCAAAGTTGACTCTTGGACTGATTGACTTCACACCAAACACCCTAATGGGGGTAGGCAAATTGCACGCTAAGCGCCCTAGAAGGGTAGGAAGGGTGGGCTGATGATGGCATCATGAGATTGGGTTAGGGAGAATGTCATGCTAAGTGCTCCAAGGGTGACTAGGCAAGGTGTTTCAATCCCACATCGGATAGGAAGAGGATCGTTGGGTGTAAAAGCTTTAGCATTGCACACTCCAATAGGCTAGTTTTGTGAGAGGGTAATGACTTAACATTGTTATCTATTCTTAGATTATGTCCAATGTTTAAATATTATTTCTTCTTCCTCCCTATGAGAAAAATAAATAAAATTATATAATTTTACTATTACACCATTAATTAGTTAAGATAAAAACAATATTAAGAAAATAAAAGATAATTTTGTAAATATACATACTTCACTCACATTTTTTTAATTTTCTCTCCAGAACTCTTTCTCATTTGCAAAAATTTAATTTTCATTAATAAGGAACTTTCTCACAAAGCATTATTAATTTTTTTTTTCACCTTTTCACTCACATTTATCTATCTTTTTACTTTTTTATTCTATCAAACATATCAAAGGGTGTACTTATTAGAGTAGAAAGAAAAATGAAGAGGTAAAAAAATTGAAAGGAAAAAATTGAAAAGATGAAAACATTTTTTTCTTTTTGTACTTTGTAAGAGAGATGAAAATGTAAGAAAAAATTATAATAAAAATTTTTTTCTTCTCATTACCGGGTAGAAATTAAAAAATAAATATAACAAAAAAAAGAATTTGAAAAATAAAAAGAAAAAAAATATTTTTTACCATTATATTATTAATTAATTAAAATAGAAAAATAAAATTTTAAAAATAAAAAAATAATTTTGTAAATATACATACTTGACTTGTATGTCTTTTATTTTTTCTCCACTAATATTTTTTTATTTGAAATGATTTGATTTTATTAATAAAAAAATAACATTCTTTTCTATTTTATTTTCTCATGCTTTCCTCTTTTACCAAGTATTAACCAAATTTTTTTTCACACGTTCCTATCCATCCTTTCCTTTTGACACTCTACCAAACACATCCAAAATGTTAATACAAGCCATTACTCATTTTAAAAGTATAAATATCATGTTAATTTTTTTTTAAAAAAATACATGGATAAAATATGATATTTTCTTTGTCAAAAAAAATATTAAAATTCAATTTTTAAAATACATTTATCACGCATCACATAATCAAATGAATGTTTAGATGCAACAGATTATTTACTCAATATGAATTATAAACTAATCATTTTGAAATTGAAATATTTTGACATGATTAAATAAATTAAGTTATATTTAAAATTCTATTTTCTAGTTTTTGATCACATTTGTACACAAAATTGCTGCATTAATAATAATAATAATAATAATAATAATAATAATAATAATAATAATAATAATAGTATTTGATGCGCTGATAATTTCTATATATTATCAATCAACTACAAATTATTGCCTTCCTTAATGAGTAATATTTAAAAATACATATGTGTTTAAAAATAAATTAAAAAATTTTATTGATAACTTATTTTTAAGGCTTACATAATTTTTAATTTTTCTCATTAATAAAGTAACAGTTTACAATTGATTGACAATATATGGATACTTTACATTGCATATACAAACATAGAATGAAATTTTCTTAAAGTTGTTTTAATCAAATTAGTTTTTGATAAAAATGCAATAATAATAAAAATTTAGATTTTATTAAAATTATAAATAAAGTTTTTGACCTTTTATTATGAAAATTAAAATTATAAAATTTTATTTTATTATAAATATATCCATTAAATTTTAAAAATAAGTAAATAAAATTCTCTAAATTTAAATAAACAATTTTTTACAAAAAAAAATCATCTAATTAAAAAATTAAATATTTTTATCCAATTAATCTTCTAATTACAATAAAATAAAGTTTAATTTTATTATTATCAATAACTTATTCCATAAAATATAATGTCACGTGGAAAAGCACGTGCCACGTAGCTTCCCTCATTCGATGTAGACATTTACTCTTGGTTGAACCATCGGCCTGAAACGGGTTCAAAAAACGAACTGAGAAGTCCCGAATCGGAACGTCTGACATCTCCATTCTCCAACCGCTTTTCGATTCTATTAGAAAACAAGTCTCCAGCCATGAAAAACGACCGTCGTTCTGCCCTCCTCCTTCTTTTCTTGATTTCAATAACCGTTCAGACAGAAGCCGAAGTCATAACCCTAACTCCCGACACCTTCTCCGACAAGGTAACTCAAAAATCTATTTTACTTTTCCTTTATTCTCATTCAATATCACAGATTAAATAAAAATATTTTTTGGGTTTTTTTTTTATCATTTACGTGTATCATGTCAGTTATCAAAATCGTTGTTTTGTGTTTGTATTTTGTTTAAATTTAAATTTAATTTCTTCCTTTGGAGAATTTCTTAGACATATTCTTTTCAATATTTGTTGATCTTTTCAGTGAGTATTTTGTTAAAAATATTTTTTTGACAAAATATTAATTTTCCAAATTCAACTTTGACATCACTATTGAATAATCTTGAACTGAGTGGATCCCAACACGATATATGAATAGGAATTTTGGGGTTTTTTTTTTTTTAAATAACTTGATGTTTGTCTTAAATTTGCATATCTTTTTGTTCTTTTCAGATAAAAGAGAAAGATACGGCGTGGTTTGTGAAATTTTGTGTTCCTTGGTGTAAGCATTGGTAATTATTTCATGCCTGGTTTATTGCATTTGTTTGAGTGAGCTAGATCTGATGATAGAGCTACCTGCTACTGTAATTTGCTTACTAATGATTACAGTAATAATGGGTTTTTTCAGTAAGAACTTGGGGACATTGTGGGATGAGCTAGGAAAGGCAATGGAAGGAGAAGATGAAATAGAAATTGGAGAAGTTGATTGTGGTGTAAGCAAACCTGTATGCACTAAAGTAGATATTCATTCGTATCCCACATTTAAACTCTTTTATGATGGAGAAGAAGTTGCTAAATATCAAGGTAACGTTCCTATTTCACCTCTGTGTTTTTAATGTGCTCTTTTTATACAAACCGCGAATTTCAAGCTCGAAATCTGGATGTCCTTTGTGGGTTATTTGTGGTGTTGTATGTAGTTATGATGCAAAGGATTAATATTTCATTCAAGAGAAAAAGATATTGCGATCTGCAGTAAGTAGTTTGGGCCCTTTACACTTAGTTGCAGTTCAGCTCAATAGAGAATGAAAAGCTTTTGTGACCAAATTGGATAATCAAACAAAGCTAAATAGGCCATAAGTGGTATTAGTGTACAGTGTACTCGTAGAAGCAAAGAGAGCTCATGGAGTAAAACCTTTCAAAGAAATCTCTGTCTTATCGAACTACTTTATCTGCTGCCTATATATATAGCCTGAATTATTCTGAAAGGTAGCTATAGCCTATGCTGCATGTATCTATTATGATGCTCATCAATTCTTCTGGATCCTATGTCCATAACCATATGTGTCGAAGTTGGCATTGTCTAGAATATGCCTCAATTGCTTCTTGAGAAGGACTAAGTCAGCTTGCTTCTATTAATAAAAATGCATAAACCAATTCTCATGCAGTAAGTTGTAACAATCTGTAAATAAGATGCAGATACTTAGGCTACTCTATTTAAACAAAGTAGAAGGAACCTAGGTGGGGCGTCCCCCACTCAGCAACGCGTTACACCGAAGCCCGGGTGTAGTGAAAAATGTACAAGGGTTGCAAGGTGGTCACTTGGAACCGACACGCCACTTCAACGTCTGGATGTGGTGCCCAATAGGCAAAGGTTCCCACACCATAATGGACGGAGGTGGGTAAAGAAGTTAGTCCATAATCATAAGCTTAGGTTAGGATCTTGAAATATATGTACGCTTAATGGTAAGTTGAGATTTGTGAGGTTATGTGTCGGAGGAGGGTTAATATCATGTATCTCCAGGAGACCAAATGGGTAGGGAAGAAGGTTAAGGAGATAGCATCTTAGCAATATAAGCTTTGGTATACAGGGAAGGATAGAGACCGAAATGGGTATGTATCATCATAGACAAAGAATATCAAAAGGATGTTGTTCAAGTTAAGAGACAAGGGGATAGAATTATTTTGGTTAACCTAGTTTTAGAAGGGGACGTTTTGAATGTTATGAGCATATATGCACCACAGATAGGACTTAATAATGCTAGTGAAAGATAGATTTGAGAGGATTTGGATAAGATAGTACAAGAAGTGCCTATAGGAGAAAACCTTTATATTGATAGTGACCTTAATGGCCATGTAGGTGCTAGTAGAGAGGGTTTTGAGAGCATACATGGAGGTTTTAGTTACGGTATAAGAAATGAAGGTGGAGATGTTATCTTAGATTTTGTTTTATCTTATGACCCACTTTAGTGAATACATTGTTTAGGAAGAGAGAACCTCACCTTATAACCTTTAAGAGTGGATCTAACATAAGTCAAATAGACTTCTTTTTTATTAGGAGGGATAGATGCAGTTGTTTGGACTACGAAGTTATCCCAGGTGAGAGTGTTATTGCGCAACATAGACGGCTAGTCCTAAACCTAAAAATCCATAAACAACATCGTACGAACCAATAAGAAAGAGCTTCAAGGATTCGATGGTGGAAGCTAAAAGAAGAGTGTCATGCAATATGTAGAAACAGTTGAACCCAGAAAGAAGATTGGATAACAGAGGATAATCTGAATACAATGTGGAACAAGATGGCAAAACAGATTCGGGAGGTAGGCAAGGAGATGCTGGGAGTATTAAAAGTAAAAGCACCAACTAGAAAGGATACAACATAGCGGACTGAATCAGTTAAGGAAGCTATAAAGACTAAGAGAGATTGTTACAGGGTTTTGAAGACAAACAACACCGAAGAGAGCTTCACAAAATACAAGTTAGCTAGGAATGAGGCAAAGAGAGTAGTGCCAAAAGCTAAGACGAAGGTTGTGAAATAGATTTATAATAAGTTGGACACAAAGGAGGGAGAGAAAGATATATATATCTATATATATATATATATATATATATATATATATTGTGCGAGTAAGAGAAAGGAAGAGTTGGGATTTAGGAGTTATGAAATGTGTTAAGGATGAGTACTAAAGGACTCTAATTAAGGACAATAATATTAAAGAAAGGTGGTGTGATTATTTCAACAAACTATTTAACGACGAACAAAGGCAAATTGTGGACAATATCTCAGTGCCTCTTGAGGATGTGAACCGATGCTTTATGTATAGAAGCAAAGAGATGGAGGTAAAGGAGGCACTAAAGAGGATGAAGACAAGAAAAACTGTTGGGCCTGATGACATTCCTATTGAAGTTTGGAAATGCCTTAGAGAGGTCGGAGTTAGGTGGTTGAGAAATCTTTTTAATAAGATTTGGCGCACTAACAAAATACCTGAAGAATGGAGAAAGAGTGCGTTGCTACCTCTCTATAAGAACAAGGGAGATATTCAAAGTTGCTCCAATTATCTAAGCATAAAACTAATGAGTCACACAATGAAATTATGGGAAAGAGTGATAGAACAAAGATTAAGGAATACTGTAGAGATATGGAGAATCAGTTTGGTTTTACGCCTGGTCGGTCGAATACACTTGCTTAGGCAGCTCGTGGAGCGTTCTCGCTTACAAGGGAAAGATGTTCATATGGTCTTTATAGATTTATAGAAAGCATACGATAAAGTGCCTAGGGAGGGGTTATGGTGGTTTTTAATGAAGAAAAGTCTCCTTGAAATATTTAAAATAATTAAGGACATGTATGGAAAGGAGAGGACACATGTGAAGACGTGTAGAGGGCAAACAAGTAAATTCCATATCATAGTAGGCCTACATCAAGGGACCGCGTTAAGTCCATTTTTGTTCGCTACAGTAATTGATGAGCTGTCAAAATCCATTCATGATAATGTACCTTGGTATATGATATTTGCAAATGATATTGTCCTGTATGCTAAGACTAGAATGGAGATTAATACCAGATTAGGAGAGAGACATTAGAATCAAGAGGATTCAGACTAAGTGGAGCAAAGATTGAATGCATGGAGTTTAAATTCAGTCTAGACAAAGAGAAAGATAAAAACATAGTGATGCTAGATTGGGTGGTGATCCCTAAGCGGGATCATTTTAGATATTTAGGGTCGATTGTACAGATGGATGGAGAGATAGATGATGATGTGACCCATAGGATAAAAACTGGTTGGAGCAAGTGTAGTAGCACTACAAGTGTGTTGTGTGACAAAGGAATTTCTATAGGGTTGAAAGACAAGTTCTACAAAACAGTTGTTAGACTAACATAACTCTAGAACAGTGAATGTTAGGCAACTAAAGGATTGCATACACTGAAGATAAAGTGTAGCAGAAATGTGAATGTTGCGATGGATGTGTGGATGCATGAGAAAAGATAGAATAAGAAATGTGGACAGTCGCAAAAAGGTTGGAGTGACACCTATCGAGGACAAGATGAATGAGTCGTTTACGTTGGTTTGGACATGTACAACATAGACTTATGGACGCTCCGGTTAGAAGAGTGGAGGTTATGAATGATGTAAAAAAGGATCAAGACTAGGGAAGATCGAAAAAGACTTGGAAAGAAGTAATCTGGAAAGATATGGCGGACCGAGAGTTGGAAGAACACATTGCATTGGATAGGAATGAGTGAAGGAGGAGAATTCATGCTTATGACTTGGCATGAGTTCATATATTGGTTCATATAGCCTACCGCAGTATTGGGATAAAGTCTCTGATGATGAGGAGGAGGAGAAGGAACCTAGGCTGGTTAAATTGCATTGGGATATCCTTTTAAGCTTTATATGCATTGGGAAGAGAAGTGGCAAACTCCTTATGCTGTGTATCTGTTTCATAAAAGAATAATATAGTCGAGAACTCACTACTCAAAGCTTTTAGGTTTGAGTTCAAATCTAGTTGGCTGAAAATAAGTAAATAAGTGATTGTATTTCTCTTTCCTTATCATCCTTTATTCTCTTCAATTTTTCTTGAGCAGTTCTCTAATTTTCTTTGGAAGTGAAGTCTTGAAAGGAAAAACACATGTTCTATCATCTCATGTATGCTTGGCAAAAGATCTAGTTTGATTGATGGTCTGAAATTGCCATCTGTTAGATTAGTGACTGAATCATGTTGCCAAATGATTAAGTTGTACATTTTTCTTTGAATTTCTGATTGCATTGTTGAAGGCTATTTTGTGATGAAATGTCTGAATTTGAGCATTCCTGTTTACTTATCCTGAAATCTGTGTCTGGTGAAAGTATCAATTTTTTATTACTCAGTCTATCAGTGTTTCCATTTCATTTGAGCTATATGTGAGATTTGAAATTTCATAAACCTTACACGTTGCATTTTATTTTATATTCCAACTTATTTGAAGGGGACATTTCTCTTTTGCTGTAGCCACTTATATTTTAGACCTAACATGCAGTAGCCAAATTACTAAGCATTTTGGGCTTTTTGGCCACTTATCTTGGCTAGTCTTTGTGAATGCTATCTGACATGGTATTGGTCCTCCTGGATAGTGTTTGCCTATGGCATTTGAAGGAGCCTAATTTTAATTTTTGAAACTACTAGATATTTCTTTTACCTTTTGAGCTATTTGACTTGAACTAAATATGAGTCTAAACCACTGCCAAACAGAATAAATCTAGTTATTTGTAATAGATCTGATTTTGTTGCATGCCACTTGGTAGCTGTTTTAGTTTTCACCTTGAAATCTATTTGGGTTTAAACTTTTAAGCATGTTAACAAGCTTCAGTTAACAAAGATTTCAAGAGACTATATTTTAGAACTATTTTCAGTATTGAATTATTTTCCGCCCTTCATTTATGCAAATGACCAGGTCCAAGGGATGTTGAATCGCTAAAAACATTTGCTTTGGAAGAAGCAGAAAAGGCCGCAGAAAAGGCACAGCTAGACAGCGATAAAGAGTTGTGATCATTCAAAAGGTAAGCATGAAAGTCTCTTCATTATGCTTGGCTGTTACATCACATGGTGGCCTAAAATCTCTTATAATGGTTAAGAATGATGAGGAAATAAAAAGGAGAAAAGAATAATTGAAATGTAAAGCTGCTTGAATGAAACCAAATTTGATGTAAAAAGCACAGCTAGTAGTTTGATAAGATTGATGACTTCCTAGGCTACGCAAACCAAAACTCTTATATATTGCTTCTTAATTTCATTTCATCGACCCATTCTTGTGTAATCTTTTGTAAATGTCAATCAGGAAAGTTGATTTCTAATACCTATTGTAATTCAGTATGATCTTGGATTGCTGATCGAGATATAATTATCCGTTGCAGAGATGAAGCTTGTGAGCAGAAACAGGGTGCGGATTGACGTTCACGAGCGGTTGCGTAAAAATATTCGAGGCACCCAAACTTACACATGGTGTTGTGGGCTGTACTGTCATTTTTGCATATTCCTAGCTAGATGGAGGGACTATACTTGTTGGCATGGCAATGGCTTGAATTCATGAGACCGATTTCGATATTGTTGTGCACGGTCTGGCTATGAGAATCTTAATCTTCGCAAGCAAAACCTTTTTTCATGATATGCTTTTGTATTACAACAATTTTAGATAAATTAAGGGACAGGACTCCTCTTTCAATGAATTTATAAGCACGTTCAAACCAGTAAGAGCAAAGTAATAATTTACTTTAAAGCAAACAGTAATAACATGACATAGTCACGAAATTGATAGCTTTAAGCATTTAAAAGGTTGTTAATTGGGAAATAAATCTAAAGCAAAAACGATGTAGTTTCGGAAAAACCTGAAAAGGCAAAACCAAAGATGGTAAGAAATTAGCCAAGCCCAAGAGCAAGAGCCCAAAGACACGCAAATAGCAATTTTCCAAATTGCCGGACGGCTCGTGCTCTAACCCTCTCACCTAACCGAAACATTAAGCCTCTGATGCCGCAGGATCTATTCAAAACGGATCCGGAATTTTCTTCAAGCTTCTTTCTACAGATTCTTGAAATCTTCCTTCAATTCCGATTAACCCTAAAATAGAGCGATTTCTTAGATTCGACAAGTTTTGCAATGGAGATGAAGTCAAAGAAACTACTGATACTATGCGCAACTCAAACCGGAAACGCGTTGGATGCGGCCGAACGTATTGCTCGAGAAGCTGAGCGTAGAGCCTGCCTCGTCTTGATTCGTTCAACCGACGAATATGATGCTGTAAATAGTCACTTTATTTTTTTTTCCTTTCCAAGTTGAAGGATTTTGTTACGAGTAACTTGTTACTATCTCGCAGAGCTCCTTGCCTAATGAAGACACAGTGATTTTTGTTGTTTCTACCACAGGCCAAGGGGATACTCCAGATTCTATGAAGGCAAGGCTAGTCCTAATTATTTATCTTCAAAAATCATGTTTTTGTTGGCATAGTTATTATTATTTTTGGAGTGTGCCTCGAAGTTATTGTTTTGAGTTTCCTAACATTATATATGTTGCAGGTATTTTGGAGGTTTCTTCTCCAAAGAAATCTAGGCAGCCATTGGTTGGAAGGAGTTCATTACGCCGTGTTTGGATTAGGTGATTCTGGCTACCAGAAATATAATGTAATGGCTTTTCTGAGTTCCTTTGATTGCATTGTCAAATTCATATCTTCTTTTTTCCAGCTTACAGAACATTTTTATGTTTTAGATTCTTTTATTTTTCGTGATATCTATATTCTGTATAGATTACATGAGCGTAGTTACCATTAATCACCTTTTGGAGACACCTTGTTTGATGAAGCAAATGAGTTTATAGATGTGTCAATGACATGATAACTGTTATCAAATACTAGTTTTTAGCCATTGCAGAAATTTGAATAGCATATTATCGATGCTTTTTATACATTAATTCTTGAAGGCTAGTAATTTCACAGAACATGATGTGTAAGTGTTCATTGCAAATTACAAATATCAGATTCCCTGGTATTTAGTTTTTTCAGCCGTTTGATGAACTCTTATGGTGTTAGAATTATCAAAGTTTATGCCATAAGTTATGAATCAGGCGGTTTTCTATAGGCTTCCACATCTACTCAGTAGTACATGATGTAGTTTGATTGACAGAGTTCCTAGCACTTAATTGGAGCTAAACTTAATTTGATATCTGGTGGTTGCAGTTTGTTGCAAAGAAGCTTGATAAAAGACTTTCAGACCTTGGGGCTACAGCTATTGTTGAGAGAGGTTTGGGAGATGATCAGCATCCTTCAGGGTATGATTACTAAGTATTTTGGTGACTAAGATCATTTAACTTGGTGTGATAGCAGGTTCTTCAGCAATTTTTTTTTTTTTTTTTTTGCATGGTTCTTATTTTCCATGTATGCTCGGGTTTCCTTAAATGGTTTGTTGTTGACTCATCAAAACCAGTTAGAACCCGTTGCAAAAAACCACAGACAACAACCATCCTAGAAGATCATGTGGAATAAAATGATGGTGTGCCCATGATAATATAGATTTTTAGAGAGATTTAAGTGGTTTATAGACATGATCCTTTTTGAATTGCCTATTAGATTTTCCTTTTAGGCATTTCTAGTGAATACTTTTGTATCTTTAGTAGTTTACAAATCATTTCAAAACCTTTGTAAAAATAGAATTCTTTGGGTTAACTTTTTGCTTATGAATGGCTAAGTTCCAGGAAAGCAGTGCGCTTTAGTGCCAAGAGTGGATAGTTTAATCAACCCTGGTATTGTGAGAAATATTGAAGACCTTAGAAGCCATCTACTATCCTGTGGGGATCTTGAGGAATGTGGATAGTTTAGGTTAACTATAGCTTTTAGAAACCTTTTGGCTGTCAATATGTACTGCAAATGGACTTTGCACTTCATGGATCAGAAATATCTCTATGCCATGTGTGCGTTTTGAGAATACCTGTGTTGAAATATAGAAGGGATCTTTGCTGTTACTGACAGAAGTGCCGAATAGACTATTGAATAATTTGTGGATGCAAGGCTTAATTGCAGGAATTATAGGTTTCTTTTTTACCCTCCAAAGTGTTCCAGATTTTTTTGTTTTAATTGGAAGTTTTAATGACGTTTAGTTTGAAAGATAAGTTGAAAAGAAACTTGACTAGTACAATTTTTTTCCTCCAAATTTGCTTATAATTTACTTTATATTCACAGGTATGAAGCTGCTTTGGATCCCTGGATGTCATCATTGTGGAGCAGGTTGTGTGAGATCAAACCCAATTTCTTCCCAGAAGGTCCAGACTTTGTGGTTCCAAATGTGGAATTAGTTGGCCAACCAAAATTTCAAGTCACCTATCATAACATAGAAAACATGGATTCCCAATTATCAACTGCCGCAGGTAACTTTAAGAAAGGAAAAAAAAGAGTATTGTGCTAGTGGAAGTTGAACATTAGGACATACAGCAACCAAATTGTAGCTGAATCATTCATATTTGGAATTGAATTATCAAGATGTGTAATGAGGGAAAAGAATGAACAACGCATTTGTGAACTAACTCTATATGATTTTTTTTTTTCTTTTTTAAGTTTTTTCTTTTTGATTTGATTTGCATAAATGTTCTATCTGATTTGGAAATCCTATTGCACTGGATTGATTTCTAGTTATAATTATTTTATCTTCTTTTCTCTTTTCTTTTATTTCTTTTTTCCGTTGAGCATTTACTCACTGTTATGTTTCTCTCAGATTTTAAATATCTCAAAATGCAAATTGGGGTGGCTCGCTCAATGTCTGCCGGAAAAATTTCTCGTGAGAAGAGCAAGCCTGATGCTTTTCTTAAAATGGTATTTTTAGCATAATTTACTCTAATGTTTAAGAAAGCTATGTTTTTTAGCTACATGTTCTTCATTTTTAAATTGCAGTTGCTGACCATCTCATTCTATTCATTGTCTTGCCCCTTTGATGGTACTTGAAGGTGGCACAGTTCTGTAGTCATGTACCTTGCTGTCCAAGTTTGAAAGAAAAAATCAAATGGGAGCATGCAATGTCAACTATGTTGCTTTAGCATAAATAACTTCGTCTCCTAGTTAAGGCACAAAAATGTTTCATTGCATATTATCTTCTCCCGATCATTTGCACTATTATGTAATAGGGCTCTTGTCAAATGAATATCAAAACTTTTTATCAACACAAACAAACATGTACCACTTTAGAAAGAGGACATTCCATATGCATGTGAAAGAAAATTGAAATGCAAGGAATGATATTGTTTTTGGCTGTGGAGGAGCTAGCTACTAAAGTAATGGAAGGCTGCTTCTCTTCTTTTGGCATCAATAATAGCGGCTAGAAAGTTTGGGTAGAATGCAATCTAGACAGATCTTTTATTGATTCCAAATTAATAGAGGTATTCTGTGATTCCGATGGGATTCCCATTGCCCAGTTTCTCTTGTAATCCATAAGACTGCATGGAAGTTTAAGTTATTGATTTTTTGGGTCACCAATAATGATGATAATTAAATTTATTGCTTTTAATTAAAACCCTATTAAAGACTTCCTTAGATGCCTTGAATGCATATAAGAATATATGCCCTCTTTTCTAGGGCAGACTTGTGATTTGAAAATACTAGTTAACAGAAAGAAACTACATATATTAATTAAAATGAAGTTTCTTTCTTAAAAATGTTATGACATGCACCAGTTCACATTTATCCATGTTTAATAATTTTTAGAAAGTGCTTGGTACTCTCTACTCATGGTTAATCTTTGGACTGCTCGTGAAGATAAAATAAATAATTAATAGTTGTAGTTTATGGGATATTTTGCTCTGTCCATCTTTTTATCCTGATGTTTTAATTTTCTTTTGCAGATCAAAAACTGCCCATTGACCAGAGCAAGTAAAGAAAAAGATGTGCGTCACTTTGAATTTGAATTTGTTTCTCCGGTAGGTTTTTCTGTTGCGTCCATTGAATTTCGTATACAGCTTTACCTTTCAAGCCAGGCCCCTTCTTAATTGCTTGATGTTTTTGCTCTTCTTTTCATATATTTTAGATACTGCAATATGAAATTGGTGATGTCCTAGAGGTTCTTCCTTCGCAAGATCCTGCAGCAGTTGATTCTTTCATAAAGCGCTGTAATTTGGACCCTGAAGTTTTCATTACAGTAAGGCTCTTTTTCCATATTGGCTAATTGTAGTAATCCTTCTTTTTGATGCTCCAGTTGATTCTATGTAGCCTTGTATTGATATTATATATTTGCATCAAGTACATGTTCCAACAATACTGCAGCAGACATTTAGGGACTTATCTTGGAAATAGAAAACTAAGATTTATATGAGAAACTTTCACCACGTTTTCCCTAAATTGTCTTGTTTTTCTTTATATTGGCCACCTTTAGGTCTCGTTCTCACTCCCAAAAATTGAGGCAAAACTACACCAAACTTAAAATATTTTATTCGGCATTTACTCGAATGACCATAAAGTAGGCTGTGTTTCAATCATCTGAGTATAATGTTCATTCTATTTTAGAGATGACAAAGCCAGATATTAATACTTGATGAGTGTCTTGTAGTTGTTTGTGATAGCCCTTAGTTCATCTTCATACCCAGTACTTAAGAAACTGCTCCCTTTCATTGCATTGGTTGTTCCTTTTGGGTTTTGTAGCATTGAAGACGTCAAAATTTTCGCCTCATAAGATAACCCAAAAAACAAATTTGTATGCAGTGCAAAACAGTAGAGATATTGCTTTAAATATGCTCGTGGTTTATCTAGTATCTTATCTACGCTGCCTTGAAGTTTCAAAATGATTATTTTGGTTCCTGGAACTGATGTCTTCTCTAGCATTGCCTTTTAATGTATGAGCTTGTGACCCTTTGAATCCTTCAATTTGTTACACCTCCCATCCTATACTTTTGCGTGCTTAGTTTTTTGGACTTGTCTTTCAACAACTTATTTGTTGCCTTGTCAAATTCGCTTTATAATGCATTGGTCATATTCCCTTGTCATGGTTATTTCTTCCAGATGCCTGCATTATATTAGCCTTATGGCAGTATTTCCCCTGTCATGGTCATATTTACCACCTTTCATGCTTTGGGAGTATTTCACATCCATAGGTAGAACACTGCTTGATTGTTTGATAGTTAATAGTCTACTCTATTTTGGTTGCGAAAACTCTTTTGGTTTTGTACACCTGACATGCATAAGAAACCTTAAATATGATCTTGCCATATACTAACCTTCTTGTGCTGAAAAATATGGTTCATTTCAGGTCCATCCTAGAGAAATGGAAAATCACCATCTTGATAACAATGTAAATACTTTAGAGGTACCCATTAAATTAAGAACTTTTGTGGAACTGGCAATGGATGTTGCATCTGCTTCCCCACGGCGCTATTTCTTTGAGGCAAGATCCTGTATGTTTGAACTTCTGTGGTTTTTCTATTATGGTATTTCTCTATCAAGCTATTCCTTTCATCTTGTGTTAGTAAAATGTGCTGCACTTTTATTTCTTTTCCGAGCCTGCATTTCACTTGTACTGTCAACTATCAAGATTATCTCAGAAAATAACTTCAAAATGAAAGTGGTATAGTTGCCTGTAATTTTCAATCAAATATCTTTTATATAAAAGGTGCATGTCAATTAGGGTATTATTTTTGAGATAAATACATGCATTTCATTTGTTTTAAGTTACAGTTCTACAATATATATGTAAATTTCCATTTTTTTTAAGAAACTGAATTTACTGCAGATGCTTGTTACCTCTCTCTGCCCATGCATTTTGGTTAGGATTCCTTTGACAATAGTACATTTACCACACCTTTACAACAACTATACTCTGCATATATCAAATTGTTTAGTGGATTGGAATTCACTTGTCAATCTATGGTTCAATTACCTGTGCCCGTTTGGAAAGTTTGACATAAATTTATTGCCATGAATATAATTCCTGGTTTTATACAAATAAAGTTTTAAAAATGATTTTTGGGGAAAAAAATAAGAAAAAGAAAAGAAACAAAAAAATTTCCCAAAGGTTTCAATGCTTGGTCCCAGTCTGACATCATTGTTTACAGGTTATGAGCTTCTTTGCAACTGCTGAACATGAGAAAGAAAGACTTCAATATTTTGCTTCACCTGAAGGAAGAGATGATCTTTACCAATACAACCAGAAGGAAAGAAGAACTGTTCTTGAGGTAAAGTGAAGTAGATTTAGTCTGCAATTTATGCCATTTTGTTGCTCTGGTTCATTTTAATCCTCATCTTCATTTGTATTTTGATCTTTTCAATTTTTTTAATATTTTCTCAAGTTTTCTTGAATTGTAGAGGTTAACTTTTGAGATTTACATTAAAAAAGGGAAACAGAGCATTTTTTTAAAACATCATTCCGTTAACTGCCTCTTTTTAATAGGGTATTTATCTATTTATTGGTAGAAGTAAGCAGGGCAAGACCAGGGAAGAGGAGGATTTAAATCTTGCCAGACGGAGGGTTTTCATTATGAGTTGTGGTTTCTAAAATATAGCCTTTGGTTAATTTTCTAAATAAATGAGAGAAAAACTCATTGTATTTTAATTGCAGCTTTTTATGCCAAACTTAATATCCAATAACACCGAAAAAGTTATGTTCTTGTATCTCATGCAAGCCCCAATCTTTTTTTCTCTCATCCTTTCCAATATGTTTGGTGCATAGACTGATGGGAATAGGATAAGTTAAGCAAGTGGATAGTATAAGATTATAATATCCTATCCTAGGTTTGCTGTGTGCGAGTTTTAATGGTAATAGGATAATTTTTATCCTATGTAAAGCTGGCAAAACTAACCCAATCTTGCCCAGAAACATACCCAACCCAATTTGATTTGACCAAAAAAAGTCCACAATCCAAACACGTCCCATCTGAACCCAACCTAACCTGATTTGACCAAAAAAGTCAAGAAATGATCCAAACCTGAAACTACCCGAATTTCTTTCGTCAAGAAATGACCTGACCTGCCTTGTCCAATTGCCTCTAAACCTATGTCATGTTTGGCATTGATATGATTAAAAGTAGGATGGCATGACTAATATATCCCTAAATGCTACAAGATTTAAAGAAAAAGGCAAAAAATTGATCTTAATCTTTGTTATAGGTGTTGGAGGATTTCCCTTCTGTGCAAATGCCATTTGAGTGGTTGGTGCAATTGGTTCCTCCACTAAAAAATAGGGCTTTCTCCATTTCTTCTTCCCCTTCGGCTCACCCAAATCAAGTGCATTTGACTGTGGATGTGGTGTCATGGACAACACCTTTCAAGCGGATAAGGAGAGGCCTCTGCTCAACATGGCTAGCCAGTCTCTATCCTGAACAAAGTATGGCTTTGGGGTTTAGTACCTCCAATTGTTTGCTTTATTTGTTACAACTGTATTAGCATGTGTTATTCATACTGATATGATATTTTGTTTAACAGAGATATATATTCCTGTATGGTTTCATAAAGGTTTGTTGCCTCCCCCACCACCTTCGCTTCCCCTCATTCTCATTGGACCTGGAACTGGTTGTGCACCTTTTCGTGGATTTGTGGAGGAAAGAGCTGTACAGAGTTTGTCTGGTCCAATTGCTCCAATTATGCTTTTCTTTGGTTGCCGAAACGAGGAGAATGACTTTCTATATAGAGATTTTTGGTTGTTCCATTCACAAAATGATGGTGTGCTTTCAGAAGCCAAAGGTGGGGGGTTTTATCCAGCCTTCTCGAGAGACCAACCCCAGAAGGTTTATGTGCAACATAAGATGCAGGAACAAAGCCAAAGGATCTGGAATTTGCTTGGTGAGGGAGCGGCTATCTATGTTGCAGGCTCTTCAACAAAAATGCCATCAGATGTCATGTTAGCTTTTGAGGAGATTATATCCAAGGAGAGTGGGGCTACAAGGGAATCGGCAGCGAGATGGCTTAGGTCTTTAGAAAGAGCTGGTAAATATCATGTTGAAGCTTGGTCTTGAGCCCGCTGTGAGCAAAGGCATAGGAGGGAAGAAGAGAATGATCAATTGAAGGTACTCTAGATTACAGGTTTTGTGGAACATGAAAGCGGCCATTTGATTTGTTTCTTACTCTGGTATATTTAGTTATGCAAAATTTGTTCAAGAGGAAAAAGGAAAATCTGTAGAATGGTAGTACTATAATTGAGGTGGCCTATATTTATTTTAAAATTTTTAATTATGTTGCCATGAAGTCTCAGTTTTTTAATAAAAGATCTGATCTTAGAGTGTACCATGCGAGATTGTATTAATATGTGACGTGTTTCTCTCACCTTAAAAATAAATTATTGCTTGGGTTTTGCTTTGAATATTGAGGAGCTTGTGAATATAACAATTACCCAAATCAATAAATCATAAATGCCATGTACATATATCATTAACTTTCTCTCTCTATATTTTCCTTTGAATTTTAATTTGAATTGAATTTACAATACAAAGAAAAAAAATTTACGTCGGCATTATCTATGTTTAATGATGTAAACGAATCTAGTAATTCATGATAATTACTTAAATTTATCTTATCTATTTTTTAACTTAATCTGAATTATTTGAATAATGAGTAAAATCAAATTCAAACTCTTTCCTTTTTAATTTGAACAAATTTGAACAAATGTAATCAAACTTTTTTAATTTTTTTAATTAACTTACTATTTTACTATATAATAATATATAATAAAAAATAACAAATCAGACCTATTAAAGTTCGAATCAAACTCAAACTTCTAAAGTTAATATTCCAATTTTCAGATCAAACAAATTCGAACTTAATATACTCAGCCCTAGCTATGTCATCTTGAAGTAGGTTGCATTTTCTATTCAGCATATAACAAGTAGCAATTGAAGCAAAAAATAGTACATTAGACAAATAGGACAAAATAAAACAAGACAATCAATTGTATAAACGATACGCAAAACTTGTGAGATACCTAAACAAACCAAAGCATCTCAACTTTAAATGAACTAAAAATCTCCTGCCACCGCCTATCAGGCACCAAATTGACAAATTCTGAAAAATTGCTACTCCAATTTTAAGGCAAAAATAATAAAAAATAAAAAATAAAAAATAAAAAAACCTACATATAACGATAAAAAAAAACATTTGAAAGACCAAGAAATCAAATTCTCAAAACCATAGCCATGATAGAAAACTCCATTTGCACAAACGGCAAAACCTAAGAGCTGTTGCATTGGTCACTTTCCACCCTTCTTAGCTGCAGACTTGGTGACCTTGGCACCAGTTGGATCCTTCTTCTCAACACTCTTAATAACACCAACAGCAACAGTCTGGCGCATGTCCCTCACAGCAAAACGCCCCAAAGGTGGGTACTCAGAGAAGGTCTCCACAACCATGGGTTTGGTGGGAATCATCTTAACCAAACCAGCATCACCATTTTTCAGGAACTTGGGTTCCTTCTCAAGCTCCTTACCGGATCTTCTGTCAATCTTGGTCAATAACTCAGCAAACTTGACAGCAATGTGGGAGGTGTGACAGTCAAGGACAGGGGCATATCCATTTCCAATTTGGCCAGGGTGGTTCATGATGATAACCTGAGAAGTGAAGTTGGCAGCCTCCTTGGCAGGATCATCCTTGGAGTTAGAAGCAACAAAACCACGCTTGAGATCCTTAACAGCAACATTCTTAACATTGAAGCCAACATTATCACCAGGGAGAGCCTCTTGAAGAGTTTCGTGGTGCATCTCAACAGACTTAACTTCAGTGGTCAGACCAGAGGGACCAAAGGTCACAACCATGCCAGGCTTCAAGAGACCGGTTTCAACGCGACCAACTGGGACAGTTCCAATACCACCAATCTTGTACACATCCTGAAGTGGGAGACGGAGGGGCTTGTCTGAAGGCCTCTTGGGCTCATTGATCTGATCAAGAGCCTCAAGAAGAGTAGGGCCCTTGTACCAGTCCAAGTTGGTGGACCTCTCAATCATGTTATCACCCTCGAAACCAGAAATGGGAACAAATGGAATCTTCTCTGGGTTGTAACCCACCTTCTTCAAGTACGAAGAGACTTCCTTCACAATTTCATCATACCTAGCTTTTGAGTATTTTGGGGTAGTGGCATCCATCTACACATAAAACAAACAAAAAAAATATAAGCAAAACGTACAATTAAAGCAATCAATGGACAATTAGGTTATTATAAACCCGACCTTGTTGCAGCAACAAATCATTTGCTTCACACCAAGGGTAAAGGCAAGCAAAGCATGTTCACGAGTCTGACCATCTTTGGAAATACCAGCCTCAAAACCACCAGTTGTGGAATCAATGATCAAGACAGCACAGTCAGCCTGTGATGTACCAGTAATCATGTTCTTGATAAAGTCACGGTGTCCAGGAGCATCAATCACAGTGCAGTAGTATTTTGTAGTCTCGAACTTCCACAAGGCAATATCAATGGTGATACCACGTTCACGCTCGGCCTTGAGCTTGTCAAGCACCCATGCATACTTGAATGATCTCTTGTTCATCTCAGCAGCTTCTTTCTCAAACCTCTCAATCACACGCTTGTCAATGCCACCAAGCTTGTAGATCAAGTGGCCGGTGGTGGTTGACTTACCAGAATCGACGTGGCCGATGACCACAATATTAATGTGAACCTTCTCCTTACCCATTTTGAATTACTGGAAAACAAATCCTAAGAACAGGTTACCAAAACAGAATTACATGCATTCCGATTTCCATAAGAATAACATAACATTAACTGAAAAAAATAGTCACCCAAAGTAAAATCAAACAAGATTAAGATATCCGGATTAACAAGATTCAAGCATAAGATTGGATCCCAGAAAATACCAGACCTATACAATTTTTTTTTCAAAAAAAAAAGAACCATAATTTACAAAAAGATTTTTAAAAATTACTAATATTTTAGAAGTAAAGAAGAAAATGAACCTTTTAGAGAAACTTGAAGAAGAAGAGCCGCCTTGAGAATGGAGTGAAAGAGAGCCTGTGGTTATGGAAATAAAAGGGTCGCAGTTTTGAAGAGAGTTTTATAGCTGATGATAAAGGTTCCGTTACGTGTTTAGGGTTTCTCTTCTGGCCGTTGGATTTCAGGGGTTTTCTGTCCAACGGCTTCTGATTAAAGTTGCCAGGTCGGATGTGCAATTATATTGTTAGCGTACCTGGCATTTTTGTCAGGGATAATTATTAATTATCTCGTGAAGAAATTAAAATAATACATATTTTCATAAAATATATTTAAAAAATAAAAAAAATTATTATGAATTTGAAACATATTTTAATCCGTTTTCTAAATTGAAAAATTATTATCATCTCCCGAGAAAAAAATTTAAAATAATTTTCATTGATTATTGAAATTATTCTTTTTGGCTAAACTAAAACTGAAATTGTTGAAAGAGTATAATTTATTGGAATTACACTAATATAATTTTAAAAAATAAATATTTATTAAATAAATATCTAATTCATTTGACAATCCTAGTTTATTGATGCTTTTGGAAAAGGTAACAACTCCTTAGTTGACAATCCTAATGGAGCAGGCCTTGAGATTCCATTGCTTAGTTTTTAAACTATGCTAAGGATGGAACTGTGTTGTACATCTCTCATGAGTTATGATGTTTGTAGATTATCTACATATATCAATGCTAAACCTGAATTAAACCATTGTCTGGTCAGCCAACAGATATGGTCGGTTGGTTCTCAAGGATCAAACAGGCAGGGAAATATGGGCTGCTGGTTCGGCTGTCACTGGTGTTTCCTCTGCGGCTATGCTTGACACATTCAACTTTGTGCAAGCAAGGCAAGATTCCAGGATTTTGTGGCAGAGTTTTGATTATCCTACTGACACATTATTACCTACACAGACTATGAACCAGGGCAGCCAACTCATAGCTTGTTACATTGAAACGAATTGCTCCAATGGAAGATTCAAATTTAGGCTGCAAACTGACCGAAACCTTCTCCTATATACACGAATTTTCTATTTGATGATGCTGTGGCAGCTTACTGATCAACCCAAGATTCTATACCCCTTGGCTTTCAGGTGAACTTCAATCAGTCTGGCAACATATACCTCATAGCAAGGAAAGAAAGTATATTTAATATGGTGTTCCAGACGGTATCATCAACGAAAGTCTTTTACCTAAGGGCTACAATTGACTATGATGGAGTGTTCAGACAATATGCCTATCCAAAGAGTATTGCTACAAGCGACGGTAGATGGCCAAAGTCATGGACCTCTCTATCCTCCATACCATGAGGATTACTGGATAAGATTATGGCAGCGGAGCCTGTGGGTACAACAGCTACTGCCTGTTAAGTGACTATGAACAAAGACCAATCTGCCAGTGCATTCCAGGTTACTCTTTCAGAGATCCAAATGACATTAATAAGATAGCTGAAGCTACTACAAACACAGAGGCTACTGCAAATACAGAGGCTACTGCAGTTGTGGAGTCAAAACAACTAAGCTGCTACACTGATAATCACGCACCTCCACCCTGATGTTGTGCACCTCTGATGTTGTAACTAACTTCTAGAAATGTGTATAATTAGTTAGTTGAAGATTAGGGAGTAAGGTCAATTATATTATATTAGTTGTTTGATTAGTGATTAGTGAACTGTATATAAGCTTCTTTGTACAGAGTTTTTGTGGTTTGTGTTGCTGTAGATGGAGTCGAGTGAGTGCTCATGATGGAAGAATAGACAGAAGGCTTGTTTGGTTGACGAGAAAATAGAAGAAAAAATGAAAAATCAGATTAAAACGAGAGCAAAAATGCAAGCTCCGATACCATGACTGATAGTTAGGACCGGTGAGTGGAGAAGTAACCAGGACTAATCACTAATCACTAATCAGACAACTAATATAATATAATTGACCTTACTCCCTAATCTTCAGCTAACTAATTATACACATTTCTAGAAGTTAATTACAACATCAGAGGTGCACAACATCAGGGTGGAGGTGCGCGATTATCAATGTAGCAGCTTAGTTGTTTTGACTCCACAACTGCAGTAGCCTCTGTATTTGCAGTAGCCTCTGTATTTGTAGTAGCTTCAGCTATCTTATTATTTGACGAAAAATGAAGAAGAAAGAAGAAGTTTCTGTATTTAGTTTATTTACTGATCGTCAAAAACTCTGTACAAAGAAGCTTATATACAGTTCACTAATCACTAATCAGACAACTAATATAATATAATTGACCTTACTCCCTAATCTTCAGCTAACTAATTATACACATTTCTAGAAGTTAGTTACAACATCAGAGGTACACAACATCAGGGTGGAGGTGCGTGATTGTCAGTGTAGCAGCTTAGTTGTTTTGACTCCACAACTGCAGTAGCCTCTGTATTTGTAGTAGCTTCAGCTATCTTATTAGCCCCCCTCAAGCTTGGAGTGAAGATGTTAAGAACTCCAAGCTTGGAAAGATAATACTGAAAAGTTCGAGTAGTATGAGCTTTGGTAAATAAATCTGCTAATTGTGCTGAATAGAAAACATGAAATAGACGAATAACCCCATCTTGCAGCTTGTTTCGGATGAGATGACAGTCAATTTCGATATGTTTGGTGCGCTCATGAAAGATTGGGTTTTCAGCAATGGCAATGGCTGATTTATTGTCACAGTATACCAAAGCAGGTGAAGGGTGATGAATTTGTAACTCGAGCAATAAGTACAGTAACCATTGTAGCTCACAGGTTAATGCTGCAAAGGACCAATATTCTGCCTCAAAAGATGAGCGAGAGATAGTCTGTTGCTTCTTGGATTTCTAGGAAATAAGAGCATCTCCAAGAAACACACAATATACAGTAATTGATTTTCTAGTGTCAAGGCAAGCAGCCCAATCAGCATCACAAAATCCTTTTAACTGAAGATCAGAATTGGCAGAGAAAAATAAACCTTGCCCTGGAGTTCCTTTAAGGTACCTAAGAACTCGATGGGCAGCCTTTAAATGAACATCAGTGGGATGATCCATAAATTGAGAGAGCTGTTGAACTGCATATGAGAGGTCTGGTCTTGTGGCAGTCAAGTATAACAATCGGCCAACAAGTCTGCGATAGACTAGTGGATCTGATAAAGGATTTCCAGTAGCTTTGGAAAGTTTTGTGGAAGGAACAATTGGTGTAGAAGCTGGTTTGCATGCAAGAAAACCTGTATCCTACAAAATGTCCAAAGCATATTTCCTTTGGCAAAGGTTAATGCCGACAGTTGTTCTAGCAATTTCCATTCCAAGGAAATATTTGAGTAAATCGAGATCTTTAATCTGAAAGGAAACATCCAAAAAATGCTTTACATCTTGGATAAGACTTTCATCATTGCTGGCAAGTATCACATCATCAACATAGATCAACAAAGCAACATAAGAAGAACCAACAGACTTTAGGAACAGAGAATGATCTGAAGTAGCCTGCGTGAAACCTCTGCCAAGTAGAGCAGTAGTGAGTGTAGAATACCATTGTCTACTGGCTTGTTTTAAGCCATATAAGGACTTCAAAAGCTTGCAAACTTGGCCTGGATGAGCAGTGGAATAACCAGGTGGGACCTCCATATAAACTTCTTCTGCCAAATCACCATGCAAGAAGGCATTATTAATGTCCAACTGATTAAGAACCAATTCTTGGATGCAGCAATGGCTAACAAAGTTCTGATAGTAGTTATTTAAGTCACTGGGGAAAATGTATCATTATAATCGACACCATTTTGTTGAGTAAACCCCTTAGCTACTAATCGTGCTTTGAACCTTTCAACCTCACCATTGGCCTTACTCCCTAATCTTCAGCTAACTAATTATACACATTTTTAGAAATTAATTACAACATCAGAGGTGCACAACATCAGGGTGGAAGGTGCGTGATTATCAGTGTAGCAGCTTAGTTGTTTTGACTCCACAATTGCAGTAGCCTCTGTATTTGCAGTAGCCTCTGTATTTGTAGTAGCTTCAGCTATCTTATTATACATTAGAAAGGGATGCGGACCAAACTTTGTTTTATGTGATGAAGCCTCAGAAGAAACGGCTCTGTTTGAATTCATAACGATGCCAAATGCAAATTGGTCTGATTCTTACGAAATTTTTAAAGCAGTGACAGAGGATTGGTGCAGACAGGCTTGCTTGAGTGATTGCTTTTGTGTAGTAGCCATTTTCAAAGATGAAGAATGTCAGAAGAAGAAAACTCCTCTGGCAAATGGAAGAGTTGATCTTGAAATTGGTGGAAATGCACTGTTCAAAGTAAGGAAAGACAGCTCTACAAAATCTAAAAATTCTGCAAATGACAAGAATGAGCAATCAATTATAATTCTTGTTGGATCAGTTTTATTTGGTGGCTCCATCTTTGTAAACTTGCTTTTACTTTTAGTAACTTTAAAGCTAGTTTCCCGTTTAAAGAGAAAGCAGACAAAATTCAACCACAAAAAGTCATGCCATTGTCAGCTACGAACCTTCAAACCTTCATATCCTCTTACAACACTCGGACAGCAACCTAACAGCTCTTTACTAAATTTCCACCTTATTCCAACTAAAGCTGCCTATATTTTTTTATCAATCAAAAGTTTTACCTAGAGTACTTTTAAATGTTATGTATGTCATTAACATGCATTTTCAAATCATTTAAAAAAAAGAAAAGTTCAAAAATATAGATTTCTAGTATCAACCGGCTTATGACAATCGTCGATCGTTCGGTTCATTATAAAAAATAAAAAAAAATTGAAAAATCGAATTTCTTAAAAATCTTAAATCGAAAATCGAACCAAATTAAGACTTAAACTAAATAAATTGGATTGAATTTTGTTGGGTTGGTTCAATACGATTAGAATAAAACCAATTTTTTTTATTTTCATGTATTTTTGTGTTAAAACAATTTTTTTATGTATTTTTTTAATATTTTAACAATTTTTAAGTATTTTAATCACTTTTTATTTTTATTTATATTTTTAGCATAATTATTTTTATTATTCATATATTATTGTAGATAATTAAATATATATTTTAAAAAGATCAATTTTTCGATGTTTGATTCATCATCTTTAAAAAACCAAAAATCGACCAATTTAACTGAATATAAAAACCGACTTAATATTGAAATTAATTGAACCTAATTAATTAAGTAAAAAATTGATCGATTCCTTCAGTTTAGAAGATTTAGACTAAGTTTGACTCAACCTTATTTATGACTCGTGCATGAATAAAAATTCAGTATTTTAATTTGTGCGTAAATAAAACACTTTTTATATTATTATTTTATGATTTCAAAAAAGAAATAAATCAAATAATTAAATGATATAATTAAATTAAATTAAATTAAATAATGTATTTGAAATATTTACTTATTTTATAAGTAGTTTGCTTAACTTATAAAAGAAATACATAAAAATTATGTTGATGTTTAAGTTAGTTTTTTTAAATATGTATATTGAGATAAATGTAGGGAAGGTGAGAACCATGAGGAGAGAGACAAAGAGACAAAGGCTTAAGATGAGAATACTGTTTGGCTAAATGTAAATGGGGAGTGTTTCTCTTAAAAAAAAAAAGGTGGAGGGGAGTGAAGGAGTGGTTAAAAAAAGAAAGGTAATATTTAGTTTGAGTTTGTTTTTTTAATTTTTGAGTTAATAATGATCAGATAATTTTATTTTCTTAGATGAATTATATTTGATATTAATTTATTTTGCTTGTTTTAAGTAATGATACAGATAATTTTGTTTTAGATATTAGATTATTTTGTTTGTTTTAAATATTGAAATAAATAATTTTCTTTTAGTTATGGAATTATTTTCTTTATTTAATTTTTAAATAATGGTTTGGATAATTTTTTTAGATATTACATTTTTTGTTTGTTTGAATTGGATTAGATAACTCTCTTTTGAATATTAGATTATTTTATTTGTTCTAAATAATGGTTTAAATAATTTTAGATATATGCTTCATTGAAATAATGTTTTACATATATTATTGGTTTTAAATACTAGAATAAATAATTTTTTAGATATTAGATTATTTTATTTGTTTTAAATAATAATTATTTGGATAATTTTATTCAATATATATATATATATATATATATATATATATATATATATATATATTCAAATCTCTTCTGCTTTCATTTCCTGTAAAAAACAATGTTTAAAACAAATATTTTATTTAATTCCAGGATATTCCTATCCCGTTAAGGAATACAGTAATGAGATTCTCAAACAGGCCAATTCTTTCCACGGTAGAGGTAAGCGTATCCAATCACCGCCGTTATTAGTGAGAAAGCGAAAATCGCAGACCTTTTTTATCGCCGACCTTTTTTATCGGTACGTTCCACAGATTTCCCACACAAACACCGGCTTTGACTTTAGTCAATTAAGCGAAAGTATAAGGATATTTTTGTAAATGCACTAAATGAAATCGTCTCCTTGTGTAACCCTAGCTCTCCGGCTTTGCTCTATATAATACATATCAAGCAAAACCCTTTCCTCTGCGCGTAGTTTACAGTCTCTATTCTTCTAATCTCGTTTTCTTGTTCTTTCGGCGGCTAGGGTTTTTGTGAGCTCGATTTCGAGGTGAGCGATCTAAGCTCATTTTATTTTCTTTTTATTTTTTCTCCTATTAGTTGATCGAAGATCATGAATCTGAGGTGATTTGTTTTGTATTGAAATTTTGATTTGCGTCTGGATTTCAATCTGTTTTTGAGATATGTGCAATTTTTTCTTTCAAAATCAATTGCAAGTAGATTTGTTTTTTCTTGGATTGAATCTCGTATATAAGATATCTGCAATGATTTTAGTCGATATTTATTGATTTTGATTTTTGAGGATGATACTTGGGTACAGCTTCTCTGGTTATGGGCTTGTAATGTTGTTCAGCCCAATCCATGAAGCCTTCGTCGAGCCCAATTCTTCATGGTCTTTGATTTATGAATTTGAATCCGCTTAGCTCAGAGGTTAGAGCATCGCATTCTAATGGCGATAGCCATCGGTTCGACTCCGATAGCGGTTTAATCCATGTGGAAATCCATATGTACTGTACTATTTTTGAATTTTTCGTGAAATTCCTGTGTCTGTTATTGTTATTTTCGACAGTGAATCAGAATGGGTAAGGAGAAGGTTCACATTAACATTGTGGTCATCGGCCACGTCGATTCTGGTAAGTCAACCACCACCGGCCACTTGATCTACAAGCTTGGTGGCATTGACAAGCGTGTGATTGAGAGGTTTGAGAAAGAAGCTGCTGAGATGAACAAGAGATCATTCAAGTATGCATGGGTGCTTGACAAGCTCAAGGCCGAGCGTGAACGTGGTATCACCATTGATATTGCCTTGTGGAAGTTCGAGACTACAAAATACTACTGCACTGTGATTGATGCTCCTGGACACCGTGACTTTATCAAGAACATGATTACTGGTACATCACAGGCTGACTGTGCTGTCTTGATCATTGATTCCACAACTGGTGGTTTTGAGGCTGGTATTTCCAAAGATGGTCAGACTCGTGAACATGCTTTGCTTGCCTTTACCCTTGGTGTCAAGCAAATGATTTGTTGCTGCAACAAGGTCGGGTTTATAATAACCTAATTGTCCATTGATTGCTTTAATTGTACGTTTTGCTTATATTTTTTTGTTTGTTTTATGTGTAGATGGATGCCACTACCCCAAAATACTCAAAAGCTAGGTATGATGAAATTGTGAAGGAAGTCTCTTCGTACTTGAAGAAGGTGGGTTACAACCCAGAGAAGATTCCATTTGTTCCCATTTCTGGTTTCGAGGGTGATAACATGATTGAGAGGTCCACCAACTTGGACTGGTACAAGGGCCCTACTCTTCTTGAGGCTCTTGATCAGATCAATGAGCCCAAGAGGCCTTCAGACAAGCCCCTCCGTCTCCCACTTCAGGATGTGTACAAGATTGGTGGTATTGGAACTGTCCCAGTTGGTCGCGTTGAAACCGGTATCTTGAAGCCTGGTATGGTTGTGACCTTTGGTCCCTCTGGTCTGACCACTGAAGTTAAGTCTGTTGAGATGCACCATGAAACTCTTCAAGAGGCTCACCCTGGTGATAATGTTGGCTTCAATGTTAAGAATGTTGCTGTTAAGGATCTCAAGCGTGGTTTTGTTGCTTCTAACTCCAAGGATGATCCTGCCAAGGAGGCTGCCAACTTCACTTCTCAGGTTATCATCATGAACCACCCTGGCCAAATTGGAAATGGATATGCCCCTGTCCTTGACTGTCACACCTCCCACATTGCTGTCAAGTTTGCTGAGTTATTGACCAAGATTGACAGAAGATCCGGTAAGGAGCTTGAGAAGGAACCCAAGTTCCTGAAAAATGGTGATGCTGGTTTGGTTAAGATGATTCCCACCAAACCCATGGTTGTGGAGACCTTCTCTGAGTACCCACCTTTGGGGCGTTTTGCTGTGAGGGACATGCGCCAGACTGTTGCTGTTGGTGTTATTAAGAACGTCGAGAAGAAGGATCCAACCGGTGCCAAGGTCACCAAGTCTGCTGCGAAGAAGGGTGGGAAGTGAACCGTGCTGGTTAATCCTCTTGCTGTTTCCGCAGATGCAGTATTTTATCGTAATAATAGTTTGAGAGACGCCATTTTTAGATATGATATAGTTTACCTTTTGCTTATTTCTGTATGTTATGTTGTTGTGCCATTGTTTTCCTGTAGCAGTTCCCAGTATTGGGTGCTGGACAGACGGTGGCACAGCACAACTACGGATAATTGTCTTAAGAGTTATCTGGTTTTGGTCAGTTTTGTTTTGAAGCATGTCAAGCGGTGCGTGCCTTGGTTTTCCAAGGTAGGTTAAAACTTTTGTTTATTTATTAAGCTTTTGGTGCGGAATCATTATCACTCATGCTTTTGCAGACTCTTTACGCCCATAGTTATTAGTATCATTTTAAACCAAATTACATGCTATCATATTAAATAAAACGAAATTAGATACTTTATTTGTATAAAAGAATCGTTTTGATTAATATGTTTTTATCAAATTGAAGCATTATGAATGAAATAATTTTTGGTACTATTAATCATTTTAAAGTATAATTTAGTGCACGAATTGCTTATAAACATTGTAGCTTTTGTTTGGTAAGTAGGTTATCTATGTACATATGAAAGTCTTTAAATTTATGCCAGTTGATGGAGCTCCTGCAGCATATGAAAGTCTTTATACATGTGAAAGTCTCTAAATTTGTGCAAGTTGAAGGGGCTCCTACATAGTACATGGTTTAGGCTTGGCTTGGCTTGGTTGGATGAAAAGAAAAAATGGAAACAGAAAAAATTAGTGGCATGAAAAAAGAAAGAGATGGAAATTTGCTCGGTAGAAAAGATAAAAAAATGTGAATAAAAATATATAATTTTCTTTATTTTCATTATTTGTAGAGTTGAAAAACGAAAAAATAATAGTAATTTATTGTTATATTAAGATAATAAAATATAAGTAAAAAAATAAATAATAATTTTATAAATATATATCTATATATGTATAACTTAAATTTTTCTTATTTTCTTTTTATTAATTTTTGCAACGTAGAATGATTTAATTTCGTCAATAAAAAAGAATCAGATCTTTAATTTTTTTTTTCTTACACTTTTTCTTGTAAAAAAATTATTTTTTTATTTTTCTATACATATTTTTTCGTCTTTTCAAGCGGTCGAAGGGTTTGCTTTTGCAGTTTTGCTTATCCATTGCAGGATTTTGACCTCATTTCTCAATTTTTTTTCTAATTCTTTTTTAATGAGTATTTGATTAAGAATATATATTTATCAAAATTTTGAAAATCATTAGTATTTTGTTTTAATTTTTTAACGAGCTAAATAATTTAAAGCCTTAAATTCTTGTTTTCTAATTTTTTTAGTACTCTTGTTACTTGCTTTATTTTACAAGCAGCGTACCATAGTGTTAAATAGGCTTAATATAATCTTCAACTTTTTACGTAATATAAATTTTTATTTTTATAAATAAATTTTTATTTTTTTAAAATAATATAATTAAATTTAAATCTATTAAATAATATTAACTTTTAGTTTAAACATTCTATTTGATAGTTGATGTAGTTAGCTTTGTGGGTTGTCACGTGACATATCATATACGCAATACAAACGAAAATTAATGTAATTTAGTGGAATTTGGTTTACTCATATAATTTTGAAAGGTTGAGAGTTTATTTATAGATAAATTTACATAAAATAAAATGTTAAAAATTTATATTCATTTTGCATAAAAAATTGAAGGAATATTTAGATATGAAGCCGTTTTAAATATGAATAAAACTTGATCACAATTTGATTAAATTTAATGTATTAACAAAATATAATTTTATAAACATAATTTTCAAATATTTTAATTAAATATATTTAATTAATAAATTAACATGAAAATTATAAATTAATTTTTATTTAAAAATATATTTTATTAATGATTATACTTTTATTTAAAATTTAATAAAATTAGCATGTTAAGAATTTTTTTAAATAATCTAATTTTTTATTTGTCAACCACAATTAATCTTAACAATATATAATATTTTTTTTTATTTATTTTCTATATTAGAGAACAACGTTCAAAACAAGTCACAAGTACAAACAAGTATGGTAACATGTAGGGTATCGGTTGATTTCATGTATTTGAATCAGATTATACTTTAAAATACACTAACTCAATTAATTACCCGATTATTTTGATTTTTACTATTAAAATTTTACCCATATAATATAATATAAAAAATATTCATTAATTACTCAAATCCACTAAATATCATTTTTAAATCAAAATTTAACTTTCAAATTTTAATTTAAAATAAATTTTAATATATAGTATTGAGAAAATTATATTAATAAATTTAAATTAATTCATAAAATAAATTAATATTAAAAATTATAATTAAAATACATAATAAATTAATTTAATTAAGTATTATATTAATAATAAATAATTTATAAATAAAAATATTATATAATATTATTTTAAAATTATTATTTATAATCGAATTTAAATAGTAAAGTATTCTAAAGTCAATACCCAAACCCATTATCTATAGTAAAGTTATTGCTGAACTCCACTTGAACCCAATTATTATTAGATATCCTAATTTTACTTAACCAAGTTGAATAGAGAAAAGTATTCGTTTACAGGGTACTCATTTACAGGTCTAATAAGTTTTATTTTCAACCTTTCCCTTTCTCTAGAGATATTTTCCAAACGAGGAGCTTGTAATCTAGACCGATGACTAATTCCAAGTTAGGACTTCTATGGTCGGGGATTTTTATGATAAGGTCAAATTTTTTTACAATAAGATCAACATAAACGCATATAATGATAAGCGTAAGTTTAGTATATGTATGCATAAAATATATTAAAAATATCATAAAATACATAATAATAAATATAAAATTAATATAAATAAATATAAATACGTGATAATAATTGTAAACACATTATGTATTAGTAGAATGATAAAGATTTTATCAAGTACTCTCTTTTTGTAGGCATGTAAAATTTTCTTTGTGCTCTCTATATAAAAATTAAATCAGGCTGGGTTGGGTTAAGTCGGGTCGGGTCTAGGCTATATATTAATGGTGGACTCGACCTAATTATTCATATTTGAATTTTAGTCTAGATTTGTTTTATATTTTATTGTATAAATTCAAGTTCAGTCCGGCTCGACTTAACTCGATTTTTTTTCTCTTTCTTTTTTCTTTATCTTGATTATTTTGTTTTTTTCTTTATTCTTCTATTTCCTTTAAAATTTAATTTAAATTAGTTAAACTTTACATGGTAATTTTCATATTAAATACATAATATGTATTGATCAATAATATTTTAATATAAATAATTACATTATATTTTTTAAAATACATAAAAAATTTTAATATTTATTATATACAAGCCGAACCCGATCCTAGATCTCCCTGAATAAAATCTGATTTTGATCCAAAAATTCATCAAATCTATTGTTTTCTAAATCCATTAAAAAAATGAAGTTAACTTTCGAATTTTAATCAATCATCCGTCCAGAGAGAAGTCTACACGCGAGTGATGCGGACTTTAATCTTTACCCACGCGCTTCATTTTTAGCCTTTGGATTTCCATTTTTGCAAAACCGGTAACCTGCTAATGGAGGTAGACAAAGAATGGTCAAACACGAGCTGATAGGTCAAACACAACTTTTGAACAATTTGCTATATTAAAGAATTTTTAAAAAAATACATTTTAAATATTAAAATATTATTATAATATAATGTCTAAATAAACGGTTCAAATCAATTTTGATTTTGGCAGCATCCATTAAATCTTTTGACTGCATGCATGATTATGGATATGCCTTTCTCTCTCCTTAAATTGCATAGCCGGTAACAAGTCAAAAACAAATATTGACAAAGTTGTCAGATGATTGATTTCATAATCCAACGGTTACAAAACAATTCCATCAGATCAAACGGCCATGGAAAAGGGCCCGCACGAGAGTCTGCGTCAGAGCGGTTCTTCACTTTAGCACAACACCCCTTATCCCTTACTGACATGGGAAAGCATGGGGCAGCCTTAGGCCCTTAGCCAACCCTTCGAAGCCTGGGAAGCAACCCAGTTGGCAGCCTTATTTGGCGCTTCTCCTTATTAAACAAGTCATTTTCTCTGATATGAAGCACAACATTTGCTGAATATCTCTACTAATTTACTTAAAAATTAAATTCTCAGTCTCTCATGTAGCAGTTAGCTCTTATTTACAACCGGGAAACTTCAGTTCTACAGCAACTTCACCCTACATTACTTACAATAAAAGATTTATATTATGATTGCGATCACATTTTTAATTATATTGTATTTATCACGATTTCGGATATAATAAAAATTATTACGATCATTACAATCGTAAATTTTTTTTTTATATTACATAATTTTTTTAACAGGCAGTAACGATCAATAACGATAATAACGACCCTCGATATCAATAATAACAATCAATAACAATAATAACGATTCTTGATAATAATAATAATAAATCAATTACAATCATTACAAATATAAATTTTTTCACGCTATTTCAAACTATACTTACAGCTAAAGCCTTAGTCTAAAGCCTTAGTCATAAGAGCAGATTCTGCAATCTCCTGTAATCAGATCACCATTAGACCTTCTTCGTTCTTACCACCACACCAATTCCAGCCAGCTAACTTTGACTCAGGATGATAAGCAACATCACAATTGACATGTGGCAGTACTTAACATTGATAGTAATAAGGTCCCTGAAATGTCAACAGCTCAATAATTATTCTCTGAAAATAAGTGGTCCAACACCTTCAGGTAGCCCATGGCCATGGAAGATTATTATTCTAGTTGGCACGCTTTTAAAGCAATCACTGCTCTGAATATATGAGCCTCAAATTTATGTGATAAAAGCATACTAGCATAATCACTTCTTTATTTCTACCTTAATTGAAAATGACTAATTAGTAGTTGTTTTAGATTTTCAATCCGAAACGATGAAACAACAAGAAGAAAAGATCGATTTGATTATTGGTGAATTGAGTAGAACTTAATTTAAGATCCCATAAACGAAACAACAGTTACAGAAGAGCCAAATTGAGAGTACAAATCTGACAGAATACCATATAAAGATGTAATAAGAAACCATAAAATTCCAAACCCAATCATGCTAAGAATAGTAGTTTTAATTGACTAAACTAAGCAGCGTTCGCTGTAGTAGCCAAGCAACTGCAGGACAGATCCTGGAAAACAGTAGCTCGATTTCCATCTACTTCAGCTTCCATGATCTCTTCAACGGCTCTTCCAAGGATTTCTTGAATACCCATTTCTTGATTTGCTTGCAGACTCTCACTGGCTCTTGATCTTTGCTTTTTCATGGCCTCCCTCCTGCGCTCGTGATCTGCTATCCTACTCATGAAAACAAGCAAGGGAAGAATAAGATAAGAATGGCAACAAGAAAAGACAATAAAAAAAGAAAGAAATTTGAGATTAGTGTACTCTTCAGAGAAGATAAAATGCTGGGTGATGCCAGAAACACAGAGAGGAAGACCATATGTTGCATGAAGGTTTAACATGGACTGCATTTTTGTCTGAATGATTTGCTGTAAGATGAAGAACAAAGGAAAAAGTAGTAGTTAAAACGAGGGGTTTGGTGTAGGTTTCTAGCTCTCCATCTGACTGATCAGATATCCTTTCTGTCGCCCTCTCCCCTTTTCTTATGGGATAAATATTGGTTGAAACTGGGGAATTGTGTTTGGAGTTTGGATCTGTTGGTCACCCTCTCCTCTTCTCAAGGTTTAAACTTGGAAGATTTGTTGGCATGGGTTCTCTCATCTGATCTATGCCTCTCCTTTTCGAAGCATTTAAAATATGAAACCGATGGCATGTAATCGATGACAGATGTTTACTAAGGGAAGATGACTCTTTTGTATTTTTTCGTAGTAAAAGGAGCGAAAAGATGTAGTGCAGGGTGGGAGGAATGATCCAAATTTTTGGAAGCATTTTGGAGTATAGGACTAATAGGAGTGATAGGACATTCAGGATTTTAATGTCTGCTTTGCCCGGAATGTGAATAAACCGAAGGTTTATAACTTTTTTTCAAGTGATACTATCATTTATATATAAATATAAATATATATATATATATATATATATATATGTGTATATATAACTGTGAGAGTATGGGTTGCAGTTCAAGTTTTAAGGAATATCATAATTTCTTTAATCATTTGATCAAATTTTTTTTTGAGATTTTATGTTTAGATCGGAATCTTTTGCGTATCAATAAAATTTTGATTTATTAGTAAGAAGTTTTTATATTTAAGTTTTACGTAATTGTGAGTTTGAGTTTTATTTATTTATTTATTTATTTAATTATAATTATTTATTAATTTGAGTAAAGTAATTTTTATAATTATCAATTCATGAAATGTAAAATGGGATCCTCCAGCTATACTAAATTTATATTAGATTGAATACTTAATATAATGTTAGAACTCAAGTTTTATATTATAATTCATGAATGTTGTCTCTTTCAAATTTATCATAATAGACATTAATGTCTTCGCTTACACATTATGAGATTTGTTAAAATGATATTATTCCAAATCTATTTGTTATGAATAGTAATTCGAATATTATTTTAGCTAATTATATAAAGACACGTGGTATATCCGAGAGGGATCAGACATAATAAGAGATTTGGATAAAAGAGGACAAAGACGTAATTGCGACAGGAGGAAATTCCCTATAAATAGGGAACATGTATGATTCTTGAAGGCAGATAACATTTTTCCTACTGAAACTCTGAAAAGATTATTCTCTGACTTAAGTATCGGAGTGAAAATGCAGGGAACAACCCCTGCGCCCCTATGATCATTTCTTTCTTTGCAGAAAGTTTCAAAGTAGAAGGTACGAAGATCGAGGCGAAGGCGTCAGCAACACGTAATCGTTAACAGTGATTGCAACAATTGGCGCCGTCTGTGGGAAATCGAGCAAAAAGTCATTCTGACACGATGGTACAGACCCGTTCGGCAACAGTCAGACATGAGGATAGTGAAGACATGGCGAGTTCTCCCATGACGGGTGGCGAAGGAGCCGCGAGGGTGCAGAGCGAAACCAACATGATGGCAATCCCCGTCGCGAAATTCGAAGCAATGCGGAAACAAGGAGAAGAGACTGTCCAAGCTCTACGGACCATGGTGGACCTGTTCAAAGGTGTCTTCCTGCATGTGAATTTGCCGCCATCCGTCCAAAATTTGGTAGGAGAAAGGCAGAATTTGATAGACGCTGAGGGCATGCCGCGAAGCATCCCCGGAATGGAGAATGCAGCACCCATGCCGCGAAGCCCTCATGGACGAGAGATGCCGCGAAACCTTGATGGGTTGGAGCATGCGGCGCCGATGCTGCGAAGCCCTCATGGACAGGAGAATGCGGCACCCATACCGCAAAGCCTTCATGGGTTGGAGCATGCGGCACCCATGCCGCAAATCCCCCATGGATTGGGGCATGCGGCGCCCATGCTGCGAACCGTTCCCGGAGTTCAAAACGCCGCAAGCATGCCACGAAGCCCACATGGCATGGAGAATCGCAGAGTGTCACGATTTGTTCCCGGTAGTGGAGACCAACCCGGCCTTATCAACTTTCCCTGTACCGGAGAGACTCGTGAGCAGGGAGACTTGGACAGCATGACGCGAAGCCCTCTGGGAATGCCGAGCTCTGGCGGCATCCCGCATAACATTCATGGCGCAAGAGATACAGTCAACCCCACGTAAGACCTAGTCGAAGTAGCCGCGGGAGATTTGCTACATGAGGCTGCAATAAACCTCATGCAGGATGCTGCAGGAAGAGTGAGACGCCAAAGTGGAGGACATCAAGGTGTAGAGGGACCAAAGCGTCATAGAACGAGGGATTCAGTACGGGAAATTGATGGAAGTTGGAGGCGTCAGAATAGAGTGAATCTTGAAAGTCCCGAAGGCGAGGACTCTGGATACATAGACGAGGAAGAGGCTGGAGTAGCGGGATCCCCGCCCGAGAAAAGAAGATCAGAGATGGATCCAACTTGGAATCCTGAAACGTCATATTATGATCGAGCTGATTCAGTCGCACAGGACGCTACCAACATGAAGAAAATAGTGGAACACATTCTGGAAGAAAAGAGGTTGGTTCCAGTTGAAGAGAATCAAAGAAGGAGGATTCCTTTCAGTGCAGTTATCATGAGAAAACCATTGCCCTCGAAGTTTAAAATGCCTCAGATAACAACATATATAGGAAGAATCGACCCTTACGACCACATTCAGAATTATGAGTCACTGATGCTGTTGCACGGATGGGAGGATGAGATTATGTGTAGAGCATTCTCCCTAACCTTAACCGGTTATGCTCTAAAGTGGTTCAACAGTTTGCCTGAAGGGTCTATTTCATCTTTTGATCAACTAAGGACTGAATTCTTGCGGGCCTTCATGATGCATAGTCAAAAGAGGAAAGATGCCACCTATCTCTTGACCTTGAAACAAGGAAATAGAGAGTCACTCAAAAGCTATATTAACCGATTCCGTGATGCCACATTGGAGATTCGGGATTTACAAGTGGGAGTAGCAGTGACCGCTATGTTGCAGGGAATAAGGTCCGAGAAGCTACAGGAGTCGTTATCTCTGGATCAACCAGCAACGGTATCATATTTGTTTTCTAGAGCAAACAAATACATTGCTCAGGAAGAAGTAATGAAGACAGTCCTAGCAAAAGATCCCAGAGAGGAAAGGAAGAGAGAGAGAGAGCCCAATGATAAAGGTATGGGAAGGCCAAAAAGGCTGAGTAAAGCTCCCAAGCTAAAATAATCTGCCTATACGCCTTTCACTGAGTCGCGAGCTTCAATATTGGCAGCCATAGAGAGGACAGGAATGATTCAATTCCCTAGAAAAGTTGAAGGGAACTTGGGATAGGACTTAAGGTCCTATTGTAGTTTTCATTCCACCTATGGCCACTCGACCGAGAAATGCCGAGATCTAATGAACCAACTGGAGAAACTGGCCAGAGAGGGGAGATTAGATTATTTCTTGCGGAGTCAGAACCTTCCTCGGGGACAGATAGACCATAGATGGCGAGACAGGCGCTTTGATAATAGGGGTAGTGTAAGAAGAGATGAAGAAAGAAGAAATGAAGTGAGACCGAGAGAGCACAGGAATCGGGAAGTCGACAATGAACCTACCTGGGCTGTCATTAATGTGATCTCTGGAGGAAAAGGAAGAGCGGGTGACTCATCGGCCTCGAGAAAGACTTACGCTAGACAGGTGTATCAGATTCATTCCGTCATGAAAGTTGACAAGAATGAAGAGGTAATTATGCTTACACCAGCCGATCAAGGGGATGTAATCATTCCCCATGATGAACCTATGGTCATATCGGCAGTAGTGGTTAAACACCCGGTGAGCCGGATTTTGGAAGATAATGGGAGTTCTGTAAATCTTATCTATTGGAATTGTTTTGAAATGATGAATTTGAGTGAAGATCGGCTTAAACCAGTAACTACTCCACTTTTTGGGTTTGTTGGTGAGAGGGTAAAGGTAGCCGGATCCATTGAATTGCATGTTACGTTGGGAGAGAATCCTAGATGTGTAACAAGGCAAGTTCTATTCATGGTGGTAAGATCAGCTTCTTTAGCCTACAACATCATCTTCAGAAGACCATTGTTAAATGATATGAGGGCTGTGCTTTCCCCTTGTTACCTGCTAATGAAGTTTCCCACGCCGGAAGGAACATGACAAATAAGGGGAGATCAAAGGAGGGCAAGGATATGCAATGTGGCATCCACTACATGTAAGGGTATGCAAAGAAAGGAAACCCTTACCATAACTGAATCGCCCAAGCCCAAGCCCGTGGAGGAATTGGAGGCGATTAAGTTGGTAGCTGAAGATGAGAACAAGAAATTGTACATCGGAAGCCAATTGAAACCTGAGGCTAAGGAAGAGCTGATGAGATGTTTGAAGGATAATGTTGATATTTTCACATGGACCCCCGCTAACATGCCTGGAATTGATCCCACAGTAATATGTCATGAGCTTAATCTGCTGCTCGGCACCAAACCTATCAAGCAAAAGAAAAGAAACTTTGCCCCCGAAAGACAGCAGGTAATAGAGGAGGAGATTGAAAAGCTGCTTAAAGCCGATTTTATCCGAGAAGTTTTATATCCAGATTGGTTATCAAATGTGGTAATGGTGAAGAAGGCTAATGAAAAATGGAGAATGTGCGTAGACTTTACTGATTTAAATAAGGCTTGCCCGAAAGACTCATACCCACTACCTCGAATTGACAAATTGGTGGATGAGACCACTGGGTACGAGTTACTTAGCTTCTTGGACGCCTTTTCTGGTTATCATCAGATCTCAATGCATCTGGCAAATGAAGAAAAAACATCCTTTATTACAGACAAGGGCACATATTGCTATAGAGTAATGCCGTCCGGCTTGAAAAATGTAGGGGCTACATATCAGCGGATGGTGAACAAAATATTCAAGGATTTGCTTGGAGACACCATGGAAGCTTATGTAGATGACATGAATGTAAAGATTAAGGAAGGAGAGTCCCATGCCTTGAGACTATCTAAGGTTTTGGCAGTATAAGGAAGTATGACATGAAGCTTAACCCCAATAAGTGCTCCTTTGGGGTTCAGTCTGGAAAATTCTTGGGCTTCATGATAACTAGTCGAGGGATTGAGGCTAATCCTGAAAAAGTCCAAGCAATTTTAGATATGAGACCTCCAACGACCCTCAAAGAAGTGCAAAGATTAGCAGGGAGAGTAGCTGCTTTGAATCGTTTTTTGTCGAAATCGACGGAGAGAAGCTTACCCTTCTTCAAGACACTCTGAGGTGGGAAGAACTTTCAGTGGACCGAATAATGTCAGAGAGCCTTTGAGGAGTTAAAGGAGTATTTGAGAGCGCTCCCATTGCTCTCAAGACCCTTGACTGGAGAGCAATTATTTGTGTATCTTGATATAGGAGACAAGGCAGTAAGCGCAGTGCTTTTGAGAAAAACCGCTGACGAAGATAAACCAATTTATTACGTGAGCAAAGTACTCTTAGGGGCTGAAACACAATATCAAAAGGCGGAGAAAGTGGCCTTGGCACTTGTTACTGCTGCGAGAAAGCTGCGCCCTTATTTTCAAGCACATCCTATAATGGTACTGACAGATCAACCTCTGAGACAAATACTACAAAAGTCTGAACATTCAGGACGATTGGTGAAATGGGCAGTGGAGCTCAGTGAATATGACATCAACTTTCAGCCTCGTCAAGCCATCAAGGCACAAGCATTGGCAGATTTCATAGTTGAGTGTACTTGTCGAGAAGACTCAACGGAACAAGAGTTAGCATGGTGGAAGTTATTTGTAGATGGAGCATCCAACCATTAAGGAAGTGGAGCAGGTATTGTGCTAGAGTCACGGAAGGAGAGATGCTTGAGTATTCTCTACGCTTCAATTTCCTTTGCTCCAACAATTCAGCTGAATATGAAGCTTTAATCGGGGGTATGAAGTTGGCGAATGAGCTCCAGGTGAAAAACTTGTCGGCTCATAGTGATTCTCAGCTGGTGGTCAATCAGTTTAATGGATAATTTGAAGTTCGGGAATCCTCTCTTATTCCGTATCTGCAGAAGGTTCAAACTTTGGCTCAATCATTTGATAAATTTCAGCTCACCCTGATTAACCGATCAAAAAATAATCAGGCTGATACTCTGTCGAAGTTGGCATCTTCCAAAGAGACAACTGAAAGATTAGTAAAGGTAGAGAGGTTAGAAAGGCCTAGTATAGAGGAAGATGATGTACTAGAGATCGAAGTTGACGAAGATTGGAAGACCTCGATCAAACAATACCTGATGGAAGGAATTCTCCCCGAAGGCAAAGAAGCCGCTCGAAAGATCAGAATCCAGAGTGCCAGATTTGCTCTAATAAATGGGGAGCTATACAAGAAAGGATTCACCATGCCACTATTGAAATGCCTTGGTCCGGAGCAAGCGAATTATGCTTTAGCTGAGGTTCATGAAGGAATATGTGGAGAGCACCTAGGAGCCAGAGCCTTGGCAACAAAAATACTCAGAGCGGGGTTTTATTGGCCAACGCTAAAACAGGATGCAACAAACAAAGTACAAAAGTGTGACAAATGTCAAAGGTTCGCTCCCTTAACGGTTGCACCAGTAACTACACTCCAAAGCATCTTTCAACCGACATCATTCGCTCAGTGGGGATTGGATATACTGGGACCTTTTTTCGATGGCCACAGGATAGAGGAAGTACTTGCTAGTAGCTACAGATTATTTCACTAAGTGGATAGAAGCCTAGCCACTAGCATTAATCACGGAAAAGAAGGTCGAGGCAATGGTGTGGAAAGACATAATCTGCCGCTTTTGGATTTCGAGGATTTTAAATGCTGATCATGGAAAACAATTCGACTGTGCCGCTTTCCAAAGTTTTTGTGAAGGACTTGGTGTTCAACTGAAGATCTCATCAGTATCATACCCGCAAGCCAATGGTCAAGCTGAAGTCAACAACAGAACTATACTGCATGGCCTTAAAACTCGTCTCGACAAGACAAAGGGAGCTTGGGTTGACGAGCTTCCCAGTATTTTGTGGGCATACAGAACTACTAGTCGAGTGTCAACAGGGGAGACGCCATTCAATTTGGTGTATGGGACAGAAGCATTAATTCCAGTTGAGATAGGAGTTGTTTCTCCAAGAATAATTCCTTATGAACATGAAGAAAACTCTCAAGACCTCAGGGAGAATTTAGACTTACTCGATGAACAACGAACAATGAGATCTAGCAGCCATACGACTTGCAGCTTACCAACAAAGGGTGGCTCGTTATTACAACTCGAGGGTAAAGGACAGACCTCTCCAGGAGGGAGATCTAGTGTTGTGAAAAACGATCATCACCAACGCTCAAAGAGAGGATGTCAAATTCAGAGCAAATTGGGAGGGGCCATACAGAGTCAGGAAGATGATTGGACCTAGCACATGTATTTTGAAGAATCTACAGGGCAAGGAAATGTCGAAAACATGGAACGCCAACCATTTAAAGCTTTATTTGCAGTGACAATCTTTTATTGATTAACTGTTTAGTTTTCTTTACAATTTATCATTCGCAGGAAAACACTGTTATTTCATAAATGACGATAATATATTACTCATCAAGATTTCTCTTTTTAATTATCTTAACTATATAGTGCAAGGGCTTGAAGCGAAAAATGCGCGAGGTAAGCCACGCACTCAATAAACGAAGGACTTGAAGCGAAAAATGCATGAGGTAAGTCATAAAATATAGTGTAAAGGCTTGAAGCGAAAAATGCGTGAAGTAAGCCACGCACTCAATAAACGAAGGGCTTGAAGCGAAAAATGTGGGAGGTAAGCCATAAAATATAGTGCAAGGGCTTGAAGCGAAAAATGCACGAGGTAAGCCACGCACTCAATAAATGAAGAGCTTGAAGCGAAAAATGCGCGAGGTAAGCCATAAAATATAGTGTAAGGGCTTGAAGTGAAAAATGCGCGAAGTAAGCCACGCACTCAATAAACGAAGGGCTTGAAGCGAAAAATGCGCGAGGTAAGTCATAAAATATAGTGCAAGGGCTTGAAGCGAAAAATGAGCGAGGAAAGCCTCGCACTCAACAAATGAAGACTTAAAATAAATAATATCTCGAATTAAAGAGATACAAAGTGATCTATTGAAAGTAGTAAGAGATGCTTAAGGTAAAAAAGGAGCGACATGAATTCTAAATATATGAATTCCAAATAACAAACCATGCTATATATATGCATATGTCTAAACAAAAGAGGCAACAACAAATATGAAAAAATAAAAACACTCCTAAAATCTATTCCTTTGCAACTGGAGAAACACCTCCACTGGGAGAGTCAAGATCCTCATCATCCAAATCTTCTAGTGCATCGATTACACCCTTCGGCCGGTGAGGCTCCCAAGGACCCGAAAGATTAGAAAGATTGTCGTGAGCGCCCTTCTCCATGTATGTAGCGAAGTCTTCATTGTTAGGCTCATAGTCAGTCCAGTCCAAGAATTCATTTGTATATTGTTCCACTCTCTTGGACCATTGTAATTCAGAGCAGGATTCGTCGGACTTCTCTTTCTCCAACCAAGAGCGCACCATATAAAAGTCATATTTCACGAATGCAGTAGAGAACAACACTTTCTTGTCATAGCAATCTTGCGACAGACGATATTCTCTAACTGCCTCGGAATGAATTTGGTCGCGCACCTCTGGGTTGACGCTGGAAGACTGAGCCTCTTGACGCAACTTTGAATTTTCCTCTTCCAGCTTGCTATAATCGGTTCGAAGACCTTGAAGTTGCATAAGAACAGCTTCATAGTCAGACTTGAAAGAACTCAACTCTTCACTGGTGGCAGCCTGCTCTTTTTTAAGGCGAAAGCGCTCCATATTTAATTCTTCCTTTTATTTCTTCAATTTGTCGACACGTTCGGGGAGCCTTATATATTGGTTCCTCTCATTATTCCAGTCGGCCCTCTCAGCTCTCAATCGGGCAAGTTCAACATCAGCATAAGATCGATAAGATCTATGCCACGCATTGTTGGCAATCACTTGTTGAGCAACCTGGAATTATAAACAAATGTCAAGACAAAATTATCGAAGAAGAAAACAACAAAAGAAATAGAGGAGTACCTGCATGACCAAGTAATCAGACCGGTCGTCAGAAGCAGTGAAATTTTTGAATAACTCCGCCTCGTCCCGAGGAAGAATGGTTGACCAGCCTAGGCGAGAGGCTACTCCTGGATCATGGATTGAATCGTTGTCATTCACACCTTGATAAACGATAAAACTTTGACCTCGAACAGCTGCGCCACCTTGTATTTGATATCGGGAGGAATTCAACTCCGCTATTGGTGGAAGCACTGGAACATTATGCAGAACAGGTTCAATATGCAATAATCGTCGATCCGTACGAGAGGGACGAGTAAGATTGCATTCCGCCCTGTTCCTCCGGTGATGCTCCTCTAACTCAAGATCGAGTTCAGGAGTTTCTACTGCAGATTGCTTGCCTTTGTCTCGAGTTCGAGAGCCCGATCCTTTAGGATGTGGAGAAAAAATTGTAGGAGGAGATCTTGATCTGTCATCTCGGGCTCGAACTCGAGAAGAGGTTTCTCTAACCTGTCCGAAAACTTGTGGACGCCTTCGCTTTTGTGGGCGAATGGTTTTAGGAGCACTTTCTGATTTGTCCCGTTGAGTAAAAGCTCTTCCGAGAATGCTCGTTCCTGAAAGAAGAGAAACCAAAAAGAATCAGAACGACCACTTAGAAAATGAACAATTATGTGTACATATGAATGCAATGTGAAGTCACCCGAGTTAAGATAAGCATTAAGGGAGTGAATGTTAGCCAAACTCTCATCGGAAGGAAAATCTAGAAAAGGGCTTCCAAAAGCCTCCCCTTGATCCCATTCCAAATTCTCATCAGAATTTCCTTCAGAGGACCCGGAAGGGTTCCTCACACCTTGACCCTCTTCCACGAAAGTGGGAGGTAAGACAGGTGCAGGCGTAGAAATTGGAGCAGTGGAAAGGCGCCCCCAACCAGCAGCAATTATATTTTTCGAAGTTAGTAGAGATGATAGCGTGCTTCCATCATCTACTTGAAACTGAGAGATTAAGGAGCTGTAGAAATGTCTTAAGTCCGAAGGACGACAAATGTTAGGGGATCGCGAAGACACCAATGAGTAGGAATGTTTAAAGATGACGAAAACTCAACAATAACCCAATCTGACGCGTAGTTATACAACTTATAGGGTAGTTTTCCAAAAAATTTGCTACTTTGTCCTACCCCGGCAACCCTATGAATACTAAAGCTGGTCGAGTTTGGAACACTACGGACTTGAAAAATGAACTAAACAAGGGAACGGTGGGCGTTACACCACATCTATGGCATATGATTGAAAACTCGACCACCTGCGCCCATCCATTAGGATGAAGTTGAGCGGGAACTATGCTAAAATGCTGAAGAAAAGCGACTCCAAAGTCGGGTAAGGGAAAACGGAGTCCGAACTCTAGCGAAGCTAAGTGAACGGGAACGCCGCTACTGACTGCTTGAGGGGAGCTTTCCCTATCAGTAGGAAGTCTATAGAAATAATCCTCGAGCAAAGAAAAATTATTATGAACAGACTCAAGGTCGGATTCCTTTAGTCTAGAAGGAGAGCCCAGATTTAGTTGTTTGTCGGTACCTCGTCTAGCCATTAGAGTTAACCACGAAGATAATCAGCCGCGAAGGTAGTCTGTCGCGAAGGGTAAAAAAGCCTGCCGTGAAAGTAGTCTGTCTCGAAGGATAAAAAGTCAGCACGCGAAGGTAGTATGTCGCGAAGGTAAATCTTGCCGCGATGGGTATCCTGCCGCGAAGGTAGTCTGTTGCGAAAGAAGTATTCCATGAAGGGTAAAGCCTGCCGCAATGTGTATCCTGCCGTGAAGGGTGAAGGACTGCCGCGAAGGCTTGGAGCCTGCCGCAATGTGTACCCTGCCGTGAAGGGTGAAGGACTGCCACGAAAGCTTGGAGCTTGCCGCAATGTGTATGTGCCGCGAAGGGTTAAAGCTTGCCGCGATAGGTAAAGATTGCCGTGAAGTGTATGTTGCCGTGAAGGGTGAAAGACTGCCGCGATGGGTAAACTTGCCGCGAAGGTCAATAAAAGCCGCCAAATGCAAATTGCTGTGAATACCTATAGGTTGCCACACTTAAAATAAAAATCTTGCCTGAAGTGAAACGAAGCTGCAATCCCGCTTCAATATATATATGTGTACCGCGTGCCGCGCAAATTGCAGCGTGACGGTCGCCAAAAAAAATAATAATAATAATAAAAACTAATAATAATAATAATAATTTAATAATGATAAATTTCTTATATACACTTCCGCTCGTAAAAGAGTAGGGAGCAATTGTTATGAATTGTAATTCGAATATTATTTTAGCTAATTATATGAAGACACGTGGTATATCCGAGAGGAATCAGACATAATAAGAGATTTGGATAAAAGAGGACAAATGCGTAATTGTGACATGAGGAAATTTCCTATAAATAGGGAACATGTATGATTCCTGAAGGCAGATAACATTTTTCCTACTGAAACTCTGAAAATATTATTCTCTGACTTAAGCATCGGAGTGAAAACGCAGGGAACAACCCCTGCGCTCCTCTGATCATTTCTTTCTTTGCAGAAAGTTCCAAAGGAGAAGGTACGAAGATCGAGGCGAAGACGTCAGCAACACGTAATCGTTAACAGTGACCGCAACACTATTAAATATTGATTTACATGATTGTATATTAAAATTCGGTTTCTTAGCCTATAGTTAATCGATTTTAAGTTAGATGTTTAAAATTTTTAATCATATACAATTCCAATCACAATTCAATTAAGATTCAACAAATAAAATCATTTATATATATATATATATATATATATATATATATTATATTACAAAATACATACAATCTGATAAGGTCTTAGAATGACATGTCTTATGCATATATCCTATAATAACTAACTTAATATTATAAAAAAAAAAAAAAACTATTTTGAATGAATTTGAAAAGTATATTTGATAAATTAATCCCTTTTATTAGTCAACTTTTCCTCGATTAATTTTTAATCAAATGTACTTTTTAAAATAAAATAATCATTTACTAAAATACTTAAAATAATCATATTGCTAGTTTTTTTGAATAAAATTTAAAATAAATTTTCATTATTTAAATCAATTAAAATTTAACGATGATTTTTTTTAAAGAATATTGAATAAAAAAACTTTTAAATAATTCAGTAAAAAAATTATGAATAAAAATCAAAATAATTTAACATAAATAAAACATCTTTATTTCACTTTTTATTCGATTCATAATTTTTTATTACAAAATATATAAATTATATTAACCTATAAATAAAATTAACCGATGCATCACATGGAACATAAGCTACTATAAATACAAAGAAAATGCAGCCTTTAAAAATTAAAAAAGAAAATACTTCCTAAAGAAATTTTGGTTATATAGTTGATAATTTAAACAAAATTAAGAAAAATAAATCTGAGGCATAAAAGAAGTTGACCTTCGCTTTAATTAATTAATGCAATTGCTGGTGTTCGGTGAAATGGGATTTAAGAAATCAAGGCCGGAGCAAATGTTCAGACCTCTGATTTTCATTCTTAACCAATAATTCGCCAAGCCATAGAAGGATTACTTGCCATCCAAGCACTTTACTTTCCATTTGGAAAATTTTTAAGATTTTTATCTTATGTGAAAAGGAGATTAAAAATTTTAAACGACACTAATTAATTGAAAAAAATTGAAGAAACGTTAAATTTAATTACAATAATTTTATATTCTTTCACTTTAATTTTTAATAATTTATAAATTTTAAAAAAAAATTATATTACTTTAAAAAAGTAATCATTTATTGAAATGATTTATTAGTATTACATATATTTTCAAATTTAAATTATGTGAATTGTTGCCCATTTGAAAATTGAAACCCAACTAATTCAACTTTAAAGTACTTTCATAGACGGTAAGAAATAAGTTTATAAAAAAGATATATCAAAAGTTCAAATGAAAAAATTAATTTAATAATAAAAAAGGTAGTTAAAGTGAAAAAATGGAGATTAGATTTGAAAGGTATAAAAAAGGTCAAAGGACTTAGAGTATGTTTGGTTCGCGGAAAAGAATAGAAGAGAAATGAAAAATCTATTATATGGAAATAGAAAAAAAAAAATATAGATGGAATAGGTATTCTGTTGTTTGGATGGTGGAATGGAATAATTATTTTGAATTTATTTTTTATTTGGTTGATAAAAATAGCACTAAAGAATTAGGAAGGAATAGATAAGAAATGTTTGAAATACCCTTTTATTTTAATTTATCAATTTTTCTTTATATTTTTACTCTCTTTTTTAATTTTTTATTCTTATGAAATGTCCAAAATACCCTTTATTTATCAAATTTCTTTATATTTTTTTCTATCAATTTTCTATTTTCAATCAACGTAATACTGTACAAAATACCTAACCAAACTTTCATTATTTTTTTTACCCATTTTAGATATATACTGTTTTCAACCAAAATGCTATTATTTTTTAATTTATCAAAATTTTCTTTACATTTTTCTTCTACCCATATTCTTATTTTTTAAATCATAAGAAAATATAAAAAATACCCATATTTATAAAAAATTTCTTCATATTTTTTCTTATCCATTTTCTTAGCTAAGCAATGTTGTAAAGCCATCGTATCTTTTTCTTTGTTTAGGACCTCAACTTATATAAAATGTCAATTGCAGTTTATCAAGCTGCCATTCATAAACTAAGGTTGAAAGGTTGGCCATATGACTATGATTTTAAATCTTTACTTGATTCAAAATATCAAGTAATCAAGAACATCAAAAGATCAAGTGCTCCATTAAAATTTAATCCCATAACCATCTTAACAGCATTCAACTCATCTTGATGAAAATAAGCTATACTTGTTATGCTCGTCATTTACCAATACTTGTTTTATTAGAAGTAGCTAACGCTTTCTCCAACTCCAACTGTGACAATGGTCTCGATACATGTACAAAAAAAAGCAAGCGGGAGTTAATAAGATAGATGCCTCAAGACATTGCCATTGCCATTGCATTTAAGTCATATCTCTCACGCAATCCACAAAACAAACACATCAATAAGCATATAAACAAGCTTCTAAAGTAGAGATCTTTTATGATTTACCAAGCAACTTATTCCAAAAGAAACCCATCCATTTGGTGATAAGCAGTCAACATTTCAATATCTATGAAAATTAAAAATTAAAAAAAAAAAGTAATATATTTGAATCCATTGATATCTTCCTAACTGTTAGACCCCAAGATATTAGATCTTGTGCCCATCTCCCAAAGGCTAAACTTGGGCACGTTGTGATTGGTGTTAGACGCGAGAGCAGTCGTGCACTCCCATATTTGAACTAGAAACGAGGAATTGATTGATTAAGTTCACGGAAAAACTTAAGTCGTCACCAGAAGTGTTTATAGGAGAGAACGATCATGTGACACTAGTCTTTTCTTCTTTTAAAAGATCCCTAAGAGGAATTTATGTTGCATGCTTGCAAAGTTCAAAGTAAATCTAAACTAGTGTAACATTCACATAAACTAGGTTGCCAATATCAATAGTACCCTCCAATCTTTCATTCTTCAATATCAACTTCAATATATCTTATTCATCATTACGACCACTTGAGAGAAACGCCTAAGTATTGCCTCATCGAGCTCTACAGGATGAGTGGTTGCACCAAGTACCATAACTCGAGCGTTCTCTGAATGCAAGTTAAAAGAAAAATCAACTTTAGAGTTTAACTACTAAATGTTTTAAGCTATTATACTATATGCCCATATTGAACTGCATTAAAACAATTGCTATTTTCATCATCCTCCTAAAAAGAGAGACTTAAAATCAGTCAAAAATGAATGAAACAACTGAAGAATAACCTTCATTGGCTTAAGAGAACATAGATTTTAGAAAATTCCCTCAAGTACATATTAAGACAACTTCAATGTTGTTTCTAAAAAGGCATGATACATAAATTTAATCATGCTCAAATGATAAAAAGCTTGCATATGAAACCAAAAAATAAACAATTGAACTTAAATTTACATGTCCCACATATCAAACATTCGATAATAAAAGAAAAATAATCATTCATGACTGAATAATAAATACTCAAAGCCGGTGCATAGAAGGCATTAAAAGCAAGGGCATAACAAGGCATTTGAATGCCCTTGGTGTTTTGGCAAATGAATGCCTTGAAACGAGGAGCACCCAAATGCCCATAACAAACATAAAATCAAACTCATGAGGCTAATGAAGCAAATGGCGAAATTGCTAATAAAAAAGAAACAATAATCCATTGAATGAACTATATAGGCTTAACTAATCCAATCTAAGTATTAGACTGTGAAACTCAGTTTGATTGGTGAGAAAATGCCAGAATAAACACAAGAAAATTCCAAAATTAAATATCAACAGAAAAATTTCAACAAAATTAACCCTAAACTAAGATGCTACCTCCCAAATCACTATATAAATTTTAGATTTTATAGTTGTGGGGTTGATTCGCAATAAATAAATAAAAAAAAAAAAAAAGGAAGCCGCCCAAATTTTAAGGAATTTTTTTGTGATGAACAGAAAGTAGGAAGCAAACGAAAAAAGAAAAGGAAGAAATGAGAAGAAAACGTGGCCAAAGCAAACACCACATTAGTGAATACAGCTTTTCCTTTTTTACTTTGTTGAAAAAAATAATCCATGCAAAGATTGAAATGTATTATATGAATTACAGCAAGTGACACACATAACTTAAAGAACTATGCCACATAAAAATAAGAAAAAACCACATCATTGTCAGGTCAGCCATTAATAACGAAATTTAAGAACAATTCAGATGAACTAAAACATGTATGAAATATTTTCTTCCTTTTTTCATTATTTATTTATTTTCTTTTTCTTTCTCTTCTTTCCATCTTTACTACACCAAAAAAAAAACATGTTTTATTTCAATGATGGGTTTTAATTGATTTGAATTTCTCCAACTCACATTAAAGTTTTCATACATGTTTTAATTGATTTGAATTGTTCTTAAAAAACATCAAGAAGTGGAAAAAGTTGAATTAATTGGCCTTTAGACTGTAGCCTCTATTTTTGAAGGACAAGATCTCTTAGGTTTTTTTTTTTTTTTTTAATGATGTGTTTCCCTTCTTTTCATTCTCTCCCATCTACTTTTTGTAAGGGATGTCAAAACTTCTACAAAACTAATTATCTTTTTATTATTATTATTATTATTATTATTATTTGAAGAAGTGAGAATTCATATTGAATTTGTTGAACAATTGATACATGTATCAATAATTAAATCAAATGTTAATATTTTATTATTATTAAAAATATATGTTTTAATTGATACAAATTATTATTTCATTATGATAAAAATAACAATATGAGAAGGAAAAAAAATAACTGAAAACAAAGATGCCTTTGATGATTGGGTAGATAAAGAATTCTTATTTATTTGACAGTAAATTTTTTTGGGAGGTATAAAGAGAAAATAAGAAAACCAAATTTTAGATTTAAATTTTTTTTAAGAGATATAATAATTGTTAGGTTAAATTTTAATTTTTAAAAATTTTTAGATTTTGATTAATACATTCTTTTTTAAATCAATTTAAGCAAGTTTATTTATGCCATGTCCAGTAAATTTATAAAAAAAATATTTTTTTTCACATTTTTATAATAAATTCAAATTCGAAACAATCAATAAAAAAGATAAAAAAAATTTTGCCACTTGATCAACCCACCATCAGTTAAAGAATTCTTTGCTTCACTGAACTAAATCGGTCAAGACAGTAAAGCATGAGATGTGAACACTTGAGGAAAGGCATAAATCTTCGATAGAAATTAGGATATCATTTTGAATTCTTTAGTGATTAAACAATTATTATAACCTTTAATATTATGATAAATTTTAAAATTAATAAAAAAACTTGATTAAAAAATGTTTTGTTTAACAAAACAAAGTGACCAAAATTTAATTAGAAAATTCAGTTGGAAATAATTATAAGTTTGTAAAAAATTAAAATAGTTATTTTATTAAAACAACTTGTAAATTGCATTATTCTTCTTAAGCTAGTTAAGTTAGAACGATTTATAGTTATAATCAAAACTACTTGTAGTTTATGACTTAAATATGCTTGAAGCGTATGAACTATCCTTTGTAGCAACATTGCTCTTCCATCGCAAATTTTCACAATTTCATAATTAAAAAATAAATCTAAAATCAAATTTAGCTATGGAATTTGAGAATATTACTTTTCAAGAAAGGATATTATTATTATTATTATTATTATTATTATTATTATTATTATATATTTTGTCAAAAAAAGAAAAAAGGAAGTGTGAATGGGATCTTGGATGATGCTCTCTACAATTCCTCACGAGAGATTTACCTATTTCTTAAAGAAGCTTCTTGGATTTTATATTGCAATTTCATTTTTAATAAAGTAACTAAAAAAAAACCTCTTGTATATGCCGCATTTTGGATCGACTTTACAGAACAAGAGAAAGAAAGTAATAACGGAAATAAGCATTACAAGGCCTAACTTCTCACCTTTTTTAATTTGGACCTACGCGTATATAATATTACACCTCCAATGCCCAATGGGTCCCATTCTTGGCATCTCGTGGTAATAGTCTTTAATTCCCTCATTTCCACCAAATTTCCTACGGCTATTCCTTTTCTTAAAAAAAAAAAAAAATTATTACTTTTAGTTAATGTTATATATAAAGTGGACTTCCATGCCATGTACTAAAAACTTTATCCTTTTGAATTTATACTTAATGTTATATATAAAGTAGACTTCCATGTCATATGCTAAAAACTTTATCTTTTTGAATTTATATTAATACATTAACAATGTATAGCCACATATTATAGTTCATTAATGAATAAATTTTAAATCATGCAAACCTTTAAAAATAAATATGATATTTTTTTAATTTTAATTAAATTTGTTTTTAAGGATTTATATATTTTTGTTTTGTTCATTAATGAAATAACGTTTTATGAAATAATTAAAGTTTGACATAACTGCAGGTTCAAATCTCTTCTTTCACTTATACTTCTTTGTAAAAAAAAAAAAAAACACTTGTGATTGACAAATAGTATATAAGTGTCATACAATAACAAAGAATACAAAACACTCAAAATAATCACTAATCTGAAATCCTTAAACAAATTTAGTTCGTTATCTAAAGTGTAATATGAAACAAGCCTAATTTGCTATATAGTTTGTAATATGATGCAACAAAACACTTTCCAATATCTCATACAATAACAAAGAGTACAAATCACCCTAAAATAAGTACTAGCCACAAGCCCGTAAACAAATCTAATTTGTTATCTATTGTGGAATACAAAACAAACCTAATTTGTTATATAATGTGTAACTTATGTAACAAACCTCTTTCCAATATCCCATACAATACACATCTCCCAAATAAAGATCACAAACAAAAATCACATATTGGTTATATCTTTGATCCCTTTTATTGGACTATGTTTTAAAGGTTAAGACATTTTTTATATTTATAAAGTCAAATTACTTGATCATCGAAAATTTATATTCATTAAAAATTTTTATTCGGTAATTATATTTATCTCTAAATATAATTAATAATTAAATAATTTTCTAACCAATAGAATTCCATCCAAATCTAAACTGTCTCTCAATAAGATTTGAGTAAATATCTAATAAGGGTCTATCTTAACTTAAATTCCACTAAACACATTGACTTTATGAAATTATCTATTACATGTCACTAATCTCATAAACAATCTGCAACAACAAATTCCTCTAAATCGAATCATCACTTTTATATCATGCTTTTTTTATTTTCATAGTTTTAAAATCTCTTTTTTATTTTATAACTCTGTTTATATCAAATTAATTATATACTTAAATCATCTATTAAGTTATATTAATTAAAGAATTAAATATGTCAATTTTAAGGATTGAGTTAACCTAAATTTGATGGTTTTCAAAAACAAATTCAAACTTTAAAATGATGAGATTTTAATACAAAATATCATTTTAAATTATAATAAGCAATATTATGAAATGAAATAGACATTGAGTAGTTAAAATCTTTTAAAAAAATCATGCATAAAAAATGTGACATTTCAAATTATTAGGGCCAATCTAGTTAAGGGGAGCCATTTCACTTTCACATTATCCATGAATGCCAAATTTTAAGTTAATAAAAAATGTTTAATTATTTTTTCTATTAATAACAATTTTAACTGTTAATATTTATAATTAGCATTACCGATTGAAATAATAAGAATATCACATTAAATTTAAAATTTATGTGTATGGTAAATAAGAATATATTGTTAAATCTAACTATTAATTTATAAAAATATTAATTATATATGAAATTATAAAAAGTATGCAAAAACAAATTATTTTACGTAGTGTAAACAAATCTCTTGTCAACTAATTAACTATTCAAGATTGCGAATTCTATGCAATTTAATTCTAGATTTTAGTTTCATTGAAAACAAATTTTAAAAAATGATTTTGATATTTTTTGGTGTATATTTCACATAAAATAACTAGGTCAAAGGACAACATTTTCTAAGTCAATGAAAAATCAACCTAATTTTAAAAAAAATGTCTTATTATTTTGAAAATAGAAAAATAATTTTCGCCTTAATTTGATTCGATCCGATGGAATTAAAAAATGGCTATAAGATAAAATGGGGTAGGGGTGGGTAAAATTATCCCTTACCCATATTTTATAATTTTTTATTTTTTATTAAACTTAAATGATAATTTCAAATTTTTCACTTTTACTAAAACCAAACTCAACTTACTAAAACTAATTTTATCGTATATCCAAACTAAATATTCATAACTTAAACATACCCACCAACCTTAAATAACCTTTCAAAATTGAACATAAAGCCGCTTTGAATAACTAAAAAATCTATATTTTAATTATATCTTTGTAATTATTAAATATAAGTATTAATAAAGTATTATTTATTAATAGTAAATAATATTTGTATTATTTGAATAATTAATATTATTTATTAAGGTGAAACAATAAAAAATAGTTTTTTTCAGTGTTTAATAGTATGGTATTTGAATATTAAATAAAGAATATAATATAATATTATCATTAAAATATAATTATTTTTAAATATTAATAAATAAATATTTTAAATATTTTAATAATAAATAATTTTTAATATTTTGATAATTATTTCAATATAATTTGAAAAAATAATCAAATAATAGAAAAAAATTATAATTAACTCATCTAAAAAACCTTCAAATTTTCAAAAATTAATTCTCGAAAATTATTTTAGTAACCACTTTAATATTCATTTATTTCCGACCGTACATTAGGATCACCAAAAAAATTTCGAATCAGGGCAAAATCAGCGGCAAAAAGCGCCATCCAATCAATCATCACACACAAAAATTTGGTTTTGTGGCAGAATCACAGCCTAACATGAGTTTGAGTCAACGTGCATACATACGTACTTTAAAACTGCCCAAATAAGAAAAAAAAGGAAAAAAGGTGGACGGGACTTACAAAACGATCACGCAACTTCACCGAAACTTAACCTGAACGTGTTTTGTAGGCCCAAAAAAAAAAAAAAAGCCGGACATATTCCCGTCAAAAAACCGGATTTCATAATCGGCAATAAGTCCGGTCAATTTTGTAATTCTATTCAAAGGATCGGTTCCTTTTCACAGGGTCTCTTTGGTTAAAAAAAAAAAAAAAAAAGGGAAGTCGGCGTTCCCCTCACTGCGAAATCTATTTCCCCGATTTCTCTTCCATTCAGCAGTTTTTTCTTTCTTAATTTTCCTTTGCTTTCTGTTTTATTTATATTCAGAAAATTCGTAAGTTCCTTAATTTAATTATCTCTTTTTTGAAGATTGATTGATTAATTTAATTTTCGCGGTTTTGTTTTGGTTATTGTTGATTAGATCGATTGGTAATTTTTTAAAGTTTACGTTTTTGATTACTGGTTTTTGCTTGGTACAGATTGTAAACTGAATATGGATTTGGTGGCCAGTTGCAAGGTATTTTACTTATTTCTTATAAAATAATTTAGCTCTATTTTGATTATTTTTCCTTATTTTGAGTAGCCTCTGTGATTTTTTTTTTAATTCTTCTTAAATGGTATGTAATTATAAAAGACTTGCAGTTGAATATTGTTTGAGAATAGAACTTATATATCTATAAATATTATATTTCTTTATTAAAGTCAATGAACTAGGTTTTTGCAATGTAATTTAATTGTTGGATAGCTGGTAATCCTTTATATAGGTGGTATCGACTACTAAACTTAGTTTGGTAATGGAGATTTCTCTCGTTGCAACATATGGCTTAGCCAAGTAGTTTTAGGTTTGTGAGTAAACTTACTATGGATGCTTTTGTTGGTTTCAGTTCTTTTGTTTGGTGGAATTGGTATTAGCTGTGAACAACTGCTTGTCTAACTTTATATTATACAGCCACTTAAATCATGGCATTATTATTATAAAAATCATTGTAGTATTTTGTTCAGTTATAAGACCAACCTTTTTAGCTGTATTTTAGTAGATAAATTATTATGTTTTCAGTTGTTTCTTGTTATGGTTGATGCTAATATGTTGATTCTTTGTTTGTTATTTAATTCGTTTGTGGAGAGCTTATTTGAATATGATATTCTATTGTAGGATAAATTGGCATATTTTCGAATAAAAGAACTCAAGGATGTTCTTACTCAATTGGGTCTTTCAAAGCAGGGAAAGAAGCAGGTTAGTGGCTTGAGATAATGCATTGTAGTTACTTGGTTTCGTTCTCTTGTATGAATATTAGGGGGATGCCTTTATTGAGACTTAACTTCATAGCAGTTGCCATAGTCTTATTCTTTCTTTTCTGTGTTTTTTCCCTCTGTATAAAAGCTAATAACTGTTTTAACTTTTAATGGTATCCGATGAGCTCACATTTATTTGAACAAAAGGATAGGTGGTAGGTGAAATTTTCTCGTTTTTGGTTCATGCATCTGCTTTTTGTTTCTACCTTCTCGTATTGAGTGTGCAGCGGTGAGCCATGAGTTTTCACCCGTTTGTCTCAAGGCGGTTGGGAATGCGTTGAGTTGTTCCTAAATCTATTAAATTATTTACCTGCAGATTTAGCAAAGTAACAGCTTTAAAATCTTGACTGCTATGATAATTGTTTTTCTGTCAGTTTCTGCAATTTCATTTAACTTGCACCTCTATGGTGTAGGATTATGTTTGACCTTTCTGTAAAAATTTCATTTGTAGGACCTTGTTGATAGGATATTAGGTGCTCTCTCTAATGAACAAGGTAAAATATTTCTTACCTGCTTATCTCTCTTGTTTAAATAGATAACCCATAATTACTATAGTCTTTTATGAGATAATTTTGTCTTTCCATTATTTTTCTTTCTGGGATTACTCTGCTAGCCTGATACATAGGTTGTTAGAGTGCTAGTATTTAGCTATTGATATGCTCGTGTCCACAACACACAATCATATTGTTGGATGTGAAATAATAATGTATATTGTTAGTGTTGTGGCGTCCTAGCTCAGCCGGTAACGACCCACTCAACCGTATTGTCTACTTTGGGCCCTGCCCTCAGGCTCCGCCCTCACGGTTTTTCTTTCGCGTCTTCAGAAGTTCGAACCCAAGACCTTAAAGTCTTTGTTCTGACAAAGATGATACCAATTGTTGAAAAAATTGGTATCATCTTTGTCAGAACAAAGACTTTAAGGTCTTGGGTTCGAACCTCTGAAGACGAACAATTGGTATCATTTGTGTAAGACCAAAGACTTTAAGATCTTGGGTTTGAACCTCTGAATACGTGATAAAACAGTGAGGGCGGAGCTGTAAAGGCGGGGCCCAAAGCGGACAATACGGTTGAGTGGGTCGCTACCGGCTGAGCTAGACGCCACAACAGTTAGAATGTTGTAAAGTGTTTTCGGTTTGAGCTCTTGTAGGACTTGTAGCTGTTATTTATTCATTTGTTTTACTTTAGTGGGGATGTGATCAAGGAAAGTAATTATGCAGATGTTATTCTGCCCAATTTTGCTGTTTGTTTTCTGGATCGCAGAGGTGGAAGCAACTTTTAATCCGTTAATTTCATTATAATTTTTTATGATTATTCCAATGGCTCCCTGTATTTTATTATGATTGCAGTGTTTTGGTGTGGAAGGGGAGGGAAGGGGTTTCATTTGAGGATGCTTGTCAGTAGAATTGTACTATTTCCTGAATTTTAGTGTCATTAGACGCTAGATAGTACAAACTTGGCTCTTAAATCTGTTTAATCTGTTCTGAAACTACTTTAGCCTTTATAATGAGCTTGAGTTTACTTTCTGTTTTCCAGTTGCAAAGATGTGGGCAAAGAGAACTCCTGTTGGTAAGGAAGATGTGGCTAAACTTGTCGATGACACATACAGGTTTGTGTTCACATTTATGATTTATCTCTATTGAGGACTTAGATGGCAATATTTATAGTGTAATTATTATTTTTTTTCTTTGAACAAGGTATGACTTACCATTAATATGCTGGCCAATTGGATCTAGCACGTGTGATTTATCCACTTACGATTATTATATGCTTTATATTTCCTTTATTTCCACTCTCTAAAGTGTTTTTTTTTTTATTTATAAAAAAATTTCTCTAAAGTGTATCACCTGTCCTCAGGAAGATGCAGGTTTCTGGAGCCACTGAATTGGCATCAAAGGGACAGGTTGTGTCAGACAGCAGTAATGTTAAAATTAAAGGGGAAATAGATGATCCCTTTCAATCAGATAGGAAAGTTCGTTGTCCCTGTGGAAGTTCATTGGAGAGTGAGAACATTATCAAGGTAATGATACTGAGTTAATGTTCTTTGCCCTAATTGTTGTATGTTACTGATGACGGATGTCACAAGCATGCAATTGGAATGTTCTGGTGGCTCTGTTTTTTTAAAATTGCCTTTTTTTTCCCTGGCTCTTTAAATTGGGTATATGTTTGCTTGATTCGAAATGATATATTATGTTCGTTCTGCATTTTGCTACTATCTTATGATTTAGATTTTTTGCTCCTTGTACTATTATGTAAAGTTTCCATATTTCGTTTCATGAAGTCAGTGGTTTTTTTTTTTTAATTCTCGAGGCATTGCTGTCTTAATGAATGTGATAACTCGTTGACTGGTTTTTGGGGCTTGATTTGAAATGATATATTATGTTCCATTTTCATAATAGTTCTGCATTTTGCTGGCATCTTATGATTTTTATTTTTCATATTTCTGTTCATGAACTCAGTAGCCCGTGTTTTTTATTTATTTATTTATTTATTTTAATTCTCAAGGCTTTGTAGTCTTAATGAATCTGATTACTGGTTGACTAGTTTTCGGGGAAATTATCTTGTAGAAATTGTAGATAGATTTAACAGGCTATAAAAAGATGAAACTAGATAGATCGGTATTGCGTTGTTGGATTTTCTAGGAAACACCGGCTTTGAATGAGAGTGTATAGATTCATGCTCATTAGACTTCCTCCTGGATTTTCTTCATGCCCTTTAATTTCTTATGGAACCATTCATTTCCCTAAGGTTGACCTTTATCTCAAAAGAGAATTAGGCATCTTTCTAAGTGGCCTTCTGCAGCAATAGATATCTTTTAATGCAGCCTTCTATGATTGTCAACTTTCATACGAATCTTTCTCTGATGAAATTCTATGAGATATGTTGCTTTTGATCTTGTTTTATTGCTGCATTTTTGAGTGTTTCTTGCTAATGATATCCCGGTATCTTATGTTGTAATCAAAACATTATTATTTCTGTTCAAGTTCTGGTTCCTATGATACGCTCTCCATTTTGACAAGAGATATATGGATTCTGAAGACATCCTTTTATTCTACTCTACAATGTTTTGCTTAACTTCTACCTCAAATATAATTACTGATGTTTTTGCTTTCTTCCCTTTCGCTACTGACAGTGTGAGGATTCAAGATGCCAAGTGTGGCAACATATTGGTTGTGTTATAATTCCAGAGAAGCCTATGGAGGGAAATCCGCAAGTTCCTGATTTATTTTATTGTGAGATTTGTCGATTGAGCCGAGCTGATCCGTATGTCCATCCTCTGTTTATGTGTGTGTTTGCATGTGTGCGCATCCAGGATGTGATTACTTCAAAATTGATGGTCAAGCTATTTACTGGTTTACAGCTAGGTTATAATTATGTGTGTTGCAATTTTAACATGGCAGACATTTTTAGTGCATTTTGGTTGGATAAAGAATAATTACTGGTTGAATTTGAATTTCTTTGATAGTTAGAATGTCTAATTAGGATGCAAGACTTATAAATATAGACTTGCTTTTGTGCCTTCGACTACCTAGTCTGAAGAAAGGGAAAAAAAAAATATGTTAAAAACTAGCTAGAATTTTTTTTAGTGCACTTGAAATTGAAAAAAAAAATGAATTGATCAAATCCTATTTCTCTTTTCATTTCGGAAAAAAAAAGGGATATTTTCTTTCTATTTTTTATTTTTAATATTCTATTGATATAATTTAACTGATTGAGTTTGTATGTTATATCTCAATGACGTCATTTTAGTCTGTGGTTTTATATATTCATAATATAGATTAGGAATTGTGATGGGAGGTATATAAAAGAGCATACGATCCTTTCCTATAGTAATTCTTTTAAGATCAAAATACTGTTTACTTGTAGCTATAGGATGTTCAAAAAGGTAAAACCAAATTATCTATACTGCAGAAGATAAATATCTAGTATTTCAATGCTTACTGCACCATTTACTTGTTTTCTACAAAAACCATTTCATCAAGTGTTTGAATTTTACTTTGTATTCTTTTGTGTACAAGTATCCATCTGGATGCATCTAGAGTATCTTTTGCTGGACATACCATTAATGGGTTATAAAAAATTTTGTTCAATATGTTAGGCCTTGATTTTAATTGTAAATTTTATGTTGCATTGTTTTAATTCACGATGTGGTTCTTCATATGCAGTTTTTGGCTTACAATTGCGCACCCTTTACATCCAGTGAAGTTGGCTGTCACGAATATCCCAACTGATGGGTGAGTGCACTATATGAGAGATAGTAAAGCTCTTTCTTTCCCCTTATAACTTCCGGGTCGTTTTGTGTGAATGTCATTGTTTTCTTACTTTTTTTTTAATGCTTTGTGGCTTTGCTCTTATTAGTTTGTTAGTTTAGTAATTTAGATCCTACATTTACAGTACAAATCCAATGCAAAGTGTGGAGAAAACATTCCAAATCACCAGAGCAGACAAGGACTTACTAACGAAACCAGAGTATGATGTCCAGGTTGGCTAGCGTAAAAAATGTGTGCAGTTTGATGACACTTTTTCGGTTATCTATTGTGATATTTTTGTTTCATCTTGTCAACTAGGCATGGTGCATGCTTCTGAATGACAAAGTTCCCTTCAGGATGCAGTGGCCTCAATTTGCAGATTTGCAGGTCAATGGTATGGTTATTAATGTTTTGCTTTGACTACTTAGTGAGTAACAACCCCATTTACAGCTTAATTGCTTTGCTACTGTTTATTGAATTTGTTGTCATTGAGAAGCATGCTTGGATCTAGCCAGAAGAAAAACAAAAGCAAGTGTGTTTGCCTTTTATTTTCCTAATTGTGACATTTGTGTTCTTTGTCTTGACATGTAATATTTTCTATGCATTTTTCCATTTCAATTTTGATCAGTAATAATTTTTTGGGTATCCAACTGATATTCTTTTAAACAGGTGTTAGTGTTCGTGCTATTAATAGACCTGGCCAACAATTGTTGGGGGCTAATGGCCGTGATGATGGTCCAATTGTGAGTTTTCTCCTTCTATAGAAGAGATTATTATTTTTATTATTATTTTGTTCTTGATGTATACATGCTCATATTCTCCAGACGTTTACCATGTGTGGGGAAGCTTGCGTGCAAGTGATTTTGTATGCTTTATAATCCCGTTAATATTTGTTTAAGTAACATCCATGGTCTAAACACTTATATTGTCGTCTATTCTATTATCAGATAACCCCATGTACTAAAGATGGAATTAATAAGATAACTTTGACTGGATGCGATGCTCGCGTATTTTGTTTTGGAGTAAGAATTGTTAAACGGCGAACTGTTCAACAGGTATGTTAACAACTTAAAATTTATAGGTTGAGATTGACCTTGGATTGTTCATACATTGGAATCATTGGATTGAGTGCATTGTTGTTTGATGAGCTTTTGAAATAAAAAAATGGTATATATTCCTTTTTGCAAAGTAAGGAGCTCTGCATGTAACATTTCTATCCAATGCTTGCTAATTCGTTGATTGATTTTGGTAACATTGATCAGTTTGATAAGAAAGCAGAATAGAATACATACATTTTGTGCTGTTATGTTTGGCCTTGTTAACTTCGTATCACTGATTTTTATTTGTATTTCATGTTTCTTGCAGAAATCACTATAGATTAGACTTTTGACCACCTAGTTATCGCTTACTGGCATTTTTGGTGGGTGCCTGTGTCAGCATGAAATTAACATATATATGGGATCCAAATCAGATTGACATATATATGTGTGTCATCATAGCCTTTATGTCATATATTTGCCATCATCCGCGGCATTCGCATTTTTGCTGTACTCATCTTTGCATATGTAGTCTCTTAATTGCCCAATATTCACTACCATATAACAATATTAGTTTAACAACTGTCATATAGAACTTGCTTTTTAATCATATAGGAATTCCTTTATCGCACAACACACTTGTGTTTTTCCACTTACTCTTGTTAGCTTGGATTTTATGGGTCACATCACCATTAGTCTCTCAATCCATCTGTATAATCGATCCTAAATATTGGAAATGATTCCGCTTAGGTATTGCCATCGCATCAACATCACTATGATTTGATCTTCCTTTTTATTTGAGCTAAATTTACATTTCATGTAAATCTTCACTTTGCTTAGTAAGAATCCTCTTTATTCTAGTGTTTGTCTCCACATTACCAACTTTGTGTTGATCTCCGCCTTAGTCTTAGCAAACAAGATAATATCATCTTTAAACATCATAGAGCAAGGCATCTTATTGTGGATGGAAATTGTCAATTCATCCATTGTTGTAGTGAACAAAAATGGGTTTGGTGTTAATCCTTGATGCAGTTCACTGTGATAATAAATTCGCTTGTTTTTCCTCCTCACGTTCCCACATGTGTTCTTGCATCTCCATACAAGTCCTAAAATAGTTCAATATATTTTATAGGAACTCTTTTCTTCTTTTAAAATCTTAAAAAGATTTTTATCATATGCTTTCTCCAAGTTTATAAAAAACATATGAAGATCTTTACCCTTACTCGAGAATGCTCTACAAGTTATCTAAGCAAGTGTATTTCCTCCATAGTTGATCGATCAAGAATAAAACTAAATTTATTCTTTGATTTTTTTTTTTATAATCTTAATTTTTGTTTTATCACTCCCTTTCATAGTTTCATCATGCGATTCATCAGTTTTATGTTTCGGTAGTTTTAGCAACTTTGAATCTCTCTTTTTCTTATAGAGAAGTATCAAGATGCTCTTGATTCTTTAGGCATCTTGTTAGTGTGTCAAATCTTGTTAAAAAGATTTATCAATCACTTAACTTTTACCTCTTCAAGGCATTTTTAAATTTCAATTGAAATGTCGTCAGATTCAACAACTTTTTTTGTCTTCATCCTCTTTAGTCCTTTTTTTACTTACATCTCTTTGATTCAGCTCATAAATCATTGATTCGGATTCTTGAAAGGTATTGAGATATTGTCCAAAATTTGATTTTGTCCGTCATTACCATTGTTTTAAAATGCTACTGGATTAAATCGGTTCCTTGAACAAAGCTTTGTTGTCATCGTTCTCTCTCTTTTGCCTTCCTCAATTGCTTTACAAATCTTGATACGACACAATGAACAAGAACAATTTATCATCGCTTAAGGAAGTTGGGAGAAAAGGAATGAAGAACAAAGAGAGAATGGTGATGTATCATGGGAAACTTGTGATTATGAAAATTACCTAGAGGAAGAGGTTGGAGTTGGAAAAAAAAAATGGAGATATTACACTAGAGGATATATTTAGAATTTAAGAAAAGATAAGGGGGAAAATATTCGAGATTAGATTTGGGGCTTTCATATTTTATGATTTGGTCTGGAACCGTCATGTGGAGGGCTCCCTTCTTCGCATTATTATTGTGGCCAACTCATTTTCTTATTTTTGTTTCGTTTTGGCTCATTTTGTGTACATGCTGTTGCCAGTTGGTTTACATAACCTGGGCCCATTTCAATAGCTGGGAATGAAAGAAGAAATGAGCTCTTGGCCTGAATTTGTTTACATGTTTTGGGCTGACATGAGGTTGGCTTGCTTTTATGATTTTGTTTTGTTTTCAAGACCCAAAACCAATAATATTGAGTTTTAACTTGATATATAGTTGAACTACTAACAATAATATTGAATTATAATTTTTTTGGCCTCATAATATTTAATTATCTTAGTACCATAATATTTGAATAACAAATCCCTGCATGCGTATGCAACTGAAGCTTACCTTGCTATATTTCTATTTTTGTGTTATTTGTGTTCATTTTATATGCTTGTGGTTTGGCCTAGATACTCAACATGATTCCGAAAGAGACTGATGGTGAACGTTTGGAAGATGCTCTTTCTCGTGTTCGCCGTTGTGTTGGTGGTGGAACTGCAACAGAAAATGGTGATAGTGACAGTGACCTAGAAGTTGTTGCTGATTTTTTTGGAGTCAACCTACGTTGCCCTGTGAGTTATGTAGTTTTGTAAAATGTCAGCAATCTCTTGCCTATGTGCAACTGTGCACCGTTTTTATGCTAAGAATATTACATTTGTAATTGATTGGGATTAGTTTTCAAGTATTTAATTAGTTTATCTTGTAAAGTGAGCCTAGAAGAATTGTTTACTGTGCCTTGCAAAATTTGTGGATCGTCTGAATTATCACTTACCTATCAGCATAGTTACGTCGTGTGTTTGGGTTTTAGTATTAATGTTTGCTGAGGCTATCATGCATCATCATAAAGGTGCTCTTAATGTTAAAAAAATGCACTTCATCCCATGTTGAGGTGCTTATGCTCATTTAGATTTCCTTTCAACTGTTGGAGACAATACTAGAATAGGTTGATTTTGGCAAAGTTGATGGTGTGACCTATATGATAGATTTATCAGTCCACATGGACGATATGTGCTGTTATTCACTTGTACTTATCCTATGACCTACATATTCAATAGTGTGTACTTTATATAGCTATCTGTAGAATATAAAATTTATTCTAAGCTGAATACTACTATGTCATGTAAGAGGGGATGATTCTCCTACCTCATCTTTTTATTCTACAAATGTTACTGCTAATGGGATTTAAATGTTCGTAATTGCACCCTTTCTCTTGAAGTTGCTCTAGTTATTTGTGACATTCATTTTTCTGTGTTTACCTGTGACAGATGAGTGGTTCAAGAATGAAAGTGGCTGGAAGGTTTAAACCCTGTGTTCACATGGGTTGTTTCGATCTTGAAGTTTTTGTGGAGCTTAACCAACGTTCTAGGAAGGCAAGCAACTATAATAACATGGTTGTTATCATTTATATATCTTTCAGGCTTTTGACAAGCATTAGTATGTGATTGCAGTGGCAGTGCCCTATTTGCCTGAAGAACTACTCGTTGGAGAATGTTATAATTGATCCTTATTTTAATCGCATCACATCCAAGGTGGGTACCCTGTGGTTATCCTCTATTTATCTACATGACATCAATCTGTGATAATTATGATTAACTGTGGTACAGATGAGAAATTGTGGAGAAGATATTACAGAGATTGAGGTCAAGCCTGATGGTTCCTGGCGTGCGAAGGCTAAAAGTGAAAATGAGCGTAGAGAACTTGGTGATCTTGCACAATGGCACTCTCCTGATGGTACCCTATGTGGATCTAGCAGTGTGGAGGTTAGGCCAATAGCCGAGATGTCAAAGCAGATGAAACTTGAAGGTACTTCAGGACATACAGGTTTGAAAATTGGAATCAGGAAGAATTGCAGTGGGTTCTGGGACATTAGCAAGCCTGAAGATATGAACACCTCTTCTGATAGTAGATTACAAGAAAGGTTTGGATATCATGAGCAAAAACTTATCCCAATGAGCAGCAGTGCCACTGCAAGTGGTAAGGATGGTGAAGATGCCAGTGTAAATCAGGATGGTGGTGGAACTTATGACTTTACAAGCAATGGGATTGAACTTGATTCTATGCCTCTGAACATAGATTTGGCATATGAATTTGGTGAACGGAACACATCTGCACCAGCAGGAGATGCAGAAGTTATTGTTCTTAGTGATTCAGATGATGAGACTGCAGTATTGATTTCTTCTGCAACTGCCTATAAGGATAATCAAACTGATACTGGACTTAATTTTCCAGTTGCTGCTCCTGGAATTTCTCAGCCATATTCAGAAGATCCATCTCTTGAGCCTGCGCGTCATTTGGGTCTTTTTACTCCTAGTGACGAATTTGACATGCCTCTGTGGCAGTTGCCTCCAGGAACCCAAGAAGGCTCAGGGTTTCAACTATTTAATACTGATACAGACGTCCCGGATGCCTTAATTGATCTGCAGCGAGATTCTCTCAATTGCACTTCATCAATAAATGGCTATACATTGGCTCCTGAAACAACAATGGGACCTGCATCTCTAGTCCCTGGTCCTTCCATTGGTCAGAATGATACGGGTATAAATGATGGGTTGGTTGACAATCCCTTGTTTTGTGCAGAAGATCCCTCGCTCCAGATATTTCTTCCAACACGTCCTTCAGGTGCATCAGTGCAGTCTGATTTGAGTGATCAAGCTGATGTATCAAATGGCATCCGTAGTGATGATTGGATCTCACTTAGGCTTGGAGGTGGTGCAAGTGGTTGTCATGGAGATGCAACAACAGTGAATGGATTGAATTCAAGGCAGCAAACGCCTTCCGGAGGGCGCGCTATGGATTCTTTGGCTGACACGGGTTAGTTTACTTCTTTTGAAGAACTATAGTATCATAGCTTATGGTTAAATTTGCTATACCATGGCCAGCAAATAGGAACGGATATGTTCTAATATTGTTAAACTATTTAATTGCCAATCCTTTTAGCTACACATTTTCTTAGACTCAGTTTTCTCGTATTTGCAATTTGCATATGAATTGTGTTGCATGCGAGTATAATTAATAAATTTAAATTAGAATTTATTTATAAATGGATTCAAAATAAAGCTTTTTTTATTCTTATTAATTTAAGTGTGATTAATAATTTGGAATAATTTGTTCGTGAATTCAATAAAAATGAAAGCATTTTTTAAATAGGAATATATCGAGTAAAATAAATGGGGTTTTTCATTTTCATATAGAAAAGGAATTTACTTTTGCATATAGGATCAAAATATCAACATATAATAGATATATGATATATTTGTGACCAAATAAAGGTTAAAAAAGTAGTCTTATCCTTGCAAAAGTGCACTTTGCTTGAGAATGCCTATACATGTGAAATTGGGAAACACTCCCAACACTGAAACATTAATAAGTTTAACCAAAATGGAACTAAAATATAAATAGTTGTATTATTTGGCCCTTTCACACTTAAGTCACCTTTAGGATTTAGGGTTTATGAGTTCCAGGAATCATAATTCACTGCATTATCATTTTATAGTTCCATCATCATTATTTTTTTTTAAAATTAAATTTCTAACATTGAATGTTCCTTCCTTCTTCAGCTTCTCTGGTGCTTGGTATGAATGACAGTAGACCTGAGAAATCAAGTAGGCAAAGATCAGAGAGCCCCTTCTTATTTCCTCGGCAAAAACGTTCTGTGAAACCGAGAATAGAAAAATTAAATTTTTCTATTGACTCAGACTCCGAGTAGTTGGACTCTTACGCCTGAAGTTACTGGCCCTCGTGCATTTCTTGGGAAATACAAGGCAACTAATAGAAAGAATTTGGTGGTCCATCACTCCTGAAGAATGTGGACTGGCATTTCAGTTACATGAAATGAAAATTTTCTAGAGGAAAGCGCAGCTGAAGGAAAAAAAATGGCTGCAAGGGAGCTGTGTGCTATGGTTGTTAAATGGTGAGCTCAAGGCCTTTATTGTACCTGTAAGTGTTAGTCTGCAGATTCATTGAAGCTCCGCTTCTAATTTTGTGCGTTGTAACAGGATTGTTACAAGCTGTGTTCACTCACAGTTAACACAGATCAGCAGTTCCGAGTAAATTGTACAGTTGAGTGATTTAGTCTGAAAATTGGAATATCCGTTGGTTCAAAACCTTTGGATGCAATGGGGGGAACAACCCTGAAGAAACACAAAGGATCCACCATTTTGCCTCTAGATTTAGGATATGTTTAAGATCAAATAGCCTGTAAATTTACTCAAATTCAGTTATTTAAAGAGAAATGCTATATTTATGAAATTGATTCCTTTTGCCAGAGATTTCCCGGCCATTGCTGGCCTTTTAACTTTCTGTTAGTGGATGGCGTAAAGAGGAAAAACAAAATATAGAATTCTCTTGATTGAGTCCGTGGGAGCAAACTGCAATATTTTATACTTTATAGTCCCAACATTATAGAATTCTCAAAATGGGTGCACAAACATTCATTCGACGGTAGCATATGTTATGGGAGCTATATAGCATCATTCTTCTTATGCGATGACAGCCTTGGAATGCCTGAAGCTTTCACAACCTGGGCAATTGTGCAAACTCTCGTGAATGTAAATGTCACAGTCGAGGCAGAAGCACCTTTTGCACTTTGGGCACTGAACGGAAAGGCCAGGTATGTTTCCTGAGTCAAAAATCAACAAGCATCATGAGACAGGAGATTTCTCCATTAATATGTAAGACATTAGAAATGGGAAGCTGAGAGTGTAACGGTACCAGATTACAAGGTCAAACAAAAACGATTAATCTAAAATAAAGAGTCAAAATATCAAATTAATTGGCTACAACATCCTGGTATGTCTTTGCATCAAAGAATTTCCCAAGGTTAATATCTAAATAATTAAATCAGGCAGCAGCATGACAAGTAAGTTGGTCAAGTATCATCACATTTCTACATGTTCTTATTTATTTATTAAAGGCAAGGGTTCAAGAAGTGATGCATTTTCTGTCCTAGTAACAACTTTCTTCCCTCAGTCTTAGGCTAGTAGTATGAACAATCATGGCATGTCAGTTTATTAACCTATTTTTAGATATTAGCACATGCAATTTCAATATTAGTAGCGTTGAATATAATCTCCAAGCACACTAGTGTTGTAAAACCATTACCTGGATTGAAGAGGCTTTGTTGGCATCCAAAACAATTTCTTTGCAGTTTGTTGTTAGGATCATTTAAATGAGATGGAGGCACCTCATCAAATGGTGCTATAGGAAAGAGATGATGATATGATCTAGCCAAATGGGGTGAAGACACTAGTGTCAACCCGCAGATACGACATTCTGTAGGGAGCTCACATACACGAGCTTTGCACCTAGGACAAGTGTAACCTGCACCAACCTTGGCTTCTTTATGACATGAACAAATCGAAATAGAACCCTCAGCTGCTCTTTGTGGGAATCCCATCTTGATCAAATTAGCAATTGCAAATTCTGCTATGGCTGGTGGTGGGGGTGCATGCTCCAATATTAGCTCTTTAAAATGGGACTGCACAAGAAAAATAAAGAAAGATTTTACATTTCCCCCTCTTTATCTATAGATAAGAGAATTTATTACAAGACCAACTGAAAATGCATAAAAATAACCACCAACTCCGGCTCCCACCTTCCAAAGGTAAATAAATAACAATAAAGGAAAGGAAAAAGAGATTTTTGATACCAGTAACAGAATTTAACTTAAAAGAAATTTAACCAATTAAGTGACTCATATAAGAATTTCAAATTGATGATGTTACATCAAACCAGTTTAATATAGTCAATCAATGCCTCTTGTTGCTCTTACCTCATCCAGCGCAACAGAGTATGTTCCTCCAGTTTCCTGACAGAGAAGTTTGCATATAAACATTTCTGCAGCAAGGCCAATAACTGAACATCTTATTTTAGATTTCTTGCATTTCTGAATGGTCTCCATTATATCTCCAGGATCACAAGTACTGAGAGCAGAATATATTATAAGAACTTCACGGTGACCATATGATGGTATTTGATTCAGATAACCATCTACGAGATCCAATGCATTCTGTAAGGAGGAATCACCTGAACATTCCAACTTATTCATCAAAGCTTTGATATGAGACTCGGGACTACCACCAAGATCTGTTAAGCAGTGAGCCACCCCATCTTTTATAGTCACAAGGCCAACTTGACTAAGAGGATTCTGGTCAAAAAACTCCCTGATGAAAGCTTCAACATGTTTTGCAATGACAGCAATTGGACTTGGTCGAAAATCCATCTCTGCAGCTGCCTAAATACAGCAAAACAAAAGACAATCGGTTAATAGTTCATGTAAAGAATCAAGGAATTTTATTTTATTTATTTATTTATTTATTCTTTTTAACTTCATGAAGATTAAATCAGAATAATCAATTTTCAGGTGATAACCTGATAGTAATTGCCCTCATTCCTCAAACAGGAAGGGCCTATATTCAACTCCTTCCTCTCCAACTTTAAAAAAAAAAAAATAAACAAAAATAAAAATCAAAGGTGTATGTTTCAGCATAGCTTACATTATGTCTACAGATTGGGTTCTTAAGTGGGTATCACAAGTACAATTCAAGGGTTCCAGATCTCTGAAGAACTTGCAATATAGTTTCCTGGAGGTATATTATATCAATTATGTTCGTTTAATAGCAAGGAAGAACAATAGAGCCAACAAATAAATCAAATTCTACCAATGAAAATATTTACAACAAAGATATGGAGCAGCTAGTAGATTGGTTTTCCAGCAAAGAACTTTACATTGCTTTCAGGATATCAAACTCTCATATTGCTTAACCAAGCATGTGGTATATCCATGAGAAACTTCAATGCAAAATTCCATAAAATTTCTTTGCTTCTTTGCTCTCCTATGGGAAAAAGAGCAGTGCCACAGTAATGGGAGTCTAAGCCTCCACTAAATCATCATCATCATCATCATCAGAGCATTTATCCGAATACCAGGGTAGACTACATGAACCAATATATGAAAGTTTGTGATTCAAATATAGAGTAATAATCTCATTGAATTGAGTGACAAGGCATCTCTTAAAACCACATATTATTACTCCTAATAAATGATTACCAAAATCAACCGCTAGAAGTAACCAAATCAAAGCTAGAAACGATTGCTAACGGACATGATTGTTCTGCTTTAAAATCACCTACTATAGGACAAAACTCCATATTCCTTATCCAAATAAGAACATATTAGTCAACATAAATCTAAAACTACAGTGATAATGAGGGTAAAAGTTGGTACCCTGGAAATATCAATAACAACGTAGAGATAACGAATGAGGCCCTTTTGTATCCGAGCAGATGTGGCAATCGAAGATAGGGAACGAAGCCGCCTACGATACTGAGAATGATAAAGGGCCTTGTTGTCAATGGGGCGAAGCAGCCCTGATTCGTCTTCTTGTAAAGATTCCCAAGACCTCTCATCTGTATAAGTTCTCTCCCACGCATCAAGATCCCCATTCAAATCGTCTTCATCATCATCCTCTTCTGTTCCACCATTCCGTCTTCCCCCTCCATTATTCATTCTCCTTTAAACCAACAATGTAAATGCTTCTTAAAATTTGATTAGGTTCTGCCTATGTCCTAAAAATCACAAAAAATTAGTAAATAATCTTAACTTAAAATGGGAGTCCTGAATAAATAAATAAATTCAATGAACTAAAACCTGGAACACCAGTTTCTTAACATAATTGTTCTATATAAAAATTTATAAATAAAAGCCATATATTTGGTCATAAAAAATTTTACATCTGCATATATCCAAGGAACTCTTTCTTTCTTTCTTTTTTTTCATTTTTGTTTCCAAAAACAACCAAAGGAAAATTTTCAGCTTTCTGAGAATGCAATGCAACTATTCGAGGAAATGCGTGAACCTTTTTCCTTCTAGAAAACAGAAGGGTAGTGCATATTTTTACTAAAGAAAGGCATTTGAGAAAACCCATTTGATATAAGAAGGTAAAGATCTAATAAACGGGAGAAAACACCCAATTTATATAAGAACAAATTACTATTAGAAAATAAAAACTAAAAAAACATATAAAAAGGTTAAAAAAATGATTAGCTTTTTTTTTTTTTTTCTTTCGAATAGAGAGTAAAGAATCACCTCGAATCTCAACAAAACATGAGAATTAAGAGCCGAAGCGAATCAATACCAGAGGAGAGGAGTGCCAAAGCGTTTTTTTTTTTTTTTAACACTAGCCAAAGCTTGCACTTAAGACTCCACCACTTACATTATAATTTGAATTTTTCAGCCTTTTTATTATTAGCCTATCGAAAGGCAAAAAGGACAACTGCGCCCACTGGGCTCGAACTATCAAATCAAAAAAGGGAAAAAAAGACCTGCTCCCTCTGGGGCTCGAAACCTCGAACTTTGAAATAAAAAATTGTTCTCACTGGGGCTCGAAGCCTCGAACTATATTAAATAAAAAAATTTACGCCCACCGTGGGGCTCGAACCCACGACCACAAGGTTAAGAGCCTTGCGCTCTACCGACTGAGCTAGACGGGCTTGTTGAAAATTTTAGATAATTATGTTATGTATTTATTATTCACATATAGACTTCCCGGCTCAAAGATATATTTTTGTATATGAGTTGTGTTTTATTTATCTGCTCACAATTCAATGTTTAGTCTAAACATTCTTATATTCCTTCAAGAAGATTGAGGTTTCAGATTGAAATTTCTCGTGACTTCTTATATAAACCATGTTTATCCTAAAAAAAAAAAAGACTTTAAAATATTTTAGGCCTTTTATAGGAACTCAAAATAAGATTTTTGAATAAAAATTAAGTACATTTGCAAATAAATCAATTATTATTATTTCTTGAACATTTACTCAAATGAGTATATACCCATCTTTAGATGTAAAAATTCCGCAAATATGACATTTTATTGGAATCCTGCATTCTATTCCAATTATTCTTTGCACCCAAAGGTTGAGCAAGCATCTCTTCCCTCTGTCTTTGCTCTAGTACTACTCATTATTGGTAGTTAGTACAAAAACTGCATGCCAGAAAAAGAAAACTTAACTCCCTCATACTTGCTAGTAAAAGTTCTATCTTCAGCTTGACGTCAATACAAGAGGAACCCATTTGTGACTAATTGACCGTGAACATTCTTTCGAGGAATATGCTGACAGGCTTTGATTCTCATAAAAGGTTGGAACGTAGAAGCAATACTGCTTAAGTACAAGATGTATTCTCCAGGGGAAAAAAAAAAAAGGTGCAAGAAGATGATTCCAAGTTTCACATGCAAAACATGCACTGCAATAATGCATATCCTTTGCTGACTACTACAATAGCACGTTATAAAGGGCAAAACTGCAGCATTCTGCATGCCTAAGAAGAAGTCAGCCTTCATTTTCTGGTTCAAGAACTGGGAGAATATTCAAGGCCGATGAACCGAGGTGCATTCCCCGAACTATGCCTCCATATCCAACCTTTATTCTGTGGCACAAAAGCAAGATGGAATCCCACAGTGCCGTTCGTCCCTGAAAATATCAAAATGAAATTGTTCTCATCTAAAGCATAGATGTCAAATGTATGGTCTGAGTACATAATCGGGATGCAGCAGCATTAGAAAAAATTATCAATAACTGAACTTTGATACAGGTAATTGAAGTGTGTACATGTGCATCTTTTAACTGATTTTTGGCCAGTTATTACAGTGCCAGGGATATTCTTCAGCTTTTCAGTTTGATGTGCAACATAGGAAGACAATGTCAAATGAAAATAAAAGACAATGACTATGTTTATTAAGATAATTAAACTGCATTAGTGTCTTTTCCTAATTGTTTTGAAAGAAAATCCAAGAGTGCTACTGTTCATTTAATTCGTATAAAAGCTGCCAATACACTACTTTTATTCCACAAGATCAATGAAATCACTGACTTGGAAAATAGTAGTTGACGTAAAATGTGGTTCCCGCAATCACTGCTGACTAAGCCTCACAAGAGAAAATGAACAGATTAATTCACAGTAGACCTATTGGAATACTAGTTATCCATTCTAATTGATTATGATATTTTACAGAAGCAAATTTTAAGTGCTTAAGTTATTTATTCACCACCAAGATAGTCTTTATCTCAACCATATCATAAAGCATTCATGCACTTGAGCCTTTCTTTAAGAGCAAAACATCCAGCTTTATTTTACAATCCTTTTATATCTATGTCTAGGTCTATATTATCTTCAGAATTGCCTCATGAACGCTGACATCAATTTTGTTATTCACTTTAAAACGTCTTTAATAGTTATCAGTAATATTTCACTCTTTCATGCTTTTTGTTTAGTCCTGCTCTTTTTACTCCCTTGTCCTGCCACCTATAACAAAGAAGTTAAAACACATCTTTACCTGGAGAGAGAACTGCAATTTCTTGTCCCAGTATAAGGCAAAAATGGGGGGACTTTGTTTTCCAACCGCTAGTATGCAAGCTCCTGGATGAAGAGTCAAAGGAACACTAGATATAATGGCAATGTACTTTTCTGGAAACCTGTCTTTTGGTGGCAAGGACCCCAAGAACAAGGGATTCTTACTAGATTGAGCTCCAGCATATGAACTAGGGTCAACATGTAACATCCACTTTGGGTGCTCTAGGAAAGCACAAAACAGGTACAAGAGTAAGTGAGAATCAGTTGGAAGTTCATGAGCCCGCTTGTTCTTTGGGTCATAAACATCACCACTTCCAAGATATTCATAATTCTTCAAGCAGGTTCCTTCAGCAAGTTCTGTGGAATTAACAAATAGGTAACTCCCTAACTCATGTACACTAAAAATTCTCTAAGGAGTATAAGAAAAACAGAAACTAAAAGTAAAAGGGAACATTTTAGGTTTCTAAATACCTCGAATTCTTTGTACAGTATAATCAGCCCTCATGCCGCTTTGTATTAGCAAACCCTTCATCCACTCCCCTTTCATCAATGCATGAAGCCTCTGGTGTTCCGTAATGGCATCGATACATTCCTGCATAACAGGAATAAAAGGATTTTGTTGTGGGGGTGGTTGTTGGTTGGCTAAAGGATTTGCTGCATTTGATGAAAAAGTACCATTATAAATCCTTAGATAAGACCAATAAACAAAACCAACGTAACAAACACAAAAATACATTAATAACAGCAATGAAAGAACTTACACACAGAAGCCTCAAGAGCCTGCACAAGAGTTGCACGTAATTGATGAAGTAGCCCTTCTTCCTCAAGAGTGAACACTGGTTGCCATTCCTTCATTCTATCAGGTCGAGACAAAGTAGCAGGGCTTCCATTGGTTGATAGATCACTTCCCAATTGACTAATTGTTACTGAGATATTGAGTTTAGCAGCTGCTTGCATTACCTATAAGCAGAGGATTTGAGAATAATCAGGTTGCAATATCCAAAAACATAGAAAAAAAGTAGATAACAGCCATGATCAGGTTGCAATGTCCAAAACACAGAACAAAAGAAGATAACAGCAATAATATCAACAGATTGGGGCCTGTGCATCAGACGACTACAGGAAAAGGCTTATAAGAAACATGTCAAAATTTAAATGAACTTTCTCATTTTCTCAATTTCTAAACGAAGTTCATATTAAGCAAACTTTCTAAATTTGATGAGCTTCACCAACATAGAAAAGTCTAAATTTTGGCAATCCATTCTGCCAAATTAAAGCTGAATCTAATATGGATTTATTCATAATAGCCAAGTTCTGATAAAAGAAGGCTTATCCTTTTCATCCCTGGTAAAACACATTTCCCTCATGAAAAATTGAAAATCTCATCATTGAATATTTCCAAATCATGAGTGGATTAATTTCCTTATGTTTCTTTTGAAATTATTAAAAACATCATAAAGCCAAAATAGACACTATACATAACATGAGCAGGATGAGATTATGTGGTTAATACCCAGTAAATTTCGAAAAGACAATGTAACCGAAATAATGACATAGATAAGCAAATGAAAATGGTGAAAGACCTGAACGTGACTGGTTTCAATCTTGTTAAGTAGAGGGTTTAGCAGAGCAGAAGAAAACCACTGCCTGAGGCGATCACGCCACTGCTCAATTTGGGGATAGATGCCCAAATGCTCGAAAGCTTCAATAGACTCCTCCATTGACATTGGAGGAGGAAGGTCGCCCTCTCCTTTCTTTGGAGGAGTGGTAAATTTCTGGGAACTGGGAGACATCCTCACAGGCCTCAGTGGTGTACTCCTTGCAGTTCCAGATGTATTAGCTGAACTTGCAACAGTATTAGGACTTGCTATTCCAAACCCACTGATGGTTGGTGGTGGGGTGGCTAGTTTTCCAGCTGATTCAGTGATTTTCTTATCTACTTCTGCAAGAAACTGTTCAAGTTGCTCTTCTGTTGTTATTTCTCTGGTATGGGGTGTTCGCTTAATGGACCAAGGGGTTTTTACTAAAGTCTCCTGTCCAGGTGAAGTTTGAAAAGAAGATAATGCAGAAGTCGATGCTGGAACAAGATATAATGAAGAAGGGGATCCCTGGGATCTGGATGGGGTAGCAAAAGAATTCATCTTATTTCCACCACTGCTGGTTGATTTATTAGAGCTGGCTCGAGACTTATGATCTGAGCCATTAATTGGCGGATGATGTGGAAGAAGAACATCGGAAGGAGATGATGTCACTAGGGATTTGGACTTGGGAGGTTTCTTAGAAGACTCTGGTACAACTTGCTCAACCTTCGGTTTTATTCCCAAGAGCTCCAGTTGGCGCTTCGTTAACTGAGGTTGACCCTTAGTACCTTTTGAAGGAGACACACCTGGGACACTACCAGTGCTCCTGGCTCTATGCAGAGAGATCACTTTGAATAGAGCAAATATAGTGCCAACGAAAACAACCCCTGAAGCAGTCTGAATTGCCTTTGCAAATATATCTGAAGCACAGAAAACACTCAAATGTGATGATAGGATATAGAGCACTTAATTCAAGAATCAAAGGAATTCCATCTGCACATGATAACTTACAAGCCACTTCATCAGATAAATTTCCAAACTTCAATTTATCGGTCAACCCATTTCCCCTTCATCAATACGAGATAAATGATTGTGTTAGTGAAATTAAAACACATTCAAACCAGACCAAAACAAAAGTATAGAAAAAAAAAAAGAGAAAAAAGTTTAGGTAGCATTTAGGAAGCTAGTTTTTCCATTTGAAAGCTGAGAAAAACAGAAACCTCAAAATGTATATCTTTATACTTGTTCCAATTAACCAACTCAGTCATATTTCTCCTTATCTCTTATTAAATTATGCATATTTCCTGCGAAGTCGACAACATCAACTAACAATCTTTTCCATTAATCGCTCTCTTACAACCTCAACTTTCTTTTCAGTAATTAGAAGGGGAAAGGAGGGTTTAGCTGGGGCTACCAATTAGCCTATACCTTTGCAATCTGCTAATACAACAGCATTGCCATACTTTAACGTAAATTCGCCCATTAAGTAAACAATTAAAGCCAAAAACATCTTAAAATCAAAGTCACTCATACAAAAAACTCCCGGGTAACTTCAATAGGAGTTCAATGAAAAAAGGTACATTCATGCATTTTATCGGAAACAAATTGCAAACCCCAAGAGTTAAAATAACTAAAGAGAGGAACTTTTACTTAAACCCTCCTAAAACCCTAAAACAACCGTCCATGTTTATATATATATAAAAAAAATGTATGTGTGTATATATTCAGATAAAAAAGCTCGAACCCCCAGCATTCCTAATTTGAAAAAAAAAAAAAACCAAAAAAGGGGGGAAATTAAAAAACCTGGAAGTGATGGAGAGGAGAGCAATAGCAGAAGCAGAGGAGAGAGAAAAGATGCAAAGAAGAGTTGATTTGGGAAAGGAGGGCTGTAGGCTTCTAGCCGTTAGAGCAGCAGATAGGGTTGGGTTCTGGTACACGGAGAACTTTGAGGGCCTCGATTGATGCGAGCCACAGTCTTGGCGGGCGGCTGCTTCCATGGTTTCAACGGGTTTGTGTAAAAATGGGGGATTTGATAGAAATTTCTTACTGGTTTATGGTATAGTATGTGAGTTAATCGTGAGGAGCTCTTGTTGCCATTGGAGGAGTCGTTTGAAGCTTCGGCCTTCGAGTTTCAAAACTTCAAAACTTACATATTTGGCTCTCACTCGTCCCTTTCCCTCCTTCACTTTGGTAGCGGCGGCTGCGGACAATACAATTTAAGAACCGTGAAATTTGTTTAGAAACTAAGGGGTAAATTGCAAAGAAGGATAATTGTGTGTTGAGAAATTCTAAACATACCTCAAATTTTATTTTATTTTTTCTCTTTACGCTTAAATTTAGAATCTTTCTGTGTATTTTAATTAGGTTGTGGGGGGTTTATATTGTTCTAAATTAATATTAATAATTAATAATAAAATAATGATGGGTATTAGTTTTTTTTGTTTTTAAATTAAAATTTGATTTTTTTGGACTTTTTACATTTGGTACCTTTTTTTCCTTAGAAAATTATAATGATGGTTGAATTAAAAAATTATTATATTATTAGGTTTATTAGGATTTAGTTATACATATGTTGGGTCTCCAATTGATTTTTATAATAAATTGGTGTTAGATAGGTATTAAAGTTAATATATGTTTCCGTCTTATTTTTTAAAATTGATATAAATAAAATAATTTTTATATTTTATGTCAATTTCAATGCAAATTAATATTAATATTAATATTAATTATAAAAATATTTTTGAAAAATGAAATAATTATCATAAATATAATATTATTCGTTAACAAACAACTTTTGTGTTATATCATACTTCAATTAATTTTAACAAAAATTAAATTAATCATAACAAATTTAAGCCTTGAATTAATATATTAACTAATACTCTCCACTTATATAATATAATTAAATTATGAATTTATATATATAATATATGATGCTATAAGACTCGTAATTTTGCATTGTACCACTTATAATTCAACATTTTAAATATTGATAAATGTTATTGGAATCATAAGAAAGAGGATATTACAATTTCAAGCCCAAGTAAAAGTAAAAATTGCTTCAAAAACATTAAAGAGTCAATTGTGAACTAAAGTGAGCGCAAGCTAAACCGCAGGGATTCCGACCATTCCGACTGAAGATATGGACTCAAAATATTAAAATATAGAGGGTCCAAGAAGGAAAGTTGGTTTGGTTTGATCTCGATAAGATCGAAGAAGTAAAAATGCCAAAAAGGGCTCAAACGAGTTCAAAATGGACCATTTGAGATGTTTTTAAGGCATTCACTTACAACAAGTGTCCAAAACGTTGAGATGGGCAAACCATGCATTAAAATGCATGAATTTGGGTTAGTTGACTTTAGTCAAACGTGGTCAAAAACTAAAAGTCAACAAAGTCAAATGAGAAATGTTGACTTTTACAATTTAGCTAACCATGATTAAAACCTAACTCAACTATGGTTAAGGATTGAGGAAATTATTTCGGGCTAAAAACACTTGGAGAATTCGGCCAAGACTTAAAAAAATTAATGAAATACAATTGGATTTAATCATCATAGGTTGAAAATGAGGAAAAAATATTATGTCAAATAATTAAATTGTTAAAGCGCATTAAGCTTAAACTAAAGTAGACCAAAAATTGGGTCAAACTATTGGGCCAAATGTAGGCCCATTTAAAGGTATAAATATAGGCCCAATTACCGAGAAAATAAAAGCCCAAAATCTGAAAATTTCAGATCCAAACCGAAAGCTCAATAGGAAATTCAAGACAAGCCTAATATGAATAGTTTAAGTTCAAAACCAAGCCCAAACCAAATTGTAAGCCTAACCCATGTGCTGATTTTTAAGTGATATTGAAGAAGAAAAATCAAAATTGACTAAGTGAAGATTTCCTTCTTCATTAAGTAATATTCGGTCACCATGGAAACATAAGCCACCAAGCTTTCTCTCTCTATATTTTATTCCTCTACAAGTATAATTGGAACAAGTGTCCTTCATCAAAGTTGTTCTATATTGTGAGAGGAGTAACATACTCAAAAACCAGCACCTAAGAAGTGGAATTGGAGAAACCAAGTTCCCTCTTAAGTTTCTACCAAACCAAGAACAACAAGCTAGGTATGTTTTCAATCCATCAATCTTATATATGTTGATTTATGAATTATATGGAGTTGATTGGTGTATGAATTGTATGACAAAACATCACCTAGAGTGGTAAACCAACATTGGCCGAAAATGAGTATTTGATTTATGATGAACATGCATGATGTTTAATGACATGTATGTGTTGGTTATGATGAGTACATGATGAAGGGGTGATTAAGTGAAACCAATTTGTTGAATTGGATAGGTTTGTGACTTAAGCATATAAGGTATTTAATGAAATACCTTAATGAACAAAGCGAAAAGCTTAAGGCAAGCACACCAAGTGTTTGCCCCGAAATGCCTAAGTAAGCTAGGCATAACATTGCTTGTCCTCAAACATATAATAGTCTAAATTCATAATCTCTTCTCATCATTCCTTCGTCCTCTTCCTATACTCATACAAAACATTTTTATTTTGGAAATTAAAGCACAAATTTTTAAAGCGAATTCTTATAATACACATGAATATCACCTTAATGATTCAATTAAGTTCATAAAATACATAGATCCAACACTCTCGCAATTAGATTTCACTCATCAAACTCTAAGTGTTTAAGGTATACATATCACTGAGCTCTCAAGCCACTGCATAAAAGATTTCTTACCATAGGCTTGCAAATTCATCACATCTCTTCCACAAATGAATAAATTAGGATGCAAAAATCTAAGGGTCCAAAAGGGTTGTAATGTGGCTTAGGAAAGGTATGATAAATGGATTTTTGGTTTAAAGAAATTAAAGGAATCATATAAAACTTTTCACACAAAACTCAACTCAATGATTTCAAAAGACTTCTTCAATCACCTCACATTCATCTAAACAAATCTTGACATGGTTTCAATTCTATCATAATTTTCAGAACTAACTTTCAAGCAATGAAAATTACAGTTTTCTTTCTCTTCATTTATTCATCATTTATTTTTTTGTTTTTTTTCTTTATTTTTCCTTTTTTTTTCGAAAGAGAAGAACTCAATGAAAGTAATAGCGTAGAGTATTAAATTTTCAACATTTTGCAATCTTTCCAAAAACATTTTGAAATTTCATGTGCATAAGTCTATATGATTCATCAATTCAAGGTTCAAAAAGAGGAAAAATTCAATAAAAATAGTTTATTATGGCTTGTAATGTGGTTTAATCCAAAGAAAAGGGCTAGGCTCAAAGTGGTTTTTCTAGGGTTATTAATAATAAGGGTAGGCTAGAAAATATAGGGTATAATGTCAAGAAAAAGAGTTTAACCTAAATGTCCTTATTTGATTTATTACATCATACTCATCAAAGGGGTTGATTGAGACATGTATGACAGAGCAAGTTCTAGAACAGTCGACTATGCATAACAATCACACAAACAAAGAAATGGAACATGATGTAATGAATGCTCATATGCTCAATTCTCACCAAAAAGGTTATGTGTGCTAGATCCTATACACTTTTTCATCCAATGAATTAAAAGAAATTAATCATAACCATTATGCACACAAGTAAATAATTTTTTTTCTCATGGGATAAATATTGGAAAAATCTAGAACTCAAAGAGATCACAAACAATAACTAATGGGATAAGTTGGTTTGGTTTGATCTCGATAAGATCGAAGAAGTAAAAATGCCAAAAAGGGCTCAAACGAGTTCAAAATGGACCATTTGAGATGTTTTTAAGACATTCACTTACAACGAGTGTCCAAAACGTTGAGATGGGCAAACCATGCATTAAAATGCATGAATTTGGGTTAGTTGACTTTAGTCAAACGTGGTCAAAGACTAAAAGTCAACAAAGTCAAATGAGAAATGTTGACTTTTACAATTTAGCTAACCATGATTAAAACCTAACTCAACTATGGTTAAGGATTGAGGAAATTATTTCGGGCTAAAAACACTTGGAGAATTCGGCCAAGACTTAAAAAAATTAATGAAATACAATTGGATTTAATCATTATGGGTTGAAAATGAGGAAAAAATATTATGTCAAATAATTAAATTGTTAAAGCCCATTAAGCTTAAACTAAAGTAGGCCAAAAATTGGGTCAAATGTAGGCCCATTTAAAGGTATAAATATAGGCCCAATTACCAAGAAAATAAAAGCCTAAAATCTGAAAATTTCAGGCCCAAATCGAAAGCCCAATAGGAAATTCAAGACAAGCCCAATATGAATAGTTTAAGCTCAAATCCAAGCCCAAACCAAATTGTAAGCCTAACCCATGTGCTGATTTTTAAGTGATATTGAAGAAGAAAAATCAAAATTGACTAAGTGAAGATTTCCTTCTTCATTAAGTAATATTCGGTCACCATGGAAACATAAGCCACCAAGCTTTCTCTCTCTAGATTTTATCCCTCTACAAGTATAATTGGAACAAGTGTCCTTCATCAAAGTTGTTCTATATTGTGAGAGGAGTAACATACTCAAAAACCAGCACCTAAGAAGTGGAATTGGAGAAACCAAGTTCCCTCTTAAGTTTCTGCCAAACTAAGAACAACAAGCTAGGTATGTTTTCAATCCATCAATCTTATATATGTTGATTTATGAATTATATGGAGTTGATTGGTGTATGAATTGTATGACAAAACATCACCTACAGTGGTAAACCAACTGTCACACCCCACTTCTGGGAACCCTTCTATCCATACATTCTCTACTACGGTTGGACTGTGAGAAGATGCAATTACTAAAATTCATTCATTTACAGCGGAATATTTAAAGCTTTAATTTACACTCCCAGGTGTGTGTGTAAATATAAAAAATTAATTGTATAAATACCATGTACTTACATATCATCCCCATAATACTGTTTACAATTCCAAGATATAACTGTGCGATACGATAAATTAGATACAAAATACTCGTGTATACAAATCTTATACCTTTATGGAATTGTGGGAGCTGTTCAACACAAAAGACCTAGAGACCACCGCTCTCTTACTTCTCAGTACCTGGAGGGAGAAAATAGTGGGATGAGCAAACCACAGCTCAGTAAGGAAATGTATGCTAGCAGGTAGATATCGTACTACCTACATAGCCCATGCATGCATAAACCAAAACCATGTTTTCGTTGTAAATGGAAATATCATACGAAAAATGCATTTAAACATATATTTCTCAATAGCATTTTCGTGTAAATCAAATACCAAGCTTCCATTTAAAACATGCTCATAAATAGTGCCTTCACGGCACGAATGAGAAATTAGAGATTTATCAAAACACAAAATCTCTTTCTTTTCTTAATTCACTTTTTCTGCAAATCTCTTTCTTTTCTGAGATTATCTCTGTTTCTCGAATCTCTGAGATAGGCATGGAATTTTCGGTAATCAAATATCCACGACATATGGCCATAGTCAGTGATCCCAGGCCTCACTGATCAGGTGTGCACGGGGCATCACTTCGCCTGAAGGGGAATGGGTCAGTCCTGCCCTCCGGCTCATCTCAACCCACCTCATCTCCTCGTATACTCATGGTGAAGATATGTCGTGTGTCATCTACGCGATACTCGTACTCACTTGCACCCAACACGGTACATAGTATACCAACGGATAACTACACTGTTCTACGTACGACCGTGGACCCAAGTCCATACTCCAACTCCGATGGACTTTTCATCCTAAACCATGTCTCATATACCAGGCGAGTAAGCAGCGTGACACACAGTCAACGTAAAGCTCCAGCGCGGTACGATCTATCGTTAAGGCCCAGCCCGTTCAAATGGCAGTCGGCTGGTATCCCCTTGGGTCCCAGACCCCCAGGTTTACCTCAACTCAACAAAACAGGTGCGAGCAAAGTTCCCGCACTTTCTCAAAACCCTCGCGCGAGTTAAAACTCCCGCACGGTACATCAAGGCATTAAAACGGGTGTGAGCTAGCGCTTCAACACCAAATCTCATCTCAAAACTGATAGATGGCTATTTTCTCTTTTTAAAACTCAAAACATGTTTATTCATACAGCATGCCTCTTCATGCTAAAACATGTAAAATTAGCCAACCTATCATCAACATTTCTCAATCCTCAAGATCAATGTAAATTAGAGAAAAACATTGAAAACATGCATATCATGCTATTTCCTTACCCTATCCCATTTCGCAATACATATATACATCATAGTACTTTTCATGCTTCCATATCATTTCATAGAATTATAATATCGTACTAGTTCTAGCAATATATCTACGAAATTGCTATAAAATACGCACGAACATCTCTATAGCTAACACACAGTCCCTTACCTCGCTTTACTTGTGTGCAACTATCCACCTTTATGCTTCTCGCGTTCTCCTCTCGATTTGCTCCGACGTATCATCTGAAACTGAAATTCATCCATCAAACACTCGAGTTAACGTTTCTAACTCTTGTTCAATTAAGCATTTATCCAATGCCTTAAATATACATTTTACCCCTTGTGGTAAATCTCATAATCTTTATCTCAATATCAACATGCCCAAACCATGCTCACAACATAATCATCCTCTTAAGATATCTCATTCATCATTAACACTTCTACATTCCACTTTCTCACACTAGACCATTCCTAGGTTATGGTGGATTCTTTACTTTCTAGGTAGTTTCTATCATATCTATGCATACTAATCATTTCCCATATCAATATCCAAACAAATGTACTTGGGTATTTGCATTAGAAACTCACCTAGCTTGATTTCCTCATTGCTCCAATGGAAATACACCTTGTTGCTTAATTCCAACAAATGGAGAAAATGCCTCTCAACTATGTTGTTCTTCTCTTTGATGTGAACAACTTTGTCTCTAATAGCTTTTCCTTAAATCTTACTGAAAATGGTTGGATTTAGGAGTGAGAAAGCTAGGTTCTTGAGTTGAAGTGGAAAGGAAATGGTTATCCCGAAAATCTGCAGATCCAACTGCTCCTATTTATAGTTTTGACTTGATGAGATCGATCTTCCTTGGGTGGAGATCGATCTGGTCCTCTAAAATCTCTCTTTTCTAAGACGTTTTAAAGGCAGGAGATCGATCTGTCGAGGCTTGAGATCGATTTGCTGTCAAACAGAAGCTTAAGGAGATCGATCTGGTCTTAGGGGAGATCGATCTGCTGTCGAATAGAAGCTTAAGGAGATCGATCTGGTCTTAGGGGAGATCGATCTGCTTCCAACCCGAGAGCTAAGGAGATCGATCTGATCCCTTTGGAGATCGATCTGTTCCCTTCCATTACTCACATAAGAGCATTCTGGCTCTCCCAGATCGATCTCTCATCCTATGAGATCGATCTGGCCTCCATATTTCCAGATTTTTTGCAGTTTTTCTGCAACAACTCCCTTCAAAACTTCCTCAATTTACCTCCATAGTCCTTTCCTCATTCATCGCTCCTTGAGACTTAAAAAGGTCATCCAATCACACTTAGTATATATTAAAACTTGTGGGAAATCTTTGTACAACCAAATTTTCACGATATTTCTCGAATGGAAGTATACAACTTATAAAAATCTTTCCTTCCATTTTACTACACTACTCATATACCATTTCAATCACATTCTTCTCGTTTTTAAGTTCATTTCTTCCTACTCATTCATAATGCAACTTGTACGTATAATCACGATTCTTATTACAAGTGCGTACATAGTCTTATGAACTTACACTGCATATACTTCACATTACAAATGTATCATTATACTTATGATTTTATTTACATTCCCATGCTCCTATATACAGCTATACATATATGGGGTCTCACACCAACATTGGCCGAAAATGAGTATTTGATTTATGATGAACATGCATGATGTTTAATGACATGTATGTGTTGGTTATGATGAGTACATGATGATGGTGTGTGATTAAGTGAAACCAATTTGTTGAATTGGATAGGTTTGTGACTTAAGCATATAAGGTATTTAATGAAATGCATTAATGAACAAAGTGAAAAGCTTAAGGCAAGCACACCAAGTGTTTGCCCCGAAATGCCTAAGTGAGCTAGGCATAACATTGCTTGCCCTCAAGTATATAATAGTCTAAATTCATAATCTCTTCTCATCATTCCTTCGTCCTCTTCCTATGCTCATACAAAACATTTTTATTTTTGAAATTAAAGCACAAATTTTTAAAACGAATTCTCATAATACACATGAATATCACCTTAATGATTCAATTAAGTTCATAAAATACATAGATCTAACACTCTCGCAATTAGATTTCACTCATCAAACTCTAAGTGTTTAAGGTATACATATCAATGAGCTCTCAAGCCACTGCATAAAAGATTTCTTACCATAGGCTTGCAAATTCATCACATCTCTTCCACAAATGAATAAATTAGGATGCAAAAATCTAAAGGTCCAAAAGGGTTGTAATGTGGCTTAGATAAGGCATGATAAAGAGATTTTTGGTTTAAAGAAATTGAAGGAATCATACAAAACTTTTCACACAAAACTCAACTCAATGATTTCAAAAGACTTCTTCAATCACCTCACATTCATCTAAACAAGTCTTGACATGGTTTCAATTCTATCATAATTTTCAGAACTAACTTTCAAGCAATGAAAATTACAGTTTTCTTTCTCTTCATTTATTCATCATTTATTTTTTTTTTGTTTTTTCTTCATTTTTCCTTTTTTTTTTCGAAAGAGAAGAACTCAATGAAAGTAATAGCGTAGAGTATTAAATTTTCAACATTTTGCAATCTTTCCAAAAACATTTTGAAATTTCATGTGCATAAGTCTATATGATTCATCAATTCAAGGTTCAAAAAGAGGAAAAATTCAATAAAAATAGTTTATTATGGCTTGTAATGTGGTTTAATCCAAAGAAAATGGCTAGACTCAAAGTGGTTTTTCTAGGGTTATTAATAATAAGGGTAGGCTAGAAAAGATAGGGTATAATGTCAAGAAAAAGAATTTAACCTAAATGCCATTGTTTGATTTATTACATCATACTCATCAAAGGGGTTGATTGAGACATGTATGACAGAGCAAGTTCTAGAACAGTCGACTATGCATAACAATCACACAAACAAAGAAATGGAACATGATGTAATGAATGCTCATATGCTCAATTCTCACCAAAAAGGTTATGTGTGATAGATCCTATACACTTTTTCATCCAATGAATCAAAAGAAATTAATCATAATGTTTTAATGAGAATTCAAAACCATTATGCACATAAGTAAATCATTTTTTTCTCATGGGATAAATATTGAAAAAATCTAGAACTCAAAGAAATCACAAACAATAACTAATGTACCTTTTGAAACAAAAATTTTATAGATTTGCGAAAATTTTCATGAACAATAATCAAGAATGAAAGAAAACGAAACAAATGACAAGACCACAATTAAAAACTCTCCCCCACACCTAGATTATACATTGTCCTCAATGTATCAAATAAGTGCTCATAAACTTTAAAGGATTAAGAGAAATAAGAAACTTCCCTGAAAAATATTGAGCACCGTGAAACATTGCTTTGATTACTAAGGAAGGGGAAATAGTGGATTCAACCCCCATGTAAGACCCGAGTTTTATCGTAAGAGCAAAAAGGAATGAATAGAAATTTTCGAGTGCATTTAAAAATGCAAAAGGACTTAAATGGTATTTTCGAACACGTGCAAGGGTAAAACGATCAAAAGATTGAAATTCGGTATTAATCGGGACAAAAAAATTTAATTAAAAATATGAGATTTGAGAATCTTAATCAATAATGAAGAAATAATTAAATTTCGGGTTAAATTGATTAAGATATGAATTTATGGGAATAAACTGAAATTTTCGTATTGAAAAATAATCCCGAAAATAATCGAAAAATATACCGAAAAGGTAAAATCGGACTGATAAATTCATTTATGGAATAAATGAATAAAATAATAATTTTTCTTAGATATTTTTGGATTTTAATAATATTTTAATTGATTAAAATATTATTAAAAATAAAATAATAATAAAAATAATAATAAATAAAAAAATAAGTAAATGAAAAAAAAAATCTGAAACGCGAGAAACAGAAAACAGAGAGGAAAAGAAAAGCAAAAGGCGATAGGCGAACCCGAGGAGGATTTCTCACCGGCGACCCACCACCGGCGGGGTTAAGGGGCCGACGAGGGCCGGCGAAGACAGCCCAGCACTGGGCGAACCACCACCAGCCAAGACGCGCCGTGGATCATGCCGGAAAACGCCGAAAACGGAGGAGGAACCCACGGAAGAGAAGTCTCGATCGGCGGCCATCGACGTCGATTCGAGCCAAACCGAGGCCCGATTTAGGAAACCCATGCGATGGCGCACCGAACGGCGGTGGAATCGGCCGGACGGTGCCGGAATGACCAAATGGTGACTGAACCGGTCGAACCAGACTGAACCGGCTAAACCGAACCAGACCGAACCGGCGGTCCGAATCGGGTTGAATCGGATCGGATCGGTTCAGCCAAAAAGAGAGGGAAAAAAGGAAGAAAAAGGGAAAAAGAAAAAGAGGAAAAATTGGAAAAAATTCCAGTGATGCAATCGAGTTTCGGGTAAGTCGGTAAGTGATCAAATTGATCGATTTAATTTTTGAAATATTTAATTTGATAAATAATCGACTGAAAGTTTACTCGAAAATATATTTAAATGTGTAGCTCGACAATTGGCATCAACCGAGAGCTCGAGACAGCCTCGATTCACATACTATAATGGAATCTCGGGTAAGTAACCTTTATTTACGATAATTTTACATCGTTATGCGTGTTGATGAATTACGGATTTAATTTCCGCATAAATGAATTAAATTCTGAAAAATTGAGATAAATTGTCGTAAATAAATCATAAGCTGTCTGAGAATTTAGAACGAGGCTAAATAAATATTGATGGGCCCAATGAACCCAATAGGCCTCGATAATGTAAATAGTAAGTGGAAAAATGGGCATAAGGTCGATTAAGGCCCATTATGGTGCAATCGGGCCCAATATGGGTAAACGGGCCCAATGATTTAAATTAAGCCTAGAAAAATATGAGATACAATTAATAGTATTGTATTTGACCTGATGAATGTGTATCCGCAGTTCCGGAGATCTGATTTGGATTTGGAACAAATCGGACTGCGTGACGAGTCATCAGAGGAAAGGTTAGACTGTATAGAAAATGAGGTAAAGGAATTATGTGAGTAGCTAAAGGTAGCTATGCGTATTTTAATAGCTTTTCTATACACTGAATATGTATGTATACCTTGATTATGTATAATGATCCTAAAAGTGGTTTAAATGATTTTAAGGATCGAAATAGGTGAAAAGACTATTTTACCCCTATTGAGGGAAGTTCACCTAAGGATGGTGAAAGCATGACATGCATGAAATGCATGATTTAAGGAATTTTTTGAAATTAAGAAATTTTATTTTTTTTAATCAAAGCAAATCGGTAGATTGGCCAGAAATTATATAATTTCACAAGATAACACTGCGTAGGTGTTATTCATATTTAAACGGAATTTCTTTGGAAAAACAGGCCAACTATCAAGTTTATATGGAAACAGATAGTGCCGACACGTAGTTCGCACTATATCTACGTTTGTGATTGTGCATAAATGTGCTTGAGCGCTTGCTCGCAACGACTTGTGTGACATCATATGCATGAAATGTGCTAGAGCATGGTGCTCGCACTGATTTTTATTATTGTGAAATGAGAGCTGCTGGAGCCTAGCTCGCACCCTGTTTTGACATGTTTTGACATGTTTTGATTTGTTTTGACGTGGTATGCATAAAATGGTGCTGGAGCGATTGCTCGCACTAGTTTTAATGATTTGACATGCATGAGAGATGCTAGAGCTTAGCTCGCATCCTGTTTTGATTTGATATTGCATAAAGCCGTGCTGGAGTGTAACTCGCACGAGATTTGATTTAATTATGCGTAAAATCGTGCTGGAGTGTAACTAGCACGAGATTTGATTTACTTGAGCATTCATTTGTGTTGCTCGCACAAAGTTTTATATGGTTTTCTTAATTCATTTGAATGTCGTACTGGAGTTTTTCTCGTACGAGGTTTTCACTGAGTTTCTATACATATCCGTACTAGAGCATTGCTCGTACGTGGATTTTACTTGAAATTATAATCAGTTTAAGTCGTACTGGAGCGCTGCTCGTACGCAAATTTCATTGATTTCTAGGAAACCGTGCTAGAGATTTGCTCGCATGAGATTTTCAGATATCATGAATATGCATAGAGCCGTGCTAGAGCTTCGCTCGCACAGGGATTTATATTACATGCATATAGCCGTGTTGGAGCCTCCTGTAAACTGTGTGTCACAGTGAGATGATATGCTCACACGTGCATTTTGAGACAGAGATGATTTGGGTGGATAAGACCTATTGCAGGCACCCCTGATTGAGCTTGGGTTCACGGAGTACGTTGTACTGTGTATGTCACGCGGAGTACGCTGTACCGTGGGGATTGTTGGAGTGGAGTGGCATTAGCCACGAGGCAGCAAGCCTTGCCCTCGTAATCCTGGTGTTATACTGTTCTGACGGGTAGGACGACCCACCTCCCGTTTCAGGTGTGATACCCCGTACACTAGGTACCGTGTTGCCAGGGATCACTAGGATATGGCCATAGTCCTTGATGTTACTGATAATTACCTGATTGTCTCACATGATATAACTTGTGGTCCGTTAGACCAGGGTAGACCCGAAGGAGGGGTCAGGCCATCAATTTGACGATTTTATGATTTCATGATTTTATCATTTGTGACCCTGAAAGAAGGGTGATTTTATAATCGAATTTTTATAATAAATTTTTAATGAGTTGTTTTATGAGATGATTGACCCGGAAGGGTTAGTTTATACTGCAGTTTTAATGTATTGATTTAAATGCAGTAGCATGTGAAGTTTTCCATGCTTTCATTTGAAATCCATGATTTTTCTTACATGACATGAAAGACTGCATGATCTTGATTAAATTCATGCTTATTATGATTTAATGATGTCACATAAAATGCTTTGATGCATAAGTAGTACGATTTATATATGCACGAACAGTTTTGATAAACTAAGTCATTAATGTTTGCATGACTTTGTGCTTGATGATTTTAATGAAAAGAAATGGATTTAAGGGCATGGCATTATGAGCATGTAGATAGTGGAGCTATCTACTTACTTGCATAATTGCCTTACTGAGCGTGTGGTTTGCTCACCCCCTTATTTTCTCATCTTTTCAGAGCACTCATAGAAATTAGTAAGCGGCTGAGGACTTGCATGCTTGGTATTCGCTGCTTCCCATCGAGAGACAGGTATACACATTTGTATAGTTTTGTATCTAGATATGAAATGCACAGTACTCTAAACGAATATGATGTCGGGGATGTAGAGCTATAAATACCATTGGGTATGTATTTATTTAAAGGCAAAAGATAGTAAACTCTGATATGTGAATATGAAAATGGAAATGGTAATAGTGTGAGGTGACTAACACCGAATCATAGCCCAACTGTTTGTAAGATGGTCACGATGAGAGAAAGATAAGAATTAAATAATAAATAAAAAAGCAAAAAAAAAATTATTCTGATTTTTAGGTAATTTGGATCGTGACAGTTTATGGTATCAGAGCTTGAGTTGGCCTGATATGAGTCAGTGTTAGTGGTTAAGGAAGTTTACATCCCCATGTACTGTGCATTTTTAGATACAATTGTGTATATCGAGATGAAAGTGCAGCTAAGAATTTGGTTTTAAATGCAAGAATATACTTATTAACTGATAGCCGCTATGGTTGAGAGGCGAGTACATGAGCTCAAGGCCGTTGAGGTAGGCCCGAGAGTAGTACTGAGTCGCCACATGAGACTCGAAATGAGATTGACGTGGAGGCTGGTATTGAGTATGTCCCACAGAGTCCGATAGAGAGATCGGATCGAGTCTGACAGCGAGATCAGACAGTATTGAGACACGCTTCGCGAGGTTGAAGCGGAGTGTAGAGAATATTTTGGGAGCTAATTGCTCAGAGTATGCATGGTATCTGAGGGCGAGTCGGAGCATTGGTGGAAGTCTGCTTGACCCATCTTAAAAGCTAGACATCCAGAATGGACATGAAAAATAATTCTATATGTATTCCGGTGACAGAATATCCCGGACACTACTGAAAGAAAATCATATATGAAATTCTTTACTCTGACCCAGAGGAACTGGTTGAATGATGAGTATGAAACTCAGTTTATATTCTTGGGCAGATATGACTTGGACACGATGAACAGTGAGAGTTGAGATGTCTGAAAGTTCATGGAAGGACTCAGATTATCAATTAGAGTCCGATTAGCTCATTAGATATCACTACCTATGCCAAGGCAGTGCGTAGACTACAATTGTGTGAATAAGATTATAAGTTGCACGCCTTTGAGATTGAGAAAGGTAGTGAGGGTGGAATAGAGACAAAAGAGAATAAAAACATGACAAAGATATCAGAATGGGAAAAAGGTAGTTTGGTAAAAGCTAAGAGTTGATAAGTCACGGGGTAAGTTGATTGATAAGCCCCAATGTATCCAATTTCAATACTTTTGAGGGGTATTGTGATTTAAGGACCCCGACCTGCTACGTAACAGTATAACAGAGTAGCAGTGTGAACAGTGTAAGATGTGTGGTAGTTACCACGGAAATAAGATGTTGGACGAGGGCGAATATATGCCTTGGACCAGGATACTATTGATGTTTCATCAGATGTGGTGGAAGATACCACACTGGTTGTGAATAATGAAATAATTACTTTAATTAATCCTGGTGCCACGCATTTATTCATACCGCCTTCAGTTGCTTATAAGCGAGTGAAAGATGTGAAGCCTGTACCCTTAAGCAAGATGATGATGGTTAGCTGATTTTCACTAACTGAATAAGGGTATAGGGATTGTAAGTTGAAAATATGGGTGAAAACATCCCTGAAATGTGTATTGTAAGTTTGACAAGTAATGAAAGAGGAGTAGCGATATGCAAAGTAAATTGGATTAAGCGATAAGTAGTGAATATAAATTACGACCAAGGATAAGGGGTGGATATATTTACACCCAGTATATGTGGTCAAATCTGAGGGTTAATAAAGGTATTTCAAAATACTTTCCTGCCTGAAGATTTGACAGCGTCTAGAAGCGCACGCATAATCTATAAATTGAAATCGACAGTCGTATATATACATTTAAAAATTGGGTACCTTTACTGGTACGATAAAAAGATATAGAAATTCATTAATCACGAAAGTTTAAAAAATTAAAATTTTATAAAAGCCGTTAATATAAGAAAAAGAAAATGACGTGGGTTAGTACCTTGAATGGAAGCGATTTTGAAATGACATTGTACGTTTATGCGTACATAAGTCAAGATATGAATAATTGAAGTATTTTGTGGAACTCAACTACGATGAGGTATTTAAAGCTTACCTAGACCGATTGGTTGTCATCTTTAGCAATGAAATTTTGATGTATTCGAAGTCCAGGGAAGAACATGAGTAGCAACAGAAAACTGTCTTACAGACAAGGTGTTATGAGTTTCTTGAAATGGGCTACTCAGTTGACACGTTTCGTTTGGAAAAAGATTTCATATGAGTGGTATGATAAATATGTAAATGGCTTCGGTGAGTTTTAGTATATTGAAGTAATAGACTGACCACCGTAAGTATTCTCACCATGACTAACAGCTCAAGAGGTTTCAGTGAGTATGGATACCTCAAAATGAGGATTGGGCTGTGTATTGATGTAAAATGGGAAGATAGTCGTTTATGGATCCAGTTAGTTCAAGGATCATGATAGAAACTATCCGACCCATGATTTAGAGTTGGCAGCCGTAGTGATTACACTGGAAGTATGGCGCCACCACTTATACGGTGAGACATTTCGGGTATGTACTGATCGTAAAAGCCCCGAGGTATCTGTGTTCATAGAAAGAGTAGAATATGAGATAACCAAGAGGGTTAGAGCTTCTAAGAATTTTGATTGTGAACATTGTACCACCCAGGAAAGGCTAATGTAATGGCTGATGCCTTGAACAGAAAGAGCTTCGGGATGGTATCACATAAGATGGTCAGGGAGCGAGAGCTGCTAGAGCATTGTGAACCTCAGTAGTGATGTGATCCCTTCTGATGATAACGGTGATTGTGTGATAGCTAGCCTGAGGTTAGAACCAGATTTGTGTGACCGGATTTGCCAGGCTTAGCGTGATGATCGGCATGATGTCGATAGTGTGGGTCAGATTCAGAAGGGTACAGTGACAGAGGTCATAGTGTGTGATGATGACTTACAGAGGTTCAGAGACAGTATAAGTGCTCCCCAGGACCACAGTTGATGATATAGTGTTATTGTAAGAAGCTCACTCTTCGAGATATATAGTGCATCCTAGAAGTAATAAAGATATCGAAATCCTTGAAAAGGGTATTAGTGATTCGGGTATAAAAAAAGATATTGTAGAGATTGTGGATAAGTGTCTTGTATGTCAGCAGAGTAAGGTAGAGTACGAGAAGTCTGCAGGGTTACTGCAGCCTCTACTTATATTGACACGAAAAAGGGAACAAATTACCATGAATATTGTGATGGGTTATAGAGGACCCGAATGAATCACGAGGCTATCTGGGTGATAGTCGATAGATTAACTAAGTGTACCCACCTTCTGGCTATGGAAATCCCTAGATACTCTGAGTGCGTAGGCGGATTTATGTATATGGAAAATTGTGAAACATTATGTAGCGTTCCAGTGAGCAAGATATCAGATAGGGATTCCCGCTTCACCTCCCACTTCTGGGGATATTGTTGGAAGCCAATGGGGACCCTGATTGTGTGTTAGCACAGCTTCCGTCCTCAAACAGATGGTCAGTCAGAGAGGACTGTACAGGTTTTGGAGGATGTGATGAGAGCGTGCGCCTATGATTTTATGAGCTCCTGGGATGATCAGTTGCTACTAATCAAATTCGCCAGTGATGACAGTTGTCACTTGAGTATCGGGATGACTCTATGTGTGGCATTGTATGGCCGTAGGGAGTTGTTTCCCGATTTGGATAAGAAGAAGTGGGTGACAGATAGAGAATTGTTCCTAAATTGGTAAGATAAACCTCTGAGGATGCTTAGTTGATTTGTGAGAGATTAAGAACACATCAGAGCATACAGAAAAGCGATGCTGACAAGAAACATAAAACCATTGGAAATTCACCGTGGGTGAATCATTATTGTTGATAGTTACTTGTCCTAAGAGCATAAGGAAGTAACGAGATTCAGATAGAGATATTGGACAAGTGGGAGGTAAGGCCTGTAGGTTGCCGTTACCACTTGAATTAACAAGCATCCACAATGTGTCCTATCTTATGATGTTTCGAAAATATTATCCGGACCCGATATATATAATCGGATATGAGCTCCAATAGCTTAGCTCAATGAAAGTATAACGTATGATTGAAAAATCGATTCAGGTATTAGACGGAAGGAGAAAGTGTTGAGGTTTAAGATGATCTCCCTAGTTAAGTATGTTGGTAGAATTACACTTCGGAGAAAGTCACTTGAGGATGACAATATAAGATACGATAGATGTACCCGGAGTTATTTATGGACTCATATTACTTGGTTCTAATTTGGAGGACCAAATTTCTTAAGTGGGGGAGATTGTAAGACCCGAGTTTTATCGTAAGAGCAAAAAGGAATGAATAGAAATTTTCGAGTGCATTTAAAAATGCAAAAGGATTTAAATGGTATTCTCGAACACGTGCAAGGGTAAAACGATCAAAAGATCGAAATTCGGTATTAATCGGGACAAGAAAATTTAATTAAAAATATGAGATTTGAGAATCTTGATCAATAACGAAGAAATAATTAAATTTCGGGTTAAATTGATCAAGATATGAATTTATGGGAATAAACCGAAATTTTCGTATCGAAAAATAATCCCAAAAATAATCGAAAAATATACCGAAAAGGTAAACTCGGACTGATAAATTCATTTATGGAATAAATGAATAAAATAATAATTTTTCTTAGATATTTTGGATTTTAATAATATTTTAATTGATTAAAATATTATTAAAAATACAATAATAATAAAAATAAAAATAAATAAAAAAATAAGTAAATGAAAAAAAAAATCTGAAACGCGAGAAACAGAAAACAGAGAGGAAAAGAAAAGCAAAAGGCGAAAGGCGAACCCAAGGAGGATTTCTCACCGGTGAGCCACCACCGGCGGGGCTAAGGGGCCGGCGAAGACAACCCAGCACCGGGCGAACCACCACCAGCCAAGACGCGCCGTGGATCACGCCGAAAAACGCCAAAAACGGAGGAGGAACCCGCGGAAGAGAAGCCTCGATCGACTGCCATCGACGCCGATTCGAGCCAAACCGAGGCTCGATTTAGGAAACCCATGCGATGGCGCACCGAACGGCGGTGGAATCGGCCGGAGAACCGGTCGGACGGCGTCGGAATGACCAAATGGTGACTGAACTGGTCGAATCGGACTGAACCGACTAAATCGAATCGGCGGTCCGAACCGGGTTGAATCGGACCGGACCGGTTCAGCCAAAAAGAGAGGGAAAAAAGGAAGAAAAAGGGAAAAAGAAAAAGAGGAAAAATTGGAAAAAATTCCAGTGATGCGATCGAGCTTCGGGTAAGTCGGTAAGCGGTCGAATTGACCGATTTAATTTTTGGAATATTTAATTTGATAAATAATCGACTGAAAGTTTACCCGAAAATATATTTAAATGTATAGCTCGACAATTGACATCAACCGAGAGCTCGAGACAGCATCGATTCACATACTATCATGGAATCTCGGGTAAGTAATCTTTATTTATGATAATTTTGCATCGTTATGCGTGTTGATGAATTACGGATTTAATTTCCGCATAAATGAATTAAATTCTGGAAAATTGGGATAAATTGTCGTAAATAAATCATAAGCTGTCTGAGAATTCAGAACGAGGCTAAATAAATATTGATGGGCCCAATGAACCCAATAGGCCTCGATAATGTAAATAGTAAGTGAAAAAACAGGCTTAAGGTCGATTAAGGCCCATTATGGTGCAATCGGGCCCAATATGTGTAAACGGGTCCAATGATTTAAATTAAGCCCAGAAAAATATGAGATACAATTAATTGTATTGTATTTGACCTGATGAATGTGTATCCGCAGTTTCGGAGATTTGATTTGGATTTGGAACAAATCGGACTGCGTGACGAGTCATAAGAGGAAAGGTCAGACTGTACAGAAAATGATGTAAGGGAATTATGTGAGTAGCTAGACGTAGCTACGCGTATTTTAATAGCTTTTCTGTACACTGAATGTGTATGTATACCTTGATTATGTATAATGATCCTAAAAGTGGTTTAAATGATTTTAAGGATCGAAATAGGTGAAAAGACTATTTTACCCCTATTGAGGGAAGTTCACATGAGGATGGTGAAAGCATGACATGCATGAAATGCATGATTTAAGGAATTTTCTGAAATTAAGGAATTTTATTTGTTTTAATCAAAGCAAATCGGTAGATTGGCCAGAAATTATATAATTTCACAAGATAACACTACGTAGGTGTTATTCATATTTAAACGGAATTTCTTTGGAAAAACAGGCCAACTATCAAGTTTATATGGAAACAGATAGTGCCGACACGTAGTTCGCACTATATCTACGTTTGTGATTGTGCATAAATGTGCTTGAGCGCTTGCTCGTAACGACTTGTGTGACATCATATGCATGAAATGTGCTAGAGCATGGTGCTCGCACTGATTTTTATTATTGTGAAATGAGAGCTGCTGGAGCCTAGCTCGCACCCTGTTTTGACATGTTTTGATTTGTTTTGACGTGGTATGCATAAAATGGTGCTGGAGCGATTGCTCGCAATAGTTTTAATGATTTGACATGCATGAGAGATGTTAGAGCTTAGCTCGCATCCTGTTTTGATTTGATATTGCATAAAGCCGTGCTGAAGTGTAATTCGCACGAGATTTGATTTACTTGAGCATTCATTTGTGTTGCTCGCACAAAGTTTTATATGGTTTTCATAATTCATTTGAATGTCGTATTGGAGTTTTTCTCGTACGAGGTTTTCACTGAGTTTCTATACATATCCGTACTAGAGCATTGCTCGTACGTGGATTTTACTTGAAATTATAATCAGTTTAAGTCGTACTAGAGCCCTGCTCGTACGCAGATTTCATTGATTTCTAGGAAACCGTGCTAGAGCTTCGCTCGCAGAAGATTTTCAGATATCATGAATATGCATGGAGCCGTGCTAGAGCTTCGCTCGCATAGGGATTTATATTACATGCATATAGCCGTGTTGGAGCCTCCTGTAGACTATGTGTCACAGTGAGATGATATGCTCACATGTGCATTCATAGATAGAGATGATTTGGGTGGATAAGACCTATTGCAGGCACCCCTGATTGAGCTTGGGTTCACGGAGTACGTTGTACCGTGTATGTCACGCGGAGTACGCTGTACCGTGGGGATTGTTAGAGTGGAGTCGCATTAGCCACGAGGCAATAAGCCTTGCCCTCGCAATCCTGGTGTTATGCTGTTCTGGCGGGTAGGACGACCTACCTCCCGTTTCAGGTGTGATACCCCGCACACTAGGTACCGTGTTACCAAGGATCACTAGGATATGGCCATAGTCCTCGATGTTACTGATAATTACCTGATTGTCTCACATGATATAACTTGTGGTCTGTTAGACCAGGGTAGACCCGAAGGAGGGGTCAGGCCCCCAATTTGACGATTTTATGATTTCATGATTTTATCATTTGTAACCCTGAAAGAATGGTGGTTTTATAACCGAAGTTTTATAATGAATTTTTAATGAGTTGTTTTATGAGATGATTGACTCGGAAGAGTTAGTTTATACTGCAGTTTTAATGTATTGATTTAAATGCAGTAGCATGTGAAGTTTTCCATGCTTTCATTTGAAATCCATGATTTTTCTTACATGACATGAAAGACTGCATGATCTTGATTAAATTCATGCTTATTATGATTTAATGATGTCACATAAAATGCTTTGATGCATAAGTAGTACGATTTATATATGCACGAACAATTTTGATAAACTAAGTCATTAATGTTTGCATGACTTTGTGCTTGATGATTTTAATGAAAAGAAATGGATTTAAGGGCATGGCATTATGAGCATGTAGATAGTGGAGCTATCTACTTACTTGCATAATTGCCTTACTGAGCGTGTGGTTTGCTCACCCCCTTATTTTCCCATCTTTTCAGAGCACTCACAGAAATTAGTAAGCGGCTGAGGACTTGCATGCTTGGTATTCGTTGTTTCCCATCGAGAGACAGGTATACACATTTGTATAGTTTTGTATCTAGATATGAAATGCACAGTACTGTAAACGAATATTGTAAACCCCACAAATTTCCTACGTTAATTTAATTATATAAAAATGGAAATAATATATATTAACAGAAGCGTAAATAGTCGTTGTAGGGCTCGAGGATTATAGGAACCGAGAAGCCCGTGGGATGACCGGGAACCCGAAGATACAAGAAGTAATAAGGCGAATGCAAGGACGGATTGATTAGAAAATTTTAATTTGTTATTCGAAAAGTGTCGATGTAAACACTTGTATTGAGAACTCATGAAGAATGATGGAATCCCGATATTATTTTAATTTCGGAATAAGGAAAAACTCATGGAAGGCATGATATTATGTCTTTGGATAAATTATATAAGAAAATGTATATATATAGATATGTACATATGTGAATATGTATGTATATATATATATATATATACATATGTACTAACATTTAAATAAAAGGAAAGGTATATGTATATATATATATAGGTATAATATATGTATATATATATATACTAGACAATTTAAAATGGAAAAATGATGATATACATATATATATGACAAATATATATATATATGTATTGTAAAGTATAATGTATAAGACACTTAATGTAATAATAATAATAATAATAATAATAATAATAATAATAATAATAATAATAATAATAATAATAATAATAATAATAATAATAATAAATAAATAAATAACAATGACAATACACAAACAATATATTTATACTAATATAATGTATAAATATACATTGAGACATTATATAAGAATGGGTATAAAAATATAATAACCACACAAATACATAATAATTAATACCTACATACTAATATAATATATATATATTAAACTAATATATATATATATATATAAATATATTATGGCATGTACGGAATTGGCTTAGAAAAGCCAATTCCGTCTGCCATTGTTGCAATTGGAAAGGAAAATCAAACAAAAAACAGAAGAGGCTCGGGCGGGAAAAAAAGAAAAGAGAAAGGAAAGGAAAGAAAGGAAAGAGAGGACTGCCGGGGAAGAAGAAAAAGGAAAGGAAAGAAAGGAAAGACAGGCGTGCCGGGGAAGAAGAAAAAGGAAAGGAAAGAAAGGAAAGAGAGGCCTGCCGGGGAAGAAGAAAAAGGAAAGGAAAGAAAGGAAAGGGAAGCAGTCCGCCGGGGAAGAAGAAAAAAGAAAGGAAAGAAAGGAAAGGGGAAGTAGTCCGCCGGGGAAGAAGAAAGGAAGGAAGAAAAGAAAATAGAGGGACTGTTGGCCAAGGAAGAGAGGGGAAGAAAAAGGGAAAGGAAGGGAGGAGAGAAAAAAAAGAGGAGAGGACTGATCGGGAGAGTGAAATCGGGAGAAGGGAAGAAATTGCAGCAGAGCAAAACCAAGAGAAGGAGAAGAAACTGCTGCTGGAGGTGAAACCGAGAGAAGGAGAAGAAACTGTGGAGCAGACCAAACCAAGGCTGAAAAGGAGGAAGGAGCATAACTGAATCGAAGCTGGAACAGAGGCAAGGGGGGGAGGAGATTGAAACCGAAACAGGGACTGAAGAGGCAGCACCGAGAGCAGGAAATCTGGAAACAGAATCGGGCTTGAAGGGATAGCAGAACAGGGGCTGGAAATGGAGGCTGTAACCGAGACCAAGCAGGGGAAACCGTGAGGGAGAAAGGGGCTGGAATCGAAGGAGAAAGGGAGGAAGTAGGACTGACCGAGAGGAAAAGGAGAAAAAAAAAGAAAAAAAAAGGAGAAAAGAGAAAAAGAAAGGGAGGTAAGATTTATGTATATACATGCATATTTAATTTACATGTATATATATAGATTGAATTATCCGCATGATTAGTATAAATTTAAATGGTGTAAAAAAAAAAGGGGTAGTGATGAATGATGGGTAAAGGGAGAGGTAATGCATGTATGTATATATATATATATATATATATATATATATATATATATATATATTTATATTTATGTGAGGGTGCATAAATGGAAACAAGTAAAAATGATATATATATATATATATATATATATATATATATATACACATGTATCCATGTGGGTATGTATGAGTATACATATACATATATTGAGTATTTACTTAGGTGTACATATAAAGGAATGTATGAGAGATGTGTATATACTAGGAGGTATATACAAATGAAGGTATAAGATAAGAATGTGTTTTAATATATGTACATACATGGGATGGATACATGTGATGAGGAAAAAAATGAAAACAAATAATGAGGCATATATAGGAATATATATACATACATACTCGCTAGTATATATATGTAGTTGTATATAATAATAGGTATACCGAGGTGTGTACGTACAAAAATAATATAGGGTAAGGAAAATATATATACGTACGTGAATAGCCTAGGTACGAACGATTAAACGTACACACGAGGAAGAACGAATAGGTTACGATTTTAACGTATTTCGAGTGACTCGTATGAATAGGAAGCTAAGTAAACTACCTTCGATGTAGGTAAAACGTAGATGAATTGACGGAGGTGTTGGAAGGCGTCACTTCGCAAACGTGAGATATCCGATACATCGAGGTAAGGGGTACCATTTAACTATGTCCTGATAATGCATATTGTTTTTACCGATGAATGACTTTATGAAAAGAGCATGTGATTTCGAAATGATTTATAGATGCTTTTATACCTGTACAATGATTATGTAACACGTTTTAAATATGTTAAATGTCCCCCGAATACTTTACACGGCATGAAATAATTTTTTCCAAGGGTATGAAGCATATGGATGTTTTACATTTATTTATGTTTTTATATCCATATCGTTAAAGAAACTTTTGACAATTTCAAAAGTATGTAAGAAAAGAAATTTGTTTTCGAAAGGGGATTGTGGGGGCCACCTCTTGAGTCCTGCGAGAACAAAGTGCCACACAGTCTTTCGGTTTGATGAAAGAGTATTTAAATTACAAGGAATTCGATTTTATTACTCGATATGAATTTATGGGTTATAAAACCCAAGAAAGATTTTGAAAACTCTGTTTTGAGACTATAGGCTTCATGCATGGTTACTTCTTGTGGTGTTCCGGCTGCACCACTTGGGGTGCCGGTACGTTGGCCCTTTTAGCACTTGACTCAACCTGTGTGGAAGATGTCGTGCTACTTGTGGTTTATGATGATGATGTTTTGGTAGTATCTCGTGCCCGCGCAGCACGCAATTATGTTGCCCACATGGAGAGTGCCATTGGTGCCCATGTCCTAGCTATGTGCTAGTGAAAATATGTAAGATGGATACTACCCATGTTTTACGAAAGAGCTGTACGACCTTGATCCAGTCTACAGCCACTTACCATGGCCATAGGTAACATGTTTAGCTCTCTACGGAGAATGACACGTATCGCATGACTTAGTTATAGCCTGGTCTCCATGAATTAGTTATGAATGATAAATGTGGCAACGAATATGTGCCTTATGAATTTCAATGATTGGTTATGAACCAACACGTTTATATAATGTTTACAAAGTGATTATGAAATGTTTCATGAAAGTTTCACAAAATGTTTATGACATGTTTACGAAAGTAAAACGAAATGATTATGCAATGTATATGAAAAGCTTATGAAAGAATTTATAGCATGGTTGAGCATGATTCTTGCTTTGAACTTGCATGCTTTATGACTTTTACGATGAATTGCATGAAGTGATGATTTAAGTTTTTCCTTTTATTTAAAGTATGATCTTACAAATAATTTTTACATGCTTTTCATATATATATATATATATATATATATATATATATATATATATATCAGGATTAATTTAAAGGTACTATCTTACTGGGCTTTTCCCCAAAAGCTCACCCCTCTACCTTCAGGTCTTTTGCAGTGAATCTATAGACGCTACCTACCGCGTACATGACGTAGGCTGGTGGGAAGAGCTACCCTAGGCTACATTTTGTACACGCAAGAGGTATACATTTACATTCCTGTACCAGACATAATCGTATGCACAGACACGTGTCGAAGTTATCAGTTGGGATGTAATTTTGTAAGGATGATGTAAACATTATTATTTTGGGATAATATTTGAGATGAGTGGTTTTAAATTGAAATAGATGTCTGAAGTGGTAAGGATGAATTGGAAAGTATACTTGGTAGTTGTGGATATCTAGGATTGCCAAAAATAAATGACTTGCAGGTGGATAGGCTCACATATAAGTCGTTGTGCTGCCGAAATTTTTATCGGCCACATAAGTTAAAATATAGAAATTAAATTATAATTACGAGTAAAGTATTAGGAAAAGTGTTTTGACACTGCACAGGAATACAACCTAAATGAATAAGGGAATAAGTGGGTAAATTAAATTCAAAAAAAAAATTTATCATGATTTTCAAGGGTCAAGGGTCGTTACAAATATGATGTCGGGGATGTAGAGTTATAAATACCATTGGGTATGTATTTATTTAAAGCCAAAAGATAGTAAACTCTGATATGTGAATATGGAAATGGAAATGGTAATAGTGTGAGGTGACTAACACCGAATCATAGCCCAACTGTTTGTAAGATGGTCACGATGAGAGAAAGATAAGAATTAAATAATAAATGAAAAAGCAAAAAAAAAAATTTACTCTGATTTTTAGGTAATTTGGGTCGTGACACCCCATCCGCGCACGATTACAAGAGGAAGAGGCTCATTAATTTCCATTTCTAGTCATAGAAAAATTTCTCACCTCGTGCGATTGTTAATCTCCAACAAGTAAAAATAACTACACCAAATCAGATACTGTTAATAATAAAATGGTATAGCTGAAACTTGTAGGTTATGAAAAACAATCACCACCAACTTTCTACACTATTACTATTTTTTTATATTTTTTTATTATTATAATGCTTTTTTTTTAAGATCAAATCTGAAAGAAAAAAAAATAATAATAATAATAATAATATTATTATTATTATTATTATTATTATTATTATTTTCATTAGAAATTCATAAACTTTCAGCTCCGGTGTGAATGGGTTTGCAGTAGAGCCCGATAAGGTGACAACCGGTGGAGCTATGGAAGCAAACGCGTCCTCGAGCTTGAATGCTGTGTTGCCGGAGCTGCTTCCATGAAGAAGGGTGCGAGATCATGAGCTGCCGCTTGAGGTTCGAAGAGGTCTTGGGTTGGCTGGGAGTGCAGCTTGTGGTTCGGCTCCGGTGGATACGGTTGCTGCCGGATGGACCGTGAACATGAGCTGGGTGATGCGACCCTCGGTGCTGATGGTTGCAGGAATTGCTACTGCACTTTATGGCTTGCCTAAAATTGGATTGAAGTATGAACAAGATCTTGTGGGTGTTGCTGAAAGATGTTTTGCAGTCAAGAGAAGGAGGGGAGCAAAGGTGGAGTTCGTCGGTGGAAGGATTGTCGTCGGAACTGTAGTCGAAAGGTGCTATGAGGTGCGATCACGGCTGCTTGGAGTCTCGAGAGGACACCTGAGATTTGGCAAAAGAATGAGTTAAAGGTGGAAGAAAGAAGAAAAATAAAAAACTTTTTTTTTTTTTTGCAGAAAATGGTGTTCAATAGGGCGTGGGCACGCCCTATGAAAACACTTCTGCTGTAAAATCTATTTTGTGAGGCAGAAGATGTTTTTCAATGGGGCTTGGGCACGCCTTATGAAAACACATCTTCTGAATTTTTATTGTTTTTTACTCTTTTGAAAACATAAATGCTCTCTTCATAAGGTGTGGGCACGCCTTGTGCAAACACTTCTTCTTTTTTTTTTTAACACCAAGACAAAAATTAAGAAATGGTTGCGAATCAGAAAATAAAGAGAAATTTTGGGTAGTCTCCCAAAAATCGTTTTTCTTTAAAATCTTTGGCTAGACATGGTCATGCTCAATTGTAGTTTGGATATTTCAACCTAATTCGTTCAACTTCATGCACTTGAAAACCTTCATAAAAAGGCTTTAAGCGATAACGTTTGACTTTAGAGATCTGACCTGTATCCAAACTTTGAATTTCAATTGCACCATGAGGAAACACATTATAACAATAAAATGACCTAACCACCTAGAACGTAATTTACTAAGTAATATTTTTAATTTAGAATGAGATAGTATAACCTTTTGATCATCATAAAAAAATTTCTTGGAAACCATACAATCATGAGAGACCTTTATCTTTTCCTTGTAAATTCTAGAACTCTCATAGTCGTCATTGATATTAAACTTAATGATTTCACCATCAAATTCCATTGTGAGTGTACCATCATACACATCAATTTTGGCTCTAGATGTTTTTAAGAAAGACCTTCCTAACAAAACTAAAGATTTAGATGAATCATCATCTTCCATATTAAGAACATAAAAATCAGCAGGAAAGATCAATCTATTTACTTGCACTAAAACATCCTCTAAAACACCTTCAAGATAAACTTTAGATCTATCAGCAAGCTGAATAATCACACCAGTTTCTTTTAATGGTCCAAGATTCAAAGATTTATAAATAGACAAAAGGATGACATTAATTGAGGCTCCTATATCCAACATTTCTCTTTCAATTTTAACATTACCTACCTTACAAGAGATAGTAAACATACTTGGATCCTTGCATTTATGAGGTAACTTTTTCTGAAGGACAGCAGAAACATTCTCACCTATACTTACAAAATCGTTACCTTTCAATTTTCTTTTGTTAGTACACAGTTCCTTGAGAAACTTAACATAACGAGGTACTTGTTTAATTGCATCAAGTAAAGGGATATTTACCTCAACCTTGAGAAAGATGTCAAAAATTTTCTTTTCCTCCTCCTCCTTTTGGATTTGATGATCTAAAAGGAAAAGGAGGAATTGGTGCCAAAACTTTTTGTTGCGTGCCATTAGGATCCTTAGGATGATCTAGCTGTGGCTGAGGTGCAACAACTTTCTTTACACCTTCTTCCACTGGAATGCGCTTTTGGATTGTCTTGCTAGGCTCCTTCAACTCGATTCCACTCCTCAAGGTCATTTCACTAACATTCTGTTTGGGGTTGATGACTGTTTATGAGAGCAATTTTCCTTGAGATTCAAATCTAGTCACTGAAATTGCTAGCTGACTCATTTGATCCTCCAGCTTCTTGATGCTTGTCCTGGTCTTCTGTTGAAATTGTTATGTGTTAGTTGCAAGTGATTTAACAATTTCCTCAAGAGACATACCTGAACTTGAAGATGGTTGTTGTTGCTGTGAAGCAAGCTACCTATATTGGAAGTTCTGAAATTGAGGTCTTGCTCCATAACTTAAGTTGGGATGATCTCTCCACCCTGGGTTATAAGTATTCGAATATAGATCATAATTCCTTTGTGGTGGACTTGGAAATCCTCCAACTGCATTGGCATGCTCATAAGGTGTAAGACCCGATTTTATTTAAAACACGAAATGAGAAAAGATCAAATGAAGGATTGAAATGGTATTCCCAAACACGTTCAAGGGTAAAATGATCAAAAGATCGAAAGCCAGTATAAATTCGATAAGAAAATTTAATTAAAAATATTGAAATGAGAAATCTTGATCAATAACAAAGAAATAATTAAATTTCGGGTTAAATTGATCAATATATGAATTTATTTGAATTAATCAGAATTTTCACCTCGGGAAATTATCCCGAAAGTATTCAAAAAATTATCCCGAAAGATGAAATAATATCGATAAATTAATTTATAAATTAAATGAATAAAATATAAATTTTTTTTAGATATTTGTGGATTTTTAATATATTTTAATGAATAAAATATAAATATAAATAAATTATAAATAAAAAATAAAATAAAAAAATTCGCGAAACGCAAAACTGGAAAATGGAAACAGAAGCAGGGAGCCGACTCGTGCTTCTGCCTCCACCGACGGAGGCCGTCGAGAAGCGAACGAGCTGCCGAGAGGGGAGGAACCCCACGCCGACCCCAAGCGACATCAGGCAAGGAGACGATCGGCGGCGAGAGAGAGAGAGGAACCGAGAGAAATCGAGAGGGAGAAAGGAATGCGCTGTCGCTGGCGCCGATTCGACCTCGACCACCTCCAACCGAAGGAAGCCCATGCGAAGACCGGCCGATCAGCGGCTGAATCGGTCGGTAGAACGGCGGCCAGCGCCGGCAATAGAGGCAGAAAGGAAAGTTACCAACGTTGAAAAGGAGAAGAGCCGAACCGGCCACTTTTCGACCAACCATGGCGAAATCGAGGGCAGATCTGAGCTTCGGACGATCCCGCGGAGCTGTTGGTGACCAAAATCAACGGAGAACCGATCGGCGAAGCACTGAATCGGTCGAACCGGTCGACGAAGAACTGAATCGGCCGAACCAATCGGCGAAGCACTGAATCGGCCGAATCGGAGTGATCCGGGTGGACCGAACCAGTCTGAATCGGGTTGAACCGGACCGAACCAGTTCAGCTAGAAAAGAAGGAAAAGAAAGAGAAAAAGGGAAAAAGAAAAAAAGAAAAAATTTAGAAAAAATCCAGTGATGCAATCGAGTTACGGGTAAGTCGGTAAGCGATCGAATTGACTGATTTAAATTTCAGAATATTTAATTGGATTAATATTCGACTGAAACTTTATCCGAAAAAATATTTAATTGTGTATCTCGACAATTGACGTCAAACGAGAGCTCGAGATAGCATCGATTTACGTACTATCATGGAATCTCGGGTAAGTAACTATTATTTACGATAATATTACATCGTTATGCGTGTTAAAAATTTACTGCATAAATTACGGATTTAAATTCCGCATGAAATGAATTATATCCTGGAATTAGATATATATTGTCGTAAATAATTCATTAACCTATCCAGGAATTTAGAATGAGACTCCATAAATACTGATGGGTCAAATGAGCCCAATAGGCCTCGATAATGTGAATAGCAGTGGAAAACGGGCTTAAGGCCAATTAAGGCCATTATGGTACAATCGGGCCTAATATGGGTAAACGGGCCAAATGATTTAAATTAAACCCAAAAAATATGAAATATAATTAATTGTATTGTATTTAACCTGATGTATTTTTATACGCAATTCCAAAGATTTGATTGAGATCAAATCGGACTGTATGACGAGACATCAGTGAAAGATCAGACTGTACAAAAAAATGAGGTAAGGGAATTGTGTGAGTAGCTAGAGGTAGCTACGCGTATTTTAATAGTTTTTGTATACACTGAATATGTATGTATACACTGAATATGTATAAAGGTCCTAGAAATAGTTTAAAGATTTTAAGGACTCGAAATATGAAAAGACTATTTTACCCCTATTGAGGGAAATTCACCTAAGGATGGTGAAAGCATGACATGCATGAAATGCATGATTTAAGGAATTTTCTTTTTTAAGAAATTTTCTTGGTTTTTAAGCAAAGCAAATCGATAGATTAGCCAGTAATTGCATAAATTTCACAATATAACACTACGTAAGTGTTATTAAGATTTAAATGAAAATTATTTGAAAAATAGGCCAACTATCAAGTTTATATGGAAACAGATAGTGCTGGCGCATAGCTCGCACTATATCTGAGTTTGTAAGTGTGCATAAAATGTGCTTGAGCGATTGCTCGCATCGACTTGTGTGACATCATATGCCTGAAATGTGCTAGAGCGGTTGCTCGCACTGATTTTACTAATATGAAATGCATGAGAGGTGCTAGAGCTTAGCTCGCACTCTGTTTTGACTTGATATGCATAAAAATATGCTAGAGCGATTGTTCGCACTAGTTTTAATGATTTGACATGCATGAGATGTGCTGTAGCTTAGCTCGCATCCTATTTTGATATGATAATTGCATAAAAGCCGTGCTGGAGTGTAACTCGCACGAGATTTGATTTATTTATGCATAAAGTCGTGCTGGAGTGTAACTCGCACGAGATTTGATTTATTGATGCATAACATCGTGCTAGAGCTTGCTACTCATTTTAAAGACGTACTGGAGTACTACTCGTACGCAGATTTTACTGATTTTCATGAAACCGTGCTAGAGCTTCGCTCGTACAAGGTTTTTAGATATCGTGAATATGCATGGATCCGTGCTAGAGTTTCGCTCGCACTGGGATTTATATGACATGCATATAGCCGTGTTGGAGCCTCCTGTAGACTGTGTGTCATAGTGAGATGATATGCCCACACATGCATACTGAGAAAGAGATGGTATAGGTGGATAAGACCTATTGCAGACACCCCTGACTGAGATCGGGTTCACGGAGTACATTGTACCGTGTATGTCACGCGGAGTACGCTGTACCGTGGGGATTGTTAGAGTGAAGTGACATTAGCCACGAGGCAGCAAGCCTTGCCCTCGTAATCCTGATGATATGTTGTTCTGGCGGCAGGATTGACCCACCTCCCGTTTCAGGTGTGGTACCCCGCACACTAGGTACCGTGTAGCCAGAGATCACTAGGTTATGGCCATAGTCCTCGTTTTTACTGATATAGTCACCTACTTATCTCACATGATATAGCTTATGGTCTCGATAGAACAGGGTAGACCCGAGGGAGGGGTCAGACCCCGATTTTATGATTTTCATTGAGATATGATTTTATAACAGACTATTATAATGAATTTTCAATGAGATTGATTTATGAGATGCTTAACCCTTTCGGGTTAGTTTTTGCTGTAGTTTTAATGAAATGATTTAAATACAGTAGCATGATGAGTTTTCTATGCTTGAATTATAAATTCATGAAAAGATTTGTCTCTCATGATTTGATTTACATGGCATGAACTAATTTATGATCCTGATTTAATTCATGCTAATTATGATTTAATGATGTCACATAAAATGCCTTTGATGTATGAAGTACATGATTTCTATATGCACAAATAGTTTTGATAAACTATGTCATTGATGTATGCATGGTTTTGTGCTTGAGATTTTAATGAAAAGAAATGGATTTTAAGGGCATGGCATTATGAGCATGTAGATAGTGGAGCTATCTACTTATTTGCATAATTGCCTTACCGAGCGTGTGGTTTGCTCACCCCCTTATTTTTTCATCTTTTCAAAGCACTCGCAGTAGTTAGTGAGCGGCTAAGGACTTGCAATCTTGGTATCCGCTGCTTCCTATCGAGAGTTAGGTATACACATTTGTATAGTATTGTATCTAAATATGTAATGCACAGTACTGTAAATGGATAGGATGTCGACGATATAAGGTGATGTAATACCATTGTATATGTATTTAGTTAAAGTCAAAGGATGGTAAATCCTGATATATGAATGTGATTATGAAAATGGAATGGTAAATAGGTGAGAGGTGACTAACACTAAATCATAACCCAACTGTTTGTAGGATGGTCACGATGAGAGAAAGGTAAGAATTAAATAATAAATGAAAAAAGTGAAAAATTTACTATGATTTTTAGGTAATTTGGGTCGTGATAGTTTTTGGTATCAGAGCTAAGTTGGCCTGATATGAGTCGATGTTGGTGGTTAAAGAAGTTTATAACCCCATGTACTGTGCATTGTTTAGATACAATTGTGTATATCAAGATGAAATTGCTGCTAAGAATTTGAATTTTAAATGCAAGAATAGACTTATTAACTAATAGCCGTTATGGTAGAAGGGCGAGTACACGAGCTCGAGGTCGTAGAGGTAGGCTCGAGAGTTGTACTGAGTCGCCACATGAGACTCAAGATGAGATTGAAGTGGAGGTTGATGTTGAGCATGCCCCACAGAGTCCGACAGAGAGATCGGACAGTATTGAGACATGGTTCGCGAGGTTGGAACAGAGTGTAGGGAATATTTTAGTACCTATTTGCTCAAAGTATGCAAGGGATTTGAGGGCGAGTCGGAGTATTGGTGGAAGTCCGCTCGACCCACCTTAAGAGTTAGACATCCATAATGGACATGAGAAATAATTTTAGATGTATTCCGGTGACAGAATATCCCGGACACTGCTTAAAAGAAATTACAGATAAAATTCTTTACTCTGACCCAGAGGAACTGATTGATTGATGAGTATGAAACTCAGTTTATATTCTTAGGCAGATATGACCCCGACACTATGAACAGTGAGGGTTGAAAAGTCTGAAAGTTCTTGGAAGGGCTCAGATTGTCAATTAGAGTCCAATTGGCCCCGTTAGATATCACTACCTATGCCGAGGCAGTGCGCAGACTACAATTGTATGAATAAGATCATGAGTTGCATGTCTCTAAGATTGAAAAGGTAGTAAGGGGCAAAATTGAGACAAAAAGAGAATAGAGAATGACAGAGATGTCAGAACGGGAAAAAGGTAGTTTGGTAAAAGCTTAGAGCTGATGAGTCACGGGGTAAGATGATTGGTAAGGCCCTAGTGTATCTAATTTCAACACTTATGAGGGGTATTGTGATTGGAGGACCTTGACCTGCTACGGAACAGTGTAGAATATGTGGTAGTTACCACGAAAATAAGATGTTGGACGAGGGCGAGTGTATGCCTTGGACCAGGGCACTATTGATATTTCATCAGATGTGGTGGAAGATACCACACTGGTTGTGAATAATGAAGTAATTATTTTAATTAATCTTGGTGCCATGCATTTATTCATACCGCCTTCAGTTGCTTATAAGCTAGTGAAAGATGTGAAGCCTGTACCCTAAGGCAAGATGATGCTAGTTAGATGATTATCACTAACTGAATATGGGTATATGGATTGTAAGTTGAAAACGGGGGAAAAAAAGATATGTTAGCCGATTTTATTCAATGGAATATGAATAATTTGGAAGTAATATTTGAGAATAGATTGATTCGGCTGCAAACTATGATGTTTAGATTGTAATCCTAAGATAGTGATGTTTTCACCCCTAAAAAGTATATTGTAAGTTTTAACAAGTAATGAAAGAGTTTGTTATAAGTGATATATGAAAGGAGATAAGTTTTGAGATGTGATAGATCTTAAATACGAGATATATTTGAATAAGAGGCATATGAAAGGTAAGAATATCTTTGATATGTAAAGTAATTTGGATTAAGCGATATGTAGTGAATATTAATTGTGGCCAAAGATAAGAGGAGGATATATCCATAACCCAGTCTATGTGGTCAAGTCTGAGGGTTAATAAAGGTATTTCAAAATACCTTCCCGCCTGAAGACTTGACAGCGTCTAGAAGCACACACATAACCTATAAATTGAAATGACAGTCATAATATATATACATTTAAAATTTGGGTACCTTTACTGGTAGAATTAGATTAATCATGAAGGTTTAAAAATTAAAATTTTATAAAAGTCGTTAATATAAGAACAAGGAAATGGCGCGGGTTAGTATCTTGAACGGAAGCGATTTCGAAATGACATTATACGTTTATGCATACATAGGTCAAGGATATGAGTGATTGAAATATTTAGTGGAACTCAACCACGATGAGGTATTTAAACCTTACCTGGACCAATTGGTTGTCATCTTTAGCGATGACATTTTGATGTATTCAAAGTCCAGGGAAGAGCATGAGTAGCAACAGTAATCTGTCTTACACACGAGTTGTTGAGAGTTTCTCGAAATGGGCTGCTCAGTTGACACATCTTGTTCGGAAAAGATTGTATGCCAGTAGGATGATAAGTATGAAAGTAGCTTCGGTGAGTTTTGGTATATTGAAGTAATAAACTGACCACCGTAATTATTCTCACCATAACCAACAGCTCAAGAGGTTTCAGTATGTATGGATACCTCAAAATAAGGATTAGATTATGCATTGATGTAAAATGGGAAGATAGTCATTTATGGATCCAGATAGTTCAAGGACCATCAGAGAAACTATCCTACCCATGATTTAGAGTTGGCAACCGTAGCGTTTACACTTAAGGTATGGCGCCACCACTTATACGATAAGAAATTTCGGGTATGCACTGATTGTAAAAGTCTCGAGTATCTGTTTTCACAGAAAGAGTAGAATATGAGATAACCAAGAGGGTTAGAGCTTCTAAGGATTATGATTGTGAACATTATATCACCCAGGAAAGGCTAATGTGTCGATTTAAGTGACAGAATTTGTCAGGCTTAGCGTGATGATCAGCATGTGTCGATAGTGTGGGTCAGATTTAGATAGGTACAGTGACAGAGTTCACAGTGAGTGATGATGACTTACAGAGGTTCAGAGACAATATAAGTGCTTCTCAGGACCATATTTGATGAGATAGTGTTATTGTCAGAAGCTCACTATTCAGGATATATAGTGCAACCAAAAAATAATAAAAATATCGAAATCTCTGAAAAGAGTATTGGTGGTCAGATATAAAAAGAGATATGGTAGAGTTGTAGCAAAGTGTCTCATATGTCAGCAGATTAAGGTAGAGTAATAGAAGTCTGCAGGATTATTACAGCCTCTACTTATATCGACACGGAAATGAGAGCAAGTTACCATGGATATCGTGATGAGTTACAGAGGACCTGGATGAATCACGAGGCTATCTGGGTGATAGTCGATAGATTGATTAAGTCTACCCACCTTCTGGTTATGAAATCCCCAAATACTCTGAGTGTGTAGGCAGATATATGTGTACGGAAGATTGTGAAACATTATGTAGCATTCCAGTGAGCATGATATCAAATAGGGATTCCCGCTTCACTTCCCACTTCTGAGAATATTTTTCAGGAAGCTATGGGAACCCGATTGAGTATTAGCACAACTTTTCGTCCTCAGACAGATGGTCAGTCAAAGGGGACTGTACAGGTTCTGGAGGATATGATGAGAGTGTGTGCCATTGATTTTATAAGCTCTTGGGATGATCAGTTGTTACTAATCGACTTCGCCAATAGCGACAGTTATCACTCGAGTATCGGGATGACTTATATGAGACATAGTATGATCGTAGGGGTTATTCCCCGATTTAGATAAGAAGTGGGTGACAGATAGAGAATTGTTTTCGAATTGGTAAGACAAACCTCTGAGAATGTTCAGTTGATTTATGAGAAATTAAGAACACCTCAGAGCAGACAGAAAAGCTATACTGACAAGAGACAGAAAACCATTAGAATTCACCGAGGGTGAATCAATATTGTTGGTAGTTACTTGTCCTAAGGGCATAAGGACATAACGAGATTTGGAAAGAATGCAAATAGAGTTTCATTAGATTGAATCCTTTGAGAGATTGGAAAAAGTGGGAGATAAGACCTGTAGGTTGACGTTACCACTTGAATAAACAGGCATCCATTATGTGTTTCATCCTTTGATGCTTCGAAAATACTATCCGAACCCAGCATATGTGATCAGATATGAGCTCCAACAGCTTAGCTCAATGAAAGTATAACGTATGTTGAAAAAATCGATTCGGTTATTAGACGGAAGGAGAAAGTGTTGAGGTTTAAGATGATCTCCCTAATCAAGTCCGTTGGTAGTATTACACTCTAGAAAAAGTTACATGAGAATTAAAGAGTATGATGCGATAGACGTACCCGGAGTTATTTATGGATCCATTTGACTTGGTTCTAATTTGGAGGACCAAATTTTTTAAGTGGGGGAGATTGTAAGACCCGATTTTATTTAAAACATGAAATGAGAAAAGATCAAATGAAGGATTGAAATGGTATTCCCGAACACGTTCAAGGGTAAAACGATCAAAAGACCGAAAGCTGATATAAATTCGATAAGAAAATTTAATTAAAAATATGGAAATGAGAAATCTTGATCAATAACGAAGAAATAATTAAATTTCGGGTTAAATTGATCAAGATATGAATTTATTAGAATTAATCGAAATTTTCACCTCGGAAAATTATCTCGAAAGTATTTGAAAAATTATCCCGAAAGATGAAATAATACCGATAAATTCATTTATAGATTAAATGAATAAAATATAAATTTTTTTAGATATTTATGGATTTTTAATATATTTTAATGAATAAAATAACAATAAAAATAAATAAAAAAATTTCGCTAAACGCAAAACTGGAAAATGGAAACAGAAACAGGGAGCCGACCCATGCTTCCGCCTCCACCGACGGAGGCCGTCAAGAAGCGAACAAGCGGCCGAGAGGGGAGGAACCCCACGCCAACGCCAACCCTAGGCGATATTCGACAAGGAGACGATCGGCGGCGAGAGAGAGAGGAACCGAGAGAAACCGAGAGGGAGAAAGGAATCTGCTGTCGCCGGGGCCGATTCGACCCCGACCACCGCCAGCTGAAGGAAGCCCACGCGAAGATCGACCGATCAGTGACTGAATCTGCCGGTGGAACGGCGGCCAGCGCTGGCAATAGAGGCAGAAAGGAAAGTTACCGACGTCGAAAAGGAGTAGAATCGGACCGGCCACTTTTCGACCAGCCATGGCGAAACCGAGGGCAGATCCGAGCTTCAGACGATCCCGTGGAGCTGCTGGCGATGAAAATCGACGGAGAACCAGTCGGCAAAGCACTGAACCGTTTGAACCAGAGTGAACCGGTTGGACCGAACCGGTCTGAACCGGGTTGAACCAAATCGAACCGGTTCAGCCAGAAAAGAAGGAAAAGAAAGAGAAAAGAGGAAAAAGAAAAAGAGAAAAAATTGAAGAAAAATTCTAGTGATGCAATCGAGCTCCGGGTAAGTCGGTAAGCGGTCAAATTGACCGATTTAAATTTTAAAATATTTAATTGGATTAATATTCGACTGAAAGTTTACCCGAAAAAATATTTAATTGTGTAGCTCGATAATTGACGTCAAACAAGAGCTCGAGACAGCTTCGATTTGCATACTATCATGGAATCTGGGGTAAGTAACCCTTAGTTATGACAATATTGCATCGTTATGCGTGTTAGAAATTTACCGCATAAATTACGGATTTAAATTCCACATGAAATGAATTATATCTTGGAATTAGAGATATATTATCGTAAATAATTCATTAAGCTATCCGGGAATTTGGAATGAGGTTCAATAAATACTGATGGGCCCAATGAGCCCAATAGGCCTCGATAATATGAATAGTAAGTGAAAAACGGGCTTAAGGCCGATTAAGGCCCATTATGGTTCAATCGGACCCAATATGAGTAAAATGACCCAATGATTTAAATTAAGCCCAGAAAATATGGAATGTAACTAATTGTATTGTATTTGACCTTATGTATATTTATACGCAGTTTCGGAGATTTGATTGAGAGCAAATCGGACTACATGACGAGACATCAGTGAAAGGTCAGACTGTACAAAAAAAATGAGGTAAGGGAATTGTGTGAGTAGCTAGAGGTAGCTACGTGTATTTTAATAGTTTTTGTATACACTGAATATATATAAAGGTCCTAGAAATGGTTTAAAGATTTTAAGGACTCGAAATAGAAAAAGACTATTTTACCCCTATTAAAGGAAATTCATCTAAGGATGGTGAAAGCATGACATTCATGAAATGCATGATTTAAGAAATTTTCTGATTTAAGGAATTTTCTTGGTTTTTAAGCAAAGCAAATCGAAAGATTGGCCAATAATTACATAAATTTCACAATATAACACAACGTAAGTGTTATTAAGATTTAAATGAAAATTATTTGAAAAATGGGCCAACTATCAAGTATATTTGGAAACAGATAGTGCTGGCGCATAGCTCGCACTATATCTGAGTTTGTGAGTGTGCATAAAATATGCTTGAGCGGTTGCTCGCACCGACTTGTGTGACATCATATGCATGAAATGTGCTAGAGCGGTTGCTCGCACTGATTTTACTAATGTGAAATGCATGAGAAGTGCTAGAGCTTAGCTCGCACTCTGTTTTGACTGTTTTGACTTGATATGCATAAAAAGGTGCTAGAGTGATTACTCGCACTAGTTTTAATGATTTGACATGCATGGGAGGTGCTGGAGCTTAGCTCGCATCCTGTTTTGATATGATAATTGCATAAAAGCCTTGCTGGAGTTTAACTCGCACGAGATTTGATTTATTTATGCATAAAGCCGTGCTGGAGCTTGCTCGCACGAAGTTTTATATGGATTTATAACTCATTTTAAAGACGTGTTGGAGTACTTCTCGTACGCAGATTTTACTGATTTGTATGAAATCGTACTAGAGCTTCGCTCGCACGAGGTTTTTAGATATCATGAATATACATCGAGCCGTGCTAGAGCTTCGCTCGCACAAGGATTTATATGACATGCATATAACCATGTTGGAGCCTCCTGTACACTGTGTGTCACAGGGAGATGATATGCCCACACGTGCATACTGAGATAGAGATGGTATGGGTGGATAAGACCTATTGCAGGCACCCCTGACTGAGATCGGGTTCACGGAGTACTTTATATCGTGTATGTCACGCGAAGTACGTTGTACCGTGGAGGTTGTTGGAGTGGAGTGGCATTAGCCACGAGGCAGCAAGCCTTGCCCTCGCAATCCTGATGATATGTTGTTTTGGCGGCAGGATTGACCCACCTCCCGTTTCAGGCGTGATACCCCGCACACTAGGTACCGTGTAGCCAGGGATCACTAGGTTATGGCCATAGTCCTCGTTGTTACTGATATAGTCACCTACTTGTCTCACATGATATAACTTATGGTCTCAATAGACCAGGGTAGACCCGAGGGAGGAATCAGACCCCGATTTTATGATTTTCATTGAGATATGATTTTATAACAGTGAGATTGATTTATGAGATGCTTAACCCCTTCGGGTTAGTTTTTACTGCAGTTTTAATGAAATGATTTAAATGCAGTAGCATGATGAGTTTTTCATGCTTTAATTATAAATTTATGAAAAGATTTATCTCTCATGATTTGATTTACATGGCATGAACTAATTTATGATCCTGATTTAATTTATGCTAATTATGATTTAATGATGTCACATAAAATGCCTTTGATGCATGAAGTACATGATTTCTATATGCACAAATAGTTTTGATAAACTATGTCATTGATGTATGCATGGTTTTGTGCTTGAGATTTTAATGAAAAGAAATGGATTTTAAGGGCATGGCATTATGAGCATGTAGATAGTGGAGCTATCTACTTACTTGCATAATTGCCTTACTGAGCGTGTGGTTTGCTCACCCCCCTTATTTTCTCATCTTTTCAGAGCACTCGCAGTAGTTAGTGAGTGGCTAAGGACTTGCAATCTTGGTATCCGCTGCTTCCCATCGAGAGTCAGGTATACACATTTGTATAGTATTGTATCTAAATATGTAATGCACAGTACTGTAAATGGATACGATGTCGGGGATGTAATGTGATGTAATACCATTGTATATGTATTTAGTTAAAGTCAAAGGATAGTAAATCCTGATATATGGATGTGATTATGGAAATGGAATGGTAAATAGGTGAGAGGTGACTAACACTGAATCATAGCTCAACTGTTTTTAGGATGGTCACGATGAGAGAAAGGTAAGAATTAAATAATAAATGAAAAAAACGAAAAATTTACTCTGATTTTTAGGTAATTTGGGTCGTGACATAAGATTCATCTTGAAGTGTGAGACACATGTCAGTTGGATGACCAGTAGCAGCATAAATTCCACAGGTTTTAGCTTGTTGCACGTTTCTCATTCCTATAACCAATTGTTGAACAATAGAAGTTAGGTTAGCTATTTGATTTTCAAGAATATGTACGTACTTCATTTACTCTTCTATGAGGTATATATTGTCTAAATCCAAACTGTTGGGACTTAGCAGTCATGGTGGAAATCAAATCTCTAGCCTCTCTAGGAGTTTTGTTCACTATAGCACCTCCACTAGCTGCATCCATCATCCTTCTTTTCATGGGTAACAATCCTTCATAAGAGTATTGAATTAAGAGTTGTTCAGAAATCCCATGTTGAGGACAACTTGCACAGAGTTGCTTAAATCTTTTCCAGTATTCATGAAGAGTCTCAATGTCTTTCTGCTTGATTCCACATATCTCTCTTCTAATGCTGGCAGCTCTTGAAGCAAGGAAAAATTTATCCAAGAATAGTCTCACCATTTCAATCCATGTGGTTATAGAACCAGGAGGTAAATAGAACAACCAATCTTTTGCTCTATTAGCTAGTGAGAATGGAAAAACTCGCATTTTGATTTGCTCTTCGGTAACTCCTTGTGGCTTCAGGCTTGCACATAACACATGAAATTCTTTTAAGTGTTTGTAAGGATCTTCATTCTCAAGACCATGAAACTTAGGAAGCAAATGGATCAAACCCAATCTTAATTCAAAATCTACTTGTAAAGTTAGGTATTGAATATAGAGGGGTTGTTGATTGACAAGTGGTGCAGCCAACTGCCGTAAAGTTTGCTCTTCTTCAGCCATTATTTCTTCAGTCTCAGAATCACTAGATGAATTAGCCAAATCAAGTGCTAAATTTAATCCAGGGGATGAAGATGTAGCTTCTTGTGCCTTTTGGATTTTAGCTTCCTTCCTATTCCTCTTAGCTGTCTTTTCAATCTTAGGATCATACGGGATTAAATTACCTGCACAAAAAGAACGAGGCATCAAAATAAATCTAATTAAAAATCAATCTCCGACAACGGCGCCAAAAATTGGTGGCTGTCGAAACCAACAATATAAATTCCTACTCAAAAATAAACTAAAACTGTAGTATAGATGAGTAAGGTCGTTTCATACAGAGATTGGTTAGATTTATTTTTCTGCAAAAGATTTAAAAGTAAAATATGTTTGAGGATTTGTTATAATAAAATAAAAAGGAAAATTAATATAGAAAAGAGAAATCACTATGTTAAATATTTGAAGAAAATCAATATGATGAAGCATCCAACCAAAAGAGTAATCTTATAATGAGTTCATGGAATTGATCATAGATGCAAAGATAGATTCTTTTAATCTTTACCAAATTGGTTATGGTTATTGGTACGACCTAATAACCTATCCCTCCTTATTTTTTCGATAATCAGGATACGATCTCTAATTATTTCTCTTGCCAGTTAAACAATCTTAGATACGATCTTAAAATTTAATTTACCAACAACATTAAAAACTAAAGAGATTACTAATTCTAACCAACAAACACACATGTAGGTTCATTTAAGTTAGATTATATATCTCCATAACTTAGAATTGAAAACATCTTTGTAATCAATTATGTTATTTACCACTTATATTAGAATTCCTAAACAATTACGGATTCAGGTTTCTAATTGGTGATATATTATCCTGACAATTGAACAAAGGGCCCTTTTTGCACAATCAATCAAAACAATAATTTCAATAAGCACAGAAGATATATAAATAGTAAAGATATAAAAAAAACAAGATAAAAACTAATTAGATCTCACAATTCTTGAAGAACTCAATACTTTAATTATCTTTTGGCTGAACTAAATAACTTAGCAAGTCATAAGTTGAGAGAAAAACACCAAAGAAAATTTCAATTGCCTAAAGAAAAATCAAATAGTAGAATTGTAGAATGTGTCTACGATGATGATGATGATGATGATGATCCTCTCTTAATCTATACATACTAAATATCCTAGCCCCAGAATCTTGTTCAAAAAGAAACTTCTGATTGAGTTTGATTACAAATAAACTTCTTTAATTTTTCAACCACTAATTGCTTTTTGCCAAAGATAGTCATGCCATATCTCCCTTCATAATTAAAATTTTTCACTTGTCATCTTTAAATTGTTTAAGTCAAATTCAGCTACAAGTGATGGAGCTTGACTTTAATACAAATATTTGAGTTGCAATTCTTGTCACTGCCTTAGACGTGCCCACGCTAACACCAAGACATTTTTTGATTTTATGACTTGATCAAAATTTGTAACTTTAATCCATTTTGCTCATATTCCTTCATCCACAATAAAAAACATAAAATATAAGTCAAATCCAAAAATTAAGTATATAGAAGAATCTAAATCATGAGAAAATATGACAATTAATATGTTTAATGTGCAACCTATCAAACATGCATGATGTTTAATGGCATGTATGTGTTGCTTATGATGAGTACATGATGATGGTGTGATTAAGTGAAACCAATTTGTTGAATTGGATAGGTTTGTGACTTAAGCATATAAGGTGTTTGATGAAATGCCTTAATGAACAAAGTGAAAAGCTTAAGGCAAGCACACCAAGTGTTTGCCGAAATGCCTAAGTGAGCTAGGCAAGCATGACAAGCCATGATGATGGCCCATTTATTAAAATAGACAGTAGAGAAAGTGAAAAGTGAATTATCAGAGTTGATTGATGTGATTGATGGTTATCTGCAGCTCCAGGACATATATACGGAGCTAGATATACTGATATATGGAAAGTGAAAAAAGGTGAAAAGGGCATTTGACAAGATTTCGGGTAAGGGATCTACGCTAGCTCTTAGAGATAGTCGTACGTACTTTCATTGTCATTTGCATTCACTTAAATTCTGTATAGAGTATATATATGCAATTTCTGGATAGTACCCAAATATAAGGAAAATTACGAAAATACCACTAGGAATGATAAAAATTTAAAAATGCATGAAATGCATGATTTCAGTTGTTTTTATCTGAAAAGAGATTTTGTGAGTGTGAAATGATAGTCTGGCTCATGATTTTACTATATGCATTAAATTGCACATTTTTCTGAGTTGAAAATGCTTGAGTAAGAGAAAACCCTTGAATGGATGACTATTCGGGAGAATTTACCTCTCTTGCTCTGTCGTGCACCATTTTGAGTACTGAACTCGGTCGTGAGTACCGTTTTCATCTGAAACGAGCCATTTATTTGTTTTATGTGTGAAACAGTGCTGGAGCTATTATGAAATCTGTGAGTTATCCAAATATGTTGGCACTAGATTTTGATATGATATGTGTGTGAAACAATGCTGGAGCTATTATGATATCTGTGCGTTATCCAGATATGCTTGCACTGAATTTTGATATGATATGTATGTGAAACAGTGCTAGAGCTATTATGATATCTGTGAGTTATCCAGATATGCTCGCATGGATTTGGATATGATTTGTAAATGAAACCGTGTTGGAGTGGGGTGTTGACTAAGAGTCACACTCAAGGCTCGCACTGGATTTGGATATGATATGTGATTGATAAAGTCGTGCTGGAGATGTCGTGTAGACTATGTGATCTTACATTGATCCTCGCACGTGATTGATAAAGCCGTGTTGGAGCCTCGTGTAAACCGGGTGTCACACTGACATGCTCGCACTAGATTTTAATACTTATATTGAGGTGGTAAACCTTAAGATTACTCGGTTCCCTCAGTATTCTGGGGTCTATGGAGTACGTTGTATCGTGTGATAAGACATGGAGTATGTTATACCGTGCAGTGTTCGGACTTCTGATTTAGCCACGAGATGAATTGAACCACCTCCCTGAGTTATATGATAAGATGTGATATCTAAGGAAAACCGTACTTGAGCTCTCATGTTGACTGTGTGTCACATTGACTTGCTCGCACATGATTGATAAAGCTGTGTTGGAGCCTTGTGTAGACCGTGTGTCACCCTGACATGCTCGCACTGGATTGTAATACTAAAATTGGGGTGGTAAACCTTGAGATCACTCTGTTCCCTCAATATTCTGGGGTCTACGAAGTACGTTGTACCGTGCGACAATACGGAGTACGCTTTACCGTGTGTTTTAGTCTTTGGACTTCTGAACTGATTCTGATTTTCTGATTGTGAATTCAGTTTCTTATTTTGATTGGCTTTTTAACTAATCTCTATTTTTCGATATGGTTTCTGAACTGATCCTGAATGATACGGATCTGCATGTTTTAATACATGACATGACATTATATGCTAGTAGTTGGCAAAGTAAATGTGTATGTTTTGCAAAGTGATAAGTAAATGCATTGGTTTTACGAGATGATAAAATATGCATTATGAGTATCGTAGATAGTGTGGTTATCTACCTGCTTTCATATATTTTTTACTAAGTGTGTTGTGCTCACCCATTTACTTTTCCCCATCTATAGAGCAAATTCCAGTAGAGTGTGTCAGTTGCGTCCGTCCTGCGCTCTTTTGCACACAATGATCCAGCAGCATAAAAGTATACACATCTATATGTGATAATTGTATCTGATAATAATGTACAGTGATTTAGACACGTTTATATAGGGATGTATATGTAAGACAATATAAACAGCTTTCTATTTATGAAAGATGACTTTATGAGCTTCTGCGATGTTAGTATCTGTGATGAAAGTATTGTCTGAGATATAATTAATATATATGAGATTGAGTGACGGACATTGATTCACAGCCCAACCATTGAAGTAAGGTAAGTTCGCGAAAAATTTGTAGTGATTTTTGAAAAATCGAGTCGTGACAGATGCATTGACAGTGTAGTCTCTTAACACTGTTAATGTATCAAAAGTTGATACCTTATTAATGAGTAAACTAAAAAAATATTAAACCTTTCTGAGCAAATTGAAAAGAAAATATTTGTATTTATTTACATCTTTTTAATTTATTCATTAATGATATGTAAACCTTTGATGTAATGATAGTGTATAGAATCTATATATTATCGTGCATCATATATAAACTTTTAAATTATTACTTACAACTTACATGTAAAATAAAATTATATATTTTCAAGTTAATAAAAAAAGTATCATTTTTAATTCAATACAAAAATTATTTATAAATATTTAAATTCCAATGCAACGGTAATTTATAATAAATGTAAATGTACAAACATTAAGAAAATCCATCATATCAATTTCATTTATGATGATATATATATATATAATGATAGCAAAATTTCTTTATTTTTTCCCTTCCTTCCAATCTTTTATGTTTTTATTTCACCATAAGTTTATGTTCCTAATTAATATACAGAAATAGCTCTCATTCCCAACACTTATTTTCTTATTTTCTTTTTCCTTCTGATGTTCAATTTTTGAAATCTCATATAGCAGATAGCATACTTGAACTCAATTTCTTATTTTCTTTTCACTTTATTAATGTGATAATGCAATTAATAAGTCATAGTACTAAGATCTGCAGGACTTGTGGCACAATACTAATAACAATTAAGATGGTTAATCCAGGATCTCTAATAAAACATTATTAATTATTATGAATGAACCCAAACTCATTTAAACTTGTTCAAATACTATTAAATTTAAAAATAAAATAAAATCTTAATATAAAAATATATAATAATTAATAAACATAACATAATAAATTCTTATCGAAAAATTATAAGGGCATAAAAAATCTAAATAAAAAGTTTATAGAAACAATGCAAGTTCAATAGCATAAAAAAGGTTTAAGGTAACTAAATATATTAATATAATTTCCAATAACATGCTTGACATATCTTCAAAAATCTTTTTAAACTATAACAAAAAAACAATCTTTTTAAACTTACAAAATACATCACATTTTAATAAAATATCAAATAAATTAAATTATAAAAATATATAATTATCAAACTAGATTGACTAAGCTTAACTTTAAATCTAAGTCCGAATCTAACTTGATTTTTTCATAGAATTCTAAAAAAATCATATCGATATCCGGATTTAAAATCAACCCATGCACGTGTCTAAGGGGGGCAGACAATGCTAATCAATGAAAAAGATCGTAATTAGCAAGCCAATAAGCCATGGCCGAAAACATAACCTTTTGGCAACCTCCACAGGGCTAAAATATATATGTCAAGTTTAAATCGATTCAATCATCTAAACTATCAGAGACTTTAAGGATAACAAACAAATTTTAAGTTTAGTTTCAAGAGATTTTTTCTTTTGAGAAGCTAAAACAAGTTCAAGACTATGAATGATACTAAGATTTCAGAAAACAAGTTTTAGCTTGGAAACACTTGTTGTAGCCAACCAGAAAGAGAATAACCTATGTTTCGAGGGGTTTTCAAAATTCAAAGCACATCAACTTGATATTCAAGTGGACCATTTCCACATTTCTGGCTTTGAAGGCCTGATAAGAGACAATGCATGAATCAGTTTTGGAACCACACATTGTAGATGAATACAAAGCACCAGACTTGAATCATTTCGATCAAATTCAATAGTTCAATACCATAAGGCCCTAAAGGCCACTTTTAGCTCTCAATATGTTCATTTGACAAATGACAAATACTTGGTAGATACTTGGTAGATAGCTTCAGGGTCCAATAAGTTGTGCACACATAGCAAACACAACACAATACTAAAAACAAACACCCATCCTCATACCCTTATTACTGTTGGAGAGGAATCTGGCTGGCCCACTGAGGAAGACTTTGATGCTTCTTCCATTATCACAGCTGCTTCTTCCAAACAGCTTTGTGTATCGTCACTGACCAGTCCTATGGTCATTTTCTCCACTTCTTCTTGGGTGTATACGTGGATCTTGGACACCACGTCACAAAATTCACTGGAAACAGAAAAAGACCAATAGTAGGCAAGGACATTTTACACAGCATAAGTCAACAAATCTCAAAAAGCATTTGAAACTCTGTAAACAAGGTTTGAGCATTCTTTCTCTTCTAAACGGGGCCAGACGACCGCCATAAATACTATATGTATATATTGTTATTAGTTTCTTAGCCTCTTTTTCTAGTTTCCTTGTTTTACTGCTTGCTCAAGCATGCATCCCAACAATACACATTATTCATGAGTCTTCATTTCTGATTCTAAAGAAATTGCTTTTTCTCCTTCTTACCAAACAAGTGAATATGGGGAATGAGCTTCACCAAACACTCCCCTACGTATCATTACTGATACTGCCCCATAGGATGTAGGGGGTCAACATAAGAGCATGCAAGGAAAACCCTAACTCTCATTTAATTTTTATCTACACCCGTTAGCATATGCATCTCATTCACTCGTCCTAATAGATTTGATGACCTCAAGATTACTTCAATTTGATGATAAGAAAATATTGTGGCATCACTAACCTGCATATTAATTGTGCAAAGCTGAAAGAAAGGATGCAATGCTCAAAAGAATAGAAAAAGGGAGAAAAGTATAGCTAAAAGATCTCATATCTGCAATTACTATTTAATTTTAATGAACACTGCGACAGAGACATCAAATAAGAATAATCACTATCATGCAACAAACTGGATAGCGGATAGCAAGGAGTGTGACACTTACTGCCATGGGTCATCTCCAACCACCATTACATCATTCTCACTGTCAGTGTAGAGAACCCGCCACCCTTTATCAGGATCGCTTAAAAGGCCTTCCATACTGAACAGACGTTCTAGCTCAGTCATCAAGTCATCATATCCATACAGTCTTGAGAGATCAATGGCTCTTCCAACCAAGCTGCCTTGCTTGTGAACCTTGAGTCAGTCAAGTCAAAGTAAGTAGGAGGGGGATAGGAAGTAAAGTTAAATTTAACTTTGACCCTAATGTAACTTACCTTTGTACAACTCCTCTTACCAGAATTTTGTGAGTTAGGAGTAGATGATTCCGCAGTCAAGGAGAACCCAAAGAGTTTACATCCAGCCACATTTCCTTTGAAGCAGTCATCCTGTTGGTTCCTCAAATTTTTTCTAAAAGCAGGACTTGAAATATTCTCCAATGACTTATGGTCATTCAGTGGATTTGGTTTCCTGATCCCGTCCACAATAACCCCCGTCTTAATTGAGGAAGCATTGAACGAGACATTGCCTCTTGGAAGTGTAGATGCATAAGAGCTCATTGTAGGTTCCTGGCCAGCTTTGTAAAAGTTACTGTAAGAAAAATACAAACTTCGAAGGCCTTCTGATGCTAGTGGATAGCAATTGGTTTTGGGTGCTTGATGTGTGTTGAAAGAGTTGCAACCAATATTAGTTTTTGCCCAAACACCAAGGTTGAGATCAGCCTTCTGTGTCAGGGATCTCAATGGGCAGATTTCTTGACCTTGCAAGACCTTCGGAAGTCTATTAGATTCCGCAAAGCCTGTGTAAGCGGTGGAGTGAGCCCTCATAAGCTCACTAATAGTAGTCTTTCCAGTTCCTGTTGACGCAAGACTTCGATGTGCTGGAGATTGCATCTCAAAATCAGGTGGGCGGTTTACAATATCACATCCATATAAGGGTGATACAAAACCTACATTTTCTTGACCTTGCAAGACCTTAGAGGATCTCACCGATTCCTCAAAGTCCAAAATTCCACCACTTCCTAAAGAAAAGAACATTTTAAAGGATGCTTACATTAATCAAGTATATAAATGCAACAATATTTAAATTCTAGTGGAAAGATTTGTACCTGTGATGGGGGTGTCTGGTGCAGCAGTCTGCAGACCTGTCCGCAGTTTTTTCAACCTTGCTGAAGATTGAATGCTTAATGGGGGGAGAGAAACAGAAGGATCAATTTCCCAAGGTGAAACTCTCTCTTGGTGATCACTCATAATATCTTCATCCCACCTAACCTGTTAAATGTTATGTGCATATGTATAGCTTTGAACTTTTCTTCTTCCATGATTTAACACAAAGAACACACAGGAGAAAAATATATTGCATATGTATACATTTGAAGTGACGGTTTCAAAGTCTGATAACAAGAACATTTTCAGGATTTTATAAGAAAATCCCGAACCCAAATATGAACCAAGTTGGATGCACGAGTTTTTAGCAACAACAGCTACAAAACTCTCAGTATGAAGATACAAATGTTTTTTATCAAATAATTAGAATATAGTTGAACCAAGGAACCTTCCTAGTTGTTTTATTTCATCAATTATTGACCATTCTGAAATATAGTTAGCAGCATTCATCAGTGTTCTGCATAAAGTATACATATACATGTAAAGTATTTTGATAAATATCATACATATACACTTCTTCTAATGTTGTGATAATGATTGCACATGATAAACTATAGAAATAAAAGCACGAGTACAGACGTTTAACATTAGGAGCTCACCATTAAGCATCTCCACTTTGAGTTGGGCCATCGGTAAGGATCTGAGTCCCCTATTCCCGTAACTACACCACTAAACCTGCATGAACATAGCAGTATATTATATTCTCAAAGTAAAACCATTAAAAGGTCAAAGGCAAACGAAACAAAGAAGAAATTGATTTTAGTCCTGATCTGCAATTAATTAAAGAAGACCTTCTCTCAGGCGAATCATCCATTTCAAATCTCATTTTGAATCTTGTTCCAGTGCACACTTGATTTGTGGTGCTTTTGAAATATTTTTGCAAGGGTATAACAAACTCTGCATGACTGGCCCTGCATGACAGCAATTTGAACAGCCTTGGCATTTCAGTTCACAGCAAATGCACCACCGAGTAGGCATTTAAAACAGATTTACAAGCTCAGCAACACAAGAACTGAATCATATTCCAACATGAGAATGGTAATCAGACTTTCAGAAGTCTCCTGGAATGCAACTTCCTAGAGCTAGTTATAATCTAGACTCTAACATTAGCAGCTACTTCGCAAGAAGTTTGAAAATGGACTCGATATCTTTCAAATGGGCCATTCACTTACTGTAAAACTCCTCGTGCTACTTTACTATGCTGTCAGTTCCTCATTTGATAGTTCTACTGAGCATCAAACTTTTCAACATAATTAAAAACACTATTCATGCCTAGTTTTTAGTGAAATCTTACATCCCCAAATGCTTCTTCATTCTAGACTTTGTTAGGTAAATCTTCCGGAAATGCTGGCCAAAAGTAACATAAGATAAAATATCTAAAAATGAATAGGGAAGATGTATATACCTTTGGGTGGTCCCCAACTGTTTTCACCCATTAATGTTGGTAATATACTTTAAAAGTAACCATGTGGTAATGCCAAGGAAAACAATAGCTGAACACATCTTTCTTTCATATTGTCTTATTCAAGAATACATTTTGCAAGATTATTGATGTATTATTTTTTAGAAGGGGGCGGTACTGAGAAAAGATCTGGCTATGACCATCTGGTAAATCAATGTATAAACTCAAAGTTGAAAGTCATAGTTTCTTTTACCTAGCCTTCAATAAATAATGTTCTTAAAGCTTTAGAGAGGATAAAATTATAATCTAGGTCCGCCTTAAGAACATTGCCTAATGATATCAATCTTGTTAAATGGAACAATATCATATATAGATGGTAATGTCATTTGAGGTTAACATCTGATTGTGAATTTGAAAATAGTTGCACACAAGGAAGTAACAAAGAAATAAAGGATTTGCATATAGGGACAGACCATGATATAGTTATCTCCAACACCACTTCCTCCTACACCACTGCAAATATAATAACCAAGGGCAGATCCACTCAACTAACCCACATGCCCATGCTTTCCAAGGAGCCATCACAAAAAGTGTCACACAAAACAATCCAAGTCAAACCTTTCGCTTTAAAAACCCTTGTTTGGAAACAAAGTTGAGGGGAGTGGATCAAGGCTTGATACATTACGATAATGCACCATCTTGATGCAAGTGCTTATGCTGTGTGGTCATGGGTCCATCCCTATGTGATTCCTTTGTTACTCACTCTTCTAACATGGGACAACTCAAAAACAGAAAGGTCTATTAAGCTAGTAGCCATAGTTTTGCACCCAACAAGTCTAAACATCAAAACTTTCCCTCGTTTTAAATCAAGCAGCATGTCCAATTACATATTCGCAGAGGCAATTGCACTTCATATACTCTCTAGGATCATTCTGGAAAACTGAAGACACTTTATCTCTTATCTTGCATCCTAGTGTATTAATACTTTGTTAACAATGGATCCATGGGCATTCACTAGTCTTACATGAGCTGCATATCGAAGATAATAACAAAAATTTATATCCAGGCCAAGTTTCTTAATTTTTTTTCTCTATAATTTATACATAGTACTTTTCATTGAAAAAAATTTATTTCTTACTGGAGTTGGATGCAATTTAATATATATTCCATGGGCTATATTGCAGGTTAGTACACAATTTAGCAAAAGAGGGAAATGAGCCAAACGGAAACCATGCATTTTATTTAAGTTACTTACCGGCTTATTTCTTTTCTTCTTTTTTTTCCCAAATACGAGCCAATTTCTTGAAGTAAGCGGAAAGAGACACTTACCTTGGGCTGTAGAAGACATGAAACATGCTTTTGGTGGATACTGCATTAGCTACTGGAGAAAGAACATTTGGATATGAATTCTGTTTAACAATAACTGAATCTAGAAGACTATTTCTTCGTCGTAAAGCTCTTCTAATGCCCAACCTCAGCTCTCCATCTTCACCCCTAAATGTCGAGAAAAGATATATCAGGGAACTTCAAGTAACTAGGCTACGGGAACACATGGCAACATCAGAACTCTTAAAACTTCCGTTATATATTCCATGTGTCAATGAATATTTATGACTCTCAGGTAGCATAAAGTATTTCAATTTATCATGGCTGTAGTACTTGAATGATGATTCTATCTTCCTTTTATAGAGTTTCCCCTTGTGACCAATTTCTAAGTATCAAAAGGGAAGTGTGCCCTCCACTCTAGGGGAAAACATAATGAATTAATTAATGTCAGAAGTTCATATGCATCTTTCGATTTGTTTACTGGAAAAGCTATTCACACCTCAGAAAGAGCACTGCATCCCCAGCAACAAGATTCTTTTGACTCACAAAAATACTCCAGCCTGTAGTAAGGAGATGCCGCCTCGGTTGACCTAAAAATTAATAACCATTTAGCTCTATCAATGTTTCTTTCAGTAGAAAACACATTCTAAATACTATTAGAAATGTCAAAATCTCTATCTGAAGTACCCCTATATATATGTCGAAACCTCCACTCAACTCCATGCAGATCTTTGGCAACAAGCTCTTGTGAGGGCCTCGTCTGTTTATAATCCTGAAATTAAGGCACACAACATTACATCTAGAAGAAATTTATAGGATCAATAAGCAGCCTGGTAAATAGTTCATGAAGGATTAAGAGTATAAAAACACACCAGTGGAGGAAAACAGTCTTCGGCAGCTCTACGAGGAACAGAAAACCCTCCATGGGTGCTAGTGTCAGAAGCTGTTAGCGTCTTGCAAAACATGTGAGGGGTTGATTTTGTAGGCGATCTATCACCTCCCTCATCCACACCTAGCTCATCCAGCTGCTTGCCCTCCAAATTAGGCCCTCCCAACTGCACAAAATTCCCAAATTGAAATCACCAAAATATAAATTTGGAGTGCTACTTAGAAGGAAGAGCATGCTAACAGGAATTCATTCCAGTCACTAAAATCCTAAGAAGTTGCGCTGGAAACCCCACTTCCACATAAAATGCAATGCCAATGAATCAAAATTATTCTTAAGATTATACAAGTAACTCATTCAAATATTTTAAATCAATACAAATAACCCAATCCGCTATAGCTTCAGTCAAGAACTATATACCTCTGGCTGAGGAAGTAAAGTGAGCTGCGTATAGACCTCATCATTCTCTTTATTGGCCTAAAAAGGGAAAGAAAACAGGAGACTTCAATTTAAGCAACCAAATTTAAGGGAAATTTAAAGTTATAGCCTTTTGGGGAAGCCAATATATAGAATGCAAAGACAATTCAATGTAAAAGAAGAAAAATTGAGTACTTACGAGGAGCTGGACATTCACCACTCTGCAAAAGATTTGAGGAGGAAGATCAAAGGTGGGCATTTCCATGGGAGAGAAAGGAGAGGCAGAGGCAACTTGTTCCAAGTGACCCTGAGGGAAGTAGACAACGACATTTCCCTTTTTGGGAAGTGAAGTGAGAGGGCCAGCACAAGCATGCCAAAGCTCCAAATAAATGGAAGAGAAACAAGGTGGTGAAGCTGGGTTTGAAGAACATGAAGATGATGAAGAGGACAAACAGTGAACACAGGTGTTCGCTTTGCCACAGTCCCCATTACAAACTGCAGTCTTCTCCACCTCATTCACTGCATGGTTCAGATCAATTTCCATGAACACTCCTAAGTTTTTTTTCTCCTCAGTGCAAGTATAACCACATAACCAACTAACTCCACGAAACAAAATATCGGGAATGAGAGTAATTAAAGAAAAGGGTACCTCAGAAAGCTGAAAAAACTAGAGAAAAAATAGGAAATCAAATCAAATCATTGCGAAGAAAATTTTGAAGGGGTACCCACAAAGCTAGAACACGAGAAGAGTAGAAGAAGATGAATAGAAAACAACAAGAAAGTCATGTTTTTGAAAGAGGATACACAAAGCAAGACTGGTAAAGGATAGAGGGAAGGAAGAAAAGGGTGTCAAATAATAACAAGGAATTCAAAGTATGATTCCTCCCCCATTTGCAGGTACTGAGAAGAGGGAGCAGGAGCAGCAGACATGGACAATTGCTTATAGGAAGAACAGAAACAAAAGGCAAGAAAAGCCAATGTGGTGGTGGCTTTTGGCTTTTGGCTTTTGGACTCTAAGAGAGAGAAAGAGAAAGTAGACTGCGTTGGGTGGGGGGGACAAGCTCAGGCAGTACAGAACCCACACTCCCCACCCCTTTCTCTCTCTTCGCTTTCCTTATCTTATAGTTTTTTTTTTTTTTTTCAGTTCTTCCTAATTTTGGATACACGTAACAATATAAAAAAAAATTGATAAAATTTTTTTTTGTATTTATCAACTTTTTTTTATATATTACTAAATATGAACACAAATTAAATTTTTCAAGGTAGATCTATAATTAAATTTGATAAATTTTAATGCATGATTCGAAATAATTATAAAAATATACTAATTAAAATTTTAATAAAAATCATATATAAATTTACTATAAATTAAAAAATTAATTTAATATTTATTATATCAATATAAATTATGATATAATAATTTTTTATATTTTACACGATTTTATAATATATATATATATATATATTAATTATCAAATCTAATTGAGAAAAGAAATTTCAAATTATGCAACAAAAATCAACATTAATTTTTGTATATATTTTATATTCATATTGGTAAAATATAAAAATTATTATGTTAAAATACATATTAACATGTCGACAAAAATATTTTTGTAACTTTTATGAAATTAATATGTAATTTTTATTAGTTTTTAACTTAAGTTGCTTATAATTTTATCATTCAATATATTATTTGCCAATAAAATTTTTAAATTTTAAAAATAAGATTAAACTGTTAACTTATATATCTTTTAAAAAATAAAAAATAAATTTGTATTACCTTTTTAATTTTATTTATAATATTTAAAATTTTCAAATATTAAATAATAAATTTTAACTCGTATAATCTTAATATAATTTTATGTATAAGATTACACGTCTACTTTAACTCCTTAAAGTTGAAGCTTTTCGAGCCTTGGGAATAATATCTATGCTTTTCAGTTCAATTAACCCAAAAAAAAAAAAAGAATTTTTTATTTTATAGTTAAGAGTGTGGTGAAGAAAGCAAATGGCTCAAAAGAATGAGACCAAAATTGAGGGAGTAAAATCTTTTTCAGTTTCTGCTTTTATTCTGTCACCGAATAAAAAATAAATAAAAAGAAAAAAGAAAAAAAATGGGTGAGAGTTGTCAATGTAAGAGTAAGAAACATATGGGGCCAAGACTCAAGGGTGCTTTTGGCAGCAACTATCGTGGGCGTGTTGTTAGTTGTTAGGACTCAGTGAGTCAGAGAGGCAGCAGCACAGCAGTCCACTCTTTTGTAATCTCTTGTCTCATCGTCCTCTCTCTCTTTCCTTTTTATCACTACCATTAGATTAGATTCTCTTTCCCTCTTATCTTTGCCTTTTCGCAGCGCGTGGCACTTTTTTTTTATTTTTTTTCATCTTATCGAAAATCATATTATTTCTCATTTTAATAAATTTTTTTATTTTTTATGATTAAAATTTAACATTCATTTTAAAAAATTGGAGTTCGACTAACATAAATGAATCGTGATCTATGAAAATAGAACAAAAGATATCTAATTCAATATTTTTTTCTTTTATTTAAATCATTAAATCACGATTTTAGAGTAAGGAATATTTTTGTAAGTATTTAAATATATATATTTATAATATTTTGAAAATAATAAATTACATAAAATACAAAATTAAGATTTTTAGTAGCTTTTTTGGTAGTTTAATTTCTAAGATTATGATTTTATATATTATCAATAACATAATTAAACTTAAAAAATATTTTAATTTGATAATGATTTATGAAATAATATTAATAATTTTAAAAATTTATATATACGATAATTATCTAATACATTAATAGTAAAATTTATTTATTTATTTCACAAATAAAATTATAAAAATGATAGACATTTTATTTTATTTATTTTTATTTATTAATATTTTAAAAATATTTATTATTATTTTAATTTATAGAGTAAAAAAACTTAAGATATATGGATATATTGGTTGTTAATCATTTATATAAATATAATATATACATGGAGAGAGAGAATACGTGTGTAAAATGCACGCTAAAAGAAGCGAGTAAGCGAGGATAATGGTTTTAGGCTTTTAGTTAGCAGAGAAAGTGATGCCATCGGATGGTCTGCGCTATTGGCGCTGCTACAGAACCCCACCACATACATTCCTCTCTATCTATCTCTCTCGTCTCGATTTTCCCGACCCAACTAACCCTCCCGTTCCCACTTTATTTACTGATTTAGGCCATGAATCGGAATTTTTAGTTCATATTTTTATATTTTCATAGAATTTTTGAAAATTTATAAATAATTTTATCATATAGTATTTATTTGATAATTATATTAATTAATTAAAAAAAAATTATTATCTAAATCAGTAAAGTTAAAATATTTTATAAACGAGATACATTATTTTATTTATATTTTATTATTATTTTTTAAAAAAAATATTATTATTTTAATTTTATTTGTAAAATTTAAAAATTTTATTAATAGGGTATCGATAATAATCTATTAAAATAAATTTTTTTAATAAATATAGATAACACTTTTGTAATTAAATATTAATTCATAAAAAATAGTTTTGTTTTAAGAAAAAGTAAATAAACAATAATAAAAATTAAAGCATGTAAACTGAGCAAAGAGATAATAGTGACATTAAAAAATTAAAATGTGTATTTTTAATTATATTATTATAATTTTAATTTTAATTTATTAAATAATAAAAAAATTACAATAAACATTTCATAAATAATAAAAAGTGAGAGAGTATTAATCAAACTAGAAGGAAAAGAATAGTAAGAGCCATGGGCGGTTCGAAATAACAACTTTAAAGGGAAGAGGGAAATTAAATCTATGGACGATAGATGAATATGCACATGAAATGTGTGAAACGTTTTTTTTTATTTTTTGGTGGGGGGGGGTGTTACAGTGTTAAAGGCATTTCATTCTTTATTTTTAGAGGGACAACTTTTGTAATATGCATACAATTCAATTCATACAACTCGATATGTTATGTAAAATGTGCCAAACACATGCATGTTTTCATAATTGATTTGGTTTAGTTTTTATGACAAATTTTGAGTCCAATTCCGAACATATTTTTATTAGTTTTTATTAAAAATATTAAATAAAAATATTTTTATTTTAATAATAAATTTAAATTAAATGAATTTAAGTGAAAACCGAGTTTTGAATAAATATTTTGAGAATAGAACTAAATCTTATTTACTGTTGATGAACACCTCAAGTCAGCTCCATATATATATATTCGCAAATATTTATTTTAGTTATAGATAAACCATTTATTTATAAAATGAAAAAAATTTATTACCAGATTATTAAACAATAGTTATACTGTATAAATGCATGTACCTTTAAAAGGAATTTAAAACTTAATTCAAATTGTTCATAAAATTTTTTTAAGAGATGATTTTTTTTAAAAATTTAATATTCAAATCCAAAATCCTTTATCACTATTTTCAAATTACAACTTTTATATATATATATATATATATATATATATATATATATATATATGTATCTAATATCTAAAATGATTCTAAAAGCTTATTTTTCATATAAAAATATATATATTATTTTTATAAACATTTTCTTTCACATTTAGTCTTATATATAAGGCAAAGAAGTGTGAATAATTTAAGGTGGAAAATTAAAAAAATAAAAAAGTTATTTGTTTCAGAAATATTCCATTCAAATGTTTTAGAGGAGAAAGAGTTTCGTGTTTGGACCCAGATTTAGCTTTTTAGACCCATTTTCCATATTGTTTATTTTTCTAAAATTATGTTCCCTTAAGCATTATTCTTGCATGTCAAGAAAAATAAGATTTGACGGTAAAAATAAATCCCTTCGTATTTTTTTTTATTCGAATTCTTCGTTTTCCTTCTCGATTCAAGATCTGATTGATGTCGATTTCATTATATAAACAAGCAAGCTCTTTAATGAGATATATTATATAAAAAAATTTATTTTCTTATACATCATCATTTATAAAATTTTTAAAATTTAAAAGTGATGTTAGACTATTATCATGTCTCATTCATTTTTACATACATTTATTAATTTTTTAAGTACATCTTAACGAGACTAATTTTTCAATAGTATATTAATTAAATTTTAAACTCTAATGATTATGCATGAAATAAATTTTCATAAACAAATTTACAATTAAATAAAAAAGTTCTTAAAATAGAGAAAAAAAAGTACATGTATTAAATTATTATAACAATCACTTAGAGCTATTTACGAATCGAGTTAGATCAAATTTATGTAAAATATTAATTATTTATGTTTAAACTCGAATTCAACCTAATTCGATTTGAATCTATACTATGCAAGCTTGAATTCGACCGTCAAAACAACCCACAATAACAGCTCACCTTATCTTAAGCTAATATAAATTAATTAAAGATTTTTAGTTTGGTATATAAAATAACATGTGCCATTGCCACCTTTCCATACTTAACCTTCACCTTCTTTTTTATTTTATTATTTTTTATTCATAATATTCACCTTCTCAATTTAATATAACAAATGTTAAAGAAGTGTGCAATATCTCTATTAATCATATTAATTACTTGCAGTATAAGTAGAAATTGATTGTCCGCTTTCTTTTTCTTTTTCTTTTTTTTTTTAATTTATAAATGGTATTTATGGCTCAACTGTTCTTTAGCTTTAAAGAAGTGAGTGAGGTCTGAGTCGGAGACATATTCTTTGTTTCTTTGAGACAAAGAGATATATTTTTCCCTTTCATAAAAAATAAAAATAAAAATAAAAAGAGAGTTCTTTAATTTATTTTTAATACATATTTATGTAGTATTTCAAAGAAGAAACTGATTTGAAGGATCAATGAATTACCACAAAAATTTTGAAATTGTTTTGTTTAAATTTATGGTTGCATGTGCTACCAAACCAACCGTAGTAAGAATTGTAATATATATATAAAAAAAAAAAAGAACAACCCTAGTAAGAATTGACATATAGATCCAAATAGTAACTATAATAATTGTTGTGGTTGCAATATCAATGAAGAATAAGTAGTAAATGACCGCCCGCCTTTCATTCCGGCGATGCTGTTTAATTATCAGTGTATTATAAGAACATTATTAATGTTGTTTAATTACCGCCGTAATATAGAAAAATATTTTCACGTTGCAGCAGGCCTAGGATTTTTAAAGATAAAGCTCAGGTTCAATCTAATTTTTTATTGAATTAAAAATTTTTATCAAAATTTATTTATTACCTTCAATATTTTTGTTCAAATTCTCTAAAAAATAATTCAACTTTCATGTTTTAACTAGTAGTCCACCCCTTATACAAGTTTGCAACCATTAGTCATGCTAAATAGGTTTAGCCAAACTGAAGTTGGCTCGATCTAGCCTAGCTCAAAATTGAAAACGCCTTGAAGGTGTTCCAATTCCGACCCAATCCGGATTGGGTTAGATTTAAAAAAATTCTCGTTCGAAATCGATAAAAAGTTTATCCAATATAATCCAAAATTGATCGGTTTCAAACTAATTTCGAATCGATTTGAAACTGATATAGTCATTGCACTTTTGGCTGCTGACATAAGCATATAGTTGGCAACTGCTATATATAGTCATTGCCTTCTTTTTTAATTTTTTTATTTTCTTAATTTTTCCTATAAATACTCTCTCCACTTCAATTTTTCTCTAATTCTCTCATATTTTTTTTTCTAATATTATTCTCGCAATTCTCTCTGACATTTGAAATTTAGTCATACTATTCTTTTAAATTACCGCAAATTCTCTTCAATTCTTTAGTATTCCCTCAAATTCTTTTCAATTTTCTCCAATTTCTTCCTTACAAAGTTTAACTACATATATTTCTCCATTTCTTTCTTTTAAAATTGTAATATATTTATTTACTTTCAAATTTCTATTTAGAATAATAAAAAAATGTAAAACTTTTTTCATCATTTATATTCCATCTCTCGTGTTTTAGGGTCCACTTCTACTCACATCCCCGACTTACAAGATGAATCTTTTAATGATTTTGAACCTGATATTCATATAAAGAATAAGCTCCTGATTTCCTCGGCACATGGTGGTCAAATACAATCATCCGTTGTCACCATCGTCGCTACCATTATAACATCTTCAACAAGATCGAATCTAGTCGCGCGAAGATTGGTAAGATATGGGAATACTTTGACATTATGCCAAAAAAAAAAAAGATATGTTCAAACTTTATGTAGTTTGTAAATTACGCAAAATGTTATATGGTTATAACTAGTGGAAGTGGGAGGGTACAGATACATTTAAAAGACATTTAATTAGTAAGCATAAATTTAATCAAGATTCCGTACAACCATAAACTAGGAAGTGTACCCAATCCCAAATTAATTTACAATAAGGTGAAAGTACTTGGATATTTAGAAATGATAAAGCTAGGTGAGGTTTAGTTAGATTTGTTCTTAGATATAAACAACCTTTCATGATATGTGAAAAAAATGAATTTTTAGAATATATTTATCAATATTTATAACCTATTTATCAAACCATTTCTAGACATACATTAGAAATGATTGCATGGATATGTATCTAGAATATAGGCAAGTAGTAATCACTAAACTTACAAATTTTTTCCTCTAAGATTAGTTTAACTAGTGATTTTTGGACTAGTATTAATGGTTAAAGTTATCTAGTAATAAGTTATAATTGGATTAATGAAAAATAAAGCATGCAAAAACGTATTTTATCTTTAGATTTATTTGAACAATAGCATAAAGCATTTACTATTGCTTAATATATTACTAAAGCATGTAAAATATGTGGCATTGAAAATAAAAATTTTTCTATTACTTTAGATAATGTCACAAATAATAATGCAATTATTCCAAATTTAATTAGAAATTTAAACCCAATTTTAGATGAAGTATTTTTTTCATGTTAGATGTTTATGTCATATAATACATTTGTGTGTTTAAAATAGTTTTAATGTTAGTGATATCATCACGGCCTAAAAGACATGAATTTTCAATAATTTATTGCGGAAATATAAAAATTTGAGCTAAAATTTTCATTTTTCGTTTAACACTTGTGTGTCATGTGAGTGTAGCCTTACAATGTTTCTAGATCTCAAACTACCTAGTTTGGTTTATGTCATGCCCTCCACCCACACGTGACTTACCAAAAACCACTACAAATTTTTTTCGCATTTTACTTATCTTTCCTTCCGTCATAACTCAACACCAAACCGTTGAACTGTGATTCGATATTAGTCACCTCAATCACATTCATTTCATAACATGCATACATGTCAATACAATTTTCTATTGACTGTAAATACTCTTTTCTTAAAAGTAAACTCATATACATTAATACAATTACTTGTACATATACATCTCCGACCGTACATTCGTTTATATAACTGTGCTTTTGCATTGTTCAGTACAAAACGTTCGAATGTGTATACCTTACGTAAGATGGATATGCAACGGATAAAAGAATACAATCCTCAACCCTTGTAGGCTCATTATCTATCTGTTGATTCCTACGTTCTCCCTGCCTTGCCCCATTTCCTCTCTCTTCGTTCCTCCTTCTATTTACTCTGTTATCATTATGCTTACATCGCAATCTGTTGTCTCCTCGACCATGCATAAGATGTTGATTCCTTTCATTCCTCTGTACGTAACGGTCTAACAGCCCTTCTCTAGCCAATCTCTCAAGCTGATTCATCAAATCACGACACTTCTCAGTTGAATGACCAAAGGCGGAGTAGAAGCTACAATAGGACCTGAGGTCTAGTCCTAGATTTCCCTCTCCCTCTCCTAGGGAATTGAAGCATCCCAATTCTTTCGATCGCTGCTAGGATCGAAGCACGCGGTTCGATAAACTGTGTGTAATTAGCGTACTTCAACTTTGGAGCTTTGCCTAATCTGTCTGATCTTCCAGTGTTCTTCTCATCAGACTCTCTTTCTCGCTTCCTTCCTTCTTTAGAGTCCCACGTTGGTATCATTTTCAACACCTCCTCTTGGGTATTATACTTGTTTGCTCTAGAAAACAAGTCTGAAATTGTCATTGACTGATCCAAAGACAATGATTCTTGGAGCTTTTCAGACCTTGTCCCCTGCAACATAGCTGTCACCGCTATTCCAACTTGTAGATCTTGTACCTCAAGAGTAGCATTACGGAATCGATCTACATAGTCTTTTAGCGATTTTTTATTCCCTTGTCTCAGGGTGAGTAAATATGTGGCCTCCTTCCTTTTCTGACTGTTTATCACAAAGGCCTTCAAAAATTCACTCCTCAGCTGATTGAAAGATGAAATTGACCATTCTGGTAAGTTGTTGAACCACTTCAGTGCGTGATCAGTTAAGGTTAGGGAGAACGCCCTACACATAATCTCATCTTCTCATCCATGTAGCAGCATTAACGACTCATAATTTTCAACATGGTCGTAAGGGTCAGTCTTTCCAGAATATGCTATCATTTGCAGCATTTTGAACTTTGGGAGCAATGGTTTTCCCATGATCGTTGTACTGAATGAGATTCTTCTTCTCTGGTTCTCTTCAACCAGAACAAACTTTTTCTCCTCTAAGATTTGTTCAACCATTTTCTTCATATCAAGAGCATCTCATGTCATGGATGCAGGCCTATTATGGATCTTGCATGAATCGACTTGATCATAGTCAACAGCCTCTCTCTCATTATCATGCGTTTGGTTCTGACAGGCCTTAGGTCGAAAATAGGTCATGTCAACTTCAGGGTTCCATGTCGGATCTGCTTCTGAGTTCCTTTCAGTATGTGTGCCTGTTATTCCGACGCTTCTGACCCCATTATTCGGCGAGACATTTGTGTTCTGAGACCAATGATTTTTTGTATTCAAATACCCAGAATCTACCATAGTCGGATTTTCAAAGTTTTGAGTATTTTGGCGTCTCTGGCCACCAACAATCTCTTACGCCGCATTATTCGCCCCCCGACGCCGTGGTTCTCTAAAACCCTGATGCCTCCGGTGAATTGGATTCTCGCGCATGGGATCTTCTGTAGCTTTGCGTCTTAGGTCTTCCGAACCCTCATGCTTCGGGCCTTCCATGCCCTAAGACCTCATGCCTCTTACTACTTCATGTCCAAGGCCTTCCGAAACTTCCCGTATGGGATCTTGGGCGCCCTTTCGCCTCAATTCTTCCGCAGCCTCACACATAAGATCAACTGCAACTTCACTTAATAGATCTCCAGTCGCCAGGCCTACAAGGTCTTGCACCATCCAATCATCAGAGTCTCATGCGGACTGGCTGTGAGGGTCTCGAACTGACATGCCATGAAGGTATGGAGCAGGCATGCCGTGAGGATTTACAGCGAACATGCTGTGAGGGTCCAATGCGGGCATGCTGTAAGGGTCCAATGCAGGTATGCCATGAGGGTCAGCTGCAGGCATGCCGTGAGGGTCCAATCCGGGCATGCCGTGAGAGTCAAATGCGGGCATGCCGCGAGTGTCAGCGGCGGGCATGCCGTAAGGGTCCAATTCGGGCATTCCGTGAGAGCCTCACGCGAGCATGTGGTGAGGGTCTTGCGCAACACTTCTTTCTCCCACCAAATTTCATACAATTGCTGAAAGATTCACTTGCGGGAAGGTGCCTTTGAACAAATTCACCATAGCCAGTAAGGCTTGGACAGTTTCTTCTCCTTATTTTTTCATAACTTCAAATTCAGTTACGACAATTATCATCATACTTGACCCTCTCTCCCCTTGGACTCCATCACCCATGTCACCAATTGGAGAGTTTGTCGCATCTTCATTCTCGTCACTCCTCATCGCTGCGGTGTTCCCACCATTATTGTAGAGCTAAGAACTTTTCTTTCGGTTCCCATAGACGACGCCAATTGCCCAACAGAATGATAACGTGTTGCTGACATCATCGCTTTGATCTTCGTGCCACGTGTAATCAGATTTTCTGCAAGAAAATAAATGATCAAAGGGACGCAGGAGTTGTTCCCTGCGTAAGCACTCCGATGCTTAAGTCAGAAGGGAATTTTAGTAGAGTTTCTGTAGAGAAAGTAGAGATTTAGTTTTTGAGTTATACTTTGTAACGACTGTGTGACACTTTGCTCCCGCATGATTCAAGAGGTGGCCCCCACAGTCTCACTCATACGTATTGTTCACTTTGGAAGCCCCACAGTCCCCTCACGGTTTTATCGAGGTAAATACCTCAATTTGCGTCCTCAGAATTTCGAACTTAAGACCTTAAAGTGTTTATTTTTACACAAATGATACCAATTGTTCTACTGAAAATTAAAAACTTTACAAGTAAAGATTTACAATTCGTTAAGGCTTTAACTTTATACATAGAAATTAAAAACTTTTAAAGGGAAACTATAATCTTTTTTAAAATAATAATTTTAATTAGATTATATAAAAATCTATTAAATAAGCCTTTATTTAATTTCATTTGATAAAGTAGACGGACTTATTTATTAGATTTCTATTTAATTTTATTAAAATTATTATTTTAAAAAGATTATAGTTTACTTCTAAATTTTTTTAATTTCATTTGATAAAGTTAAAACTTAAAAGAGTTATTTATTTCATTTCTAATTTAATTAAACTTATAAGTTTAAAAAAGATTATAGATAAGAGTTTAAAAATTATCATCTTGTATTTAAAATATTAAAGCATTTATCATTTATTTATTAAATTTCTAAATAAATATTATCATTAATTTAGAAATTAGTTTAAAACATTAAACTTATCATTTTAGTTATTACATTTATCATTTATGTATCATTTATTTATAAGAAAATATCTTTATTTATTAAATTTCTAAACTTATAAGTTTAATTAATTTAGTGTTTAACAATTATAATAAATAAAAATAATATATTTGTCCAAATAGATTTTAAAAATTTTAAAAATAAAAAAATGGAATTAAACTTGTTTAAGACCGGAACCCCAGTTCTAGTTCCATGAACCAGTTCAATTCCTCCTAAAATTAATATGAACCGAAACTGAAACCGATTAATATCTAAATCAATTCTACATTTAATGGGTTAAAATTGGTACAACCCGATCCAAAATCAAATTGATTTGCCCATTATCATGTTTAACAACCATTAAACTATATATTATTCAACAGAAAAATGATAGGAGTTTGAAGTGTAAACAATGTGGCAATTACAACTACTAGGGTAATCTAGTGAGAATGGTAGAGCGACCTCTTTCTGAGTTATATAAAAGTTTATAAGGGAAGATGTTATTTCATTTCTAAAATCAAGATAAACCATCAACACATTATTGAAATTTGCAATTTTATTGAATTTTTACTTATAAATTTTTTAAAATTTACATATCGCCTACTAACGAGCCGTGAAGATTTAAACATGAATATTTTATATTCGATATTCAAATTTTAACCATTTATACTAACCTCATTGGTAGATGAACCTCTATCCACGTTTTACACATCTTCATTTTAAATCACGATGATTTAATGACCCTCCATTTCTTTATTATTTTTGAATGAGATTCAAATCATTTTCTCGTTTTATAATGATATGATTGCCTAATAATTCAAAACCACTGCCTTGAATTAAGGTCATTTCCGAGGTATTTATTCATCAAATATGGCGATCATGTCATTGATGAATGTAAAATTTGGGATGATTATCTCGTGCCAAATCTCGTTAACATGAAAATTAATTTCAAACACCACCTATTACCTCATCAAATAATTATAAACAAGAGAATTGTATCCTTAAAATTTGTAGGTTCGAATTTTTGGAATCAATAAAAATTAAGTTGGAGAAAAATAATAAAAAAAAGTACAAAAAATCAAACCAAATAATCCCATTTAAAAAATCTTTGCTTTTTAATTTTGTAAAATTTATGTACAATGCCATGGGAACATTTAGCACATGCCTAAATTTAATCTTAAAAATGATTGATAGGCTGAATTAAAAGTAGCTTCTTCCAATCCTCGCTCTAGGTTTTCTCTCAAGCTTTAAATAAACTCTTAAATGAACTATTAATGAAACTACGTACCTAGATTCATAAATGATCAGTTGAGCTCACCTATGTTTAATTATTATCATTATTATTATTAATATTATTATTTAAACTTTGTTAAAACAAGGCCTCCTTGACAGTTTAATGTTTTTGCATACTTATATAGCCAATTTAAAAAAGTGACAAAAGGATGATATGTTGTAGCCATGCTTATGTAACTTAGTTGTCAACTAAAGGATTAAGATATTTTTCCCTCTTTTGCCACTCCTAGTTTTGACTTGCACGTACAATTTTTCTTTGAAAAAAAAATTAAACTTTCCTTAGTAGAATGAATAAAAAAATTGGAAGATTAAAAATTTCAAAAATAAATAAATATATTTTCAATAAGTTTGATAAAATAAATAAAAAAATTGAAAAAAGAAATCTTCGCTTTTCTCATTCGAATAGAATTTTTATTTTACGTATGTCAAACCATTACTCAATCGTTATATGCACAGTTATAAACTGTGTAGTACCATAAATATTTATAAACTTGTATGATCTTAATATAATTAACTAACATATTTGGTTTTACCTTTCTCTGTTGTGCACAAGCGGAAGCATAAAATACAACTATAACTACTAATTATTGAAGCAGACAAAAACAAATGATCAAATGCAAAGCGTAAAGGAAGAAAAGAGAAAAACACAAGATTTTACGTGGTTCAGTATAATTACCTACGTCCACGGGCGCTGCTGAAAACCTTCACTAATTCCAAAATGGAATTATTACAAAATCTGGACACAATTGCAAAATCCAGAAACTAATAGGGAAAAGCCAAAATACAAATATATGGGCTATTTATATTTCTCTCAGGGATATCTAACCTATTAGCCCAGGCCTCAATTTATAAGCCAAAACTCTTTCTCTCCCTTTGTGATTTTCCAATGTGGGATTCCTTACTAGGCTAATAAGCCATTAATTTCAACAAATCTCCACCTTGGCGAATTAGCCTTCAGCAATGCCTTCAAATATATCTCTCAGACTTTCAAAACATTAATCAAGTTCAAACAATGATTGAACTTGATTGCTGTCACCACTTTGGTCATCATATCTGTGGGATTGTCAGCAGTCCCAATTTTCTGTAAGAGAATCTTCCCTTCAGTCAGAATTTCCCGCACGAAATGATATCGAACATCAATATGCTTAGTGCGAACATGGAATACTGGATTCTTTGCTAAATAAATGGCACTCTGACTATCCGAATGAATAGTGATATTCCTTTGTCCCATTCCCAATTCTTTCAGTAATCCTTGTAACCAAATTGCTTCTTTTACAGCCTCTGCTAACGCCATGTACTCTGCTTCTGTTGTAGACAAAGCAACTGTTGACTGTAAGGTAGACTTCCAACTTACTGGAGCTTTTGCAAGAGTGAACACATATCCAGTAGTTGACCGACGCTTATCCAAATCACCAGCATAATCTGAATCAACGTATCCGATTGCCACCTGACCAAGTGAGTCCTCCTTCTGAAAGACCAAACCAATATCTATAGTTTTCAACAAATACCGTAGTATCCATTTCACGGCTTGCCAATGTCCTTTACCAGGATCATGCATATACCTGCTCACAACTCCAACTGCCTGTGAAATGTCGGGTCTCGTACACACCATAGCATTCTTCCACTTATCTATTTCAGAATATTGGACTGCTTCTCTATAAGTGGAAGGAACTTCATCGTCTACAATTGGAAGTGCATAGGCCACCATATCAACAAAACGAGCAGGCTTGCAAATCTCCCTTCTTGGCCTATTCATTGCAATTGATTCTTGTTGCAGTAGAGGTTCTTGGGCGGAAACCTCTTCATCATCTTCAATAGTCTCATTTTCAACAATTTGAACTGGATTAATTGTTGACTCAAACTCCACCTGTTTCCTTGTAGACTCCACCTGTTGCGGAATATCCTCAGCATTCTCATCTGTTTTCTTCATCAACATAGGAGATTCATCAAAAATAACATCCCTACTAAATATTATCTTCTTCGAATTTGGATATAACAGACGATATCCTTTTACCCCTGATGAAATCCCCACAAAAATAGCTTTCTTAGCTCTCGGATCCAACGTAGATTCTTTTACATGATAATACGCAGTACACCCAAATACATGTAAAGAATCATAATCATTAACAGGTTTTCCAGACCAAACCTCCAATGGAGTTCTACCATCAATTGCTGTTGATGGTAACCGATTAATGAGATGACACGCATAAGTCACTGCCTCAGCCCAAAACTCCTTGCCCAACCCAGCATTGGACAACATACACCGAACTTTCTCCAGTAACGTTCGGTTCATGCGTTCTGCCACCCCATTCTGTTGCGGTGTGTTTCTGACTGTGAAATGACGTACAATGCCAGCATCTTGACAAATTCTCAGAAAATGATCACTTTTATATTCACCTCCATTGTCTGTTCTGAGGTACTTAATCTTTCTTCCAGTCTGAGTTTCCACCATCTTTTTCCAATTAATGAAAATCTCAAGTACGTCATCCTTCGTCTTCATCGTATACACCTAAATTCTTCTGGAAAAGTCATCAATAAATGTGACAAAATAATGTTTACCCCCCATGGATGCTGTCCTGGTAGGTCCCCAAACATCAGAATGGACATAATCCAAAATGCCTTTCGTATTATGAATTGCAGCCCCAAATTTCACTCTCGTCTGCTTTCCCAGAACACAATACTCACAAAAATCTAACTTGCAGGTCTTTGCTCCTTTCAACAAGCCTTGATTCACCAAACTGCTTAAGGCTTTCTCACCTGCATGTCCCAAGCGCATATGCCATAGCCTGATCAAATCTGAATCAACATCCTTCTCTAAAGCTGCTGCTGTTGATCCAGTAACTGTACAACCATTGTAGTAGTACAAGTTATTCTTCCTTGTGCCTTTCATAGTCACCAAAGCACCAGACACAACTTTCAAAACTCCATCTCGAATAATTACCCCATAGCCTTTAGATTCTAAGACTCCCAATGAGATGAGATTCTTCTTCAACTCTGGTACATATCGAACTTCAGTCAAAACTCTAGTTGATCCATCATCATTCTTTAACTGGATTGAACCTATCCCCAAAGTTTTACATGAGTTATCATTACCCATGAAAACAACTCCACCTTCTAGTGCTTCGAAGTTGAAGAACCACTCCTTATGTGGACACATATGATAAGTACAACCCGTATCCAAAATCCACTTATTACTTCCAGATGTGGATGGTTGACCGACCAACGCGAAATCATCATTAATATGTTCGACTACATATGCATCAGAAGTAGCTTTGCCCTTACCCTTATCTTTCTTCTGCAGCTTCGGACAATCTTTCTTCCAATGCCCTTTCTCATGACAAAAGGCACATTCATCTTTATCAGGTCTTTTCTTCGAACATGATCTTCCCCTACTTTCTCGTCTTCGGCTTTGGCTTCGTCCCCTAACTACGAGCGCCTCTGCTGATTCATCCCTATTCTCTTTCTGATCTTTCTTTCGAATTTCATAATTAAGCAAAGCTGCACACACTTCTTCAAAGGATAATTTTTCCTTTCCATGAATAAATGTAATGCACAAATGATCCAACTCATCAGGAAGAGATCCTATTAGCAGCATAGCTTTTTGCTCATCTTTGAAGGTTTCATCCAAATTCAACAAATCAGCTAATAAACGGTTGAATTCATCGATGTGATCACTGATATTCATACCCGATTTCAACTGAAGGCGATATAGCCTCTTCAATAAATAAAGTCGATTCTCGTTGCTTTTCTTCATATATTTATTCTCCAGCGCCTCCCACAATATTTTGACAGAAGTTTCCTTCATGAATGGATACTTCTGTTCTCTGCAGAGACATAAACGAATCAACCCACATGCTTTTGCATTCAGTCTCTCCCAATCTTTTTCTTTGACCTCATCGGGTTTCTTTTCTTCCAGAGTGATGTCTAAATCTTGTTGACACAGGACATCCTTAACTTCACTTTGCCACAAGCCGAAATTATTTCGACCATCAAATTTCTCCACTTCAATTTTTGTTGATGCTGTCATTTCTGCTTCAAACTATTCTCCCAAATGTATACTAACCGTATACCAAAACGATGTGACACTCTAAATAGTACCATATACTAGAATAGAGAACACAACTTACTTGAACAGTACACCAGGTCAGCTCCCAGGAAAGAGAGGTGGGTCACCAGGACACACTTAAATACCAAGTCTTTCCTTAGCCAGAGCCTTCCTAGACATGCACTACCACTTTATCTCAGTTCTGACGTACACGGTATAAATAGAGTATAACAGAGTGCTCTTAATCAAACAGCTCAGGAATAATTTTTCTTTTCTGATGTGGAGGATCAGACAACGCTGCAACCACAGAGCATACTACGACAACCAAGAGCTCTGATACCAATTGTTGTGCACAAGCGGAAGCATAAAATACAACTATAACTACTAATTATTGAAGCAGACAAAAACAAATGATCAAATGCAAAGCGTAAAGGAAGAAAAGAGAAAAACACAAGATTTTACGTGGTTCGGTATAATTACCTACGTCCACGGGCGCTGCTGAAAACCTTCACTAATTTCAAAATGAAATTATTACAAAATCTGGACACAATTGCAAAATCCAGAAACTAATAGGGAAAAGCCAAAATACAAATATATGGGCTATTTATATTTCTCTCAGGGATATCTAACATATTAGCCCAGGCCTCAATTTATAAGCCAAAACTCTTTCTCTCCCTTTGTGATTTTCCAATGTGGGATTCCTTACTAGGCTAATGAGCCATTAATTTCAACATTCTCACCTAATTTTTTTAGGGTAAATTCTATCAAGATCTTTTAGTTTCAATCTTAATTCAAGATTAATCTATTAATTTGAAGAATAAACATTTTAGTATACAAGATTATCAATTTGACATTACAAAAAATCGTTTTATTAAGTCATTATTAAAAATCTATCAATTTAAATATTTGTTACTCATGAAATATTGATTGATATATGTTAACATCATTTGTGATTATGAGACTAAATATTCATTTTCAAAATTAATAAAATAAAATTGAATTATAACAAAACATTGAAGACTTCAACGAAATTTACTTTTTTTTAATTGTTGTAATTAATTCAAAATTAGATTTTTTTTATTAATAAATGGACGAAAACGTCAAGAAAGGACAAGAAAGAATCGGCAACGCAGTTTTTTACTATCTATATTTATCATAATATATATGATGTCAAATTTAAAAAATCATATATAAATGCGTAATTTTAATAATTACATATCAAAATAACTTGTGAGTAAATATGTAATTTAAGATTTTATTATTATCGAATAACAAATAAATATTAAATAATTTATTAAATAAACGAGTTCTAAACAAATGTTAAACGAATTTGTTCGCGAATACAAATGAACGAATCATACTTGTATTCGTGATCATTTATCAATTTAAATATTTGTTACTCATGAAATATTGATTGATATATGTTAACATCATTTGTGATTATGAGACTAAATATTCATTTTCAAAATTAATAAAATAAAATTGAATTATAACAAAACATTGAAGACTTCAACGAAATTTACTTTTTTTTAATTGTTGTAATTAATTCAAAATTAGATTTTTTTTATTAATAAATGGACGAAAACGTCAAGAAAGGACTAGAAAGAATCGACAACGCAGTTTTTTACTATCTGTATTTACCATAATATATATGATGTCAAATTTAAAAAATCATATATAAATGCGTAATTTTAATAATTACATATCAAAATAACTTATGAATAAATATGTAATTTAAGATTTTATTATTATCGAATAATAAATAAATATTAAATAATTTATTAAATAATTTATTAAATAAACGAGTTCTAAACAAATGTTAAACGAATTTGTTCGCGAATACAAATGAACGAATCATACTTGTATTCGTGATCATTTATTAAAAATAATAAACAAAAATAAATGAATAAAAATCAAACAAATTCACAGTTAAACGTTTTGTTTACACCCTTATTGCTTTGGATCTTTGATATTACATACCTAAATGATATTCAAACCAACATTGTTAAATTTTGTCTCAAGTCGAGAAACACAAATCATTTCAGCATAACCCATGAGAGACGACACAACTCTATCTCGAATGTGAAAACCAGATTATGGAAATTGCATTTAGAGGGTTTGAAAACAAGTGACTGAATCCTTTAATTTTGCAGTCATTTGGTATTACATTTCTTGCATTTTGGGGGACTCTTATGAGTGTGAGATAAATAGTTTCCTTTAGTAATTTTTTTTTTAATGTATATATATACATATTGGCTGATTATAGAAATTAAGGAATTGGCTGTTACTAATTACTAACTTCCATTTCCTTGAATTAATTGTTTATGTTTTCAAATCCTTTCCAAGTCTGCAAAAGCTTTGTCTTTTTAACTTGGAAGGCCATAAATTACAACTTCAGACTTGGATTCTCTTTTAGGTGTATGCTATTTTAGCATTTTGGTGTTCATGAAAGTAACTCATGTATTTTGATCTAAGAAATCAACATAAAAATATTATGACGGTGTTTTATTTATGATTTCTCCTATTTTAATCTAAATTATTAAACTAATAAAATATTTTATTGATTTTTTTAATCTTAATTAAAAATAAAAGAGAGTGGATCCACGGCCCCAGAAAGCACGTGAAGATTGCATGTGTTGGCTTTTCTTCGCGAAGGAAAGGTATAACTCAAGTATATTGAGACGTCACACCAGCATTTGTGGCTAAAACATGAAAGGGATAAGTGGACGACTTTATCCAAGGCAACGGTGTCTTGTTTTGTATATTTACAGACCCAACAGTGACAGCAGGAGACAGAAGGAGAAGGGGCAAAGAACTGAAAAGAAAGATGAAAAGGAAAAGGTCAAAAAGAATGGCCCTCGAGACTCATGCCGGTTACCTTCGTGTTTGCTTCCACTGAAAAACCACTGCTTGATAAGCACAAGACAGAAGAAAGCTTTTTTTTGCTTTTGAGTTTTTTATTTTTATAAAAAAACAGTATCAGATTCATGACATCAAATGTAAAATTGTCTGATGGATGGCTTTGGTTGGTGTTCTAAAGCGCCCGGGTTCATCGTACCCTTTACCATCTGTCTATTTCACTCTCCGAACCCAATGTGTTGGTTACAATGACTTTACAATCCCATGCACTATTCTTTGCTTCACGTAATTGCTCACACATACGCCAAATTTTTGGTGTCAAAACAAATGCTATTTGCCCTTTGCTTTCGACGGGAAAAGATCCTTTTTTATTTTTTTTTTCCTGGTTATCCATTTTTTTATATCCTTCTTTTAATATATTTTGTTCTTATTTTGAATATTTGATACACCCTTAGTCCCTTACTCGTTTGTTTATTCTGTTAATAATCTTTCAATCGAATACTTAAAAGAATTTGACATATTGTAAAAATTTTGAAATGGTTTCTATACATGGAGCAATAACAAATCGTCACGTGTCAAGAGAATATATCGAATCATGTAAATGAAATCACGTGTCAAGCGTGAGAAAAGAAAATTATATTTTTAAAATTTTTTGAATTTTAGAAAAATTAAAAATTTTAAAATTTTTAAAAAATAAAAAACAATTTTATTCCAAAAATTTTTAGATTGAAAATTTTCAAAATAAATAAAAATCTTAAATTTAATTTTTACGGATTTTGAATTAAAATTTTGAAAAAGGAATAAAAATTTGTATCATTGTTTTCACTTTTTAAATAAAAAATAAAAATAAAAATTTGGAAAAAAATATGGATTACATAATAAAAAGTAATATTTTTTATAATTTTCATGGATCTTTCTTTCCTATTTCAAGATGAAGTTTAGATTTTTTAAGTTGAAGAATCAAATTTAATATACTTTATGAATGTTCTCTTAACATACGTACATACGTATATACATATATATATATATATATAGAATAATTTATAAAAAAAATATTATTTTATATATCGTCAGCGAAATTTTTTAATTTTATAAATAAAATTAAAATAAATTTACATATTTTATTTTATTTATTTTTTAATATTTTTTTTAAAAAATAAATAATCATCTTAATTTTATTTAAAAAATATCTTATAAATTATGTACTATTCTCTTAATAGTTTTTATTAATCATTAATAAATAGTAGCTTTTTGGGTTAATATGTAATTTGACTCTTAAGCCATATCACTTCAATCATAATGATAATTAAATAATAAAAATTAACAATTAAGTACAACTAATATTCTGTCAGACAATTTATCTTAATAAATTAAATTCATTACAAAATTTTGAAATGGTTTTTATACATGGAGCAATAATAAATAGTCAAATATTCAAAAAAAATTAAAAACTTTTAAAAAATAAAAAAAACATTTTTATTCTAAAACTTTTTAAATTGAAAATTTTCAAAATAAATAAAAATTCTAAATTTAATTTTTAGGGTTTTTGAATTAAAATTTTGAAAAAAAGAATAAAAATCAATATCATTGTTTTCATTTTTAAAATAAAATATAAAAAATTAAAAAATAAAAATAAAAAAATGGAAAAAAAAATAAAAGAGAGAGAGAGTGGGGGAAAGAGAGAAGGAAAAGGGAAAAGAGCAGACAAACAGAGGAAGAGGAAGAAGGCGATTTTTCTTGAGCTAAACAGATTCAAAGTTTAAATTAAATTATCTCTCTTCTCAACCTTTTTCTTGTCACTCTTTCTTTTTCCTCCTTTTTCCGATTCCTCCCTCCTTTTTTTTTTTTTATAAAAAAATAGCATGATTCGGTCTGGCCAGTGATGAACAGTATATGAAGGACAAAAACGTGGAACAATAAAATAATTTTTTCATTTTTGACTTAATTTTTTTAATAATTATTTATTTTTTTAATTTTATTGGAGTCGTTCAGATTAAAATTCAATTTAAATGGGATGATATTAAAAAATGTAAAATAATTATTAAAAAAATATATTTTTTAATAAAATAATAAAAATTTAAAAATATAATTTTATTCCCTTTTATTTTATTTTTTCCTTTTTCACCTGAACTTACCGTGGCTAAACCATGGTGCCAAACCCGCCCTAGCTCTTGATCGATCTGAGGCATTTCAACAATCGACAATGCTTTCCTGCCTAGCTCTGCTCCTATTTTCTCTCTTTACTTTCCTTTCATCCTTCTCTCTCCTCTCTTTTTTTTTTTATTTTGAAAATTTAAATTATATTTTTTTTTATTTTCAAAATTTATTTAATTCGCCCACAAAATGATGTGACACTTACATGTAAATTGATTTTATATTTTCCCAACACATGGCCGTTTATTACTGAATTCACATTAGATTTTTTTTTTTTTAACGAAACTAGTTTATTGGGGTAAAATTGTTTGACGGAATACCTACAAATTCAGATTTTTAAATGCAAATTTTATTCTTTTAAGTACTGATTTGACAAATTAACCTTTTTCTTTTATATATATATATATATATATATATATATATATATATATATATATATAATAAGTGGGAGTACTGCAAATAAAATGTAAAATAATTCTTTTCTTAGATTTGGACGTCAAAAGAGACAATAGAATTCAAGTAGTTAATTTTTAATATCTTTACTTATACATTAAACAATTATTTTGAGTATTTCATACTTAACTATTTATTATTGGATAATTATCTCATACATTATTAGTAAAAAATTTTTTAAGATATAATCTGAATTAGAATAATTACATATGTATTTTTTTATTTAATTTTTAAAATATTTTTAAAAAATATATGTAATTATTTTAATTCTACTAATAAAATAAAAAAACTTCCCTTACAATGTATATGATAATTATCTTTTATTATTTAAGATTTTTTTTCAAATCCTAGTTTATATCCTTATTACTTGAGCTAAGTTGGATTAGCAATGATTTATTAATTCCATGTGATAGCATTAGTGCATGATCTTTAATTTGTGACATTTATGTAAAATTAGACAAATAAGATCATTCAATATCAACATCATCAACTAATTAAGCTCACTGTGATAATATCTCATGATGATCAAATTACTTCAATTGTTTTTTTAATCATTACTTTGGTTTTACAGTCTTTAAAAGTAATAAAAAAAATCAAATGTTTATACCTAACATGAATTTTAATTATATGCAAAAAGACCAAAAAGAAGAAGAAAAAAAAAGGCATGAGACAGAAAGAGAATTAGAGAAGTTGAACAAATAAATTAAAAAAAAATTGAAAAAAAAAAAGAAGAGAATGAGCTGGACATCTTGCTTGGTTACAAATTTGCAATCAAAGTAATTAATATTGGTGGGTCCAATTTAAGGTGACAAATGTATCCCATAATAACAGACATGCAAATTAGAGCCTCTCACTACTACTCTCACTTTACGGTCATAAATTTCACACATCATTTCTTTTATGGATAATTATCAACCTTACAAAACCATTTTTTTATTTTGAGAAAAAAAAAAGATTATTTGTTGCAAATGAAGATATTGATACTGGTTGGCAACCTCAAATTAACTATTGGTTTTATATTTTAATAATTTTCTAGACAATAAAGATTTTTTATTTAAAAAAAATTATAAGCACTAATATTTGAATATCACATATGTATCCTTACCTACACATCTTAAAAATTGAAACATAATAATTTGAATCAATATTCAAAATCAATTTTATTATTATTTATTTATAAGTTAATCACAAATTTATTAAATTTTAGAGATATAACACAATCAAAATTACTTATTATAGTGAATTTATTATATAAGGTAATTTTTAATTAAAAAATTCAAATATTATCTTTTAAATAAAAAATCATGCACGAATAATTAAATTTAAAATTCTGTTTGTTTTGATAATATTTTTTTTTTTCTGAAAATTATTTTTTTATTATTTGGGTGAGTTAATGAAAATGTTTTCTTTTGTTTTTTATTTTGTTCTTTTCAAATGATAACGATTTATTAAAAATTATATATTATTAAATAATTAATTTTTTTATTTATTAATATTTGAAAAGAGTTGTATTTTAATAATAATATTTAATATTAAAATATATTATTAAACACATAATAGAAAGTATTTATTAATTAAATTAATATTTTAAAAATATTTAAAATAATATTACTACTGTTAAAATATTGCTTCTATTAATATAATGAGAATAATAATATTTATTGTTAAAAATATTAATATTTATACTATTAAAATAAATATATTTTATATTCAAAGTATTTATTATTAAATTATAACAAAAGCAAAGTATTATTTATTTATATTATTATTTAAATAGTAATATAAATACATTGTCAATAAAATATAAAAACAAAATATTTTAAATTAAAATATTAAGAAATGATTAAATTCATTTTATAAAATGGTAATAATTTTACTATAATTAATTATATTAAATAATAATATTATTTATTATTAAATTAATAATATAATATTTTGAAATATTAAATATATTTTTCTGTTTAATAATATAAAAATAAAATATTTAAAATTAAAATATTAAAAGACTTTGAATGCTAATATTTTAAATGTTTAAATTTTTTAATCAAAATTAAATTAATAAATAATATTTTACTAATTGTCAAATTAAAGCCTAGCTTAAAAAATTATATCCAAGATTCGGCTTGTGAATGAGCTTGGTAAATAATTTTATACTAAATAGTTATTTTCTAAAAGATGTTTTTTCTTTTCAAAAGTATAAAATAAATTCTAGAAAATAATTTTATTTTCCATTGCTTAGAAAACTATTTTCTGTTTACCAAATAATTTTTTATCAATTAAACATAAAAAAAATAAAAATTATTCTTTGAAAATTTTTCATTATAAAACAAACCAAACCTATATATAAAATAATCTTTTACTGATATCTAACCATTAATCTAAATATTTATGCTTTGTTTGGGGCATCAGTGTAACGCAAATTGTTGCAAAAGACAAAAGTTTCTAAGGGGATATTTATTATTATATCCTTATTGATAATTTTTTATTATTATTATTTTATTAAAAAAATATTTTAATGATCTTTTCAATTTTTATTTTTATTTTTTAAGAACCAATTTTAACATTGATCCAAATTAATTTTAATTAGAAAAAGAGAAAAAAAGAGTGCTTCCTTTACGTATAACTCCCCATTCTCCAACCACTAATATAGTATTAATATTTAATATAAATTAGTTGAATAAACCAAAAAATATACAAAGTTGTTTAGCTTTCATTATCTGCTGATTCTGCAACGGCGATAGATCGGTAACGATACAATCCCAACGCGACTCATCATTCTCGCTAAATCAAAAGCTCAACTGACCTTTCTCTATTAAAAAATAAAAAAGAAAACAAAGAAAAACAGAAGAAAAAAGTATCGAAATTTTTCCGTTTGTTTTTCCCTGTAGAAATTAAAATAAAAAAGTGATACAACTCACGGAAGACAAGCCTTTCTTTCCCCTTCCCCATTTTCAAAGGTAATAATCATTTTATGTGTTTGTTAGGTTTTCGCTTTTGAATGCATTAAAATGATTCCAAATTTTTATTATTTTATGCACTTTCTTTTAAAAAATTTTAATTTTTTTAATTACAGAAATTTTATTTTTTTATTATTAAAAAATTAATTTTATTCAGATCGAATATAAATTTAAATAAATTTTATTTAATAATATCGATTGTATCGTAGGAGTTGTATCATCTTTTTTTATTTCACTACAACACTTTTGTCATAACAATCCCAAATTTTTAAAAATTTCAAATCATATCTTTTTGGTACACTTTCAAACATTTTTTTTTTCAATTTATTTTTTATTTTACCGCAAAGCAAAGCTAAATGCCAATCTAAACCTGATATGTGAAGTTTGGGTTACCAATGGTCTTTGGGCTTAGTTTGGTGGATCCATGGATTAGCACTAATTAAGGACAGTTACTTCTTAGGTTAGACTTGTTGTTTGGTTTGTTACTGGGTTTCAATTAAAAAGCTAATAGAATGTAAGATTTTGTTTGGTAAAATAAGAACAGAGAAAATTTGATAAGAATAGAATGATAAAAATATATATTTTTAATTTACGCGCTTGGTAAGAAAAATAAAAAATATAATTGATAAAGTTGAAAAAATTAAAATAAATACAACGAAATAATATTATTTGACTACTATATCATTGATTAATATAACAAAAATAAAAATTTTGAAATTTTTTTTAGATATATACTCAATTCAAATTTTTATTATTTTCTTTTTACTAATCTTCTTAATTTGAAATGATTTGATTTTATTAGTAAGATAAAAAAATAACATTTTTTTCTCATACTTTTCGTTTTTGGTGTATTTTTTATTACACTTTTTTCTCCCACCAAGTAGCGATAAAAATCATTTATTTATCCTTATTCATAGTTTTACTTTTTCACTTTAACAAACACATCCTAAATGTTATCAATAAAATAAGTTTAAACTTATTTTACTATATGCTTGCGTAAGTATTTTTGTTCCAAGGATATTTTCGAGGTTTCAATCTAAAATTTAACTGCGTATGATATAGAATTATCATTAAAGGAGTACTCACAATTTAATATAAGATATATAAACCCTTTGAAGTTGCAAAGATCTAGGGCTATTTAAAGGTAAAACTCAAATTTGTTTTTACAATTACCATTTACCATAAGAAGCAATTGATCATCTAAAGATCAATTTGTACTCAAAATGTAACTGTACAAGTTTAATTTTGAAAGATGCAAATAATGAATGGTTTAGTATCTATTTGCTATTCGATAATAATAAAATTTTAAAATTGTATATTTACTCCTAAGTCATTTTAATATACAATTATTAAAATTACATATTTATGAGATTTTTTTTTTAATTTGTATTATATATAATGAGGTGAATACAATTTATTTGTTTAAGTTTTTTATTTAATGTTTCATGAATATATTTGTTTTATAATGTTTATGAATGTATGTTTGTAAATATGTTCATTTATAAATTCGTAAACATGTTAATTTAATATTCCTGAATATGAGTTTGTGAACATGTTTGCTTAATATTGATGAACACATTTATAAATATATTCATTTAATATTTTTGAATTAGCTTATCAAATACGAACAATATTAAAAAAAAATGAATGAACATAAACATAATAATATTCATTTTATGTTCGATTTGATTACATCCTTAATCATAGATCACTTAAATCAATAAACAAATCAGTATATAATTGGACTACAACTTACACATAATGAGACCTCCTTGCTTCTTTAAGGACTCAAACTTGTACAAAATGATCATTTCATTATAACATATATTAAAATATTGTCAGAAAATCATATTATTAATTATTTATTACCAAAATTATTAATGAATTTATTAAAATAAATATTCAGTATTTAATTATCAAATATAATATACAATAAATGATAGATTTTTTTCAATAATATAATTATGCGATATAATTTAAATATATATAAAGATGGAGAATAATCATTTCATATAATTTTTTAAAAAACTAGATTTAATAACCAAATATACATTCAATCTTTTATACAAATAGATCTAAACCCTTAATATTTTATTACATGAAAATTAGTCAATAAACTTTTATTTTCTATAAATAAACACTCAATCTTTTTAAATCATACAATTAAATTCAAATTTATTAAATGACACTAATTTTCGTCTGTATTGCACGTGTGGCATGTCACATGACAACTTACGAAACTATAAATATCAGCTTTTTACGCAGGCCTAAATGGTAGTTAGTTTCATTCAATATATTTGAATTTAATTGTGTGATTTTAAAAAGTTGATGGTTTTTTTACAAAAAATAAAAATTTATAGATTAATTTGTATGCAATAAAACGTTAATGTCTGATTCATTTTGTACAAAAAGTTGAAAGTATATTTGGGTATTGAACTTTTAAATTACATCTATAACATTAGAACGGTTTATTCAAAGCTAAAATAATAAAAAAGTCCATAAACTTTATCACTTTATTTAAATAATCATTTATATTTTTATTGTATTCATAGCACTTAAACTTTAATTTGTACTCAAATAAATCATAAAACTTTAATTTGAGTACTAAAATAAATTCTTAATTTTTAATTTGTTCTTAAATAAACCTTTAATGTAAATCAATCTTTTTATAAAGATAAGTAATTGAATGATTTTTTTGAATGAGTTTTAAAATCGCACTTTTTGCAAAAGTGTCAATTATAAATAATATTTTATATAATTTTTAATTATTTATATATCACATATTTTAAAATGATCGATTAATTTAGTTGATTCTATTTTTAATTTTAGGCATTAACTTAACCAAATAAACAAATCTAAAAAGTTGAGTTAAACTCAAAATTAATTTAATTGAATCGAATTAACCGAATTTCAATCGATGAAGTTGATTTGAACAATTTGTTATTCACCATAATCTTTTATTTTTTTGAAAAAAGAATTTATTTACAAATAAGTATTTCAAGTACAATATTAATGCTGCTTCTGTAAAATGTAACAATAAGGTGCATGCATATCAGTTGAACGGATATGTGAAAGAGTCGCACCTTAAGATTTTTTTTTCTTTACATGATTCCTTGGATCATAACGTTAATTATTATCTATGAAGTCATTTTCAAGGGTACTATTTAATGAAATTTCCATTTTATTAATTTTTTATTTAATTTTTCTTTAACTATCTATTATTATTATTATTATTATTATTATTATTATTATTATTATTATTATACGAGAGGATAGGGCAAGTTGGTGATGGAAGGTCAATTTATGGGTGATCCGAATGGGGACAGTTAGGTTGCCGGCACTTCTTCAAAGTTGTTTGGGATGATGTTGGAGAAGAAATAGCCCTTTCTTCAATATCCATTTCCTTCATACTTACGCATCGGAATTTTGTTTTTCTTCTGCTCCCTGGATTACCTACAAAGCCAGAAGTTCTGTTCATCATAATTCATTCAACAACTGTTGTAGGGAATAACAACAATTTTAGCAAGGACATCGATCAAAGTTTCCTTTTGCTCAAGTCTCCATCGTCCATGAACACATTTAAAATTTTTTATAATTCAAACCCAAATAACTTTATCATTTATTTTTAATTATGAAAATTACTTACATATTTGAAAAATATCCATGCTCCTAAAAAAACATGCTTTAACATGTTTGGTTATTTGATTTTGAAAATCATTTTTAATAGATAAAATATTTTTAAATGAAAATTTATTAAAATGATAATAATAAATTAGAACTTAATGTATAGAGTTGAGATTCCTTTCATTTAGAACGTTTTGATTGCATTACCTTATATTATTCAATACTTTTTTTTTAATCTAATTTTGTATTTTTCGAATGCATGTAAAAATTGCACACTAAAAATTTGTATTTTTCTTACTTTATATATTTTATAATAATGAGATTTAATCTTAAAATTTAGATACTCAAAGTTCAATGACCTAAGCTATATAAAATTTTGTGTAGATTTTATATAAGTCCTTAAAATTTGAACCTAATTCAAATTTGATATATTAATATAAAAATTAACATTTCATTTTAGACTTTTTTTTTATTTCTCAGGATAAGTAAGTTATTTTGTAAGTTTGCTATTAAGTAAACTCTTAAAAACTTAATTTTGAAACTATATTATCTTGAAACCATTTGAAATACTTTAAATAATCAAAATAAAAAAAAATGGAGAAGAAAAATACTAAAGATCTTTTAAGTTTTGAATGATTTCTTTTCTTTTTTACTTCTAAGTTATTTTTTATTTATTTGATTATTATTTATTGTATAAATAATTTTCTAAAGAATATTGTGTTAATACTCACTTGTCATCTGAAATTTATGGGATTTATAAGAAATATTATTTTTTGTTTAATAGGTTTAATTGGAGATAGAGGAAAAATCGTTGACATTCCATTAATGATGTTAAATTATTTAGGGTGAAGTGTCCATTTTCAATGCTTATGGATTAAAATTAAATTAGATTCAAATCTCAAAAATTTTGATTATTAGTTAAGAGTTCATTTTTTATATATTAACAGCAATTTTTTTTTTAGGGAAGTTAAAATATTATTACATGTTTTACTTATTTTCTAATGGATTAATATCTAATATACAATCAATGAAGTTTTTGATTTCACAAAAAAATTAGAATGATAATATATGTTATTTAAATGTATTAAAAAATAAAAATAATTATTTTAACTTTATTTGTAAAATTAAAAAAATTTACTAACTATATATATATTTTAATTTAATTTTTAATATCTTTAAAGTTTACCGTGCTGCTCGTGAAATTTAGGCCTAAGTGGGCACCTATGTTTCAAGCTCGACCTCCCTCTGGTCGGAATAAAGTGTAAAACCTTGTCCGAAATCGTCGAGTCGAAAACTACAATTGGGAGCCTAATGGGTCGACATGATTTGGATGTGGGCCTTAATACTTTCATTGTATTTTGTCGGACTCGCTTTGGCATTGCCGGTCTGTGGTGTCACAGTCATTTTAATTTGAAGAAAGTTGGGCTTGTTCTGTTAAAATCTTTGTGGGCCTTATCTCTAAATTTACCCAAATGGGCCACTATTGCTTTGTGTCTTGTCTCATCCGTAATGTCACTCTCTCTAGTGTCAAACATACATGTTTACGGTTACTACTAAGATTTGATCATTCTGGCAACGTAAAATCCTTATCATACGGAATTGCCAATTCAGCCTAAGCCCCACGATCGTTTTAAAGGCGACTTTTCATGGAGTGATAGTTAATATGAATGCATACGCAGTTGGGTAGGTAGGTGACTAGGTGGCATCAAGCATGTTGATGTTTTTATACTATACTGTCATAATGCAAACACTGGTGGATTCAATCATACGTGTACATTCGAGCATTTTATTCATTGATAAATGTTGTGTATATCGTTATTCAAGAGTTGAATTTGAATTTTCATTTTCCAAAAAATAAAAAAAAAAGAGCTTTACCTTTGTGTAAGGTAAGGAATAAGATAAAAGATAGGTCTATCTTCCACTTGGTAGATGCATGCATTCATAGCGTAAGTAATTGGTTTTTTCAATCAATTCGGTTTTATAAAAATTAAAAGTTAAATTAATCGATTCATTTTTGAAAATAACTAAATTCATTGACTTAATTTTACTAATAAAATCACCATATTGAACTGATTATATTTAGTTTTATTTGTTAATTTAAGGCTAAGATTAGTTTTAGGTCAAAAAATTCCGACTTTGAATGGACTTATGCTAGGTATTTAAGTCCAAAGGAAGAGCCCAATTTAAAAGACTAATCTATTAGGTAAGAGAACCCCTCAAGCTATAATTCTCTTCCATGATTGCTTGTGGAGTCGATGAGAGATTTGTAACATTGTTCATTCCTCGATAAGCTGAAGTCCGCGGCATTTCATTCCATATAACTTCACTCTAAACTTCTTCTTAGCACTAGGTAATTCTTACTAGATCACCACCTCCTACGACGACTCTTAATGAAAATATCACTGTTAGGTATTCAAGACTAGAAAGAGAGACTAATCCAAAAGACCGATTTGTTAGTGAGGAGAACCCCTTAAACTTAAATACTTCTCTACAATTGCTTATGGAGTCGATATGAAATTCTTAAAAACTCAAGTCAAACCAATTTTGATCTCCGAACTGAATTTGTCCAATCTTTTTTTTTTAACAGATCTCAGAACATATTTTTGTTGGTTGGCAGAGCCACAATTGTTGAAAACAATTGTGGCGGTGCCATAATAGGTTTCAACCAATTGTGGTTATGCCACAATTGGTTGAAACATTTAAGGCACTGGAGAGGGGAGCTCTCCTATAAATTGAGCTCCCCTCATCCTCATTTTATCATCCCATTCCAAAATCAAGAAAAGAAAAGTTCTTTCTAGTTGTCTTCCTCCTTTGTTAGAGAAAGAGTTATTTCTCTTAGTTTAATAGAGAGATTTTGTAGTTCTCTCCTTGTATTTAGAGAGAAGTATTTTGTAACCTTTCTCATAGAAAAATTCTTCACAGTCTTGTCCGTGGACGTAGCCTAAATTGGGTGAACCACGTAAAATCTCGTGTGCCTTATTTTCATTTTATTCATATTCTCAACTCAACTTTAGCCGCGTATTATCGCTTACGCAAAGCCGATCTCCTAACAGTGGTATCAGAGCAACCAGGTCGAGGTTCTGTTCGTATCGCGACACTGTTCACAAGTACTGTTCACGTATACGGTATTTTAGTAGTGTGAATAAAATTGGTCTAGAAAGTTCTGTCTAAGGAGGCTGGTATTTAAGTGGACCATTTGTGTCCCTCCAAGTCTTTCTTAGGAACTTACTTAGTAAATGTATTATTTACACGGTACTATTGTTTCGTATACGTTACAGTTCGTAGTGAAACGGTAAAAGTTGAGCAAATTGTGACGTGCAAGATGGCGGCAAAGTTTGAGATTCAGAAGTTCAACGGGAGCAATTTCTCTTTGTGAAAAATGAAGATAAAGGCAGTATTAAGGAAAGACAATTGCCTAGCAGCAATTGACAAAAGGCCAGAAGGAATTACGGATGCAAAGTGGGAAGAGACTGATGGCAATGTTGTTGCCAACTTACATCTAGCACTTGCAGATGAAGTATTATCTAGCATTGCTGAAAAGAAGTCAGCAAAAGAAATTTGGGATACGCTAACAAAGCTGTACGAGGTCAAATCGTTACACACCAAAATCTTCTTGAAGCGAAAATTATACACTCTACGGATGGCGAAATCCACATCGGTGACCGATCACATCAACACTTTAAACACTCTATTTTCACAACTCACTTCATTGAGTCAGATAATAGCAGAAAGTGAACGTGCAGAGATTTTACTTCAAAGTCTACCAGATTCATATGATCAACTCATCATCAACTTGACCAATGGTATTCTTTCAGACTCTTTAGTTTTTGAGGATGTTGCATCGGCTGTCTTAGAAGAAGAAGATAGGCGAAAGAACAAGGAAGATAGATTGGCAAGTTCGCAGCAAGCAGAAGCTTTAACGATGACAAGAGGGAGATCAATGGAACGTGGTTCAAGTGGGAGCCAAAATCATGGTAGATCAAAATCAAGAAGTAAGAAGAATGTTAAGTGCTACAACTGTGACAAAAGAGGGCACTGCAAGAATGAGTGTAGGTTACTCAAGAAGATTAGAGATTTCAAAGCGAAAGGTCCTGAGTTGGCAAATGCTCAAGGATATGTAGCAGAAAACTTGAGTGATGGCGAAGTTCTATGCAGCGAGGCAACGACAACTGTTGAAAGCAGAAAGAAGTTTGCAGATATATGGCTGATTGATTCAGGAGCAACGTGGCACATGACCTCACGTAGAGAGTGGTTCCAGCAATATGAACCTGTCTCAGGAGGATCGGTGTACATGGGTGATAATCATGCCTTGGAAATCATTGGCATAGGTACCATCAAAATAAAAATGTATGATAGTATAATTCGCACCATTCAAGGAGTTCGACATGTGACAGGTTTAAAGAAGAACCTATTGTCTTTGGGACAATTGGATGATCTTGGTTGTAAGACTCGCATAGAAAATGGAGTCTTGAAGATCATTAAAGGAGCGCTTGTTGTTTTGAAGGCAGAAAAGATTGCTGCAAATTTATACATGCTTAAAGGAGAAACACACCAGGAGGCAACTGCTTCGATTGCATCGGTCAGTTCTACAGAAGAGGTGACGACAATGTGGCATAAAAAACTAGGCCACATGTCAGAGAAAGGTCTAAAGGTTCTCTCTAACCAGAAATTAATCCCTGGGCTTACAAAGGTTGCTTTACCCTTTTGTGAGCATTGTGTTAAGAGTAAGCAGCATAGATTGAAATTTAGCAGTTCCACTGCCAGAAGCAAAGTCATTTTGGAGCTGATTCATTCCGATGTTTGGCAAGCACCAGTTATATCCCTAGGAGGCGCGAGATACTTTGTGTCTTTCATAGATGATTACTCCAGGAGATGTTGGGAGTATGCAATTAAGAGGAAGGCAGATGTGTTCGCAGTCTTCAAAATTTTCAAAGCGCGAATAGAACTTGAATCCGAAAAACGGATCAAGTGTTTAAGGACAGATAATGGAGGAGAATACACCAGTGATGAATTTGATAACTTCTGTGATCAAGAAGGAATCAAGAGGCAGTTCACGACGGCATACACTCCACAACAGAATGGAGTGGCAGAGCGGATGAACAGAACTCTGTTAGAAAGAACAAGAGCAATGTTGAAGACTGCAAGTTTAGCTAAGTCATTCTGGGCAGAAGCAGTCATAACCGCCTGTTATGTGATCAATCGGTCTCCATCAACTGCAATTGATCTGAAGACACCTATGGAGATGTGGACTGGCAAGCCAGCTGATTATTCTCGCTTACATACTTTTGGAAGTCCTGTGTACGTAATGTACAATATACAAGAAGTCACAAAGCTGGATCCAAAATCCAGAAAGTGTGTATTCTTGGGATATGTTGATGGAGTTAAGGGGTATCGCCTGTGGGATCCCACTGCTCACAAGGTTATCATCAGCAGAGATGTGATATTTGCAGAAGATAAAATGCAAATAAAAGAAGGTGATAGCACTGTAAAAGAAAGTTCAGAGACTACATCAGTACAAATGGAAAATAGTCCAGAACAAGAAGATGTAAACTCTTCTGAAGCAGCATCAGAGCATGAAGAATAAGAGCCAGTTGAGGCTGAGGCTCCAGAAGTCCATCGGTCAACTCGTGAAAGAAGACCACCGGCTTGGCACTCAGATTATGTTACTGAGAGCAACATTGTATACTGTCTACTCACAGAGGATGGAGAGCCATCAACTTTCCAGGAGGCTACCAAAAGCCCGGATATATCCTTGTGGATGACAGCAATGCAAGAGGAGATAGAAGCCTTACATAAAAACAAGACATGGGATCTTGTTACACTACCACAAGAAAGGAAGGCCATTGGCAACAAATGGGTTTACAAGATCAAGCGTGATGGCAATGACCAAGTGGAACGGTATCGTGCAAGATTAGTAGTAAAAGGATTTGCTCAGAAAGAAGGTATTGACTTCAATGAGATATTTTCCCCAGTAGTACGACTTACAACAATCAGAGTAGTCATGGCAATGTGTGCTACATTTGACCTTCACTTAGAGCAGTTGGATGTCAAAACTGCTTTTCTTCATGGAAACCTTGAAGAAGAAATTTATATGCTCCAACCAGAAGGTTTTGCTGAAATAGGCAAAGAGAACTTGGTTTGCAGGTTGAACAAATCTCTGTACTGTCTCAAACAAGCGCCGAGGTGTTGGTACAAGAGATTTGATTCCTTCATAATAAGCCTTGAGCACAACAGACTGAGCTCAGACCATTGTACGTATTACAAAAGGTTTGAGGAAGATTTTATAATCTTGTTGTTGTACGTGGATGACATGTTGGTGGTAGGCCCCAACAAAGATCGAATCCAAGAATTAAAGGCGCAGTTGGCTAGGGAGTTTGACATGAAGGACTTGGGACCAGCAAACAAGATTTTAGGGATGCAAATTCACCGAGATAGAAGTAATAGGAAGATTTGGCTCTCTCAGAAAAATTACTTAAACAAAATCTTGCGACGCTTCAACATGCAAGATAGTAAGCCAATTTCTACCCCTCTTCCTGTTAACTTCAAGTTATCCTCAAGTATGAGTCCTAGCAATGAAGCGGAGAGGATGGAGATGTCTCGAGTACCGTATGCATCAGCAGTGGGAAGCTTAATGTTTGCCATGATCTGTACAAGACCAGACATTGCACAAGCAGTGGGAGCAGTCAGTCGATACATGGCAAATCCAGGTGGAGAGCATTGGAATATTGTGAAGAAGATTTTAAGGTACATTAGGGGAACCTCAGATGTTGGATTATGTTATGGAGGATCAGATTTCACTATCAGAGGCTATGTAGATTCAGATTTTGCAGGTGATCTTGATAAGAGAAAATCCACTACAGGCTATGTGTTTACACTTGCAGGAGGAGCGGTAAGCTGGGTTTCAAAACTGCAAACTGTTGTGGCTTTATCTACAACGGAAGCAGAATACATGGCGGCTACACAAGCTTGCAAGGAAGCTGTTTGGGTTAAAAGGTTACTAGAGGAACTTGGGCACAAACAAGAGAGGATTACTCTTTTTTGTGACAGTCAAAGTGCTTTGCATATTGCAAAGAATCCAGTCTTTCATTCTAGAACGAAGCACATAGGGGTTCAATACCATTTTGTTCGAGAAGTGGTGGAAGATGGAAGTGTAGATATACTAAAGATACACACCAAAGAAAACCTAGCAGATGTTATGACCAAGCCAATTAACACTGACAAGTTTTTATGGAGCAGATCCTCATATGGCCTCACAGAAACATAAGCAGCATGACTATGACAAGGCAAAAAGAATGGTGTGGAGACATAATTGAAATTAGTCTCCAAGTGGGAGAATGTTGGTTGGCAGAGCCACAATTGTTGAAAACAATTGTGGCGGTGCCATAATAGGTTTCAACCAATTGTGGTTATGCCACAATTGGTTGAAACATTTAAGGCACTGGAGAGGGGAGCTCTCCTATAAATTGAGCTCCCCTCATCCTCATTTTATCATCCCATTCCAAAATCAAGAAGAGAAAAGTTCTTTCTAGTTGTCTTCCTCCCTTGTTAGAGAAAAAGTTATTTTTCTTATTTTAATAGAGAGATTTTGTAGTTCTCTCCTTGTATTTAGAGAGAAGTATTTTGTAACTTTTCTCATAGAAAAATTCTTCACAGTCTTGTCTGTGGACGTAGCCTAAATTGGGTGAACCACGTAAAATCTCGTGTGCCTTATTTTCATTTTATCCATATTCTCAACTCAACTTTAGCCGCGTATTATCGCTTACGCAAAGCCGATCTCCTAACAATTTTAATATCAATTATATATATATATATATATATATATATATATATATATATATATATATATATATATATATATATAGGCACACGGTAGTTTTATTATGATCACCGATTCATGATCACCTGGAGGTGGCAGTCAATGTGGTGTTTTAACCTTCGTTGTAATAGAAATTAATAGAATGATTTGCTTGTTACCTATTAATTCGAATCCGTAGCATTTTCAATTGGAATTCTGTAGAGATTATTATATATAATTTATGTAAATTCCACTTTTTTGATATGAACACATTTGGAAGATTATCCACTAATCCACTACACAAAAGAAACAAAAATTAAAGGCCTGAAATTGTTATTGTTGACAGAATCTGGTAATCTCCTCTAATTTCTTGTGACGGAAGGCGTTTCTATCTCCAGTACTACAGTGGAAGTAATTATAGCAGCAGAGCCAGCTTCTTGTTCTGTCTCTCTATCTTCTCCAACAATCTCAGTGTTGTCAGGAAAGCTAGAGGTTTCAGACAAAGTTGGTGTTCGATGAGAAGGCGATAAATCCGTGGCGCTGGTTCCTTCGCTGTTGGAGTAATGATTAGCAACGTCTGAAGATTCACATTGTTTCTTCCGTTTCTGCTTCACCCCTGCGTGCCATTGTTTTATAGCATCAACTGTCTGCTCTTCCAACACTGCACCCTTGATATTTGATCCCATCTGACAACCGATAAATTACATCCGTGAGCTGTGAGGTTCATCCGAGTTAATTTTTCTTACGTAAGAATCATAATCATACCTGGGTCACAAGAGCATAGAGAGGAAGAGTAATGTAACTGCACAAGACTTGAACTGTCACCCTGCATTGTCCGAATTGTTCAGTCTGGATTTAGTAAATAGAGGCATCTATTTCATTAATTCTTCCATTATATAATAGAAAAGTCTGCTAAAATTTTTGGAAATGTAGAAACAAATAGGATAAACAGAATTGGAGCTTACGCTAACACCATCCTGATAACGATTATATGTATGTGCTCATGGTAGCAGGACTTTATTCCATATTGAGACTGAAAGTTTAGAAGAAAGTCTAAAAGCTTCACATTTTTCTATATATATATATATATAAGAAGAAAGTCTAAAAGCTTCACATTTCTCTCTCTCTCTCTCTCTCTATATATATATATATATATATATATATGTTGAAGAAAAGAAAGGGTAATGAACCAATGATCAATGGAAGTATACATACCGTGACCCAGACGAAAAAGGCAGCCTCAAATGCATTCTGGGAACAATGGAATTCCAGTGTTAATTTCAATTAACATATAGTAGTAAGTTAATTTTTGAATATACTTGTTTGGATTCAAAAAGGAAGTAGTGATACCACAAATAAAGTGTAATGCAAAAGGATCAAGACATATTTGGGGTGATTGAACCAGAAGAAGTTGTCATTGGGTTGCACCACAGGGGCTCCTTGGATTACACTGTTCTGATCTTCGACTTGATGCGCCATTTTTGCTACTATTACTTGAAGCTTGGTTCCCAGAATCAGCACTATCTAGAGACACATATAGAACAATATTGTTAGGCAATTCAGGAATTAACAGCTCGATTGAGAATATAAGTAAAGAAACCATAACATGAAAGCCTAATTTTTACTGAAACTTACTGTCAATGGGAGAAATGATATCCACAGATACACATTCCATCCTGTTGGAATTCAAAGGTCAGGATGAAACATAGTAAATATAGGAGATTTTTGCAGGTTTGAAGGGAAAAGAAGGATTCCAACACACCGTGTACGTCCAACAGCAGGAAGATAACAACCAAAAGCCACATGAAAGGGCTGCTCCATCAAAAGCAGAAAAGATGGGAGTTAAGAAATTATTTACTTCTCTTCTGCATGCAACTTTCTAAGTAATGCTGCTAAATTACTAATCGATGAAAAGTGAGTAAAGATTCAGCACCTGATGCCAACTACAAGTTTGAAATCATCCTCCAGTGACCTTTGTATGTATTTTTGGAAATTGAAGCAAGTGTTTGTTGATAAATGAGCCTACACCATTACAAGGAATTGAAACATTTATGAAAATAAAATCACCTAAAAAAAGGGTTAGAATTAAGTAATGGTTACTAACAGAGATGAAACCATGGCGTAATGTAAGGTAGTCAACTTTTGCCACTGAGTTGAAGAACAGTCGAAAGAAGCATTTCTGCAGCAATCAAATTTATCATCAATTACCGAAACATATTCATCATTGTCGATAAAATTGAAGAAAGGGTGAAAACAAAAAAAAAAAAGAAAAGACTTACAGTCCACAAAAGGATTGATGTCTCCGCACATGAATTCTTATGCCGCCGGGCAAATGTCGTTTGTCTTGTGAATCTAAACCGATTAGTATCTAATATTTGAAGAGTTCGTTTTGCAAAATAACAAAAAGGAAAAATAAGTATTTGATTGCTTGTTATGAAGACTTGATATATTAACTATTATCTTAAATAAATGTCCCAAGAATTTGACTATTTCCATTTTCATTCAACTAGAAGTTTTGCTATCGAGTGTTTTAAGAATGCATCCTTTAAAACTATTTTCTAAAATTTATAATATGGAACACTGAAAAGTGAGGAAATGAAAGTCAATGGTTCAATAGTAATAATCAACATGCATCAGCAAAAGTCCATCCTTGCAGCTTAAGAAAAACCAAGGAAGAAATGAAGGAAAAACAATTAAGAGGAGAGGGTGCATGGCTGGCCTAGCCTCGACTGACGGTCATCAGCAGCATCATGCCGCTGGCGCAAGACAGACAAGCGGAAAGAAAGAACAGTAAAAGCAAGACGGAAATAAACAAAGAGAGAATTGGTGTTTTGGCAATATTTTTATTATTTTTTGTTTAAAAACATTGAATATGTTAACGCCACACAAGAATTAACTAATATATGGGTTGAATTTTAATTATTAGAGAAAAAAATAATTATCAACATTGAAAATATGTGGTATTAGTATAATTTTTAGGACAAAAATAAACTTAGATAAAATATTTATATAATTTAGAGAGAACTAAAATTAAAAATTTTACTTTCTTGCAAAAAAAGTTATGATCCAGTATATCTATTTTCATATTTACTAAGGGTATGTTTTGGATTGATATTGAAAATGATGAAAAAATATTAAAAATATATAAGTATATTTAATAAAATAATAAAAAATTTAAAAATAAAGACAATAAGGTTTTTACTCTTCTATTTTGTTTTTGGAGAGTGAAACTGACCGCATGGGAGCGAGGTGAGTTCTAAATTCACTCTAAGAAGAGAAAAGATTATATATTAACGTATATTAATTTTATTTAAATCATATTATCAAAATAAATATTTATTATTTAATTATTAAATGTAAAGTATAATAAATAATTGATTTTTTTATTATAACATAATTATATAATATAATTTAAATGAAAAAGACATAGACAATATTAACTTAAGATAATCATTTCATATAATTTTTTTTCTAAGTTACAGAATTACCGTTGCCAGCTTGGTATTCCACTGTTTGGGTCTCCTTCTCCCAGGCTTTCCAACGTCTCATCTATGTAAAATAAATTAATGTCAACAAAGGAATTAAATTTTTATTTCATTGGAAAGAAAATAAAGATGAATTAATTAGTACCAATAGTTTAATATTGTACCTTTGCCCTTCCTAGAGCCATTGTGACCACACAGTACACAATCTGCATAGCTGCTAACACAAAAATGAAGATGCTGAGTTGGTTCGCCCCCTCCTTTGATATTAGAGAGGTCATTCCCTGCAAAAAATTTTACTCTACTCATTCATTATCATTACTTAATTTCTCTTCTTGCTACTTCACATAATGTAAAGCAATGCTATTTCATTTTAATTATTTTTAAAATCAAAAAAATTATTATAATTTTAAAACTTTTTTGTAAATAAACAAATGCGCACACATATTTTTATTTGATAAAATAAAAAAAAAGTTTAATGTGTGTGAAGAAGTACAAACCTTGGAATCACAGTGACCTGTAGATGTACTATCAGCCGCCAATAGTCTTTCTTGTGATGGGTGGCTCCATAATTGATCGTATCCTAATGCTTTGGTAGTTTTCATTGGTTCACTTTTTTGGCATGGGAGCATAGTATCTGCAGCCTTATTGGGTATGCAGATTTTGGAGATAGAGCTCTGAGTAACTGTTAATGTAAGAGACATGAATCCCAGCACCATGAGCACTGCACCAATCCATGGCCAAATCAACAATAAATTAAAAAGGAACAAAAAAAAAAAGAAGAAGAGTAGTGATCAGGCAATTACGATATATATTATATCAAAAGATCGTGTTCTTATTCGAATAATTAACCTGATTTAAGCTTCTCCACTGCCTCAAAAGCTGCAGTTTTCCTGTGTCCCTTGAGCCACTACATTCACAAATTATACAGAAAAGGAAACGTATATGTTAAAATTTCTCTTTACAATCTCTAGATTATGTATAGAATAGCTGTGTGAAGAATTAAAAGTCTAGCTACTTTTGAAATGAGATGGATCAGTTGTTCGATCAAAATGGAAAGGGAGATGAAGACGAAGCAAACGGTAGCGACAGCCCAAGTAGGAGTCTCTTGAAGAGAGCGAGTGGCGGCTCCCTCTCCAGCAGCCATGTTCCTTGGGTTTTCTCCTCGACAACTCGGTCTGTATTGAGGATATTGATGATTAAATAAATAGAGCACTTAAAACTGTTCCAGGGTATCAGAGAATTGAATGAGGCCGAGACCCAGAATAATAAAGCATGACCAAATTGAGAGTAGGAGAGGAAAGGAGAAGCGTCCAACGCTTCAAGCTGACGAGGCTTTGGCGGTTTACGGGGCAGTTAAGTAAAGGTGACAATTAGAGCATACAAAACTTATACTCTTATAATGTAAAATCTTATTCGTCAGGTATAACATATAAAAATTTTATATCAAAATTTATATTAATACATCAAATAATTTTTTTTATGATTACACATATCTTCATTCATTTTACTATTTTAGACTAATCCTGTTCGAGTCGAAAATGAATTCAGATAAAACTTAATTTTACTAACAGTCGGTTGAAAAGAGTGATAGTGAACTTCTTTCTCAGGCATTTGGACGGGGTTCAAATTCTGAAGTTGTTACTGTTGAGAGAGTTTTATCTGAATACTACTCTCAACCCAAACAAGTATCAGACCATAAAACGAATAAAAATACATGTTATTACATAAAAAAATAAAACTTAATTTTTAACTTTTATCATATTTATAATATTTATTAATTTTTAATTCATATCATTTTTATATTTTTTATTTATATTATTTTCAAAGAGCTTTTTACTTTTATCTAACGTAGTGAAGTCTACATTTAAGTCTACTCACGATTTAGCGGTGAAGGTCCTATTGTCTATTCGATGGGATTTTGACGTACTAGTATTTAATCATCAATTAATCACTAAAAAGAAGAACGAGACTCTGAAAATTCATTTACTCGGGAAAAAACTCACTTTAAAAGTACTTTTAGAATGTGTTTGAACCAATGAGTTTAAGGAAAAAATTTAATTCAATTAGAATATTTATAAGTTTAAAATTTAATATTTTTGTTTGATAAATTTTTTTGAAGAATTTCAAAATTTAAGAAGGATTTCAAAAGAAAATTTGAGGTGCACAAATATGCTCTTGTAATTTCACCAGAAGAGGTAATTTTTCAAAATTCCTCCAACATATAACTCACTACTAAATATAATAATAAAAGAAATATATTATTTTAGTTAATATAATATTTTTTTACTTTTTTATATTATTAATAATATCTACACATTTTTATAAATTTAATACTGCCCTTATTACATATTTTTCTTGACTTTTTTTTATATATAATATAATTATTTTTCTTTTGTAATAATTTTTTTATTTCATCCAATTTTAGTATTCAATTTAAAAAAAAATATTTATCCAAATAATATAATTATAAATGTAAATATTTTAAAAATTGATGCATTTTAAAATGTTTTCAATTTGAAATGATTCAAAATTTTAAAATTCTCCATCCAGACACACTGTTAGAGTTTTAGTTGACTATAGTGGTGACCAATAAGCTTCTGTTAAGCTAGATAAATGGCAACAGCTAATCTCTGTCTTTATGTAATATTTTACAGAATATATATACAAGTACAATGATAGATGTTTATTAAATACAATTATGTAGATCCTAGAATTAAGGGTCAATGCCAGTAGTGATGCAAGATATTATGGGATGATTGGCAGAATATGTAATTAAAGATTGATATTCTTATCATGCCCCTACAAGGTTGGTGGTCCAGAGTGGACACCAAGCTTGGTTCTATGATCAAGGAATTGTTTGCAGTGAAGTGGCTTGGTTAATGAATCTGCTAGTTGATCAGCAGATGATACATGTCGAATTGAAAGAAGATGCTTGACAACCTGATCTCGAACTAATCAATGGCTAAGTGTTTGATGCGAGAGTGGAAAACTAGATTAGCACACAGGTAGGTGGCTCCTGAATTGTCACAGTAGATGACTGGTCGTTTTGAGAGAACTATGGATAGTTCTTTGAGAAGATGTTGAAGCCAATTGAGTTCTGCTGCAGTGGAGGCGACAACTCGATATTCAGCTTCGGTGGATGATCGAGCAATCGTATTTTGTTTCTTGGTACTCCAGCTAATGGGATTTTTACCCAGGAATACTACATAGGCTGAAGTAGATGCATGATTGTCAGGGTTACCGGCCTAATCAGTGTCCGAGAAAGTATGAAGTGATAGGGGATAGTTCTTTTTTAGTAGAATACCAAGGGTGGAGGTCCCATTGAGATATCGAAGAACTCTTTTCACAACACACCAGTGATTAGATGTAGGTTTATGCATGAGTTGAGAGAGTTTGTTAACTGCAAAACATATGGCAGGTCTGGTGAGAGAGAGATATTGCAATGCACCAATAGTCTGTCGATAAAAAGTAGCATCAATAGGAGGATTGCTATCACTGAGACTGAGTGTTTCTGTGGCCGAGAGTGGCGTAGCAACAGGTTTGGATTCGTTCATTTGTGTATTGGTGAGGAGATTTCAGATATATTTGTGTTGAATGAGAAGGAGTCCATCATCAGTGAAGTGAGCTTCAGCACCAAGAAAGTAATGAAGTGATCCAAGATCTTTTAGAGAGAATCTGTGTGTAAGGTAGTTGATGAATTTGTTGACCAGTTGGGAAAATGATCCTGTAACAATAATATCATCAATATAGATTAAGAGCAAAATGATTAGTTCATTATGATGATATGTAAACAAAGAGGTGTCAGTTTTGGAGTGGGTGAACCCTTGCTGTAGTAGAAAGGTGCGAAGTTCATTATACTAGGCACGAGTGGCTTGTCAAAGTCCATATAGAGCTTTCCTGAGTTTACAAACATGATGTAGATAGTTTAAATTGATGAAACCAGGAGGTTGAGCAACATAGACATCTTCTGACAGAGTGCCTTGTAGAAAGGCATTGTTTATGTCGAGTTGCCTAAGAGGCCACTGGAAGTGAACTGCCAATGCAAGGACCTAACGTACGGTGGTTGGTTTAACCACTGGACTGAAGGTGGAGTGGAAGTCGATACTTGGTCTTTGTTGAAATCCTTTGGCAACCAAGCGGGCTTTGTATCTGTCGATGGAGCCATCAGGTTTCCTCTTGATCCTGAAAATCCATTTACATCCAACAATGTTTTGTGTAGGGTGTGATGGTACTAGGTCCCAAGTGTGGTTTTGAATGAGAGTGTCATATTAGTCTTTCATGGCCAGATGCCAAGCAGACTGTTTTAGTGCTTGACAATAAGAGGTGGGTTCAGCAGGGTCAAAGGTGTGGTTGTGGGTGACACTATATAGATGAGGATTTTGGAATTTTGAATTGGGTTTGAAAATGTTGTTTTTGGATCTCATTGTCATTGGATGACACACAGTGGGAGGTTGGGTTTGAAGTTTAGTGCTGTTGTCAGATGTTGTGGGTGTAGGGGAAGATAGGTAAGTTGGCTGAATGGAATTTGGTTGTCTTGTGTAGGTGGGTCATTGTTAGAGGAGGTAATGGTTGGTTTAGTTGTAGCAGGAGAATGAAATGATGAAGAAAGTGAAGTTTTAGAGGTATATACCTATTCTGACTATGTGGCATCAGACTGAATGGAGGAAGATTGCAGCATCAAGGTAGGAAGGCGATTAGATGAATGGTTAGTGGATCTGAGGCGAGGGATGGTCAAGGAAGTTTCAGTGGGTATGAAAATAATGTTGGATGAGTTATGAGGTGGACATGAAGGTGATATCGATCTAGAATGGAAAGGTGAGGGACCTTAGATTCCAAGGCTTTTATTTTGAACAAATATGGAGGTGTATCAATTGCACCATTCAGTGACAGTAGCATCAGAGGGTGAACAAGAAGATCCAGATTTGTGTGAGTGAGGAAACTTATCTTCCATAAAAATGACATGTCTGGAGACATAGATTTTCTTTGTTAGGGGGTCATAGCACTTGTAGGCATTGTGAGGTGTAGAGTACCCAAGAAAAATGCAAGGTTTGGATTTGGGTTGTAATTTATGTTGAGTGTATGGTTTTAACTAAGGGTAGCATAGGCAGCCAAATATCCTTAATTTTGTGTAGTTGGGAGAGATGGAGAGCAGTTTTTCAAATAGTGATTGATTGTGTAATACTAGTTTGGGTAGCCTATTGACAAGATAGGTGGAAGTGTGGAAGGCATGAGGCCAAAAAATTAAGTGGAAGAGAAACTTTGGAAATGAGTGTGAGGCATGTTTCGACTATGTGACGATGTCTGTGTTCAGCTGAGCCAACAAGTTGTGGTGTGTATGGCGGGAAAATTAACTGTTGAATGCCCATGTTTAAAGCAGTGGTATGAACGCCATAATATTCGGTGCCACTATCTGAGTAAACTATTTTGATTTTAAGGTCAAAGAAATTTTCTACTAGGTTCTTGAATATGGTAAAGATGGAAGGAACTTCATATTTTGATTTGAACATGTAGAACCATATATATTTTGTAAAATGATCAATGAAGACGTTGTAGTATCTAGATTGATCAATGCCAGGTGTAGTTGCTAGTCCCCAAACATCTGTATATATTATTTCAAGTGGTCGAGTGCTTGATAAAGAGTTCACTCCAAATGGAAGTCTGTGACTTTTGTTACATAAGCAGGAATTACAATGAGTGAACGTGTTGAAAGTTGACAATTGAAGCGAGTTGTTGGAGATTATTTTATTGAGAAGACGAGTTGAGGGATGACCCAGTCGACAATGCCATTGACAAAGAGAAGGTTTTGTGGTGATGTAGGCTTGAGGATTAGTGGAGGTGTTTGGCCATTCATATAGATTCTTGTTGCACCTGGCTTTAACGAGCAATGACCTCGTGTTCAGATCCTTCACAACAATGTCATTAGGATAAAATTCAACAGAGGTATTGTTAGTTTTGCAAATCTGAGAAACAAATATGAGATTCTTTTTAATTGAAGGGGCACACAAAACATTGTTTAGAGTAAGAGTGGATTTATCAGAAACAATATCAGTGGATCATATATGTGTGATAGGAATACCTGAGCCATCACCGATGATAATTCCATTGTTACCTTTATAGTCAGAGTGGATAGCAAGATTTTGGAGATTAGAAGTGATGTGACGTGACCCTCCTGAGTCTAGAATCCAGTTGTTGTTGCTGTTTGAACCACCATAAGAATAATTAGCCTGTGGTGTTAAGGCTGCAAACTTGGATCTGCATGTTTTTACTGTATGACCATGTCTATGGCAAAGTTGGCACGCAACAGATCTATGGTTGTTGTTGATACAAGTGCACCAATGGGGATTGCAATTGTCATGAGATGCTGGTCTGACTTAGTGGTTGTTGAGATTTCTGGGATAATATTGTTGATTAGATCTGGTGTTGAAGGTGTTATTGCTCTTTGTCTTGTCTCCACTATTAGAGCGCTGAGAATATTGCGCTGTGAACATATTTATATCCTTGTGATTGTCTTCTATCTGTAGAATCATCTAATGCTCAGAGAGTTTTTCATGGAGTTCTTCAAAGGAAATGGGTTCAGATCGAGCACGGATACCAGCGCTGATTTCTTTAAAGTCAGTGGTGAGGCCCTCGAGGACATGATGAACAAGTTCATCTTCAGACAGTGGATGTCCAATCAATGCCAGGTCATTGATAATGTTTTTGATGGATTGCATATATTCTGATACAGTCTTCCCCTCTTTGTTAGTTTTTGAGAGAATATCTCGAAGTGTGAGGTAGCGTGTTCGTGATCTGTTGGCATAGGTGTGATAGTCCATAAGCGCGAAAAATAAGGCTAATTTAAAATTTTTTCTTAAATTAAACTTCCTACTTAGGTTGAATTCCTGTACAATGTCAATTAACTTCCTTCTATCTCATCAATCAATATCTCCAGGATCTCTCAACATCCATATTTATTTAATTAAATATCATGATATTAAAAGAAGTCTACTTCTCCATTCATTTACTAATACCAATCTGATTACATCCCAATATTACTCAAATACAAGTGTCTGTATTACATAATTGTCTGTATTACAAAATGAATTTAATTATACCTCTTGCATGTGTAAGCAATAGCCTAAGGAGAGTCTCGTCCACCAGCCAATGTCACGTACGCCGCAAGTACCAGCGCTCACTGTAAGTAATCTGTGGGGGGAAGAAAAGAGGGAGTAAACTTTCAACTTCGCTTAGTAAGGAGTGCATATGAGTTTTAAAAATCAACATTTAAAGCATAACTGTAATAATGACATAATTCATATGATTATAAATACGTGATTAAAATCACAGTTCATCAAAACATCTTTATCTCATTTCACAAATACGTCATATCTCAAAATAATTATGGAGACTAAGCATAGCATAAACGTCATGGATGCAATCATCACATCGCATCATTCTCAACGAGAGCATCTTTCGTTACCAAAACAGAGGCATCTTACGTTACCAAAATGGAAGCATCTCTCGTTACCAAAACGGAAGCATCTCTCGTTACCAAAACAGAGGCATGGTAAGACCTGGGCCTAGCAAAGCCTCGACGTCAACTGAAGTGGAGGTATCCACCGATGTGTAAGTTCCATGACAAGCTTTTGGTCTCAAATTAAAACATGCCATTATTATGCAGAAAATAGTTTCGCCTTTACGTAGAGCTCATAATAGTTTTGCTTATAAAATCTCTTTTAAATAAAAAGATATATTTGCTCATATAACTTAAATCATAAAACCGAGCTCAAACCGACAAAATATGCACTCAAGTGATAAATCTCAAATCAAACACTTTTCTCAATAAGTATGCTCATTTGTAAACTCATTTTATGCTACAAAAACATTTTCATTAGTAAGGAAATACACATGCACAAAAGGTTGCACCCCTTACCTCGAACCACGTGCGAATCACTTCCCTTGCTTTCCAATGCTCGTGATCCGGCTTTATCGGCTCCAACTCAATCTTCAGGAGCTACAAGTATTTGCTACTCACATTAGTGTATTTCACTATACTCAATTCTTATTTGCATGAATTTCAATTCAATGCATGGGGCCATTTTATACCAAATTTGGCCTTGCTACATCTTTTGGACCTTCTGTCCTCTTAAGTCAATTTCGATTGTTCTATTAGTTTCTCGAGAGTCCTTTAGACTCCTCGAGTATACCAATTCATATTGAACTGATATTAGTCTCGCAATACCTCGAATTCATCATTTTCATTCTCTATGGCATTTTATCAAACACTTATTATACCCATTTTCAATCATCATCTAATCCAACCTATGGATTTCACAAAGGTATTTTAAAATCATCTATACATGCTTATCAACATTTCTACATACTCAAATCATCATTAACTCTAAACTATTTCAACTTTCTCTCACTAAACTCATTCTAGGTCATGGTTACTTAAACATGTATATGAATATTTAAGCCAACAATGTATATACCAAACCAACTCATCCAAATGTCTAGATTATCATACTAGAAGTTGGTGCATTGAAATCTTACCTAGCTTGACTTTTCTCATTTTTGCCAAATGTGAGGGAAGATTCTCCTTCTCCTTCAATCCTTTGATTCAACCTCTAGTTTTCAACTATATTGCTCTCCTCCTCTTAAGCAACAAATTTGCTCAAATACATTTTCCTCAAATCTCTTTGAAAGGTATTGAAAATCTAGAGTGAGAAACTAGGTTTTTGCTCAAATATGGAAGGTTTTCAATGTTCAGGAGAAGAAGGCACGGATTGTCTGGCTTTTTATAGATTTTACATTATGAGATTGATCTCCAAGAGGTATAGATCGATCTCCCCTTACTTAAAATCCTCAAAATCTCGACAATTGCAGGCAGGAGATCGATATGCCTATAGCATGAGATCGATCTGGTTCAGGTAGAAGGCTTTGGAGATCCATCTGCCATAGGGATGAGATCGATCTGCTTATGGTCGAGACAAATTGAGATCGATCTGCCATAGGGATGAGATCGATCTCTTCCAGGCAGAGCCACTTTGCGGTCGATCTTCTTGGGGTGGAGATAGATCTGCTCTTCATCAGGGGATCGATCTGGCTTGAATAAGGATCAATCTTCTTACCTAAAAACCTTTGTGTTTTCATTCCGTAATGGCAAGATCGATCTTGTCTCCACATGAGATCAATCTGGCCTTCATCTATAAGCTTCCTACTGCAATGTTTCCTAGAATTCTTAAGGGAATTGTTGCATTCAATTGCTTCACTACCCATTTAACATTCTATCCATACTTAGCACTTAAAAACATCCATTACTTGTGATTCATACGTAATGTAACTTGTCTGTATATTCTGAAATCATATACATTACATAGGAATTTACAGGTCTTACAATAGGTCTCGTTTAGTTTGGTCCAAGCTTATGCAGTAGTTTCGACTCCATTGAGGGATGGATGAATAGCAGGGGTAGATGAGGATAATATAGCGTGGCAGATGAGAGCATCTTATCGATGCCACAGTCGATGGGAGGGATTCAGAGTTGTTTTGTTTCCATCTGTGAGTACTTTAGGAGGGTAGGGAAATGAGCTATCGAGATAGCCATCTAAGTCATAGCCTAGCATTAAGGTTTCAAACTGAATTTTCCATGCTGAAAAATTTTTAGGTGTGAGTTTAAGGGGAAAATTAGTGGCAGCGTTAATGAGAATTACATCTCCAATGAGATCAATAGGTTCAGTTGTTTTGGTGATGGAAGATTCTTTAGACATGGTATATGGTAGGGAGAAAAAAAAGGAGGAGGAAGTAAGAGAGCAAGCAGAAGATAGTGGAAGGAAAGTAGAATGAGACAAATGAAAGAGGATCGATCTCATTAGAGAAAAATAGTTCTTGATATCATGTTAAGGCTAGATAAATGATAGTAGCTAATCCCTGTCTTTATGTAATGTTTTACATAATATATATGCAAGTACAACGATAGATGTTTATGGAATACAATTATGTAGATCCTAGAATTAAGGGTCAATGCCTTTAGTAATGCAAGATATTATGGGATGATTAACAAAATATGTAATTAAGGATTGATATTCTGATCGGCTTCTGTTATTCTTTGAAATAATTAAAATATATGAATTAATTTAATTATACAAATTAAACATATAAGGTGTAACTTGATATGCTAAATCTACCTTATGTAATTAATGGAGGCCTTGCCTTAATAATAAAAAGAAGGTATTGAGAATTTAAAATCATTAACTTTCACACCATGTAAACAGTAGTAAAAAATTGTTAGTCAAAAAACAATTAAACTTTTTTTTTAAATTTTTTCTTTTTATTGAATTTTCTAAAATTATATCGTTTTTCATTTTATTTATTACTTCGTATTTCTTAATCCATGAAAATAAAAAATGTATATAGAGACTAATTTTTTTTTTAAATATAAAAAATATATGATTATTAATTTTTTTCACACAAAATCTTTATATAATTACAATATCATTAACAAATTAAGTACAAATAAAAAAATAATTATTGTATACGACAATTAATTTTAAATTTTATATATGAGATTGAAAAGTTAGAGTTTATTAATTAGGATATTTTCAAAAAAATAAATTATCAATTATTAAATAAACATATGACGGCTATTTAATTTTGTTTATGAATTAAAAATTTAATCTTCTATAGAAAAAAATCATAAAAAATATCTTTTTACAATTTTCATATTTTGAAAATGATAATTAATATATTGAATCACTAACACTGTCTTAGATTCACTTTCCACAATAAGTCTCGGAAGAAGATCAATCTTTATTTTGACGATGATCGAAAGTGCTTCAATAACAGCAAACAGTAGAGTTAAATTCGAATCTGCGACGCCAATATTTTTTTTCCGGAAAATGAGGATCTGACCCTGGTAATTTCGGATGGCCGCACCTATGGCTGTAGCTCCTGGTTGACCAAGAGACGAGCAATCTACATTAATTTTTCAACAGCCCGATGGAGGAGGAATCCATGAAACATTAATTCTTCAAAGATTACATCTCATGGGAAGGATAATTCCTAGATATTTTTTGAAATATTGAACATATCCAAGTTTGGGTATTTTCCGTTGATCCACCAACCTACTCTTGTTTTGATCGAAAAGTGGACTTGTTGAACCGAGAATTCTTTCTTGTTGAAGATTATCTTATTTTTTTTTGTTAATCATCATTAGAGATGTAAATAGATATTATTTAAACATATATTTAAAACTATTTGTCTCAATTAATTTAAATTTAGATTTTTTTTGAGTTTTAATCGAGTTAAGGTAATGATTTCATTATAGTGTTGATTCAAATAGTGTCCTTAGAGTACCTTAAAATCGAATTCGACTAAATTTTATTAAATATAATTGTGTTTTTTATTAAATTATGTTTGTTTGTAATTTTATAATCATTTTTTTATAAGTTTCAAGTATTGAATTACTAAAATTTTTCGAATTATGATGAAAATTATATATTTTTATTTAATTTTATATTTTTAATTAATAAAAAATTAAATATCGAATAATTGATTTTTGGTTTTGAGTTTGGATTCGAGTCCATAAATGGGTTTCTCAAAAATTTTAATTGAATTATCAAGTAATTAAATGAATTCGAGTAATAAACTAGTGATATGAAATTTTTTAGGGAAAAATTTGAATAGTATTTTTAAAAAATAATCCAATGCTAATCAAATTCAAATTTTTTAATTAATAATTAAGTTTGAAGTAGAATACTTCAAAATTAATATTAATTAATAATCATCCTATTTTACGTCCATAGCCACAGAGCCCAAGATATAGCATAAAACAGGGAGCTCCAAATAACTTTTTGTTTCTTCTTAAAAGTCAATTCATTCCATCCTACGAACAGCAATAGCTGATGCATTCACACCATACTTTCCATGAAAAAAACACACACCACCAACAATTGGTCAACAGATTCTGCTATGTTACAAAAAGCACAGTTATTTCCCTGCTACTGATACAGCCTCACTTGTGAAGGAGATTGAGGCGTAAGAGAAATGGAAGACAGTAAGTTCATCAGCTCGTTCCACAAATCTAACTCCCAGTCAAATAATCTTCTTCTGAGAGCAATATTCCATTCCTATGAAGAACCATTCCATTCACCATAATCTTTAATATAGCCTTCTTTGTTCACAGCAACAGCATAAATTCTCCGAAAAACATCCTTCAATATAAATCCTTGTATCCAATGGTCGTGTTTTCACCCTCATAGCACACTCTTTGAATATCGCTCCACACTCTGGAAGGCCATAGATCAGTAGGAGGAATATGGTATTTTTCACAAATAATTCTCTTCCAAAGTGCCTGATTTTCAACTCAAAATCTCCATGGCCACTTCAAGAGAAAAACTTGGTTGCAGGAGTTAAGATTAATAATACCCAGACCCCCTTTTTTCTTACACCAACATGTAGTGTTCCAATCAAGAAGCCTCAACTTCCTTTCATCATCGGAATCACCCCAGAAAGAACTGTCTGAATTTTTTCAAGCTGAAGTCTTCCAGTGGGCAACTTGAACATCGACATATAATAGATAGGAAGATTTGATAATGAAAATTAGATAAGAGCGATCCTACCTGCCACTGAGAGGAGTTTACCTTTCCAAAGACCAAGCTTACTCTTGAAAGCATTAATGACAAGTTGCCCTGTTGAAACCAGCCTCGGATTAGCTCCAAGAGGAAGGCCAAGATATCTACTTGGTAGGGTCTCCAATTTACAATTCATTCTTCCAGCCCCATCCACCAGCAATTGAGAATCCACTTTAATACCAAGCAACGCTGATTTTGAGAAGTTCACTTTCAGACCCGAAGCCAAGTTAAAACAGCGTAGAATCCTTTTTATCTCCATCAGCTGATTAACTTCTGACTCACAGAAAAAAATTGTGTCATCTGCGAATTTCAGATGTGATATATGAAGATCTCCATTACCAAATCTAACTCCATTGAACAATCCCAGACTATGTGCCTTAGAAAGTAAAAGGCTAAGTCCTTCTGCCACCAACCAAAAAAAGAAAGGGGAAAGTGGGTTCCCTTGTCTAAGGCCCTTCTGCATCTTTATAGGACTGGATGGAGAACCATTTATAAGAACAGACATGGATGCTGAACAAATACAACTGAAATCCCATGATATCCATCTTTAACCATATCCATCAATCTCATAACATCCATAAGAAATTTCCAATTTACCTTAAAAAAGGCTTTTTCAAAATCAAGTTTAAGGATAAGACCTCCTTTATTGGACTTTTTCATGCTGTCGATGACTTCATTGGCGATCAGACTACTATCCATAATTTGTCTTCCTTAAACAAAGGCTGATTGATTAAAACTGAGAATTCATCACCTTCTTCAGTCTGTTAGATAAGATCTTAGACATGTAAATGCTACCAATAAGAGAAATGGGTCTAAAATCACCACAGAGATTCAGCACATTTTTTTTTTTTGCAGTAAGAGCAACAAACGAGCAATTCACCCCTTTTGGAATCTTACCATTTTTGTAAAAGTCAATAAGAAACTTTGAAAAATCAGATTTGAGCTGTTCCCATTTATTCTTGATAAAACTCAAGTTAAAACCATCCGGGTTTGGCGACTTGTCCCCATCACAGTCTTTCATTGCCTGAAGGATTTCGTCTTCCATTAAAGGCATTTCTAGTTCTCTAACTTGACAATCAGAGAGCTTCTTAAAATCAAAACCCGAGAATTGAAGCATAGGATCAAAATCAAGCCCATAGAGCTCTTTGAAGTGAGAAACTACTGCTTGTTTAATTTCCTTTGGTGTAGTTAACTACTTTCCTCTAACAGAAACCTGGCCAAGGAAATTATTTCTCCACCTGTTGTTTGCAATGCAATGGAAAAATTTAGAGTTTTTGTCACCTTCTTGGTTCCATTTTATCCTTGCTTTTTGTCTCCATTTTATTTCCTCAATTGCTTCTAGTTGCCATAGATTTCTTTAATATATGTAATCAAACAAATATTCACAAGTTAATTCCTATTGTTTAAATAACAAAATTTTTATCTTTCATTGGTGAAAAAGTTTATTGTGTATTACTAATGAAGTCTTGATTTAATAGTAATGAAGAAATTTTTGAATCTCTAAGGGCCGTTTGGTTCGAGGAAAAAAAAAATCTCTTGAGAAAAAAAATTATCTCTTATCATTTTACATGGTAAATTTCAGGGAATATTGAATTTCTGCGTTTGATTGTATTGGAGAAATATTAGATTATTATGTTTGGTTCAAAAAAATTTAAAATTACTAAATGATATATTTTACTATGTTATCATTCTGTGTTAAATTAAATAAATAATTGATTTAAAATGAATAACACTTTGATAAAAACTATATTTAACATATTTATTTATATATTTATTTATTATTATTTAAATTTATTCATTTAACAAATGTTGATTAATTTATTTAACTTAAGTTAATCAATTTATTTAATATGTAAATTATTTTGATTTATTTAATTAATTAAGTTATTTGATTGTAAAATGTCAATTAAGCTATTTATATGTAACATCTATTATCATAATTTAATCTTGGTATATTTCATACAAAAATTTAATAAAATAAAAACCTATAAAAAAAAAAAAAAAGTAACACTTGCATTTATTTAATTTTCTATCTAATTTTTATATCATACAAATGATACAATAAAATTATAGATATGTATATGACTTCATTTATTAAAAAAAAAACACATACACACACAATAATAATAATAATAATAATACTATTGGTTTAGTTGTAATATTGATAGGTTTAGGGGTAAAGTGGTCTAAATATCAAGTAAATTGAGGGTAAAATAAGAAAAAAAATTTGGTTGGTGGGAATTTAAAAATACCTTAAAATAAGGAGGTAATCGTTTTACCTTGGATTTTCTCAAAATTTGGTACTGTAGGTAAAATAAAATGACTGATAAGGAGAAAATAACCGAACCAAACGTCAGAATCAAATGACGAAAAAAAATTACGGGGAGAATCTAAAATTTTCCCAACCAAACGGCCCCTAATGTGTGGATTTGATCCAATTTTATGTTGGATTACCTATGTAATTCATCAATTTCTTATATATAATAAAAAATATAATCGCCAAATTTTTTTTACTAATAATTAACTTCATAAAAAAATTATATATTTGGGTTTAATTTATAAAATCCAAACTAGTTTTAGTAAAAAAAAAAGCCTTAATAAATAATATTAATATTTTTGTTTTAATATTAGTAATATTATTATTGAACATCAAATATTTTGTTATCTTATATATTAATTCTTAAATTTTTATTTTAATAGGTTTAATTTATTTCAAATTTAATTTTTCGTGTGATAAAACTAATCGGTGTAAGTGATCGGAACAACGAACATTACTATATTCGTGTTCATTCATCTATATTTTAATATTATTCAAGTTTGGTTCATGTTTGTTAAGTTCGTTCATAAATATTAACAAACGTGTTCATGAACGCATATTTTTAATATTGAACGAATATGGTCACAAACACATATTCGTGAACACTAAAAAAATTATACAAATAAATTGTATTCGTCAATATATATGATGCCATGATTAACAAAATTTATATAAACATATAGTTATAATAATTACATATTAAAATAACTTATGAATAATTATGTGATTTAAAAATGTTTTATTATCAAATACCAAATGATTCATTGAATAAAATTGTTCTAAATAAATCTTAAATGATTTTGGTCGTGACATAAAGAAATGGACCACACCTCTGTTCGCGATTGTTTTTTGATATTAATAAATGAACATTAATACATAGAACATATTCACGAATTGTTCGTCAAACGTTCACCCTCTAAACTATTATAAAAAATTTCAAATTTCGGTGGAGTCAAATGACCTCAAATTTAGAATGTTACCAGGTTATTATGTGTAAGTTTGAATTTAATTATTAAATTTAATTATTTACTGATTTAATTAGTTAAATTATGTGATTTCCGTATAGTCACAAATTCTCATGTGTATCGCTTAAAAAAATATCCTACAATATGTGGAATTTAATAAAACTTTATGTTGAATTTTGCCTAGTTCTGATTTGTTGGTTATATTATTTATTTGATTTAGTTTAGTAAAATTTTTATACGAGATGTAATTATTATTATTATTATTATTATTATTATTATTATCTCTAATTTCAGTATAATTGTTTTAATTATCTTTGATTTGCAAGACAAACTAAAATTATCGAGATTAAAACCTCGGATTTCTAGAAGAAAGACGATATCCTACGTTATGATCGATGATGAGAATTATAGTTTTGTAGATCAAAAGGAAGTGTTTTTTTTTTAATTTAAAATTAAATGTCTATAGCATATGGTAAGAATGATTCCATTCTTTAGACCGTAGTTGATTTGGTTAAGCAAAAGCAATATTAATTATATGGGTTATTTAAGCTGTTGAATTGACCTAATAATTTGATTTTTTTTCACTTATTTTATTATTAATTTCCAGAGAGATACTTTCTAACCATCACTAGGTAACTCATGCTAACTTATCCTAAAATAATCATTGATTTATGAAGAACATTTAATAAATTGAATAAAATAATGAAAGTAGCGAAAGAAGCAGGCAAGCAGCCATTGGAATGGTATGACCATACATATGTTAAAATTATATATTCCCTGTCCAATGTAGGATAAGTTTTTATGGGGAATCATTATTTTGGGTTAAGTTTTCTATCAGAAACAACAATTATTAACGTTCATTAAATATTATGCTGTAATAATGCTAACTCTGTAATCAATTTCTAATGGCGAATGCCCTGTAACAATTCGGTATTTATTTTTTTGAATTTTTTTATAATGAATACAAAATTTTAAATATTTAATATATTGAAAGTCACCGATTAAAAGAACCATACCAAATAATTGGACTACTAAATTCTATATTTTTTTTTGTAAGGATTTCGACAACTTATAACCGAACAAGTGTTTCATGTTTTCTTGGTTTACGAAATACAATTTAATAGTAACTGTTGTATATTAGTATAATTAACAGACTATATATAGCTTAATTATAAGTTGAAATATCTGGGTTTAATTAATAACCTTCCTAATTTAGGTTTTACGATTCTGTATATATACATATCTTGTACTGCTTTCTATGATATGAAAAATTAATCTTTTCATCTCAACTTGGTATCAAAAGCCTTGTGAGGAAAAAATTGAACCTTTTCTGTTTTTTTTTTTCCTTCTGCCCAGAGAGAGCATATTTAGATTTTTTTTGTCACCCCTGTGAGTGGCGACGTGAGTCACATGCGCCCCTGCTACCTTGCTCTACATCACGTTACCAACTATTGAAACGTGCCATCATCGTTGCGCCGCCCTTGCTTAAATGTCATTGCCTTGTCACCACCGTAGCTGCTACTGGTTTTGCTCCCATCGCTACCCTGTTGCTGTGTTTCTCCTATGTTGTTGTGTTACAGCCTTATCGCTGCTGTGTCTCTCTGAGTTGCAGCCGCGACCTATCGAGAAAGGTGGGCTGTTGTGGAAAAACAAATTTCTATTGTTACCCTTGCTGCCGCGTGGCGCCTCTTCCTACTACCGTTGCGACATTTCTGTCCGCTACCGTTGATTCAAGCGTGGACTGTCGCTGCTGTGGTACCGTTCCTGAATGCTAAAATTGTGCTAGGACTTGGGAGAAAGAATTTTGTGTAATTTAGGTCCCACAGGGTGAAGAATAGAGGAGAGGATTGAATGAAGAAGAAGGTTGAAACAATGCACTTTTCAATAAAAAGGGACTGTTTCTTTTTCAGTGACCATGGCTGATGATCATAAGAGTTTGGTTGTAAGTGATGTAATTCCCATACTGCCCAAAATCACGGACCATAAATTGATGGGTTCTAATTATTTAGATTGGTGTAAGATGGTTAGAATTTATTTGTAGAGTTTATCAAAAGATGACCATCTCACTGCTGATCCACCTAACGATGCAACTTGCAAGGAGTGGCTACGAGATGATGCTCGCTTGTTTTTGCAGATCCGAAATTCTATTGATACAAAGGTAATTAGTCTGATTAACCATTGCGAGTACGTCAAAGAACTGATGGACTACTTAGAATTCTTGTTTTTTGGGAAATGGAATCTTTCACGTATGTATGAGGTTTGTAAGTGTTTCTATCATGCCGAGCAACAAGATCAGACACTTTAGGAATACTTTATGCTTTTTAAGAAAACTTATGAAGAGTTGAACACTTTGCTACCTTTCAATACTGATATTAAAGTCCAGCAATCTCAGCGAGAACAAATGGCGGTAATGAGTTTTTTGGCTGGTCTTCACTCTCAGTTTGAAGTTGCTAAATCCCATATATTATCGAGTGCTGAAATTTTCACTTTGCATGAGGCCTTTACCAGAGTACTTCATACAGATACTATTGCTACCATTCAGACTCCAAATGCACTTGTCAGTCATAGTGATTTAGACATTGGAAGGTCCTTCTAGCAAAATAATAACATGGGGTAATCATAGTCAGGTGCAAGGGGAGTTACTTGTTATTATTGTCATGAGCCTGGTTATACTAAACATACGTGCCGAAAATCGCAGAACAAGAATCAAAAGTCTAACTCAGCTCATATTGCCTCTACTACTGCTTCACCTAGCTCATCCTCTGATTTTCGATCTCTGCAGATGAATTTGCTAAGTTCACCCAGTACCAAGAGTCTTTAAAGAATTCATCTCAGTCTATTACTGTCATTGCTGAAATAGGTAAATCAAATACGTGTCTTATGTCTTCTTCCACACAATGGATAGTTGATTTTGGTGCCACAAATCATATGACAGATAATCCTAGTCTATTGTCCACTTTTCAATCCCATGTCTCACCTACTACTGTCACTTTAGCTGATGGGCCTACTTCATCAGTTCTTGGTTATGACACTGTTAGTCTGACTCCATTACTTACTTTGTCCTCAATTCTGAGTCTACCAAAATTTGCTTTTAACCTAGTGTCTATGAGTAAAATTACTCGTACTTTGAATTACTCTGTTTCATTTTTCCCTGGTTATTGTCTGTTTCAGGATCTTATGACGAAGAAGATTATTGGTAAAGGATATGAATCAGGACTCTACATTTTGGATACTCAGTATGCTAGAGCTTATTGCCTGTTCTAGTATCTTGACACCGTTTGAAGCACATTGTCAGTTGGGTCATCCTTCCTTGTCTCTACTGAAGAAATTGTGTCCTCAATTTCAATCTGTGTCTTCTTTAGCTTGTGAGTCTTGTCAATTTGCTAAACATCATCGTCTACCTTCTATTCCACATGTTAATAAACGAGCTAGTTCTCCTTTTGAGTTAGTTCACTCCGATGTTTGCGGTCCGAGTCCTATTGTTTCTAAAACTGGTGTCAAATACTTTGTTACTTTTGTTGATGATTTTTTCCGTATGACTTGGATTTATTTTATGAAAAATCATTCTGAATTATTCTCTCATTTTACTGCTTTTTGTGATGAAATTAAAACTCAATTTAATATGTCTGTAAGGATTTTGAGGAGTGATAATGCTAAAGAATTTTTTCAGATACTTTTCAGAGTTATATGATTCAAAATGGCATGCTTCATGAGTTGTCTTGTTTTAATACATCATCTCAAAATGGTGTGGTTGAAAGAAAGAATAGACATCTCTTAGAAACTGCACGAGCACTCTTATTTCAAATGTATGTTCCTAAACCATTTTGGGCTAATGCTGTTTCCACGGCTTATTTCTTAATCAACCGCATGCCTTCCTCTGTCCTTAATGGTGCGATACTGTATAAAGTTTTTTTTTTAGTAAATCATTATTTCCAATCGTACCTTGCATCTTTGGGAGTACTTATTTTGTTTGTGATGTTCGTCCTCAGGTAACCAAATTAGATCCAAAATCTGTGAAGTGTGTTTTTCTAGAGTATTCTTATGTGCAAAAAGGGTATCGATGTTATAGTCTTAGTCTTAATAAGTACTTAGTGTCAGCCGATGTCACCTTCATTGAACGTGACCCATTCTTTTCTTCTTCTTCTAATTTTTTCAATAAAGGGGAATATGATGATTTATTACTTTATCATGTCACGTATCAACCAGTCAAAACTTTACCACAAAACCCACCACCTCCTGTTATTCATACCTATACTCGTCGTCGAGTTCCTTCTGATCTATGTCCAACACCAGTTAATTTTTCGGCATCAAATCCGGCTACAGATGATCTTAATTTACCCATTATCTTTCGTAAAGGTAAACGTCAGTGTACTTATCATATTTCATCTTTTGCTTCTTATGACGACTTGTCTCCCTCATCTTGTTCTTATGTTGCCTCGATTGATTCTGTTTGTGTGCCAAAATCTGTTATGGAAGCTTTGTCTCATCCTGGTTGGCGTGCAACTATGATATAAGAGATGAATGCTTTAGATTCTAACGGTACTTGGAATTTGGTTGATTTACGTACCAGAAAGAAAACTATTGGGGTGTAAATGAGTGTTTGCAGTTAAATTTATTCCTGATGGGTCAGTTGCCCGCCTTAAAGCTCGTTTGGTGGCTAAAGAGGCTTTGCTCAGACATATGGGGAAGACTATTTTGACACATTTTCTCCTGTTGCTAAATTGACATTTATTCAGTCATTTATCTCTATGACAGCTATTCATGACTGGCATTTGTATCAGTTAGACATTAATAATGCATTTTTACATGATGATCTTTAAGAAGAAGTATATATGGAGCAACCACTTGGGTTTGTTGCTCAGGGGGAGAATGAGAAAGTTTGTCATCTTCGTAAATCACTATATGGTCTCAAACAGAGTCCATGTGCATGGTTTGGAAAATTTAGTCAAGCAGCTGAAAGGTTTGACATGATAAAGAGTAAACTTGATCATTCGATTTTTTTTTTTATAAAAAATCTGTATCTGGTATTATTCTTCTAGTAGTATATGTGGATGATATTGTTATCACAAGAAATAATGCTATGGGAATCTCAGAACTAAAGCATTTTCTTCATAGTCAGTTTCAGACGAAAGATTTGAGAGCATTAAAATATTTATTGGGAGTTGAGGTGACAAGGAGCAAGAAAGGTATTCTTTTGTCTTAGAGGAAATATGTACTTGACTTATTGAATGAAACTGAAAAATTAGGAGCTAAGTCATGTAGTGCCCCAATACTTCCTAATTTACAGCTTACAAAAGATGGAGAATTATTTAGGGATCCTGAAAGATATAGGCGATTGGTTGAAAAATTGAATTATCTTACAGTAACTCGTCCTGATATCGCTTATTTTGTTAGCATTGTCAGCTAGTTCATGTCTTCACCAACAGTTCATCATTGGGTAGCTTTAGAACAAATTCTATGTTATTTAAAGGGAGCCCCAAGACAAAGAATATTATAAAGAAATCATGGACATAATCATATTGAATGTTTTTCGGATGCAGATTGGGCAGGTTCCAAAATTGATCGGAGATCTACCACGGGTTATTGTGTGTTTGTTGGCTGAAATTTAGTCTCTTGGAAGAGTAAGAAACATAATGTCGTTTCCAGATCTAGTGTAGAAGCAGAGTACAGAGCCATGACTCAATATGCATGTCAGATATTGTGCATATATAAGCTTTAACTGAAGTTGGTCTTGAAGTTTCAAGACCAGCAAAATTATGGTGTGATAATCAAGTTGTTCTTCATATTGCTTGCAATCCTGTGTTCCATGAAAGAACTAAACATATTGAGATTGATTGTCACTTTATCCGTGAAAAAATACAGCAGAAGTTGATCTCTACAGAACATGTGAAGATTGGAGAACAGCTAGGGGATATTTTTACAAAGACATTCAATGGACCTCGAGTTGATTATATTTGTAATAAGCTGGACATGATTAACATCTATGCTCTAGCTTGAGGGGGAGTATTACAGTTGTATATTAGTATAATTAACAAATTATGTATAACTTAATTATAGGTTGAAATATCTAGGTTTAGTTAATAACCTTCCTAATTTAGCTTTTACAATTATATATATATATATATATATATATATATATATATATATATATATATATATATACATATATCTTGTACTCCTTTCTATAATATGACAAATTAATCTTTTCATCTCAACAGTAAAAAAAAAAACACAATTTAAAGGCATAGGGCGAAAATAATACAATTCAACTTTTGAAAAAATTCATACTCTTGTATATATTACCGAAGAGCAGAGTTGTAAATTTCGTAATGCATAACATTTCGTTTTTTCTTTTTATAATGAAATATATCCGTATAAGTTATTTCGATACATTATTTTGGATTTTTCAGTGTAATTTAAAATTTTTATAAAATTTTCATATATATATATATATTAATGATATTGTAATAATATACAAAATAAATATATATATATATATAAAACATTTAACATTGATAGTGATAAATATAAATTTACTAAAATGACTTTACAAAAAGTAATAGTTATAGTTAAAATTGTTAATTATTTATGTTTTTATTAGTTTTACTTCAATATTAAAACATAAAATAAAATAGAAAAAATCAATTTGCTTTTAATTTTTGTGTATCTACAAAAATAATTGTAGCCACAATGTTACTTTACAATGTAAAGTACGCTACCAAACGCTGTAAAATTTTTGCATCTAATTAAATTGCAGCACAAAATCTAATACATGTCATATTTTGTTTTAGTGTTAGCTATATATGTAACTAATCATAGTAATTAGTTTTATTTTTTTACTAATTGAGTTAGTTAGCTCCCTAATTTTTCTCTTGGCTGTTATAGTCTATTTTGTATAAATCTCAGACAAATCAATATAGAAAAGCAAGCTTTTGATTCTCTTATCTAGTTCAACATGGCATTAGAGCACAATTTACGTTTCTTTTTCAAACTTTCTTGAGTTTTTTTTCCAGCTCTCCAAACAATAGTTCCTTCTTATGGCTACTTCAACTGCTGCGACAAAACCAGAGAAAACTCTTTCCTCATTGTTTTTCCTTCATGAAAATGAAAATTCGACATTAGTGCTGGTATCATTTGTGCTTATCGGCTCCAACTATTCATCTTGGTTTCGATCTATGAAAATGGCACTGCTTTATAAAAACAAGCTTGGATTCGTGTATGGTTCAATCGTAGTCCCAGCTAAGACCGATGCTCTTTTTTCGGCATGGGAACGTTGTAACACAATGGTGTTATCCTAGATCTTACATTCACTCTCACCACCCATTGCGTAAAGAGTAATTTGGTTCGATGTGGCAGCAGACGTTTGGAAGGATCTCAAGGTTCGATTCTTGCATGGTGATGCTTTCCGAATATCAGAATTACAGGACGAGATTTATTCATTTAAGCAAAGATCTCTTTTCGTGACCAATTATTACACCAATTTGAAGGTTCGTTGGGATGAGCTGATGAACTTACAACCTATTCCCAAATGTATTTGCGACCCAGCATGTAAATGTATAGCTACTCTTACAGTAAAGCATTACTACGAAAATGATTGTGTTATCCGTTTCCTAACAGGCCTTAAATCCAACTTCTCTACTGTGAAGTTTCAGATCATGCACATGAATCCTTTGCCCACCATCAATAAGGTTTTTGCTCTTGTCATTCAACAAGAAAGACAAATGACTTCAACACTAGCTACATCAAATCTGGATACTTCAATATTTTCCAATAAAGTAGCTGTTGAATCTTGAGAAGTCAACACTCTCTCTGCTAAAAGGGATTTTTCTTCTTCTAAATGTCTCGTTTGTTCATTTTGTGGCTACAGTGGTCATATGGTTGATAAATGTTACCGTAAGCATTGTTTTCCACCACGATACAGATCCAAGAGCAAGATTGCAGGAACCATCAATCCAGTGGCCACAGTGACGGAATGCAATGAGGTTGATACAAGACCAACCTCACCAATGACACTCACTCAAGATCAATACAATCGTTTAATTGCTTTGCTTCCTTCAACTGACATTGCTCAATCCAACATCTCCAGTGTTAATGCTGTCACCAACCCAATCTCTTCTTCAGGTCTAAATTCCTCATCTGTTTTTCATCCTTTATCCTTAATACTGGAGCCACTGACCACATCGTTTGTACCTTATCCTATCTCCAAGATCATAGATCAATGATGAACTCTATTGTAAAGCTTCCAAATGGACAACAAGTTACTGCAACTCACATTGGAAATGTTCATTTGTCCTATGATATTATTTTTCATAATGCTCTTTACGTGTCAAAGTTTTCTTTTAATCTAATCTCAGTTAGTAAATTGTCTAAAGTTCTTGATTGTTTGCTGATTTTTCAATCTTCCTTTTGTTTCATCTAGGATGTCAAGACATGGAGGACGATTGGTATAGCTAAGCACTGTGATGGCTTTTATAACCTTCATAGCTCATTTCTTTAACATCATATCACAACACCTTCTGTAAATGTTTTGTTACCTTTAAATCCTGCAGTAGACTTATGGCATTATAGACTAAGGCATGCCTCTAATCATAGAATAAGATCTTTACATTCTATTGATCCTTTCATAGTTGTATCCAGACAAAATATATGTGAGCTTTGTCACTTTGCTAAACAGAGGAGATTACCATTTGCAGCTAGTAAATCTTCTTCTAAAGCCTATTTTGATCTTGTTCATTTTGATATTTGGGGTCCCAAACTTGTTGTTTCTTTGTATGGCCATTCTTATTTCTTAACTGTAGTGGATGATTTCAGTAGACACACTTGTGTCGACCTAAAGCTAGACAATTACTTCAAAATTTTTGCTCCTTTGTAAGGACTCACTTCTAAACCAAAATCAAAACAATTCACACTGATCATGGACAGGAATTTAATGCCTCTTCCTTTTATTCTTCTAATGGCATACTCCATCAAACGTCCTGTGTCTGGACACCACAGCAAAATAGCGTGGTAGAGCATAAACATCAACATATTCTCAATGTTAAAATTCCAAGCACACCTCTCAGATCAATTCTGGTCTAACTGCATATGTCAGGCTGTTTATTTGATAAATAGGACATCATCACCCATCTTGCATAACAAAACTCCTTATGAATTGTTGTATTCCAAACTACCAAATTTCTCCCATTTTCGAGTCTTTGGATGCCTGTGTTTTGCATCCACCTTAGCTCGTCCTAGAACCAAATTCCAACCCAAAGTTGTTAAGTGCATTTTTCTTGGATATGTTGCAGGAATTAAAGGATATAAACTCTATAATCTTCAAACTCATCAAGTCTTCACATCTAGGGATGCTGTGTTTTATGAAACTATTTTTCCATTTGAATCTTCCTCCGCTACTAAGCAGTCCCTTCCCGATATTGTCTTACCTTTTCATAACACCAAATCTACTTCAGCCTTAGACACAACACATATTACATCCATTTTTGATCAGTCCTCTTCTGATATTGGCTCCATTGATCACACTATTTCTCCTAGTTCTTCACCATCTGTCTCCTTAAGAAGATCAACACGATTCAGAGTTCCTCCCTCCTATCTTCAGGACTATCACTGCTACTTAGCTACTGCTAATCAGACTTCATCCTTGCACTCCAATTGTCGATATCCTCTATCTTCAGTGCTCATTTATGATCGATGTTCTTCTTCCCATAAAGTTTTGCACTTAACATTTCTTCGATTGTTGAACCTACCTCTTATACCCAAACAGCCACACAGGAGTGTTGGAAACAATCAATGCAGGCTGAATTGGATACTTTCAATTGAACAAAACTTGGGTGTTGACTGAGCTGCCTCCTGATAAAATCACTGTTGGTTGCAAATGGGTTTATAGAGTCAAGTATTGATCTACAGGTGAGATTGAGCGCTTTAAGGCTTGGTTGGTTGCAAAGGGTTTCACTCAGTAACTTGGAATTGATTATAATGATACATTCTCCCCTGTTGCAAAGATCACAACCATTACCACTCTGTTAGCTGTTGCAACAGCTAAACATTGGACTCTTCATCAGCTTGACATTCATAATGCTTTTCTCCATGGTGACTTATCTGAAACAGTCTACATGGATTTACCACCTAGATATACTGGTGCAAAGTCAGGCCAAGTTTGTAAGTTACTGAAGTCTCTTTACGACCTCAAACAAGCCAGTCGCCAGTGGTACCACAAACTCACAACATCCTTACTTACTCAAGGTTTCACTTAGGCTAGCTCAGATCACTCTTTGTTTGTCAAAACCTCTGCTTCTTCTTTTATTGCGTTACTAATTTATGTTGATATGGTTTTAGCAAGCAATGATGAGGCACTGATTCAGCATACCAAGGATTACCTGAATTCAACTTTTCGAATTAAGGATATTGGGTTTTTAAAGTATTTTCTTAGATTTGAGGTGGCTAGGTCCAAAGCTGGTATCAATCTCTCCCAAAGGAAATATGTCTTAGATATCTTACAGGACACTGGATTTCTTGGTTGCGAACCTGCTTCCACACCCATGGCAACCTCGTTAAAGCTCTCTCAAAATTCAGGACAGCCCTTGGATGATCCTTCTAGCTACAGAAGACTCATTGGACGACTCTTGTATCTCACTTCTACACGTCCATACTTATCATACCCTGTTCAACAGCTCTCTCAATACATAGCCAAACCTACCTCAACTCATCTTCAAGCAGCTCATCGAATTCTTCGATATCTCAAAGGCACTTCAGCCCAAGGTTTATTTTTCCCTGCTTCTTCTACTCTACAGCTCAAGGCGTTTAGTGATTCTGATTGGGCAGCTTGCATTGACACTCACAAGTCTCTCACTGGTTATTGTGTTTTCCTTGGTGATGCTCTAATTTCTTTGAAATCTAAGAAACATAATACCATTTCCAGAAGTTCCTCTGAAGCAGAATATAGAGCCATTGCTTTTGTTACTTGTGAACTTCAGTGGCTGTTATATCTTCTACAAGATCTTCAAATACCTCACTCATCTCCTGCTTCACTGTTTTGTGATAGTAAATCTACCATTACTATTGTTGAAAACCTAGTCTTCCATGAGAGAATGAAGCACATAGAAATCGATTGTCACCTCATTTGCCAAAAATTGTAAGTTGGGATCATATGGTTACTTCATGTTTCTTCATCTTCTCAACTTGTTGATATCTTCACTAAAGCTCACTCCACTGCTAGCTTTCGGTTATTCCTTCCTAAACTCAATATCCACAACCTTTATAATCCAACTTGAGGGAGGCTAATACACGTCATATTCTGTTTTAGTGTTAGCTATATATGTAACTAATCATAGTAATTAGTTTTACTTTTTTACTAATTGAGTTAGTTAGTTCCCTAATTTTTCTCTTGGCTATTATAATCTATTTTGCATAAATCTCAGAAAAATCAATATAGAAAAGGAAGCTTTTGATTCTCTTATCAATTAATTCAACAAAATCCTTAATTACAGTATACCAAAAGCTACCAATGTGTAGTGTACATCCATGAGGATTTTACTTCGAAAATATTTTCACACAAGGGTAGAAGAGCTTAAGCTAATAATGAGAGCTAATTTAACAAATTTCATACACAATTATCATTCCATTCCAAATGATACTAATTGTCAGAAAACATTCATAATAAATATATATATATATATATTTGTGATTACATAGTACTAATTGTCAACAAGTTAACGTTTATGCCTTAAACGTCTCGATTCCTTTCAGCTTCATCAAGCTCCTTCAGTTTCTTCTGCTCTTGCCCAATATCATTTCTAGTATTTATACTGGCATCAGCAGCTTCTATAACAACTAAATTATGCTTTTCTGCAACGTGGGTGTTTTCATCTTTTTTCAACAATCCATAGGCAAGAGTTACTTCCATCCATTCAGTTTCTTTACGTAAGTGCTCATGGCGCAGCAGATAGCGTTTCAACTCATTCCGGAGGTTCCTGATGGGCTAACATTATAGCAAAACATAAACAAGCAATTACTTTGGAATTTCTGTCTTTTTCTTTTTCTTTTTAAGCATAAAGCAAAATGATCAAACTTTGATTCTAGACATTCTAATAAATGAAGTAATAAACTAGAAACATGACATAAAAAACCCAAATAATTCAAACTCCAATCCAATTAAGCCATCAAATCTAAATTTATCCAAATATAATGTTATAAAGAGAAGCATATATAAGGTTGTAGGTATGAAATTTATTCAGAAATATAGCACTATAAACTGCAAACCTCAGCTTTAGATTCACTGGCGAGCCGAAAGAAAGAAGCTGAGACGAAATGCTTGCTAACAGACTCAGCCAATTTGATCTGACCAAGCCAATAAGACGCTGTCTCAAGTCTATCAAACCGGCATTTGCTACAATTCTCGGCGGAGTAGTATGGCGTGCTTACAATCCTAGACTTCTCCGAAGAACGTGATGCAATGGGAGTAGCAGGGTCATTGAAGTTCTGTGCCTGTTCTGTCTGTTTCGGGATGCAAGTGCTTTTCTTCTTTAAATTTGCCTTCAACATTTCTGTGGAGTTGTTTTTACTTTTAGAGGTCTCAAATGGCGGATTGGAAGCAATCTTTGTTGATTTTGATGATTTGGGTTCTGTTTTGTCACCTAAAATTGAGGGTTTGATGGGCTTATCAGTCATAATTTTGGCAGGGATATTCGAGTTTCTGACGGTTCCAAAAACACGTTTTTGCCTGAAAGTGAAAAGAAAATAGAGGAAATCAAAACTTGTTGAATTAAAACAAATAAGTTGAAGAAAAGGAATTGGATTATCATATATCTACCTTGAAATTTGAGGTTCATTGGCATTTGATTTCGATGTGTGGGCAAGTTTTTGTACAGCTCTTGGCTTGGAAGGCTGAGTTCTTCCTGCTTTTTGAAAGCAAAAAATGTCAAACAAGAAATCACAAAGGAATCAACATAAATATTGACAGAAACAGAAAAATCTTTTACCTGGAAATGGAGGAGGGGAACGGAGATCCATTTCGAAGAATTACAGAATTCGATGGGAAAAGGGTACCCTAGGGGTTGTAACTGATGTTGAAGAGAATGGTTTTACTTTGTTTCAGTTCAGAGGAATTTGAGTTTTGAAACATGGAAATGGCGGCAACAGGTTCTGAGTTTTGGGTTTGAGACGAAGTGGGATCCAAGCTTTTTCTTCTCAAAAGTCCATTTGGTTTAGTGGATGTAACGGATTCATGAGCCGGACCTGATTAAGCCCGTCCTGATTGCCATTTCAACGCCTATTCACTCAATTAGACGCGAATGGGCTTCAAAAATTATTTTTATTTCGTATTGAATTTAAAAATTGATCTTTGGTTTTGATTCCATATTTTCAAACAATTTTCAAATGCTTTAATATCAAGATTTTTCACAAGTTTTTTATTTCTTGATTTTCAAATATTTGAATATCCAAATGCTTTAAATTCAATTTTATTTATTTATTTTTTTTTTCTGACATTCTATTTTTAGTTTTTTTTTAAATTTTTTATTTATTTTGATTTTTAGTTTTGTTGATATTATGGTATTATGTTCTTTTTATTTTTTTATTATTTTTCTCAGATTTGTTTAATCCATTGCTATCTCTTCTATTATTTTTTACCTTCAATTTGTTGATAAAAAAGTAAAGAGATTAAAGGGATATTTATTAAAATAATAAATGATAATAAAAGAATTGGGTGAAGGCCTTTAATCAAATTAGGGCCTGCCCCATTCTCCATTATCAAACTCTAAGTCAAACCTAAAGAAATCTCCAAACAAATATGGTCTCTACTATTATGCTAAGTCTTAAAATTTAATCACTATATTTAAAAATTGAAGTTTCCAACAATCTTTTTTCCTAAATATGATTGGCCATCTAATTACTTCTACTAATATGTACTGGTATATGTTCATATTTTTGGGTTTGAGAGTTCATTTACCTGTAATGAAGGATTAACACTCTTGTAATGCCTATATAAATGTCAGTAACAATTAATTTTTAAGTTATTCTAGTTTTGGTAATTTAATTTTGAGAATATTTCCTAAGATTTTTTGGTCAATCTAACTCTAGTCTCAAGAAAATTCTTTTACATCAAAAGTATTTAAATAAGATCGATCATCTTTCTTAAAAATGCTTCGTAGTCAATTAGGTAAGTGTTTTATGAAAAATTTTAAGATTTGAACTTTCTACCCGTCTCTATGAAATTTTATCTTTAATTTTTATATTTTTAATTTTTATTGTTTTTATTCCCACTTTTTATTGATTTTATTTGAAAATGAATATGAATTATTTATTATTGAAACTCTCATCAAATCTCTCTTCAATCTAACTCAACTTTAAAAGAGTATTCTCATCTAAAAATTTTCGAGGATCATCAATTGACTTTTTCAGGATTTCATCATCGCAATATTTTGTATTTGATTATGGGATTTTTGAATTTATTTTTTTGTGTAATTACGATATGTCTTTATGTTACATTGGATATGAGAATAAATTACTACCGATATTTCATAACTATTATTGACTCAAAAAAATTTAAACTCGTGAGAATTTGAATATAGAACAATTTATAAAATTTTAAATAATGTGAATTACGATTTTCTTCACTATCAATTTGCTGATAAAAACTAAAGAAATTAAAGGGATATTTATTAAAAATAATAAATGATAATAAAAGAATTGGGCGAAGGCCTTTAACCAAGTTAGGGCCTACCCCATTCTCCATTATCAAACTCTAAGTCCAACCTAAAGAGATCTCCAAACAAATATGGTGTCTACCATTCTGCTAAGGAATTTATTACGACAATCCCAATAATATGCGTGCGCTAAGTCATAAAATTTAATCATCATATTTAAAACTTGAAGTTTCCATCGATCTTTTTTCCTACAAGCACAGGTATATGCTCATATTTTTGAGTTCGAGAGTTCATTTAAAGAAGGATTAACATCCTTATAATACATGTCAAATATTGATAACAATTGGTTTTTAAGTTATCCTGGTTTCGAAAATTTAATTTTGAGAATATTTCCTAAGATTTTTCCATTAATATAGCTTCAGTCTCAAGAAAATTCCTTCACATCAATAGTATTTAAATTATGCCGATTACCTTTTTTTAAAAATGCTTTGTAGTCAATTAGGTATGTGTTTTATGAAAAATTTTAAAATTTGAACTCTATACTCATCTCTATGAATATTTTTCTTCAAGTTTTATATTTTTAATTTTTATTATTTTTATTCTCACTTTTTTATTGATTTTGTTTGGAAATGAATGCAAATTATTTATTATTGAAACTCTTATCAAATCTCCCATCAATCTAACTTTAAAAGAATATTCTCATCTAAAAATTTTCTAAGAGCATCGATTAACTTTTTCAGGATTTCATCATCGTAATAATTTTTATTTGAATAAGTGATTTTTGAATTTATTTTTTTGTGATCACGAAGTGTTCTTATACTATATTGAGTATGAGACTACATTTTCATTTGCACTTTATATTATTGATCCAAAAAGAATTGATTTGGTGAGAATTCAAATTTAGAACAATTTATAAATTAATTTTTAAAATTTTAAATAATGTGCATTACGTTTTTCTTCACTATCCAAATTGAAATTTCTAAGATATTTCCAAATTAACCAACCAACATGTTTAATTAACTAATTAATTTATCTAATTAATTTAGGAACAAATAAACTTAACAAAGATAGCATCTAATTAAAATAATCAAATTACATTAAGCCTAATTAATGAACTAAGTAAATAGTGAATTAATAAATTATAAAAATCGGTTAAAGAATGAAAAAAAAAATTGAAATGAAAAGGGAAAAGCTTACATTCGGGTCGAGTTGGATGGTAAGTGTGCGCGGGTCATTACATGTTGAGCTTCTTCAACAGCAATGGAACCACACCGCTTTGGGTCTTCAATCTGAGGCCGAAACTCCATTGTTTTTAGTAAAAATAATGTATTTTTTTTTTCTTTAGCCGAATCATACATACATACATCCACACTTAAAAGTTACCAAAACTTTAGGGGGGCTAAGACCCCTCAATTAGGTCCCAAGTGGCTTCACCCTACTCTTAGTAGTGACATTAGTTTTTATAGCAGTGATGAAATTAAAATTAATAGTAAAATTTATATTTGGATGCAAACGCAATAGTGTTAGAAAATAATTTTTTAAGAATGTTAAATTAAATTTTTTTCATATAATAAAATTTATAATTAAAAATTATTGAAAATTACTTTATGTCAAATAATATTTTTAATGAATTAAAAAAGGCTAAAATGATTTTTACATCAAATAATAATTTCTTTAGTAATTATTTGAACATTATTTTTATGTATATTTTAATATTATTTTACATTTAAAATTTTTAAAATTCACATACTATTTTATAAGTTTATTTAAATATTATAATTAACTAATATATAATTATATAAATTTATTTATTATATTAAATGAACAAATAATTTTAAAAATCTTAAAAAGTAAAATAAAAAAATTAAAATTTTTAATTAAAAAATTAATAAAATTAAAATTTTTAAATTTACTTAAGATAAATGTCAAAAGTCACAAACAAAAATCCCTCAGAGCTGAGATTTTTTATTATACCCTAATGGGTCCAATCCAGACATTGGAGTGCAGCACAGTGAAAATTATTTCTCATGCTGCTCTATGTTTTTCAAACAGTTAGGCAAAAAAATGGTTTAACTGCATCGTGTTGTGTCATTTATTACAATGATCTCTTAAAAAATATTTTATTAAAAGTAATTCCATTCAAGATTATTTAATAAACGAGTAATTCTTTTATTATTTATCTTTCTAATTACAGCCAGAATATAAATATTATATACAAGCTTTTATTTTAGGAAATAAACGTCAATAGTTGGAGAGTTGAAATTGTTTGAGTATATTTTATTTAAAAATTAGCTTTATTTTTAATAGGATTTTATTTTATTTTATTTTTTACAAATGTTGTAAATGTTAGGAAAATAAAGTAAAAAAGAAAATAAAATCAGAGAATGAATAAAGAATTATTATTCTTTTCTATCATACAAAAATGTATTGGTTAGAAAAAATAATTTTTTTAAAATTATTAAGAAGATAAATGAAGTATCACTTTTCCTTGATTTTAATTTGAAAATTTAAAATATGAAAAAACTGAAATTTCGTTTCCTTAAAAAAATTAAAAACATTATTTTATTTTTAATAAATATATTTTGATATAACAACAATGAGTAATAATTTAGGTTTATTATCTTATGTTATAATTTTCTCTTAGTTTTACCAAGCACATCACTTAATTTTTCCAAAGGAATCAATAGGTGTATCTTTGCAATTGCTCTCAAGTCTCAACCATTACCTTTCTAATATATTTAGCCTAAAATTTTCAATCATAGCACTGCCTGCGATCTAATGGAGAATGAATGCCAATATATATATATATATATATATATATATATATATATATATATATATATATATATATATATATATATATATATATATATATATATATATATATATATATATATATATATATAACAACAATGAATACTAATTTAGGTTTATTATTGTTGTTACTCAGTTACAACGGTGATGAATTGCTGATACTTTTTCTTGATTTTAATTTGAAAATTTAAAATATGAAAAAAATGAAATTTCGTTTCCTTAAAAAAATTAAAAACATTATTTTATTTTTAATAAATATATTTTGATATAACAACAATGAATAATAATTTAGGTTTATTATCTTATGTTATAATTTTCTCTTAGTTTTACCAAGCACATCACTTAATTTTTCCAAGGGAATCAATAGGTGTATCTTTGCAATTGCTCTCCAAGTCTCAACCATTACCTTTCTAATATATTTAGCCTAAAATTTTCAATCATAGCACTGCGCGATCTAATGGAGAATGAATGCCATAACCATATATATATATATATATATAACAACAATGAATACTAATTTAGGTTTATTATTGTTGTTATTCAGTTACAACGGTGATGAATTGCTGATACTTTTTCTTGATTTTAATTTGAAAATTTAAAATATGAAAAAAATGAAATTCCGTTTCCTTAAAAAAATTAAAAACATTATTTTATTTTTAATAAATATATTTTGATATAACAACAATGAATAATAATTTAGGTTTATTATCTTATGTTATAATTTTCTCTTAGTTTTACCAAGCACATCACTTAATTTTTCCAAGGGAATCAATAGGTGTATCTTTGCAATTGCTCTCAAGTCTCAACCATTACCTTTCTAATATATTTAGCCTAAAATTTTCAATCATAGCACTGCCTGCGATCTAATGGAGAATGAATGCCAATATATATATATATATATAACAACAATGAATACTAATTTAGGTTTATTATTGTTGTTACTCAGTTACAACGGTGATGAATTGCTGATACTTTTTCTTAATTTTAATTTGAAAATTTAAAATATGAAAAAAATGAAATTTTGTTTCCTTAAAAAAATTAAAAACATTATTTTATTTTTAATAAATATATTTTGATATAACAACAATGAATAATAATTTAGGTTTATTATCTTATGTTATAATTTTCTCTTAGTTTTACCGAGCACATCACTTAATTTTTCCAAGGGAATCAATAGGTGTATCTTTGCAATTGCTCTCAAGTCTCAACCATTACCTTTCTAATATATTTAGCCTAAAATTTTCAATCATAGCACTGCCTGCGATCTAATGGAGAATGAATGCCATAACCATATATATATATATATATATATATATATATATATATATATATATATATATAACAACAATGAATACTAATTTAGGTTTATTATTGTTGTTACTCAGTTACAACGGTGATGAATTGCTGATGTCTTTGATATTTGTATCACGTGCTATTAAAGACTCTGTAAGAAAAATAATATATATATATATATATATATATATATATATATATAACAACAATGAATACTAATTTAGGTTTATTATTGTTGTTACTCAGTTACAACGGTGATGAATTGCTGATGTCTTTAATATTTGTATCACGTGCTATTAAAGACTCTGTAAGAAAAATAATAATTAGAGAGACGCAAAGATTTTTCCCTGCGTAAGCACTTCGATACTTAATTCAGAAAAGAATTTAACAGAGTTTTTGTAAACCAAATAGAGACCTCCCTTCAAGAATCATATCTGACCCATATTTATAAGGATTCATTCAACATTTAATTACGTATTTATTCATTAATTAAATGTCTCTTACTACTTTCACAGATCCTGCAGAATCAAACATATTTAGGGGTAAAATTGTTCAAATAAATTGTTACGCATTCACCACAATTACCATCAAAGAGTGAGCAGGGCGGCAACAAAGAATTAAAGGGCGGGAGACCTCGAATAGTGAACAAGGTTCATCCGCATGTATTGCTCCCGCCTCCCACCACATGGTGCGCTTGGTGAGAGACCTTAGTCTCCCGCCTCGCGCCTAGCTCGTGTTACGTGGTGGTGTGTAATAATTTTTTTTTTTAATTTTATACATAACAATTGCTCCCAACTCTTCCGCTAGGTATAGCTTTGCGGAAGAGTACATGTATTCTCCTTATAGTCTCTCATCAAATCCTCAGGTTAAACTCTGAAGTTAGATTCTCAAGCCAAATTATGAAGTCAAATTTTCAGGCCAAACTCTGAGGTTAAATTCTCAGGTCGAACCCTGAGGCCAAATTCTTAAACCAAACTCTGACGTCAAATTCTCAAGCTCTTGTTTGAGTGTGTGACTTACCTCGCGCATTTTTCGCTTCAAGCCCTTGCTTGGGTGCGTGGCTTACCTTGCATATTCTCGTACATTTTTCACTTCAAGCCCTTGCTTGGGTGCGTGACTTACCGCTCGCATTTTTTGCTTCAAGCCCTTGCACATTTTCTTTGTGTCTTATCTCGCACACTTTTCGCTTCAAGCCTTTTGTTTGGGTGTGTGACTTATCTCGCGCATTTTTTCGCTTCAAGCCCTTGCACATTTCTTTATGGCTTACCTCGCGCACTTTTCGCTTCAAGCCATTCTTTTACTTAGGTGCGTGGCTTACCTTGCGCATTTTTTCGCTTCAAGCCTTTGTACATTTCTTTATGGCTTACCTCGCACACTTTTCGCTTCAAGCGCTTCTTTTACTTAGGTGCGTGGCTTGCCTCGCACATTTTTTGCTTCAAACCCTTGCATATTTCTTTATGATTTACCTCACACACTTTTCGCTTTAAGTCTTTTGTTTGGGTGTGTGGCTTACCTCGCACATTTTTTTGCTTCAAGTCCTTGCACATTTCTTTATGGCTTACCACGCGCACTTTTCGCTTCAAGCCCTTCTTTTACGTAGGTGCGTGGTTTACCTCGCGCATTTTTCGTTTTAATCCCTTGCATATTTCTTTATGGCTTACCTCGCGCACTTTTTGCTTCAAACCCTTCTTTTACTTAGGTGCGTGGCTTACCTCGTGCTTTTTTCGCTTTAAACCCTTGCATATTTTTTTATGGCGTACCTCGTGCACTTTTTGCTTCCTCCCAGAGCTACCAAAGCGGGAAAAAGTATCAGTCTTACATGCTACCAAAGCAATGCCTCACAGCGCTACCAAAGCGGAGAAAAATATCGGCCTTACATGCTACCAAAGCAATGTCTCCCAGTGTTACCAAAGCGGGGAAAAATATCAGCCTTAAATGCTACCAAAGCAATGCCTCCCAGCACTACCAAAGCGAAAAAAATATCGACCTTACATGCTATCAAAGCAATGCCTGATGTGTATTCAACATGATACGCCTAAGTCTCAGTAATAGCCATTATCAAATAAAATGTTTTGCCTTCACGTAGCGCTCATATGGTTTTTCTCATAAAACTCTTCTCAAAACAGTTTTGTACTCAACACAAAACCAGTCAAAACCGAGTTCAAACCGGCAAAATAACATACACATTTATCAAATCTCAATACGCTTTAACGTAGAGCCCAAATCACATTTTCACTTTTTAAACTCAAAACGGTTGTAAAACAATATCACATTTAGTTTACTACTCATAAAAATTGGGCCCCAACCGGCTATAAAATAGTGTGCAACAACTCATCAAAACATGCTTATTTTCTCAAATCACATTTCATGCTACTATTATCATAACAAATCACATACACAAATGAGTTTAAGTTTTCTCTTACATCGTTGCACCTCGTATAGTGCAATTGCTTCCCCTGTACCACGGATTAACCTCGCATTCCTCTCTGAAACTCCCGGGCTGTCCAAACGATGTTAAAACATCAATAAGCTATCTCAATCGCATCATCGAGCACATATTTGTTCATATTCTCGTTAAATACTCAAACAACTCAATTCTCACAATTCACCTCATTGCTTCAATTCCAAACTTGTAGTCATAAATCTCAAAATTACCACAATTGTATAATGTTATCTTTACTCCAACAAAATCATAGTTTCATCAATCCCTAACCATTTCCTAGCTATTTCATCACAATGCCTACAACCATAATCCCCAAAATCACTTTAAAATCTAATATCGAAGTTTAAAAATTTACCCAACTTGTGGAGTGCTCAACTCTTGCCTTGATTCAATCCGTCTTTCGATTTTCAAGTATGTTGTTTCCCTTTGGATGAGGAACAACTTTCCTTCTTGTTACAACCTTCGATTTGGACGAAAATGGGATATTAGGAGGAGAGAGAAAGCTAGGGCTCTGCTAAAATGGAGGTTTGGAAGAGAGAGAAAAGATGAAATGCATGAAAACACAGGGGTCTTTATATAGGCGGAGGGTAGGAGATCGATCTGATCCTTAATGAGATCGATCTATATTTGAATTTAGGAACGTCTTAGAGCAATTTTATGTCTAGGAGATCGATCTGTCATGGGGTGAGATCGATCTTCTCCAATTATGAGATCGATCTTCTCCAATTATGAGATCGATCTTCAGTTTACAGAATGCTTCATAAGATCGATCTGCTCCTTGAGGAGATCGATCTTCTCCTTACAGAATGCTTCATGAGATCGATTCCTTCCTCATAAGATCGATCTCTCCATTGCAGAATCATAAGGAGATCGATCATCTTCTATTGGAGATCAATTTGCTCACTTAATTTCCTCATTCCTTGTCACTTTGGTCTACCAAATCGATCATCTCTTCTCCAAGATCGATCTGGCCTCATAGTTTCACACTTTGGTTAAACACTTAACATAAAATCTCCACATATAATTATCATAGCTTACTCTATTGATTATTTCTCATTCATAACTCATTCATTACCTAAAATTTCATTCCATACAACCTCAATATATGAGTACATCACATTTAGTTCAATCAATTACTTTCATGTTTACATTACATAATCAAATATGTATAAAATTCTCAGATCTCACACTTAGTCTCAAGCCTCTCGTAGTCTCACGGTGGGGGTATCCCGTAGCCTCACGTCTCAGGCCTCCTGTAGTCTCACGGTGGGGGTCTCCCGCAGCCTCACTTCTAAGGCCTCCCGCAGTCTAACGATGGGGGTCTTTCGCAGCCTCATGTCTCAGGCCTCCCGCAGTCTCACGGCGGGGGTCTCCCGCAGCCTCACGTCTCAGGCCTCCCGCAGTCTCACGATAAGGGTCTCTTGCAGCCTCACTTCTCAGGCCTCCCGCAGTCTCACAACGGGGTTCTCCCGCAGCATCACGCCATGACTCTCTCGCTGCCTGACGCCAAGGGTCCCCAACACCTTGGCGTTCGGCAATCGCTACGTCCGAAGTACACCTCCTTTGGCTTCCTTCTCCCACCAAGTTTTGAACGATTGGAGGCAGATTCACTTGCGGGAAGGCAACCCTGAACAAATCGACCATAGCCCATTAGGTTTGGGTAGTTTCTTCTCCATGTTTCCTCATAGCTTCAAATTCTGCTACAGGGATTGTCATCATGTTCAACTCTCTCTCCCCCTGAGCTTCATCACCCAAGTTACTAATTGGAGAGCTCGTCATATCCTCATTTTCATCGTTCCTCATTGCCGATGAACATGTCCAAACCATTGTTGTAGAGTAGAAAGCTTTTCTTTTGATTTTCACAGACGGTGTCAATTGTTGTTGCTCAGTTACAATGGTGAGAATTGCTGACGTCTTCGCTTTGATATTTGTACCACGTGCTACCAAAGACTCTGCAAGAAAAATAATAATCAGAGAGATGCAAATAGTTTTCCCTGTATAACCACTCGGATGCTTAAATCAGAAAGAGAATTTAGTAGAGTTTTTGTAAACCAAATGAGAGCTTCCCCTAAGAATCATACCTGGCCTCTATTTATAGGGATTCATTCAATATTTAATTACATATTTATACATTAATTAACTGTCTCTTACTGTTCCACGAATCCTGCAGAATCAAAAATATTTTGGGATAAAATTATCCAAATAAATTGTTACGCATTCACCACAATTACCGTTAAAGAGTGAACTGAGCGGCAGCAAAGAATTAAAGGGCGGGAGACCCCAAATAGTGAACAAGGGTCTTCTGCATGTGCTGTTGGTGGGAGACCCCAAATAGTGAACAAGGGTCTTCTGCATGTGCTGTTGGTGGGACCCTTGGTCTCTCGCCTCGTGCCACGTGGCGTGCTTAGCTCGCTCCACATGGCAGTGTAATATATTTTTTTATAAAATTTTATGCACAACAATTATCTTATGTTATAATTTTCTCTTAGTTTTACCAAGCACATCACTTAATTTTTCCAAGAGAATCAATAGGTGTATCTTTGCAATTGCTCTCCAAGTCTCAACCATTACCTTTCTAATATATTTAGCCTAATTTTTTCAATCATAGCACTGCCTGCGATCTAATGGAGAATGAATGCCATAACCATATATATATATATATATATATATATATATCTAAAATACAAATTCAGTGTTGCTATCAAAGGACCAATCGATTAGGTATGAGTTGAACCACTGGATTTCAAAAGCTGTTGACATTCTCTCTAAATGGGTTGGACCAGCATTTTTTATGTGATGTCGAAAACTTTCTTTCAATATCATGAGATTCTAGCAGGCCGGCTGCGTTTATATTGTACAGAAATCCCTTGATTATAATATAATGTGTAGGAAGCTGGCCATGGTTATGCTCAATCAAGTTTCATGGAAACCCTACATAATTTTGTAATTGTGAGGGTCAAAGGAAATTAGTAGGAAATTTCTCTTTTTAATTACCTGGGGTTGCTAAATGTGAACAATTAAGAGCATTTAGATTTCGACAAGTGGAGGAGATATTTTAATGATAAGAAAGAGGCTGTGTAATCTCTTAATTTTAATCTAATGATTTAGTGTTTAAATAATTAAATCTCACAATAGATGAGTTTTTCTATTTTATTATATTTTCTCCGATTATTTTTTTTTGCTACATTTTTCTCCGATTATTAATTAAGTGATGTAATGCTTAAATCTCATTACAACTTGATTAGTATGTGCTTCTAATCATCGATAAATCTAGCATACAATGAGTAACCTTGTGCAAATGGTTTTACACTTTATATATTCTACCTAACTTGAATCAGCAACAGTTAAATACCTAATTAATTAGTTTAATTAAGTTGAAATATTGCCCTGTTAATTAATTAGTTTAATTGAGATATTAAGTGAGAATGGTCTGAAGTATCAACTTGTATTCAAATTAATTGCCTAATTTGAATTCCAACATGCAATTACAATTGTGTCTATATTTAGCGTGGGAAGTATTGAATGTCTTAGTTAGCATATGCATGCATGTTAACACATTGCAATTTTGAGCAAGGGTTTATAGTGTAATATTTAATTTGTATTCAAATTGAATTTTGGTAAAGAATCCAATCTTTTTTTTTTATATATAAAAAATCATAATTTGAAAATAACAATAAGAAGATATAAGTGTTCGAGATTCCAATTTTAAATCTACTAAAAATTATCTTTTAAAAGAGTTATATGAATCAATAATTAAATTAAGTTCTAAACTAAAATCCGATTCTTTTAAATATATATATATATATATATATATTATAAAAGTAATACTTTCACTCTATAATCATCATATATTAACTGTTTGTATTTAATTAAAAAACTTACTATTATCCTAACTAAAGTTTTTAGGACACTTTTGCAAAATTCATTGAAAATATAATTTGATAAGGTGAGATCAAATTATACAGGTACAAAATTATCTAGTTTTACATCATTTTTTGACCATTGATTGAAAATTAATCTGTGGTTGAGATTAAAACTTTATTTTCCTTCAAAATGGAATTAAATATAAAAAATCTCTTTTCTTTTTTAGTTATCTTAATTATTAATTTTTTTTCGTGTTTCTCTCTTCATCTTTATTTCCTCTCAGAAAGTTGCTGCCATCAACAGTTTTCGTTCTTCAACTTTACCATATTCACAGTGTTATTTAGAAGTTCTTTGCCTTCAACTGATTTGAACATAACTAACTAAATACATAACTAATAAAGGAAAAAAGGCTTCTTTGCACCTAATAAAATGACATAACTAAGTAAAGAAGCATAAAAAGAAAACCCCACTTCTCTGCACCTACATTGCTTTTATTAACTCAGAAATTCCTCCCTCCTCCCAAGCCTTGGTTTTTTATTTTCCTACTTTAGCTTCTTTTTTTTTTTTCGTTTAATTTATTTTCTTTCACATAACAGGATATCAAATGAAAAGTACCTTGATTTACATAATAGTTTTAGATCAATTGAATTATGGTTAGCCTAGTGTGAAAAAAAAAAAAAAACTCAACTGTTAATAATTAAGTAAATTAAAAAAGAAAAAAAAAGAGATTTTTGACATTTAATTCCATTTTGAAGGAAAAGAAAATTTTAATCTCAATCACAGATTAATTTTCAATCAATGGTCAAAAAATTGTGTAAAACTAGATAATTTTACACCTATATAACTTGATCCTACCCCTAATTTGATTATGATATATAAATGATTATTGGTAATTAATTAAAGAAATAGGCCACTAACACTTGCTAACTAGTTAATTTGCAAGCACTTGTCAACAAAGATATGGTTAACCTAATTAATTCGTGCCTTTGACTTCGTTTACAACAGTTAGGTACATGCCTTACATAAAGAGTACCTATAAAGTTGACTTCATTTTTTTATGGAGACATTACTTCAAACATCAAGGATTTAAATGGTATTTTCAATTTGTAAATGCATAATATCAAAATTAGCTCTTGAATTATATTGTTTTTGTTATTTTGATTCCTAAAAAAGTAAAGTTGTCAATACAATACTTGAATTTCAATTTCGTCACAAAAGTTACCAAAAGCTTAACTCCGTTTAAAGGAAGCTGATGTGACATTAAATATCTAATAAAATCACAAGTGGCAATAAATGTCATAATAATGGTATGTCGTATGAGCACGAAACAAATTAAAAAAGTACACAAAAATAAAAATAAAATATTTTTATTAAAAAATAAAAAATGTAAAAGAAATTAATCTTTAAAAAAAATTAAAATTTGCAAACATTCAAAAATAATATTTAAAAAATCATAAAAGTTTTCAATTTTTGTTTTCAAAATAAAAGATGAAAATCAATAAAAAAAAAAGAAAGAAAAAGGGAGTGAGGGAATCAGAGAGAGAAGGGGGAGGAGGAAGATTGATCGATCGATCAATCGTTTTTAGGCATATTAGGGTTGAACTGCCTCCAATTGGGCAGTTTGGCATCAATCTACTGGGTTGATGGCAGATGGTGCCAATCCACTACGTGCCAGCCTGCGGCGCTGGTAGCCCCCACCCTTTTCTCCCTATTCTCTTTCCTTAATTATCTCTCTATTTTATTTTTATTTTAAATTTAAAAGAAATTTATATTTTATTTTAAAATATCAAAACAGAAAAAGAGTACGTTTTAACTAAAAGTGTAGTCTAATACAAAATACAAAAGATTACGTTTTAACTAATAATAGTAGTCTATTTACATATAATACTACTTTTTAATCAAGAACAGTAGTCTTTCCATCTTCTATATAATTAATATACAAATAGTATGCTTATAAAAGATATTACATTTTTCAAAATAATTTTTTTCATAAGGAGGTATAAGGGGAAAATGAGAAATCGAATGATAAATTTAATCTTTTTTAAAGAGGGTTAATAAGTGTTAGGTCAAGTTTTAATTTTTTTTCAAAATAATTTTTTGTTATACCTTTAAGCAAATCTCAAATCGACAAAACACGAGAGAGATGTTGAATATATTAGTTAACGTGTTTTATACCCCTACTAACGAATAATTTTTTGTTATACCTAGCGAAGCCTTTTGAAACCATAAGATCCAATCAAAACGGATAATGTCACTAGTGAGTTGAGTTGTTACTTAATAATATCAGAGCAATTTTGCGTAACCTCTTGAACGATGGTGTGGCAAACCTTAGCAAGGATGCTAAGTCCCAAAAGGGGGTATATGGTACATCCTTAGGTAAATTCCACATTGACAAAACATGAGAGAGATGTTGGGTATATAAGTTAACATACTTTATACCCTAATGAAGGCTTTTAAAATTATGAAGTCTAATTAATCAAAATGGATAATATCACTTATGGGCGGCTCTATGTGACCTCTTGAATAATAGTGGGACAAATTCAGTGAGGACAAAGGGAAGTGTATGTTACACCCCTAAACAAATTCTATATCGGCAAAGCACGGTAGAGATGCTGGGTATATAAATTAATATACTTTATACCTCTTGCGATGCCTTTTAAAACCGTGAAGTTAAATGGGTCAAAGCATAAATATTACTAATGGGCAAAACTGTTACTTTTTTATTTGTATAATTTACAATACGATATAATACAATAAATACAATATGATTATCGATAAAATTGTATTCTTTTGCTACAATAACTTGAAAATGTAAATTTATATAATTTTCGGCTACAATTTTTAAGTATCCACAATCTTTAATTTCTAAATACTATAATTGGTTGAAAATTGTGTTTTTTTGTGTTGTTACATTTAAATAAAATGTAATCTTTTAGTATATTAGACTACACTTGATAATATAAATGTAATTAGAGCGCTCGTGAACAACGTACAAAAAATATGTTTTCTATAATATCATAGTTATAAAATCATTTTACAGTATGTTTCTAGGATATCTAAAATTTAAAATTTTTTACAATTTTAAAACTCCAATTAAAGATATTAGAATACGCTCGGTTTTAGTAACAATAGCTTAATTTTTATATAGCCTTAGTTTATATCCTTTTTCTAACAATGTTAATTTATCAAATTGAAACTATCATTTACAGGAGTTTTACAATAACATAATCGATCCAAAAGGTGTGTTTGGTGCACAAAATTATGAATAGGATAAGATAATATAAAATTGTATAAAAGATTAGATTATTCTATCTTATGTTTGGTGTTTACAAAGATCAAGAATAAGATAAAATGATTTTTATATACCTTTTATCATATTTGCTTAGTGTAAATTTAAAAGTAGGATAAAATGATCTTTTTTACCGATCAAAACTACTTTTATTTAAAGTAAAAATAATATAAATTTAATTTTTTTCTTATAAATATGATTCAAGGGTTTTTTTAACTGAAAAATATATTTTATTATAATTGCTATAGTTAAGATTTAAATTTATTTTTTTTTAAAATTAATTTTCAATAAAAAAATGATTTTTTAAAAATGAAATGTTTTCAAAAAGTTGATTTTGTTAAAAAAATTAATTTTTATTAAAAATAATTCCCTATATTTTTAACAATTTTTTCTTTTTATTTTTTTTGTTATTTATTCCTTTTTTATGATTTAATTTTAAAAGATTTTTATTATTTTAAGTTAAGTATATTTTATTTTAGAAAAATGGATTTTCGAAAAAAAAGTTGACAATTTTTTTAAAAAAGCACCTTGATTTTTCAAAAGATATATATTTTTTTTAAAAAAATTTCATCTTCTTTTCTTTTGCGACTGACTAGAACTAAAAAAATGAAAAAAAAAAAGTAAGAAAGGAAAAAATAAAATTTAAATGTAAGAAAAGTACTAGCTAAATTTAGTAATTCAAATTTATAAATCAAAAAAATAATTTACAAAAATAGCCTCTTGGTTAATGTGGACCTTTATTACCACAATTAAGAGTTTTATTATTTTCATGTGGTGACACTTGAAAGTTTTTGAAAATGCTTTGTTTAAATACAATGAATGAAGACATAATGCTACATGTGTATGAATAGAATGGAATGTTAAACTTGTCAACATGGAAGAGTGATGCATGGAAATGTTTTGGTACAGAACTTATGATTCCTTACTAGTATCTTATGTGTCAATCGAAAGCAAACAAATATGATAAAAATTGTGTCCTTAGTAATAGTTGTTTTCTGTAGTACGGGTTGACATGTCTCTATCTTAGATTGGTCCTTTTAATTTCACTATATGCATGGTTTGGATTTGTAGGGGTCTAAAGGTTCTCAAATTGTTCCATACCGACATCCACAGAGGACTAGTAAGACACTCTGATTCTCATCCAATGGCTACAACTGGAAAGGTTTCAATTTGAGTGGAAATATTTCACTAGCCTATGAGGAGATTATCACCTCACGAGAGCAATAGGTACTCGACTTCTTCCTAAAAAGGACAAAGTCTGGATAGAAGGCTTATGCATAAACATGCAAGTGTGTAAAAGAAGCCAATGCTTTATTTATTAATATTTTTCTCAAACACTAAATAATGTCAAAATTTTTAAGTAAACTTAATCTAACTTAAGACTAATTATTTGCCTGACTCTAATTAATCTCCGTGAAGTCACCAAATTGTCATGACGTCTAGGTCTCTGAACCTAATCATTTGAAACAAAATTCTAGGAGTCATCGCCAATTATTCTACTTGAGGTATAATTGGTCATATTCATAACTATTGACAAAACGTTAATCTACGTTCAAATATCTTAGGTTCGGGAGCAAGATTATTTGTGGGGAAGATGTTAGGCACCCCGCAATGTTGATATTAAACGGTACCAATTTAGTTTTAGATTATCTTATATTTCTTTAAAAATTTTATTTTTACCATTTTTTTATCCTTCTACAGTCTTATTTCATTTAAATTTTTAATTTTATTGTTTATAACAAATATGAATAATGATAGTTTCTTATTAAAATTATCCTTTAGATCTTCCATTACGCTATTAAAAATCTAAAGGAAGTTCTCATCTAGAAAAATTTTAAGCACTGCTTACTTGCAATCATCCTAAAACTTCCATTATCAAAACAACATTTATCCATCTTCATTATTTTAATTACCTTTTGTTTAAAAATTTATTTATTTTATTTTAAAAATGAATATCAATCATTATTATTGAAATTCTCCTTAAGATTTTTCATTACGAAGGTAAAGACCTCAAGGAATTTTTCTCACTTAGGAAATTGCTTACTTACAGTCACCTTAAGACTTTTTTCGATACGACATTTTTTATCCATCTTTATTATTTTTAAAATTTATTTATTATTACTTTAATTATTCTATTAGGCTATAAAAAGCAAATCTTTATTATATTTCAAATTTTTTTATTTAAATCTTCCATCGTTTTGAAAACTTTTAAAAGAGAAATTTATACTTAAAAAATTCTTAGATGCTACTTACTTGCAATCACCTTCAGATTTCTATCCTCGGATAGGCGCCACTCTTTTTATTTATTATTTCCTATTATAAAAGATAAGTGTTGATTACTTTTCAAAACTTCTCATTTAAATTATTTATAACTCTAGAAAAAAATTAAAAGAGAAATTCATATCTAAAAAATTCTTAGGTGCTATTTACTTGTAGTCACCTTAAGATATCCATCCTTGGATAATCTTCATTCATTTTCATAATTTATTAAAATTTATTTTATAAATGGTTTTAATTTTATACTTTATTTAATTTATACATAATAATTTTTTAATATTTTAGTTTATTACTTTATTAATCCTAGCTTAATTTTGATCCATAATTCTAATTTGATTTCCTAATTTACTATTCCTAATATCAATTAAGACTAATTCTTAATAAAAAACCAATTTTAATCATCTAATAAAATAAAACTAATAAATAAATATAAAAATATACCTTCTTATTTTGTTTCCTTCTCTTTCTCTTCTCTCCTTCTTTCTTTTCTCTACAGTGTACCGGAAACAAGCCCGCTGCTTTCATGCACAAGTGCACAGCTATGAAAGGCACGTGCACAGCGAAGGCATCCAGATGGCAGCAAACAGGTCAGCCTTCTCTCCATTGCTACTTGAAACACGTTGTTCAGCTCCAAACAATGCACGTTTTCTGCAACAACTTCTGGGTTCTACCTCCGGCAAGTTTAGCAGTTGTTTTACTCCTAACAGCTCACGGTAACAACAGCAACCTCAAGTTCCAGCAGCTTTCGGTTTTTGACTTCTTTGCTTAGTTGCCTAAATTTGAATCACAGATTTTTTTCCCCTTTTGACGTATTCATGTATTTATTTATTTATTTATTAATTTATTTATTTTTACAAGTTTTTGAAATAAATATAATATCAAGAAATAAAAATGTGTAGCCTAAATAGACTAATACCTTGTAACACCCCAAACTTACTGATTCAATTTCGGAAGTCAAAAATTTGCGAGCCGATTTCGCTCTTTCACTTTTCCTATCGTTTGTATGTATTTGTGGTAGACTATCTACGAGTCAATCATTCCTTTCGACTCTTTATAGGTCCCTACTAAACTAAAAGTGATTTCCAATTATTTATACCTAAAATTCTACAAGTTTGAAAACTTTCATATCTCATTCATATTATAATAAATTTCATCAGACGCAGTAATGATCATAAAAATTGAATATATAAATATCAACTTCAACAAAATTACAGTCCACAACATGTCTACATCTCAACCCTCTCACGAGTGTATGCCATGAAACTTACATACTGTGTCAACATATAAATATATATATCCACTGTACAAAATATACCTCGGTGGAAGCCCGGTTGTCTCAAAAGTATGACAAAAATCTCTGAAACTCGCACTACCTTAATCTGGGAGAGAAATGAGGGGGGTGAGTTTTATGAAAAACTCAGTAAGCAAATATACAGCTACTCAGAACGTAAAACGGATTTGATAATTTAAATGCTTTACTAGAAAACAAGTTAGAAAACGGAAATAACAAATAATATTGGTAACACATGCTAAAACTATATATATATATATCAAATTAGGCATGGAAACCAATTAGGAAAGCAGTCAAACAAATCAAAATTCGGATAACGGATGCAAAACGGATATCGGATACAGAAGCGTCGGAACGCTGGATACCACTCTAACAGAACGCATTGTAGCTATCAGTACAATAGACTCTCTATTTCTAGGGCGCTATCTATGATCATAGACTTGAGCCAGTCTCACGGGCCAAGTGAAACCGGCACCTATCACCTCGGGATAGGCCAAACTGTTCCCGATTTCATTATCAAGGGAACTACATACTTGGGTGTACCGCGAGGGTCCACTCGTACCCGCATCACTAATTAAAGTCAAATCATAAGTTACTTCCCTTATATGATAATTTAGCCATGGGGTTTAAAATCAAAATAAATTTCCTTAAGATGAGAAAATATTTTAATTTCATTAAAAATAAATTTCAGGATATCAAATTTGCCTAATAAATAAATAAGATAAAATAAAATGAATTTTACTAAAGTAAATATAATCATATAAAGTGTTTAGTCACATCAAAGCATAGTGCACATTTTTAAACAAAGCACAAATAAGACAGATAATCATCAAAATTATGTCATATAGTCAGCCTCATGCCACAGAAATCAATTTAGAAAATCAAATAAGAAATTTGTAACTGCATATCCACTTACCTGTACTTGACACCAACAACGAAGCTAACTTAGTTCTCTCGATTCTTCTAAACAGTTCCCAATCTCATCTACCTACAATTTTGTATCATATAACTAATCAAATAAACTTGATAATTTTCAGAACAGAAAATTGTCATCACTACTAAGCTGTTTCATTTATCTATTTATTTCTTTGTTACCTCTCTGCATCACAGCCTTGTTTCACTCTTGCTAACACCAACGAATGTCAGCTCCAGCACCATCGTTTTCACCTTTAAAGACCCCCTGCACTGCTTCAGTTTTATTTTCTTTACTGTTTTTGTTTTCTCTATTTCGTCCTAGATTTCAGTTCCACTTTCATACTCTTTCCTTTCTCATTTTCAGCCTCATACATTTTTTTTTCTTCTCTCGTTTCTGTTCCTCCCTTCAGCAGTTCTTTTCTCTACTATTTCTCTTCTCCTTGGAAGCTCTCTTTCTATCTCTCGACCCTAAGCATTCTTTCTTCTCTTGGTTTCTGCCTTATACTCTCTCGATCACTCTCATTTATTTTCTTTGGCTGACCAACACACAATGGTACAGCCCCATCATTTCTGTCAGACTCTCTTTCCCTTCAGCTGCAGGTCATACCCCTTCTTCGGTTTTCACTTCTTCATTTTCTACTGACTCTTTTTTTTTTTTTTTTTGCTGCTTCACCTACTCCCGCTTTCTGATTTTCTCTCCTCTCGGTTAGACAATAGTCCTCTCACTAAGTCTCTCGGCCTTGTCCCATCTTCGGCAGAGATACCATCACACATGCTACAGCCCCTCTTTCATTTCAGTTTCTGCCACACGCGACCCCTCTTCTTTCTTTCTTTTTCATTTCCGTTCATCTTACTTTCTGTTCATCATCATCATCATTTTTTTTAAATTATTATTATTTATTAAGAAAAGACAAAAAAATTGAACGTTACATACCTTTTCCTGGGTTTAAAGGTCCAAAGAACCCAAGTGCTATTTAAAAACTCAAATAAAACCCTTCATGACATCCAAAGTTGATTAACCTATTAATACTTAAATTAGAAACATTTTAAAATTCTAATTAAATTATAAAAATCCAAAATGAATTTGAGATCCAATCAACAATTAAAAAGCTCAAATTAATTCTTGATTTTGAAATGAGACTTAAAAATATAATCATATGAAAATTGATGTCAAATTAAATCTAAACTCACGTCAGCATTAAATCGAATCCGGATAAAATGAGGTGTTTAATATCAAATCTTGCAAGCATGTAATTTTTTAAAAATTTTTACGTGAGAAATTTTTCATATTTCATCAAGAGTGTTGGAGAATTTATCGAATTTAAAAAATAATTTCAATATAAAAAATTTCATTTTAGTTCCAAAGCAACATAAATATAAATTTGATAAAATTGTGAAAAAAGTCTAATAGTTTTAAAAAAATTAAGCACATCCGATAACGAAGTCCTGTCACTAAAATAAATATGTTATTGGAAATGTGAACAAATTCTCTTACAGTTTCTAGGCTAATTAGTTGGCCAATTCAACTAAAAAATATATCGATGGCAAGTGACGACTTCAGGTTTGACAATTAGATTCGAGGTTCCAAATGTATCGACGCCAGTCATATTTTTTTCTCTTTACACCCATTTCCTTAACATTAAACAGTTACCATATTGGAGAAAATGAAGTGTAGGAGAAAACATCTAGATATGTTTAGAATTTCTCTAAATTTATACATCTCGTCAATCACTATTAAAATATGATGAAATATCTATAGTACCAAGATTGTGAGTTATGTATACTAATCACGACGGAAAAAGGAAGAGAGTCAAAATCTATGGGCAGATTTATACTTTAAAATATTAGAAGATTATGAAATGTTAAGGTTCTGATTAAATTTCCGAAAGAGATGAAATTTTTTGACTTCCATCAAAGATTTTTGTTGACTTAATTATTTTATTTTAATCAAGTCAACGTCAAAAAAATACATTAAAATTTCTATTATATGTACTTTCTTGAGTCAATAATTGTACTTTTGGTGTACATCTAGATAATTGATGCAATCAATGCTTGTAAAAGTTTTGACTCGGAAAAAAATTGTCAAGTGTGAATTTCTACCCTCAAATCGAGGTAAAGATGTTTAATAACGTAAAGTAAATATCAAAGTTATTATATTTGACCAATCGTACATGCATGCATGATGCATATACAAAGTATACTCAGATATCAAAGCTTAGCATTTAACTTTACCGTACCGGGAAACAAATTGCAAAAATAAGCTTTTGACCTTGGAAAAGATAAAGAACATAAGAAAGAGTAATTTAATTACAATTAATGCTAAAATATATGCAAAAACTTTTTTTTTAATAGTTCAACTATTTATAAATGACATAAAATCAAAGTAACTTAACATTTTTCTTTGATTATATAAATGTTTAGGGTTAACTCCTTGATAAAGACGAATGTTGAAATCGGCAAAACTACAAATATTGTCATTCATTACGTTAAAATAGTTCAAGAAAATTAAGGATCACTCGATGAAAATTGAAAACATTGAAATGAAGTTTGAAAATCAAAGAGATAGTTCGTTTTGCAAGACTTTTATGCTGAATTTAGCAAGTTTAGTCGATGGTTTCTGTTACTCACTACGTCATACGGCCATGCAAAAAGCAAGCATGGAGACTAAAAGTCTAATTTTGGAAATTTGGAAGGCGATAGATCAACATAAACAATCAATTATATCATGGATTTCAAACAAGAGTTTTCTATATGTTCGATCAGCTGTAGAACAAAAGTATGGTACAACAACTAGTTGCCTATTTGGCCAAATGAACCAACCTAGCTAGACAAATTAATGGAAAAACATGGGTTGTGATCCGTTGTTTCCACCCACTTTCATAACTTTTTTAGAACCTACTCGCTAGATTTAAAATAAAAATCATCATTATTTTTTAAAAATTTAAGCTTGATTGATTAGTTATTTTTAAATTTTATAGACAAATATTATTTACATTTAAGTTTGAGGGTTTGATAATATAATTATGTATGAAGAAAGATTAGCACCATCACAATATTCATCTTAAATGGTACAAATTAGCTTTAAATTATCTTAATTTTATTTATAAGAAATATGTATTACCAAATATGAGAAAGTTTAATAACAATAAGATAAAGTGTAAATTGATACTGAGTATGAATACACCTTGAAAATGAAATTAAGTTTTAAGAAAATATTTGAATTAGTAGTAAATTTTACAGTTCTGAGGTGTTACATAAAGTGTGTGTTGGGATGAAAAAATTGGGTTATGAGTGTGCTAGGTAGGCTTAAAAAATTGGGTTTTGAGTAAGCGTGTTGACGATGCGTGGATTGGGTTGCATCTATAGGAGTTAACCCGCATGGATTGTTGACTTATCGGGTTAAATTTATGTAAACATGTTTTTTAATGAGCCTAAAAATAAAAATCTAGCTCTTATAAATTCATAGATTTAACAAGTTAACCTGCAAATTTTAACCCATTTTACTATAATAGTTTAGATGTAGGGGTTAGGGATAAATTTAAAAATATAGTCTCCAAGTTAACCCACAAATTTTGACCCGTTTTGCTACAATAGTTTAGAGTAGGGGTTAGGGATAAATTTAAAAATATAGTCTCCAAGTTAACCTACAAATTTTAACCCGTTTTACTACAATAGTTAAGATGTAGGGGTTAGGGATAAGTTTAAAAGTATAGTCTCTATTTTGTATTGCTTATTTTGTTGTTATTTCTCGAACATTTTCTTGTACTGAGCTCTTTCCGTGTGATAGAGATGAAGTTTTCTTTTGAAAAAAGAAAAGAAAATAATGGTCCATTTTCCTTATCAATTCAGCCCCATACACTATTCTTGGACAAGACACAAGTATTGTCAAGGACTTCAAGTTATGATGGCTTTTCGTTTATACATATCACGAAATTTAAATAGGTCGAAGATTCGAGTCTTGTCTTGACCCTTATCTCTTTTGTAATTATATGGACGATATAGAAACTGATCATCTGTTACGCAACACTTCAATTACTACTTTCCAAAATCGGTAATCTTCTTTTGCGCCAAATTAATAAGTTCTTAGAGATGAATTATCTGATAGCTTCGTACCATTGGGTTAACTATGACTTCAATTTAATATATTAAATTGCCAACCCATTCACAATTCGTAGTGATAATAGTTAGTAATAACTTCATTAATTAAGTAAATGGAAAACATTGACTTCTTTAGATTTACATTACACTTAATGACAATTTTTATGCTAATTTATTTAACAAAAAATGCTGATGCAAAAATTCATCTTTCTATGATCTTATCCCAACTAATACATACATATAGTTAGCAACATTAAGTTCCTTTAATGCTATTAATGTTCTTTAACTAATTTCCACCCTCTGGAGTTTGGTGCTACAAATTGCACACTAATTAAAGTTATTAGGTGCCTACAATTCTATAATCTTGTATTTCTTTCGATCCAATTTTTTGTTCATATTTTTACTTTTGTTTTGGAATTACGTATTTTCTCTTTTTTACCGTATAATATTCTTATTTACTTTTAATATTTTAAATTATTTTTTTATAATATTTTTTTTTACTTTTTTGCTTTTTAACTTAATAAAGATTGTTAAGATTTATTTATTTATTTTTTTATTAATTTTAATAATCCAAATAAATGGTACATGTATCTTTTTTTCCCTTCACTTTCCTTCACTTCACTTTACTTTGATTTCCTTTACTAATATCAATCCAAACATAAGTTTGGATTAATCTCTTTAAAATTAATAATATTTTTAAATTAAAAAAAATTATGGGATCAACTCAAGTCACTATAAAAAAATTAATAAATCATTTTATCGTAATAATTAATAATTTGTTTTAAAACTTAGTATAAAATTTTGGTCCTGACTACTACATAAATTAATAATTAGATAAAAATAAAAAATACATTGCATAGTAGTCAAGAATTAGAAAAGCACTTCAAAATACTTATTTTTTCAAATGACTATATAATGTTTTAGATTTTTATTTTTTTATTTTAAAAGTTGGAAATGTACAAAATATTTGCATGATATATATTTGCAAAAAGATTTTTGAGAAGTTTATCTATCAAAATAAGATTTTTTTTTATTTCTTTATAGGGAATTGAATGGTAGAGCGTTATTAGTGGAATTTAAAGAATGTGAAAAATTAATAAGACATATTTTCTAAGACAAAATATAATAGAACCCCTATAAATTAATTTCATTTAAATTAATAAAAAAATTATAATCTCAATTCAGACCATTATAGAAAATTACTAATCCTTCTATCATAATAACTAGTAGCTTTGTTTTAAAACTCAATGTAAAAAAAATCCAAATTACCATATAAATTAATAATTTAATAAAAATATAAAATATATTAAATTTATAAGAACTAAAAAATCACTTCAAGATTTTTTTTGGTTACAAAAGGAAATTAAATAATAAAACAAAAAACAAGTTGCTGCACCTCATTAGGTGGTTCTTCAAACCGTTGAAATGTAACTTCCATATCACGTGCTGAATTATAAAAGACTACAATATTTAAGAATTAAAAAATAAAAAAATAAAAAATATATTATATAAGATATATTTTAAAGGAGAATCAAAATGATTTTTTTTTTAAAAAATAAATGTTATAGAGTTATTACAAGAGTTTAAAATATGTGAAAATTAAATAGACATACTTTTTTAGATAATAACAATTTACAAAGTAAACTTTTCAAATTAATAACTCTTTTAAATTAATACTCAATGATAACTTCTAGAAGTATTAATTTAGATAGTTCTATCATAATAATTTACAAGATAAAATCTTTCAATTTAATAATTTCTCTAAATTAATAATCAATTATATTTCACAAGAGTATTAATTTAGAGGATTTTAGTGCAATTATTAAATAAATTAAGATTATTTTTAAAATGCTCATGAATTAAGCTATAAATTTATCGATAATACGTAAGAAGAGTTAATTAAATTACAATTAGACAGGGGCGTCCTAATCCTATATATAAATTTTAGACAGCCTCCTTTTTCATCTTTATCTTTTTAAATATTTTTTTTATATATTCTATTTTTTAAATTCTTCTTTTATCCTTTTCCTTTTTTTTAAATGTTAGTTACTTCTTATTTTATTTTTTATTCAATGGGTTGAAGTATTTTTTTTATTTTTTCTCAATGATATGATTGTTTATATTTCGATTTTAATCAAATTAATAATTAAATTGATTTAATTTACTTAATTAGTCAAATGCTGATTAATTTCATTAGATTATTAAAAATGATTTTGAAATTTTTTTTGTTTTCAATTAATTTGGTTTCTCCATAATTGAAATTTTGATAAAAATATTTTAAAAAACTCATATTTTGGAATAATTGAATAACGAGGTATCCATATAGCATATCCCTTACTCTCCAATTTTTTTTTTTATTCTTCTTCAATATTTGGCTACATTTTTACTTTTTTTTTTCATGAGTAAATATGTTCAAGTTTTGATTTTAATCAAATTATTCAATCGTAAAAATTCAGTTATGTCAATTAATCGCGTGAGAAACTAATTTCTATTGATTTTTTAAATGATTTTGAAGAAATTTTGGTTTTTAATTATTTTAGTCCAAATCAAATTAATAAAAAATTTAATCAAAATAAAAAGAATCCAAAGATAATACTAAAATCATAGGAAATCCAAATATATGTTTAGGTTTAATGTTGATAAATTTTTAACTTAATATGCTGGTTAATATTTTGTTTGATGATTTTTATAGTTTGTTTCAAATATAAGAAATTCAGATTAAAATTAAATTTAACTTAAAAATAATTTTTATTAGTCTAAGTAGAAAATTAACAAAATTATATTTGATTGATTAGATTTTCAAATTAATTTCTTATTCGGTTAATTAAAAAAATTAAAATATAATTTAGTTTAAAAAATTTATTTTGAAATTAATTGAATTGCCCAATCAATAAGAAGGTTGATAGAAGTGTTTACGGTGCAGCTCTGCTAATCTTTCCTTTTTTTTTTCTTTTTTTTTTTTCTTTTTTCTCTTTTTCTTTGCTTTAGTCCTTAAAAAAAGGGAGGCATCTACATGGCTCTCTCACTTAATCTTTTTTTCTTTTGATAGATGTTATGGGAAAAAAAAGATTTAAAAAATAAAAAATAATAATATGACGTGTCGTTCAGATAAAGCGTCATGTGTCACGCTAAAATTAAATACAGATGAAAATAGACTCTGTATTTAATGCTCAGCTCCGGACAATTTTATCCCTAGATACCTACAGTCAATATTATTGGGCAAATACGTCATTGAAGACTAAATTGTTCCCTATAAATAGGGTACAGGTATGACTTTTTAACCTAATTGAGATTTTACTTTTTGAATACACTGACACTCTGTAGAGATCTTTTTCTGACTTAAGCATCGGAGTGTTTACGCAGGGAAGGCCCTGCGCTCCTTTGACTATTCTGATTTTTGCAGAGTGACCTGGCCAAAAGATCGAATCACTGACGTCAGCTATACATCACTGTTGTGCTGTTCGACAACAATTGGCACCGTCTGTGGGAAACGAAAGAAAAGCTGGTGATTCTACAACGATGGTGAAGACACGATCCACAGCAATCAGAGATGAGGAGAATGAAGATACGGCCAGTTCTCCACTGGACCGTGGAGAAGAAGCTCGGGAGGAGAGTCATATGATGACTATCCCTGTTGCAGAATTCGAGGCGATGAGGAAATAGGACGAGGAGACTGCCCAAGCCTTACGCGCGATGGTCGACCTGTTCAAAGGTGCCTTTCCGCAGACGAATCTTCCACCCGCTGTCCAGAACTTGGCAGAGCCAAGGACACAGAGAAGGAATGCTTCGGAGGCTGGTGGGATTGGGCGCGAGACAGCGGAAAGCTTAAGGCATCAGGGTGCTGGAACCCCGGTGCGTATGGCTGCGGAAGACCTGTTGTGCGAGGTCGCGGAAGACCTTATGCGCGAAGCCGCGGAGCCCCAAGAAGCGCGAGAGTCTCCTCGCCAGGGCCCGCGAGACTGCCGCCAATGTGCGCGAGAGTCAGACGGGAGATTGGCGCACCAGTGTGCGCGAGAGTCAGACAGGAGATTGGCGCACCAGGGTGCGCGAGAGTCCGATGGGAGGTTGGTGCACCAGGGTGCGCAAGAGTCCGATGGCAGGGTGGCACACCAGCGTGCGCGAGAGTCAATATTGGCGTTGATGCGCCAGAGTGCGCGAGAGTCTGTGCAGGTTTTAGTGCGCCAGTGTGCGCCAGTGGTCGGGCGCCAGGGTGCGAGAGACGCAGTTCGTGAGACTGCGCGAGACTCCTTCCGCCAGTATGCACGAGAGTCTATGGAGGATTTGCTGGGCCAATCCGCGCCAGAAGCTGGCCGCCAGGGTGCGAGAGACGCAGTTCGTGAGACTGCGCGAGGCTCCTTCCGCCAGTATGTGCGAGAGTCTATGGAGGATTTGCTGCGCCAATCCGCGCCAGAAGCTGGTCGCCAGGGTGCAAGTGTCGTGACCCGAATTCCTTACATTTATATCAATAATTTCCACATATCACGACTACACATACGGACAGTTTGGCTATGAATCGATGTCAGTCGATCACTCCCACATATTTTAATTCATTCACTTCTCATGCATCCATAATAAGAAGATATACTTATAATAATTTACAGAACTTTTACGTTCGTTTACATTGGTTGACATCCCAGTATTAATATAAATACATCACTGTACCCTGTCATATTTAGATACAAAAGGTTTCAAAAGTGTATATACCTTTCGCAATGTGATAACAGCTGCTAGCGGAAGGAAAATACAGAAATCTACCACAGAGCTCTCAGAAGCACTATGGCTAATCTGTGGAGAGATGAAAAAAAGGGGTGAGCTAACGCGCTCAGTAAGGAATAATTGAAAGCAGGTAGATAACCATACTATCTACGATGCTTATAATGCATGGTTTATGCTGAAAATCCATAACATTCACAAAACCATTATAGTTAAAACACATAGCAATTTAATGCCCAAAAATCAAATGTCAAAACTCGTTCAGAGTAAAATATTTCTGTGTTCAGTATTGAAATTCACATTTAAATCATGTTCTCATTTCAAATGGTTTTCATCACAGAAATCAAATCACAAATAGTTTCGTTATAGAAACCAATAAAAATCAGGTGAGACTAGGCAGGGATCCACAGAAATCCATAAGACATTTGGCCAAAGTCCGAGACCCCGAGCTATCACTAGCTAGGTGTGCAAGGGTATCTCAGAGTCCGAGGAGGGGATTAGTCTATCCATCGGCTCCTATCTAGGGACTATCACAAAACAGAGCAATGACAAAGCATGCCCGAGTCCAAAGACGCAATCCTCACAACCCATAGTTGCACGGTACAGTGTACTCCATGTTGTCTACACGGTACGACGTACTCCGTGAACCAGAGTAATATTACCACATAGTTGTAGGTGCCTGAGTCAACAGCTCACCACCCCAACCAAATAAATTATCAACCATAGCCTGTCGTCTCAGATCTAGTGCGAGCAAGTCAGTGTGACACACAGTCAACACGAGGGCTCCAACACTATCTCAATCACAAATCACAACAAAAATCAAGTGCGAGCGGATCTGGATAAATCAACAGACCTCATAGCTCCAACATGATTTCACACACACAAATAGACAGCTGGCTCTATTTCCCACAACAGTGGTACTCAAAACCGAGTGTGATACGCAAAACGGTGCAAACACACATTTCATAAAAACATGCAATTTAATGCATACTATCAAATCGTGAGCCAGTCTATCATTTTGGTTTCACAAAACCTCTTTTCCACATGTAAAACATCATGCTCATGCACTTTATGCATTTCCAAATTTTTCCCCGGGTCTAGGGGTATTTTCGTAATTTTTCCATATTTGGGTATTATCCCGAAATTTCATATTCATACTCTATAAGGAATTTAAGTGTATGTAAAAGACGATGAAAATACATACAGCTATCTCTAAGAGCTCACAAAGATCCCTTACCTCGGATCACGTAGTGTGACCTCTCTTCCCCCATGCTGTCCAAATCTCGCAGTCCGGTCAACTCTCAATATGACTCTGGAGCTGCAATTAACCACTTACTGGATTAATTACACGTTTCTTACTGTATTACACATTTAATACAATTTATTTCACTTAAATGGGCCCGTTTACTTTTAATGGGCCTTAACACTTTAATTGAGCCTTAATCCGTATTAAGCCCGTTTTTCCCGTATTAATTCCCTTCATTAGGGTCTATCGACTCATTGGGCCTATCAATACCCATTGGGCTTTATTCCAAACTCTTTGGATAGCCCGTATATCATTTACGACAATTTATTCGAAATTTCGAATATAATTCACTAAATTCGAAATTTAATCCGAATTGCGTAAAATAAATCTTGAATACGTGTTAATCACTTAAATTGTCGTAAATGAGCTTTACTTACCCGAGATTATGCGATGGTACGCGAATCGGAGTTCGATCGGGCTTCCGTTCGGAATTAATCGTCGAACTGCACAATTTTGTATATTTAACTTCGGGTCAATTTTCGATTAAATATAATTTAAATAAATTTATCGAAAATCAAATCGGTCATTTTTGACCTCGTATCGACTTACCCGAAGTCCGGTGAATTCCCGAAAATTTTCTTTTTCCTTTTTCCTTCTTTTTTTTCCTCTTTTCCCCTTTTCTCCTTGGCTGAACCGGTCCGGTTCGGTTCAGTTTGGAAGGTTCTGCCCTGAACCGCCGACCAGTTCAGGGGTCTTTTGGCCGTGCCGGCGTCGTCCGGCCTGTTCTCCGGGTGCCACTGCCACCGTTCGGAGTGCCACAGCCTGGGGAACGATTATCGGGCCTCGATCGGGCCTAAGCACCGCCGGTGGCCGCCGGATTTCACTTTTTCTCCTCGGTGGTTTTTCCCTCGATTCGCCGGTGTCCGGCATCGGTGGAGGGTGTGACCGGTGCCGATGGGTGCGCACGGTGCCGGGCTTCCTTTTCCGACCGTTCGCTGGCCGCTGGGGTCGCCGGATAGTGGCCGTCCGGTGGTTTCTCTCCCTCGGGTGTGCGTCCGTTTCTCTCACTTTCTCTCTCCCCGATTTTTGCTTCTGATCCCCTTTTTTTTTATAATATAATTTTATTATTATTTTATTATTATTTTATTACTTAAATAATAATAAAATACCAAAATATCCCAAAAATATCCCAAAAATTCTTATTAAATTCATTTAGTCCGTAAATGAATTTATCAATCCGATTTTACCTTTTTGGTATATTTTTTTACTATTTTCGGGCTCGTTTTTCGAGATAAAAATTCTAAAATATTAAATAAATTCATATCTCGATCAGTTGGACTCGAAATTCAATATTTACCCCGTTACTGATCAAGATTTCTCGATTTCATATTCTTAATGAAATTGTCTCATCGGATTTTATATCGAATTTCGATCAATTGACCATTTTACCCCTGTACTTGATTGGGAATCATTTTAACCCTTATCTCGTTGTTATATAGCTCACATGCATTTTTAATTTCTCAAATAATTGATTGCATGTAGTAAATACTCTTCTTATGATTCAACTATGAAAATAAAATGTTCGTACACATAGGAATCATAAGGTACAAGGTACATACGTAAATTGAAAATTCGGGTCTGACAGCGAGAGACGCAATTCGTGAGACTGCGCGAGACTCCTTCCGCCAGTATGCGTGAGAGTCTATGGAGGATTTGCTGCGCCAATCCGCGCCAGAAGCTGGTCTCCAGGGTGCGAGAGACTCAGTTCGTGAGAATGCGCGAGACTCATTCCGCGAGGTGCGCGAGAGTCAGGGGAGGGATTAGTGCGCCAGGGTGCGCCAGAGATCTGCCGCCAGGATGCGCGAGAGTCGAGTAATGATCTGATACGCCAGGGTGCGCGAGGGCGTGATTGCAATGGACTGCAGGGCATCGATGAAGGTATCAGAGAAATGGGTCGCCCGGGTGCACTGGACCCTACACGCACGGAGAACCCCTCACGCGAAACTGGAGAAGGTTCAAGGCGTCCAGGTGCGAGAGACGCTGCACGGGAGATTGTTAGGGGCCTACGATGCCCAAATGCTAAAAATCTCGCTGGACCTATGGATGGTATAGGAGGTGCTGGGATGATGGGATCTCATAAGGAGAAGAGAGGCTCAGAGGTAGATCCGACGTGGAACCCCCTACTGAAATGGCGAACTTTTTATCTCAGACTGAGAGGAATCAAGCCCCTAATATATACAGCAAGAGGAAAGAGACTGTTGATTGTGATCAAGCTGATTCGTGTAATATCGGAAAGATCCAAGATGCTATGGACATGAAGAGAATAGTTGAACAAATTTTAGAAGAAAAGAGATTGGTTCCGACTGAAGAGAACCAAAGATGGAGAGTCCCATTCAGCTCTGCGATCATGGGGAAACCACTACCCCCAAAGTTTAAAATGCCGCAAATAGCAGCATATGCGGGAAAAACAGACCCTTCCGATCATGTAGAAAGCTACGAGTCATTAATGCTGCTACATGGCTGGGAGGATGAGATAATGTGCAGGGCGTTCTCTCTAACCTTGGCGGGTCATGCACTGAAGTGGTTCAACAACTTGCCAGAAGGGTGTATTTCTTCCTTCAACCAGCTGAGAAGGGAATTTTTGAAAGCCTTTGGGATAAATAGTCAGAAGAGAAAGGAGGCCACCTATCTGCTCACCCTAAGGCAAGGGAACAAAGAATCATTGAAGAGCTATGTAGATCGGTTACGGGATGCTACTATGGAAGTACGTGATCTGCAAGTGGGGATAGCAGTGACAGCCATGCTTCAGGGAACAATGTCTGAAAAGCTCCAGGAATCATTGTCCCTGGATCAACCAACGACGGTCTCAGACTTATTCTCTCGAGCTAACAAGTACATTACCCAAGAGGAGGTGATAAAATCGAATCTGATGGGAGACTCTAATGAAGGAAAGAAACGGGAGAGAGACCTCGATAAGAGGAATATAGGGAGATCAGACAGATCCGGCAAAGCCCCAAAGTTGAAATATACAAACTACACCCGACTTTCTGAACCACGTGCTTCAATCCTAGCAGCAATTGAGAGAATCGGGATGCTCCAATTCCCTAGAAGAGGTGAGGGGAACCTAGGGGGAGATCTCAGATCCTATTGTAGTTTTCACTCCGCTTTTGGTCATTCAACGGAGAGATGCCGCGATCTGATGAATCAACTTGAGAAATTAGCCAGAGAAAGGCTGTTGGACCGCTACACTCAGAGGAACGAAAGGAATCAATATCCTGTTCATGGTCGGAGAGACAATAGACTACGGGATAGACCTAATGACAACAGAGTCAATAGAAGAAGGATTGAGGAAAGAGGAAATGGGGTAAGGCAGGGGGAACGTAGGAATCAGCAGATTGATAACGAGCCTACAGGACCCGCAATTAACGTCATCTCTGGTGGAGAATACACAGCAGGCACCTCATCTACCTCACGGAAGGCTTATGCTAGGCAAGCATACCAGGTTCATTCTGTGATGAAAGTAGCTGAGAATGGAGAGACGATTACTTTCACGCCTGCCGATCAAGGAGATATTATCATTCCACATGACGATCCTATGGTTATATCGGCGGTAGTGGCTAAACATCCGATATGACGAATTCTAGTAGACAATGGGAGCTCGGTGAACCTCATCTATTGGAATTGCTTCGAGAAAATGAATCTGAGTGAAGACAGGTTGAAGCCGGTAACTACTCCCCTCTTTGGCTTCACAGGAGAAAAGGTCAGGGTCAGTCGAACTGCCTGTTACTCTGGGTGAAGAACCTAAGAGTGTTACAAGACAGGTCCTATTTATGGTGGTCAGGTCGACCTCTCTAGCTTATAATATTATTCTCGGGCGTCCGTTATTGAGCGATATGAGAGTCATACTTTCCCCGTGTTATCTGCTAATGAAATTTCCAATCCCCAGTGGTGTGGGACAAGTTAGAGGGGACCAAAGGAGAGCAAGAACATGTAACGTTGCATCGACTACATGTAAGGGGATTCAGAGGAAGGAAACCCTTACTATCACAGAACCATCGAAGCCAAAGCCTGTTGAGGAAATGGAAGAAGTAAAGCTGGGGATTAATGGCGAAGAGAAGAAGGTGCATGTCGGAAGCCGATTGAAGCCAGAAATGCAGGAGGAAAGAATAAAATGCCTGAGAGAGAATGCCGATGTTTTTGCATGGACCCCTGCCGATATGCCCGGAATAGATCCAAAGGTCATTTGTCATGAACTTAACGTATTACCCGGGGCTAAACCTATCAAACAGAAGAAAAGAAATTTCGCTCCCGGGATGCATCAAATCATTGCAGAAGAGATAGACAAGTTGCTTGAGGCTGGATTCATTCAGGAAGTCCTGTATCCGGAATGGCTAGCAAATGTAGTAATGGTGAAGAAAGCCACCGGAAAGTGGAGAATGTGTGTGGACTTTACAGATCTGAATAAGGCATGTCCGAAAGACTCGTATCCACTACCCCGAATAGACAAACTAGTAGATGAAACTTCGGGATACGAGTTTCTTAGCTTCTTGGACGCTTTCTCCGGTTATCATTAGATCCTAATGTACCCAGAAGACGAAGAGAAGACGTCGTTTATCACTGATAAAGGCACTTACTGTTACAGAGTGATGCCGTTTGGCCTGAAAAACGCAGGTGCCACATATCAGCGTATGGTAAATAGAGTTTTTAAGGATCTGCTCTGTAAGACCCGAAATTTTTCATTTTGAAAATTATTTCGGGAATATGAAAAAATATGTCCAAAAAAAAAGATAAAAAAAAAATTGGGTGTCTAAATATATACATATGCATTTGGAAATCACTGTATATAATACCTGTTGATAATATTTTTATAATAATAATATAAATAATATGAGATATTTATTATTGTATTATTATCATAATAATATTATATTATAGATATTTTAAATTTATGTATTATAATATAATATAATATAATATAATATAATATAATATAATATAATATAATATAATAATATAATAATATAATATAATATAAATTGAAAAAAAAAACGGAATTGAATTGAAAAAAAAAAAAGGAAACAGAACTGAAACGAAAACGAGAGGAGAAGAAGCGAAACTGAAGCCCCCCGAAACCATCCTCACCGGCGAGAGAAGAGAGAGAAAGGAGGCGATCGGAGGCAGGGAAAAGGGAGAGCTCGTCACCACCGACCAGAGGGAAGCGGAAACGCCACCGTCGGCAGCCCAGGAACGCCGATCGACGAAGAGGAAGAAACGCCGGTGAAGCCGAAGAAAGAAAGGGCCGGACCGGCCACTTTCCGGCGAGCTTTGCATCGGACACCACCAGATCCACGCATCGCGAGCCCCGACGGATCTTCTGGGAGTGGAAGCCGGCGAGGAACCGGCCGGGAAAAGGTCCGAATGGCGACTTGGCCACTGAACCCGTTCGGACCGATTCAGTGAAAAGCGGTCTGAACCGGTCCGAGCCGGTTCAGCCAAAAAAAAAGAGGAAAAAAATTCGATGATGTCCCGGGTTTAAGGCGAAGCCGGTAAGCAGTCGAAATTGATCGATTATATTTTTGAAAAATTTATTTGAATTTATAGTTGACCGAAATTGAACCGGTTTAAATATATAAATGTGTAGCGCGACGAAAGTGAATTCGATCGAGTTTCGATTTGCGTGCCATCATAGAAACTCGACTCCTGAAGGCATATTGGAGCCGGGAACGAGCGAGTGAATAGAAATTGGAAAGATAAAAGCGGAATCGACTGAGATTCCAGGTAAGGGCTTTATGATTGCTATAGAGATAGCTGTGCGTATTTTAATAAATCCCTGTATAAGAATAAATAGTATAGAATATATAGAGACTGAAAATCTAGGAAAGAGCCTAGTGATAAATAAATTACGATATTACCCTTGTTATAGGGAAATACATACCGTTAAGCATCGAGAATGCAAGATTTGAAAAATTGCATGAATTGCATATTTTTGATTTTTTACTATAAAACTCTGTTTTTTAGCAAGTATATGGATAGATTGGCTATTGTTTACATGAATTGCATCATGATAGCATGCTATTTATACTGAACTCTGATTTTGAGTTATTTTCAATGAAAATAGAGTCATCTATCAGATTTGCGAATGAAATAAATCGTGCTGGAATTTCGTGTTAACTAACGGGTTACACGATTATGCTTGCACGAAATTTTAAATGTTATTGATGATAAAATTGTGCTGGAGCCCTCGTGTCGACTGTGTGTCATACTGACTTGCTCGCACTGGTTTGTGAGACAAGGTTATGGTTGATGATTAATGCCGAGGTCGTAAAAGCCTGCCTACTCTTAGGTAGCCTCGAGCATACAGTATATTGATATAGTCCATGGCGTAGGGTGTATGGACAGGGTCCACGGAGTACGTTGTACCATGTGATTGTCCACGGAGTACGTTGTACCGTGGGACGATACATAGAGTACCTTGTACCGTGTTGGCGTCTTCGGACAGATGATAGAGTAGAGATGAGCTGATGGGTTGGATTGACCCACCTCCCTAGGCGACTGACACCCTTGCACGCCTAGCTAGCGATTGCTTGGGGTCACTAACTATGGCCATATGTCCACAAATGATTACATATCCCTACCTAGTCTCAAATCGATCTCAAATTGATTTCAAATTGATCTCAAAATGATCTCAAATGGTTTAAAAACTATGATTTGTGATTATGATGGAATTACTTATTACCAGTACCAGAGGAGTACTGATTTCGAAAATGAAAATAGAGAGAAATGTGATGATTTGAAATGTGGTTAAAGTGAAAACAAAGGCTTTCTATCGAATTAATGATTTTTGAATTGATTGCTATGGTTTATAAAAATGCATTTGTCTTGTGATGATATTAAGCATGCATTATAAGCACGTAGATAGTATAGTTATCTACCTGCTGTCATGTTTTCCTTACTGAGCGCATTAGCTCACCCATTTTTTCTCACTCCACAGATAAGGCTTATTAGAGCATCTTGCGGTCATCCCTGCTAGTTCTTTTGGAAGTACAGCTCTCTTTGCTGCGCAAAGGTATATATATACACATATTTTGTATCTGAACACTAAAACGCACATACATGTACTGTATAAATTACTGGGGATGTAACGTATAAAAAGAACGATTATATAAATAGATGTACAATTATGTTTAATATTTGATACATATGATTGAATAGAAATGAGTAACATCGACTCAAAGCCCAACCAAATCTTGGGAACAAAAAGGAAAAAGGTCAGCGATAACGGTCGTGACATGCTCGGAGTTACAATGGAAGCTTATGTGGACGACATAATTGTGAAAAGTAGGGAAGGGGAATCTCATGCTTTGCAGCTATCCAAAGTCTTCACGGTTCTAAGAAAGTATCAAATGAAACTGAATCCCAACAAGTGTTCGTTCGGAGTTCAATCTGGGAAGTTTCTGGGGTTTATGATAACCAACCGTGGGATCGAAGCCAACCCCGAGAAGGTCCAAGCCATCTTGGATATGAGGCCTCCAGTTACAGTCAAAGAGGTACAGAGGTTGACAGGTAGGATAGCCGCACTAAACCGCTTCCTGTCAAAATCAGCTGAAAGGAGCTTACCATTCTTCAAGACACTCCGAGGCGGAAAAAACTTTCAGTGGACCGAAGAATGTCAAACAGCCTTTGAAGAATTGAAGGAGTATCTGAAAGAACTCCCATTACTGTCAAGGCCTCTAACCGGGGAGCAGCTGTTTGTGTACCTTGGAATAGGCGATAAAGAGGTAAGTGCAGTTTTGCTAAGGAGAACCGTAGAAGGAGATAGACCTATTTATTATGTAAGCAAAGTGCTCTTGGAAGCAGAGACAAGATATCCTCAGGTTGAAAGAATAGCCTTAGCACTTGTCATAGCAGCCCGAAAACTACGCCCCTATTTTCAGGCACACTCTATAATTGTATTAATAGATCAGCCGCTGAGACAGATACTCCAAAAGCCTGAACATTCCGGAAGGTTAGTGAAGTGGGCAGTTGAGCTCGGAGAATACGATATTTCTTTTCTGCCTCGACAAGCTATTAAAGCACAAGCTCTAGCAGATTTTATCGTTGAATGCACGTGTCGAGATGATGCTAAGAAGGAAGAGTTGAACTGGTGGAAGCTATTTGTTGACGGAGCGTCAAGTGTCAGGGGGAGCGGAGCTGGCATCATGCTAATATCACCTGAAGGAGAAATGATATAATATTCTCTACGCTTCGATTTCCCTAGTTCCAACAATGTGGCTGAATACGAAGCATTAGTTTGTGGCATGAAACTTGCAAGGGAGCTCCAAGTTCGAAATTTGCTAGCCCATAGCGATTCACAACTTGTCGTCAACCAATTCAAAGGATAGTATGAAGTGCGAGAATCTACTCTTGTTCCGTACTTAGAGAAGGTTCGGTGGTTAGCACAATTATTTGACAATTTCCAGATAACCCAAATTGACCAATCTGAGAATGGCCATGTCGACGCCCTATCTAAGTTAGCATCCTCCAAAGAAGCTACTGGGAGGGCCGTGAAAGTAGAAAGATTGGTTAAGCCAAGCATAGAAGAAGAAGAAGGGGTGTTGGAGATTGACGTCGGTTCTGATTGGAGGACGACCATAAAACAGTATTTAATGGAGGGGACACTCCCTAGTGAAAAAGAAGCGGCCCGAAAAATGAGGACTCAAAGTGCAAAATTTACTTTGATCAAAGGGGAACTTTATAAAAGGGGATATACCATGCCACTGTTGAAGTGTTTAGGTCCAGAACAAACCAACTACACATTGGCTGAGGTCCATGAGGGGATATGTGGAGAACACTTAGGAGCCCGAGCTTTGGAAGCAAAAATACTGAGGACAGGATTCTATTGGCCTACGCTCAAGCAAGATGCACTTGACAAGGTGCGAAAATGTGACAAATGTCAAAGGTGCGCCCCCTTGACGTCTACCCCAGTATCGGCCCTTCAGAGTATATTTCAGCCCACGCCGTTTGCCCAATGGGGTTTGGATATACTTGGACCATTCCTAGTGGCTACGGGTCAACGAAAGTACTTGTTGGTGGCCACAGATTATTTTACTAAGTGGGTAGAAGCAGAGTCTCTGACCACAATTACTGAAAAAAAGGTCGAAGCGATGGTTTGGAAGGAGATAATTTGTCGATTTGGAGTCCCAAGGATCTTGAACGTAGATCATGGGAAGCAGTTTGATTGCGATGCATTCTGAAATTTCTACGAGGGATTGAAGATTCAACTCAGGATATCCTCTGTAGCATATCCGCAAGCTAATGGCCAAGCAGAAATCAGTAATAGGACCATACTTCATGGCCTCAAGGCTCGTCTAGACAAAGCAAAAGGGGCCTGGCTAGACGAGCTGCCAAGTATTCTATGGGCATACAGAACGACGAGTCGGGTACCGACCGGGGAAACGCCATTCAGCTTAGTATATGAAACTGAAGCTTTGATACCTGTGGAAATCGGAGCTGTCTCGCCAAGGTTAATTCTCTATGTACAAGAAGTGAATTCTCAGGGGTTACGAGAGAATCTGGATCTGCTTGACGAGTAGCGAGATCTTGCCGCTATACGGCTAGCTGCTTACCAGCAAAGGATTGCTCGTTATTATAACTCTCGTGTAAAAGATAGACCCCTACGTGAGGGAGATCTCGTGCTGCGGAAGTCGACCATCACCAACGCCTTAAAAGAAGACGGGAAGTTCAGGGCAAATTGGGAAGGGCCTTACAGAGTCAGGAGAATGATCGGACCTAGTACCTGCATCTTGGAGAGTTTGCTAGGCAAGAAAATAGCAAAGACATGGAATGCTAATCACCTGAAGCCATATTGGCAATGAAATGTTTATTTTTATTTTTATTTTTATTCCCTTGTCAAAACTATGAATTGAAATTTCACTTATTGAATGATGAATTATTAAATATTTTCAAGATTTTTAGCTATATTCAGTGCAAGGGTTGAAGCAAAAAATGCGCGAGGTAAGTCACGAAGAAAATGTGCAAGGGCTTGAAGCGAAAAATGCGCGAGGTAAGCCACGAAGAAAATGTGCAAGGGCTTGAAGCGAAAAATGCGCGAGGTAAGCCACGCACTCAAGATAAAGGGCTTGAAGAGAAAAATGCGCGAGGTAAGCCACGAAGAAAATGTGCAAAGGCTTGAAGTGAAAAATGCGCGAGGTAAGCCACGCACTCAAGATAAAGGGCTTGAAGCGAAAAATGCGCGAGGTAAGCCACGAAGAAAATGTGCAAAGGCTTGAAGCGAAAAATGCGCGAGGTAAGCCACGCACTCAAGATAAAGGGCTTGAAGCGAAAAATGCGCGAGGTAAGCCACGAAAAAAATATGCAAGGGCTTGAAGCAAAAAATGCGCGAGGTAAGCCACGCACTAAAGTAAAGGGCTCGAAAAAAAAATGTGCGAAGTAAGCCACCGATATAAAAAGAAAATATGCAAAAATAAGCAATATGGGAAATTTAAAACACAATTTTGCAAAGCAAATTGATTTATTAATTCGGTAAAACTTCATATACAAAAAGCATCAAAGTCTCTAATACAAATAAAAGAACGGTGACAACGAAAGAAAAAAGAAAAACAACTAGAACTATTCATTAGCCGGTGGAGGAGTGCCTTCGCCCGAAGCATCTGATTCATTGCCTTCTAAATCACCCAGAGCATCAATCACTCCTGATTGCGGGCGAGATTCCGAAGGGTCCGATAGATTGGAGAGATCGTCATGGGCCCCCTTCTCAAGATAGGTCTCGAAGTCTTCCTTATCGGGCTCGTAATCTGTCCAACCACGAAACTCATCGGTATAGTCCTCCAACCGTGTCGACCACTGCAGCTCAGAAAAGGTCTCTCCTGATCTCTCATTCTCTAGCCAGGAACGCGCCATATAGAAACCGTATTTCACAAAGCCAGTAGCAAATAACATCTTTCTGTCATAACAGTCTTGCGATAAACGGTACTCCCGTACAGCTTCGGAACGAACCTCGTTCCTCGCGTCTTGGCTAACTGAGGAAGATGAAGGCCCTCTACGTAAGCTCGAAACCTCTTCTTTCAACTGCATGTTGTCAGCCCTCAGCTCATCGTAACTAGTTTGGAGATCTTGGAGCTTTAGCAGAACTGAGTCTAACTCCTCTTGAGTTACAGTTAAGGACTCCTTGTATTCCTTGGACCTCTCTTGCTCTTTGGCAAAATCCTCTTGAAGGCGAACGTGGCTGAGATTTAGATCCTCTTTCTCCTTCTTCAGTCGGTCGAGTTGCTCGGGAAGCCTCCTGTATTGGTTTCTCTCAGTAAGCCACTCAGCCTTCTCACTCCTCAATTGTTGAAGATCAGCGTCAGCCCGAGTCCTATAAGGTCGATATCGCGCATTGCAAGCGATCACTTGCTGAGCTGTCTGAGAATGCAAGGAAAATCAAAAGATCAGTCAAGAAAATACCGCAAAGAATAAAAAGAGAGAAACAGAAAGGGAAAACGGGCTAAATAGATACCATCATTGCCAAATAATCGGCTCGGTCCTCGGATTGGGGAAAAGTCTTGAACAACTCCGCCTCATCTCTAGGGAGTATGGTCGACCAGCCCATCCGGGCTGCTACGCCAGGGTCGTGAATTGAGTCGTTGTCGTTGATGCCTAGATACACTATGAAGTTTTGCCCGTGAACCGCCACACTGCCGTCAACCACGTATCTGGAAGTGTTAAGGTCTGCAACGGGGGGAAACACTGGTGTATCCCTCATGGACGACTCAATATACAAACACCGTCTCCCAATTCGAGACGGACGAGTTGTGTTGCACTCGGCCCGATTCGCCCGATGGTGCTTTTCCATCTCAAGGTCTGGAAGCTGGGGATCCGCGGCTGGCTGTTTCCCCTATCTCGATCGCGAGAACCAGATCCCTCAAGAGGAGCGGGAAGGGGAGCTTGAGGAGGCCTCGACCTCTCGCCTCGAGAGTCTGGGTCAGAAGCATGAGCATGGCTTCGGGACTCTCGAGTTTGATCTCGTTGACGTCTACGCTTGGAAGGACGGGTAACTCTAGCAGCATCCTCGTCACCTCCTCGTCGTCTAAAAGCGCTTCTAAGTGGGTCCATCCCTGAAAAAAGAACAGAAAAACAAAAGTCAAAACAAACAAGAGGAAAATGGACAGACATTTATGCAACGAAATGCGATATGAAATCACCCGGATTTAAATAATCATCAAGAGAATGGATGCTAGCTAAGCTCTCATCCGTGGGCAATTCTAGAAAAGGGCTGCCAAATGCCTCGCCCTGGCCCTAATCTAAATCCTCCTCCGACCCTACCTCCGAAGGATCAGTGGGACTACCCACACCGTGACCTCCCTCGGGAAAACCAGATGGAGAAGAGGGCTCGGGCGTAAAAGCTGAGTCAACGGAAACGCATCCCCAACCCGTAGCAGTTATATTCTCCGGAGTTAATACCGACAACAAAGCACCCTCATCCTCTACTTGAAGCTGAAAAATGAGGGGACCATATGCGTCTCTTAAATTAATAATCGGGCTAAGATTATTAGGTCCGCAACAACTCCACCGGGTAGGAATATTCAAAGACGGAGGAACCTTAACGACAAACCAATCTGAAGCGTAGTTGTGAAGCTTAGAGGGAGGTTTCCCGAAAAGTTTAGTACTCTGACCCATTCCAGAAACTTTTTGAATACAAAAACGGGTCGAATTGCGTACACTACGGACTCTGAAAAAAGAATTAAATAGTGGGATAGTAGGCCTGACGCTAAGTTTATGACATACGACCGTAAAACCTACTACTTGGGCCCACCCGTTGGGATGAAATTGAGCGGGAACTATGCCATAGTGGCTAAGAAAAACAACTCCAAATTCGAAAAGAGGAAAACGAAACCCGAATTCTAGTGAAGCCCGATGTACAGGAACACCACTACTAACGAATTGGGGAGCGCGCTCAGTTGTAGTTGGAAGCCTATAAATATAACCCTCCGGAAGAGGAAAATTATTTCTAAACTGTTCAAAATCAGACTCTTTAAGCCTAGAATAAGGGTCTAAAACTATTTCCTTTCCGCGACCGTGTCCAGCCATCAGGAAAAACAAGATGCCAAAAATAGTGGAAGAATTCTGGCCACCCTTGATAACAAAGGCCGATAGGATCTGAAGGAGGAAAAGGGATCAAGTTCCGTGAGGGTCATGTGCCGTGAGAGTCATGTGCCGTGAGGGTCATGTGCCGTGAGAGTCATGTGCTGTGAGGGTCATGTGCCTTGAGGGTCATGTGCCGTGAGGGTCTAAAAGGCCGTGAGGGTCATATGCCGTGAGAGTCTAAAAGGCCGTGAGGGTCTAAAAGGCCGTGAGGGTCATATGCCGTGAGAGTCTAAAAGGCCATGAGGGTCATGTGCCGTGAGGGTCATATGCCGTGAGAGTCGGGGCCATGAGGGTCATATGCCGTGAAGGTCAGGTGCCGTGAGGGTCATGTGCCGTGAGGCTCTAAAAGGCCGTGAGGGTCACTTGCCGTGAGGATCTAAGTGCCGCAGGGGTATGCCGCAAGGGTATGTCGCAGGGGTGCGCCGCGAGACTAGGGCGAGAGAATTTACCGTTAAGATCCGCTGAATCCGCGAGAAAAATGAAGTCTGAGCCTCCATTCTCACGCTATATATATGTGCCGGCAGTGACGACGAGAAAACAGTTACTCTTCCGCGTTTAATAGTTCGCAAAAGAGTGGGGAGCAATTGTTATGGGCAAAATAAGATTTCAAAAATAAAAAATAATAATATGACGTGTCGTTCAGATAAAGCGTCATGTGTCACGCTAAAATTAAATACAGATGAAAATAGACTCTGTATTTAATGCTCAGCTCCGGACAATTTTATCCCTAGATACCTACAGTCAATATTACTGGGCAAATACGTCATTGAAGACTAAATTGTTCCCTATAAATAGGGTACAGGTATGACTTTTTAACCTAATTGAGATTTTACTTTTTGAATACACTGACACTCTGCAGAGATCTTTTTCTGACTTAAACATCGGAGTGTTTACGCAGGGAAGGCCCTCCGCTCCTTTGACTATTCTGATTTTTCCAGAGTGACCTGGCCAGAAGATCGAATCACTGACGTCAGCTATACATCACTGTTGTGCTGTTCGACAACAATAGATAAAATTTACAAGAAAATAAATTCAGTTAGAATCATGTGGCACCAAACTTTGACATTTTTTTAATCAGTTTCTTTTTTTCTCCTAAGAAGTATTTAAAATACTTTTTTTTTATTTCAAATAAATTACATTTTAAAAATAATAAAAATAAGAATTTTTTTACTCTATCTATGTGATCAATTTTACGAGCAAAACGGTACTTTGGATGCGACATCAGACATGACATTTTTACTTTTATTTTTTTGTAGTTTTTTTTTAACTTTCTTTTTTTTTTAATTTTTCGAAACATTTTATTTATACCAAAACTATTTTCTTTACAATTTTTTTTTCCAAGAAGTATAAAATTATTATTATTTCTATAAGAAATATTAATCTATTATTATTTCAGATGCAAAGCCAGGGACTTTACTAGTTACAATTAAAAGCGAAAAAAAAAAGCAACTATATTGTGTTATTTAATTTTTTTTATGGCGTTATAGCTTTTAATTATTACACCAATTTGAATTAGTCCATTTTCAAAATTTAATGTATTAATAGACACGAATGGTTCAAAGCGAGATATGAAGTCAATTTATTGAAAACCTTATGTTAGAATATAGCTGTCAAATTTAAATTATATTTGAATTCAATTTAGGAGTTTGTTTTTAATACATAAAATTTTTTAACTTCATAAGTTAACAAATTGTCACATACCTCACTTATTTTATAATTAATTTTTTTATTTTTAAATATGCTATAAGGGATATATCACTCTAGCAACTCAGTCAGAAAAATAATTTCTGCTTTACTCTGTAGTAGTATACACTTAAGTATTATATATTCTTTTTTTTCAAATAAAAAATATTATATTATTATTCAAAATATTATTAGTAAAATTTTTAATTCATACAACGTAATTAAAATAATGATACGAATATTTAAAAATTAAAAAAAGTAAAGTTAATATATTTCATAAACTTAAAATAACTTATAAAATTAAAAAACTCCACTCACAATACATTAAATATTAATTTTAACCCTTTCTCTTATTGCAAATAATTTAAATTGTGTTAATTTTCATACAAAAATATCTTTTTATATATGCATGCGTAATTTTTTAAAATATAACGACCATGTTAATCGCAAGAGATAATATATAACAATTTAAACTTAATAATCAATTCAAATAATTAAATTTCTATCAATTATGAATAATAAATTCATGATTTACATACAAAAACAATATAAATGAAATCGACCGTCCTTGGTCTCAGCTGAACTAGGTTTGCAAATGTGAAAGGTCTCACGCAAGCCGTCGATCTAATATCAAATCACAAATAGTGGGAAAAGAAGAGGATAGTACGAGTTTTTGACCCAAAAAAGGTGGACTCACGTGAGTGATCAACGGTGATTACATGATGGTCCAAATTAATGAACTGTTATCTTCAATTTAGTCCAAGAAATCTGTAGTTTTGAATTATTGTTATCAAGCCCTCAATTATTTATTTGTGGTTTTATTTTTATTTTCTATGCTTCCTTTGGTTCTCTGAATCTCTTACGCGTTCTTAAAGTCAAAGTCAAAATCAAAGGTCCACTTGTTCCTTCTCCGCTTCTTTTCTGTCTGCAAACTTTCTCCGCTTTTTTTTTTTTTTTCAATAAGCGAAGAGCCAACGTCATTATATTCGACAAAGCTGACACCTCATTTGGTAGAAGAAGCTGTATTCACATTTCCTTTCTCTTCTTTCCCTCCCTATGATCTATAGACTGAAGCCTTTATATTTGCTTCTTTCTTTCCAAACATTATAATCCTTGAAGAAACTACTTCATTAATTCTATCTGCTCAGACTGATCCAGTTTTCTTGATTCAATCTGGGTAACATATTCTTTTGCAATTGAAGTAAGCTTTTGCTGATAAATTTCAAAGGGTTGATCAGAAGTTTGAAGTCGGAAAACCAAACATGGCTGGCGGAAGTGAAGGAAGGTCCTTGGAGCAAACACCAACATGGGCTGTTGCTGTAGTTTGTTTTGTTTTGGTTCTGATTTCAATAATCATAGAACACATAATCCATATGATAGGAAATGTATGATCCTAGCTTTAGCTTTCTCTATTTCATATTCATTTTTAATCAAAAATTAAACTCCAAAATTAATCATTTCTTTGGTCCCTTTTGCAGTGGTTGAAGAAGAAACATAAACGAGCACTTTATGAAGCACTGGAAAAGATTAAGTCAGGTAATTAAAATCAACCCCTAAAGATATCAAATTATCGCTGATTTAAAGGTTAAGATAAAAACTGATGGGTTTCTGTTTTTGGATGGTAGAGCTTATGTTGCTGGGATTTATATCCTTGCTGCTAACAGTAGGACAAAGTGTAATATCAGATATATGCATATCAGAGGAAGTTGGAGCTACTTGGCATCCATGCAATAAGAAACAAAAGGAGGGAGTTGACGAAGATAGCTCAGACGAAGAGCATCGTCGGAGACTTCTGACAATATTGGATTCAGGTGGAGTTTTCCGGCGTTCATTGGCCGGAGCCTCGGAGGACAAATGTGCAGCTCAGGTATATTCGAACAATACATATATGACCGACCAAGTTAAAAGCATATTCCACTTCTAAAATCCTTCTTAGAACCGTCCATTTTTTTATCAGCTTACACAAATTGACCAGGAAAAAGCCCATGTCTTATCACTTGAATTAATAAGATACCATTTCATGGTGCATGTGAATGAATAATCAACGATTTTTCAGGCTGAAGATTCGTTTTCTTGCCATCTTTTCAAAACACTGTTAATTTTCCTTCATTTAATTACTTTTTAATTTAAGAATTATCAAAGTTTGTAAACTATTAAATAATATATTTGTGGGATTTGGAATTCATGCATGGTATAGAAATCATCTACCATAAATTAAACAAAATAAATTGATCACTTTTATCATATATTGAAAAAGTCCATTAATAAATATATTATTAACTATTAATAATATATATTTAATGAAACCATAAAATCATGCAATAATTTTAATCTTTTGTTATTATAAGTCTACATGTGGTGGTAGCTAGTTAATGTGAAAGCACTGATGAAGTTATTAGTACATGTATGTTAGTCCAAGGCCGGTGGAAATTGTCAAATTAATTGGATTATTTACTGTTCTTTTCATATTTTGATTTTTTTTTTTCGGATGAAAATTATATTTGATTTTGACTAGAGTGATTGGGTTTCAATAATTTGTTAATACTAAACATATGCAGGGTAAAGTACCATTTGTTTCTTCGGATGGTATCCACCAACTCCACATTTTCATCTTCGTGCTAGCTGTTTTTCATGTCCTTTACTGTATTCTTACCCTGGCGTTGGGCAGAGCTAAGGTATTCTCAAAACACTTGTCCTACTATTACTTCTTCTATTTATATAATAATTAAACTCCCTCTTTCTACGTTTTTTTTTCTTTTATTTAAAAAGATGAAATTCGGGTTTGATTTTTCGAATCATAGAATACATCCGCATCTTTACATTGAGCCAAAAGTTGGAATTTATGCTCATCTTTCTTTATATCAGTGATGTATATAATTAGGAAATTATTATTATTATTATTATTACTATTATTATTATTATTATTATTATCATTATTATTTGGCTGTAGATGAGACGTTGGAAGAAGTGGGAAAAGGAAACTAGAACGATTGAATACCAGTTCTCACACGGTTAGTACAAATTATGACCAAGTATAACGCGGTCCATGCATGCGCAAAATTTATTGAATATTTTTGATTTTATACATGTGGTAAACATTTTCATTGATATTAGAATTTATTATTCATTTTTAAATTAATTTATGTTAGTTATTTTCTTTGAGAAAAAGGAAAGGTATAAGAAAATTTATATAAATTTGTATTCAAAGCTTCCTTTGGTTGTACTTATTACTTAGTAGTGATGGTGGTATTTGAGCAGATCCGGAGCGTTTCAGATTTGCAAGGGAAACATCCTTTGGAAGAAGGCATTTGAGCCTTTGGACCAAAAACCCGGTTCTTATATGGATTGTAAGGATCATTTTACCCTATTTCTTGTTCGTTGACCTATTTCTTTTGGTAAAATATATAATTTTCATTGCCAATGCCAGCTAAAAGTACTATTCCAAAATAGGAAGTTACCTTTCCTATCACCATTTCTTTTATTTTTTTAGGTATTTTTTTTTTCATTTTAAGATTTTAGAGCATATTCTCATATTTGAATTCTCGCTAGCACAAAATAGTGATAAAACATAGAAATAGTGGTCGAAAAATAATTTAATTTTGCAAACAATTTTAAAGTGTTTTTTCAAATTAATAATGTAAAGAAATAAAAAAAACTAATCAACTCTATTTTTATTAACCTGAGTTTCTTCTTGACTATCCTTTGGTACTATAAATTCTCTAACAGCAAAAATAATTTAAAAGGTCTTTCGATCACCGAAGAAAAAAAAATACAATATATGATAACAACGATTATAACTATACTTCAACTGTCTCATAATTGAATAATTAAAAAAATTATAATATAGTATTAAATTGGAATTTGAACTCAAATAATTTCAATCTCACCCTACTTAAATAAATAAATAAATAAATAGATCACAGCCATCCAATTATTACCAACACAATTTCCCAGTTTGCAACACTGACTTTTTATTTTTTCACAGTAACAGAGTGATAGTGAGAGCCATGTCCTAAGAAAATCTTTTTCTTCACTTTGATTGATTTTCTCACTTTTTTTTACTAATTCTTTTAATCTTATTTATCACGCCATTAAATATATGTTTTAGAGAATATATATATATATATATATATATATATATATATATATATATATTCAATCGAACTAACCCTAAGCCCTAAGCTACGAAATAATATAATACAACTTAATTATGCAACTTTCTAATTTCACAAGTAGTAGTACAATCATTTTCAATTAGTTTCAAAACAATTACCAATTAATAATGTAGTTTATTCATCTATAGTAATTTAACAAAGTTTATTTTAATAAGTTACTTAAAATAAATCATATATACGCAATCAAACAAAATAATGGAATGTTTTAGCCTTTAATAAACAAAATAATGGGATTAATTTATTTTTATTTTCAGAATTTTTATATATTTTCTTACATTTTTTCAATCTCACACTAATTTGTCACTTGTATTTTTCCAGGTTTGTTTCTTTAGACAATTTGTTAGGTCTGTCCCTAAAGTTGATTACTTGACCCTCCGACATGGATTTATAATGGTAACCATTGACTAATTCCTTCATTACTGTTCTTAATTATATACATTAATTATTTGCTATATATGTCATTTTCAGAAGCCTAACTTATTTCTTTTTTCAAAAAAAAAAAATCAGCAATTAGTAATTATATATGCCATCTTCAAATATTATTTCGGCTGCAGGCACACTTGGCACCCCAAAGCCAAACCAATTTTAATTTCCAAAAATACATAAATAGATCACTGGAAGAAGATTTCAATGTTGTTGTGGGCATCAGGTAATTAATCTCAGGACCTATCTCTCGTTTTAATTTCTCAATAACCTATTTTTAGACTCAAATTTCTCTATCTTTTTCTTATCAATTTACAATACTAATTTTCCAGTCCTCCAATATGGTTTTTTGCTGTACTCTTCCTACTCTTCAACACTCATGGTCAGTAAATTATGGTTTTTTTTTTTCATTTATATAAATAATTATAATTAATTGAATGGTACTATTGTAGATTTATGGCCGAGTTTGACTCAATGTTTGTTTATTTTATCATACAGGTTGGTATTCTTATCTGTGGCTGCCATTTATCCCTTTGATTGTAAGCATAATTTGTTGAATAGTCTTTTCAAATTTTCTTACATATTTTACACAACCATTATCTCCTATGATCAATTATTGGGTAGATGAGATAAACGAACGGCTCTGATTTGGGGTTATAACTGTAGATCATCCTGCTAGTGGGGACGAAGCTACAAGTGATCATAACCAAAATGGGGCTAAGAATTCAGGAGAGAGGAGAGGTAGTGAAAGGAGAGGTAGTCGTTCAGCCTGGTGATGACCTTTTCTGGTTCAGCCGCCCCGGACTCGTTCTCTTTCTTATCAACTTCGTTCTTTTCCAGGTATTATTTCTTTTTTCCTGTGCTATACTTTTCTTCATATTCTAACTCTAGCTGCTTACATTTTTTTTTTCTTCGTTGTAGAATGCCTTCCAGCTTGCATTCTTTGCATGGACTTGGGTACATTTCTTGTCTCTTTTCTCCTGCCGACTTTTGGTCAAAATGTACAGTTTTCTAATGAAACTTCTTGTACTTGCTTTTGAATACAGTACGAATTTGGATTAAAATCTTGCTTCCACGAGCGCGTGGAAGATGTAGTCATCAGAATTTCAATGGGGTAATTAAGAACTCAATTTATCTCATCACCCATCCATGGCTATGCAGTTTCTAACTTTGTATTCCTCTATATATATATATATATAGGGTTCTCGTTCAAATTCTTTGCAGCTACGTCACTCTTCCTCTTTACGCCCTTGTTACACAGGTAATTAAAAAAAAGGTTCATTGACTGCATAACCTATATTTTCAACGTTCCAAGTAATAATATTTTTGGTATGATCAGATGGGTTCGAATATGAAACCAACCATATTCAACGAAAAGGTAGCCACGGCTCTAAGGAATTGGCACCACACGGCTAAGAAACACATCAAACAGAACAAGGGCTCGACGACCCCTTTCTCTAGCAGACCAAACACCCCATCACACCACACCTCCCCGGCTCGCCTCTTGAGAAACTACCGGAGCGAGATAGACAGCATCCACACTTCTCCGATGAGGTCGAATTTTGATATCGAGCAATGGGATACGGATTCTCCTTCCTCCTCCCACCCCAATTATGGCGATGGTCCATCGTCTCACCACCATAATATGAAGGAACAAGAAGATCAAACAGACTATGACAGAGACGTAAACGAGCGGTGTTCAAGTGAACAAGGCGGACGCACGCAGCACGAGATCAACATCGGTCCCAAAGAATTTTCATTTGATAGAAGAACGAGTATATAATAAACATAGATTTCGGTTTAAATTAGGTGGTAACCTATATATATACAAAATGATCAGGTGGCTGATGGCGCGAATTTGCATAGGCCAAGGGAGCTCTGACGCCCTCTTGATCATTTTGGATCGGCCTGTGATGCATATAATTCTTTTTTTCTTTAAGACACTTTTGGCAAAAAAATGGAGTTCGAATCGAAGGGTAAGGCTTTTTTTTTTTTATAAATAATTTTGTTAGATATATATTGATTTAAATTCTAATTAAAATTCAATTTGAATTTCAATAAAATTCTATTCATTAAAGAATTATTTAATATTTGAAAATATTTACCAATAAATATTCTTAATGGATTTTAGTAAATAAGAATTCTGTGTATTTAAGTAATGAGATTATAAATATGAAATGAGTCTTCATTTATAGAATTATAAGAGCGATGAGTTTATAGAGAAGAAAAATATTGAAAAAAAAAAACATTGAGTTAATGGGACAAAACATATTTCATGTGTTTAACTAAATACTATAGCATGCGAAAATTAGATTGGTCAGCACTCAGCAGGCATAAGAATAATACTTATTTTTGGAAATTTAGTCCTCTATAATTTCTAGAATTTTCATTTTTTGTCTGTGGATTTAGATCATTACAACGTAATCATGTTAAATATTATTCTTTTTGTGTGATTTAATTTTATATTGATCTCGATAAAAATTTTAATAATTTTTTTTTACAGAGTAAATTGTATCCTTGGGCCGAATTATAAATTAATTTTTAAATTTTAAAACGTAATAAATTAATGCTACCGTCACATTATTATATCAAATTGATTCTTCCACCAGTCGAACCATCAATTAATCTATTAAATGTCAACTGAGCTGCTTGTACGTGTGCCCACTCATGAGTTACTTTTTGTTGACGTGGGATCAGTAAAAAGTTAAAAAAAAAAGAATTTAAAAAATAAAAAACCTAAAATTTTTTCAATCATTTTAAACATATTCCTAAAAATAATTAAAAAAAAAAAAAAACATTGTTGCGCTCTGTCAAGCAGAAAAAGAAGCGAAGGGGGAAGAAGACGAATGACTTAGCGGAGGAAGAAAAAAACGGCTTAGCAAAGGGAAGAACAGAAAAAACAAAGAAACGAGACATCGAAGAAAGGAAACAGCATCAAAGTTAGAAGGAAGGATGGCTTACAATAGGGAGCTTCCGGTTTGTCATTGTGGTGAAAAATCTTCAATAAAAACATCATGGACGAACAATAACCAAGGATGAAGGTTTTTGGGTTGCAACAATTATGGTAGATGATTCGTTCATGAGTTTTTTCTTTTATTTTTTTTTGAATTGCTGCTTTGTGAAATGGTTTAATAGTTATGGAGGGTTTTTTTTTTTTTTAAAAAAAAAAAAAATTTGCAGCAGAATGGGGCCTGTGGATATTTTCAATGATTGGATCCTTCAGTAGATGAGTATTTGAGATTTGTTATTATCGGTTTGTTGAGGAGAGTTCGAAGAATAGAGTAGCATTTGGAAATATGTAGAAATAATAACACGACCTACAGTGATGGCAATGGGCGGTGGAAGTGCATTTTCTCTGTTTTTGTTCATAGTTATTGTGATGTTATTGCTGGGAAAGAAATGAATCGAAACTGAAATGCATTGATAGGGAGAATGTAGCTAGGGGTTATGATGATGTTATAATGGTTTAGTCATGAGACTTTAGATTCTTATAGTTTAGTTATGAATCCAATCTGTTGAAGCTTGATAGTTTAACTATGTTATGGGCTTTAACAATATACCTTTTGTTAAGTTGGTTATTTGTCTAGATGACTAACATGAATTGTGTAAATGGATTACCTTAACAATATATCCTAACTTTTGTAGACATGAATGAAATTGGTTCCTATTCATGGACGACATATGGATTGCCTGACTTGATTGTTTTCTGTAAATGGATTTGCATGACTTGATTGTTTTGTGTAAATGGATTGCTTGGTTTTATTATTATTATTATTATTATTATTATTATTATTATTATTATTATCATGAAATGTACACAATGCAAATATGAAAACCTGGCTACATTTTACTCCATGTTCATGAAAGGCAAGGATTGTCAAGAAACAAAACATTTTATAAATATATTAGTAATGTTTACATTTTGATCATCTAACTATAGATGTTGCTTTATGTTGCTCTATGTGCAAAATATACAACTTTACTACTATAAAGGCAGCTAAACACAAAATACAAAAAACATTCAACTGAACTGTAATGCCTAAACATCCATATTGGTTCTTCCTATCCAACTTGTCTATAAAAAAATCAACACAAAATGCAAAAAAAAAGTCCTGAACAAGTTTCTTCATTTCTTCTGCACACCAAGTTTTACAGCAAATTTCCTTTGAGATTGATTTGTAGCAGTTGCAGGGTTTAGAGTGGGAGTTGGAGTTTGGTTGAGCACTCCACTTTGCATCTCAGTTTGGGAATGAACAACAGTTTGACTTGAACCCTTGCAAATAGCAAATATGTAAATATTCAGTAACATCATCATCAAAAAAATTTTGAAATTTTAATTCAAAAATAAAACAAAAAAGAACTTATATTAGACATCCTCCTCACAGTGACATTACTTAGTGAAGATGATCCTCCTAATTCAGAAGAAGAGCCTTGCTGTTGAGCATTTACTCCGTACCCTAAAGTCAAAAATCAACAACAAATCTGTAAGTGTTTCATTTAAAAACTAAAAAATAAAAAATAAACTACATAAACAAACACTTACCTCAATTCTGCTATTCTTACAAGACCTGATATTGTGTCCTTTTTGACCACATTTCAAACATGTCATTGTGCTTCCACTTTTCTGACCAATTTTATTTTTAGCAACTGATGGGGCTGCTTTTGAATGGGTCATGTACCTTGAAGCAATGGTCTTCTTCCTTTTGTTGGCATTCAATCTGGAATCAGTAGTTATAACTGGCATTTGGTTTCCTCTGTCCAAGGCTACATATGGATTTGATTGATTTGCACCATTTGAAGTATTCTATATATAATTAATAAGTATAATTATTCAATGAGTATAAATAAAACAAAATTATTAAATATTAATCATTTACCTCGCTTATAGTAGCAGGAGTTTAGTTTAGCACTGTTGAGATGAAAAGATTAATTTTTCATATAATAGAAAGAGTACAAGATATGTATATATACGAAATTGTAAAACCTAAATTAGGAAGGTTATTAACTAAACCTAGATATTTCAGCTTATAATTAAGTTATATAGAATCTGTTAATTATGGTAATATACAACTGTAACACTCCCCCTCAAGCTGGAGCATAGATGTTAATCATGCCCAGCTTGTTAGAAATATAATCAACTCGAGGTTCATTGAGTGCCTTTGTAAAAATATCCCCTAGCTGTTCTCCAGTCTTCACATATTCTGTAGAGATAAACTTTTGTTGTATTTTTTCGCGGATAAAGTGACAATCAATCTCAATATGTTTAGTTCTTTCCTGGAACACAGGATTGCAAGCAATATGAAGAGCAGCTTGATTATCACACCATAATTTTGCTGGTCTTGAAACTTCAAGACCAACTTCAGTTAAAAGCTGACATATCCACAATATCTCACATGCAGGTTGAGCCATGGCTCTGTACTCTGCTTCCGCACTAGATCTGGAAACAACATTCTGTTTCTTACTCTTCCGAGAGACTAAATTTCCACTAACAAATACATAATAACCCGTGGTAGATCTCCGATCAATTTTGAAACCTGCCCAATCTGCATCAGAAAAACATTCAATATGATTATGTCCATGATTTTTGTATAATATTCCTCGTCTTGGGGCTCCCTTTAAATAGTATAGAATTTGTTCTAAAGCTGCCCAATGATGAACTATTGGAGAAGACATGAATTGGCTGACAATGCTAACAGAATAAGCGATATCAAGACGAGTTACTATAAGATAATTCAGTTTTCCAACCAATCGCCTATATCTTTCAAGATCCTCAAATAATTCTTCACATTTTGTAAGCTGTAAATTAGGAAGCTTTGGGGCACTACATGGCTTAGCTCTCAATTTTTCAGTTTCATTCAATAAGTCAAGTACGTATTTCCTCTGAGACAAAAAAATACCTTTCTTGCTCCTTGTCACCTCAACTCCCAAGAAATATTTTAATGCTCCCAAGTCTTTCGTCTGAAAGTGACTGTGAAGAAAATGCTTTAGTTCTGAGATTCCCATAGCATCACTTCCTGTGATAACAATATCATCCACGTATACTACCAGAAGAATAATACCAGATACAGAGTTTTTATAAAAAACTGAATGATCAAGTTTACTCTTTGTCATGCCAAACCTTTCAGTTGCTTGATTAAATTTTCCAAACCATGCACGTGGACTCTGTTTGAGACCATATAGTGATTTACGAAGATGAAAAACTTTTCCACTCTCCCCCTGAGCAACAAACCCAGGTGGTTGCTCCATATAGACTTCCTCCTGAAGATCACCATACAAAAATGCATTTTTAATGTCTAACTGATACAAAGGCTAGTCATGAGTAGCTACCATAGAGATAAGTAACCGAACAGATGTCAATTTAGCAACAGGAGAAAATGTGTCAAAATAGTTTTTCCCATATGTCTAAGCAAAGCCTTTAGCCACCAAACGAGCTTTAAGGCGAGCAACTGACCCATCAAGATTAAATTTAATTGCAAACACCCATTTACATCCAATAGCTTTCTTTTCGGCAGATAAATCAACCAAATTCCAAGTACCGTTAGAATCTAAAGCATTCATCTCTTCTATCATAGCTGCACGCTAACCAGGATGAGACAAAGCTTCCATAACAGATTTTGGAACATAAACAGAATCAATCGAGGCAAGAAAAGAACAAGATGAGGGTGACAAACTGTCATAAGAAACGAAAGATGAAATAGGATAAGTACACTGACGTTTACCTTTACGAAAGGTAATGGGTAAATCAATATCATCTGTAGTCGAATTTGATGCCGAATAATTAACTGGTGCTGGACATGGATCAGAAGGAACTCGATGACGAGTATAAGTATGAATAACAGGAGGTGGTGGGTTTTGTGGTAGAACTTTGATTGGTTGGTACGTGACATGATAAATTAATAAATCATCATCCTCCCCCTTACGAAAGAATTAGAAGAAGAAGAAAAGAATGGATCATGTTCAATGAAGGTGACATCGGCTGACACCAAATACTTATTCAGACTAGTACTATAACAACGATACCCTTTTTACACACAAGAATACTCCAAAAAAACACACTTCACAGATTTTGGATCTAATTTGGTTACCTGAGGACGAACATCACGAACAAAACACGTACTCCCAATGATGCGAGGTGTAATTGGAAATAATAATTTACTAGGAAAAAGAACTTTATACGGTATCGCACCATTAAGGACAAAGGAAGGCATGCAGTTGATTAAGAAACAAGCTGTGGAAATAGCATCAGCCCAAAAGGGTTTAGGAACATGCATTTGAAATAAGAGTGCGCGGGCGGTTTCTAAGAGATGTCTATTCTTTCTTTCAGCCACACCATTTTGAGATGATGTATTAACACAGGATGACTCATGAAGCATACCATTTTGAATCATATAACTCTTAAAAGTATCTGAAAAATATTCTTTAGTATTATCGCTCCTCAAAATTCTCACAGACATATTAAATTGAGTTTTAATTTCAGCACAGAAAGCAGTAAAATGAGAGAATAATTCAAATCGATTTTTCATAAAATAAATTCAAGTCATACGGGAAAAATCATCAACAAAAGTAACAAAGTATCTGACACCAGTTTTAGAAACAACAGGACTCAGACCCCAACATCTGAGTGAACTAACTCAAAAGGAGAACTAGCTCGTTTATTGACACGTGAAATAGAAAGTAGATGATGATGTTTAGCAAATTGACAAGACTCACAAGCTAAAGAAGACACAGACTGAAATTGAGGACATAATTTCTTCAGTAGAGACAAGGAAGGATGACCCAACCGACAATGTGCTTCAAACGGTGTCAAGATGCTAGAACAGGCAATAGACTCTGGCACCTGAGTATCCAAAATGTAAAGTCCTCCTGATTCATGTCCTTTACCAATAATCTTCTTCGTCATAAGATCCTGAAACAGACAATAACCAGGGAAAAATGAGACAGAGCAATTTAGAGTACGAGTAATTTTACTCACAGACACTAGGTTAAAAGAAAATTTTGGTAGACTCAGAACTGAGGACAAAGTAAGTAATGGAGTTAGACTAACATTGCCATAACCAAGAACAGATGAAGTAGACCCATCAGCTAAAGTGAAAGTAGTAGGTGAGACATGGGATTGAAAAGTGAAAAATAGACTAGGATTACCTATCATATGATCTGTGGCACCAGAATCAACTACCCATTGTGTGGAAGAAGACATAAGACACGTATTTGATTTACCTGTTTCAACAAGAGCAGTGATAGACTGAGATGAATTCTTTAAAAACTCTTGGTACTAGGTGAACTTAGCAAATTCATCCGTAGAGATTGAAACCATTTTATCAGAGGATGAGGTAGGTGAAGCAATAGTAGAGGCAATATGAGCTGAGTTAGACTTCTGATTCTTGTTTTGCAATTTTTGGCACGTACGTTTAGTATGACTAGGCTCACGACAATAATAACAGGTAACGCTCCCTGCATCCTGACTCCGATTACCCCCCTGTTATTATGATGTTGGGAAGACCTCCCAGTATCTAAATCACTCCGACTGACAAGTGCATTTGAAGTCTGAACAGAAGCAGTAGTATCTGTATGGAGTACTCTGGTAAAGGCCTCATGCAAAGTGAAAAGTTCAGAACTCAATAATATCTAGGATTTAGCAATTTCAAACTGAGAGTTAAGACCAGCCAAAAAACTCATTACCTCCATATGTTCTCGGTGAGATTGCTGGACTTTAATATCAGTACTGAAAGGTAGCAAAGTGTTCAACTCTTCATAAGTTTTCTTAAAATGCATAAAGTATGCCTGAAGCGTCTGATCTTGTTGCTCGGCACGACAGAAACTTTTACAAACCTCATACATACGTGAAAGATTCCCTTTCCCAAAAAACAAGAATTCTAAGTAGTCCATCAGTTCTTTGACATATTCGCAATGGTTAATCAGACTAATTACCTCTGTATTTATAGAATTTCGGATCTGCAAAAACAAGTGAGCATCATCTCGTAGCCACTCCCTGCGAGTCGCATCGTTAGGTGGATCAGCAGTGAGATGGTCATCTTTTGATAGACTTCGCAAATAAATTTTAACCGTCTTACACCAGTCTAAATAATTAGATCCCGTCAATTTATGGTCTGTAATTTTGGGTAACATGGGAATCACATCACTTACAACCAAACTCTTTTGATCATCAGCCATGAGAAGAAGAAAAGTCTTCACAAAGCAAATCCAAACAACAGCAACAGGGCGATGCAGTGGCTGTGCAGGGAAGGAGCAAGAACGATGATAACAGGCAGTTTAAGCGATGTAGGCCGCTTAGGTACAGGGAACAGGAAGCAGGGAATGGTGTTGTAGGAGGATGACAGGGAAGAAGCAGGTCAGTAGCTTTAGGGATGATGGAACCGAGGCTGTCTATCACACAGCCGAGATCTCCAATCAGCAGAACCTTTCTCTGGCAGTAGATTAATCTCCAACCTCATAGTCCAAGGATGCAAAAGTGAAGAAGCTAACAGCAACAAAGAGTTTTTCTTTGTAACAAGGCAGCGGTAAGGTCAGGCAGGCAGCTTCCAGGTGTAGCAAACAACAACCAAGCGTAACAAATGGGCAGCGTGCAGGAAAAAAAAACTCTCTCTCAAGTGGCCACTCACAGGGGTGACCTAAAAAAAATAAATCTGCTTACTCTGGGCAGAAGAAAAAATCAAAATAATTTCAAACTTTTCCTCACAAGGCTCTGATACCATGTTGAGATGAAAAGATTAATTTTTCATATAATAGAAAGGAGTACAAGATATGTATATATACAGAATTGTAAAACTTAAATTAAGAAGGTTATTAACCAAACCTAGATATTTCAGCCTATAATTAAGTTATATAAAATCTGTTAATTATGGTAATATACAACTGTAACAAGCACAAAAGGTTATCCTCTGTGCTGCACAGAAGGCTGTCCTCCTTATTGCACAGATGGCTCTTCTTGCTGAACATAAGCTTGTTCAACATCATCTCTATTACCCTAAAGATAACAATAAACTAAAACTTTAGTGGTGACATCCTTGAACATATATTCCACCAAAAAGCCGTTGCATTCATAAACACTTACCTTTGTTCTTTTGTTTTTACAAGACCTTGTATTTTGACCCTTTTAACCATATTTTGAACATGTTATTGTGCCTCCATTTCTTTTCATTTTGCTTAGGTCCTGGTTTTGTTTATTGACCTCATTAGGTTCCTTTCTTCTTTTACTTTTTGGTCTACCAGGTTGTTTCCTTTCAGCTTTAGAAGGCATTGGTGTGTAATTTGATTCTGGCCATAAGGTTTCACCATGGTTGGGTTGATGGCTTCCTTGTAAATTCTTTTCTGCGTTTTCACAGTACAATAAGCATCCACATAATCCTCTACTTACTCCTTGTTGAACCAAATGACATAAATTGCATGTGGGTAAGGATACCACATAATTCCTATTTTCTGTAACTACAAGATCCTTCATCAAGATCCAATAATGACTGGTTCTTAAGGCATTTTATCTGAAATTTCATTTGGGTTAATGGTTGAGGCTAGTATCTTGAACAAAACTCTTTATTCTTCTCGAGCTTGCTTTGGATCCTTGGACAAATCATTCCATCATAATTCTCCACTGTAGTCTTCTTCACATCTATTCATGAGCTTGCATTGATTGTGTCAACCAAAGTCAGTACAGAATTGTCCCTAGCATCCAAGATATAGTTGTTGAAGCACTCATACAAGTTGTTGAGAAGGATATCACATTTTAGGTTAGTATTGAAATGTGACCTAGACCACTCCTGTGGTGGCCTTAAGACAGCCACTGATATGCACTTGGATGCTTTGTTTTTATCTCATCCATTCATTTCTTGAAGTCTGCAATATAATTAGCTCTCTTGACTGCCCGTAATTGGTCCTTCAACCCTTTGCCTCGATAAGCATCATGCTTGAAGTTGTTATGCAGATGCCTCATACAAGATCTATGCTCTGACTCAGGAAATAAACACCTCATTGTTGATTCAAGTTCCTATAATTAATTAGCGTGCCTTTTGATTAAATTAAAGAAACATAAGCAAATAAACATTAACTGTGATATAAACAGGAAATTGTAACTTTTGTTTGTCAGACATCTATGTCCAACTATGGGGATTTTCCATATTAATATCCCCATTCAATAAGTTGATGAACCAAGTCCATGTATCTGTACTTTTAATCTCCACCAACAGCAAATACAATAGGGAATATGCAATCATTAGCATCAATCCCAACAGCAGCTAACAATTGCCCTCCAAATTTACCCTTCAAGTGGCAGCCATCCAAACTGATCAATGGTCCGTAATGCTTAAAGCCTTCAACATAAGCCTTTAGACATTCATACATCCTTTAAAATAAACCATCATTTAGCTTACGCAATACACTAGAACCAGGATTAGTTCTTCTTATCTTGGTAGCATATCTTCCTATCTTACCATATTGATCTTTATAATTCCCTTGAAGCCTTTTCAAAGCAAACTATTTTGCTCTCCATAGCTTCATCCTTGGCATTATCAACATATGATCCTTATACAATAGATTCTTAAATGCAGACAAAGTTAAGTTAGGATCAACAAGGAAGCTTTCCATATACTTGTTTGCTAGCCATTTATAGTCCATGTTCCTATTCATATAATCTTTAGAACAGGTGCACTTAGACCTATAAGTTTTAATCTGAAAGGTAGGGTCCTTTGGGTCATGACTGAACTTTCTACCATATAAAGTCCATTCATATCTTCCTTTGCAAACTACTCTAAGCTTAATTTTGTCATTCTTTTTAATCAATATGTTTACCCTATCCTTAATACTAACATTCTTCACAACATATTTTAATTGCTTCTTATTAGAAAATAACATACCAACACAAAAAGTAGGATCATCCATAGCAGTAGCTGCATTAAATTCAAGCCACTTCATCCCAAACTTGTCTAATTCCTCAATATCAAACCCATTAATACCAAATAAATTATCAGATGAATTCATTCCCCCCTTTTCTATTTCATCATCTCCTATATCATCTCTTATATTATCTTTCACTGTAGCACCATTCATAAAACCCTTCTTTAGAGATTTAACTACCATTCTAGGATCAAAATCTATCCCCACACATCTACCTCAATATCAGGGTCAACATTTTTAGAAAACATCTTATCATCATCGTCACTATCCACATAACACTCACTATCCCTAAAGTCACTATCATTATCACTATCGTCCTCAAACTCTACCTCCCCATTCTCTCATACACTCCGTGACCCTATATTCTTTCACATTCTCTCTATGCCCCAACTTTGCCTCTTTGTTCTCTCCTTGTCCCAACTCTACCCCTCTTTTTTTGCCTTAACTCTGCCTCTTCATTCTCTCCCTTCCTCAACTCTGCCTCCACATTCTCAACCTTCCCCAAATTTGCTTCCTCATACTCAACATAACCTAAATTTACCTCTCTATGCTCTTCATGGCCTAAATCTACATTTCTATATTGAGTATTCTCACTACACAAAATAATGTCCAAACTTTCTCCTGTATTTTAATTATCATCACCTACATTCTCAACACCAGCATTGTCACTTAGTTCTTTAATCACTACATTTGTCTTATGGGTTAGGTATATATATATACACGTTGAGGGAAATCATACACATCTCGAGAACATCATTGTCATTTTTATTAAAATAAAACCTTATATTAGTTCTGAATCAGAGATTTTTCAATGAAACTATAAAGGTCTAACATGTCCTAATAATGTTATCATACTATAAAGTTCTACCATAGACATCTTATCAGCCTCACATAAGTCAAAAAAATCTATCTCACCTTCCATGTAATAGTTGCTTGTAAAGAATCCCTCATGACGTAATGCAATTCTGAAGTAGTAAGATGCATCATCTGTTGGTCAATATGCAACAATTTAGGACATATGGAATAAGTTAAAAATGAGTCATATGCTGAAAAATACACACAATACCTAACCCATATGCAACACCCACATGCAACATGTTTACTGTCACGACCCAAACTACCCAAAAATCAGAGTTAATTTTTCGCGTTTTATTATTTTCTTACTTAAATTCTTACCTGTCCTCGAATCGTGACCACACTCCACTAATAATTGGGCTGTGCGTCAATGCCAGTCCCACCATACAATTACCATCTAACTTATTTCTTCTCATGTCATTTATAATTGTTTACATTATTTATACATCCCCTAAAGTTGCTTACAAACATGTTACTGTGCTATGCTTATGTAGATACAATATGTACAAGTGTATATACCTTAAGTGATGGGCAACAGCGGATATCCGGAATGCAGTACTGAGTCGCCTCAACTTCAACTGGAGATTATCTGTGGGAGAAAATGAAAGGGGTGAGCACATCAAGCTCAGTAAGGCAATCCTACGAACAAGTAGGTAACCATACTACCTACATGAACGTGGTGCCATGCATAAACCACCCTTTCTCCACACATTTTAAAACAAATGACATGAGCTTATGATGTTATGTAAATCGAGTTTGCACGAAAAATTCAACATGCAATTATTTTAAATCATTTCTTTCTCTTTAAAAATTTCACAATAAAGTCAGGACTCGACCCCTCCTTCGGGTGATCCTGACTCACACAAAATCATGAAAAATTGAGTTTCTCGAAAGCATCGATATCCGAAAACATATGTATATATATATACAAGATACGAGACTAGGCAATAACTGTATATCGGTAATAACCAGGACTGGCCAATATGTGTCCTCGTGAGTCCCTCTAGCTTCACGGATCCTAGTGTGCGAGGTCTCACCCTGATCGGGAATCGCCTGGGAGGTGGGTCAATCCAACCCATCAGTCTTATCCGATCTCACGCATCCGAAGATGCCGTATCCGAAGATACCCCGTATCACAAAGATACCGTATCACAAACATATCCCGTATCACAAAGATACCGTACCCGAAGATACCCCACGGTACATCGTACTCCTTGCTACTTGCACGGTACATCGTACTCCATGGACCCATATCACTCTAGGTACTCCAGCCCAAATGGCCTGCTTCCCACAGAGAGGTTTTGTTTCTCAATACGCATTGCCATGTCTCAAAACGCACGTGCGAGCCTATTAAATCGGTGACACACAGTCTACCCGATGCTCAAAGCACGGCTCATCGTATGTTCTCATAAAAATCAGTGCGAGCGAGGCTCAGCACTCTCATCAAATCAAGTAAAATTGGCAGAGCCAGCTTTACATCTCCACAGGGCCGCCAACCTCATCCCTCACTCTCACCCTACTTAAGAGGTCTTTTGAGCCTGTTGGGCCTTTTGGCTGACTCCAAGGGCAGACAGCGCTGCTCCACAAATCCAGTAAAACTAGTGCGAGTTAGGCTCAGCACTCTGTATATAAATCATATGAAAATCTTATAAAATCTGGTGCGAGTTAAACTCTAGCACCCTGTCTTGAAAATCATGTAAAAATATGGTGCGAGTTAGACTCTAGCACCGTGTCATGAAAAAACATGTGAAATCTGGTGCGAGTTATACTCTAGCACCTATGCATGTAAAACTCTAGTGCGAGCTCTCGCCCCAGCACTAATGCATGCATCACACAAATCAAACATCGTGCGAGCTGAGCTCTAGCACGTCACATGTAAATAAAAACACGTAGGCGGCTCGGTTATCTCAAAATAGTTTTCACAGAAAATTACATCGTTTAAGGTATGCAATGCTATGCATTTTTCTTTAAAAGTGAGCCAGCCTACTCATGCATGTGTTAAAATACCTCCAGAACGAGCAGGAACCTCTTGTCCTTGCTCCTCCCAATTTTTCCTAAAGTTGGAAACATTTACCCTTAACAATGGTATTTCGGTAATTTTACCCATACGGGGCATTAAAATTATTCTTCGACCTCTAGACCCTCCAGAACATTTTTTAAGGACTGCATATGAATTTAAAATTGCGTAAAGTTTACCTCTAGCAGTCCGTAGAATTCCCTTACCTTATTTTCCTGTCGAGTCTGACCTTTTCTTTTCCAATGTTATCTCGTCGCGCAGTCCGTTATGCTCCCAATCAAATGCCCGGAACTGCGTATTAATATTTCTTAGGTCAGATATTATACAATTTAATTGTATTTAATATTTTCTGGGCTTAATTTAAATCATTGGGCCCATTTACCCCTATGGGCCCAATTGCACCTTAATGGGCCTTAATAGGCCTTAAGCCCGTTTTTCACTTACTTTTTGCTTTATCGAGGCCTATTGGGCTCATTGAGCCCACTAATAATTTATTGGGCCTCGTTCTAGCTCTCGAATAGCTAAATTCATTATTTACGACAATTTATCTAAATTTTCATAATTTAATTCAATTTATGCGGAAATTAAATCAATATCACGCATAACGAGGTAATTGTCGTAAATAGGGGTCACTTACCCGAGATTCCATGCTAGTACGTAAATCGAGGCTGTCTCGAGCCCTCAGTGGATGCCAATCGTCGAGCTACACAATTTCACAATTTTTCGGGTAAGTTTTCAGCCCAAAATTAATTAAATTAAATACTTCAAAATTTAAATCGGGTCAATTTCGACCACTACTGACTTACCTGAAGCTCGATTGCATCACATGAATTTTCCCCAATTTTTTTCTCTTTTTCTTTTTCCCTTTTTTTCTCCTTTTTCCTTCTCTTTTTGGCTGAACCGATTCAGTCCGGTTCGGACCGGTTCAGACCGCCGGTTCTCTCCGGTTCGACCGGTTCACCGCCGGTTCACCCGCCTTGCCGACCGGTTCTCCGCCGACTTCCACCGCCATCAGCTCCGCGAGGTCGTCTGCATCTCGAATCTGCCCTCGGTTTGGGTCAAGCTCGCCGGAACGCCGCCGGTCCGGCTCTTCTCCCTCGGCCGTCAGACCCATTTTCCTCCTCTTGGCCGTCGCCGGCGATTCCCGCCGTCTCGTCGGCTGCTACCGGTCTCAAAAGAACCGCCTCGGTCCGGTGATCATTTTGTGGGGTCGGATCGGAGCCAAGACGCCGCCGTTCGTCGGGACCGACTCGATTTTCCTCACGGCTTTCTCTTCCTCTGTTCGACGTCCTCCGACCACCTGACGGCGTGATTCCGGTGCCCACGTGCTCGCCGGTCTCTCCTCTTCCTCCTGGTAGCTTCGTCGGGGGTCGTCGATCGTCGGACGGCTCGCCGGTGTCTCCTCGGTTTGGCTTCGTTTCCGTTTTCGCTCTCTCTCTCTCCCCGACAATTCTGATTCTTTTCTTTTCTTTTCTTTTTTCAATTCATTTATTTTATTAATTATTTTTATTTATTTATTTTTATACTATTCATTAAAATATATTAAAATACCCAAAATATCACTTAAAATTATAATTTTATTCTAATTTAATTAATTTAATTTTATTTAATTTATTTATTATTTTTTAACCTCTTTTTCGGGTATAATTTCTCCGTATTTTTGGGATGTTGTCCCGGGTGACTTTTTGGTATATTTTTCGATTATTTTCGGGATTATTTTTCCGTACTAAGAATTCCAATTAATCCCGATTAATTCCAATAAATTAATATCTTGATCAGTTTAACCCAAAATAAATTTATTTCACCTTTATTGACCAAGATTTCTTAAATCCATGTTTTAATTAAATTTCCTTATCAAATTTATATCGGCTTTCGATCTTTTGACCGTTTTGCCCTTACACGTGTTCGGGATTAATTTAACCCGACTTCCCTTCACGAATACTCATTCATTTCGTATTTTAATTAAATTCGGGTCTTACAACTCTCCCCCACTTAAGGAATTTGGTCCTCCAAATTAGAACCAATTCATATGAGTCCATATACAACTCCGGGTACATCGATCGTATCATACTCTTAAATTCTTATGTGACCTTTTTTCGGAGTGTATTACTACCAAAGGACTTTAATTAGGGAGATCATCTTAAACCTCAATACTTTCTCTTTCCTGTTTAATGCCCGAATCAACTTCTTTAATATACTTATATTTGCATTAAACTGAACTTTTGGAATTCATATTCAATCACCTATGCTGGATCCGGATAGTATTTTCGAAGCATCAAAAGCTGGGATACATTGTGGGTGCCTGTTAATTCAGGCGATAACACCACCTTACAGGTCTTATCTCCCACTCGTCCAATCTCTCAAAATATTTCATCCAGCACAACTCAATTTACCTTCTTCCAAAGGCTCGCTATGTCCTTATTCTCTTAGGACGAGAAACTTTCAACCATACTAATTCACCAAAGGTGAATTTCAATACTTGTCTATCTGCTCTGAGATGTTCTTAATCTCTCATCCTTAACTAAACATCCTCAGAGACTTATCATCCAAAGTCGAAAATAATTTCTATCTGTCACCCACTTTTTCTTATCCAATTTGGGGAACAACCCCTACAGCCATACACTGTCTCATATCTTGTTATCCCAATACTCGAATGACAACTGTCGCTATTGATGACTTCAATTTGTGACAACTGATCATTCCAGGAGCTTATAAAATCAAGGGCACACGCTTTCATCGGATCCTCCAGAACTTGTACAGCCCTCTCTGACTGACCATCTGTCTGAGGACGAAAAGCTGTGCTAATACTCAGTCGGGTTCCCATGGCTTCCTGAAAAATATTCCCTGAAGTAAGAAGTGAAGCGAGAATCCCTATATAATACAATGCTCCCTGGAACGCTACATAATGTTCCACAATCTTCCTTATATATAAATCCTCATATACACTCTGAGTATCTGGGGGTTTCATAACCATAAGGTGGGTAGACTTAGTCACTCTATCGACTATCATCCAAATAGCCTCGTAATTCACCTGGGTTCTCTGTAACCCATCATAAAATTCATGGAGACTTGCTCTCATTTTCGTGCCGTGTCAATATAGGTAGGTGCTGCAATAACTCTGCAGACTTTTAATACTCTACCTTATTCTGCTGACATACTAGGCACTTTTTCACAACCTCTACAATATTTCTTTTCATATCTGACCACCCATACCCTTTTTAGAGATTTTCTTATATATATTCGTCACTTTCTGTATGCACTGTATATCCCGAAGAGTGAGCTTCTGACAATATTAGTATCTCATCAACTGTGGTCCTGGGGAGCACTTATACTGTCTCGAAATCCTCAGTAACTCATTATTATACTCTGTGAACTCTGTCACTGTACCCTTCTGAATCTGGCCCAAACTATCGACATCCTGTCGATCATCACGCTAAGCCTGTCAAATCTCGGGCACTCTCATCCGGTTCTAGTCTCAGGCTAGCTATCACACAATCGCTGTCATCATCAGAAGGGATCACATCAATATTGAGGCTCATAACTGCTCTACCAGCTCACGCTCCCTGACCATTATATGCGGTACCATCCCGAAGCTCTTTCTGCTCAAGGCATCAATCATCACATTAGCCTTTCTTGGGTGGTACAATTTTCACAAATCAAAACCTCTCAGAAGCTCTAACCCACTACGTATTCTCATATTCGCCTCTTTTTGTGAAAACAGATACTTGGGGCTTTATAATCAGTGCATACCCAAAATTTCTCACCGTGTACATAATAGTACCATATCCTCGGTACAAATACTGTTGCCAACTTTAAATCATGGGTCAGATAGTTTATTTCATGATCAAGGAGTTGTCTGACTCCAAAAATTGACTATCTTCCCATTATACATCAATACACAGCTCCTTCATAATTTTGAGGTATCCATACTCACTGAGAACCTCTTGAGCTGTTGGGTATGGTGAAATTAATCACGGTGGTCAGTTCATACTTCACTACACCAAGATTCATGTCACATCTATCATCTTATTTATCATCTCATTTAAAGACCATGTTTTCTTAGTTAAACGTGTCAACCAAGTAGACCATATTGAGAACTCGCAACAACCCATTTGTAAAAGCCATTTTTCAATTGTTGCTTATAATTTGCCCTAGACTTTAACTACACCCAACATATCATCAATAATGATGATTACAACTCGGTTCAATCCTTGACTTATCTACGCATAAGCGTATAAGATCCTTCAAAATCGCTTACGTTTTCAGGTACTAACCTGCGTCGTTTCCCTTTTCTTATTTTAACGACTCTTATTAAATTTTACTATGTTAAACTTTATGATTTGTCAAATTTTAATATTCTTATCGTCTTAGTAAAGGTATCCTAATGCTAAAGTTATCTATTACGACGATCGATTTCACGTTATAGGTTATACATATATACTTTTAGACGCTGTCAAGTCTTCAGGCGGGGAGGTATTTTGAAATACCTTTATTAACCTTTAGACTTAACCACAACTATGTTATATCTCAGTCTCTGTGGTCACAATTTATATTCGTTACTAATTGCTTTAATCCTAATGACTCCATATCGTAAGGATGTTCTTACCTAGCATATATCTCTTACTCCAATACATCTTGTATTCAGAATCTATCTTATCTTAAAGATTATCTCCTTCGTATGTCAATTATAACAAAACTCTTGTCATTATTCATTCCGTGAGTACAATCCTTTACTCATTTAATTTCAACTGTTGCACCCCTTTTTATTACTTAAAATCTCTATATCCATATTCCGTTAATTTAATCCTCCTCTAATGGGGCACTCATTTATCAGTATTGTGCCCAATGATGTAGGCATTCATGCCTTTTACTCACTTATATGCGAATGAAGGCGGTATGAATAAATGTGTGGCACCAGGATCAATGAACATATGTACTTCATTATTCATAACAAGTGTGGTATCTTACACCACATCCATGAAACATCAATAGTGTCCTGGTCCAAGACATCCTCTCGCCTTCGTCCAACAACTTACTTTCCTTTTTTCTTTTCGGCTATTGCCTCCCTTCTCGTTGCAGCTATACCAATGAAGTTTTTCTCTGTCTCTTTACTTTTCTGTGGGGCGATCTCGCCCAACTCTGTGTAATCAAAATCAATGGTCCGTCTTACCACACTTAACGGCCATTTTCATCAATACAGTGTAGGTATAGACCCTCCTTCCGTGGTATCCACCACACATCTCACACTGCTTACAGTGATCACACTGCTACTCAGCTTCGTAGCAGGTCGGGGTCCTCCAATCACAATGCCCCTCAACAGTGCCAAAATTGGATGCACTAGGGCCTCACCAATTATCTTACTCCATAACTCATCAAATCTAATCTTTAACCAATTACCATTTTCTCATTTTTAACATCTTTGTCATTTCTCGATTCTCTTTTCTGTCTCTATTTTGGCCCTCACTACCTTTCCCAATCTCAGAGGCGTGCAATTCATGTTCTTATCTACCCAACTGTAAATCTGCACACTGCCTCGATATAGGTAATATCTCACGGGCCAATCGGACTCAAATAGAAAAGTTGAGCCATTTCATGAACTTTTAGACATCTCAACTGTCACTTGTTCATAATGTTGAGGTAATATCTGCCAAAGAATATAACTGAGTTTCATACTCATAATCAATTTAGTATTCCTGGGCAGTGTAAGAAATTTTTCCTTTAAATCATGTCCGGGATATCCTGTCACCGGAATACATCCAATAAGATTTCTCATCTTAGCTATGGATGTTTAACATTTAAGATGGGTCGAGCGGGTTTCCACCAATGTTTCGCTGCGCCCTCTGATCTTATTCATAATCTGAGCAATTAGCTCCTCAAAATAATCTCCACACTCCGCTACAACTTCGCGTAGCGCGTCTCAATAATGTCCGATTTCTCTGTCGGACTCAGTGGGGCATGCTCAACATTAGCCTCCATTTTAATTTCATCCTGGTTCTCACAAGTCAACTCAGCACGACTAGCAGGCTCAGGTCTACCTCTACGACCTCTGCCTCGTGCACTATCTCATCTAACGCGACTCATATTAGGCATTCCTGCATTCTCAACCATTTCTTAGTCAAAATCCATCTTGATATACACTATTGTATCTAACTAAGCACAGTAACATGGGGATGTAATTTCCTAATTACTGACACTGACACACATCAGACCAATTGCTGCTCTGATACCACCTTTATATGTCACGACCCAAACTATCCAAAAATCAGAGTTAATTTTTCGCGTTTTATTATTTTCTTACTTAAATTCTTACCTGTCCTCGAATCGTGACCACACTCCACTAATAATTGGGCTGTGCGTCAATGCCAGTCCCACCATACAATTACCATCTAACTTATTTCTTCTCCAGTCATTTATAATTGTTTACATTATTTATACATCCCCTAAAGTTGCTTACAAACATGTTACTGTGCTATGCTTATGTAGATACAATATGTACAAGTGTATATACCTTAAGTGATGGGCAGCAGCGGATATCTGGAATACAGTACTGAGTCGCCTCAACTTCAACTGGAGATTATCTGTGGGAGAAAATGAAAGGGGTGAGCACATCAAGCTCAGTAAGGCAATCCTACGAACAAATAGGTAACCATACTACCTACATGAACGTGGTGCCATGCATAAACCACCCTTTCTCCACACATTTTAAAACAAATGACATGAGCTTATGATGTTATGTAAATCGAGTTTGCACGAAAAATTCAACATGCAATTATTTTAAATCATTTCTTTCTCTTTAAAAATTTCACAATAAAGTCAGGACTCGACCCCTCCTTCGGGTGATCCTGACTCACACAAAATCATGAAAAATTGAGTTTCTCGAAAGCATCGATATTCGAAAACATATGTATATATATATACAAGATACGAGACTAGGCAATAACTGTATATCGGTAATAACCAGGACTGGCCAATATGTGTCCTCGTGAGTCCCTCTAGCTTCACGGATCCCAGTGTGCGAGGTCTCACCCTGATCGAGAACCGCCCGGGAGGTGGGTCAATCCAACCCATCAGTCTTATCCGATCTCACGCATCCGAAGATGCCGTATCCGAAGATACCCCGTATCACAAAGATACCGTATCACAAAGATACCCCGTATCACAAAGATACCGTATCCGAAGATACCCCACGGTACATCGTACTCCATGCTACTTGCACGGTATATCGTACTCCATGGACCCATATCACTCTAGGTACTCCAGCCCAAATGGCCTGCTTCCCACAGAGAGGTTTTGTTTCTTAATACTCATTGCCATGTCTCAAAACGCACGTGCGAGCCTATTAAATCGGTGACACACAGTCTACCCGATGCTCCAAGCACGGCTCATCGTATGTTCTCATAAAAATCAGTGCGAGCAAGGCTCAGCACTCTCATCAAATCAAGTAAAATTGGCAGAGCCCGCTTTACATCTCCACAGGGCCGCCAACCTCATCCCTCACTCTCACCCTACTTAAGAGGTCTTTTGAGCCTGTTGGGCCTTTTGGCTGACTCCAAGGGCAGACAGCGCTGCTCCACAAATCCAGTAAAACTAGTGCGAGTTAGGCTCAGCACTCTGTATATAAATCATATGAAAATCTTATAAAATCTGGTGCGAGTTAAACTCTAGCACCCTGTCTTGAAAATCATGTAAAAATATGGTGCGAGTTAGACTCTAGCACCGTGTCACGAAAAAGCATGTGAAATCTGGTGCGAGTTATACTCTAGCACCTATGCATGTAAAACTCTAGTGCGAGCTCTCGCTCCAGCACTAATGCATGTATCACACAAATCAAACATCGTGCGAGCTGAGCTCTAGCACGTCACATGTAACTAAAAACACGTAGGCGGCTCGGTTATCTCAAAATAGTTTTCACAGAAAATTATATCGTTTAAGGTATGCAATGCTATGCATTTTTCTTTAAAAGTGAGCCAGCCTACTCATGCATGTGTTAAAATACCTCCAGAACGAGCAGGAACCTCTTGTCCTTGCTCCTCCCAATTTTTCCTAAAGTTGGAAACATTTACCCTTAACAAGGGTATTTCGGTAATTTTACCCATACGGGGCATTAAAATTATTCTTCGACCTCTAGACCCTCCAGAACATTTTTTAAGGACTGCATATGAATTTAAAATTGCGTAAAGTTTACCTCTAGCAGTCCGTAGAATTCCCTTACCTTATTTTCCTGTCGAGTCTGACCTTTTCTTTTCCAATGTTATCTCGTCGCGCAGTCCGTTATGCTCCCAATCAAATGCACGGAACTGCGTATTAATATTTCTTAGGTCAGATATTATACATTTTAATTGTATTTAATACTTTCTGGGCTTAATTTAAATCATTGGGCCCATTTACCCCTATTGGGCCCAATTGCACCTTAATGGGCCTTAATTGGCCTTAAGCCCGTTTTTCACTTACTTTTTGCTTTATCGAGGCCTATTGGGCTCATTGAGCCCACTAATAATTTATTGGGCCTCGTTCTAGCTCTCGAATAGCTAAATTCATTATTTACGACAATTTATCTAAATTTCCATAATTTAATTCAATTTGTGCGGAAATTAAATCAATATCACGCATAACGAGGTAATTGTCATAAATAGGGGTCACTTACCCGAGATTCCATGCTAGTACATAAATCGAGGCTGTCTCGAGCCCTCGGTGGATGCCAATCGTCGAGCTACACAATTCCACAATTTTTCGGGTAAGTTTTCAGCCCAAAATTAATTAAATTAAATACTCCGAAATTTAAATCGGGTCAATTTCGACCATTACTGACTTACCCGAAACTCGATTGCATCACAGGAATTTTTTCCAATTTTTTTCTCTTTTTCTTTTTCCCTTTTTTCTCCTTTTTCCTTCTCTTTTTGGCTGAACCGGTTCAGTCCGGTTCGGACCGGTTCAGACTGCCGGTTCTCTCCGGTTCGACCGGTTCACCGCCTTGCCGACCGGTTCTCCGTCGGCTTCCACCGCCATCAGCTCCGCGAGGTCGTCTGCATCTCGAATCTGCCCTCGGTTTGGGTCAAGCTCACCGGAACGCCGCCGGTCCGGCTCTTCTCCCTCGGTCGTCAGACCCATTTTCCTCCTCTTGGCCGTCGCCGGCGATTCCCGCCGTCTCGTTGGTTGCTATCGATCTCAAAAGAACCGCCTCGGTCCGGTGATCATTTTGTGGGGTCGGATCGGAGCCAAGACGCCGCCGTTCGCCGGGACCGACTCGATTTTCCTCACGGCTTTCTCTTCCTCCGTTCGACGTCCTCCGACCACCTGACGGCGTGATTCCGGTGCCCACGTGCTCGTCGGTCTCCCCTCTTCCTCCTGGTAGCTTCGTCGGGGGTCGTCGATCGCCGGACGGCTCGCCGATGTCTCTTCGGTTTGGCTTCATTTTCGTTTTTGTTCTCTCTCTCTCCCCGACAATTCTGATTCTTTTCTTTTCTTTTTCAATTCATTTATTTTATTAATTATTTTTATTTATTTATTTTTATACTATTCATTAAAATATATTAAAATACCCAAAATATCACTTAAAATTATAATTTTATTCTAATTTAATTAATTTAATTTTATTTAATTTATTTATTATTTTTTGTCACGCCCCGAAAATGCGAAAAATAGGGCTAATTTAAAACTTTTTACTCGTTAATTCACAAATAAAGAGTGCATTCCTGTGCAGTGTCATACATCATCTTAATTATCATGCCTCAGGATCTCATCATGATATAATAAATATTGTATTATACCCATTACTCGATTACAAGTCAATTAATCCTAATACATCCCATATAATGTCATACATCAAGTGTCTGCAAATACATTAATAGTCTGGGTACATGAAAAGATAATATACCTCAAAGTACAAATTATATAGCCTGGAGCTTGAATCCTCCACTAGCCACCACTCCGTACGCCGCAGGGAAGTCCTTATTCACTTGAAGAACTCTGGGGGGAAAGAAAAACAGGGTGAGCTTCTAAATCGCTCAGTAAGGGGGGTAGGGGACTCATTTCATAAACCAAAATGCACATCACAAAGCATTTATTTGTATGTGAAACTCATTTGAAAACCATAGCATGAAAATATTCAAAACGACACTCTCATGTGTCAAGTCATGTGAAAACATGAAGTAAAAAGGCTCACTCTAGAGCAAAACAAAGCATGTGAAAATACGCGTTAAACGCTTTCTCAAATAACGTGGCATAGCCACCGATTTAAAATCACACGTGGCATAGCCACAATACACACGTGGAAAAGCCACTGAATTATTTTCTCACGTGGCATAGCCACTGAATTATTTTCTCACGTGGCATAGCCACAAAATAGGGTTTCTCAACGTGGCACTGCCACCAATGGGGTTTTCTCAACGTGGCACAGCCACCAATGGGGTATACGTGGCACAGCCACCGATGGGGTATACGTGGCACAGCCACCGATTGGGTATACGTGGCACAGCCACCAATGGGGTATACGTGGCGCAGCCACCAATGGGTTTCTCAACGTGGCACAGCCACCAATGGGTTTCTCAACGTGGCACAGCCACCAATGGGGTATACGTGGCACAGCCATCGATTGGGTATACGTGGCACAGCCACCAATGGGTTTCTCAACGTGGCACAGCCACCAATGGGGTATACGTGGCACAGCCACCGATTGGGTATACGTGGCATAGCCACCAATGGGTTTCTCAACGTTACCAGAACGGAGAAGAATTCAGGCTTACATGCTACCAGAGCAATGCCCGGTGTGTACTCACAACTACACACCCAAGTCTTATCACATAAGACAGGTTGCCTTCACGTAGAACTCGTAATGGTTTTCTCACATAAAACTCATTTGAAATCGTTTTGTACTCAACATAAAACGTAGTAAAACCGAGTTCCAACCGGCAAAGCACACGCACACATTTCTCAAATCACAATATTGCCTTAACGTAGAGCCCAGTTATAAACTCATAAAACATTGGGCTCCAACCGGCTATAAAATAGTGTGCAGTTTAATCTCAACACAAAACACTCAACATGCTTGTTTATAAATCGTAAATCATGCTAAAACAGTTTGCAATTCACATACACAAATGGTTTAGATTTCCCTTACCTCTTTGCACCTCGTATAGTGCAATCGTTTCCCCCGTATCACGGACTAGTCTCGCATTCCACTCTGGAACTCCCGAGCTGTCCAAGCGATGTTAAAACATCAATACTCCACATCACATAAGCCTCAATTCTTAAAATCGAGCATAATTGCTCATAACACCTCAATTCTCTTGATTTCTCGTAACTCAACCCTAAACTACAACTCTATTCACAATATCCCAATGTTCGATATCTTTAATACCAATTATCTACGCTAATTCTCCTCATTGTCTAATTTTCCATTTATAGCTCACAATTTCCCAAATTCACCAAAATTCTCAATATGCATATCACTCCTACCACATTGAAATTTAATCAATCCCTAGTCATCTTTCAGCCATTTCAACACAAATTCAACCACCAATAACATCAAAATCAACTCAAATATCAAGATCGAGGTTTAGAAATTACCCAAAGCTTGTGAGACGCACAACTCACGCCTCGATCCGATTCGTCCTTCGATTTCCAAGTATGTTGTTCTCCCTTTGATGAGGAACAACTTTCCTTCTTACCACAATAGCTGATTCGGCCGAAAATGGGGGATTTGGAGGAGTGAGAAACTAGGTTTTCGAAAAAATGGAGGTTTGGAAGAGAGAGAAAGTGAGATTTCAGGAGAAAACACGAGTTCCTTATATAGACTGGAGGTAGGAGATCGATCTGTCTCCTGGGGAGATCGATCTGCGTTTGAATTTTTGGGGACGATCTGGGCAATTTTATGCCTAGGAGATCGATCTATCGAGGGGTGAGATCGATCTCTTTATGGCTTTATGAGATCGATCTGTGCCTTGAGGAGATCGATCTTCTCCCAAACAGAAGCATTTGGAGATCGATCTCTTCCTCATGAGATCGATCCCTTCTCAAACAGATTCATAAGGAGATCGATCTCTTCCATTGGAGATCGATCTGCTCCTCAAATTTCCCCTTCCTCGTCATGTTTAATTCACCAGATCGATCTCTCCTTCTCCCAGATCGATCTGTCCTCATGGATCAAGCTTATTTTACATACTTAACACATAAATCTCCAATTATAATTCCCACAATTCACTTAGCTCAATAAATTACACTTCAATTTATTATTACATCATTAAATATGTCTGAAATTCTCAGATCTCACATCCTCCCCACCTTAAAAGAATTTGGTCCTCCAAATTCAACTCAACTAATCAAAATAGATGGGGGTATTTCTCCTTCATGAGACTCTCTAGTTCCCACGTTGCCTCTTCCCTTGAGTGATGCTTCCACAAAACTTTCACTAATGGGATGCTCTTGGTTCTCAGTACCTTCTCCTTTCTATCGAGAATCCGGACGGGTTCCTCAGTATAGCTCATGTCCTCCTGTATGTCCATCTCATCATACTCTATAACATGAGAAGGGTCCGGGTGGTACTTCCTCAACATAGACACATGAAAAACATTGTGTATTCCGGACATCTGTGGGGGTAATGCCAATCTGTAGGCTACCTCTCCCACTCTCTCAAGAATCTCAAATGGTCCTATGTATCGAGGACTCAATTTCCCTTTCTTCCCAAATCGCATGATACCCTTGCTCGGTGATACTCTCAGAAATACTGCATCACCAACATCAAACTCGAGTGGCCGTCTACGCACATCCGCGTAGCTTTTCTGTCTACTCTGTGCAGCCCGTAACCTCTCACATATGAGTTTCACACCCTGTACGGCTTGTTCAACAAGCTCGAGAGCATTTATCTTTCTGTCACCGACTTCTTCCCAAGCTACAGGGGATCTACACCTCCTACCATATAGAGCCTCAAAAGGTGCCACTCCAATACTCGCATGATAGCTGTTATTGTACGCAAACTCTGCTAGGGGCAGGTGATCATCCCATGATCCCTTAAAATCCATCGTACACGCCCTCAACATATCCTCCAGGGTCTGAATAGTCCTCTCTGACTGACCATCTGTCTGAGGATGATAGGCGGTACTAAAACTCAATCGAGATCCCATGGACTCCTGAAACTGGGTCCAGAATCTGGAAGTAAATCGGGAATCTCTATCAGAAGTAATACTCACTGGAGCCCCATGTAATCTAGCTATCTCGCTGACATATAGCTCAGCTAAGGCATCCACAGTATCTGTGCTCTTGATGGCAAGGAAGTGGGCACTCTTGGTCAATCTATCCACAATGACCCATATCGCGTCACGACCTCTCCGGGTCCTCGGTAAACCCATAATAAAGTCCATAGTGACATGCTCCCATTTCCATGTAGGTACAGGTAAGGGCTGTAGTAGTCCTCCGGGCTTCCGATGCTCAGCTTTCACTTGCTGGCATACTAAACACCTGGCCACATACTCTGCCACATCTCGCTTCATACCACTCCACCAATACACCTTTCTCAAGTCTCGGTACATCTTAGTACTTCCTGGGTGCATGGTGTATCGCGAGCAGTGGGATTCTCTCAGTATCTGTCTCTTCAGGGTATCATCGTCCGGTACATAAATCCGTCCTCTGAACCTCAATAATCCATCCTCACTGATGGTAAGATCCGACTGCGAACTCTGCTCAGCTTGGCTAACCATATCTATCAATCTCTGATCGCTGCGCTGCCCAGTTCTAATCTGATCCATGATCCTGGGCTCTATCCGTAGGCTAGCCAAAAATCCAGTCTCTACCTCTTTAACTCTGATCCGAAGTTCGGAGAACTGCTCTAACAAATCCCATTCCCTGATCATCATAGCAGATATCATACTCTTCCTGCTCAGGGCATCAGCAACCACATTCGCCTTACCCGGATGATAAAGAATCTCGTAGTCATAGTCCTTAAGGAGTTCCATCCATCTCCTTTGTCTCATGTTTAACTCTTTCTGATCAAAGAGATATCTCAAACTCTTGTGATCAGTGAAGATCTGGAATCTTTCCCCATATAAGTAGTGTCGCCAGATCTTCAAAGCAAATACCACAGCGGCTAACTCCAAATCATGCGTGGGGTAATTCCGCTCATGGTCCTTCAGCTGTCGCGATCCATATGCGACCACTCTTCCGTGCTGCATAAGCACACACCCCAATCCTTGATGAGATGCATCACTATACACCGAGAATCCTCCTGATCCCTCGGGAATAGTTAACACAGGTGCCGCTGTCAATCTCCTCTTTAACTCTTGAAAACTGAGCTCACATTGATCAGTCCATATGAACGGAGTCTCCTTACGCGTGAGCTTAGTCAAAGGAGCGGCAATCCTCGAGAATCCTTCCACAAATCTCCTGTAATACCCTGCCAAACCAAGGAAGCTTCGTATCTCGGTCACTGTCCTCGATCTTTCCCAATTAAGCACAGCTACTATTTTACTCGGATCCACTGATACTCCTTCCTCTGAGACTACATGCCCAAGGAAAGCTATCCGGTTCAGCCAAAACTCACACTTACTAAGCTTTCCGTATAATTGCTTATCTCGGAGTATCTGAAGTACTAACCACAAATGCTGTGCATGCTCCTCATACGACCGAGAGTACACCAGGATATCATCGATAAAGACTATCACAAACTTATCCAGATAGTCTCTGAACACCTCGTTCATCAATCTCATAAATGCTGCAGGGGCGTTCGTCAATCCAAAGGACATCACCAGAAATTCGTAATGGCCATACCTTGTCCTAAAGGCCGTCTTTGGAATATCTTCCTCCTTGATCCTCAATTGGTGATAGCCCGATCTCAAATCAATCTTAGAAAAGACTGATGCCCCTCTTAGCTGATCAAGTAGATCGTCAATCCTGGGCAGTGGGTATTTATTCTTCACCGTGGCTTTATTCAATAGCCGGTAGTCCACACATAATCTGAGACTACCATCCTTCTTCTTAACAAACAGTACTGGCGCTCCCCACGGCGAAACACTGGGTCTAATAAACCCTTGATCCAATAACTCCTGTAGTTGTTTCTTCAATTCCTCAAGTTCCACTAATGTCATTCTGTAGGGAGGTTTAGAGATCGGCTGAGTATCTGGTACCAAATCAATGGTAAACTCCAGCTCTCTCTCTGGTGGTAAACCTGGCAATTCATCTGGGAAAACATCCAGAAATTCACAAACCACAGGTATATCTTCAATCCTCGGATGTTCCCGCTCATCGTCTGAGATGAGTGTCTCATAACCTTCACATGAATAATCATATTTAATATTCTCCAAAATAATATTAAAATTCTCAAATTACTTACTAGAATTCCACATAATTATTCCCTTAATATCTCAATCGTACACTGTAAGGTTTAGGTAGGGAGAAAGTTACAATCTTAGTGTAGCAGTCTAAACTCACTCGATTGGTCGCCAACCAATCCATTCCCAGAATTACATCAAACCCATGTATACTCAACATGATTAGATCTGCTAACATCACTCTATCTCCCATCTTTATTTCACATCCTCTACAGATTAACTCAGTTCTCTGAGATTCACGCATAGGGGTATTTACATGTAGTATATATTCTAGAGGTTCAAACTTCAAATTTAATCTACATGCAAAATGCTCAGAAATAAACGAATGCGTGGATCCTGAATCAATCAACACATGAGCCTCATAATTACAGACAGAGAGTGTACCTCTTATAGTTTCCGCTGACGCGTCTGCGGTCTCCTTATCCAGGGCAAACACACGTCCCTGTGCCACAGGTTTCTTCCCTTTCTCTGCCGCAGTGGCCCGTCTCCGGGGATCCACTCTTTGAGGCTGTTGTCTAGTGGGCTCCGGAGCATGTGGTATCTGAGGTTGGGGACAGTCCTTCACTCTGTGGCCCATGTCACCACATCTGAAACATCCATGGATCGACCCAGTATAACTTCCCTCATGCGATCGGCCACAATCTCTACAAATCCTCATCTCCGGCCTGACATATCGAGGGGCCTCCTTGATAATAGGATAGGCTCTGGGTCTCTCCAATCTGTCCCTCTGCACCTCAATCCTTCCTCTTCTGAAGGAACCTCTCCGAGCCTCTGACTGGAAAAGTGCTGGCCTCTTGCCCTTATCTCTATTCACCGCTCTGAGCTCATTCTGGGATTGTACCATCTCAATCCCTCTTTCAACCTCTTGTGCTCGTCTCAGAGCATCTCCAAACTCGGTAATACATAGCCCCATCAGTCTATCTCTAATAACGAGCTTCAACCCATACACAAACTTCTCTGTGCGGAGCTCTTCACTCTTGAAGGTCTTTGGGTCATATCTCAATAGTGCGGTGAACTGGCTCTCATAGTCATCCACCGACATGTCACCCTGTACCAAACTCAAAAATTCGGCCTGTTTCCTTCTCTGAGCGGCTCGTGGTACATATTGGGTTCTAAAAGCTGTCTGGAACTCTTCCCAACCAATCACATCTTGGTGGGACATCAAGATACCCTGGGTAGTACTCCACCAATCTCGAGCTCTCCCCTTCAGCATATAGGCACTCATACTGACTCTCTCAGCATCGGTGCACCCCAGTAAATCAAATATAACTCTCAACTCCGTCAGCCACTCCTCAGCCTCTGTAGGATCCTTCTTTCCCTTAAATGCGGGTGGATTCATCTTCAGAAATTCCTTTAGTCGGACCTTACTTCTGTCCTCAGGCTGAGTGACGGGAGGCACTGGGGGTATGGGAGGTCCTGGTGGTGGTGTAGGGGTAGTATCCGAGGCATTAACTCCAAAGTGTTGGGAGAATAGCGCCGCCATCTGCTCAAAACCTTGCCTCACATCGGTCTCAATCCGATTAAATCGAGAGTTAGGACTCTCTGGTTGTGGGACAGGTGGTGGAGGGGACTCTGCCTGCCTCCTCGAACGACCTCGTCGTTTACTCATTCTCAATCTCAACTCGTCTCCTGCGCGTACATATCACAATCGATTGAAATCTCAATCCTCAATTTCAGTTCATGACCAGACTATTACAGACACTTGGGATGTATTCTATTTCACTTAACCGACACTGACAGTACTAGACACCCTAAGCTCTGATACCAAGAAAACTCTGTCACGCCCCGAAAATGCGGAAAATAGGGCTAATTTAAAACTTTTTACTCGTTAATTCACAAATAAAGAGTGCATTCCTGTGCAGTGTCATACATCATCTTAATTATCATGCCTCAGGATCTCATCATGATATAATAAATATTGTATTATGCCCATTACTCGATTACAAGTCAATTAATCCTAATACATCCCATATAATGTCATACATCAAGTGTCTGCAAATACATTAATAGTCTGGGTACATGAAAAGATAATATACCTCAAAGTACAAATTATATAGCCTGGAGCTTGAATCCTCCACTAGCCACCACTCCGTACGCCGCAGGGAAGTCCTTATTCACTTGAAGAACTCTGGGGGGAAAGAAAAACAGGGTGAGCTTCTAAATCGCTCAGTAAGGGGGGTAGGGGACTCATTTCATAAACCAAAATGCACATCACAAAGCATTTATTTGTATGTGAAACTCATTTGAAAACCATAGCATGAAAATATTCAAAACGACACTCTCATGTGTCAAGTCATGTGAAAACATGAAGTAAAAAGGCTCACTCTAGAGCAAAACAAAGCATGTGAAAATACGCGTTAAACGCTTTCTCAAATAACGTGGCATAGCCACCGATTTAAAATCACACGTGGCATAGCCAAAATACACACGTGGCAAAGCCACTGAATTATTTTCTCACGTGGCATAGCCACTGAATTATTTTCTCACGTGGCATAGCCACAAAATAGGGTTTCTCAACGTGGCACTGCCACCAATGGGGTTTTCTCAACGTGGCACAGCCACCAATGGGGTATACGTGGCACAGCCACCAATGGGGTATACGTGGCACAGCCACCGATGGGGTATACGTGGCACAGCCATCGATTGGGTATACGTGGCACAGCCACCAATGGGGTATACGTGGCGCAGCCACCAATGGGTTTCTCAACGTGGCACAGCCACCAATGGGTTTCTCAACGTGGCACAGCCACCAATGGGGTATACGTGGCATAGCCACCGATTGGGTATACGTGGCACAGCCACCAATGGGTTTCTCAACGTGGCACAGCCACCAATGGGGTATACGTGGCACAGCCACCGATTGGGTATACGTGGCACAGCCACCAATGGGTTTCTCAACGTTACCAGAACGGAGAAGAATTCGGGCTTACATGCTACCAGAGCAATGCCCGGTGTGTACTTACAACTACACACCCAAGTCTTATCACATAAGACAGGTTGCCTTCACGTAGAACTCGTAATGGTTTTCTCTAATAAAACTCATTTGAAATCGTTTTGTACTCAACACAAAACGTAGTAAAACCGAGTTCCAACCGGCAAAGCACACGCACACATTTCTCAAATCACAATATTGCCTTAACGTAGAGCCCAGTTATAAACTCATAAAACATTGGGCTCCAACCGGCTATAAAATCGTGTGCAGTTTAATCTCAACACAAAACACTCAACATGCTTGTTTATAAATCGTAAATCATGCTAAAACAGTTTGCAATTCACATACACAAATGGTTTAGATTTCCCTTACCTCTTTGCACCTCGTATAGTGCAATCGTTTCCCCCGTATCACGGACTAGTCTCGCATTCCACTCTGGAACTCCCGAGCTGTCCAAGCGATGTTAAAACATCAATACTCCACATCACATAAGCCTCAATTCTTAAAATCGAGCATAATTGCTCATAACACCTCAATTCTCTTGATTTCTCGTAACTCAACCCTAAACTACAACTCTATTCACAATATCCCAATGTTCGATATCTCTAATACCAATTATCTACGCTAATTCTCCTCATTGTCTAATTTTCCATTTATAGCTCACAATTTCCCAAATTCACCAAAATTCTCAATATGCATATCACTCCTACCACATTGAAATTTAATCAATCCCTAGTCATCTTTCAGCCATTTCAACACAAATTCAACCACCAATAACATCAAAATCAACTCAAATATCAAGATCGAGGTTTAGAAATTACCCAAAGCTTGTGAGACGCACAACTCACGCCTCGATCCGATTCGTCCTTCGATTTCCAAGTATGTTGTTCTCCCTTTGATGAGGAACAACTTTCCTTCTTACCACAATAGCTGATTCGGCCAGAAATGGGGGATTTGGAGGAGTGAGAAACTAGGTTTTCGGAAAAATGGAGGTTTGGAAGAGAGAGAAAGTGAGATTTCAGGAGAAAACACGAGTTCTTTATATAGACTGGAGGTAGGAGATCGATCTGTCTCCTGGGGAGATCGATCTGCGTTTGAATTTTTGGGGACGATCTGGGCAATTTTATGCCTAGGAGATCGATCTGTCGAGGGGTCAGATCGATCTCTTTATGGCTTTATGAGATCGATCTGTGCCTTGAGGAGATCGATCTTCTCCCAAACAGAAGCATTTGGAGATCGATCTCTTCCTCATGAGATCGATCCCTTCTCAAACAGATTCATAAGGAGATCGATCTCTTCCATTGGAGATCGATCTGCTCCTCAAATTTCCCCTTCCTCGTCATGTTTAATTCACCAGATCGATCTCTCCTTCTCCCAGATCGATCTGTCCTCATGGATCAAGCTTATTTTACATACTTAACACATAAATCTCCAATTATAATTCCCACAATTCACTTAGCTCAATAAATTACACTTCAATTTATTATTACATCATTAAATATGTCTGAAATTCTCAGATCTCACATTTTTTAACCTCTTTTTCGGGTATAATTTCTCCGTATTTTCGGGATGTTGTCCCGGGTGACTTTTCGGTATATTTTTCGATTATTTTCAGGTTATTTTTCCGTACTAAGAATTCCAATTAATCCCGATTAATTCCAATAAATTAATATCTTGATCAGTTTAACCCAAAATAAATTTATTTCACCTTTATTGACCAAGATTTCTTAAATCCATGTTTTAATTAAATTTCCTTATCAAATTTATACCGGCTTTCGATCTTTTGACCGTTTTGCCCTTACACGTGTTCGGGATTAATTTAACCCGACTTCCCTTCACGAATACTCATTCATTTCGTATTTTAATTAAATTCGGGTCTTACATTTACCACCCTACATGTGCAATTCAAATAAAATAATACCACTGCAATGTACAATTGACAATGTAAAATGAATTAAAATAACAAAAGTCACATGTGACACAACATTTGGAAGATCGACACTAACAAAGTTATGTTTACTAAACCCCTAAACACATTGTCAAAGTAAATCAACAACTCCAACAGACAATTTCTTTCCAGTGTTAAACATATAGAAAAATTACAATCATCAAGTGTATATTCCAACAGAAATGATAAAATCTTCCAAACACAATTTCTTTCGAACCCAATGAATCTTTGAAGGCTTAAATATATTATTACATTTAAATCATAAAAAAAATTCCCACAGAAAAGGCAAAATCAACCGAACAGAGTGTTAAATTTCAAACAAAAACATCTCAATGAAAAAAAAAAATCAAATAAATACTTACCATATATTACAAGCCCTTTATTACAACCTTTTAAAGTCCTACTCGTTGTTTCGGTTTCTCTCTCAAAATCTAAAAGCTCTCTGAAGCTTTCTTCTTTCGTTTTCAATCGACGAAACAAAATAGAGACACTAAGTAAACCATAAGTTTGAATCATTTTTTGAGTTATAATAAGAGAGAAGGAATCGATTCTAACAATATTGAAGATATGGACTCTTAGATTATCGATCAATTTTGAGATTATGTATGAAGAAATCGAATAGTTACGAATTTTTTTCTCGACTTTTTTATTTTATTTTTAAATTTTGAAATATTTTAATTTAGGAATATGTTTAAATTTTAGGGTTTTTTATTTTTTAAATTCATTTACTTTTTTACTTTTTACTGATCCCACTTCAGCTGAAAGTAAGTGATGAGTGGGCACCCGTGTAAGCCACATGTAACTCAGCTGGTATTTAACAACTAAATTAATTGTTCGACTGATGAAAAGATTAATTTGTTACAATAGTGTAACGTCATAGAACAATTTATTACGTTTTAAAATTTATGGACTAATTTGTTATTCACCCAAACTATAGAGATCACGAGTGTAATTTACTCTTTTTTATATATAGGTGCATACAACTTATCTGATGATTAAGGCTGAAAGTTCTCCTAAACCTATAAATAAAACCCATCAACTTTGCTTTAAAAAAAAAGAGATAAAAAGAAAGATAACTAAACTAATCTATGCTAATACAATGAAGGACAACTCCATATTTATCTGCCGTCAATGAAGGTCGTAGAAAAGAAAGTGGCTCTCTTAGAAATTCAAAATCCACATCCAAGTTGCAAGCCGAGTTGGCCAAAGCATTGGTACAAGAATTTCCTTCTCTAAACACATGATGAAGGGAACAAATCCATGATCAATTTGCAAGTTGTTGAATATCACCAATGATTCCTCTAAGAGGACGTGTCACGGCCCGAAAGACGTAACTTTTCAATAACTTATTGTGGAAGTACAAAAATTTGGATTAAATTTTTTATTTTTCTTATAATACTTGTTTGTCATGTGAGTACAATTTTACAGTATTTCTAGGTTATCAAACTATCTAGCTCGATTTAAGATTTCGAACCTAAGGTCCCAATCTGATTTCTTTTTAACTTTCATTTATTAAGCCAAGATACGACTATCGATTTCGATAAAATTTCAGTAGCATAACGTCTTATACTTTATCATACCTAACCTGCAATGTATAAAATCTAATAGCTTATATCCACAAGGTTGTTGATTTTATATTTACTTTTTCAAGTATAATAAATAGTCTTATTGTCTATATTAATTCATTTACATCCCATAACATAATAATTAACTTTTATAATTATGTTTTAACTAAATTTACATCTCAATTCATGTATTGAAAGATGACTGTCTGAAAGAAACATAATTAAAGTCGATACTGATGTCGATGCCAACGCACCTCTAGTCTGAATCTGTGATGAAAAATAAGAGGGGTGAGCTTGGGAAGCTTGGTAAGCAAACTACACAAGTACATAGGTAATAACATACAAGATACTGAATTCTAATGCATATCTAACGCATTCACATTCAATCATTCTTTCTTATCACTTATTTCATTGACATTTTGAAACTTATTGAAAGTTACACTTTTCTTGGGTTTTCATACTTGAATATTATCTAGACGTTATCAAGTTTTTCAGGTAGAGAGATATTTTAAAATACCTTAATTGACCGTTAAACCTGACCACCCAGAACTGAATATACTCATAATGGTTTAAAATTTAAAACATGACTGAATGCAGAAAACCAAAGTTTAATCCAATCTAAGGATGTAAGCTCTTTCCTCCTAAGATTACTTACATCCAGACATTCGTCCCAAAACACATCCATTTTTTGAAATCAAATCACATAATCCGAAATATATCACATATCAAAATATATTTATACATCAGAAACATCTCTTATTCGAAACATAACTTTATTCGAAACTTATCATACATTGAAACATATCTTATTTTGAAACATAACCCATATTGAAACATATTCCTTATCCGGAACATGTCTCGTATCCGAAACATATTCACATCCAAAACATATATGTTGGCTCAACCGAGAGGGGGGTGAATCGGTTTTCTAGTCTAAATGCTAAATTTAAACTCTTTTAAATTGAATTGCAAGTAATCAAATAATAAGCAATAGACTATAGTGCAGTAAAATAAAGAAGATAAGAGAGAGAAGCAGCAAACTCAACAATTTATAGTGGTTCGATCAATCGCTTGCCTACGTCATCTCTTCTTGACCTTCTTGTCAAGAGTTTTCTTTTACTATCACAATAGTTGATACAACCTCCTTTTCAAGGTTAAGGAATAACCTCTCTACCCCTTATACAAAGATATCTATTCAACTTTTACACAATTCTCTCACAGAGGAACTCTCCCTTTTTCTTTTGGATTAAGAGTGAATACAAATAAGAACTCTCTTTTGTGGGTAGGAAGAATAACTTCAACTCAAGCTATTAAAGACAATACAATGAATATGATGTTGAAGGCAAAAGGAATATTGAGGAATGATCTCTTAAGAATATCCAGATTTTTTCAGCTCTATTTCTTGCATCCCCAATGTCTTCAATGCTTGGTTTTATACAACAGGATGGTAGGTAAAGCATTTAATGCAGTTTTTCCCGTTGAAGATTTTGCAGAGAGAGCTGTTGGAACCTCCAGTAGAGTACCAGATCGATCTTCCATCATGACCAGATCGATATTCTAATTCAAATTCCTGTAATTACAAAACAACTTAAAGCAAGGAGATCGATCTCATTTTTGTAGAGATCGATTTTATAATCTGTAAAATGTTAGTGAAGATCGATCTGTCGAATCATTAGATTGATCTCATAAACTATCTGTTTGAAGTAAGATCGATCTCCAGATCGATCTCTAATTACCTTAGATCGATCTCAGAAACTCTTTGTCTTGAGGAGATCGATCTCTATCCATATGAGATTGATCTCATAAACTCTCTGTTTGAACATAGATCGATCTACAGATCGATCTAAGACCTTTAACCTTTGCCTTAGAGGAGATCGATCTCTACCTCGACCAGATCGATCTCATAAGCATTCTGTAAGACAAAGATCGATTTCATAACCCTTAGAGATCGATCTCTTCTTCCTTAACATCCCATACATGTTCTTTAAGTCTTTAACCCTTAATCAGATCGATCTCATATTCTCATGAGATCGATCTCTCATCCTTGAAAACCCAGGAGATCGATCTCTCATATCATGAGATCGATCTCTCATCCTTTAAAACCCAGTTTCTAGCAAGGACTTCTATATCAAAATGTTCTAATTAACCTCTTAACATGTTTTAAACATTTCTTGATTTATCATAACCATTATTGAATTATTGTTTTGTCATTTCAAAATATATCAACCTAACAATCTCCCAATTTTTGATATGACAAAACTTATTCAATAAACTAAGTTTAGAAACATGTTTAGTCTCTCCCTTAACATATGCATCCAGTTTTCCAGTTTCAAAACTCCCCCTCAGTTCAAAAACTTCCCCTTAATTTATGCTCCCTTTAACATGTTCTCTTCTCCCCCTTTTTGTCATATCAATATCAACAAAGCATAAAACCATTTATCAACAAAGCATATATCAACAAATTACGAAGCATAACATTGAATCATAATTCTGGCATTTCAAAATATATAAAGATATATGTTCATACACCATAAACATGTTTCAAAATATCAACACAGCAATGACAATCTTAACACGCATGCCCTAAGATGGAGGAGGAAAGCGCTCCAAAAGTTCGTCAACCTGTGTGCGGGTGACCTGCAACTCATCAAACACGGCTTGCTGTGTGGCATGGAGATTTGCAAAACCTTCATCCATCTTCCTATTAAGTTGCATAACCATAGCCATAAGCGATTCCATCATGTCGGAAGATGAAGCAAGTGCAGTGTTTGTAACGGGAGGTGCGGAAGGTTTAGTCGGAGGTGCGAAAGGCTCAGCTGCAGTGTCCTCCTCCATGGCTGCCTCATGAAGGATTTTGTTTTTCTTCCACCACTGACCGTGGATGTCTTTATAGTACCACATATGATGAAGAGTGTCGGCATTTAGAACGCTTTTCACAGATGGCACTTCACCAGTTTCACAAGAACAGTTAGCCCCGAGTTTTTATAGCAAGAATGCAAGGGGTTGAGGGAAGACGATAGTTGAGGCTTGACCCCGCACGATCTTTAGCCAATTCTCGTAAATGAAGTGGACTAGGTTCAGTTTTTGGCTTTGAGAGGAATGAAGATGATGGAGCTAAAAACGATCTAGTTTTCTGACGGTAGAGTGTCGGGTACCAAAAGGTCGGAGGTTCCAAGATATGATTAGGTGTAGTAACCTAGGGTGCATGGGTAGGTCACTAGCCTTATCTCCGGGTAGGTTGAATTCAAGTGGTACCTCCTCTTCCACATCAGACAAACCCGGATCTTCAATTTTAAACACTCGGGCTCTAAGGGTGGTATTGACTGAAATTGTTTTGGCCATGACGAAGGTTTTAAAACCAAGAATTTTACAGGTGTTGTCAGGTTTATAGATAAGCTCAGCGTTTGAGAAAAATGCCCTAATAATATTCGGAGGAGCAGGGGTATTTATTTTGAGAAAGGGAAGCCAACCAAATTCTTGCATTTTTGTCAAGTAAGGAAAGTCAATTCGAACAAGGAATGAAAAATCGATGGTTCTCCAGTGTTTGATAAGCATTGTAGAAAAGTATTTTTCATATCTCTTTCTTTTTACAGGTGTTTGAAAACACCTGCTGAAGGTTGTGACAGAAGATGTAGTGACATTAGGTGGCTGTGAAGAGGAGGGTCTGAATTCTTTGTTTGCAGCTCTCTTAAGGTGAGGCATTATGTTTACTATAAAATCAGTCAAAGACAGCCTAATATTGTTCTAGATAGTTCTCAACAGATTCCTAAGCAATGGAACAGTTTACTAGAAACCCTATCAAAGGTTAATCTACGAAACCAAGAAATTTTTGAAAGTGTTGGCTCTACCAAGAGGGGGATGAATCAGTTTTCTAATGTTAATGGCAAATTTAAGCTAACTTAAGTGTAATTTACAAATAATGAATAATTAATATAATGTAATGAAATAAACTGAATGAAGATAAGGGAGAGAAATATCAAACACAGTAGTTTATAGAGGTTCGGCCAATCTCTTGCCTACGTCCTCTCTTCTTGACCTCCTTGTCAAGAGCTTTCTTTCACTCTTTCAATGAAAGTTACACACTCCTTTTTTCAGGTTAAGGAATAACCTCTCTACCCTTTTTACACAGAGATGGATTCACCCTTTTACAAAGTTTATCTTACTGAGGAACACTCCTCTTCTCTCTTAAAGTAAGGATGAATACAAGCTCAAGCTTTTTCTAGTATGGGTAGGATAGATACAGCCTTATTTATTTCTCAAAGGTTTATACAATGAATGAAGATTGAAGACAAAAGGAATGTTGGTAGTATGGGTAGGATAGATACTGCCTTTACCATTTGTTTTAAAGGGGATCGATCTCTTTCTAGACCAGATCGATCTCATAAACATCCTGTAATAGACAGATCGATCCTATAACCCTTATAGATCGATCTCTGTTTCCTCAATACTCTGTACCGATCCTTTGAGGATTCAATCCTTTAGCAGATCGATCTCATATCCTCATGAGATCGATCTCTCATACTAGAAAATCTAGGAGATCGATCTCTCATCTCACCAGATCGATTTCTCATCATCAAGGACTTAGTTTCTGGTACTGATAACCTCTAAACATGTTTTTACATCATCTTTATATTATTGAATTTACTTGTTTTGTCATTTCAAAATATATTAACTCAACAATCTCCCCCTTTTTGATGTGACAAAACTTATTCAATAAACATGTTTAGTTACTCATTTGCATTATGCACAAACTCCCCCTTTTTGCAAGCTCCCCCTTTTTGCAAGCTCCCCCTTACTTTTGGCTTCTTAACTCCCCCTCAATCTAATCATTCCTTTAAGCCATTAAACATGTTTTCTTAACGTTCTTCTCCTCTTTTTTGTCATATCAATGATAATATAGATAGAGAGGCAGTTAATTTTCACAAGAAATGTCATGTCATTTCAAAATGGAAACTCATTATAACACATTTCAACAAGAACTAACATGTCATTTCATAAAATAAACATTCAAGCAAATGATGTTTTAAATAACAAACATTAGTCATAAGACATAGCTAAAATATTCCTAACAAACATGTCCTAAGGCGGAGGAGGGAAGCGCTCCAGGAGTTCCTCGACTCGAGTGCGAGTAACCTGCAGCTCATCAAACATGGCCTCCTGTATAGCATGAAGGTTTGCAAAGCCTTCATCCATATTTCGATTAAGCGCCATGATCATCGTTACAATCGATGCCATCCCATCGGGTGATGGTGCAGGTGCAGTGGGCTGAGCAGTCGAGGAAGATGAACCCTCAATAGGTGCAGCGGGTGGATTAGTAGACTCAGCTGGTGGGTCTTCTTCCATAGCTGCATCAGACTGCTGGTCTCGCTTCTTCTTCCAATCCCCTCGAAAATCCTTATAATACCCCATGTGGTGAAGTGTCCCAATGTTTAAGACGCGTACGATCTTCAAATAATCTTCATAAATGAAGTGGACCAGATTGATTTTTTGATTTGTGCAGTGGATATGGTGGAGCCAGAACCGATCTAGCCTCCTAACTGTGGAGTGACGGGTACCAAATGGCCGGAGATTCCACGAGATGATAAGGTAGAGTAACCTTGGGTGCATCGGTAGGTCACTCGCCTTATCCCCGAGAAGGTCAAATTCTAAGGGGACTTCTTCCTCCTCATTGGTTAACCCCTCATCTTTTATTTTGAACACTTGGGCTAAAATAGATGTGTCTATAGGGATGGATTTAGACATGATATACGTCTTAAAACCTAGAATTTTGCATTCATCATCAGGGTCATAGATGAGTTCAGCATTAGAAAAGAATGCCCTGATGATGTTTGGAGGTACAGGGGTATTGATTTTAAGAAATGGAAGCCAACCAAATTCTTCCATTTTGGATAGATAAGGTAAATCAATGCGATTTAAAAACGAGAAATCAATTGTATGCCAATGTTTAATTGGCATGGTTGAGAAATACTCTTCATATCTTTTCCTTTTTGCAGGTGTTTTAAAACACGTGTTAAAAGTAGTGACAGAAGAATGAGGGGGTGATTGGGAAGATGAGCCTTGATCAGTATTTGGTCTAGGGGTTTTTTGGCTAGCTCTCTTAAGTCGAGGCATGATTTAAGCTTGCAACTAGACACACTCTGAATAGGTTTGTATTTCCTAGATGATGGTTCTCTAGAGACCTAGCCAATGGAACAGTTTTAGATTTGCCCTAATTGAGATTGCAGTAGAAATAGATAAATTTTTGAAGAAAAATTTTAGCAATGTAGGTTACTAGACCAAGAATGATGAAAAGATTGGGCAGATTCCTTACCGAAGATCGATCTGGGATTGAGAATCGATGGAAGAGGCGCGACAGAGGTTAGGGATTTGAGGCTTTTGGAATTTTCAAATTTTGGGGATTTTGAGCAGTTTTTATAGTCCAGGGCACAGGAGATCGATCTGTTGCTACGACAGATCGATCTGTCATTTCCAGAGACTTGAAGAGATCGATCTCTTGAACCAAAAGATCGATCCTCAAAATACAGAAGCTCAATGAGATCGATCTGCCAAAGGCCCAGATCGATCTGCTGTTTGACAGAGGCTTAATGAGATCGATCTGCCAAATGCATAGATCGATCTGCTGTTTTACAAAGGCTTAAGGAGATCGATCTGTCAAATGCATAGATCGATTTGCTGTTTTACAGAGGCTTAAGGAGATCGATCTTATGGGTGAGAAGATCGATCTGCCTAGCTTAACCTTACTGCTTTAGGCCCATTTGAAGTATGGAGATCGATCTATAGTGATTGAAGATCGATCTCTCATACTTTTTGCCCAGAAAAATCATTGAAAAACTCATTTAAAATCAATTTGAAATCAAAGTTTTGAAGCAGATAAATCTTAAGGAACATTCATGAGTCCTAATTCACCTCTAAGAACATAAAATCTATCTCTATCAAGAGGTTTGGTGAATATATCAGCTATTTGATGTAGTCTTTCATTTGTTGTTTAATCCACAACACTTGAGCACTACAACTACTTGCTGCTTATATTCAGCTTCAGTTGTGGACTGAGCCACACTATTTTGTTTCTTAGAGAACCACGAGATTAATCTATTCCCTAAGAATTGACATGTACCTGAAGTGCTCTTCCTATCTATTTTACAGCCCCCAAAGTCTGCATCAAAAAATGCATGAAGAACAAAAGTGGAGTCCTTGGGGTACTAAAGTCCTAGAGAGGGAGTGTCTTTAAGGTATCTAAAGATCCTTTTAGTGGCTAATAAGTGTGATTCCCTAGGAAAGGATTGAAATCTAGCACAAAGGCATACACTAAACAGAATATCTGATCTACTTGCAGTTAGATAAAGCAATGAACCAATCATAGACCTATAGAGTTTAGTGTCTACACACTTACCACTTTCATCTTTATCAAGCTTGATGTTGGTGCCCATTGGACTTGCTTGAGGTTTGCAATTATCTATTCCAAATCGCTTGAGCAATTTCTTAGTATATTTTGCTTGATTGATGAAGGTTCCATTCTTTGTTTGCTTCACTTGAAGTCCCAAGAAGAATGTGAGCTCTCCCATCATGCTCATTTCAAATTTATCTTGCATGATCTTAGCAAACTCTTGGCATACAGATTCATTAGTTGATCCAAAAATAATATCATCTACATATACTTGAACAACTAATAAATCTTTATTCTTATTTTTGATAAACAAGGTAGTATCTACTTTTCCTCTTGAAAATCCTTTTTCTATTAAAAATTTTGACAGCCTTTCATACCATGCTCTAGGAGCTTGTTTCAAACCATAAAGTGCCTTAGAAAGTTTGAATACATGTTCAGGAAATTCATGACTCTCAAAACCAGGAGGTTGCTCAACATAAACTTCTTCATTAATGAAACCATTCAAAAATGCACTATTTACATCCATTTGATATAACTTGAAGTTTTTATAACATGCAAAGGCAAGTAGCATTCTTATTGCTTCTAATCTAGCTACCGGTGCATATGTTTCTTCATAGTCTATTCTTTCTTCTTGTCTCTAGCCTTGTGCAACTAGCCTAGCCTTGTTCCTTATGATCACACTATTTTCATCCATCTTGTTCTTGAATATCCATTTAGTTCCAATTATAGAGTGATCACTAAGTCTAGGAACTAGTTTCCATACTTTGCTTCTCTCAAATTGATTTAATTCCTTTTGCATAGCTAGAAACCAGTTATTATCATCTAAGGCTTCATTTACATTTTTAGGTTCAATTTGAGACATAAAGGCTATATATTGACACACATTCCTTAGAGATGATCTAGTTCTAACTCCAAGAGTTGGATCTTCCACTATTTCATAATCTTTTACATATCCTAATTCTCTTGGTGCTCTAGACTCTCTTTCTAATATTTCTATTTCTTCTTCATCTTCTTTATTTATGTCAAGTTTTTTCTAATAGATCATTTTCTAAGTTTGGGATTTCTTTCAAGTTTTTATCAAATATTCCAATATCCTCATCATTGGTTGAATCTTTAGATAAATCCTTTGACTCATCAAATATTACATGAATTGATTCTTCAACCATCAATGTTCTTTTGTTATATACTCTATATGCCTTTGAATTCAAAGAATATCCTAAAAAGATTCCCTTATCACTCTTGGCATCAAATTTTCCTAAATTGTGTTTTCCATTATTTAGGACAAAGCATTTATAACCAAAGGGGTGAAAATAGCTAATATTAGGCTTCTTACCCTTGTAAAGCTCATAAGGGGTTTTCTTTAAAATTGGTCTAATCATAGATCTATTAATGATGTAGCAAGATGTTTTTATAGCTTCAGCCAAAAAATATTTAGGTAAATTATTTTCACACAACATGGTTCTAGCCATTTCTTCTAATGTTCTGTTTCTTCTCTCAACTACCCCATTTTGTTGTGGTGTCCTAGGGGCTGAAAAGTTATGACTAATTCCTTGATCATTGCAATATTCATCAAATCCAATATTTTCAAACTCCTTGCCATGATCGCTTCTAATACTAGTTATAATGTATCCTTTTTCATTTTGAGTTACTTTTGTATAAGCAATGAATTTTTCTAAAGCTTCATTTTTCATTCTAAAAAAGAACACCCAAGTGAACCTAGTGTAATCATCAACAATTACAAACCCATAATGTTTCCCACCTAGGCTTGTTGTTCTAGTTGGTCCAAATAGATCTAGATGAAGTAATTGAAGAGGTCTAGTGGTTGATACATTACGTTTAGGTTTAAATGTTGTTCTTTTATGTTTTCCTTTAACACAAGCTTCACATATTTTGTCATAGTCAAAGGACAACTTAGGCAATCCTATAACTAGGTCTTTTCTAACTAACTTAGATAGCACATGCATGCTTGCATGACTTAGTCTTCTATACCACAACCAAGGTTCTTTTTCTTTGTCTACCATTAGGCATATGTTTTCATTTTTAAGTTCATTTAGGTAGACAATGTAAATATTACCATGCCTATGACCTAGGAAAATAACTTTATTAGATTTAGGATCTATAACATGACATTTCAAGCAATCAAAAACTACTTTGTAACCTTTGTCACAAAGTTGACTAATACTTAGTAAGTTATGTTTTAGACCCCTAACAAGCAACACTTTTTCTAATGAAAAGTAGTCATTACCTATTGAACCATTTCCTTCAACTTGGCCTTTGGAGTTGTCCCCAAATGTGACTTCTCTACCAACTTTTGATTTAAATGAGTTGAAGTGGCTTCTTTCATCGGTCATGTGCCTTGAGCATCCACTGTCCAAGTACCAAGCTTCCTTTGTTTTAGCTTTGTGGCAATGCTCAATCACCTACAATGAAAATTCAAACTCATGTCTTAGGTACTCAAATTCTCTTGGGTCCTTTGAGGTTAGTGAATGCAATCCTTGATCCCTTAGGGATCCATTTTACTAAAGCATTAATATCTTTTGAAGTAATTATTTCTTTTGGAACCCAAATTCTTTTTACTATTTTTCCTCTAAGAGTGATCATCTTCATATTGCAATTATATGATGCATGTCCCTTTTTATTACAATATGAACAAATAGTTGAAGGTTTTTGCATGCTCTTTCTAGCTATGAAGCTTTTGAGATGAGTCTCTCTACTTTTGTTATATCCTAATCCATTCTTATCAAAGAAGGCTCTTTGAGTTTCTAGCATGTTATCTAATTTTTGTTGACCCATGTAAAATCTAGTAAAAGAATTATGTAAATTACTATTTTTTCTTTTAGGTCACAAATTTCAAGATTTGTAATTTCTAGTTTCTTTTCACATTCTAACTTGTCCTCTGGCATTAACTCATTTTCTTTCTTTAATTTAGATATTAACTTTTTGTATTTCATACTCATGCATTCATATTCCAATGCAAGATCATCAAAGGCATCTTGCAATTCATCAAAAGAATATTCATTGAGGTTTAAAGTTACCTTTTCATCCTCAATAGCCATGAAGCATAGGTTGTCATTGTCCTCATTTGAATCATCATCGGAGCAGTCACTGTCGCTCCATGTTTCCATCATTGCCTTCTTTTTGTGGAACCTATCATTGGATCTTTTAAGAAGAGGGCAGTTAAATTTAATATGTCCAGGTTTTTTACATTCATAGCACACAATGGTATCCTTTCTACCTAACTCTTCTTGATATTTCTGTGGTTTCTCCTACCACTACTACTTGCTTTCATTCTCATGAATTTGTTAAATCTCTTGGCAAACATTTTCATCTCAAGATCCTCTTCACTACCACTCTCATTTTTACTTTCCTCTTGAATAGTAGATTTTAGAGCTACTCCCACTTTCTTGGGTGGCTCTTCATTTCTTCTCAACTTCATCTCATATGTGAGTAGTGATCCTATTAATTCATCTAGTGACAATGTGTGAGGGTCCTTAGATTCCTCAATTGCAGTCACTTTAGCTTCCCATGATTTTGGTAGGCTATTTAATATTTTCTTGACCATTTCTATATTAGAGTAGATTTTTCCTAAGGATTTTAATCCATTAATTGCATTAGTGAATCTAGTGAACATATCACTAATTGATTCTCCTTCTTTCATCCTAAATAGCTCATAGTCATGTGTGAGCATTCCTACCTTAGTCTCATTTACTTGGGTTGTACCTTCATGAGTTATTGCCAATTTGTCCCAAATTTGTTTGGCATTGTCACAACTGGAGACTCTATTGTATTCATTTGGCCCTAAAGCACAAAATAGGGTGTGGAGGCCTAATTGTAGAATGCCCCTCTCCTACTAGATTGGTTGCTACATTTTTGTGAGCCATTAGATCGTTTCTAACTCATAGGAAGTTATTCCTCTAGAATCAAAGAGTCCTAGCTCTAATACCAATTGTTAGCTCTACCGAGAGGGGGTGAATCAGTTTTCTAATGTTAATGACAAATTTAAGCTAACTTAAGTCTAATTTGCAAATAATGAATAATCAATATAATGTAATGAAATAAATTGAATGAAGATAAGAGAGAGAAATATCAAACACAGTAGTTTATAGAGGTTCAGCCAATCTCTTGCCTACGTCCTCTCTTCTTGACCTCCTTGTCAAGAGCTTTCTTTCACTCTTTCAATGAAAGTTACACACTCCCTTTTTCAGGTTAAGGAATAACCTCTCTACCCTTTTTTTACACAGAGATGGATTCACCCTTTTACAAAGTTTATCTTACTGAGGAACACTCCTCTTCTCTCTTAAAGTAAGGATGAATACAAGCTCAAGCTTTTTCTAGTATGGGTAGGATAGATACAGCCTTATCTATTTCTCAAAGGTTTATACAATGAATGAAGATTGAAGACAAAGGAATGTTGGAATTGAATTCTTGAGAATGTACAGAATGTGCAGTAATGGTGTCTCTGTTTCCAGTGTCTTGAATGCTTGATCTTATACTGAAGGATTGGTAGTTGGAGCATTTAATGCTATTATTCCCGTTGAGATTTTTACAGAAAGAGCCGTTGGGAACCTCTAGTAGAATGCCAGATCGATCTCCAATCTTGACCAGATCGATCTCTTAGTTTAAATTCCTGCAATGTCAAAGCAAATTGAAGCAAGGAGATCGATCTCATATATGTAGAGATCAATCTTACAATTTGAAAATGTTAGAGCAGATCGATCTGTCGAATAAGCAGATCGATCTTCCAATCTCTCTGTTTGAGGCAAGATCGATCTTTAGATCGATCTACCAAATATTCTCGTAGAGAGGAGATCGATCTCTAATCAACTTAGATCGATCTCTTTAGCTCTCTGACTTTGAGGAGATCGATCTCTTCCTATACCAGATCGATCTACTGCCTTTACCTTTTGTTTTAGAGGAGATCGATCTCTTTCTAGACCAGATCGATCTCATAAACATCCCGTATTAGACAGATCGATCCTATAACCCTTATAGATCGATCTTTGCTTCCTCAATACTCTGTACCGATCCTTGGAGGATTTAATCCTTTAGCAGATCGATCTCATATCCTCATGAGATCGATCTCTCATACTAGAAAATCCAGGAGATCGATCTCTCATCTCACCAGATCGATCTCTCATCCTCAAGGACTTAGTTTCTAGTACTGATAACCTCTAAACATGTTTTTACATCATCTCTATATTATTGAATTTACTTGTTTTGTCATTTCAAAATATATTAACTCAACAGAAAGAAAATCAACAATGTAGGTTCTAAGATGAAGAATAATGGAGTAGATTTTGTTAAGTTAATATATTTTGAAATAATGAAACAATAATTCAATAATGGATATTATAAATCTAGAAATGTTTTAAACATGTTAAGAGTTTAAGTAAATACATGTCATTACCAGAAACTGAGTATTAAAGGATGAGAGATCGATCTCATGAGATAAGAGATCGATCTCCTGGGTTTTCAAGTATGAGAGATCGATCTCATGAGAATATGAGATCAATCTGCTAAAGGATTAAAAACTCAAAAGAGCATGTATAGGATGTTGAGGAAGAAGAGATCGATCTTTAGGGGTTATGAGATCGATCTTTAAATTATAGAATGCCTATGAGATCGATCTAGTCAAGAAAGAGATCGATCTCCTCTAAGGCAAAGGTTAAAGGTATTAGATCGATCTGTAGATCGATCTATGTTCAAACAGAGAGCTTATGAGATCGATCTCATATGGATAGAGATCGATCTCCTCAAAGTCAAAGAATTTAGAAGATCGATATAGGGTGATTAGAGATCGATCTCCTCTCTACGAGAAAGCTTGCTAGATCGATCTTGTGTCACGACCCATTTTTCTTAAAACCCCTACAAATGTTTTTTACTTTTTCATTTCCTTACCCGTCGTGAACAGTTTCACTACTAACAGTTGGGCTATGAGTCGATGTTAGTCCCTCCTGTCATGTTACTTACCTTAACATCTATTTTTCATATTTCATTTACATATCAATTCATTTTAACTAAATACATCCCCAATATTACATCCGTGTACAGTACTGTGCCTCTGTATGTTCAGATACAAAAATTATACAAATGTGTATACCTGGTCTTGATAGGAAGCAGCGGATAACCGAAATGCAAAACTACTGTTGCTCTCTTCTACTGAATGTACCCTGTAGGGTGAAAAATGAAAGGGTGAGCGAAACTTGCTCAGTAAGGCAATAATATAAGCAGGTAGATAACTATACTATCTATGTGCTGATAATGTCATGATATAAAATCGTTTATATTTGGGGCATGAGGTATGACTAAAATGATGCCACATGTATGTATATATCATATAAGAGAAATCATGAAATCAACATATAAAACAAACATGGAAAAATCATCATGTATGACATCTCATGCTCGTCACATTAAAACTTATTGTGTTCATCATAAACTCATCACGTTAAAACTTATTTGTTTCATCATAAAATAACCACATCAAGGCTAAACCCATCCATCGGGAATACCTTGATTCATTAAATCGTATCTCATTTAAAAACATAAATCGAGACATTACCCCTCCTTCACGTTTGTCCTGGTCTATTCAGAGCATATGATATCATGTGAGGCATGTAGGTTACTGTATGAAAATCGAGGACTATGGCCATATTATGTCCCTGTGATCCCAGGCTACACGGATCCCAGTGTGCAGGGCATCACAACTGTAACGGGAGGTAGGGTCAAATCCTACCTGCCAAAATATCAAGTAACATCATCGAGTCATCATTACTGCACGGTACAGCTTACTCCGTGTGACATACACGGTACAACGTACTCCGTGGACCCATATCATAGTCTAGGGGTGCCTGTCGTAGGTCTTATCCACCCCAATACTATGTCAATAACCAACCCAAGTCTCAAAGTATACGTACGAGCATATCAACTCTCTGCGACATAGTCTACAGGAGGCTTTCGCACGACTATATGCATGTCAATTCACGTCTAGTGCGAGCGAAGCTCCAGCACGACGCTATGCATATCATGATATCTAAAATCTCGTGCGAGTGAAGTTCTAGCACGATTTTTGTACATACACAAATTTCTCGTACGAGCAATGCTCCAATACGGCTTTTAATAAGTAGTAAATCAGTAAAATTTAGTGCGAGTAAGACTCTAGCACTCTTTTTACTCGTGTAAATATGATAGGTGACTCAATCTTGATAAAACATCTTTTAAAATCGTAACCGGTACAAATCAGTACCCTTTCGTATAATTCATAAAATAAGCAGCCAACAACCTATGTAAATTTGCTTAAAACAAAGCAATACATTCATATAAAACATCAAAACATGATAATCATGCAATTTATTTGCCTTACTACCATTTTTGTAAATTTTACTCCCAGGGGCAATACCGTCTTTTTCTTTATTCACCCATGCCCCAGGTTTTCGTAAAAATTATTATTTCGTTTCTAGATACTTTAAAAAATTCTAGGCCCTGTAAATCCCTTCAAAAATATGTATAGGTATCTCTATGCACCTACAAAATTCTCTTACCTGGAATCGCGCGCAAACTTATACGGTCTCGATAATACTTGATCTCTCAGTCCAAATGAACGCCAACCAAGTCTACGGAATTGCATATAACCATATATTTTGGGTCAATTCACTTATCTTTATCAGTAAGTCACTTTCACTGATCAATCTAAAGTACTGGGTCCGTTTTACTTTATTGGGCCCAATTGCACCTTAATGGGTCTCGACCCATTTTCAGTCTGTTTATACTTATTAAATCCCTTCTTCGGGTTTATTGGGCTCTTAATACCTATTGGGCTTCGTTCCAAACTCTTTGGATAGCCCGTATATCATTTACGACAATTAATTTCCAATTCCAATATTATTCACTAAATGTGGAATTTAATCCGTAATTCGTAAAATAAATCTTTAATACGCGAATAATTACATCCATTGTCGTAAATGAGCTTTACTTACTCGAGATTATGCGATAGTGCGTAAATCGAAGTTCGATTGGCTCATGTTCAAAATTTATCGTCGAACTGTACAATTTTATCTTTAATCCCCGGTTACTTTTCGATTAAATATAATTTAAATAAATTTCTCGAAAATCAAATCGATCACTTTTGACCTCGTATCGACTTACCTGAAGTCGGTTCAACCCGGTTCAGACCGATCGGTTCAGCCCGGTTCACCTCTTGCTGAACCGGTCCGTATCGGTTCAGGCTTTTCCGTCGCTATTCATGGCATTTTCGGTCGATTCTTGGCTCGTTTTTGGAGCCAATCGGTGCGCCTGCACTGGGGGAGTGTTTGGCTGGGTTTGAGTTGGCCAAATCACACCGGTGGCCACCAAATTCCTCTTCTCCCTCCGCGGCACTCTCCCTTTCGATCCGCTGAATTTCGACGGTTTCGTCGACCGATACCGGTCTCAAAGGGACCGCCTCCTCCTCCCGATCATGCCGGTGCCCACCGTTCGAGCCCAGCTGTCTTGGATGGCCGGAATCAACCCCGTTTTCCACGCGATTTTCTCTTCCTCCGTTCGCCGGACACAGCCATCGTCAGCGCGCGTCACAGGTGCCAACGTGTTCGTCGGCCTCTCATCTTTGTCCTCCGATCTTTGTTTGGGCCGTCGATCATCGGTGGCCGTGGGTCGATCGGGTCACGCGTGGGTCATCTTCAATTTTCAGTTTTCCTTTTGTTTTTCTGTCACGCCCCGAAAATACGAAAAATAGGGCAAATTTAAAACTTTTTTACTCATTAATTCACAATTAATGGTGCATTTCTGTGCAGTGTCATACATCATCATAATTATCATACCTCAGGATCTCATCGCTAGAAATTATATATCATACACATTACTTGATCTCAAGTTAATTAACCCTAATACATCCCACATAATGTTATACATCAAGTGTCTGCAATTACAACAATTGTCTGGGTACATGAAAAGATAAAAGATACCTCAAATACAATATATGGCCTGGAGCTCAAGTCCTTCACTAGCCACTACTCCGTACGTCGCAGGAAAACCCTTTTCACTTGAAGAAATCTGGGGGGAAAGAAAACAGGGTGAGCTTCTAAATCGCTCAGTAAAGGGGGTAAGGGACTCATTTCATAAACCAAAATGCACATCACAAAATATTTATTTGTATGTGAAACTCATTTGAAAACCATAGCATGTAAGTACTCAAAACGACATTCTCATGTCTCAAATCATGTGAAAACATGAAGTAAAAAGGCTCAGTCTAGAGCATTAACAAAGCATGTGAAAATAATGCGATAAACGCTTTCTCAAATACGTGATAAAATCACTATAATAATAATGCACACACGTGGCATAGCCACTGATTTAATTTCACACGTGGCACAGCCACTAACTCACGTGGCATGGCCACTGATTTAAATTCACACGTGGCACAGCCACTAACTCACGTGGCATAGCCACTGATTTAAATTCACACGTGGCACAGCCACAGAATAGGGTTTCACGTGGCAACGGCCACTAATTAGGGGTTATCACGTGGCAACGGCCACCAAATGGGGTATAACGTGGCAATGGCCACCAATAGGGTTTCTCACGTGGCAACGGTCACCAAATAGGGTTTCTCACGTGGCAACGGCCACCAAGTAGGGTTTCTCACGTGGCAACGGCCACCAAGTATACGTGGCATAGCCACAGAATGGGTTATTCTCACGTTACCAGAACGAAGAAGAAATCGGGCTTACATGCTACCAGAGCAATGCCCGATGTGTACTCAAAATTACACACCTAAGTCTTATCACACAAGACTGGCTTACCTTCACATAGAACTCATAATGGTTTTTCCTTTATAAAACTCATTTTAAAATTGTTTTGTGCTCAACACAAAACATAATAAAACCGAGTTTCAACCGGCAAAGCACACACACATTTCTCAAATCTCGATATTGCCTTAACGTAGAGCCCAATTCATTACTCACACAAATTCGATGGTTTATAAAGCAATTTCACACTCAGCTTATAAACGCATGAAAATAATAGGCTCCAACCGGCTATAAAACCGTGTGCAATTATTTCTCAACACAACACTCAACATGCTTGTTTTATAAATCACAAATCATGCTATAATAGTTTACAATTCACATACACAAATGGTTTAGATTTCCCTTACCTCTTTGCACCTCGTATAGTGCAATCGTTTCCCCCGTATCACGGACTAGCCTCGCATTCCACTCTGAAACTCCCGAGCTGTCCAAACAATGTTAAAACATCAATACTCAATTATCTCATCAACCTCAATTCTCAAAATCGAGCATAATTGCTTATAACACCTCAAATCTCTTGATTCTCGCAACTCTACCCCAAACTACACTCTCATTCACAACATCTCAACGTTCTACATTTCTCATGTCTATTATCTATGCTAATTCACCACATTGTCTAAATTTCTATTTGTAGCTCAAATTCCCAAAATTGCTAAATATCATTATCACTCCAACCACATTGCAATTTCATCAATCCCTAATCATTTTTCAGCTATCTCAACGCAAAGCTAACAACTAACATCACCAAAATCACCTCAAATATAAGGATCGAAGTTTAGAAATTACCCAAAGGTTGTGAGACGCACAACCCACGCCTCGATTCGATTCGTCCTTCGATTTCCAAGTATGTTGTTCTCCCTTTGATGAGGAATAGCTTTCCTTCTTACCACAACTTCTGATTTGGCCGAAAATGGGTGCTTTGGATGAGTGAGAAAGCTAGGTTTCGATAAAAACGGGGGTTGGAAGAGAGAGAAAGTGAGATTGCAGGAGAAAAACAGGGGTTCCTTGTATAGACTGGGGGTAGGAGATCGATCTGCCTCTTGATGAGATTGATCTGCATTTGAATTTTTGGGACGATTTGAGGCAATTTATGCCTAGGAGATCGATCTGTCGAGGGGTGAGATCGATCTCTTTATGGCTTTATGAGATCGATCTGCTCCTTGAGGAGATCGATCTTCTCCCAAACAGAATCATTTGGAGATCGATCTCTTCCTCATGAGATCGATCTTCTCTCAAACAGAATCATAAGGAGATCGATCCTCTTCTATTGGAGATCGATCTGCTCCTTAAATTCCTCCTTCCTTGTCATTTTTAACTCGCCAGATTGATCTCTCCTTCTCCCAGATCGATCTACTCCTTAAATTCCTCCTTCCTCGTCATTTATAACTCACCAGATCGATCTCTCCTTCTCCCAAATCGATTTGTCCTCATAGTTACACACTTATTTTAACACTTAACATATAAATCTCCAATTATCATTCCCCAATTCACTTAGCTCAATAAATTACACTTCAAATTCTTATTACATAATTAAAATATGTCTGAAATTCTCAGATCTCACATCCTCCCCACCTTAAAAAGAATTTGGTCCTCCAAATTCAACTCAACTAGTCAAATAGATGGGGGTATTTTTCCTTCATGAGACTCTCTAGTTCTCACGTTGCCTCTTCCATTGAGTGATGTTTCCACAAAACTTTCACTAATGGGATGCTCTTAGTTCTCAGTACCTTCTCCTTTCTATCGAGAATCCGGACGGGTTCCTCAGTGTAGCTCATATCCTCTTGAATGTCCATCTCGTCATACTCTATAACATGAGAAGGGTCCGGGTGATACTTCCTCAACATAGACACATGAAAAACATTGTGTATTCCGGACATCTGTGGGGGTAATGCTAATCTGTAAGCTACCTCTCCCACTCTCTCAAGAATCTCGAATGGTCCTACGTATCGAGGACTCAATTTTCCTTTCCTCCCAAATCGCATGATACCCTTACTCGGTGATACTCTCAGAAATACTGCATCACCAACATCGAACTCGAGTGGCCGTCTACTCACATCCGCGTAGCTTTTCTGTCTACTTTGTGCAGCCCGTAACCTCTCACATATGAGTTTTACACTCTGTACAGCTTGCTCAACAAGCTCGGGGGCATTTATCTTTCTGTCACCGACTTCTTCCCAAGCTACAGGGGATCTACACCTCCTACCATATAGAGCCTCAAAGGGTGCCATTCCAATACTTGCGTGATAGCTGTTGTTGTACAAAAACTCTGCTAGGGGCAGGTGATCATCCCATGATCCCTTAAAATCCATCGTACACGCCCTCAACATATCTTCCAGGGTCTGAATAGTCCTCTCTAACTGACCATCTGTCTGAGGATGATAGGCGGTACTGAAACTCAATCGAGACCCCATGGACTCCTGAAACTGGGTCCAAAATCTAGAAGTAAACCGGGAATCTCTATCAGAAGTAATACTCACTGGAGCCCCATGTAATCTAGCTATCTCGCTGACATACAGCTCAGCTAAGGCATCCACAGTATCTGTGTTCTTGATGGCAAGGAAGTGGGCACTCTTGGTCAATCTATCCACTATAACCCTATAGCGTCATGACCTCTTTGGGTCCTCGGTAAACCCATAATAAAGTCCATAGTGACATGCTCCCATTTCCATGTAGGTACAGGTAAGGGCTGTAGTAGTTTTTCGGGCTTTCGATGCTCAGCTTTCACTTGCTGGCATACTAAACACCTGGCCACGTACTCTGCCACGTCTCGCTTCATACCACTCCACCAATACACCTTTCTCAAGTCTCGGTACATCTTAGTACTCCCTGTGTGCATGGTGTATCGCGAGCAGTGGGATTCTTTCAATATCTGTCTCTTTAGGGTATCATCGTCCGGTACACAAATTCGTCCTCTGAATCTCAACAATCCATCCTCACTGATGGTGAGATCCGACTGCGGACTCTGCTCATCTTGGCTAACCATATCTATCAATCTCTGATCACTGCGCTGCCCAGTTTTAATTTGATCCATGATCTTGGGCTCTATTCGCAAGCTAGCCATAAATCCAGTCTCTATCTCTTTAACTCTGATCCGAAGTTCGACAAACTGCTCCAGTAAATCCCATTCCCTGATCATCATAGCAGATATCATACTCTTCCTGCTCAGGGCATCAGCAACCACATTCGCCTTACCCGGATGATATAGAATCTCGCAGTCATAATCCTTAAGGAGTTCCATCCATCTCATTTGTCTCATGTTTAACTCTTTCTGATCAAAGAGATATCTCAAACTCTTGTGATCAGTGAAGATCTGGAATCTTTCCCCATATAAGTAGTGTCGCCAGATCTTTAAAGCAAACACCACAGCGGCTAACTCCAAATCATGCGTGGGGTAATTCCGCTCATGGTCTTTCAGCTGTCGCAATCCATATGCGACCACTCTTCCGTGCTGCATAAGCACACACCCTAATCCTTGATGAGATGCATCACTATACACCGAAAATCCTCCTGATCCCTCAGGAATAGTTAACACAGGTGCCGCTGTCAACCTCCTCTTTAATTCTTGAAAACTGAGCTCACATTGATCAGTCCATATAAATGGAGTCTCTTTGTGCGTGAGCTTAGTCAAAGGAGCGGCAATCCTTGAAAATCCTTCCACAAATCTTTTGTAATACCCTGCCAAACCAAGGACGCTTCGAACCTCAGTAACTGTCCTCGGCCTCTCCCAATTAAGCACAGCCTCCATTTTGCTTGGGTCCACTGATACTCCTTCCTTTGAGACTATATGACCAAGGAAAGCTATCTGGTTCAGCCAAAACTCACACTTACTAAGCTTTTCGTATAATTGCTTATCTCGGAGTATATGAAGTACCAACCACAAATGCTGTGCATGCTCCTCATACGACCGAGAGTATACCAGGATATCATCAATAAAGACTATCACAAATTTATCCAGATAGTCTCTGAACACCTCGTTCATCAATCTCATAAATGCTGCAGGGGCATTCGTCAATCCAAAGGACATCACCAGAAATTCGTAATGGCCATACCTCGTCCTGAAGGTCGTCTTTGGAATATCTTCTTCCTTGATCCTCAATTGGTGATAGCCCGATCTCAAATCAATCTTAGAAAAGACTGATGCCCCTCTCAGCTGATCAAGTAGATCATCAATCCTGGGTAGTGGGTATTTATTCTTCACCGTGGCTTTATTCAACAACCGATAGTCTACGCATAATCTGAGACTACCATCCTTCTTCTTAACAAATAGTACTGGCGCTCCCCACGATGAAACACTGGGTCTAATAAACCCTTGATCCAATAACTCCTGTAGTTGTTTCTTCAATTCCTCAAGTTCCACTAATGCCATCCTGTAAGGAGGTTTAGAGATCGGCTGAGTATCTGGTACCAAATCAATGGTAAACTCTAGCTCTCTCTCTGGTGGTAAACCTGGCAATTCATCTAGGAAAACATCCAGAAATTCACACACCACAGGTATATCCTCAATCCTCGGATGTTCCCGCTCATCGTCTGAGATGAGTGTCTCATAACCTTCACATGAACAATCATATTTAATATTCTCCAAAATAATATCAAAATTCTTAAATTACTTACTAGAAATCCACATAATCATTTCCTCAATATCTCAATCGTACACTGTAAGGTTTAGGTAGGGAGAAAGTTACAATCTTAGTGTAGCAGTCTAAACTCACTCGATTGGTCGCCAGCCAATCCATTCCCAGAATTACATCAAACCCATGAATATTCAACAGGATTAGATCTGCTAACATCACTCTATCTCCCACCTTTATTTCACATCCTTTACAGATTAACTCAGTTCTCGGGATTCACGCATAGGGGTATTTACATGTAGTATGTATTCTAGAGGTTCAAACTTCAAGTTTAATCTACATGCAAAATGCTCAGAAATAAATGAATACGTGGATCCTGAATCAATCAACACATGAGCCTCATAATTACAGACAGAGAGTGTTCCTCTTATAGTTTCTGCCGAAGTGTCAGCAGTCTCCTTATCTAGGGCAAACACACGTCCCTGTGTCACAGGTTTCTTCCCTTTCTCTGTCGCAGTGGCCCGTCTCCGGGGATCCACTCTCTGAGGCTGTTGTCTAGGGGGCTCCAAGACATGTGGTTTCTGAGGTTGAGGGCAATCCTTCAACATGTGACCCATGTCTCCACATCTAAAACATCCATGGATCGACCCAGTACAACTTCCCTCATGCATTCGACCACAATCTCTGCAAAACCTTGTCTCAGGCCTGACATCTCGAGGGGTCTCTCTAATGTTAGGGTAACCTCTGGGTCTCTCTAATCTGCCCTTCTGCACCTCAATCCTTCCTCTTCTGAAGGAACCTCTCCGGGCCTCCGTTTGGAAAAGTGCTGGCCTCTTGCCCTTATCTCTATTCACTGCTCTGAGCTCATTCTGGGATTGTACCATCTCAATTCCTCTTTCAATCTCTTGTGCTCGTCTCAGAGCATCTCTAAACTCAGTAATACATAGCCCTATCAATCTATCTCTGATGACGGGCTTCAACCCATACACAAACTTCTCTATGCGGAGCTCTTCACTCTTGAAGGTCTCTGGGTCATATCTCAATAGCGCTGTGAATTGGCTCTCATAGTCATCCACAGACATGTCACCCTGTACCAAACTCAAAAACTCGGCCTATTTCTTTCTCTGGGCGGCTCGTGGTACATATTGGATCCTAAAGGCTGTCTAAAACTCTTCCCAACCAATCACATCATGGTGGGACATCAAAATACCCTGAGTAGTACCCCACCAATCTCGAGCTCTCCCCTTCATCATATAGGCACTCATACTGACCCTCTCAGCATCGGTGCACCCCAGGAAATCAAATATAATTCTCAATTCCGTCAACCACTCCTCAACCTCTGTAGGATCCTTCTTTCCCTTAAATGCGGGTGGATTCATCTTCAGAAAATCCCTTAGTCGGACCATACTTCTATCCTCAGGCTGAGTGACGGGAGGCACTGGGGGTATGGGAGGTCCTTATGGTGGTGTAGGGGTAGTATCCGAGGCATTAACTCCAAAGTGTTGCGCGAATAACGCTGCCATCTGCTCAAAACCTTGCCTCATATCGGTCTCAATCCGATTAAATCGAGAGTTAGGACTCTCTAGTTGTGGGACAGGTGGCGGAGAGGACTCTGCCTGCCTCCTCGAACGACCTCGTCGTTTACTCATTCTCTATCTTAACTCGTCTCCTGCGCGTACATATCAAAATCGATTGAAATCTCAATCCTCAGTTTCAGTTCATGACCAGACTATTACAGACACTTGGGATGTATTCTATTTCACTTAACTGACACTAACAGTACTAGACACCCTAAGCTCTGATACCAAAAAAACTCTGTCACGCCCCAAAAATGCAAAAAATAGGGCAAATTTAAAACTTTTTTACTCATTAATTCACAATTAAGGGTGCATTCCTGTGCAGTGTCATACATCATCATAATTATCATAACTTAGGATCTCATCGCTAGAAATTATATATCATACACATTACTTGATCTCAAGTTAATTAACCCTAATACATCCCATATAATGTTATACATCAAGTGTCTACAATTATAGCAATTGTCTGGGTACATGAAAAGATAAAAGATACCTCAAATACAATATATGGCCTGGAGCTCAAGTCCTCCACTAGCCACTACTCCGTACGTCGCAGGAAAACCCTTTTCACTTGAAGAAATCTGGGGGGAAAGAAAACAGGGTGAGCTTCTAAATCGCTCAGTAAAGGGGGTAAGGGACTCATTTCATAAACTAAAATGCACATCACAAAATATTTATTTGTATGTGAAACTCATTTGAAAACCATAGCATGTAAGTACTCAAAACGACATTCTCATGTCTCAAATCATGTGAAAACATGAAGTAAAAAGGCTCAGTCTAGAGTATTAACAAAGCATGTGAAAATAATGCGATAAAAGCTTTCTCAAATACGTGATAAAATCACTATAATAATAATGCACACACGTGGCATAGCCACTGATTTAATTTCACACGTGGCACAGCCACTAACTCACGTGGCATGGCCACTGATTTAAATTCACACGTGGCACAGCCACTAACTCACGTGGCATAGCCACTGATTTAAATTCACACGTGGCACAGCCATGGAATAGGGTTTCACGTGGCAACGGCCACTAATTAGGGGTTCTCACGTGGCAACGGCCACCAAATGGGGTATCACGTGGCTACGGCCACCAAATGGGGTATAACGTGGCAACGGCCACCAATAGGGTTTCTCACGTGGCAACGGCCACCAAATAGGGTTTCTCACGTGGCAACGGCCACCAAGTATACGTGGTATAGCCACATAATGGGTTATTCTCACGTTACCAGAACGGAGAAGAAATCGGGCTTACATGCTACCAGAGCAATGCCCGGTGTGTACTCAAAATTACACACCTAAGTCTTATCACACAAGACTGGCTTGCCTTCACATAGAACTCATAATGGTTTTTCCTTCATAAAACTCATTTTAAAATCGTTTTGTACTCAACACAAAACATAATAAAACCGAGTTCCAACCGGTAAAGCACACACACATTTCTCAAATCTCGATATTGCCTTAACGTAGAGCCCAATTCATTACTCACACAAATTCGATGGTTTATAAAGCAATTTCACACTCAGCTTATAAACGCATGAAAATAATGGGCTCCAACCTGCTATAAAACCGTGTGCAATTATTTCTCAACACAACACTCAACATGCTTGTTTTATAAATCACAAATCATGCTATAATAGTTTACAATTCACATACACAAATGGTTTAGATTTCCCTTACCTCTTTGCACCTCGTATAGTGCAATCGTTTCCCCCGTATCACGGACTAGCCTCGCATTCCACTCTGAAACTCCCGAGCTGTCCAAACGATGTTAAAACATCAATACTCAATTATCTCATCAACCTCAATTCTCAAAATCGAGCATAATTGCTCATAACACCTCAAATCTCTTGATTCTCGTAACTCTACCCCAAACTACACTCTCATTCACAACATCTCAACGTTCTACATTTCTCATGTCTATTATCTATGCTAATTCACCACATTGTCTAAATTTCTATTTATAGCTCAAATTCCCAAAATTGCTAAATATCATTATAACTCCAACCACATTGCAATTTCATCCATCCCTAATCATTTTCAGCTATCTCAACGCAATGCTAACAACTAACATCACCAAAATCACCTCAAATATAAGGATCGAAGTTTAGAAATTACCCAAAGGTTGTGAGACGCACAACCCACGCCTCGATTTGATTCGTCCTTCGATTTTCAAGTATGTTGTTCTCCCTTTGATGAGGAACAACTTTCCTTCTTACCACAACTTCTGATTTGGCCGAAAATGGGTGCTTTGGATGAGTGAGAAAGCTAGGTTTCGGTAAAAACGGGGGTTGGAAGAGAGAGAAAGTGAGATTGCAGGAGAAAAACAAGGGTTCCTTATATAGACTGGGGGTAGGAGATCGATCTGCCTCTTGATGAGATCGATCTGCATTTGAATTTTTGGGACTATTTGGGGTAACTTATGCCTAGGAGATCGATCTGTCGAGGGGTGAGATCGATCTCTTTATGGCTTTATGAGATCGATCTGCTCCTTGAGGAGATCGATCTTCTCCCAAACAGAATCATTTGGAGATCGATCTCTTCCTCATGAGATCGATCTTCTCTCAAACAGAATCATAAGGAGATCGATCCTCTTCCATTGGAGATCGATCTGCTCCTTAAATTCCTCATTCCTTGTCATTTTTAACTCGCCAGATCGATCTCTCCTTCTCCCAGATCGATCTGCTCCTTAAATTCCTTCTTCCTCGTCATTTATAACTCACCAGATCGATCTCTCCTTCTCCCAGATCGATCTGTCCTCATAGTTACACACTTATTTTAACACTTAACATATAAATCTCCAATTATCATTCCCCAATTCACTTAGCTCAATAAATTACACTTCAAATTCTTATTACATAATTAAAATATGTCTGAAATTCTCAGATCTCACATTTTCTCTCTCCCCGACCAAACTTTCGATTTCTCTTTTTTTTCTTTTAATTATTATTATTATTTATAATTTATTTTATTAATATTATATTCCTTAAAATAATATAAAATTCTCAAAAATATCTAAAAAAATTATATTTTATTCAAATTAATTTATTTAATTTATTTATTGTATTTTCCACTTTTTCGATATATTTTCTCTATATTTTTGAGATATTGTCCCGAGTAAAAATTTTGATTAATTCCAGTAAATTCATATCTTGATCAATTTACTCCGAAATTTAATTATTTTTCTTTATTGATCAAGATTTCTCAATCTCATATTTTTAATTAAATTTTTTTGTCTCGATTAATACCAAATTTTGATCTTTTGACCGTTTTGCCCTTCAACGTGTTCAAAAATTTCATTTCAATCTTTTCTTTCACGAACATACTCATTTCGTGTTTTAACTAAAATCGGGTCTTACATAATCTGCCCCACTTAAGAAATTTGGTCCTCCAAATTAGAACCAAGTTAAATGGATCCATAAACAACTCCGGGTACGTCTATTGTATCATATACTGTCATTCTCAAGTGACTTTTTTCGGAGTGTAATACTACCAACATACTTTAATTAGGTAAATCATCTTAAACATCAACACTTTCTCCTTCCTGTTTAATACCCGAATAGATTTTCCAATCATATGTTATACTTTCATTGAGCTAAGCTGTTGGAGCTCATATCCAATCACATATGCTGGATCCGGATAGTATTTTTGAAGCATCATAAGATAGGACACATTGTGGATGCCTGCTAATTCAGATGGTAACGCCAACCTACAGGCCTTGTCTCCCACTTTGTCCAATCTCTTTTTGAATCTCGTTACGTCCTTATGTTATGTCCTAAGGGCATGTAACTTCTAATAATACTAATTCACCCTCAGTGAATTTTAATGGTTTTTGTCTTTTGTCAACATAGCTTTTCTATCTGCTCTGAGGTGTTCTTATTCCTTCATAATTAACTGAACATCCTCAGAGGTTTGTCTTACCAATTCGGGAACAATTTTCTATTTGTCACCCATTTCTTCTTATCCAATCAAGGAAACAACCCTTACGGCCATGTAATGCCTTATCTGAAGTCATCTTGATACTCAAGTGACAACTGTCATTATTGTCGAATTTGATTAGTAACAACTGATCATCCCAGGAGCTTATTAGATAAATGACACACGCTCTCATCATATCCTCCAGAACCTGTACGATCCTCTCTGACTGACCATCTGTCTGAGGATGGAAAGCTGTGCTAACACTCAGTTGGGTGCCCATAGCTTCCTGAAAAATATTCCCAGAAGTGAGAAGTGAAACGGGAATCCCTATATGATACAATGCTCACTGGAAAAATACTTGGTGTTCCATAATTTTCCATACACATAAATCCACATGCACATTCAGAGTATCTGGGGATTTCCTAACCAGAAGGTGGGTAGACTTAGTAAATCTATTGACTATCACCCAGATAGCCTTATGATTCATCCGGGTCCTCTGTAACCCATCATGAAATTAATGGTAACTTGTTTCCATTTTCGTGTCAATATGGTAGAAACTGCAAAACCCTTCAACTTCTTTTGCTTTACCTTACTCTACTAACATACGAGACAATTTTTCCACAATCTCTACCATGTCTCTTTTCATATCTGACCACCAATACCCTTTTCTAAGATTTTGATATATTTATTACTTCTCGGATGCACTGTATATCCTGAAGAGTGAGCTTCTGACAATAACTCTACCTCATCATTATGGTCTTGGGGAGCACTTATACTGTCTTTGAACCTCAGTAAGTCATCATCACTCTCTGTGAACTCTGTCACTGTACCCATCTGAATCTGACCCATACTATTGACACCCTGCCGATCATCATGCTAAGCCTGTCAAATCTGGTCAACTCAAATCCGGTTCTAATCTCAAGCTAGCTGTCACACAATCACTGTCATCATCAGAGGGGATCACATCACTACTGAGGCTTATAACTGCTCTAACAGCTCATGCCCCCTGACCGTCATATGTAATACCATCCCGAGGCTCTTTCTGCTCAAGGCATTAGCCATTACATTAGTCTTTCCTGGGTGGTACAATTTCCACAATCATAATCCCTCAGAAGCTCTAACCCTCTTTGTTCTCATATCCGACTCTTTATGTGAAAATAGATACTCGGGGCTTTTATGATCAGTGCATACCTGAAATTTCTCACCGTATACGTAGTAGTGTCATATACTCAATACAACCACTATCACTGTCAACTTTAAATAATGGGCTGGATAGTCCTTTCATAATCCTTGAGTTGTCTGGATTCATAATTGACTATCTTCCCCTTTTGCATCAATACACAACCCATTCATTATTTTGAGGTATCCATAGACTAATGAGAAACCTCTTAATCTGTTGGGTATGGTGAGAATAAATGTGGTGGTCAGTTTATTACTTCAGTACACCAAAACTCTTGTCACGTCTATAATCCCATTCAAATACAACTTTTTCTAAGTTAAACGTGTCAATAAAGTAGTCCATTTCGAGAACTCTCAACAAATCATCTGTAAAAATAATTTTCAATTGTTGCTTATAATTTTCCCTGGACAGTAAATACACCAAAAATATCATCAATATGGATGATAATAAATCGGTCTAGGTAAAATTTAAATACCTCCTCGTAGTTGAGTTCCAATAAATATTTTAACCACCCATATACTTGACCTATGTACGCATAAACGTATAATGTCATTTCGAAATCGCTTCCGTTCAAGATACGAATCCGCGTCATTTTCTTTTTCTTATATTAACGGCTTTTATAAAATTTTTAATTAATTTTTAAACCTTCACGATTTATCGAATTCTATATTTATTTATCGTACAAGTAAATGTACCCTAATTTTAAATGTATATATTACGACTGTCGATTTCAATTCATAGGTTATGTGTATACTTTTAGACTCTGTCAAGTCTACAGGTGGGGAGGTATTTTGAAATTTCTTTATTAACCTTCAGACTTGACCACATGGACTGGTTATGGATATATCCACCCCTTACCCTTGGTCGTAATTTATATTCCATTGAATAAAATCAACTGACTTATACTTCTTCCCCCGTTTTCGACTTATAATCTCTTCATAATTATTCCATTAGTTAACCTTCCTTCATTGGGGTACTAACTATCAGTCTTGTACCCAAGGGTGTAGGCATTCATGTATTTCACTAACTTATATACAATTGAAGGCGGTATAAATAAATGCGTAGTACCAGGATCTAGTAACATAATTACATCTTTATTCATAACCAGTGTGGTATCTTTCACCACATCATCTGAAACATCAATAGTGTCCTGGTCCAATGCATACACTCGCCTTCGTCCAACAACCTACTTTCCCTTTTTATTCGGCTGTGGCCTCCCTTTTTCGGTGCAGAGATATCAACAGGGTTTTCTCTGTCTCTTTGCTCTTCTGTGGAGCAGTCTCACCCAACTCTGAACAATCATTAAATAATTGGCCCGTCTTACCACACTTAACGCCTATTTTAGTCAATAAAGTGTAGGTGTAGGCTCTACTTCTGTGGTATCTACTACATATCCTACACTGCTTACACTGTCACATTGCTTATACTGCTACACTGCTTACCCTGCTACACTGCTTACATTGCTTACCCTGCTACGGAGCAGGTCGGGATCCTCCAATCACAATACCCCTCAAAAGTGCTAAAATTGGATACACTAGGGCCTTACCAATTATCTTACCCTGTGACTCATCAACTCTAATCTCTTACCATATGGTCTCTTTCCCTCTCTGACATCTCTGTCATTCTCTATTCTCTTCTGTCTCTATTTCGACCCTTACTACCTTTCCCAATCTCAGAGGCATGTAACACATGATCTTATTCACGCAACTGTATTTTGCGCACTGCCTTGACATAGGTAATGATATCTAACGGGGCCAATCAGACTCTAATCGACAATTTGAGCCTTTCTATGAACTTTTGGGCTTTTCGACTCTCACTGCCCATAGTGTCGGGGTAATACCTGGGCAGGTATATAAACTGAGATTCATACTCATCAATCAACCAGTGTCTTTGGGTCAGTGTAAGAAATTTTACCTGTAGGCTCTGGACGTCTAACTCTTCAGATGGGTCGAGCGGACTTCCACCAATGCTTCGCCTCGCCTCCAACATAAACGTATTTAAAAGTCACATTCTCAGTCGACATACATCGAAAGAATCTATACAACTTCGCTATCTTATTCACCCAATCCTCAGCAACTATTGGTTTCTTTACTTCGCTATATACCAAAGGGGTGTGAAAATGTCTATAGTTTGAGGCATCTGTTTAGGCTTTACCCTACCTGTCCTCAACTACCTGCATAGACTGAGTAAACAACTCCGAAATATTTTCTACACTCCACTCCATCCTCTCGGAGCGTGTCTCAATACTGTTTGATCTCTTTATAGGACCTTGTGGAGTATGCTCAACATCAGCCTCCACCTCACTCTCATCTTGAGTCCCATGTGACGACTCATTCGACTCTCATGTCGATCTCTACAGTCTCGAGCATGTGTACTCGCCCCTCTACCATAGCGGTTATCAGTTATAAAAACTATATTCTTGCATTCGAAACTAAATTCTTAGCTGCAGTTCCATCTTGATATACACAATTGTATCTAAACAATGCACAGTACATGGGGATGTAAATTTACTTAACCACTAACACCGACTCATATCAGGCCAACTCTGCTCTGATACCACCTTTTGTCACGACCCATTTTTCTTAAAAACCACTACAATTTTTTTTTTCGATTTTTCATTTGCTTACCCATCGTGAACAGTTTCACTACTAACAGTTGGGCTATGAGTCGATGTTAGTCCCTCCTGTCATGTTACTTACCTTAACATATATTTTCCATATTTCATTTACATATCAATTCATTTTAACTAAATACATCCCCAATATTACATCCGTGTACAGTACTGTGCCTTTATATGTTTAGATACAAAAATTATATGAATGTGTATACCTGGTCTTGATAGGAAGCAGCAGATAACCGAAATGAAAAACTACTGTACATGGGGATGTAAATTTACTTAACCACTAACACCGACTCATATCAGGCCAACTCTGCTCTGATACCACCTTTTGTTACGACCCATTTTTCTTAAAAATCCCTATAATTTTTTTTTCGCTTTTTCATTTCCTTACCCATCGTGAACAGTTTCACTACTAACAGTTGGGCTATGAGTCGATGTTAGTCCCTCCTGTCATGTTACTTACCTTAACATCTATTTTCCATATTTCATTTACATATCAATTCATTTTAACTAAATACATCCCCAATATTACATCCGTGTACAATACTGTGCCTCTATATATTCAGATACAAAAATTATACGAATGTGTGTACCTGGTCTTGATAGGAAGCAGCAGATAACCGAAATGCAAAACTACTGTTGCTCTCTTCTACTGAATGTACCCTGTAGGGTGAAAAATGAAAGGGTGAGCGAAACTTACTCAGTAAGGCAATAATGTAAGCAGGTAGATAACTATACTATCTACGTGCTGATAATGTCATGATATAAAATCGTTTATATTTGGAGCATGAGGTATGACTAAAACGATGCCACATGTATGTATATATCATATAAGAGAAATCATAAAATTGACATAACAAACAAATATGGAAAAATCATCATGTATGACATCTCATGCTCGTCACATTAAGACTTATTTGTGTTCATCATAAACTCATCACATTAAAACTTATTTGTTTCATCATAAAATAACCACATCAAGGCTAAACCCATCCAACGGGAATACCTTGATTCATTAAATCGCATCTCATTTAAAAACATAAATCGGGACATTACCCCTCCTTCGGGTTTGTCCTGGTCTATTCAAACTGTATGATATCATGTGAGGCATGTACGTTACTGTATAAAAATTGAGAACTATGGCCATATTATGTCCCTTTGATCCCAGGCTACACGGATCTAGGTGTGCGGGGCATCACAACTATAACAGGAGGTGGGGTCAAATCCTACCCGCCAGAATATCAAGTAACATCATCGAGTCATCATGACTGCACGGTACAGCATACTCCATGTGACATACACAGTACAACGTACTCTGTGGACCCATATCATAGTCTGGGGGTGCCTGTCGTAGGTCTTATCCACCCCAATACTATGTCGATAACCAACCCATGTCTCAAAGTATACGTACGAGCATATAAACTCTCTGCGACACACAGTCTACAGGAGGCTTCCGCACGACTATATGCATGTCAACTCACGTCTAGTGCGAGCGAAGCTCCAGCACAACGCTATGCATATCATGATATCTAAAATCTCGTGCGAGCGAAGCTCCAGCACGATTTTTATACATACACAAATTTTTCGTATGAGCAATGCTCCAGTATGGCTTTTAATTAGTAATAAATCATTAAAATTTAGTGCGAGTAAGACTCTAGCACTCTTTTTACTCGTGTAAATATGATAGGTGGCTCAATCTTGATAAAACATCTTTTAAAATCTAACAGGTACAAACCGTTACCCTTTCGTATAATTCATAAAATCAACAACCAACCTATGTGTAAATTTACTTAAAACAAAGCAATACATTCATATAAAACATCAAAACATGATAATCATGCAATATATTTACCTTACTACCCTTTTGTAAATTTTACTCTCAGGGGCAATACCGTCTTTTTCTTTATTCACCCATGCCTCGAGTTTTCGTAAAATTTATTATTTCGTTTTTAGATACTTTAAGAAATTCTAGGCCCTGTAAATCCCCTAAAAAATACGTATAGGTATCTCTATGCACCTACAAAATTTTCTTACCTGGAATCGGGCGCAAACTTATCTCGTCTCAATAATACCCGATCTCTCAGTCCAAATGCGCGCCAACCAAGTCTACGGAACTACATATAACCATATATTTTGGGTCAATTCACTTATCTTTATCAGTAAGTCACATTCACTGATCAATCTAAAGTACTGGGTCCGTTTTACTTTATTGGGCCCAATTGCACCTTAATAGGTCTCGACCCATTTTCAGCCTGTTTACACTTATTAAATCTCTTCTTCGGGTTTACTGGGCTCTCAATACCTATTGGGCTTCGTTTCAAACTCTTTGGATAGCCTGTATATCATTTACGACAATTAATTTCCAATTCCAATATTACTCACTAAATGTGGAATTTAATCCGTAATTCGTAAAATAAATCTTTAATACGCGAATAATTACATCAATTGTCGTAAATGAGCTTTACTTACCCGAGATTATGCGATGGTGCGCAAATCGAAGTTCGATCGGCTCACGTTCAGAATTTATCGTCGAACTGCATAATTTTATATTTAATCCCAGGTTACTGTCCGATTAAATATAATTTAAATAAATTTTTTGAAAATCAAATCGGTCACTTTTGACCTCGTATCGACTTACTTGAAGTCCGGTGTATCCCCAAAAATTCTTCCCTTTTTTTCTTTTTTCTCTTTTTCTCCTTTTCTCCTCTCTTTCTTGGCTGAACCGGTTTGGTCCGGTTCAACCCGGTTCAGATCGATCGGTTCAGCCTGGTTCACTTCTTACTGAATCGGTCCGTATCGGTTCAGGCCTTTCTATCACCGTTCATGGCATTTTTGACCGGTTCCCGGCTCGTTTTTGGCGCCAATCAGTGCGCCTGCACTGGGGGCGTGTTCGGCTGGGGTCGAGTTGGCCGAATCACACCGGTGGCCATCGGATTCCTCTTCTCCCTCCGCGACACTCTCCCTCTCGATCCATCGAATCACATCGGTGCGTCAGATTCCGCGGCACTCTCACTCTCCCTCTTGATTAATTTCAGTAAATTCATATTTTGATCAATTTAATCCGAAATTTAATTATTTCTTCTTTATTGATCAAGATTTCTCAATCTAATATTTTTAATTAAATTTTTTTGTCCCGATTAATACCGAATTTTGATCTTTTGACCGTTTTACCTTTCAACGTGCTCAAAAATTTCATTTCAATCCTTTCTTTCACGAACAAACTCATTTGGTGTTTTAACTAAAATCGGGTCTTACATCTTACTTCAAACAGAGAGATTAGAAGATCGATCTGATGGTTCGATAGATCGATCTTCACTAATATTTTTCAAATTATAAGATCGATCTCTACAAATATGAGATCGATCTCCTTACTTCAAGTTGCTTTGTAATCGTAGGAATTTAAACTAAGAGATTGATCTGGCCATGATGGAAGATCGATCTGATACTCTACTAGAGGTTCCCAACGGCTCTTTCTGTAAAATCTTCAACGGGAAAAATAGCATTAAATGCTTCAACTACCAATCCTGTTGAGCCAAGCATTGAAGACACTGAAAACAAGTGAGACTTGTGCTGTAAATTCTGAATATTCTCAAGAGATCACTCTTAACATTCTCTTTGTCTTCAACATCACATTGATTGTATTGTGTTAAAAAGCTTGTGTAGAAGTTATTCTTCCTACCGACAAAAGAAAGTTTTTATTTGTATTCATTCTAAATCCAAGAGAGAAGAGGAGAGTTCCTCTGTGAGATAATTTTGTAAGTGGTGAATACTTATCTTTGTAAAAAAGGGTAGAGAGGTTATTCCTTAACCTTAAAAAGGGAGACTGTATCAACTATTGAGATAGTGAAAGAAAGCTCTTGACAAGAAGGTCAAGAATAGAGAACGTAGGCAAGAGATTGGTCGAACCTCTATAAATTACTGAGTTTGCTGCTTCCTTCCCTTATCTCATTTAATTTATTGCACTATACTTTATTGCTTATTCATTGATTACTTGCAATAAAATTCAATTAAGCTTAAAATTTAGCATTATCATTAGAAAACCAATTCACCCCCTTTCGGTAGAGCCAACAATTGGTATCAGAGCTCGGACTCTTTGATCATTAAGGAATAACTTCCTAAGAGTTAAAATGATCTAATGGCTCATAGCAATGTAGAACCAGTCTAGTAGGAGATGGACACTTTACAGCTAGGCTCCCATGTTCAATGGTGAACATTATGCTTATTGGAAAACTAGAATGATGCTTTTCATTCAAGAAAATGATTATGAGATATGAAGGATTATAACTAAAGGTCTTCAAATCCCAACTAAAAGGATAGAGGGAAGAGATATCCCAACTAAAAGAATTCATGAATTTTACGAAAGGGTACCGGTTATGATTTTAAAAGATGTTTTATCAAGATTGAGCCACCTATCGTATTTACATGAATAAAAAGAGTGCTAGAGTCTTTCTCGCACTCAAGTTTACTGAATTATTTCTCATGAAAAGTCGTACTGGAGCATTGCTCGTACGAGAAATTTGTGTGTGCACAAAATCGTGCTGGAGCTTCACTCGCACGAGATTTTAGATATCATGATATGCATAGCGTGGTGCTGGAGCTTCGCTCGCACTAGACGTGAGTTGACATGCATATAGTCGTGCGGAAGCCTCTTGTAGACTGTGTGTCATAGAGAGTTGAGATGCTCGCACATATACTTTGAGACATGAGCCGGTTATCGACATAGTATTGGGGTGGATAAGACCTACGGCAGGCACCCCCAGACTATGATATGGGTCCATGGAGTACGATGTACCGTGTATGTCACACAGAGTACGTTGTACCGTGCAGTCATGATGACTCGATGTTGTTACTTGATATTCTGGCGAGTAGGACTTGACCCCACCTCCCGTTGCAGTTGTGATGCCCCACACACCAGGATCTGTGTAGCATAGGATCACAGGGACAAAGTATGGCCATAGTCCTCGATTGTCATATAGTAACCTACATGCCTCACATGATATCATACGGTCTGGATAGACCAGGACAAACCCGATGGAGGGGTAAGGTCCCGATTTATATTTTTAAATGAAATGCGATTTAATGAATCAAGGTATTCCCGAGAGATGGGTTTAGCCTTGATGTGGTTGTTTTATAATGAAACAAATGAGTTTTAAAGTGATGAGTTTTGTGATTAAACAAATGAGTTTTAAAGTGTTGAGTATATGATGAAACAAATAAGTTTTAAATGTCACGAGCATGAGATGACATACATGAGGATTTTTCCATTTTTTTTTATATATGGATTTCATGATTTTTCTTATATGATATATACATACATGTGGCATCGTTTTAGTCTTACCTCATGCTCCAAATACAAACGATTTTATATCATGACATTATCAGCACGTAGATAGTATAGTTATCTATCTGCTTACATTATTGCCTTACTGAGCTGTTTATGCTCACCTTTTCATTTTCCACCCCACAGGGTATATTCAATAGAAGAGACAGACAGTAGTATTGCATTTCGGTTATCCGCTGCTTCTTATCAAGATCAGGTATACACATTTGTATAATTTTTGTATCTGAACATATAGAGGCACAGTACTGTACATGGATGTAATATTGGGGATGTATTTATTTAAAATAAATTGATATGTAAATGAAATATGAAAATGGAATGGTAAATAGGTGAGATGTGACTAACACCGAATCATAGCCCAACTGTTTAGTGGTGTAACTGTTCACGACGGGTAAGAAAATGAAAAAGTGAAAAATTTACTCTGATTTTTAGGTAATTTGGGTCGTGACAGAAAAGATGGTATCAAAGCAGAGTTGGCCTGATATGAGTCGATGTTAGTGGTTAAGTAAATTTACATCCCAATGTACTGTGCATTGTTTAGATACAATTCTGTATATCAAGGTAGAAGTGCAGCTAAGAATTTACTTTCGAATGCAAGAATCTAGTTTTTATAAATGATAGCCGCTATGGTAGAGAGGCAAGTACACCTGCTCGAGGCCATAGAGATCGGTCTGAGAATCAAATGAGTTGTCATATGAGACTCAAGATGAAAGTGAGGTGGAGGCTGATGTTGAGCCTACTCCACAGGGTCCTATAAATAGACCAAACAGTATTAAGACACGCTCCAAGATGATGGAGTGAAGTATAGAAAATATTTAGGAGTTGTTTACTCAGTCTATGCAAGTAGTTGAGGATAGGCAGGGTAAACCCTAAACAAATGCCTCAGACTATAGAGATTTTCACACCCCTCTGGTATATAGCAAAGTAAAGAAACCAATAGTTGTTGAGGACTGGGTGTATGAGATAGCGAAGTTGTATGGATTCTTTCGATGTATGTCGACTGAGAAGTGACTTTTAAATAAGTTTATGTTGGATGGCGAGGCAGAGCATTGGTGGAAATCCGCTCGACCAATCTGAAGAGTTAGATGTCCAGAGCCGACATGAGAAATATTTCTGGATGTATTCTGGTGACAGAATATCCCGGACATTGCTTAAAGGGAAATTACAGGTAAAATTTCTTACACTGCCCATAGTCATTGGTTGATTGATGAGTATGAATCTCATATTACATCCCTGGGCAAGTATGAACCCGATATTGTGGACAGTGAGAGTCAGAAAGCCCAAAAGTTCATGAAAGGGCTCAGATTGTCGATTTGAGTCCGATTGGCCCGTGAGATATTACCTATGTCGAGGCAGTGCGTAAAATACAGTGGTGTGAATAAGATTGTGAGTTGCACGCCTCTGAGATTGGGAAAGGTAGTAAGGGCCAAAATAGAGACAGAAGAGAATAGAGAATGACAGAGATGTCAGAGCGGGAAAGAGACCAGTTGGTAAGACATTAGAGTTGATGAGTCACGGGGTAAGATTATTGGTAAGGCCACAGTGTATCCAATTTAACACTTATTAGGGGTATTGTGATTGGAGAACCCCGACCTGTTATGAAGCAGTGTAGCAGTGTAAGCAGTGTAGGATGTGTGGTAGATACCACGGAAGTAAAGGCCTACACCTACACTTTATTGACTAAAATAGGTGTTAAGTGTGGTAAGACGGGCCAATTATTTAACGATTGCTCAGAGTTGGGTAATACTGTCCCACAGAAGAGCAAAGAGACATAGAAAACCCTGTTGATATCTCTGCACCGAAAAAGGGAGGCCATAATCGAAGAGAATGGGGAAAGTAGGCTATTGGACAAGGGTGAGTGTATGCCTTGGACCAGGACACTACTGATGTTTCATATGATGTGGTGAAAGATACCACACTAGTTATGAATAGTGAAGTAATTATTTTAATTAATCCTGGTGCCATGTATTTAGTCATACCACCTTCAATTGTATATAAGTTAGTAAAAGACATGAATGCCTACACCTTTGGGCATAATGCCAATACTTAGTACCCCAATGAAGGAGGATTAACTAACGGAATAATTATAAAGGAATTATAAGTTGAAAATGGGGGAAGAAGTATAAGTCAGCCAATTTTATTCAATGGACTATGAATAATTTGAAGTAATATTGAGAATAAATCTCAATTGGTCGGCTGCAATTTATGATGTTCAGAGTTCTATTCTAACATAGTGATATAGTTACACCTGAAAAGTATACTGTAAGTTTTGACAAGTAATAAAAGGGGAGTAGCGATTGAAATTAACGGAGCAAATGATTGTACTCACGGAATGAGTAATGATAGATTTTTGTTATAAGTGATATACGAAAAGGGATAAGCTTTAGATGTGATAAATTCTGAATACGAGATAGACTGGAATAAGAGACGTATGTAAGGTAAGAACATCTTTACGATATGAAGTAATTAGGATTAAAGCAATTGTAGCGAATATGAATTGTGACCACATGGACTAATATGTAAAGTAATTGTGGTCAAGTCTGAGGGTTAATAAAGGTATTTCAAAATACCTCCCCGCCTGAAGACTTGACAGCGTCTAAAAGTATACATAACTTATAAATTGAATGCGATAGTCGTAATATATAAATTTAAAATTAGGGTACCTTCACTTGTACGATAAAGAAATATAGAAATTCGATTAATCAGGAAAGTTTAAAATTTTATAAAAGCCGTTAAAAAGGAAATGACGCAGGTTAGTAGCTTGAACGAAAGTGATTTTGAAAGGACATTATACGTTATGGGCACATAGGTCAAGGATATAAGTGATTGAAATATTTAGTGGAACACAACTACGACAAGCTATTTAAATTTACCTGGACCGAATTGTTATCGTCCATATTGATGATATTTTGGGTGTATTTAAAGTCCAAGGAAATCATAAGCAACAATTGGAGATTGTTTTCACAAATGATTTGTTGCGAGTTCTCGGAATGGACTACTTTGTTGACACGTTTAACTTAAAAAAAGTTGTATTTGAATGAGATGATAGACGTAACAAGAGTTTTGGTGTAATAAAGTAATAAACTGACCACCGCATTTATTCTCACCATACCCAACAGATTAAGAGGTTTCTCATGAGTCTATGGATACCTCAAAATAATGAATGAGCTGTGTATTGATGCAAAAAGGGAAGATAGTTGATTATGGATCCAGACAACTCAAGGATCATGAAAGGACTATCTGACCCATGATTTAAAGTTGGCAACGATAGTGGTTGTATTGAGTATATGACACTACTATGTATACGGTGAGAAATTTTAGGTATGCACTGATCATAAAAGCCCTAAGTATCTGTTTTCACAGAAAGAGGCGAATATGAGAATACATAGTGGGTTAGAGCTTCTGAGAGATTTTGATTATGGAAATTGTACCACCCAGGAAAGGCTAATGTAATGGCTAATGCCTTGAGCAGAAAGAGCCTCGGGATGGTATTACATATGATGGTCAGGGAGCGTGAGCTGCTAGAGCAGTTGTAAACCTCAGTCGTGATGTGATTCCCTCTGATGATGACAGTGATTGTGTGATAGCTAGCCTAAGATTTGAATCGGATTTGACAGGCTTAGCATGATAATCGGCAGGGTGTCGATAGTGTGGGTTAGATTCAGAGGGGTACAGTGACAAAGTTCACCGAGAGAGATGATAGCTTACTGAGGTTCAGAGATAGTATAAGTGCTCCCCAAGACCATAGTTGATGAGATAGTGATATTGACAGAAACTCACTCTTCGGGATATTCAGTGCATTCGAGAAGTAATAAATATATCAAAATCTTAGAAAAGAGTATTGGTGGTCAAATGTAAAAAGAGACATGGTAGAGATTGTGGAAAAGTATCTCGTATGTCAGCAGAGTAAGGTAGAGCAAAAGAAGTTGCAGAGTTATTACAGTTTCTACCTATATTAACACGAAAATGGGAACAAGTTACCATGAATTTTGTGATGGATTACAGAGGACCTGGATGAATCATGAGGCTATCTGGGTGTTAGTCGATAGGTTGATTAAGTCTACCCACCTTCTGATTATGAAATCCCTAGATACTCTGAATTTATAGGCGAATTTATGTGTAAGAGAGATTGTTGAACAGTATGTAGCGTTCCAGTGAGCATGGTACAGATAGGGATTCCCGCTTCACTTTCTATTTTTGGGAACATTTTTCAGGAAGCTATGGGAACCCGACTGAGTGTTATCACAGCTTTCCATCCTCAGACAGATGGTCAGTCAGAGAGGACTGTACAGGTTCTGGAGGATATGATGAGAGTGTGTACTTGATATGATAAGCTCCCGGGATGATCAGATATTACTAATCAAATTCGCCAATAATGACAGTTGTTACTTGAGTATCGGGATGACTTCAGATGAGGCATTTTATGGTCGTAAGGGTTGTTTCCCCGATTTGGATAAGAAGAAGTGGGTGAAAGATAGAAAATTGTTCTCGAATTGGTAAGACAAACCTCTGTGGATGTTCAATTAATTGTGAAGGATTAAGAACACCTCAGAGCAGACAGAAAAGTGATGCTGACAAGAGATAGAAACCATTGGAATTCACCGAGGGTGAATTTATATTGTTGGAAGTTACATGCCGTTGAACATAGTATAAGGACGTAACGAGATCCAGAAGGAGATTAGACAAAGTGGGAGACAAGGCCTGTAGGTTGATGTTACCACCTGAATTAGCAGGCATCCACAATGTGTCTTATCTTATGATGCTTCGAAAATATTATCCGGACCCCGTGTATGTGATCAGATTTGAGCTCCAACAGTTTAGCTCAATGAAAGTATAACGTATGATTGGAAAACTCGATTCGGGTATTAGATGGAAGGAGAAAGTGTTGAAGTTTAAGATGATCTCCCTAATTAAAGTCCTTTGGTAGTAGTATACTCCGAAAAAGTCACAAGGGAATTATAGAGTATGATATGTGTGAAATATCCGGAGTGATTTACAGACTAACTTGGTTCTAATTTGGAGGACCAAATTTCTTAAGTGGGGGAGATTTTGTAAGACCCGAATTTAATTAAAAACACAAAATGAATGAGTATTTGTGAAGGGAAGTCGGGTTAAATTTATCCCAAACACGTGTAAGGGCAAAACGGTCAAAATATCGAAAGCCGAAATAAATTCGATAAGAAAATTTAATTAAAAATAATGGATTTGAGAATCTTGATCAATAACGAAGTAATAATTAAATTTCGAGTCCAATTGATCAAGATCCGAAATTTTTAGAAATACCGAAAAGTCACTCAGGACAATATCCCGAAAATACGAAGAAATTATACCCGAAAAATGGTTAAAAATATAATAAATAAATTAAATTAAATTAATTTATTTGGAATAAAAAATTAATTTTTGTAGATATTTTGAATATTTTTGACTATTTTAATGAATATAATAATAATATACTAATTTATAAATAATAATAAATAAAAATAATAATAATTGTAAAAAAAAAAAGAGAAATCAGAAGCTTTAGTCGGAGAGAGAGAAAGAGGAGAGAAACAGGAAAAAATGAAAGCCGAAATCGGGGAGAAGACCGACGGGCCACCGGCGACCCAATCGGCCAGGTGAGGGGAGGAAAAGGTAGAGGAGAGGCCAACGACCTCCCTGATACCGACGGTGCAGCCCACCGACGTCGAAATCCGGCGGATCGAGGGAGAGAAATCGACGGGGAGAGAAGAGAAATTTCCTGCGAACGACGCCGATTCGGCCCCAACCATCGGCCACCGAAGAACCCCCACGTGATGCCGAGCCGAATGGGGGCGAAAACAGCCGGGGAAACGATGGCCAGCGCTGGCAACGACGAGAAACAAGGAAGCCACCGATGCCGAAAAATGAGAAGAGGCCGGACCGGCCACTTTCTGGCGACCTCGTGTGAAATCGAGACCAGATCTGAGCTGCGGACGACCTCGCGGAGCTGCTGGCGGCGGAAGCCGACGGAGAACAGGTCGGCAAGGCACCGAATCAACCGAACCGGAGCGAACCGGAGTGAACCAGATCGGTCTGAACTGGTTTGAACCGGACTGAACCGGTTCAGCTAAGAAAGAAGGAAAAATGGAGAAAAAGAGAAAAAGGAAAAAGAGAAAGAATTTTCGGGGATACATCGGACTTCGGGTAAGTCGGTAAGAGGTCAAAAGTGACCAATTTGACTCTCAAAAAAATTATTTAAATTATATTTAATCGAAAAGTAACCCAGGATTAAATATATAGTTGTGCAGTTGTACGACAAAGACCGAAAGAGAGCCGATTGAGCTCCGATTTTCGTATCCCGCATCATATTGGGTAAGTACATTTTAATTTTGACAATTAGAATCCTTTAATACAGAGTTTCGATTATTTTACGAAATTTACGGATTAATTTCGTATAGAAAGGAATATTTTTCGGAATTATAATGTAATTGCCATAAATGGTATACGGGCTATCCAATGAGTTTGGAACGAAGCCCAATAATTATCGGTAAGCTGCATGAGCCCAGTAAACCCGAAGAAGGGATTTAAATAGTAAAAATGGGCTGAAAATGGGTCGAGACCCATTAAGGTGCGATTGAGCCCAATAAGAGTAAATTGGCCCAATTAGTTAAATCGACTGTAGTAAACAGGAGAATTATATTTATTGGGTTAAATTGATGTGATAAATAATTATCTGCAGCCCCAGAAATGGATTAGCAGCAAATCGGATCGGACGAGCCTCCGACAGTGGAATTTAGATACGCGCTCGACGAGAATCGAGGTAAGGGAATTTTGTAGGCGCATAGAGATTTCTATACGTATTTTTTAGGGGATTTACAGGGCCTAGACCTTTAAATATCTAGAAATGAAATAATAATTTTTGCGAAAAATTGGGGGTATAGGTGAATAAAGGAAAAAGACGATTTTGCCCCTAGGAGTAAAATTTACAAAAAGGGTAGTAAGGCAGGTAAATTGCATGATTTCATGTTTTTAATGTGTTATATGAATGTATTGCTTTGATTTAAGCAAATATGCACATAGGTTGGCTGTTGAATTCGTGAATTTTACGAAAGGGTACCAGTTTGTACCGGTTATGATTTTAAAAGATGTTTTATCAAGATTGAGCTACCTATCGTATTTACATGAATAAAAAGAGTGCTAGAGTCTTTCTCGCACTCAAGTTTACTGAATTATTTCTCATGAAAAGCCGTACTGCAGCATTGCTCGTACAAAAAATTTGTGTGTGCACAAAATCGTGCTGGAGCTTCGCTCGCACGAGATTTTAGATATCATGATATGCATAGCGTGGTGCTGGAGCTTCGCTCGTACTAGACGTGAGTTGACATGCATATAGTCGTGCGGAAGCCTCCTGTAGACTATGTGTCACAGAGAGTTGAGATGCTCGCACATATACTTTGAGACATAGGTTGGTTATCGACATAGTATTGGGGTGGATAAGACCTACGGTAGGCACCCCCAGACTATGATATGGGTCCATGGAGTACGATGTATCGTGTATGTCACACGGAGTCCACTGTACCATGCAGTCATGATGACTCGATGTTGTTACTTGATATTCTGGCGGGTAGGACTTGACCCTACCTCCCGTTGCAGTTGTGATGCCCCGCACACCGGGATCCGTGTAGCCTGGGATCATAGGGACAAAGTATGGCCATAGTCCTCGATTTTCATACAGTAACCTACATGCCTCACATGATATCATACGGTCTGGATAGACCAGGACAAACCCGATGGAAGGGTAAGGTCCCGATTTATGTTTTTAAACGAAATGCGATTTAATGAATCAAGGTATTCCCGAGAGATGGGTTTAGCCTTGATGTGGTTGTTTTATAATGAAACAAATGAGTTTCAAAGTGATGAGTTTTGTGATTAAACAAATGAGTTTTAAAGTGTTGAGTATATGATGAAACAAATAAGTTTTAAATGTGACGAGCATGAGATGACATACATGAGGATTTTTCCATGTTTGTTTTATATATGGATTTCATGATTTCTCTTATATGATATATACATACATGTGGCATCGTTTTAGTTTTACCTCATGCTCCAAATACAAACGATTTTATATCATGACATTATCAGCACGTAGATAGTATAGTTATCTACCTGCTTACATTATTGCCTTACTGAGCTGTTTATGCTCACCCTTTCATTTTCCACCCCACAGGGTATATTCAATAGAAGAGACTGACAGTAGTATTGCATTTCGGTTATCCGTTGCTTCTTATCAAGATCAGGTATACACATTTGTATAATTTTTGTATCTGAACATATAGAGGCACAGTACTGTACATGGATGTAATATTGGGGATGTATTTATTTAAAATAAATTGATATGTAAATGAAATATGAAAATGGAATGGTAAATAGGTGAGAGGTGACTAACACCGAATCATAGCCCAACTGTTTAGTGGTGTAACTGTTCACGACGGGTAAGAAAATGAAAAAGCAAAAAATTTACTCTGATTTTTAGGTAATTTGGGTCGTGACAAGAGCACCAAGAGAACTAGGATATGTCAAAGATTGTGAAATTGTAGGTGATCCAACTCTTGGAGTTAGAACAAGGCCCTCTCTAAGAAATGTATGTCAATATATAACCTTTGTATCTCAAAATGAACCAAATAATGTCAATGAAGCTTTAGATGACAATAATTGGTTTTTAGCCATGCAAGAAGAACTAAATCAATTTGAAAGAAGCAAAGTATGAAATTTAGTCCCTAGACCTAGTGATCACTCTATAATTGGAACTAAATAGATTTTCAAGAACAAGATGGATGAAAATAGTGTGATTATAAGAAACAAGGCCAGGCTAGTTGCACAAGGCTATAGGGAAGAGGAAGGAATAGACTATGATGAAACCTATGCACTGGTAGCTAGATTAGAAGCAATAAGAATGCTACTTGCTTTTGCATGCTACAAAAACTTCAAATTATATCAAACGGATGTAAAGAGTGATTTCTAAATGGCTTCATCAATGAGGAAGTTTATGTTAAGCAACCTCCCGATTTTGAAAGTACTGAATTTCCTGAACATGTCTTCAAACTTTCTAAGGCACTTTACGGTTTAAAACAAGCCCCTAGAGCCTGGTATGAAAGACTTTCAAAGTTCCTAATAGAAAAAAGATTTTCAAGAGGAAAAGTAGATACAACTTTGTTTATCAAAATAAGAATAAAGATTTACTAGTTGTTCAAGTATATGTAGATGACATTATTTTTGGATCAACTAATGAATCTCTATGTTAAGAGTTTGCTAAGATCATGCAAGGTGAATTTGAAATGAGCATGATGAGAGAGCTCACCTACTTCTTAGGACTTCAAGTGAAGTAAACTAAAGATGGAACCTTCATCAATCAAGCTAAATACACTAAGGATTTGCTCAAACGATTTGGAATGGATAACTACAAACCTCAAGCAACTCCAATGGGCACCAACATCAAACTTGATAAAGACGAAAGTGATAAGTGTGTAGATACTAAACTATATAGTTCTATGATTGGTTCATTGATTTATCTTACAGCAAGTAGACCTGATATTTTGTTTAGTGTATGTTTATGTGCTAGATTTCAATCCTCTCCTAGAGAGTCACACTTACTAGCTACAAAAAGGATCTTTAGGTATCTTAAAGACACACCTTCTCTAGGACTTTGATACCCTAAAGATTTCACCTTTGTTCTTCATGTTTTTTCTGATGCAAATTTTTGAGGCTGTAAAATAGATAGAAAAAGCACTTCAAAAACATGCCAATTCTTAGGGAATAGATTAATCTCATGGTTCTCTAAGAAACAAAATAGTGTAGCATAATCCACAACAGAAGCAGAGTATATAGCAGCTGGGAGTTGTAGTGCTTAAGTGTTGTGGATTAAACAACAAATGAAAGATTATGGTGTAGACATGAAACAAGTTTCAATCAAATGTGATAATACCAGTGCCATTAATCTCTCTAAAAATCCAATCCAACACTCTAGAACTAAACATATTGTGATTAGGCATCATTTCCTTAGAGATCATGTACAAAAAGGAGATATAATTCTAGAATATATTGATACTTTACGTCAAATAGCTGATCTCTTCACCAAACCTCTTGATAGAGATAGATTTTGTGTTCTTAGAGGTGAATTAGGACTTATGAATGCTCCTTAAGATTTTTTGCCTTCAAAACTTTGATTTCGAATTAATTTTCAACTGAATTTTCAACTCATTTTCTGGGCAAAAAGTAGGAGAGATCGATGTCCTATCAAATATAGATCGATCTAGCATGCTCCAAATTGGCCTAAAGCAGTAAAGTTCATCTAAGCAGATCGATCTTCTATCCCATAAGATCGATCTCCTTAAGCTTCTATATTTTACAAATCGATCTCTGCATTTGGCAGATCGATCTTCTTCGGCGTCTGTAAGTTGCAGATCGATCTCTGCATTTGGCAGATCGATCTCTTTGAGCTTCTGTATTTTGAAGATCAATCTCTTAAAACATCAGATCGATTTCTTCAAGTCTCTGAAAATATCAGATCGATCTAGTACCTCGACAGATCGATCTCTTTAGCCCTGCACTATAAATACTGCTTCAAAATTTCTAAATTTCAAAAAGCAAAATTTCAAATCTCTAACCCTCTATCGCGCCTCCTCCTTTAATTTCTCTCGTAGATTGATCTCTGGTAAAGTTCTCGTCCTATCTCTCTCATCAATCTTTATTCTAGTAACCTACATTGTCAAATTTTCTTTAAAAATTTCTTTTTTTTGCTTAAATCATCATTAGGGCACCTATTGAACTGTTCCATTTCCTAGGATATTGTTAGAGAATAATTTAGAACCATCTTAGGTTACTTTTGACTAATTTGATAATGCCTCGTATTAAGAGAGCTGCCAACAAAGAGTCTAGACCCTCTTCCTCACAACCACCCACTCTTTCTTCGTCTTCTGTCACTACCTTCAGCAGGTGTTTTCAAACACCTGCAAAAAGGAAGAGATATGAAGAATACTTCTCCACCATGCCCATAAAACACTGGAGGACCATTGACTTTTCATTCCTTAATCGTATAGACTTCCCATATTTGTCAAAAATGGAAGAATTTGGTTGGCTTCCATTTCTCAAGATAAACACACCTGCACCTCCAAACATTATTAAGGCATTCTTCTCAAACGCCGAACTTGTCTATGACCCTGACAATACCTGTAAAATTCTAGGTTTCAAAACATTCATCATGGCCAAAACTATTTTCATAAACACCAATCTTTTAGCCCGAGTGTTTGGGATTGAGGATAATGGTTTGATTGATGAAGAGGAGGAGGTACCACTCGAATTTAACCTTCCTAGAGATAAGGCTAGTGATCTATCCATGCACCCTAGGATACTACACCTTATAATCTCATGGAACCTCAGACCTTTCGGTACCCGACATTCCATAGTTAGAAAACTAGAACATTTTTTGCTCCACCATCTTCACACTTCTCAAGACCAAAAATCGAATCTAGTCCACTTCATCTACGAAGACTGGCTAAAAATCGTGCGTGGACAAGCCTCCTCAATAGTCTTCCTTCAACCCCTTGCATACCTTCTACAAAAACTTGAGGTTGACTGTTCTTGTGAGACCAGTGAAGTACCCTCTGCAAAAAGTGTTCTGAACATTGGCACACTTCACCATATGGGGTATTACAAAGACTTCCAAGGTTAGTGGAGGAAGAAACGCGAAACCTATCATGAGGCAGCCATGGAAGAGGATATACCAGCTGCGCCTACCGCGCCGTCTACTGAAGTTCCTCTGACGTCTGCTGCTCAGCCTACTGCACCTGCCTCATCTTCTGAGACGATGGAATCACTTATGGCTATGGTCATGGAGCTTAATAGGAAGATGGATGAAGGCTTTGCAAATCTCCATGTGTCAGACCCGAGTTTTCGATTTACGTATGTGGCTTGTACCATATGATTCCTATGTGTGCGAACGTTATATTTCATAGTTGAATCATAAGAAGAGTATTTACTACCATGCAATCGATTAATTTAAGAAATTAAAAATGCATGTAAGCTACATAATAGCGAGATAAGGGTTAAATTGATTTTCGAGCAAGTACAGGGGTAAAACGGTCAATTGATCAAAATTCGGTATAAATTCAATGAGAAAATTTCATTAAAAATATGAAATTGAGAAATCTTGATCAATAACGGGGTAAATATTGAATTTCGAGTCCAATTGATCGAGATATGAATTTATTTAATATTTTTAAAATTTTTATCTCGAAAAATGAGCCTAAAAATAAGAGAAAAATATACCAAAAAAGTAAAATCGGACTGATAAATTCATTTACGGACTAAATGAATTTAATAGGTATTTTTGGGATATTTTTGAGATATTTTAGGATTTTTAATATTATTTAAGGATTAAAATAATATTATAAATATATTATAAAAAAATAAATAAAACAAAATAGAAAAAAAATGAAAAACAGAAAACGGATTGAAACATCGGGGAGAAAGAAACGTAGCCAAGCCGACACAAACCGAGGGGAGGATTCTTCGTCGGACCAGCCACCACCGGCGACCAGCAATCCGACCAGCGGCCGAAAAAGAGAGAGGAGGTTGGCCCGATCCTTCTGCCACCGGTCACGCCCTACACCGACGCCGAACGTCGGCGAATCGAAGAAGGGAAGGTCGTGGAAGGAAAGAAGGATATCGGCGGCCACCGACGGTGCTAGGGTCCGATCGAGCCCAGCCAAACGATCCCCAGGCTTTGGCTCGCCGAACGACAGTGGTGAGACACCGGGAACCGGTCGGACGACGCCGACATGGCCAAATCATCCCTGAACCGGTCGGTGGTTCAGGGGAGAACCTTCTAAACTGAACCGGACCGGACCGGTTCAGCCAAGGAGAAAAGGGGAAAAAGAGGAAAAAGAAAGAAAAAGGAAAAGAAAAATTTTTGAGATTGCACCGGACTTCGGGTAAGTCGAAACGAGGCCAAAAGTGACCGATTTAATTTTCGATAAATTTATTTAAATTATATTTAATCGAAAATTGACCCGGAGTTAAATATATAAAATTGTGCAGTTCGACAATTAATTCCGAACGGAAGCCCGATCGAACTCCGATTCATGCACCATCGCACAATCTCAGGTAAGTAAAGCTCATTTACGACAATTAATTGATTTATGCGTATTTAAGATTTAATTTACGCATTTCGGATTAAATTTCGGATTTAGTGAATTATATTCAGAAAATTGAATAAATGTTGTAAATGATATTCGGGCTATCCAAAGAGCTTGGAATAAAGCCCAATGGGTATTGATAAGCCCAATGAGTCGATAGACCCTGATGAACGGGATTCATACGGATTAAGACCCGATAAAAGTGATTAAGGCCCATTAAGCGTAAAAGGGCTAATTTAAGCGAAATAAACTGTATTAAATGTGTAATACAATAGGAAAAGTGTAATTAACTCAGTGAATAATTAAATGTAGCTCCAGAGTCATATTGAGAGTTGACCAGACTGCGAGATAGACAGCACAGAGGAAGAGAGGTCACACGACGTGATCCGAGGTAGGGGACTCTTGCAAGTAGTTAGAGATATCTGTGCATATTTTCGTTGGATTTTACATTCACTGAAATTGTTTGAGGGTCAGAGAAAATCAGTAATATTATAGGGACCCGATGTGGGTAAATTACGATTTTGCCCCTAGTGAGGCAAAAAAATGAAACTTTGGGAAAAGTTGTAAAAAGCATGAAAATGATGTTTTGAATGATTTTTGTGTAGCAGAAGAGTAGGTGGATGGGCTAATGTTTTGAGGTCGATGTAAACTAAGCACACTTTATAGTGCTAATTTTAGTGATTTTAAACATCCCTGTTTTTAAAGAGCCATCTACCGAATTATGTAGAAACAATTGTGCTAGAGCACAACTCACACTTGATTTCAGATGTTTTTCACATACATTTGTGCTGAAGGTTTACTCGCACTACATTTATTTGACATGTATGATAGAGTACTAGAGCATTGCTTGTGCTCAGTTTTTATGTGATTTGTGCATGATAGAGTGCTGGAGCGATTAGCTCATACTCGAGTTTCACATGAGATGCATGACAGAGTACTGGAGCGTTGCTCGCACTCGATTTTTCATGATTTGTACATGATATCGTACTTGAGCGATTTGCTCGTACTTGATTTGTAATGAGAACTATGCATGACCTGGTGCTAGAGGTTTACTCACACTAGTGTTGATATTTTGACATGCATATACAGTGTTTTGAGGCGGAGCGTTGACTGTGTGTCACACTCAAGACGCGCACTGTAGTTTTTCGTGATATATATACATGTTAGAAAAACCGTGACTATTTTCTTCGTGTAGACTGAGTGTCACACTGTTGAGATGTTCTCACGTGGATTTAGAGACGTGGCATTTATTCCATAGTATGAGGGCTAAGACCTATGGCAGGCACCCCACTATGATATATTTCCATGGTATGAGCGGCTAAGACCTATGGCAGGCACCCCGACCATGCGTGTGGCATGGAGTACACTGTACCGTGTTTTGTGCTGTGCAGTTGTTGAGGAGAGTTGTTGATAGCTGGCGGTTGCGATGGATTGACCCCCCTCCCGTTACAGCAGTGATAACCCGCACACTGAGTACTGTGTTGCTTGAGATTTCACCACATGTTAGGATATGGTCATAGTTCGGAGATGCTCTCTTACGGTAAGATCCTTAAGCCTAACATCCTTAAGCCAGAGTGGGCGGGGAGGCTCTCTTACATAGTCTGGAGAGATTGCATTTAGCCACCGAGTCTCGCATGATATATCACATGTGTTTTATGATACGGGTAGACCTAAGGGATGGGTCAAAACCCGATTGATTTGTTTGTGTTGTGATGAGAAATGCCATATTTACTATGCTTTGAATGTAGATGGCATATTTTATATAAAGGCATTCTTAAATGATTAAATATGCACTGTTTTTGCATGAATGCCTCTGATTGATAAACCAGCATGTGTTTAGTACATGGGATTTTAAATCTGTACTATATTATATATATATATATATATTTTATACATACTTTTGAAATGAGAGAAGGAAAGGCAAAGCACTATTTTCAGTAGATAGTATGGATGTCTATTTGCTTGCCTGATTTCCTTACTGAGCGCGTTGATAGCTCATCCCATTCATTTTCCCCCCATCTCTACAGATTCTCATCAGTAGATTGAGTCGACTGAGGTATTGCATTCCTTTGATCCGCTGCCACTCCCCATCTAGCGAAAGGTATACACATGCGTACTCTTTTGTATCTGAATAATGTATAAACACAGTGATGTACATGTTTTTAATATTGGGGATATAATTATATTTAAGTATATGAATTTACTTATGATATGAATGTCATGTATGTATGATACGAAAAAGAATGGTAAGATATGTCTGGATGAGGAGATTAATGCCTATTCACAACCCAACTGTTGAGGAGATAAAGGTAAGTAAAAAGTGAAAAATTTATTGTGGTTTTTGGTAGGTCATGTGTGGGAGAAAGGCGTGACAGAGTGGTATCAGAGCGTAGTTGGTCTGATGTGTCTAGGCATTAGTAATTAGAAAAAAGTGTACATCCCCATATCACTATGTTTTGTTCAGTTACAATTGTGTATACAAGATAGGAGTTGGACAAATTAACGTTTGTGAATGTAGGAATCTAGCCATTATGGCAATTACCTACCGTGGTAGAGGGATGAGGGGTAGGGCTGGAAGCCGCAGAGGTAGGTCGGCTAGCCAGGGTGAGTCTTCGACTACCCATACACCCTCAGGTACTGTTGAGGTACCAGATACGATTGAGACACGTTTCACGAGGATAGAGCGTAGTCTAGAGGCGATAGTAGGGCTGTTGGCACAGACTTTGCTAGGTAGGCAGAGACAAGATGTCGAGACTGCGACTGGAGAGGCAGTTGCACCTGATACACCTGCGCAGCCTGTACAGAGGCCATAGACTATTGATACTCCTACACCCCCACCAATTCAGGGTGGTTGAGGATATGGGTGTGATTTGGATCGGTTGCGACAGTTTCAGAAGCTTGGACCTCCATCTTTTCAAGGGGTCAAGGACCCAGCTAGTACAGAGGAGTGGATTAGCGAGATGGAGAAGTTGTACGACTTCTTTGATTGTACAACTTCAGAGAGAGTCGCATTTGCTGCGTTCCTAATGAAGGGAACGACAGAGCATTGGTGGAAGTCCACCAAGCTGATATTGAGAGCCCGACATGCTGAGATCAGTTGGGAGATGTTTCTGGAGGCCCTCAGGAGGTAGTTTGTTCCTGATACAGTGCAGCGTAGATTGCAGGCCGAGTTTTTGGGATTGAGCCAAGGGAGTCTCACAGTGGATAAGTACGAGACTAGATTTTTGGCCCTGGGGAGGTATGATCTCGATACCTTGTACAACGAGACTAGGAAGGTCCACAGATTTGTTGACGGATTGAGACCGGTGTTGCAGTCTAGATTGGTACCACTAGACATTGGTACATATGATGAGACAGTGAGCAGAGCGCAGCTTTGTGAGCAGGATTACGAGAGAAATGCCTCTGAGTTTGGGAAGTTCAGTCGGAGTCGAGATAGAGAGTGGAAGAGGCTGACTAGAGATAGAGGGTTCAGTTATCGAGGAGGGAGGAGACTCTTCGATAAGGGACCACGGATAGAAGAGGTGCAAGAACGACCAGTTAGACCTCCTACATACCTGGCCATAGCTCCGGTGAAGGGCATTATGATTGGAGGATCGAGGCCTACTACTGTTCAGTGCAACCGATGTGGTAGACATCATGGCGGTAGACCTTGTCCGTTGAGCCCTGTTGTGTGTTTTCGATGTGAAAAATAGGGGCATATTGCTAGAGAGTGCCCAGAGACATATGTGATTGCCCCACAGAAGGGCAGGGAGCATGATAGAGCTCCAACTGGTACGTCTGCTCAGAGAGGTAAAGCGATGGCAGAGGAGAAAGGGAAGCAGGTGATGGGTCGAGGCCGAGTACATGCCTTGGACCAGGATGCAGCTGATGCTTCTACGGATGTGATTAGAGGTTTCATTGCATACGTAGTGGATACAGATAAGGTACATCCGGAGTTGGTAGATATTCCTGTGGTCAGTGAGTACCTAGATGTTTTCCTAGATGAGTTGTCAGGGTTACCACCAAACAGAGAGATGGACTTCTGTATAGATGTGGTGCCTGGTACTGAGCCTATTTCGAGACCACCGTATCGCATGGCCTTAGTTGAGCTGGAAGAGCTCAAGATACAGTTGCAGGAGCTGTTGGATAGGGGTTTTATCAGACCGAGTGTTTCACCGTGGGGAGCACCGATTCTATTTGTGAGGAAGAATGATGGAAGCCTCCGATTGTGTATAGACTACAGATTGTTGAAAAGGCTACCATCAAGAATAGATATCCCCTTCCATGCATCGACGACTTACTGGATCAGCTTCGGGGAGCGCAGGTCTTTTCTAAGATTGATATGAGGTCTGGGTATCATCAGTTGAGAGTTCGAAGTGGAGATGTACCCAAGACAGCATTTAGGACTCAATATGGCCACTATGAGTTCCTAGTTATGTCATTCAGACTGACGAATGCTCCCGCAGCTTTCATGGCTTTGATGAACGATGTGTTTAAGCCATATTTGGATCAGTTTGTTATCGTATTCATCGATGACATATTGGTGTATTCGAGATCCGAGGAGGAGCATGAGGAGCACCTCAAGATCGTATTGCAGACTCTACGAAGGCAGCAGTTGTTTGCTAAACTCAGCAAGTGTGATTTTTGGTTGGCAGAGATCTCGTTTTTGGGACACATAGTGTTGAGGGATGGTGTGTCAGTAGACCCATCCAAGATTGAGGCTGTAGTTCAGTGGGAACAGTCGAGGACAGTTACCGAGATCAGGAGTTTTCTAGGTTTAGCAGGGTACTATCGGAGATTTGTTGAGGGATTTACGAAGTTGGCTGCTCCATTGACACATCTCACTCGAAAGAATGTTGCATTCGTGTGGGACGAGGATTGTGAGAGGAGTTTTCAGGAGCTGAAGAGTCGATTGACCACCGCTCCGATTCTCACTATTCCTACCAGCTCAGGAGGATTTTCAGTATATACCGATTCTTCGCATCATGGAATGGGCTGTGTGTTGATGCAGGATGGGAGCGTAGTTGCTTATGGATCCAGACAGTTGAAGGACCATGAGAAGAACTATCCGACCCACGATTTAGAGTTGGCAGCAGTAGTGTTTGCGTTGAAGGTATGGCGCCACTACTTGTATGGCAAGAAGTTTCAGATTTTTACCGACCACAAGAGCCTCAAGTACCTGTTCTCACAGAAGGAGCTGAACATGAGACAGAGAAGATGGCTAGAGCTTCTGAAGGATTATGATTGTGAGATACTTTATCATCTGGGTAAGGCTAATGTTGTAGCAGATGCTTTGAGTAGGAAGAGCCTTGGGATGGTATCGTATATGATGGTCAGGGAGTACGAGCTGCTAGAGCAGTTCGTTAGCCTCAGTTTGGGAGTTGTGCCTTCGGATAAAGATGTGGATTGTATGATTGTGAGTCTACGCTTAGAGCCAGATCTGTTGGACAGGATCAGACAGGCTCAGTAGATTGATCCGTATTGCATCGATGTGATTGGTGAGATGCAGAAGGGCACAGTGACAGATTTTAAGTTGAGTCTTGATAGACTACTGAGGTTCAGAGGTAGATTGTGTGTTCCCGAGGTCCCAGAGCTCAGGAGATTGATATTGCCGGAAGCTCATTCATCGAGGTACACGTTGCATCCGGGGAGTGGCAAGATGTATCAGAACCTCCGAAAGGTGTACTGGTGGTCGGGTATGAAGAGAGATGTGGCAGATTTTGTGGCGAGATGTCTCGTTTGTCAGCAGGTGAAGGTAGAGCATCAAAGACCTGTAGGATTGTTGCAGCCTCTACCTATACCGACATGGAAATGGGAGCATATCACCATTGATTTCGTGATGGGTTTACCGAGGACCCGAAGGAATCACGATGCTATATGGGTGATCATAGATAGACTGACGAAGTCAGCCCACTTCCTAGCTATGAGAGCTACCGATACTCTGAGTACATTGGCAGAGTTGTATGTACGCGAGGTAGTGAGGTTGCATGGTATTCCAGTGAGCATTGTCTCGGATAGGGATTCCCGCTTCACTTCCCACTTTTGGAAACATTTTCAAGAAGCCATGGGAACCCAGTTAAGTTTAAGCACAGCTTTCCATCCTCAAACAGATGGTCAGTCAGAGAGGACAATACAGACTCTAAAGGACATGTTGAGAGCATGTGTGCTAGACTTTAGAGGCTCTTGGGATGATCATTTGCCACTAGTCGAGTTCGCCTACAACAACATTTATCATTCGAGTATCGGGATGGCACCGTATGAGGCCTTATATGGTCGTAGATGTCGTTCTCCTATTAGATGGGAAGAAGTGGGTGACCGTAAGATTTTTGCTCCTGATATGGTTACACAAGCTTCTGAGGATGTCTGGTTGATAGTTGAGAGATTGAGGACAGCTCAGAGTCGACAGAAGAGTTATGCTGACAGGAGATGTAGACCACTTGAGTTCGCAGTTGGTGAGTCAGTGTTTCTGAAGGTTTCTCCTTTCAAGGGTATAGCAAGGTTTGGGAAGAGGGGTAAGCTGAGTCCTCGCTACATTGAACCCTTTGAGATATTTGATCGAGTGGGAGATAAGGCCTATAGGTTGGCATTGCCACCAAATTTGTCAGGCGTGCACAACGTCTTCCACATTTCGATGCTTCGGAAGTATCACCCGGATCCGACGCATGTGATTAGTTATAAGCCATTGGAGCTCAGTGAGGACATGTCATATGTTGAGAGGCCGATTCGGATACTGGATAGGAAGGAGAAGGTTTTGAGATGGAAGACTATCGGGTTAGTGAAACTTTTATGGTAGCATCACACTTCCGAGGAGGCTACTTGGGAGTTAGAGAAATTGATGCGAGAGAAGCACCTCTAATTGTTTGATGATTGATTTGGTTCTAATTTGGAGGACCAAATTCTTTTAGTTGGGGAGGATTGTCAGACTCGAGTTTTTGATTTACGTATGTAGCTTGTACCTTATGATTCCTATGTGTACGAACGTTATATTTCATAGTTGAATCATAAGAAGAGTATTTACTACCATGCAATCGATTAATTTAAGAAATTAAAAATGCATGTAAGCTACATAATAGCGAGATAAGGGTTAAATTGATTTTCGAGCAAGTACAGGGGTAAAACGATCAATTGATCGATATTCGGTATAAATTCAATGAGAAAATTTCATTAAAAATATGAAATTGAGAAATCTTGATCAATAACGGGGCAAATATTGAATTTCGAGTCCAATTGATCGAGATATGAATTTATTTAATATTTTTAAAATTTTTATCTCGAAAAATGAGCCTAAAAATAAGAGAAAAATATACCGAAAAAGTAAAATCGGACTGATAAATTTATTTACAGACTAAATGAATTTAATAGGAATTTTTGGGATATTTTTGGGATATTTTAGGATTTTAAATATTATTTAAGGATTTAAATAATATTAAAAATATATTATAAAAAAATAAATAAAACAAAATAGAAAAAAAACAAAAAACAGAAAACGGATTGAAACATCGGGGAGAGAGACACGTAGCTAAGCCGACGCAAACCGAGGGAAGGATTCTTCATCGGACCAGCTACCACCGACGACCAGCAGTCCGACCAGCGGTCGAAAAAGAGAGAGGAGGTTAGCCCGATCCTTCTGCCACCGGTCACGCCCTACACCGACGCTAGACGCCGGCGAGTCGAAGAGGGGAAGGCCGCGGAAGGAAAGAAGGATTTCGACGGCCACCGACGGTGCTAGGGTCTGATCGAGCCCAGCCGAACGATCCCCAGGCTTTGGCTTGCCGAACGACGGTGGTGAGACGTCGGGAACCGGCCGGACGACGTCGGCACGGCCAAATCATCCCTGAACCGGTCAGCGGTTCAGGGGAGAACCTTCTAAACTGAACCGGACCGGTTCAGCCAAGGAGAAAAGGGGAAAAAGAGGAAAAAGAAAGAAAATGGAAAAGAAAAATTTTTGGGATTGCACCGGACTTCGGGTAAGTCGATACGAGGCCAAAAGTGACCGATTTAATTTCCAATAAATTTATTTAAATTTTATTTAATCAAAAATTGACCCGGAGTTAAATATACAAAATTGTGCAGTTCGACAATTAATTCCGAACGGAAGCCCAATCGAACTCTAATTCGCGCACCATCGCACAATCTCGGGTAAGTAAAGCTCATTTACGACAATTAAGTGATTTATGCGTATTTTAGATTTAATTTACGCATTTCGGATTAAATTTCAGATTTAGTGAATTATATTTGGAAAATTGAATAAATGTCGTAAATGATATACGGGCTATCCAAAGAGCTTAGAATAAAGCCCAATGGGTATTGATAAGCCCAATAAGTCGATAGACCCTGATGAACGGGCTTGATACGGATTAAGACCCAATAAAAGTGATTAAGGCCCATTAAGCGTAAAAGGGCCAATTTAAGTGAAATAAACTGTATTAAATGTGTAATACAGTAGTAAAAGTGTAATTAACTCAGTGAATGATTAAATGCAGCTCCAGAGTCATATTGAGAGTTGACCAGACTGCGAGATAGACAGCACAGAGGAAGAGAGGTCACACGACGTGATCCGAGGTAGGGGACTCTTGCAAGTAGTTAGAGATATCTGTGCATATTTTCGTTGGATTTTACATTCACTGAAATTGTTTGAGGGTCAAAGAAAATCAGTAATATTATAGGGCCCCGATATGGGTAAATTACGATTTTACCTCTAGTGAGGCAAAAAAATGAAACTTTGGGAAAAGTTGTAAAAGGCATGAAAATGATGTTTTGAATGATTTTTACTGCTGTGTAGCAGAAGAGTAGGTGGAGGGGCTAATGTTTTGAGGTCGATGTAAACTAAGCACACTTTATAGTGCTGATTTTAGTGATTTTTAACATCCCTGTTTTTAAAGAGCCATCTACCGAATTATGTGGAAACAATCGTGCTAGAGCACAACTCACACTTGATTTCAGATGTTTTTCACATACATTAGTGCTGGAGGTTTACTCGCACTATATTTATTTGACATGTATGATAGAGTACTAGAGCGTTGCTTGTACTCAGTTTTTATGTGATTTGTGCACGATAGAGTGCTGGAGCGATTAGCTCATAGTCGAGTTTTACATGAGATGCATGACAGAGTGCTGGAGCGTTGCTCGCACTTGATTTTTCATGATTTGTACATGACATCGTACTTGAGCGATTTGCTCGTACTTGATTTGTAATGAGAACTATGCATGACCTGGTGCTAGAGGTTTACTCGCACTAGTGTTGATATTTTGACATGCATATACAGTGTTTTGAGGCGGAGCGTTAACTGTGTGTCACACTCAAGACGCGCACTGTAGTTTTTCGTGATATATATACATGTTAGAAAAATCGTGACGATTTGCTCCATGTAGACTGAGTATCACACTATTGAGATATTCTCACGTGGATTTAGAGACGTGGCATTTATTCCATAGTATGAGGGCTAAGACCTATGCCAGGCACCCAACCATGATGTATGGGTCCACGAGTGTACGTTGTACCGTGCGTGTGGAATGGAGTACACTGTATCGTGTTTTGTGTTGTGGAGTTGTGGAGGAGAGTTGTTGATAGCTGGCGGTTGTGATGGACTGACCCCCCCTCCCGTTACAGCAGTGATAACCCACACACCGAGTACTGTGTTGCCTGGGATTTCACCACATGTTAGGATATGGCCATAGTCCGGAGATGCTCTCTTACGGTAAGATCATTAAGCCTAACATCCTTAAGCCAGAGTAGGCAGGGAGGCTCTCTTACATAGTCTGGAGAGATTGCATTTAGCCACCGAGTCTCGCATGATATATCACATGTGTTTTATGATACGGGTAGACCTGAGGGATGGGTCGGAACCCGATTAATTTGTTTGTGTTGTGATGAGAAATGCCATATTTACTATGTTTTGAATGTAAATGGCATATTTTATATAAAGACATTCTTAAATGATTAAATATGCACTGTTTTTGCATGAATGCCTCTGATTAATAAACCAACATGTGTTTAGTACATGGGATTTTAAATCTATACTATATTATATATATTTTAAACATGCTTTTGAAATGAGAGAAGGAAAGGCAAAGCACTATTTTCAGTAGATAGTATGGATATCTACTTACTTGCCTGATTTCCTTACTGAGCGCGTTGATAGCTCATCCCATTCATTTTCCCCCATCTCTACAGATTCTCGTCAGTAGATTGAGTCGGCTGAGGTATTGCATTCCTTTGATCCGCTGCCACTCCCCATCTAGCAAAAGGTATACACATGCGTACTCTTTTTATCTGAACAATGTATAAACACAGTGATGTACACGTTTTTAATATTGGGGATGTAATTATATTTAAGTATATGAATTTACTTATGATATGAATGTCATGTATGTATGATACAAAAAAGAATGGTAAGATATGTCTGGATGAGGAGACTAATGCCTATTCACAGCCCAACTGTTGAGGAGATAAAGGGAAGTAAAAAGTGAAAAAATTTATTGTGGTTTTTGGTAGGTCATGTGTGGGAGAAGGGCGGACACCATGCCACACAGTAGGTCATGTTTGATGAGTTGCAGGTCACCAGCACACGAGTTGAAGAACTTTTGGAGCGCTTTCCTCCTCCATCCTAGGGCATGCATGTTTGGATTGTCATCAATGTGTTGATATTTTGAAAAATGTTTGTTGGTTGAACATATATCTTTACATATTTTGAAATGACAAAGTTATGATTCAATATTATGCTAAGTAATGTGCTTTATTGATTCATGAGTTTACGTCTTGTTGCTATTGATATGACAAAAAAGAGGAGAAGAGAATATGCTAAGAAAGCAAAGCATGTTAAAGGGAGCTTAAATTAAGGGGGAGTTTTTGAACTGAGGGGGAGTTTCTTGAAACTGGACAACTGATGCACATGTTAAAGGGGGAGACTAAACATGTTTATAAAATTAATTTATTGAATAAGTTTTGTCATATCAAAAAGGGGGAGATTGTTAAGTTAATATATTTTGAAATGATAAAACAATAATTCAATAATGGATATTATAAATCTAGAAATGTTTTAAACATGTTAAGAGTTTAAGTAAATACATGTCATTACCAGAAACTGGGTATTAAAGGATGAGAGCTCGATTTCATGAGATGAGAGATCGATCTCCTAGGTTTTCAAGTATGAGAGATCGATCTCATGAGAATATGAGATCAATCTGCTAAAGGATTAAAAATTCAAAAGAGCATGTATAGGATGTTGAGGAAGAAGAGATCGATCTCTAGGGGTTATGAGATCGATCTTTAAATTACAGAATACCTATGAGATCGATCTGGTCAAGAAAGAGATCGATCTCCTCTAAGGCAAAGGTTAAAGGTATTAGATCGATCTGTAGATCGATCTATGTTCAAATAGAGAGCTTATGAGATCGATCTCATATGGATAGAGATCGATCTCCTCAAAGTCAAAGAGTTTAGAAGATCGATCTAGGGTGATTAGAGATCGATCTCCTCTCTACGAGAATGCTTGCTAGATCGATCTGGAGATCGATCTTGCTTCAAACAGAGAGATTAGAAGATCGATCTCATGGTTCGACAGATCGATCTTCACTAACATTTTTCAAATTATAAGATTGATCTCTACAAATATGTGATCGATCTCCTTGCTTCAAGTTGCTTTGTAATCGCAGGAATTTAAACTAAGAGATCGATCTGGCCATGATGGAAGATCGATCTAATACTCTACTGGAGGTTCCCAATAGCTCTTTCTGCAAAATCTTCAACGGGAAAAATAGCATTAAATGCTTCAACTACCAATCCTGCTGTATAAAGCTAAGCATTGAAGACACTGGAAACAAGTGAGACTTGTGCTGTAAATTCTGAATATTCTCAAGAGATAACTCTTAACATTCTCTTTGTCTTCAACATCACATTGATTGTATTGTGTTAAAAAGCATGTGTAGAAGTTATTCTTCCTACCCACAAAAGAAAGTTTATATTTGTATTCATCCTAAATCCAAGAGAGAAGAGGAGAGTTCCTCTGTGAGATAATTTTGTAAGGGGTGAATACTTATCTTTGTAAAAAGGGGTAAAGAGGTTATTCTTTAACCTTGAAAAGTGAGACTGTATCAACTATTGAGATAGTGAAAGAAAGCTCTTTACAAGAAGGTCAAGAAGAGATGACGTATGCAAGAGATTGGCCGAGCCTCTATAAATTACTGAGTTTGCTGCTTCCTTCTCTTATCTCATTTAATTTATTGCACTATACTTTATTGCTTATTCATTGATTACTTGCAATAAAATTCAATTAAGCTTAAAATTTAGCATTATCATTAGAAAACTGATTCACCCCCCTCTCGGTAGAGCCAACAGATTTAACGAAAACCTTACCAGAGATCGATCTGTGAGAGAAATCGAAAGAGGAGGCGCGACGTAGGTTAGGGATTTTGAATTTGGGGTTTCTAAAATTTGGGGATTTTTGAAACAGTATATATAGCCCAGGGTTAAGGAGATCGATTTGTCGAGGTACCGGATCGATCTATCATTTCCAGAAACTTTATGAGATCAATCTGTTATTTTATGAGATCGATCTACAAAATACAAAAGCTCAAGAAGATCGATCTGTCAAATACAAAGATCGATCTGTAAAATACAAAGGCTGAAGAAGATCGATCTGCCAAATGCAGGGATCGATCTGTAAAATACAGAAGCTTAAGGAGATCGATCTTATGGGTTTGAAGATCGATCTGCTTAGCAGAACCTTACTGCTTTAGGCCAATTTGGAGCATGCTAGATCGATCTATATTGTGAAGAGATCAATCTCTCATACCATTTGCCCAGAAAATGAGTTGAAAAATCAGTTGAAAATGAGTTTGAAATTAAAATTTTGAAGGCTATAATCCTTAAGGAGTATACATAAGTCCTAATTCACCTCTAAGAACACAAAATCTATCTCTATCAAGAGGTTTGGTGAAAATATCAGCTATTTGATGCAATGTATCAATATATTCTAGAACTATATCTCTTTTTTGTACATGATCTCTACGGAAATGATGCCTAATCTCAATATGTTTAGTTCTAGAGTATTCGATTGGATTTTTAGAGAGATTAATGGCATTGGTATTATCACACTTGACGGAAACGTGCTTCATATCTATGCCATAATCTCTCATTTGTTGCTTAATCCACAACACTTGAGCACTACAACTACCAGCTGCTATATATTCTACCTCAGTTGTGGATTGTGCTACACTATTTTGTTTCTTAGAGAACCATGATATTAATCTATTCCCTAAGAATTGGCAGGTTCCTGGAGCACTTTTTCTATCTATTTTACAACCTCCAAAATCTGTATCAGAATATGCATGAAGAGCAAATGTGGAATCTTTAGGGTACCATGTCCTAGTGAAGATGTGTCTTTATGGTACTTAAAAATTCTTTTTGTAACTTGTAAGTGTGATTCTCTAGGTGAGGATTGAAATGTAGCACATAAACACACACTAAATAAAATATCAGGTCTACTTACAGTAAGATAAAGCAATGATCCAATCATAGACCTATATAGCTTAGTGTCTACATACTTACCACTTTCATCTTTATCAAGCTTGATGTTGGTGCCCATTGGAGTTGCTTGAGGTTTGCAGTTATCCATTCCAAATCGTTTGAGCAAGTCATCGGTGTACTTAGCTTGATTGATGAAGATTCCATCCTTAGTTTGCTTTACTTGAAGTCCCAAGAAATAGGTGAGCTCTCCCATCATGCTCATTTCAAATTCACCTTACATGATCTTAGCAAACTCTTGACATAAAGATTCATTAGTTGATCCAAAAATGATGTCATCTACATATAATTGAACAACTAGTAAATCTTTATTCTTATTTTTGATAAACAAGGTTGTATCTACTTTTCCTCTTGAAAATCCCTTTTTCTATCAAGAACTTTGAAAGTCTTTCATACCAGGCTCTAGGAGCTTGTTTCAAATCGTAAAGTTGTTTAGAAAGTTTGTAAACATGTTCAGGAAATTCTGGACTTTCAAAACTGGGGGGTTACTCTACATAAACTTCCTCATTGATGTAACCATTTAGAAATGCACTTTCTACATCCATTTGATATAATTTAAAATTTTCGTAGCATGCAAAAGCAAGTAGCATCCTTATTACTTCTAATCTAGCTACCGGTGCATAGGTTTCATCATAGTCTATCCCTTCCTCTTGCCTATAACCTTGTGCAACTAGCCTAGTCTTGTTTCTTATGATCACACTATTTTCATCCATCTTGTTCTTGAAAATCCATTTAGTTCCAAATATGGAATGATCACTAGGTCTAGGAACTAAATTTCATACTTTACTTCTTTCAAATTGATTTAGTTCCTCTTGCATGGCTAAAAACCAATTGTTGTCATCTAAAGCTTCATTGACATTTTTTTATTCAATTTGAGATACAAATGCTATATATTGACATACATTTCTTAGTGAGGACCTGGTTCTAACTCCTAGATTTGGATCACCTATAATTTCACAATCTTTGACATATCCTAGTTCTCTTGATGCTCTAGATTCTTTTTTTAATATTTCTAGTTCTTCTTCATCTTTTTCCTTTTTATTAATGTCAAGATTTTCTAGTAGGTTATCTTCTATCCTTGAGGATTCTTTCAAAATCTCATCAAATATTTCAATATCCTCATCATTGGTAGAAACTTTAGATGCATCGTTTGACTCATCAAATATTACATGTATTGACTCTTCTACCATCAAGGTTCTTTTGTTGTACACTCTATATGCCTTTGAATTTAAAGAATAGCCTAAAAAGACTCCTTCATCACTTTTAGCATCAAATTTTCCTAAGTTGTCTTTCTCATTATTTAAGACAAAGCATCTACAACCAAAAGGATGAAAATAGCTAATATTTGACTTCTTTCCATTGTAAAGCTCATAAAGGGTTTTCCCTAAGATTGGTCTAATCATGGCTCTATTTATAATGTAGCATAAGGTGTTTATGGCTTCTGCCAAAAAATATTTAGGTAGATTATTTTCACACAACATTGTTCTAGCCATTTCTTCTAATATTCTGTTTCTTCTCTCAACTACCCCATTTTGTTGTGGTGTCCTAGAGGCTGACAAATTATGACTAATCCCTTGATCATTGCAATATTCATCAAAACCAATATTTTCAAATTCCTTGCCATGATCACTTCTAATACTAGTTATAGTGTAACCTTTTCATTTTGGGCTAATTTTGAATAGACAATGAATTTTTCTAAAGCTTCATTCTTTACTCTTAAGAAAAATACCCAAGTAAATCTAGTATAATCATCTACAATCACAAACCCATAATGCTTACCACCTAGGTTTGTAGTTCTAGTTGGCCCAAATAGATTTAGGTGAAGTAGTTGAAGAGATCTAGTGGTTAACACACTATTCTTAGTTTTAAATGATATCCTTTTATGTTTTCCCTTGACACAAGCTTAACAAATTTTGTCATAGTCAAAGGACAACTAAGGTAAACCTACAACAAGATCTTTTTTAGCTAGCTTAGATAATACATGCATGCTAGCATGACCTAGTCTCCTATGCCACAACCAATGTTCTTTTTCTTTATCTACCATAAGGCATACATTTTCATTTCTAAGTTCATTTAGATATACAATGTATATGTTACCTTGTCTATGTCCTAGAAAAAGAACTTTATTTGATTTAGTATCTATTACATGGCAACTCAAGCAATCAAAAATTACTTTGTAACCTTTATCACAAAGTTGACTAATGCTAAGCAAATTATGTTTTAGTCCTCTAACAAATAAAACCTTTTCTATTGAGAAAGAATTATTACCAATAGATCCATTTCCTTCAACTTGACCTTTGGAGTTGTCCCCAAAAGTGACTTCTCCACCAACTTTTGATTTGAATGAGTTGAAGTGACTTCTATCACCGGTCATGTGTCTTGAGCATCCACTATCCAAGTACCAAGCTTCCTTTGTTTTTGTCTTGTAGTAATGCTCAAGCTCCTATAATCATCATTCAAAATTTTGTTTTAGGTACCTAAATTTTCTTGGGTCCTTTGGAGTTAGTAAGTATGATTTTTTATCCTTTTGGGATCCATTTTAATATTACATCAATATCTTTTGAATTTACCACATCTTTTGGAACCCAAACTCTTCTAACTATCCTTCCTTTAAATGTGGTCATTTTCATATTGCATCTATATGATGTATGTCCTTATTTATTACAATGTGAGCAAGTAGTAGAGGATTTATGCATATTCTTTCTAGCCAGGAAATTTTTGAGATGAGTTTCTCTACTTTTGCCATCATATCCTAACTCATTTCTATCAAAGAATGCCTTTTACGTCTCTAGCATGTGATCTAGTTTTTGTTGTCCCATGTAAAATCTAGTAAAAGAATTATGTAAATTACTATTCTTTTCCTTTAAGTCATGGATTTCTAGATTTGTACTTTCTAATTTCTTTTCACATTCTATTTTAACATTTAGGATTAATTCATTTTCTTTCTTTAGTTTAGAAATCATTTTTTTGTACTTCAAATTCATGCACTCATATTCCATTGCAAGATCATCAAATGCATCTTGTAATTCATCAAAAGAATACTCATTAGGATTAGAAGTTACCTTCTCATCTTCAAGTGCCATGAAGCATAGATTGGCAATATCTTCATTTGTATCATCATCGGAGCTGTCATTATCGTTCCATGTTGCCATCATCGCCTTCTTTTTGTGCTTCCTATCACTTGATCTTTTTAGTAAAGGGCAATTAAATTTAATGTGGCTAGGTTTTTTTCATTCATAGAAAACAATAGTATCTCTATCTTTTCTACCTAATTCTTCTTTGTCTTGTTCTATCTTATAGTTTCTCCTATTGCCACCATTTACTCTCATTCTCATAAATTTATTAAATCTCTTGGCAAACATTGCCATTTCAAAATCTTCTTCATTACCACTCTCATTTTTATCTTCTTTCAAATCCTCCTGAGTAGTGGATTTTAGAGCTACTCCTACTTTCTTGGGTGGCTCTTTATTTCTTCTCAATTTCATTTCATAGGTGAGCAATGACTCTATCAATTCATCTAACGATAGTGTGTGGGGGTCCTTAGATTCTTCAATAGTTGTTACCTTAGCTTTCCAAGATTTTGGTAAGCTATTTAGGATTTTCTTAACCATTTCTATATTGGAGTGATTTTGCCTAAAGATTTTAGTCCATTAATTATATCAGTAAATCTAGTGAACATGTCACTAATTGACTCTCCTTCTTTCATCCTAAATAACTCATAGTCATGAGTGAGCATTCCTACTTTAGTCTCCTTGACTTGAGCTGTGCATTCATGAGTAATTGCCAATTTATCCCAAATTTGTTTGGCATTATCACAATCGAAGACTCTATTATACTCATTGGGCCCTAATGCACAAAATAAGGTGTGCATGGCCTTTGCATTCAACTGAGCACATTTTATATTATTAGAATCCCACTCATCTTCTTCTTTTGGAATATCTCTTCCCTCTACCTTCTTAGTTGAGATTTGAGGACCTTTAATAATAATCCTCCATACCTCATAATCATTAGCTTGAATGAAAAACATAATTCTAGTTTTTCAATATGTATAATGTTCATCATTGAACATGGGAGGCCTAACTGTAGAATGCCCTTCTCCTACTAGACTTGTTGCTATATTGCTATTAGCCATCAGATCGTTTTAACTCTTAGGAAATTACTCCTTAATGATCAAAGAGTCCAAGCTCTGATACCAATTGTTAGCTCAACCGAGGGGGGGTAAATTGATTTTCTAGTCTAAATGCTAAATTTAAACTCTTTTAAATTGAATTGCAAGTAATCAAATAATAAGCAATGAACTATAGTGCAGTAAAATAAAGGAGATAAGAGAGAGAAGCAGCAAACTCAGCAATTTATAGAGGTTCGACTAATCGCTTGCATACGTCCTCTCTTCTTGACCTTCTTGTCAAGAGTTTTCTTTCACTATCATAATAGTTGATAAACCTCCTTTTCAAGGTTAAGGAATAACCTCTCTACCCTTATACAAAGATATCTATTCAACTCTTACACAATTCTCTCACAGAGGAACTCTCCCCTTTTCTTTTGGATTAAAAGTGAATGCAAATAAGAACTCTCTTTTGTGGGTAGGAAGAATAACTTCAACTCAAGCTATTAAAGACAATACAATGAATATGATGTTGAAGGTAAAAGGAATATTGAGGAATGATCTCTTAAGAATATTCAGATTTTTTCAGCTCTATTTCTTGCATCCCCAATGTCTTTAATTCTTGGTTTCATACAGCAGGATGGTAGGTGAAGCATTTAATGCAGTTTTTCCCATTGAAGATTTTGCAGAGAGAGCCATTGGGAACCTCCAGTAGAGTACTAGATCGATCTTCCATCATGACCAGATCAATCTTCTAATTCAAATTCCTACAATTACAAAGCAACTCAAAGCAAGGAGATTGATCTTATAATCTGTAAAATGTTAGTGAAGATCGATCTGTCGAACCATCAGATCGATCTCATAAACTCTCTGTTTGAAGTAAGATCGATCTCCAGATCAATCTTGCAAGCATTCTCGTAGAGTGGAGATCGATCTCTAATTACCTTATATCGATCTCAGAAACTCTCTGTCTTGGGGAGATCGATATCTATCCATATGAGATCGATCTCATAAACTCTCTGTTTGAACATAGATCCATCTACAGATCGATCTAGGACCTTTAACCTTTGTCTTAGAGGAGATCGATCTCTACCTCAACCAGATCGATCTCATAAGCATTCTATAAAACAAAGATCGATCTCATAACCCTTAGAGATCGATCTCTTCTTCCTTAACATCCCATACATATTCTTTAAGTCTTTAACCCTTAATCAAATCGATTTTATATTCTCATGAGATCGATCTCTCATCCTTTAAAACTTAGTTTCTGGCAAGGACTTGTATTTCAAAATGTTCTAATTAACCTCTTAACATGTTTTAAACATTTCTTGATTTATCATAACCATTATTGAATTACTGTTTTGTCATTTTAAAATATATCAACCTAACAATATATCTTATCTGGAATATATTTCTTATCCGAAACACATTTTATATTCGAAACATATTTCTTATCCAAAATATATCACATCAAAATATATCCATATATCCGAAACATATTTATAGCCCAAAACGCACTTTACAATTCGAAACGTATTTCATATTCTAAAATACACTTATGTGAGATCTGAGAATTTCAGACATATTTAATGATGTAATAATAAATTGAAGTGTAATTTATTGAGCTAAGTGAATTGTAGGAATTATAATTGGAGATTTATATGTTAAGTGTGTAAAATGAGCATGAAGCATGAGGACAGATCGATCTGGGAGAAGGAGAGATCGATCTGGTGAGTTAAAAATGACGAGGAAGGGGAAATTTGAAGAGCAGATCGATCTCCAATGGAAGAGATCGATCTCCTTATGAATCTATTTGAGAAGGGATCGATCTCATGAGGAAGATATTGATCTCCAAATGAATCTGTTTGAGAGAAGATCGATCTCATGAGGAGGAGATCGATCTCCAAATGCTTCTGTTTGGGGAGAAGATCGATCTCCTTAGGAGCAGATCGATCTCATAAAGCCATAAAGAGATCGATCTCACCCCTCGACAGATCGATCTCCTAGGCATAAAATTGCCCAGATCGTCCCCAAATTTCAAACACAGATCGATCTCATCAAGAGGCAGATCGATCTCCTACCTCCAGTCTATATAAGGAACCCGTGTTTTCTCCTGAAATCTCACTTTCTCTCTCTTCCAAACCTCCATTTTTCCGAAAACCTAGTTTCTCACTCCTCCAAATCCCCCATCTCCGGCCGAATCAGCTATTGTGGTAAGAAGGAAAGTTGTTCCTCATCAAAGGGAGAACAACATACTTGGAAATCGAAGGACGAATCGGATCGAGGCGTGAGTTGTGCGTCTCACAAGCTTTGGGTAATTTCTAAACCTCGATCTTGATATTTGAGCTGATTTTGATGTTATTGGTGGTTGTAATTGTGTTGAAATAGTTGAGAAATGATTAGGGATTGATGAATTTCAATGTGGATAGGGTGACAATGATATTTAGCGATTTTGGTGAATTTAGGAAATTGTGAGCTATAAATGGAAAATTGGACAATGTGGTGAATTAGCGTAGACGATTTAACTTGAGAAATGTAGGACGTTGAGATATTGTGAATGAGGTTGTAGTTTAGGGTAGAGTGACGAGAATTAAAAAAAATGAGGTGTTATGAGCGATGATGCTCGATTTTGAGAATTAAGATTTATGAGATAATTGAGTATTGATGTTTTAACATCGTTTGGACAGCTCGGGAGTTCCAGAGTGGAATGCGAGACTAGTCCGTGATACGGGGGAAACGATTGCACTATACGAGGTGCAAAGAGGTAAGGAAAACTAAACCATTTGTGTATGTATTTTGATGAATTATTGTAGCATGAACCATGATTTGAGAATACAAGCATGTTTTGTGTTGTGATGTAATTGCACATGGTTTTATAGCCGGTTGGAGCCCATTATTTTATGAGTTTATAAGCTGAGTGTGAAATTGCTTTATAAACCTTTGAGTTGCGTGAAAAGTAAATTGGGCTCTACGTTAAGGCGATATTGAGATTTGAGAAAATGTGTGCGTGTTTTGTCGGTTGGAACTCGGTTTTAATATGTTTTGTGCTGAGTACACAAATGTTTTAAATGAGTTTTAAGAGAAAACCATTATGAGTTCTACGTGAAGGCATAACGTTTTATAAGATAATGGCTAATGATTGAGACTTAGGCGTGTCATGTTGAATACACATCGGGCATTGCTCTGGTAGCATATAAGACCGATATAGTGGGACGCCTGGGAACCGACCCAGGGACCACGAGCCTTGCTCTGGTAGCATATAAGACCGATATAGTGGGACGCCTGGGAACCGACCCAGGGACCACAGGCCTTGTTCTGGTAACATATAAGTCCGATTATTCCTCCGCTCTAGTAGCGTTGGGAGGCATTGCTCTGGTAGCATGTAAGACCGAGAGAGTGGGCCGCCTGGGAACCGACCCAGGGACCACGTGTCAGTGTGCATTAGGCGAGGCATTGCTCTGGTAGCAAGTAAGGCCGGGCCTTGTTCTGGTAACATATAAGTCCAATATACTTTGCATACGACCATATTGTCGACGTTCCCTCTATACGAGGATGCCTGGGATGCGCACCCAGAGGAGATACATATTTGATGTGCCATGACGAGTTTTAATTGAGTTTTATTGCCTAGTCTCGTTTTACACATGAGTTGTGTTTTGTGACCTTGTCACGTGTGATTTACTGAGGTGATTTTTATCACGTATTTGAGAACAGCCATTATTGCATATATTTACACATGCTTGTGAGTGCTCGATGTTGAGCCTTTTATCTTCATGTTTTCACATGATTTAACGAGTTATGAGATGATGTTTTGAGAACTTTCATGCTACGATTTCAAATGAGCTTTATAAACAAATACATATTTGTGATGTGTGAAATGGTTTATATAACTGAGTTCCTTTACCCCCCTTACTGAGCGATTTAGAAGCTCACCCTGTTTTCCTTTCCCCCCAGAGTTCTTCAAGTGAAAAAGGATCTCCCTGCGGCGTACGGAGTAGTGGCTAGTGGAGGACTTGAGCTCCAGGCCCTATATATTGTATTTGAGGTATATTTTATCTTTTCATGTACCCAGACTATTAATGTGATTACAGACACTTGATGTATATCATTATATGAGATGTATTAGGATTAATTAACTTGGAATTGAGTAATGTATATGATTCAATATATACTATGTCGTGATGAGATCCTGAGGCATGATAATTATGATGATGTATGACACTGCACAGGAATGCACCTTTAATTGTGAATTAACGAGTAAAAAGTTTTAAATTTGCCCTATTTTCCGCAAACTTTCGGGGCGTGACAACTTAACAATTCGAAACGTATATCATAATATCTTTGCTAACTAATCTAACCCGTTAGTAGGGACACTACTGATTACAATATCCTGTCAACTGAGATCATATCACTAACTATTATGATCCTCATTAGCAAGGGCTATGCCATATTCATCTCGTCTTGATAGGATATGTTTTGTGAATCATGCTTATGTTTATAAAATATTTTTGAAAACATATTTCACACTTCGAAACATATTTGACATTTCAAAATACATTTCAAAATATATTTTAAAATCCGAAAAACATTTCATATATGACTATTTTAACCTGTAATCCGAGAAATATTATAAATCTCAAAATACATGGTCATTGTTAACTATTATATATCTCGTTAGCAAAGGCCAAAACACTGCTAGCTATTATATACCCCATTAGCAGAGGTCAAAACATTGTTAACTAATATGTACCCCATTAGCAGAGGTCGAAATTTCGCTAGCTATTATATATCCCGTTAGCAAGGGTTGAAATATTGCTAAATACTATGTACCCAGTTAGTATGGGTCGAAACATTGTTGTTTATGTTGCCAATAGCAAGCTGCATCATTATTATTTATATCGCTAATAGCAGGCTACACCATTGCTATTTATATCACCAACAACAAACTACATCATTGCTAACTATTATATACCCCGTTAGTAGGGTCTAAAAATGGTCATGGTTAATTATTATCGCTTGTCAGCTAAGACAAAACATTTAGCAGTAAAAACTATCCAAATACATATTTTGAAATCAGTTTAAATCACAATATGGATAAAATCATGGTTAGCTTAAATCCAAAATATAGAAATATATGCATCAAGATGCAAATGTAACACAAAACAAGGTTCACATAAGAACATATCATTTTCGATAATCTTATCATCAATATTTCCACATACTTATAACACTTAGGACCCTTGAACATCATTTGATTCTTGCTCTAGGACCTGATTAATCCGTACGATGCTACCTCATATCAAAAGAATTAACTTATACTTTAAAATGTTATCTTGCATCCTAAGGATCACTTATCCAAACGATATTTTTATCCAAATTAATCAATTTTTTCATAAATCGAAAATTTAATTGTTCCATCAATCACTTATACCTCTAATACATAGCCCTTGAACATTTTCTTTATGTTCTAGGACTTGTTTTATTCCATGTGATACTGCCATGCATTTATGGAATTAACGTATACCTCATGGTGCTACTTCGCACCTCAATGATCACTGCTCGATTTCATATTCTTATCAATAATCCAATCATGTATTTTTCACACTTATAATCCTCAAACATTATTCGTTTTTTATTTGAGAACCCAAATTTACTCCATATGATGCAGTCTTGCATCTATGGATTTAACTTAGAATTTTCTAAGTTTAGAATTATCTTGTATGATGTTTCTTTGCATCCTAAAGGAGAACTGCTAACTCAATTTCTTTGTCCATAATTATTCCTTATCAAACTATAATTTATTGATAGTTCACTTGATCCGATTGCGCATGAAATCCTTATGTATTTCTAAATCCAGCTTTCGTATTTAAATTTATTAGTTATGAATTTAATTAATAGATTTCGGATTTTATACTTAAATTCATTCTTTATAAATTTACTTAGTAGCTTATGCAGATTTAATTACATGGCATGCAATAGCCGCAAAGACAAATATTAAGGAATCCATACTGTATGATACAAATCTATATCGAGTGAGGGTTACTTACCTTGTATGTTATACAGCTATAATAGGCATTGTTCACTTACTCGAAATACCGTGATGGCACGTAAATCAAGGCTTGGTTGAACTCGCATTTATTGCCTATTGTCATACTACACATTTACATATTTAAATCGGGTTAATTTCTGTCAAATATAAATTTCTAATTAATATTTAAAAAATATTAAATCAGCCTAATGGCCTTTCTTATTAGTTTTTCCTTAATCCGGGACACTAAAAAATTTCCTTATCTTTTTTTCTTTCCTTTTTCTTTTATTTTCTTTCCTTTTTTTTTTAGTTTGAACCGGACCGGTTCAGACTCTTCCATTTTAACTGAACTGATTCAGCACTCATTTGTCGGTTCATGGCCGCTGGGATCAGTTCTCCAGTCACCACTTCTCCAGCCACACTAGACGACCTCACGATGCTTTGGGGTTGGAAGTGGCACACTTGGATTGGCTTATAGGGCGGCGGTTTGGACTCTTCACCCTTCGTTATTTTATCTCTTCCTCATTCGCCAATCGTCGCTTTTCTCGCAGGATCTCCTCGGGGTTGACTTCGGCGACCACTCCTCTTCCTTCCCTCGGTTGGCCGACGCCGGTCCTCTCCCTTCCAATTTCTCTCTACGCCTCTTTTCATCATTTCCATATTGCCTTTCTATATATATATATTAATATAATATATTATATAGATAAATGTCTATATATTTTTTATTTATTTATTTATCTATTTATTTATTTATTTAATATATTTTTTTCATTTCTTTAAAAAATATATTAACCCATATTTTTGAGATAAATTCTAAAAGTTCAAAATTTCAAATTATCATAGGATGTACTGATATTTGCTACTTTTATAAAGTTAATCACTACTAATGCATCAAGCTTACATTACACTTCTATGTAGCCTTCTTGCCAGGCTATATATAAACCAGCTTGGAGTTCAACAGTTATGTTTAAACATACGCCCAGATTAGCTCCATCAAGGTGGGGAGACTGTAGGAAAATACAAGATGCCATTGGTGTAGTGCCATCCAAAAACAAAGAAGTCGTATTCATATTGGTTAAGCTTGGTATTTATAAAGAAAAGTTGTTGTGCTCGCGAACAAGGCCTTCCTTACATAAGTGGTTCAAAGGCAAATGGCACGATAATAACTTAGGATGATAGTGGGAATATTTTTGAATCTCCTACCTTCTCTGTGTTGGCTTCTAATTTTGTTACTCGATTCCTCACTATTCAGGTATGAACCATTCCGATGAATTTGGAAACAATAAGATTGTTAAGTACTCCTTTATAAATGTTTTTAGACTCATAAATTAACCATTCTCTTTACTTATAATCAAGTCGACTTTATTTAAAATTAACTTAATAATCAAATATATTTCAATTTTCTGCACAAAATGAATATAAATTCTCAACATTTACTTTTATTGTAAGTACACAAACTTTTATTTTATTTTAAAATAAGTCATCAACCTTTCAAAATAATACAATTAAGTAAAATAAATAAAAATTAAGGTCTTATAAGTCCTCAATCTTTTTATTTCACTATAAAAATTTATAATTGGTTAGGGGTTTATTTAGTAAAATTAAAGGTTAATTACTTATTTTTATTTTATACAAAAAAAGTTGAGAGTTATTTGACTAGTAAGCCCTTAAAATTCATTCATAAGACAGAAATTAAATGAAATGGAGAAAATTTTGTTCCAACATGAGCAGTCCATTGTGATGAATTTATAAATCCAAAATTTTAACACAATTAATAGTCGTATCTTTTGTCTTCGTCTATAGGATACGTATGGGCGACAGGGTAGCTTTCTTTGAATGCTAGATACCTAGTTAGATGGCACCGGAAGACACTATATTAAAAAGTATAGAAAATCAATCATATATAGTATAAATTAAGTTTTAATTAGTACTCAATATAAAAGAGTTGGGTTTTGCTTAATTAATACTTAAATTTAGTAAATCTTTATTTTTATTTACGATCTTAATTTGCATTTTATTTACTTCACATTGAAACATCTATTCAATTCAATTATATATTATGTAAATATAAAAAATATAGTTTAACTTTTAATTAATAACTAAATTTAAAAGACTTGGATAGCAACCTGCGTGGTAACCCACCACTGACCCAAACCCTTTGGTAGGTATTTCTTTTTCATTTTTCCTTTATTCTTACTTCCATATTACCATTTGTACATAGGTTTTAATTTGACTTAATTAATTTTAATAAATTCTATTATAATTAAGTGATTAGATTAATTAGATTGAAAAAAAGTTGATTTTTTAGGTAACTTAATTAAGTTTGATTAATTGTATATGATAATTTAGGCTTGAGTAGTGATTTACAAAATTAATTATTGGATGAATTGTTAGTTGATTAATTTAGCTAAAATTGCTTTGTTAATTAATTAATTTAATAAAATTTAGTGAAATTTGCTAGGATTATTAAGGTTTGATTACTATCTTGTTAAATTTAGTTATTTTTTTTTTCTTGATGATTTTTATTAGTTCGCAATGGTTATATATTTGTCCATTTTAGGATTAATTAGGACAAATTATGATTTTTATTAGAGGATTGTATTAGAGATTTTAGGTTTTAAAGTGTAATAATAGTTTGAAATAAAACTATTTATAAATGCTTAAATTAAATAGGGTAATTATTATATACGTCGTCAGTGGAGTTTTTTGACTCACAAGCGGGATTAAGATGATTACACATGTTATATTTTATTTTTTATTTTCTTAATATTATGTGTAATCATCCAAATCCCGCTTGTAGGTCAAAAAACTTTACTGGCAGTGTATAAAATAATTATCCAATGAAATAAAGGATTAATATCATATATCGCCAGTGAAAATTTTTTTTACTCCACAAGTGGGGTTGAATGATAACACATGTATCATTTTATTTATTTTTTTATTTTTTAATATATTTAAAAGATATGTGTTATCATTCTAAATCTACTTGTAGAATCAAAAAACTCTACTGACGGTGTATAGTATAATTATCCTTAAATAAATTAAGAATATAAATATGAATTATTCAATTGTGAAATTTCAAGAAACTCAATCAGTACTCTTTGAAAACTTTTAGGTAAGAAAATTCTTTTTAGATCGATCCATATAGATAAAACACTTAAAAGAGAATTTTTAAAAAAAAAACATAATTCATATTTACTTTTTAAAATCTAAATACATAAGGATAGGAATAAAATATAAGAACTTCAAAAATCTAGGAACTTTAAAAAAAAAAAAAACACCTAAAGGCGAAAAAGAAGGTGGAGTTTAAGAAAGTTAATGGTGCTTCTTGAACACTCCTTATATGATGGAAATTTCTAATATTAGAGCCAAATTGATGTGAAATTCTTAGATAATATTTTCGACATATAATCATATCGAAATTAAAATAAACATAAGGTAAATTTAGAATAATCTTAAGATTAATTGGTACCATTATAGAATGAGCGTCATGGAGGTGTTAATCTTTTTCGACATGTAACTGTACTTCTTAAAATCTTTGAATATAGATCAATGCCCCTTTTTTAGGAACCCTTAGTGGAGCTTAGGGTGTTCTTAGGTTTAATACGTAACTAATAGCACTTGGGTAAAATGAATGGGAGTGACTGCTTGTTTTGTGTTTAACAGTTTGATTTCGAAAATCAAATCGTAATGACGATTGGCGACTCCAATTGGGACTTATAATGCTAGGCTAATGATTAGTTTTAAGTTATACTGAGTGTTACCTTAAAGTGTTAATTTTAGTGAATGTCTTAAGAAAAGAAAACATGAATAACAAACATTTATTCCTTCACACATACATCACTTGCATGAGCATGCATAAGCTTTTTACTTGAGCTTCGTGTTTTTTAGGCGATAGTAGAGTACCTACGCTCTCACGAGATAATACATCTGTAATGGGTAATGACTTACTTTCACTCAAGTTGAACTATTTCCGTTTGTAACTCTATTATGGGTAAGAATTAGGAGTGCCTTACTAATTTGCGTAGACGATAATAATGAATAATCTGGGAGCCTTTAAGTTTATCAAATATCCAAGTCCAACATATAATTAAACTTAAGAGGCCTAATTTTAGATAAAATCATAACAACTCATTGTGTAGACAACAAAACACATATAGAAACGAATAAGAGTTCCAACAAAGGGCTAATCCGCAAACACACACACAATGCTCATGTTGTTTTGATATTGGCACGAAAATGATTAAAATCATAATTTTGCTTTTATAAAAAAAATACGATGCAATTAAATATTTAATTTAATGATAAATATACACATTCATTTAAATCTATAAGAAAAAAACTCATCAACTTCTTAATTGAACTATTAAAATCTGAGTAAATAAAAAAAATTGTGGTATATATTATAAAGTCTAGGTTCTCGACAATCTCAACCTTCACCCTTTAGTTACAAAAATATAAAACAAAATTACAACTTGAATTAAGATAGTTACCTCAATCCCATCGGCTACCACAATTCAACTCCATATCCTTACCAACAATAATTTTTTTTATTCATAAAAAAAGTACTAAAATCAAATTTTCTTTATTAACTACTTGGACCAAAATGGACCTTAACCATCGGCCCAAACATCAACAACAAGCGAGCCCATCATGACCCAGAAGAATGAGTGGAAAGTACTTGTACAAAGTCAAACTATATACAAATTATGCCCATAGCGGACAACTGGACAGCCTCTACTTAAGAGAAAAAGAAAGCGGCGAGCCATGGTCAACCCACCCACCCATTCAAACAAAGATAACATCCGCCTTTTCTTAAATTGATAGCAACAATGAATTTGAACAGAAAAGGACATGGCTAGGGGTGGTTTTTAAGCTATCCCAAGAGTTGTGCTACATGAATGTTGCCATATTATTAGAAGTTTAGATTAAGCTGAGCTGAATCCATTGATTTTCCTAATTAAACATTTGTCGTTTACCTGAAGATATAGCTTTAAGCGGCTGAGATCATCACTTCCTTTCAAGTGCCGCTAAAATAAACAGTTGAAAAAAAAAAAAACAATTCCATTGATCAGCTATGGAGTTCCTCCAAGTCTCTATTACCGGCTACTTGTATTGGAGGCTACCCTCTACCATTCTCTGATTAAATGTACACTCGCTTGCTTGAAATTGGAGCATAAAGAAAGCAGAATACCACACTTCCATGGCAAGAAAACGGCCCCAGATACATATAAAAGAACAACCTTACTAAGTTATTTATCATAAACCATTCGTAGTAATTTCTTTCCTTAGCTTACTTCACCTAGAGAATTGCCAACCATGGCTCCTGGTTATAACTGTAGCTACAGCGCCTGTGTCTTTCTCATAACTTCATTCCTGTTTATGGCTAGTCATCGATCAGACGCTGCCGAGGCCCTACTCATAAGAGTTGATCCATCAGGGAAGGGAGACTACAGGAAAATACAAGATGCCATTGATGCCGTGCCATCCAATAACAAAGAAGTCGTATTCATATTGGTTAAGCCTGGTATTTATAAAGAAAGATTGTTGTGCCCGCGGACAAGCCCTTCATTACAGTAAGTGGTTCAAAGGCAAATGCAACTGTAATAACTTGGGATGACAGTGGGAATATTTTTGAATCTCCTACCTTCTCTGTGTTGGCTTCTGATTTTGTTGCTCGATACCTCACTATTCAGGTATGAACCATACCAATGAAATAAGAAACAGCAGGATAGTAAAGTACTCTCACCAATTAACCATTTTAAGACAATTAATAGTCGAATTCCTCTTCGTCTACAGAATACGTATGGAGCTGGAGACAAAGCAGTAGCATTGAGGGTATCTGGAGACAGGGTAGCTTTCTCTGGATGCAGGATCTTATCCTATCAGGATACCTTGTTAGATGACACTGGAAGACACTACTACAGCAATTGTTACATAGAAGGCGGCGTCGATTTCATTTGCGGGAATGCCGCTTCTCTTTTTGAGGTGACACATTTTAGGAACCTGATACATATATGCTAGCCAATTAATTCTAAACTATCTGGGACTATGAACAATTTACAAATGGATTTGTGTTGGGAATTTTTCAGAGGTGCCATTTGCATTCCCTCTCAGAAGGAGATGCAGCTATCACAGCCCAACGCAGGGAGTCACCTTCAGAGGACACAGGCTTCACTTTCTTGGGTTGCAAGATAACTGGCGTCAGGACTGCTTTGTTGGGAAGGGCATGGGGTCCATATTCCAGGGTCGTTTTTGCCCTTACTTATATGTCCAATGTGATTTTGCCCCAGGGCTGGGATGATTGGGGAGACTCATCCAGGCAAAGGTAACAAGAAAAAGAACCTTAAATCATTTTCTTTCTTAATTATTATTATGAATTTTGGAAACTGAACTAAATTGTGTAATCATCTTGCCTCTGGTTTCTCCATTACACAGCTCGGTGTTCTATAGAGAATACAAATGTTACGGACCCGGAGCCAATACAAAGAAAAGGGTTGAATGGGCACAAGTGCTGACAGGCAACGAGGCCAAGCCTTTCTTGACAACGAACATGATTGGTGGCAAGAGTTGGATCAGATCAGCGGCGCCAACCCGTTTCAAGAAATATTCTTCAAATGCCAAATCTATCAATAACACTAGGCATGCTTGATCGTGAAGATTAATGCCATAAGTAGCGCTGATGCCGTGACCTTGCAGATGTTAGTCATTTTTTTTTTTCAACTTTTACACCCCTTTAATGTGCCTCATTGAATTGATTGATTGATTCATTTATTATTTTAAGATACTATGAATTCCCTCAATTCAACTCTTGAAGAAGAAAAATTAATGTTAATGATATCACTGAAGTCTTAATTTCCATGTACCTCCTAAAGGAATTCGATTTGTGGTATTCTTTTTCAGATTTGTATAATTTGAATAAATTTGTTTGTATTTAATTTTTGGATAATTTTAAAGACGCACACTTTACATCGAGTTGATATATTTAAAAATAATAATTTTTTTAATGTTAATTCCTCAGTTAAACCTTAAACCTAATTTAAAAAATAATACTTATTTACCAATAAACCTAAAAATAATTTAAAGATAATTTGACCATAAGCCTAACAAAATTAATTAGTAATTTTTTTCTCCATTCATTCTCGATGAAAAAAATAACAAAAAAAAAAAACTATTTGTACCAAGAACCAAACTGGCCCAACCAGTAAGCAAGCTGCACCAAGTACCCAACTGCCATACAAAAACTTTGGACAAATAAACGACAGCAACAATGCGTAAGAGTGTAAACCAGCTGCTGTTGGTTTTTTAAAGTCTTGCAGCGCCTACAAAGAATTATATCAGCTTCGCCCAAAGCCTGTCGGAAAACGACAATCTCTGCCTTAACCACCCCACAGTTTTACATCATTCCAGCGGCTGATTATATACCTAATGTTTTCTTTCCACTCGTTTTTGTCTTAAAAAATAAAAAAATAAAAAAATAAAAAAAAAACTTTTTTTTATGCAGTAACTTGATATATATATATATATATATAGTTAGAGAGAGAGAATTTGAGAGAGTGCGGAGGTCCGTCAGATGGAGGAGAAGAGGGTTGAGGGATTGCTAGGAAAGTTGGGTCGCCAATGTTACGCGGTGTTTTGTTTGAGTTTAATACTCGTTTCAGTGGCAATTGCTCACTTTGTTTATGCAGCAATTGATAACGAGGATCAGCCAAAGGTTGCACGTGAACGCACCAAACGTCGCCTCCGTTCTTTGCATGCTCCTTTCTCTCATCAGCATGGTCGCTGATCAAGACATCCATTTCTCTTGTTATATTTTAAAGAATTGCTCATGGTTGTACTTGTTTCTTGTATTCAATTGAGGTTCCTTTCAATATTGTAGCTATTTCGGAGGCTACAGATGATGATCTACCTATGTAGAAACCTAAAATTTCATTGTAGTAATTAGTTGCAATCTTAAAGCTTGATTTGATAATTATTTTTTTAAAAAAATTAAATTTAAAATTTGATTTTGTCATGCCCCTTAAACCTCTTGTAAAAAAAAAAAAAAATCACTTGCAATTTTTTATAAAATTATGATATAGTATTTTTTTTCCCCCTAAAATTTATGTTTTAGGATTACTCTAATTTAACTAAAATCTTAAAAAGATCTAGCATTAATTTAATTCCTAATTTTAATAATCTTTATAAGTATTGGCTAAGATAATTAAAATACAACTACTATTTTATTGAATATCTTTATTCTAGTAAAATAAATATAAAGAGAAATAGTGATAATGTATTTAATTATAAAATTTATCTTCACTAATAATTATAGTAGTGAATAATTAATTAACGGGTTTAAGGTGAAATTTGATGTCGTACTATATGGGTATTGAGTTTTACATGGTTTTGTTGAACTCTGTTATCATAATTTTTTAGTAGAATATTTTTATTAAAAATTATAATTATAATTAACATATTACATATTTTAAATTAATAACTATAAAAATTATTTTATTTAAATTAAATAAATTAATAAATAATTATAACTAACTAAATTGATAAATAACTTCAAAACTCAACTACTTCCTTTATGTCAATAAGTAAAGGTCTCATTGGCTTGTTTATACTTTTAATTTCATTGGTTTCTGGATTAAAAAAGTAACAATATTTTACAAATTATTCTATGCAAAATGATAAAATTTTGACATTGCATTTGCAATTTCGCTAATTACAAAGAAAAAAATAATGAAATTGACATATTTATTAGATATTTTGTTAATGAAAATGAAAACTTTTTTATTTAATAAATTTTATTATTTTACATTAAAAGATCAACAAAAATAAAGTACAATAATAAAATGGTTTATATATGATACACTGAAAGTGTATAGACTTTATACACTGTTAATATACTAGAAATTGACACCTCATTAATGAATATATAAATTAAAAATATATCAAATCCTTAAAAATAAATATAAATAATTTTTTTTCAATTTTCTCATAAAAGGCTTAGCATCTTTTTAGTTTATTCATTAATGAAGTGCAAACCTATGATACATTGACTGTATATAGTTTTCATAAATTGTCAATGTATCATATATAACTCCATAATAAAAATGAACTAAATTGACATACAATGACATAATCCAATATTAAATTATAATAAAATGATAATTTAATTATAATCCTTTAATTTATTGATAAATAAAATTTAACACATGCGAAAGAAAAAAAAAGTGAAAAAGTTATTTGATGAATAGTATAAATAATTTTTTAATAAATTAATGTGAAATAAAAAAAGTAAAATACATAAATAATTTTACTTACTTTTTTATTATTTTATTATATGTTTAAGTAATTTCATTAATTAACTAAACTTATGTCACATAGAAATTTTAAAAATAATATAAATAAATTAATCCTCCATTATCCAAAAATATATATATATATATATATATATATATATATATATAAATTATATGTATACGGTCAGTAAGTAAGCCCAAAGGGCCCAAACCAAACCGAGCCGACTCAATGCCCGAACCTTCCCGACTCTCCCCGTTTTCATAATGAACCCCGTATATAATTAATCAAAGCCAATCGTCCAATTTATTACCCGTTTTGCCCTTCTTAATTCTATCTTCTTCGCCTTCATCTCTCTCAGAAAAATTGAAAGAGAGAAAGGAAGAACGTTCCCATTTTCTTCAACCAAAGCATGGCAAGAGGCTCCTCTCAGTCGCAGTCCTCCACTTCCTCCTCCACATCACGTCCGGGAGTCATGGCTCCCCGTGGCTCCGCTGCCGCCACCGCCGGTATGCGTCGCCGCAGGCTCGTCGGAGGCTCTTCATCTGCCTCCGCCTCCGCCTCAGGCTCCGTTGGCTCCGGTTCTGGAAGCAACATGCTCCGATTCTACACCGACGATGCTCCAGGCTTGAAGATCTCCCCTACCGTTGTCCTCGTCATGAGTCTTTGCTTCATAGGCTTCGTCACCGCTCTCCACGTTTTCGGCAAGCTCTATCGCTCCAAAGCCGGAGCTGGACCGTGAGTCGTGGCTCGAACCCGATCCTTTTTTTCGGATCTCTAATCGGTTCTTGAATGGAAAATGAATTCCACTCTTTTCCTTTTTCCGGTCTTTTTGTTGCTGTCGTTTCGCTTGACCGTTTTGGTTTTAGCTTTGTAAATAATGGACGAGATGCTATTAATTATCTAGTATTTTTTATACGGTGGATGTTTAATTTCGTTCATGTAGCTGTTACTACTAGTTTTGTACCCCCGTTTTGCTTTCGATTAAATGGTTAATACTTAGATAAATTAATTATAAGTTTATCTAATATGCTGTAGTAATGCTTAAATGTTATGGAGATATATTGATTATTGAGTTAAATTATAATATTTTTTTTATCAAATATATAAATTTGTTTAAGAAAAAAATTTGAATTTTAAAAAATAGAGTACAAGTAGAATGATAATTTGGAAGCAGTTTTTTCAAAATTAATATTTTAAAGATATAAATGAATAAAAATAATGTGTTTGTTTGATTTTTTATTAAAAAAATGTTAAAATTTTAGAATAAATTCCAAAAAAATAAAAAAATACATGAAATTGAAACTCATACAAAAAAAATATATCTATTAATGGTCGAACTAATTGGATTCAAATTGATTTTAGGTAAAGTATTAAGAGATTTAAGTATGTTTAAATTCGATCCGATTCAAAATATTTGTCCAAATTTGATTTTAGATTTAATAAATATGCTTAGGGATTTAAACCAACCTAAATAATATTAATTTTTAAAAAAATTATAAGAAATTATTAAAATATTAAAACACAATAATAGTTAATATATATAAAACATTAAATTTGAATAAATTCTTACAAAAAATTATAAGAAACATGAAAATTTAAATTAAAATATAAAATAATTCAAATTCAAATTAAATTTTGTAAAATAAAAAAAAATTTTAAAAAATGCATTAATATAAAAATAGTATAAAAATCACAATTAGACGAATTGAGTCAAATTGAATTTGAACTTGAATTAATGAATCCAAGCTCTACTCATTTTTAAGTGGACATCGAACTTCAAACCTAAGCCCAATTTATGGGCGTAATATTTTTGTGCAAGTCCATACAAAAAATAAATGAATTTTTAAGTTGGGATAGATAACCTAACCCTTAAACACACCTATAAAAATATTTAACCCAACAAATTAGTTTTTATTATCAAAAGTTCAAAATCTATTTACTTAAAAATTGAACCATTTTATTAATTTTAATTAAACACGTCATGAGAAATAAAGAAAAAATAAATTTAAAAATGAAAAAAAAATTGATAATTAAATAATTAGTATCTTTTGTGGGGAAAAAAAAACACTGAGAATGAGGTATAATTGTGATGGGAAATAGGATTGGGGATTTTGATATGCGATAAAACATAAAGCTCTAGCCCTTGAGACACCATAAATTCTTATGGTGTTGGAGAGTTCCTTCCAAGCGGTTCTCAAAACTGCTGCAGAAATAGTTTTTGAAAATTCTGTAGTGCTCCTAAAGCCCACCTTCTATTATTATTACTACTATTATTATTTTTTTCAGGTGGGCATCATGAGAATGCTCAATTGCTCACTCATCAAGTATGTCTTCTTTTCTGTTGTTCTAGAGTCAATTCTCTTCCAATCATTGAAATTATTTAAGGCTGCCCGAAGGCTGAAGCCCCTCAAAACCTGGTAAATTGGCGGTCTAAGAGAACAAATTAGGACAGATGTCAGCATAGTATCAAAGGGATTATTTTTACATATTGTTACATAGATCACTTTCCAAGAAAATGAATCTGTTTTTTTTTTTGGTATTTAGAATGGGCTTTGCTCATCCTTTTCCTATCTTATCTTCAAAAGTCGGACCCTTTTAGCTTTCGGTCGTGATGGAATCAGTTTCAGGAAATACGGTTTGGATCCTTAATAAAGTTTGTCTTCTTTTGAATAATTAAGGCAAGGAAAACGATTTATCATTAATGAATTTGTGTTTTTTAGTTATTATTTATTCAATTTTAATAAAAGTTCTTAAACAGATTTTGATCGTAATGCAACCGATAAATTTAAAAAGATATAAAACATGAACTATAAATTAAATCTTGTAGTTTAAATGATATTTAAAATTAATTTAATTATATATTTATAGAATATTATATGAATGCTATTATTTCTTTCTTGTAAAAATGTTACTAACATTGAAACCAAAAAAAATTGTTACTAACACATTACTATTCTTCCTTTTTTTTGGTTACCCGTAAAAAAAATAAAAAAATTCTAATCTAATTTATAAATCCACGAGAGAAAGCTATTCCCCGTGCTCCTTATGCATATGCTAGTAGCAACTCTCTTAACCTTAGAGCCCTAAGAGGATTTTGAAGTCGTTCATAGTCTAATCTTACATGTTGATTTTGCTAGTTTATTTGTACAACACATGTTTAAAAATGCAGTTTCATTCTCTATCAGTAAGCTCTCGTATATCACTAATAAGATAGCCCAAGGAGTGAAAATTAATTTCTGTCTTAATCAGTTCAATAACCACTTCAGCATCAACTTCAAACTCCATATTTTTGTACCCTTCTTGCCATGCTAGAAGTAAACCAAATCTTGCTACCTGTAACTCTACAACAATGTTTGAGCATATTCCCATATGAGTTCTAAATCCCGCTAAACAACTTCCTTTACTCGACCTAATTAATCCTTCTACACACATTATCCCTAGATTGTCCTGAAAGGCACCATATGTGGTTATTTTAACTGCATCATCTCTTGGCTTAGACCAGACAATGGAGTATACGTCCTTTGGTAGCATGCCCTCTTTCCCAAATGCCTTATGTATGTCCATGGCATCCATCATTATATAAGAAATCAAATCTTCAACATTCTTTTCATAATGGTCATTCGATGCAATGGTAGTACTGCATCTCTTCGTCCACAACCTCTATATTGCTGTAATGAATACACATCTCAATTGTACCCTGCTAGTGGCCTATCTTTTGTTTTTCTCAGATTAATATCAATCCAGTCCATTAATGAAAAGCTAAAGAAATATTCCCAATACCATTCAGGCAGTATACCCTTCCAAACTTTGCAAACACATCACAATGTCACCATTTATGCAAAGATGCTTCTACTGCATTATTACACAGATAGCATACTACTGAGTGTGACATACCCCATGCAAATCGTAACCTATTTGTGAGAAGTTTGTCTTTCTAGCCAGCGATGCAAAGCAAGTTCCCTTTGTCGGGCAAATATTCTCCATAACCAAATTAGGCCGGGCACTTCATTCTTTAATTCTGCTAGCACGCCGTGTTTACAGGCTGATCTTGGAGAACAAAAAAATCATATTTGCATTATGCCTCCATATCCATCTATCCTCTGTAAATCTCAACCTTGGTATGGGTAACCCAATCACCCTAAGAGTTACATCACACGGGAGTTTTCTGAATTCCACGTCCTATTTTCATTTATGTAGTCATTGACTTCGGCATTCATATCAACTAAACATGAATAATCAATTACTTGTTCAACAAGAGGTTCTTCAAGGTCATCTGTCGGTCGGAAAGAAGATTGAGGTTTCGTTACCAACCCTTCTTGCTAGACTTTTAAATAACATATTACCACCCGTCATTAGACACTTCCAATAGTGAGACCATTTACCTTCACAGCTATCTCATAGGATTTTCCTCCACTTCATATTTAGCTTTAAGAAATCTAACCAAAAACTATGTGGTTTATTAATAAGTCTCCATGTAGTCTTTTACATTAAAGCCTCATTTTGCCTCTTCATACTACGAATTCCTAATCCCCCTTTATGCTTTAGACTGATACACATCCATCCAATTAACTAAGTTCAATTCTTTTCTATCTCTCGTTTCACCCCATAAAAACAGTTTGTTCAACCTATCAACATGTTTGTTTATATATTTTAAATTTCAGTAAAATACTGGAAAAGTTATTGCTTTGGAGGAAACATGGCATTGTCTATATGTTGTAAGTTCTTTAATTTTAAATAGTGCAAATATTTATATATTTTAAATTTTAATCTGATGATATAAATGGTTAAAAAATTTCAAAAAAAGGATTGTCTAGTGTATGACAATTTTGTGTAATTTTTGCGATACTTCTGCCATTAGATCTATTGCAAGACCTTCTACACGTAATCCATCGGATAGTGATGAAGGAGTGAATCCAACTTATGACATAGACAAAGAATTAGAGGAAGATGGAGAAGGTAATGGTGATGCTAATCCTAGTGGTAGCAGTACTAAAAAGCTTACTCATTCTTCTATCCTTATCATTCGTCAAGGGGAAAAAAAAAACCAATGTAACCATAGCAATGCAATCTATCTTAAACTCTAATAGTGAAACTTCTTAGAGAAAAGTCGGCATATGGGAGAAATTGTTAGTTGTTTCAACTCATTCTGCTCAGTTATTGGAATCTACTGGTGACATTTACTCTAAGGGGCCGTTTGGTATTGAGGGAGTAGTCACTTTGCGCTGCAATTTAATTGGACGCAAAGTGATTACAACGTTTGTTATCAAGAAAGTTGAATGTAAAGTGATTGCAACTGCAATCACTTTACGTCCAGAAGCTGCAAAGTGATTGCAGTCCATTTAGGCTGCAATCACTTTGCAGCCGTGGCTGCAAAGTTAATTTTATTCATTTTACCCAAATTACCCTTTTACCACAAAAATATATTATCATGTATGAAGAATATTTTATATGGATTTATATGAAGTATTATAACTTTCATGGATGTTATAGGTACTATGTTGATATCATAATAATTGAAAATTTACAATTGATACATTAAAATTTCGAATTACATTAATAATATATGAATTATTAATATTATACTCTATAAAATTAAAATTAATAATAATACATGACAATTTAAAATTACAAATGATAAGTAATATTAATAATACAATTTTTATTTTAATTAATTTTCATTAAAAAATTATTTTTATATTCAGGGGTATTTTTGGAATTTGTCACTACTTTCCCAGCAAAGTAACTGTATACCAAACGCTGCGAAGTTACTTTCCCTGCAATTTAAACAGAATTTTACATTGTCATACCAAACACTGCAAAGTTACTTTCCCTGCAATCACATTCCTTGTAATCACTTTCCCTGCAATCACTTTCCCTGCAATCACTTTCCTTGTAAGTTACCAAACGCCACCTAAAACTATATACTGAATCTAGATCACCTAAAAGGAAATTCTTAAAGGAAAGTTTAAGAGCATTAGATAAACATGATGATGTTGATGGGACAGCTTATGCCAAGGTTATAAAGTTAAATATCATAATGATGAATTGTGGAGAGAAATATATTTTCAAAAGAGTGATGGAAGAAAGAAAGATTGAGCTCTTGATTTAAAGTGAACTTGTTTCAATAGTCATGTTTTTCTCATCTTAGAACATCTTTCTTTATCTTGGATTTTTATTTGTGACGTATATGTTTATCGTTTGTCTTTTCTTTCTAGTTTCTTAGTGGAATATGCTACTTGGAATGTATTTCAACTAATGTATGGAATTTAGTTTTATTTTAATATGCATTTGACTATTTTTATTAGCTATTTGGTAAGAGATCCTATATGATTTTTCTTAATGAAATTTTAATATGCATTAAACTTTTTTTAACCATTTAGTTCTCTTATATGATTGAATTATTAGATTTTTTATGATGAGTCGTAATGAGATGATACAAATTGCCTCACTTATCGAGTTTGATGAAGCGGCAAAGGAGGTGGAAGATATTTTATTAATTATGGTTGTTGAAGAATTTTATAATAGGTACTTACAACCTTGTTGAACATATCAATTAAAGGTCATGCATATGTTATAAAAATTCTTTATGGGAATGAAGCTAGATGTTTTGATAAGTTATGAATGGAGCCACCTATATTTATTGATTTTTATGATACATTAAAAGAATCAGAATTATTACAAAACTCTAAGGTGACGTTTGGTAACTTGCAAGGAAAATGATTGTAGTGTAAAGTGATTGTAGGGAATGTGATAACTGAAAAAGTAACTTTGCAGTGTTTGGTATGACAACGTAAAATTCTGTTTAAATTGCAGGAAAAGTAACTTTACAGCGTTTGGTATACAGTTACTTTGCTAGGAAAGTAGTGACAAATTTAAAAAATACTCATAACTATAAAAACAATTTTTCAATGAAAATTAATTAAAATAAATGTTGTATTATTAATACTACTCATCATTTGTAATTTTAAATTGTCATGTATTATTATTAATTTTAATTTTAATTATTATAATATTAAAAATTTATGTATTATTAATGTAATTCGAAATTTTAATGTATCAATTGTAAATTTTCAATTATCATGACATCAACATAATACTTATAACATCCATGGAAGTTATAATAATTCATACAAATCGTAATAAAATATTTTTCATACATGATAATACCTTATAAACATTCATAAAAGTCATAATAATTCATACAAGTCCTAATAAGATATTTTTCATACATAATTCATAATGTTATGCCATTCATCAAGTCATAAAATCCAATATGTCCTACTAAAATATCCTCATACATAATAATTCATAACTAGCCATAATCATCCATTAAACCATAATAATCCAAAGGAGTCCCACTACCATATCCCTATGCATAATAATCCATAATACGTTATAATAATCCAACAAGTTACAATAAGTCATAAACATATAAGTCAACCATCCAAAGCTCAAACTTCTATATCTCAGATGCAGCACGAAGTTGACGAAGATACTTCTTCACATAAAGCATTCTCATTTCATAAGAAGATGAGAAGAAAACGTCAACCCTGGTTGGGCTACTGAGGATGATTTCTGTAATCTCAACTATATCATTTTCTGTCAGTCCTTCTACATCATTCTTCAGCTCTGAAATTAAATCCATCACCCTCATCCTTCTAGCAGCATCATCAGCCATAAATTTGAAGCAGTCAGCCAACTTACCAACTTGTTCAGTTGCTTTCTCACATATGGTATGGAGGCTATTCATATTTTGGACTAAAGCATCTGCAACTGCCTCCATATCAAGATCTCCAGATTTCTTTTTCTTGTTTATATTGCGAGTGACATTATTGTCAGCATTCCAAACCAAACGTCTTTGAGTACCAACAGATGGATCACTGAATGGTATGAAGGCATCATTTTCACCAACATCAGCTTCAAAATTCATGTCCTTAAGCCTTGTTTCAGCATTTGCATTTGCAGTTTCGATACTATCAACAGCTTCTCCAGGAGTTTCTACTGTCAAACCAGTTGCCCTATCTTTGTCAAAAATGAGGGCCAACTTCTCAAAGTAAGGGAAAGGTTGTTCCGTAGTCCCGCTGCTCTGGAATGGCCCTACATAAATTCAAAATCATGCACATTCTTTAATTAAACAATATTATATCATAAATATATATGAAGTACAATAAGTTAGAATGTATAATACCTTTAACTAACCATTCCAAACATCAAGCTCACATGTTATACACTTTTTCTCTTCATCCCACCCAAATCCAGATGCAGCATTACCTAACATATCTGCAACCTCTCTATACTGTGACTTGAGCATTCTTATCCTAGAGTTGATGAGTTGCGTCAAGTATCCAGCCTTGAATGTGCCATTGTCTTTACTCCAATCGCCCTGGTTGACAAGCTCTATACAACAATCAATTAAGATGGCATCTTCAGTCGATGTCCACTGGTGAGTGGACCTTCTGTTTGCAGCACGTTGGGATGAATCACCCTCTATCAACCTGTTGTAGAAGCAAACTAGACAAACAAATTGTTGGAAGCAATTAAATAGTTGGAAGAAAATGTACATTAAAATAAGACATTGAAATAATACATTGAAATAAACAACCGTTACAAGTGTCTAGTTTAAATAGTTCGAATGCAAAGAAATATCATAAATAAGTACAACCATTTATGATAAATTGTACAAACTAAACACATTTAGATTATTCAAATTGAAACAAACAACACAATATTATGTGACATAGGTTAATTTCGATTCCTAGAAGCAAGCCATTCATTCCAGATCTCTTGTACTAAGTTGTCTCTCCAATTTGTCCATTCAGGAGAAGACTTGATGAATGCGATAATATCAACATCTTGATTAGATTCAACAACTCCCTCTGTTAATTCAGCCTCAAGTGGATCAACTGACATCTCTCTCCTTATATGGTTATGTAACCAAGCACATGCAGAAATTATTCTAACATTTTTTTTCACTAGATACCACAACCTCTCTCGAAGGATTGCCCATCTCATCTTTAGTAACTCAAAACATCTCTCAATAACATTTCTAGCACTAGAATGTCTATAATTAAACAAATTTGTTTTTGATCGAAGGATGTGATTTTGTCTCCAATCGCTTAAATGATACCTTTGACCTTGATATGGAGTTAAAAATCCTTCTCCATTGGTATACCCAGCATCACACAAGTAATAAAAACCTATGGTAAACAAAAAATTTTAAATCTTAGGTAAACACTTCCGATAAGAAAGAAATATTGATCTGTTTATAATAATTTCATACCTTTGGACACTTTCAATCCATCCCTTCTAGTTATTGCATCTAAAAAAACCCTAGAGTCTGCGGCAGAACCTTCCCATCCAGGTAAGATATATATGAACTACATATCTTGTTAATGTTACCCTGTTCTGTTCTGCTAGGGAGAATTAGAAAAAAGAAAAAATAGAATGGGAAAGCGTAAAACGAAGACCTTGGGCAGCTCACAATAGTGTTTGTGAAATCCGATTTATAAGATCTAAAAATAGTCTATATAATGAAAGAGATAGATTTAAATACCCAGAATCAATCACAAAATCAGCTTAGCAATTCTGGAATGAAATGGATGTTGTCTCCGGACGCCAAGTTTAACAAACCGTGAATCGAAGATAAAGAGAGATGGAGAAATTGTCGTTCAGAGAAAAAGAGATGGAAGACTGCCTGTAGAGAAAGAAAGATGGAAAAGGGGATACGTTTGAGAGAAAGAATGAGGAAAGTAGAAGAGGCGAGAAGAGAAAGGGTAACTTTGGTAAAATAAACTTTGCAGCTTTTGGATGTAAAGTGATTACAACTGCAATCACTTTACATCCAATTTTCTTGATACCAAATGCTGTAATTACTTTCGTCCAATTAAATTGCAGCGCAAAATGATTACATGCATGATACCAAACACCACCTAAATACTTGACAGTAGAATAACAAGTTTTATCTTTTTATTTACTTTGGCACCTAATGAATGAAATTGAGTTATCGTGGAACGATTTCAACATTTCAAAGAAATTATTTCTAGACATTTTAAAAATGCGTTAAAGGTTGTGTGTCGTCTTGGAATAGAGAACATAATTTCACCATCATTCAATGTAGTTTCTCTTCAAATTCAACATGCTTAAAGATATTATCCATTTTTTAAGGTAATATAAATGATTATCTTTTTCATATTTATTAATAACAAATTTATAATAGTTAGTGATATATAAATTAATAGAATTGTATTGGTGCAATAGATGGAACACACATATTTGCACGTGTTCCTAATAAACAATAAATACCTTAACATGGGAAGAAAATGGAACAAGTATGTGCTTGTTCATTTGATATGCGAGTTACATATGTGATTGGGGGATGGAAAAGGAATCAAGGAACTACAAATGATTTTGAAGTTCTTGTTAGAAGTGCATCTAATCCTAAAATTGATTTTTCAATTTCTCCACAAGGTAATCTTACTTTTTAGCATTTTATTAAACCTTTTAGTTTTTTTGAATTTTTTTGGTAGATAAATATTATCTTATAGACTTTGGATATACAAATATGCTAACTTTCTTGTCTCTAGACCTGACAATTTGTTAATAAAATTTGTATTTGTATCATGAAAAATCGTTTGCATGTTGTGTAAAATACAAAAATTTTGTGTCGAAATTTAAGTTGACACACCAAATATATAACCAATTTTTTTATAGCTTTTGCCTTATTCATAAATAAATTTTACCAACTTTTAATTTATATCACCTTCGTATCTTTTATTCATGTCGTTTTTGTATTGTGTCACTGTGTTGTGTTTAGAATTACTGGGTTTACTTGTCTCCTTATCGTGATGAAAGACATCATTTAAGAGATTATAGAGAAAGAGGATGATAACCACGTGGTCCAAAAGAGATTTTCAATTACAGACACTCATCTTTGTGTAAACGTATTAACGATGTTTCAGAGTACTAAAGGCTTGATTTCCAATTTTAAAAGGAATGCCACCATATAGTTTGCGCATGCAGCATTTTATTGTCATTGCATGTTGTCCTGTGCATAATTTTATTATGATACATAGGATGCAATGTAACATGTTTAAAGAATATGAGAATGACGATTGTACTCTTGATAGCAATAGGGAAACTTTGGGAGTTAGTAGTTCACAAAAACATATGGAGTTTAACATAACATCAAGTCAATTATGATATATGCATAAAGTTTGCCATAAAATTGCTACTGAATTGTGGAATACATATAAAAATAATTTACTGATATATATAAATCATGACTTAAATTCTTCTTTTTTGTATTTTGTATAATAAATTTATTTTTAATTGTGTTCATGTAATTTTATTAATATCATATTAAAATTTAGTTGTATTAAATTTAAATATTAATTGTGTGTATATATATATATATACACACATAGAGTATGAAATAAGTCTTTCGTAATTTTTATAATAATTATTTTAAGAGAAATTTATATAATAATAAATAGAATAATTTTCACAATATTAAAATTAAAAATAAAATAGCACATTATCGATATATTAGTATTACATAATCTTAATACAAAATATTTAATTTTTATTAAATTTTTTATGTTTTCACTTTTTAAAATTATACAAGAGTATTAGTTCACCAATTATTTTTTTTACTTTCAAAATTTTTAAAACAAAACAAAATAAAACAAAAAAAAAATTCGAAAACAGAAATCATGAATACAAAAAAATTGACAATGATACTAACGACTCCTAAATTAACAAAAAAACATATCACATTTCTTCTCTTTCCTCTCGTCTTGCCCACTTTACATTTATACCCTCTTTCTTCCTTAATTCTTCTCCTTTGTAAAACTAAAAAAAAAAACGTTAGATAGTTTGAGTAAAAAAAGCTATTACGATAGCATATAAAAAGAATAGATAGTAAAATTTATTAAAAAGATTAAATTCGGTCAAATCGTCATGTCCCAATGTCTCACGCAAAGCTTGTGATTTTTTGCGCAAACTGCATAAGCTTACTTGTGTAGGACAGTGTTTTTCGCGCAAGTTTGCTCGTGCGAGCCAGTTAGAGTTAACTATAAATTTTCTAATAATTTAATTAGATAATCCTATAATTTTTTTTAGAATTCTCTAATTTTACTAATGAATTTAAAGATTTTTATTGATTTTGCAAGAAATTTTAGGAATTTTGAGATTCTCAGAAGTTAGGGTTTTGATTTAATGTAGTATGAGAATTTTGGGATGATTTGATGAAGAGTGGTGAGGGGAAAGAAATTAGAGTATATTTAGTTTAAGGATAAGTTAATAAGTTCATTATAATTTTAAGGGATGTGAATAGGGAGTGCAATTGATCCGAATCAAAAAGATCCGGTACTAAGTTTGAGTTCGGTTCAATTTAAAAACTTAAAACTCGAAACTTGATTCGAGATCGATTGAACTTAGTATTTTAAGCTTAAACTAGACTCAATAAAATACTTGAGCCGTTTGAGCTCTACTTGATAGGCTCGAACTTAACTTGATAGACTTGATTTTTCATTTTTCTACAATATATTATAAGAGTGAAATGATACATCAATAATAAGAATATTAAAAGCATATATTAAAAAAAGTTCAATTAGACTCGCGAATTACTCGAGTCGAATTTTAAAAGATTCGAATTTAGCTTAATTCATTATTCGGATAGCTCGAACTCGACTTAAAAATAAAACGAGTCAAACTTAATTAATTATCGAATCGAAATCGAATAACTCATAAATAATTTAATTTTTTACGCTCCTAAACATAACAATTTTTTTAATTTAATATTGTAACCTAGTGGAAGAATTCAATTGTTATTTTTTTTAGAAAATTCAATTATTATTTTTGGTACCGTATATATAAATTCTCCAAAAAGAAACAATAGTGAAAGTTAGTGTGTATTTGGTTCATGAAAATGATTTTTTTTATTTTTATTTTTACTGAAAGTAGAAAATATGAAGGAAAACATGTTTAGTAGAAGAAATGGAAAACAAGCTATTGGAAAATTAAAATGAAAATGAACCAAAACTAGAGAACCAAAAAAAGTTGTTTTCATTGTTTTTTAAGAAAATATGGAGAACAATTGAAAAATGTTAAAACAATGGATTCTTTAATTTTTTTTTTAGTATTATTGTAAAATATTTAAGAACCCAAGAAGATTTTGATTTTTTTTAAAAGAGAAATAACCCTATAAACTATTTTTTTTTTTGTTAAACTATAAATCATTTTTTTAAAATTTTATAAATATATAAAAACCAAAACATGTGACTAAAAGTAATATATCTTACATTGATAATCCAATTTTAACATAAGTATTATATTAAAATAAAAATAATTATCTTTTTTTAATTTTATAAAATTAATATAAACATCTACATACATTAAAATTAACAAATAAATTAATTATCTTTTTAAATCAATTATATATTTTACTTTGTTATTTTTTTTCAAATTTAGCATCAATAAGGATTAACAAACTAAATTGCTATCATCAAGATGAAATTAACATCACATAAATTACTAATATATATTAAAACTTAAAAAAATTCAATTATTTTTGAATTTCTTTACATATGATTAATTTTTTTTAAAAAAATCATATGTTTTTTTCAATTTCTTTTTTAAATATCTTATCTTAAATTAATGTACTACCAATAAAATATCCTAAAATGATATGTATTTTATTTCATATAAATTAAAATTTTAAAAATCAATTATCTTTTTTCAATTTCTTTACCCATATAAGTTAAAATTGAAAAAAAAATCAATTATCTATACTACAATACAATGTACTATATTTTCATTATCCTATTTTTCTTTCGGTATTTTTATTTATTAAGTAAATTAAATTTAAAGAATACAATATAGATGGTGATAAGGACTCACAAAATGTCGGTAATTAGTAGAATAACAATAAGCAATTTAAGAAAAACCTTTTAAGTAAAAACATTATTTTAATTTATTTTTCAATATATTATCTTAAGTCATTTACAATTTATTTTTATTATTTAGTTACATTTTACTTTTTTTTACTCAAAAATTGTAATTTAATTTAATTTTTAGTTATTATTTTTCATAATTTTTATTTTAAAAACATAAATACTAAACACATTTTCATAATTTTCATCTTTAAAAATAAATTTTTATTTTACGTACCAAATATGTTTTTCAAATTTCAAAAACAGAGAAGCTGAAAATAAAAATAAAAATAAAAATAAAATCAGAAAATATTTTCAAAACTGAAGCCTTAAATTTCGTTAAAAATAAAAAGGTTAGATTTGATCAACCCAACTCCAGCGGCCGACAAAAGAGTCAACGAATCATCGGCCACGCCAAGGAAAAGCAGAAGATTTTGTAACCACCCAAAAAAAAAAAAAAATTTTGGGCGCCGTGTCCACGCTGTCATTTCAGTTTCCAGCTCCCATACCAATGTGTCCGCTCCACCCCTAATTTTCGTACCGAAAGTTAAAAACAGCCCCGAGATACGAAAACCATGGAGCTTGAATCAAACTGAGAGGAAAAAAAAAAAAAAAACCAGATTTCCCCCTCCTTTCTTTTCCATTTCATTCCCTTTTACCACTTTTCAAAACCAAAATCAACAGATGACAGTGATTGACATCCTCTTCCGAGTCGACGAAATCTGCAAGAAACACGAAAAGTACGATCCCCTGAAGCATCGCTGACGCAATGCCTTTGGCGACGACGCCTTCGGTCGTCTCTACGCTCTCGTCGAAGCCGAGATCGAAAACGCTCTCCATGTTGGATTCTTTTTCCTTACCCACTTTGTTTTACTATTTTCTTTTCAAGTGTTATTTTACTCTCCTGTTTTTTTAGTAAAACAATTTTGAAATAAATGCAGAAATCTGAGATGGTCTCGGTGGAGAAGAATAGAGCAGCGGCGGTGGCATTGACCGCTGAGGTTCGTCGGATAAAGGCTTGATTGATGGAGAAAGTTCCTAAGCTGCAAAAGTTAGCTAAAAAGAAGGTCTAATTCTATTTACTAGGCCCTTTTTTTAAGCTCCGAGGATTGTTTAATTTTAGCCTTCTGCGTAATGAATAACGTTTGGATTTTCTCCTACCAAAAGACAAAACTTTGGAATATTTTAATTTGTTAAAAATTTGTCTTTCACTTTAATAATGATTTATTTCATTTCTGTAATATTGCACTAGAATTTTATAATCATTAAATATTACTAGCTTCAATTAGAGTGAGATTACCAGTAAAAGAAAGTTAGGCATTTATTGAACCTGAGAATTTGTCCGATTTTAAGAGGTGGCTTGTAGTAAGTTTGGAGTTCAAATTTTAGATCTGAAATTCATTTCCCTTATCCCAAAGCTCAGGTTTCTTTTGTAAAAAAAAAAAAAAAAAAAAAAGCCTTTATATGCCAATGTTCAAAATTTTCAGCGTTTTATTGATTGATTTTGCCAACTCAAGAATAAAGAAGATTGACAGTGGGTTTTTATTGGAAATTATATTAGTATCTAATTACAGGTCAAGGGAATTTCGAAAGAGGATGAAGAAACTCGTTTTGATCTTGTTTTTGTGCTACCTGAGAGGATTAAAGCCATTACAGATGGGTCTACAACTGCTGCTAACCAGACTGGTGGATGGAGAGCTTCATCATCTAATAAAAATGTAAAATTTGACTCATCAGGTAAAATGGGATAAGCTTCTTCCTCGAGTAACAGTTATCTTTAATGTATTTAAAGTTGATTATTGATTTTTAATTCACTTTTTTTCCCCACCCTTTATCGAACATTCCGAGGAGCGCTTTGATAGTGATTTTTACCAGCAAAATGAAGAGTCAAATCAATTTAGATGAGAATATGAAATGCGAAAAATGAAACAGGCATGTAAGTTTCCTGATATTTAATCTTTTTACTAATATCTTTAATCTGTTCTGTAATCCAAGGTGGTCACTACTATCTATTTAACATGCGAGCAGGATGAAGGTCTTGATATCATTTCAGAAGGATTGGATATACTGAAAATTATAGCTTTTGACATGGTTGAGGTTTGTTGTTATGCATATAATTTTGGTTTGGTCATGATATTAGGAGCTACTAGAGATCAATTATTTGTTTTCAATTTGTTCAGGAAATAGATAGACAAGTTCCTCTAATGGATGAAAATTTACACAGGTGAGAATTTTGGTACTTTTCATGTCTCTCTAGATTGGCCTTAGAATTGATTAATCAAATAACCGTGGACAAGATTCATAAATGCATCACTTAATGTTACTGTGGTGATCTTACAGGTCAACAAGGCGACATCTGATTTTCAAAAGACTAATGTTAGACTCAAGAAAACTGTTACCCAGGTAATTCATACGAATGATAGTTTCTATTTTCTAATTCCTCCCATATAATTTGCCTGGATTCGTTAGACAAACTTTTTCTAGAGAGTTAAAAGGTTCCAATAAATAGCATTTTGCTTTTGTTGCAGATAAGATCCAGCCAAAATTTCTGCATTGACATTATTCTGCTGTGTCTTGTTTTAGGGATTGCTTTCTATCTGTACACGTAAGCTCCCTATCTTCTTGGATTTCTGATCTTAAGACCATCTTTCTGGATGCTAATGTTAAATGCTTTTTGCCACCAGCTTTTAGCTTTATTTGTACAAGGAAGCTCCCTCTCTTATCCTCATCTTGTTTTCAATCCTTTTGCATGAGGGAACTAAAACCAATATCACTCTTAAATTATATCAATTCAATTTTCGATCTCCCAACAGCTCTTTTTGATTTCTTTAAATTTCTTGTCTTATGAGATTAGTCAATTTAAAACACTTGGATTATTGAGTTAGAAGTTTTTCCTTTTCTGCTTTTGCCAGTACTTCCTAGTTTAGGATATAAGAAATACTATTTCCACATCATGTGTACAGAACCAATATCTCTGTGCACTGAATCGATTGGGCTTGAATTTTATACTTGCTTCATTGTAAATCACCTTAATAATTCTAGAAGCAGATAATCAAAGAATTGTATATATTACTTGTTGATCTTCTTTTAGTTTTCTGTGCTTTTGACTCAGAAGTGTTTCTAATGAGATCTTTCTCTGTTGCAGTGTAATGCACTGAATTGTTTTTAGAGGCTTCTCCCACTGCTTCTTTGATCACAGTGGTCTATGGTACAAAATTCTTCTATTACTCGAGGGTTTTCATGTATCAATTTAGCATTCAGTCTCTTATTCATTCATTGTACGGCCCTCGGGAAACTACTTTGAACTCAGTTCTTTTATTGACTGCTAGATTGCTTATGTCACTGTAACAGGACATGATCTTTTTGTTCTGCAGTAATATATGTCATTGCTCTATGGCATGGCTTGGTATACCAAAAAGTATATATTTTTACATTTCACTATGTTTAATTTTGAGTACTTTTTATATTTTCTAGAAGTAACTTTCTATTTGTAGTAATAATATTAGTCAATTTAACTGCAGTTTCAAGTCAGAAAGCTCACAAATATACTACCACGTAACATGCTTCAAATGTAGATCACAAGAACAACATATAATACATAGACTGCTGATTAGATTCATGCATTGCCAGCAAACAATTTGGTGAGACACTCCCATGTGCCCTTATCTGCATTTTCTCTCTACTTAATCTGAAATTTATGTTCCTGATTAAGAATAAAGGCTTTTTTGAAGTGTCCATTACCTTAAGCATATATATGTGAAGGCCGATTATTAAACTTTTGGAATTCAAAAACAGAATCTGTCAGGCAGGGTTTGTAGATCTCATCTTGAGATCGGCTGCAGTAGTTCAAATCTTTCGGGAAGTATTTGAATAGGTGGAAAATCCTTGTTTCTTTTGCCATTGTTCAGCTTCTAGTCAGATGGAATGAGATTCTCTTGCCTATTTCCCAAACTATGTTTTTCAGTGGAGGTGAAATAGTTGTCCAAAGAAGGAATAAAAGGCAAATTCACTTTGTCAGAACCTTCTTTGGTAACTGAAATGAAGCTGTTGCTTCCCTGAAATGTGGCAGTTGAATTTGTCTGCATTGGAGATAAAGCTTGTCCAGCAAGCACCAATGCTAATACTTGGCAATCTTGGTTTAAGCAATCCGTTATCATGTCATTTCTGCAGTGTGTAAATATAGGTTGCATCTTCTCAATCGTGGGTGAGTACCTCATCAATTCTGTGCTGTTGCTGTCTTGAACTGCTAATGTGTTATTTGATATGTTGCCTTTTCTCCGAACTCGATATAGCACCCAATCATCCAACTGTGGAAACAAGAGATAAGTATTTTCAGGCATGTACTTGGATTAGCCTTTGCTAAATTGGTCTACATTATAGTTTGGAGAGCTGAGATGGATGAAAGTGAAATGAAAGTCGGAGTTGAAACTGGCATGGGGAGTTAGGAGGTGGGTGGGCTGAGGGGGGAGTATTGTGTCATAAGTTATCTAAGGACAACTTTTGACATCTCTAATTAACTTTTTACAATATTAAGATCTAAAATGTAAGAATCAATTTCTAGAGTTGGAATGCATTTGTGGTTATGCTGTTCCGGTTTAGGACAATAAGATCCTTTTCTGTGATGTTATTACTCAGACTTTGAAATATACACTAGCTATAATCTTTTTCTATAAGCCTGTCAGAAGTGAAGCACCTCTAAAAGGAAGCAAACAAAGGAATGGTATTGTTAAAATGTTCTGGCTTTGCCTGAAGAGAATACTGTTATCAGTATCATATCATAATCTGATCTCCCTAGGTTCTTATTTATAGATGATATGAAGATAGTTTGGCTCCTTAGATTATTAGAGATAAGTTTTAGATAGTTGCCTTCAGCATCTTTAACCCTGCTGGAAATATAGGAAGGCAGTAGAGATGCAAAAGAGTAGAAAAGAACTTCCTATTGCTCCCAGATTGTATTTTTAGTGCAGAACATATACCTTCTATGCATTGTAGCTTAGCTTTAGCATAAGCTATTGTCTAGTACGAAAATACTATATTCCTGTTTTTAAAATACCTAAGAAACATGTTTGGTAATTAGCATCATGTAGATCATCATGCCTACTTACTCTCATGGCCCCTTTTAATCTTGAGGGCTTAATCATCCTGTCCAACAGTCTGTACTCATTCATAATCCACTCTGTCTTAACTCCCTTGGGGGGTCTACCTGTGTAAAAGACGAGTTCTTTCTTGACTCCAATGTTCTTTGACCCAGAAGAAGTGAGTATAGTCTTGTCGGTACCCGTAGCCTTCCAATAACCAGAAGCTGCAGCTCTGTTTGGTCTTTCTCCATTTGGATACTTTCTGTCTCGTGGACTGAAGAAATACCATTCGTCTTCTCCAAACAAAGCTTTCTCTGCAAATATTGAGGTTGTTGAATGGGAGATAAAAAAGTTAGCATTATATCTTGATAATATGAGATAATGCAAGATGAATGAGATAGTGCAGAATACACACCGGGTAGCTCCCATGGATTATATTTATACAGATCAATTTCTGCAATTATAGATGCTGGGAGTGGGCGTGAAGTCACTTTGTTTTGCAAGTAATGAATGATTAGCTCCTGATCAGATGGATGGAACCTAAAACCTGGAGGAAAATGAAGACTTGAGTTTGGTTCTCTCTCCATGGAAGATTGTTTTTTCTTTGTTCTTGTAGGCTTTTTTGATGAAGAGACCTTGGGAATGAAGAAGCGTCAATAGAGTTGTATTTATGAAAGAGCACAGTGTCAAGGTTTATATATGGGCACGACTTTGTACAGATAGGAACATCATTTAAGATAAACAATTAATATTTAATAGAGGTTTAAAGAACCGGTAAGGTAAAACTTGTTTGGCTTTACCTTGTCAAGACTTGAAGTGATATTCGTTTACAAGCCTCTTGGAAGCAACATTGCTTTAGTTCCCTTGATGATATTGTTAGGACACTGTGCGATTATATAATTATTTTGATTAATTAGGATCTTAATTAATTACTAAATTTACACATCCAAAAACAGAATGTTGGCATAAATATGGTGTTTGGTGTCACTGTCAATGTTGTTCTGCAACATGTTTAATTTTTTATAGCAAAAAGAAAATTTCTAGCCCAAAATAATTAGCTCAATAAATACATTTATTACACAATATTGAGGCATCTCATCACGAATAACACTTGAAAGAAGATTGCTTGTTTCCGTTGCTTCAATCTTCTCATATTGTAAATCTTTCCTATTCCATTGTTGTTTGATAGTTGTATATGAAAGACCTGCACAATGTTATCTGCTTAAGCACATAATCTGAAGGAGAACACCATTCTGCAAAATGAGGTTTTAATTGAAATGTGGGGATCAATAATTCTGATTGTTGCAACATCTTGATTTGGAAATATTGTTAATTCATTGAACATCCTAGGTGCCGCATTGCATGGACTTGCTTTCAAAAATAATTTACCGTTCTATGCAGGGGGAAGAAAAGATGCTGTTCTTGTCTTCATCCCTTTCTGTAACATAGTCTTAGGCGAGCCATGGTCCCTGGACCCTGGATAAGTACTTGCTTTTTAGAAAAATATAACAAAGCCATATGAGGAGAACAGCTCTCTGGTTCCTTGTTTGGTGTTGTGTTTTTTTCTCTAACTTTTGCTTTGAATCTACGTGGTTTAGACATGTTATACACTTCCCAACATACTTCTTTTGCATGAGAGTGAAAATCTCATTAGAGCTTGATTTGAATGTCCCCATTCGCATTAGAGTTTGAAAGAGTATATAATATCTGTTTTGAAAATGAGGCTATTTTCAACGAGAACAAATCGATGCCACCTAGGCCTCATTTCTTTGTTAATGGAGATCTCATGTTCTTATTTTTTAACTGTATCTGTTAATAATCTTATAAAATTAACCTTGTTTGACTTTGTTTAATTATGCCATTTGATGTTGATAGGAATCCTAGGTGGATATCTTGTTATGTTTCGGATGATTGTAACTTAATTGGTCGTGCTCCATTTGTTCACAAGCATATTGAATTGAATTTGATAAGGAGAGGACAAAGATAAGCAGTCAGTCTCTGAAAATACGAATTGAATTTGATGGAAGCATAAAGATCTGAAGACTCAAGTTAGCAGTTTCTCGAGTTCAATTTTGTGCAGGAATATGATACCTTTTCATTAAAGACTAAAACCAAGTGAAAGTCGTGTAAGAAAAAAGGGAATGCAGTTGGGAAAATTTTCATCAAAAAAAGGAAAAATAATGTGATTGAAAATGCTAGTCTTACCAGTAACCACTGAAGAAAGAAAGGGGAGGGAATTGCCATTTAGGATTCGAAATTTTCAGTTTTGAAGTTCCATTGTATAATGGGATAAAATTCTCTTAAAATCTATCAGCTTATTTTATTTTATAAAGTAACTAATCATATATATATATATAAATTTATTTTATTTTATATTAGTGTAATTTGATTCTTCATCATATATATATATATATATGTATATGTATATATGTATATGTATATGTATATGTATTATGATGAGGGATTCACTTACACGTATAAAATGAAATTAGTTTTATACACTTTTACATATTTTTATATGATTTATATTTTCTTAATCCCATCATTAAATATATTTTTAATTAATATAGATCATGTATTATTTTAAGTTAATCGAAAATATTTAACTATTGATTTGATAATAATAAAATTTTAATCGTTCATATATATTGAAGAAAAGACATTAATAAAAAAGATAATGATATCGAATCAACTCGAAATTTTATATGCATAACATATACGAGTAGGTTTTTAAATTCTATTATTAGTTTATAAAAATATTAATTTTACATGAAGTTATAAAAATAATGTAAAACAACATTTGTGTAACTTGATTTTTCATAAATACATATATATAACATGAGATAATGTCTTTGAATGACATGTGTCATGTTAGTATTTTATAATAACTAATTTAATATTAAAAAATAAATATTTGAAATGAATTTGAAAAATATACTAAATAGATTCATCAATTTATTTTTCAACTTCGGTTATTTTAATCCAATGTACATTTATTTTTTATAAAAACAATAATTTTTTTAGAATACTTAAAATAATCATTTTTCTAGCTTGAATAATAAACTTTGGAATATATCAAATAATTTAAAATTAATTCTCATTATTAAAGTAATTAAATTTTTGAATGGTGATTTTTTTAAAAAAAATTATTAAGTAAAAGCTTTTAAATAGTTCATTAAAAAATCTATAAATAAAATATCAAATAATGTAACATAAATGAAATATATTTATTTCACTTATTATTAAGGATGAAAATGGATAGGGTACCGACAAATTTTGGTTACCTGAACCTTAACCCAATTATAGTTATATTCGAACTCGTTTAACTACCCAAACACTGCCTGTATAATATAAGAAATACTTATTAATTGCTTGAACCCACTAAATACTCAATTATTAAGTTAAAATTTGACTTTTAAATTTAAATTTAAAATCAATTTTAATATACATTTTTTAGAAAGAATAAATTAATAAATTTAAATTAACTTAAAAATAAATTAATGTTAAAAATCATAGTTAAAATACTTAATTAATTAATTTTATTAAGTATTATATTAATAATAAATAATTTATAAATAAAAAATATAATAATATTTGAAAATTATTATTTATAATCAAGTTCGGATAGTAAGGTATCCTAAAATCACTACTCAAATCTTACTTGAACTTATGACAGATAATAAAGTTATTTCCAGAACTTTATCTAAACCCCATTATTAGATATCCTAATATTACTTTTTAATACATAGTTTTTTTATAACAAAATACATAAGTTATATTTCAACCCAAGAATAAAAATTAAAATAAATAAAATTAATCAATGCATCGCATGTGACATAAGCTAGTTATGTAAGTTTCACGAATTTTCATGCAATCGGTTTCAATCATGAATAGTAAACTAATCACTTGGGATTAAAAATGAGCTTTTGGTGGATGATTAAATTAAATTATATTATAGCATGAGAGAATTAAAGAAATTTAAGCCAATAAGATATTCTGTCTTAAAGAATTAATGAGTACAAGAAATGACATTATAATAAGTGGAGTGTAATGTTAAATCACATTAAAAACTGTTAGATTACATGGTATTATTAATTATTAGACTTTTAATAAATCTTAAGAGAAAGGATTGGCTTTATTTTAAGCCAACCCGAAAACCATGCTAATTATCAACTTGTGATGATGTTGCACGGTAGGAAACAAGGCATGGTGATAGCATGATGTTGCTCGATAGGAACTGAGGCATGGCGAGAGCCGGATTGAAAACAAAAGAATATGTGAATGATGGTGTAATATTCTGACCAGTAAGGAAATGAAATGATAGGGACGACCCTCGGTGGAAGAAGAGGAAAAGAAGCATAAAAGCGTATGGTTTGGCTTCCGATGAAGCCAAACTCGTGATGGTTCACGTCTATTGTAGTTGTACTGCAGCAGAAAGGTTGGTGACACGAGATGGTTGGTAAAGAAAGTAAAAGAAATATCATAGATTAAGGGAGAATGATACTGCTTGAATAGCTTTGGGAAAGGAAAAGCCATAAATGAAATGAAAGGGGACTGATGTACTGTGGTTATAGTTGGAAATAACAGGCTAAATTAATGGAGATGAAGGGCTTCAGTGAGGGAGCTGTTGAAGAAAGCTTGTGGTTTGCTGTATATATATACTCAAAGTGGTTGGTGGAGAATCGAAATAAAGGAAGGCATGGGAGAGTGAGGTGGAATGCTCAGGCAGAGAAGAGAAAGAATGACACAAACGATAGTAACAAGAAAGGAACAAAACTTGAAGAAGCTGAACCGGGAAGGCTTGAACAAGGGCACTAGAAGCATAGATGATGCGCGAGCATGGGAGATGATGTTGGTGCTGTGGGAGGCTCTCGGTAAGGATGAGCAGAAAGGCTACTCAAGGTACTGTTGGCCAATACAAATAGGAGCCACGATCGTGGTTGAGATAAGAAACAAGGGGCTCCTTTTTGTGGCTGAGGATGACTTGATACAAGGGGCACCAGGAGGGCCAAAAAATGATGACTGATGGTGCTGATTGGGCTGATAACAATGATACAATAGAAAGAAAAAAGTAATAGCAAGATCTGACACACATTTCATTATTCCATTAGCCTTTAAATAGGCAATACAACAACTAAAAATAGGACCACTATCAGACCCACTAACTCCTATAATCACATTTGTTACCAACCACTACTTCACCATGTCCACTACTCCACTACTAAAAGATTAAACCATACTTCATCATGTCCACTACTCCACTATCAAATTAATGCCTAAAGAATAGGATATAACAAACTTAGTTAAAAAACATGACTTAATTACATAGCAATCCTTCCCATAAACTGAAAGTTTGTAAACATTCAGTTTAATTCAACTTGTCAACGTCAAGCAACTTTCTCAGTTTTCGAAATGCATCCAACTTAAGAGGCTTGGTTAAAATGTCAGCTATCTGGTCTTCACTCCTGCAGTAAATCAGATTAATGACTTCATCATTCGTGAGATCCCTCAAATAATGATATTTCACATCTATATGCTTGCTTCGCCCATGTAGCACAGGATTTTTGGAGAGCTTTATAGTTGAACTGTAGTCACAATAAATTGTAGTAGATTCCTCCTGCTTGAACTGCAGAGCTTCAAGAATTTTTCTCAGCCAAATGACTTGACATGCACATGAGGTAGCAGCAACAAATTCGGCTTCAGTAGTTGATAGTGTAACTATTGGCTGCTTTTTGGAAGACCATGAAATAGTGTCTGAACCCAACATAAAAGCATATCCTGATGTGCTCTTTCTGTCATCTTGATCCCTTGCAAAATCACTGTTAGAGTAGCCTACCAAGTCCATTCGTTTTCCCTTTTTGTAGAACAAACCAAATTCAGAAGTTCCTCGCAAATAGCGAAGTATCCTTTTAGCAACTAGTAGATGCACCTCCTTTGGATTCTCCATGTATCTACTAATAACATTCACAAAGTACATTATGTCAAGCCTGGTTGCTGTCAAGTACATTAAACTCCAACAATTTGCTTGTAAAGAGTACTGTCAACATTCTTCCCTTCTTAATCCTTAGCTAGCTTCAAACCACATTCTACCGGCGTATTCACAGAATTACAATTCTTCATCCCAAACCTGTCTAAAATCTCTTTTACGGATTTCTTTTGAGAGATAAAAATACCATCGGCAGATTGTTCAACTTCAATGCCAAGAAAATAATGTATCAAACCCAAATCAGACATATCAAATTCTACCTTTATATATCTCTTGAAATCATCAAACATGGCACTATCATTTTCAGTAAAGATAAGATCATCAACATATAAGTAAACAATGATATTTTTCCTCAACCAATTTTAACATAAAGTTTATGCTCGTATGAACACTTTTCAAAATTGTTCTTCAAAAAATAACCATCTATGCGACTATACTAAGCCCGTGGAGCTTGTTTTAGTCCATATAGTGCCTTTTTTAATTTATACACTTTATGTTCTCTTTTAGACTTAATATAACCAGGAGGTTGATCGATAAATACCTATTCTTCCAAATCACCATGCAGGAATGCCGATTTAACATCTAACTAAAAGATAGGCCATGAATTTTGGGCTGCCAATGCAATCACCATTCTGATTGTATCATGCCTTGCAACAGGAGCAAAAACCTCTTTATAATCCACACCAAACTCTTGCTTGTACCCTTTAGCTACCAGACGCGCCTTATACTTATCAACTTCACCATTCTCTTTTAGCTTTGTCTTGTATACCCACTTCACACCAATGGACTTTTGCCCTTTTGGAAGCTCTGTCAACTCCGAAGTGTTGTTCCTTTCAATACCTGCAATTTCAACATTCATCGCCTTTCGCCACTTTGACTCTTTAACATCTTCTTCGAATGTTACGGGATCACAATCAGAAAAAAGAGCAAAATGTGTGAGTGAGTCTTCTTTATCAAAATCAGTTACCTCATAATCCATCATCCATGCAGGTCTTTTTCTTTGTTGTTGAGGCCTTTGTTATGCAACTACTTCATTTATAAACGGACTTAAGGAATTATTTTGAGTGGCTGGCATTGGTTGTTGCACTGTCTCTACATGTTGTTGCCTTTTCTCTTCATCACCATCAAAATCTACTGGAATTTGTTGTTGAATATTGTTCTCATTCCACGACCAATTTTTTTCTTCATCAAAGACAACATCGCGACTGATAACAATTTTCTTGGTGATAGGATTGTAAAGTTTATAAGCTTTTGATTGATCACTAACACCAAGAAAAATACATTTTTCTCCTTTATCGTCTAGCTTCTTCCTTTTCTCATATTGAATATGAGCCTAAGCAATGCACCCAAAAATTTTGAAATGATTAACTACTGGTCTTCATCCGCTCCATTTTTCTCCGGTGTCATATTTTGAACAGAGAGGGTTGGGCTTCTGTTCAAAACATGAATACTCCAGTTTACTACTTCAGGCCAAAATGTTTTCGGAATACCGGTCATTCTTAAAAGACTTCGCACCACATTTAGAATTGTGCGATTTTCCTTTCACAGACTCCATTCTATTGAGGCGTGTATGCTGCTGTAAGTTGCCTTTTAATTCCATGAATCTCACAAAATTTTTCAAATTCTTCTGAGTTGAATTCTCCACCACGATCAGTACGAAGAACTTTTATTGGGCATCTAATCTTTTTCTCAACTAGCATTTTATAGCTTTTAAAGGCTATAAAAGCTTCAGATTTCTCCTGCAAAAAAATAGACTCATGTTTTTCGATTGTAATCGTCAATGAAAGTGATTATATATCTTTTACCTCCATTGGAAGATGGATTTATCGGTCTGCACAGGTCAGAATGAACCAATTCCAGTTGCCTTTTTGCTTTCCATGATTTACCTTGTGGAAATTGATTATGATGTTGTTTGCTAACAATACATTCTTCACAGACTTCAGAAGGAGTTGTAATTTGAGGTAGACCAGTCACCATATTTTTCTGCTGTAGAACCTTTAATCCACCAAAATTTAGGTGACCATAGCGAAAATGCCATAGTCATGAAGCATCCTTTGATCTTGCTGAGAAACATGAGTGAGTGGTGTTGTTGAGATAAAGCGGGAACATACGATTCGCTGTCATGTTAACTTGAGCAATTAAGCCCAACTTTGCATCTTGAATCTGACATACTCCATCTTTGATAGAAATCTCTACCTTTTTTCTTGCAACTAACCCACACTAAGAAAATTGGTCTTTAAATCTGAAACAAAAAGAACGTTAGAGATGGTGTGGATAGAATTTCCTTTAGTTTGAATAGTCACCCTTCCTTTTCCCATAACGAAAACTATAGAGTTGTCACCAAACTTGACATTATTCCGAAATGATTCGTCCAGATCAGAGAACGCCTTCTTATCTCCACACATGTGGTTGTTGTAGCACGTATCCAAATACCACATGTTTTGTTTTGTTTCTTCATTCACATGACACGCCAACAAGAGAGACACCTATTCTTCTTTTTCTGCATAATTAGTTTTTTTCTGCACTTTGCCTATTTAAATTAGTTCGACATTTTGACTGATAATGTCCATACCTATGGCATCTGTAGCATTCAACATTAGACTTGTCTGCTAACTTTGGTCTATAAGATGTTGAGTGGTGACTTCCTCGTCCTCGTCCTCGTCCTCTTCCTTAAAAATCACGAAAATGATCATCTTGTTTTTGGGGTTCCACGCTCATTACCTCATCCACCTCTACCTTGAGATTCACTAGCTTCAAAATTTTGCTGTAAATTTCTGCGATCTTTGTTCCAGTGACCCCTGCCTCTTCCTTTGTCTCCTTTGCCAAAATTCAAATTGGTGAAAGCCTTCAAAGCTTGCTCATCTTTATCCTGCTGGTTAATTTTTCTTTCATGAATCAGCAACGAACTTTGCAATTCGTCAATTGAAATTTCCTCAATGTCATGGGCTTCCTCGATTGAGCAGACAACAAATTTGAATTTTGGAGTCATGGACCAAAGAATCTTCTCAACGATAGCGACGTCCTCTGTCTTGTCACTATGGATCCGTATTTTGTTAACGATTGCCATCGTCCGTGAAAAATAGTCTGTGATTGACTCACCCGATTTCATTCGTAGCGTTTCAAACTCCGAGCGAAGTGCTTGAAACTGTTGCCTCTTTGCCCTTATAGAACCTTGGTATTTCTTCTTCATGGAATCCCAAATATGCTTGGATGTGTCCTTGCAAAGAATGGTTTCCAAGATTGAGCGATCAATTGCTTGGAAAAGATAATTCTTCTCTTTGAGATCCTTCAAACGTTGCCTTTCTAGTTCTGCTCTTCGTGCATCCGTCATTGCCGTGCCAGCCACTGGTTCTGCAATTCCATCAAAAACTACTTGCCAATACTCCTTAGACATAAAAAAATTCTCCATCATCATGCTTCAATGATCATAGTGACCATCAAAGTGAGGAATAGTTGGTTGAACAAAGTTGTCGGTGGCCATCATCTGCTATTGCTGCTGCAAAAATAAAAACTGAGATATGTAACTCTCCCACTCACTCTTAACTGAGCTCAGATACCATTGATAACAATGATACAATAGAAAGACAAAAGTAATAGCAAGATCTGACACACATTTCATTATTCCATTAGCCTTTAAATAGGCAATACAACAACTAAAAAATAGGACCACTACTAGACCTACTAACTCCTATAATTACATTTGTTACCAACCACTACTTCACCATGTCCACTACTCCGCTACTAAAAGATTAAACCACTACTTCATCATGTCCACTACTCCACTATCAAATTAATTCCTAAAAACTAGGATAACAAAGCAAGTAAATAACAAACTTAGTTAAAAAAATGACTTAATTACATAACATGGGCGGCCACTTTGGGTTCTCAAAACAGTGGCTGGTGCTGGGGCATTATGGCGGCAGAACGTGGTGATGAAGATGATAATTGAGATGGGAGAAAGAGAAACATCGAAGCAGGGCAATGGACGAGGGATGCTTACGGTTTGCTGTTAACAAGGCTAGAAATCGAAATCTAAAATAGAGATGGCATGGCTACCGAGGGAGAACCTCTTTCCGTGAATGGGCAACCGAAATTCGAGAAGGAATGGTTGTAAGACCCGAAATTAAATCGTAAATTTTATGAGGTAGAAAAAAGTTCACAAATTTAAAGGAATGGGATTCGGACTGAAAATAAGGATTCAAATCATAAAATGAATGAATATTCGTGAAGGGAAGTCGGGTTAAATTAATCTCGAACACGCGCAAGGGCAAAACGATCAAAAGACCGAAAGTCGGGATAAATACGATAAGAAAAAAAAATTTAATTAAAAATAAAGAATTAGGATATCTTGATCAAGAATGAGGAATTATACAATTTCGAGTCAAATTGATCAAGATCCGAAATTTTTAAAAATATCGAAAAGTCACCCGGGACGATATCCCGAAAATACGGAAGAATTATACCGGAAAAAAATTTAAAAACTAAATAAATTTAATTTTATTTAATTAAATTAAATTGGTGAATAAAATAAAAATTTTTGTAGATATTTTCAGATTTTTTTGACTATTTTAATGATTATTTTAATGATAAAGTAAATAGTTAAATAATAATAATGATTAAAAAAAAAAAAAAGAGAGCTGAAAATCGAAACCCGAAAACCAGGAGAACGGAACCCGTTTTGCACCCGTGAGAACCCATCGCCGAATCTCACCCACCGGCGACGTTCAACGTCCGACGAAGCTGCCAGGAGGAAGAGCAGACTCTGGTGAACACGTGGACACCAGAACCGAGCCGCCAGGTGGCCGGAGCAGTCCGATCCGAGCTCCGAGATTTCGAGGGAGAAAAGGGGAGATCGCCGGCGAACCACCACGACTGGGCCGGAAAGGAAGCTACCGACGCGTTCAGGGGAGGAAGCCGGTCCTTTTGGTACCGGTCTTGGCCGGTAAGATCGCCGGAGACGCCGGCGACGGCAAGAGGCAGTGAGGAACATTGAAACGGTGCCGTTTGGCTGGAAGGAAAGGGAAGGAAAGGGAAGGAAAAGGAAGGAAAAGGGGAAGGAAAAGGAAAGAAAAGGAAAGAAAAGAAAGGAAAAGAAGGGAAAAAAGGGAAAGAAATTACCGGGGGACGACTCGAGGTTCGGGTAAGTTGACCGAGGGTCGATATTGACCTACGGGTGAATTTCGAAAATTTAATTTAATATTATTTTAATGAAAAATAATCCGAATTTACCTAATTATGCAGCTTCACGACGGAGACCGAACGAGAGCCGATTGAGCTCCGATTTTCGTATCCCGCATCGTATCGGGTAAGTACAGTTTAATTTCAGCAATTAGAGTCCTTTAATACAGAGTTTCAATTATTTTACGGATTAATTCTGTACAAAAGAAATATTAATCAGAATTACAACGTAATTACCGTAAATGGTATACGGGTTATCCAATGAGTTTGGAACGAAGCCCGATAATTATTGGTAAGCTGAATGAGCCCAGTAAACCCGAAGAAGGGATTTAAACAGTATAAACGGGCTGAAAATGGGTCGAGGCCCATTAAAGTGCAATCGGGCCCAATAGGGATAAATGGACCCAATATTTAAATTAAGCCCAGAAAGTATTAAATACAATTAAGTTGTATAATATCTGACCTGAGGAATATTATTACGCAGTTTTGGAGGTTTGATTGGGAGCAGATCGGACTGCGCGACGTGACAACAGTGGAAAAGGAAAGGTCAGACTCGACGAGAATCGAGGTAAGGGAATTTTGTAGGTGCATAGAGATAATTATGCGTATTTTGAGAGGGGATTTACAGGGCTTAGAAATTTATTAAAACATCTAGAAATAAAGTAATAATTTTTACGAGAACCGGGGCTTAGATAAATAAAGGAAAATGACTATTTTGCCCCCAGTTAGGAAAATTTCAAAAAGGGTAGTAAGGCTATGAAATTGCATGAATTTCATGATTTTAATGTTTTATATGATTATATTGCTTTGATTTAAGCAAATATACACATAGGTGGGCTGTTGATTTCGTGAATTTTACGAAAGGGTACCGGTTTGTACCGGTTACTATTTTAAAAGATGTTTTATTAAAAGTGAGCCACCTATCGTATTTACATGACTAAAAGAGTGCTACAGTCTTACTCGCACTCAAGTTTACTGAATTATTTCTCATGAAAAGTCGTACTGGAGCATTGCTCGTACGAGAAAATTGTGTGTGCACAAAACCGTGCTGAAGCTTCGCTCGCACGAGATTTTAGATATCATGATATGCATAGCGTGGTGCTGGAGCTCCGTAAGCCTGTGACCTGGTGTGGGGCGGGCAGCAGGATGCTCACATAAATGCACTAGACGCGAGTTGACATGCATATAGTCGTGCGGAAGCCTCCTGTAGACTGTGTGTCACAGAGAGTTGAGATGCTCGCACATATACTTTGAGACATGGGTTGGTTATCGACATAGTATGGGCTGGATAAGACCTACGGCAGGCACCCCCAGACTATGATATGGGTCCACGAAGTACTATGTACCGTGTATGTCACACGGAGTACGCTGTACCGTGCAGTCATGATGACTCTACGATGTTACTCGATATTCTGGCGGGTAGGACTTGACCCCACCTCCCGTTGCAGTTGTGATACCCCGCACACCGGGATCCGTGTGCCTGGGATCACAGGGACATAGTATGGCCATAGTCCTCGATTTTTCATACAGTAACCTACATGCCTCACATGATATCATACGGTCTGGATAGACCAGGACAAACCCGATGGAGGGGTAGTCCCGATTTATGTTTTTAAAAGAGATGTGATTTGATGAATCAAGGTATTCCCGAGAGATGGGTTTGACCTTGATGAAGTTGTTTTATAATGAAACAGATGAGTTTTAAATGTGATGAATTTATGATGAAACAAATAAGTTTCAAAGTGATGAGTTTTGTGATTAAACAAATGAGTTTTAAAGTGAAGAGTTTATGATGAAATAAATGAGTTTTAATGTGACGAGCATGAGATGTCTACATGATGATTTTTCCATGTGTGCTTTATATGCCGATTTCATGATTTCTTGTATATGATATATACATGTGGCATTGTTTTAATCTTACCTCATGCTCCGAAAGTAAACGATTTTTACATCATGACATTATCAGCACGTAGATAGTATAGTTATCTACCTGCTTACATTATTGCCTTACTGAGCACGTTTCGCTCACCCTTTCATTTTCCACCCCACAGGGTATATTCAGTAGAAGAGAGCGACAATATTCTCGCATCTCGGTTATCCGCTGCTTCTTATCAATATCAGGTATACACATTTGTATAATTTTGTATCTGAACATATAGATGCACAGTACTGTATATGATGTAATATTGGGGATGTATTCAGTTTAAATAAATTGAATGGTAAATAGGGGAGAGGTGACTAACACCGAATCATAGCCCAACTGTTTAGTAGTGTAAAGGTTCACGACGAGTAAGAAAATGAAAAAGCGAAAAATTTGTAGGGATTTTTAGGTAATTTGGGTCATGACAAATTTAATGGTATCAGAGCAGAGTTGGCCTGATATGAGTCGGTGTTAGTGGTTAAGTAAATTTACATCCCCATGTACTGTGCATTGTTTAGATACAATTGTGTATATCAAGATGGAACAGCAGCTAAGATTTTAGCTTCGAATGCAAGAACATAGTTTTTACAACTGATAGCCGCTATGGTAGAGTGGCGAGTACACATGCTCGAGGCCGTAAAGATTGGCCTGAGAATCGAATGAGTCATGATATGAGACTCAAGATGAGATAGTGCACGAGGCAGAGGTCGTAGAGGTAGACCTGAGTCTGCTAAGTCGTGCTGAGTTGACCCATGAGAATCGGGATGAGATTGAAATAGAGGTTAATGTTGAGCATACCTCTCAGAGTCCGACAGAGTGATCAGACAGTATTGAGACACGCTCCAAGTAGATGGAGTGGAGTGTAAAAAAATATTTCAGACTTGTTTACTCAGTCTACGCAGGTAGTTGAGGATAGGCAGGGTAAAGCCTAAACAGATCCCTCAGACTATAGAGATTTTCACACCCCTCCGATCTATAGCAAAGTAAAGAAACTAATAGTTGCTGAGGACTGGGTGCATGAGATAGCGAAGTGCTATGGATTTTTCGGTGTATGTCGATCGAGAAAGTGACTTTTAAATACGTCTATGTTAAAGAGTCGAGGCGAAATATTGGTGGAAGTCCGCTCGACCTATCTGAATAGTTAGACGTCCAGAGTCGACATGAAGAATAATTCTGGATGTATTCCGGTGACAGAATATCTCGGACACTATTTAAGAAAAATTACAAGTAAAATTTTTTACACTGACCCAGAGGTATTGGTTGATTGATGAGTATGAATCTCAGATTTCATCCCTGGGCAAGTATGAACCCGATATTGTGGACAGTGAGAGTCGAAAAACCCAAAAGTTCATGGAAATGGCTCAAATTGTCGATTAGAGTCCGATTGGCTCACTACCTATGTCGAGGCAGTGCACAGAATACCGTTGTATGAATAACGTCATGTGTTGCACGCCTATGAGATTGGGAAAGGTAGTAAGGGTCGAAATAGAGACAGAAGAGAATAGAGAATGACAGAGATGTCAGAGCAGGAAAGAGACCAGTTGGTAAGAGATTGGAGTTGACGAGATATGGAGTAAGATAATTGGTAAAGCCCCAGTGCATCCAATTTTGGCACTCTTGAGGGGCATTGTGATTGGAGGACCCCGACCTGCTACGAAGCAGTGTAGCAGTGTAAGTACTGTAAGCAGTGTGAGATGTGTGGTGGATACCACAGAAGGAGGGTCTATACCTACACTGTATTGATGAAAATGGCCGTTAAGTGTGGTAAGACGGACCATTGATTTTGATTGCACAGAGTTGGGCGAGATTGCCCCACAGAAAAGTAAAGAGACAGAGGAAAACTTTGTTGGTATAGCTGCAACGAAAAGGGAGGCCACAGCCGAAGAGAAAAAGGAAAGTAGGTTGTTGGACGAAGGCGAGAGGATGTCTTGGACCAGGACACTATTGATGTTTCATGGATGTGGTGTAAGATACCACACTTGTTATGAATAATGAAGTACATATGTTCATTGATCCTGGTACCACACACTTATTCGTACAGCCTTCATTCGCATATAAGTGAGTAAAAGGCATGAATGCCTACATCATTGGGCATAATACTGATAAATGAGTACCCTAATAGAGGAGGATGAATCAACGAAAAATGGATATAGAGATTTTAAGTTGAAAACAAGGGTGAAAACATCATTGAAAAGCATACTGTAAGTGTTGACAAGTGATAAAAAGGGGTGCAACAGTTGAAATTAAAGGAGTAAATGATTATACTCACGGAATGAATAATGACAGAGTTTTGTCACAAGGGATATACGAAAGGAGATAATCTTTAAGATAAGATAGATCCTAAATACAAGATGTATCAGAGTAAGAGGCGTATGCAAGGTAAGAACATCTTTACGATATAAAGTCATTAGGATTAAGCGATAAGTCGTGAAAATAAATTGTGACCACAAGGACATATATGTAAAGTAACTGTGGTTAAGTCTAAGGGTTAATAAAAGTATTTTAAAATACCTCCCCGCCTGAAGACTTGACAGCGTTTAAAAGTATATATATATAATCTATAACGTGAAATCGATCGTTGTAATAAATACCTTTAGCATTAGGATACCTTTACTAAGACGATAAGAATATTAAAAATTCGACAATCATAAAGGTTAACATAGTAAAATTTAATAAGAGCCGTTAAGATAAGAAAAGGAAATGACGCAGGTTAGTACCTGAAAACGTAAGCGGTTGAGAAGAATCTTATACGCTTATGCGTAAATAAGTCAAGGATTAGATCGATTTGTAATCATCATTATCGATGATATATTGGGTGTAGTTAAAGTCTAGGGCGATTTATAAGCAACAATTGGAAGATGACTTTTACAGATGGATTGTTGCGAGTTCTCAATATGGTCTACTTGGTTGACACGTTTAATTATGAAAACGTGGTCTTAGAATGAGATGATGAATGAGAGGATAGACGTGACGTGAATTTCGGTGCAATGAAGTATGAACTGACCACCATGATTACTTTCACCATACCCAACAGCTCAAGAGGTTCTCAGTGGGTATGGATACCTCAAAATTATGAAGGAGCTGTATATTGATGTATAATGGGAAGATACCCATGATTTTAAATTGGCAGCAATAGTACTTGTACTGAGGATATGGTACTATTATGTACACGGTGAGAAATTTTGGATATGCACTGATCATAAAGTCCCAAGTATCTGTTTTCACAGAAAGAGGCGAATATGAGATCACATAGTGGGTTAGAGCTTCTGAGAAATTTTGATTGTGAAAATTGTACCACCTAGGGAAGGCTGATGCCTCGAGTAGAAAGAGTCTCGGGATGGTACCACATATGATGGTCAGGGAGCGGGAGCTGCTAGAGCAGTTATGAGCCTCAGTATTGATGTAATCCCTTCTGATGATGACAGTGATTGTGTGACAGCTAGCCTGAGACTAGAACCGGATGAGAGTGCCCGGATTTGACAGGCTTAGCATGATGATCGGCAGGATGTCGATAGTTTGGGTCAGATTCAGAAGGGTACAATGACAGAGTTCACAGAGTATGATAATGATTTACAGAGGTTCAGAGACAGTATAATAATATAAGTGCTCCCCAGGACCACAGTTGATGAGATAGTAATATTGTCAGAAGCTCACTCTTCGGGATATAAAGTGCATACAAAAAGTAATGAATATATATATTGAATTCTCTGAAAAGGGGTATGGGTGGTCAGATGTGAAAAGAGACATGGTAGAGATTGTAGAAAAGTGCCTAGTGTGTCGGCAGAATAAGGTAGAGTATTAAAAATCTGCAGAGTTATTGCAGCACCTACCTATATTGACACGGCACGAAAATGAGAGCAAGTCTCCATGAATTTTATGATGGGTTACAGAGAACCCAGGTGAATTACGAGGCTATTTGGATGATAGTCGATAGAGTGACTAAGTCCACCCACCTTCTGGTTATGAACTCCCCAAATACTCGGAGTGTATATGAGGATTTATGTATAAGGACGATTGTGGAACATTATGTAGCATTCCAGTGAGCATTGTATTATATAGGGATTCTCGCCTCACTTTCTACTTCAGGGAATATTTTTCAGGAAGCTATGGGAACCCGACTGAGTATTAGCACAGCTTTTCATCCTCAGACAGATGGTCAGTCAAAGAGGACTGTACAAGTTCTGGAGGATCCGATGAAAGCGTGTGCCATTGATTTTATAAGCTCCTGGAATGATCAGTTGATTTCTAATTGAATTTGTCAATGGTGGCAGTTGTCACTTGAGTATCGGGATAACAAGATATGAGACAGTGTATGGCTGTAGGGGTTGTTCCCCAAATTGGATAAGAAAAAGTGGGTGACAGATAGAATTCTTCTCGACTTTGGATAATAAGTCTCTGAGGATGTTTAGTTAATGATGAGAGATTAAGAACACCTCAGAGCAGATAGACAAGTATTGAAATTCACACTTGGTGAATTAGTATGATTGAAATGTTTCTTGTCCTAAGGGAATAAGGACATAGCGAGCTTTTGGTAGAAGGTAAATTGAGTTGTACTGGATTGAATCTTTTGAGAGATTGGACAAGTGGGAGATAAGACCTGTAGGTTTGCGTTATCACCTGAATTAACAGGCACCCACAATGTGTCTCAACTTTTTGATCTTCAGAAATACTATCCAGATCCTGCATAGGTGATAGGATATGAGATCCAACAGTTCAGCGTAATACAAATATAAGTATATTGAAGAAGTTGATTCGGGCATTAAACAGGAAAGAGAAAGTATTAAGGTTTAAGAGGATCTTCCTAATTAAAGCCCTTTGGTAGTAATACACTCCGGAGAAGTCACTTGAGGATGACAGTATATTATACGATAGATGTACCCGGAGTTGTACATGGACTCATACGACTTGGTTCTAATTTGGAGGACCAAATTCCTTAAGTGGGGGAGATTTGTAAGACCCGAAATTAAATCGTAAATTTTATGAGGTAGAAAAAAGTTCACAAATTTAAAGGAATGAGATTCGGACTGAAAATAAGGATTCAAATCATAAAATGAATGAATATTCGTGAAGGGAAGTCGGGTTAAATTAATCCCGAACACGCGCAAGGGCAAAACGGTCAAAAGACCGAAAGTCGGGATAAATACGATAAGAAAAAAAAATTTAATTAAAAATAAGGAATTAGGATATCTTGATCAATAATGAGGAATTATACAATTTCGAGTCAAATTGATCAAGATCCGAAATTTTTAGAAATACCAAAAAGTCACCCGGGACGATATCCCGAAAATACGAAAGAATTATACCGGAAAAATAATTTAAAAACTAAATAAATTTAATTTTATTTAATTAAATTAAATTGGTGAATAAAATAAAAATTTTTGTAGATATTTTCAGATTTTTTTGACTATTTTAATGATTATTTTAATGATAAAGTAAATAGTTAAATAATAATAATGATTAAAAAAAAAAAAGAGAGCTGAAAATCGAAACCCGAAAACCAGGAGAACGGAACCCGTTTTGCACCCGTGAGAACCCATCGCCGAATCTCACCCACCGGCGACGTTCAACGTCCGACGAAGCTGCCAGGAGGAAGAGCAGACTCCGGTGAACACGTGGACACCGGAACCGAGCCGCCAGGTGGCCGGAGCAGTCCGATTCGAGCTCCGAGATTTCGAGGGAGAAAAGGGGAGATCGCCGGCGAACCACCACGACTGGGCCGGAAAGGAAGCTACCGACGCGTTCAGGGGAGGAAGCCGGTCCTTTTGGTACTGGTCTTGGCCAGTAAGATCGTCGGAGACGCCGGCGACGGCAAGAGGTAGTGAGGAACATTGAAACGGTGCCGTTTGGCTGGAAGGAAAGGGAAGGAAAGGGAAGGAAAAGGAAGGAAAAGGGGAAGGAAAAGGAAAGAAAAGGAAAGAAAAGAAAGGAAAAGAAGGGAAAAAAGGGAAAGAAATTATCGGGGGACGACTCGAGGTTCGGGTAAGTTGACCGAGGGTCGATATTGACCTACGGGTGAATTTCGAAAATTTAATTTAATATTATTTTAATGGAAAATAATCCGGATTTACCTAATTATGCAGCTTCACGACGGAGACCGAACGAGAGCCGATTGAGCTCCGATTTTCGTATCCCGCATCGTATCGGGTAAGTACAGTTTAATTTCGGCAATTAGAGTCCTTTAATACAGAGTTTCAATTATTTTACGGATTAATTCTGTATAAAAGAAATATTAATCGAAATTACAACGTAATTACCGTAAATGGTATACGGGTTATCCAATGAGTTTGGAACGAAGCCCGATAATTATTGGTAAGCTGAATGAGCCCAGTAAACTCGAAGAAGGGATTTAAACAGTATAAACGGGCTGAAATGGGTCGAGGCCCATTAAAGTGCAATCGGGCCCAATAGGGATAAATGGGCCCAATGATTTAAATTAAGCCCAGAAAGTATTAAATATAATTAAGTTGTATAATATCTGACCTGAGGAATATTATTACGCAGTTTTGGAGGTTTGATTGGGAGCAGATCGGACTGCGCGACGTGACAACAGTGGAAAAGGAAAGGTCAGACTCGACGAGAATCGAGGTAAGGGAATTTTGTAGGTGCATAGAGATAATTATGCGTATTTTGAGAGGGGATTTACAGGGCTTAGAAATTTATTAAAACATCTAGAAATAAAATAATAATTTTTACGAGAACCGGGGCTTAGATAAATAAAGGAAAATGACTATTTTACCCCCAGTTAGGAAAATTTCAAAAAGGGTAGTAAGGCTATGAAATTGCATGAATTTCATGATTTTAATGTTTTATATGATTATATTGCTTTGATTTAAGCAAATATACACATAGGTGGGCTGTTGATTTCGTGAATTTTATGAAAGGGTACCGGTTTGTACCGGTTACTATTTTAAAAGATGTTTTATTAAAATTGAGCCACCTATCGTATTTACATGACTAAAAGAGTGCTAGAGTCTTACTCGCGCTCAAGTTTACTGAATTATTTCTCATGAAAAGCCGTACTGGAGCATTGCTCGTACGAGAAAATTGTGTGTGCACAAAACCGTGCTGAAGCTTCGCTCGCACGAGATTTTAGATATCATGATATGCATAGCGTGGTGCTGGAGCTCCGTAAGCCTGTGACCTGGTGTGGGGCGGGCAGCAGGATGCTCACATAAACGCACTAGACGCGAGTTGACATGCATATAGTCGTGCGGAAGCCTCCTGTAGACTGTGTGTCACAGAGAGTTGAGATGCTCGCACATATACTTTGAGACATGGGTTGGTTATCGACATAGTATTGGGCTGGATAAGACCTACGGCAGGCACCCCCAGACTATGATATGGGTCCACGGAGTACGATGTACCGTGTATGTCACACGGAGTACGCTGTACCGTGCAGTCATGATGACTCTACGATGTTACTCGATATTCTGGCGGGTAGGACTTGACCCCACCTCCCGTTGCAGTTGTGATACCCCGCACACCGGGATCCGTGTGCCTGGGATCACAGGGACATAGTATGGCCATAGTCCTCGATTTTTCATACAGTAACCTACATGCCTCACATGATATCATACGGTCTGGATAGACCAGGACAAACCCGATGGAGGGGTAGTCCCGATTTATATTTTTAAAAGAGATGTGATTTGATGAATCAAGGTATTCCCGAGAGATGGGTTTGACCTTGATGAAGTTGTTTTATAATGAAACAGATGAGTTTTAAATGTGATGAATTTATGATGAAACAAATAAGTTTCAAAGTGATGAGTTTTGTGATTAAACAAATGAGTTTTAAAGTGAAGAGTTTATGATGAAATAAATGAGTTTTAATGTGACGAGCATGAGATGTCTACATGATGATTTTTCCATGTGTGCTTTATATGCCGATTTCATGATTTCTTGTATATGATATATACATACATGTGGCATTGTTTTAATCTTACCTCATGCTCCGAAAGTAAACGATTTTTACATCATGACATTATCAGCACGTAGATAGTATAGTTATCTACCTGCTTACATTATTGCCTTACTGAGCACGTTTCGCTCACCCTTTCATTTTTCACCCCACAGGGTATATTCAGTAGAAGAGAGCGACAATATTCTCGCATCTCGGTTATCCGCTACTTCTTATCAATATCAGGTATACACATTTGTATAATTTTGTATCTGAACATATAGATGCACAGTACTGTATATGATGTAATATTGGGGATGTATTCAGTTTAAATAAATTGAATGGTAAATAGGGGAGAGGTGACTAACACCGAATCATAGCCCAACTGTTTAGTAGTGTAAAGGTTCACGACGAGTAAGGAAATGAAAAAGCGAAAAATTTGTAGGGATTTTTAGGTAATTTGGGTCGTGACAATGGTGCAACGGTAGCAATGTCGAGAAGATGAAGAAAGAAGTGATGAACAGTACCCTCGGTGAGTCGGCAAGGAAGATGAAGAAGGAAGAAATTTTGGCAGGAAAGAGAAAGAAAATTAAAAAAAAAGAAGAAAAAGAAAAAGAAGGAGAAAGAAAAATATTTATATATATGATTATAAATATATATATATATATATAAATAATTGGATATACAAAAGGAGGTGCAGAGAAATTAGGAAAAACCAGCGAAAGAGCTCCGGAGAAATAAACGGAGCACAGACTTCAATCACTAAGGCATTGAGAACCGCGGGTAGACATCGAGGTAAGGAAAATTCTGTGTGCTGCTAGTGATATTTACATGTAATTTTTGTGGAATTATAGATATGAAATTTAGGTTGATTATATGATTGTCGAAAAACTATAGAAAACCTTAGACCAATTCGTAGTATCAAAATTTTAGAAAAGCTTTAGACTCGATTAAATGGGTCTATCTTTATCGAGATTAATTTAGATAAATTTATATAGTTTAAATTATTGAATAAATCAAAATTTTTCGATGAAATCACCTAGCCCAGTTATTGGGGTTTTATTTGAAAAAGGCCAAGTTAACTTCTTTTGAATTGTTTTACGAAACAAACTGAATTTACAAGTGATTTAAAGAAAGCGATTTGCTTATAAAGGAATATACTGATGATACGTGCTTGAACGTGTGCTGACTGTATGCTGCACGGTCCGACTCGTACTGATTTTAAGACAAAGGCGATGATTAGTCATGCTCCATTGTTAATGTTATCGTATAACGTTGTTACAGCAGTAATTGTTTGTGGGCCCACAGGGGTGGCCATGGCTGGTTGGGCTGGTTCGTTACATTGATAGTGAACTATTTCTAATTCTGTGGTTTACACTATTATCCCAACAGTCGTTGTTTGTGGGCCCACAGGGGTAGCCATGGCCGGCTGGGCTGGTCTGTTACATTAGTGGTGAATTGTTTCTGTTTTTGTGGTTAACGGAGTACGATGTACCGTGCAGCACGCACGTGAGAATGATGTACCATGTTTCTGATTTTGGTCTTCGGACATTCTAATGTGTGAGCCGTTGAGTAGTTAACCACTTCCACGACAATTGACATCCCGCACACCTGATCAGTGATTACCTGGAGTCACCGACATTGGCCAATAGTCATTTTGATATCTGATATAGCATGTTCTACATTGTCTCGTCTATTTGAATTTTTGAAATTTATCTTATGACTGTGTTTTCGTATAGAACTGTATTATTTATTTGCATAAGGACTGTGGGAGCCACCTCTTGAATCATACAGGATAAAAGTGCCACTTAGTCGCCACTATAAAAGCTATATAAAGTTTTAGAACCGGTATTGATTTAAGTTCCATGTTTATTATCGGGTTTGATATTGTTGTGGATTTTCTAATTTTAATTTTACGGAACTGGTAGTGGCTCTGTGTTATTTGGAAATTGTTTAATTTACCGTTTAAAGTTTTGATATTCTGTATCTACTGCGGTAAACTGCATATACTATCGATATTAGTTCTATTTTTGATTTTCAGACCCTCGTATTTTTGAACTGCCAAATTAAATGCATGTTTTCATGAGAGCCTCTATTTGGCAAATGCTTATATAGGTAGTATATTTATCTATTTGCCACGTGCATTTCTTACTGAACATGTTGAGCTCACCCCTTTACTTTCCTCCACAGAGCCCCATCAGTAACTTGGATCGTTTCCAGTAGTAGGGCAATTCACACAGCTATGGCTCCGCGAAGTATCTTTCTATGTCGAAGGTATACCCAGGTTTAAGCAATTCTTTTGTATCTAAAATTTTTGTAAGTACAGTAATGTATACGAGATGTGTTTGGGGAATGTGAATATGACTATATTGTAAAAGAACATTTAAGACGATAAATAGAGAAGTACCTCTATAGGATTTTTGTTTAAATTTGTTATTAAGAACTAAAACTAATCAGACTATTTTATTGTTCTGACCTATTATCGACTCGTAGCCTAACTAAAATGTGTGTAAATTAGGTCATTACAGAAGTTGGTATCAGAGCAAGGTTGGCCTGATACGAGTCGATATTAGAAGTAAGAGAAATTTGAAAAGTTCACATCCTCAATATTACTGTACATTGTTTAGATACAAACAGGTATACATGGCTATGTTTTACTGAGAAATTGTGTCATTGAATGAAGAAAAACTGATAGATATGGCTGGTTGGTATTACAGCCATAATAATATGCGAAAAAGAATTGTTTCTCGAGGTTGTAGAGATAGGCCGAGAGTTTTAGCGAATCCTCATATGAATGTACACCTCATACTTTAACCGAAAATTTTAAAGTCCGCTTCGTAAGATTTGAGCGAGGCATGGAAACAATGATGATATTGTTTGGTCAAGTGATAGCGACAAAATAATGATGATGATGGTTAAAGTATGACTGTGACTTAGAGAAAGATTGAGGCAATTTCGAAAGATAGTACACTATTATATACTAGAGTCAAGAATTTCATTGTAATGGAAAATTGGATAAATGAATTGGAAAATTTATATGGATTCTTAAGGAACGACCGTGGACTTAATATACTGAGGCAATTTCAGAAGTTTGAGCCTCCGTTTCTCAGTGGGGTTAAGAATTCAATGGTTTCAAAAAATTGGATAAATGAGATAGAAAAGCTCTATGATTTTAGAAGTAACTCTACCGAGAAAGTTGCTTTTGTAATTTTGTGCTAAAGAATTTGAGAAGTTATACAGACTTTTAAAGAGCCATACTGTAAAGAAGGTAGCTTTTGCATCATTAATATTAAAATGGGAAGCCGAACCTTAGTGAAAGTTTCCCCGATTTATTCCGAGGACTCAACAATTATAGAGTTACATGAGATATATTTCTGGATGACTTTAGACGACAATACACCTTGGACACGGCACAATGGTAGTTACAAAATGGTTGAATTGGACATAAGGTAACAAGTCTGTGGATGAATATGAAACTAAATTTATAGTTTTGGAAGAGGTATAATTCAGATACATTGAGTTGTGAAGTGAAGGAAGTCCAGAAACTCATAGGAGATACTGGGATCCTTAATCCGAGCTAGAAATTACTCCATTTGATATTTCTACTTGTCAGGAAGCAGTGTACAAAGAGCAACTGCGAGGATATGAGATTTATATTTTTGAGGTTACTAAGAAAAGGGAAAGGTAAAGAGTGTGACAGAAAGATATCTACTGAATAAAGAGTGATAGTGAAAGAGTAAAGTCACTGTAACTGAAAGAATGAATTACGAAACTAATTGTATAAATGAAACTTAAAGGTCTCATTGTTCACGTAATTGATAAGGATAAGACGTGCTCGGGATAAAGAGACATTCCTATAGACAGGGAGTTTTCCCGGCATATATTCGGATGATCTACTAAAGTTACCACTAGATAGAAAAAAAATGAAGTTTTGGAATTAATTTAGTACTTGGTACCGAACCAATGTTCAAACCACTATATTGAATGGCTTCGAGCTGAAAAAGCAATTACAGGAAATTATATGATAAAATGGATTATCAGACCATGTGATTTACTTTGGAGTGTACTGGTGTTACTTGTCAAGGAGATTCAGTTTTGGGTCATGTTGTATCAAGAACGGGTATCAATTAGATTCTCCCAAAACAAAGGTTATAAATTAGTGAGAAAGACCCAAAACTATTAAGAAGATTCAAAGTATTTGGGGTATAAAGAGACTTTGGAATATGAATTATATTACGCATCTAAGGATTGCAATTTGTATGTGTTTATGTTTCGTATGCGAGACTTTGAAGTATGATAAATTCTGAATACATATTTTATTTGGAATAAGAGATGTACACAATGTACAAATATTCTGGTATGTGAAATGATTTAGATTTAGTGATATGCATTGAGAATGAATTGTGTCCAAAGGATAAACGAAAAATTGCGATGAATTTTGGTATCCTACTTTCAATTAGGACTGAATCTTATACCCCTATGTCCATAACTAGTTATGTGGTTAGGTCTGATAGCTAATAAAGGTATTTCAAAATACCTATCCGCCTGAAAAACTTGACAGCGTCTAGAAATGTCATAATCCATAAACCATAAATTGAATTTGACAACCGTAATACTTGCACTGGAGTTAAGGCACCACTACTTGTGTGGTGAGGGATTACAAATTTTATTGAACATGAAAGTCTTAGATATTTATTTTCATAGAAGGAATTAAACATGAGAAAAAGAAATGGCTAGAGCTAGTGCCTCGAGCAGAAGTAACATCGAGACAGTGTTATATTTATGTAATGATCAAGAAATCTGTTGGAATGCTATGTAAACCTCAAATTGGATGTGGTCCCTTTCTGATACTGACATTCAGTACATAATAGCTTGCCTGAGAGTTGAAATTGGACTTGATTAATCAAATCATACTGGCTCCGCGTAATGATAAATACTGTATTGATGTGGCTAGTTAGATACCAAAAGGTACTATAATAGAATTGGTATCGGCAGTGATGATTTATTGAGATTTAGAAGCAGAATTGTGTACCAAATGATCTATAGTGAAAGGAATTGATGTCGTCAGAGGCTCATTCATAGAAATATACTTCGCATGCGGAGAACAGTAAGATATATCAAATCTCCTGAAAGTATATTTGTAATTAGGTATGATAAGAGATATAACTGAAGTTGTGACTAAATGTCTCATATGTCAGCAGGTTAAGGTAGAGTACCAAAAGCCTATAAGACTATTACCACCTTTACCCATGCCAATACGAAATTAGAAGCATGTGCCCAGGAATTTAAAGGTCTTGGAATGACCATTGGTCATTAACAAAATTCTTATACAATAACAGTTACCGGTCAAGTATTGGAATGACACCGTATGAAGCGTTATATGGTCAAAGGTGTTGTCCATCGATTGGGTGGGAAGAAGTGGGTGAAGGATATTTGCTCCAGATGTGGTTAAACAAGCTTCTAAGGGTGTTCGATTAATTTGTGAGAGGTTGAAAATAGCTCAGAGCAAGCAAAAGAGTTATGTTGACCAAAGACGAAGGCCCTCAAAATTTTCAGTAGGAGATTCAGTGTTTATGAAAGTCTCACCTTCCAAAAGTATAATGAGGTTTGGGAAGAAATGGATGCTGAGTCCCCGTTACATTGGACCTTTCGAGATCCTAAACCGAGTGGGAGACAAAGCTTATAGATTGGCGTTACCGTTGAAATTATCAAGTATCCACAATGTCTTCCATATTTCGATTCTACGCAAGTACCATCCAGATTCGACACATGTGATTAAGTATGAACCACTGGAGTTGAAAGAGGATATGACATATGTGGAAAAGTCTATTCGAATACTGGACAGGAAAGAGAAAAATGTTACGGTCTAAGACAATTCCTCTGGTCAAGGTTCTGTGGTAGTACCACACTTCGAAAGAGGTTACGTGGGAATTAGAAAGCTTAATGAGAGAGAAATACCCAGATTTGTTTGAGAACTGATGTAATTTTAAATTTGAGAACCAAATTTCCTAAGGTGGGGAGAATGTAAGCTCAAGGAATTTTCATGCAATCGGTTTCAACCATGAATAGTAAGCTAATCACTTGGGATTAAAAATGAGCTTTTGGTGGATGATTAAATTAAATATGATAAATTAAGGGAGAATGATAATGCCTGAATAACTTTGGGAAAGGAAAAACCAAAAATGACATGAAAGAGGACTAATGTACTGTGGTTATAGCTGGAAATAACAGGCTAAATTAAAGGAGATGGAGTGCTTCAGTGAGAGAGCTGTTGAAGAAAGCTTATGGTCTGCTGTAATACATAGACCAACAAAAGAAATATATATATATATATAATGATGTTGTAGAGCTAAACCGAAAACATGGAAGTTAGGAAAGGACCGTATGGGGTAGTCCAAAAAGAAAAAAACTAGGCAAAAGTGTTGAAGCATCAACTGGGTTGTCAGACCAAATTGATGGGGCTGAAGGGGGCATTTCGGTGAAAGTCTGTTAAAGGAAAGAAAACGAGGAATGTCAGTAGAGGAAGAGTAAGTAGATAATAAGGGAACACATGCAGGTTGGTTGAAAAATTGAATTCGATTGAAACTTCATGCGTACTGGTCTACTTACGGAAGAAATGGAAGAATGCAGGTGAAGCTTCCTAGGACAATAGCCGAAACAAAGGGTGGAAAGCTGCAGATAAGTAGTGGGATTAATGTAGTCATATATATATATATATATATACACTCAAAGTGGTTGGTGGAGAACCAAAACAAAGGAAGGCATGGGAGAGTAAGGTGGAATGCTCAGACAAAGAAGAGAAAGAATGACACAGACGAGAGTAACAAGAAAGGAACAAAAGTTGAAGAAGCTGAATCGGGAAGGCTTGAGTAGGGGCACTAGAAGCATCGACGATGCGCGAGCATGAGAGATGACGTTAGTGTTGTGGGAGGCTCTCGGTAGGGATGAGCAGAAGGGTTGCTCAGGGTACTGGTGGCCAATACTGTAAGGCTCGTAAATTCATATGTATTCTTACGATTTCGTGATGTACAGACAAGTTACAATTGATATGAATCATAAGAAATGAATGTTTTTAAGTTTCGAATGTGAATGAAATGCGATTTATGCATGATAGATATTGGAGCGTTGCTCGTATTCAGTTTTATCGATTGATGCATGATAGAGTACTGGAGCATTGCTTGTACTCAGTTTTACATGACATAGTGTTGGGAGCATTGCTCGCACTAGATTTATATGACCATATGCATGAGTTCATGCTGGAGTTTACTCGCATGTACTGGTTTTGAAAGAGATAGCATGACATAGCCGTGCTAGGAGCCTGTACAGATTATGTGTCGCACCGATTATATGCTCACACGTACAAAATTTTAAGATATGACTGAGGGTTATCCAAACTATTATCCATGGTATGGGGGCTAAGACCTATGACAGGCACCCCGACTATGAGGATTGGATCCATGGAGTACTTTGTACCGTGTATATCACATAGAGTACGATGTACCGTGAGTACACAATGATATAGAGTTGTGGCTGATGGTTGAGGATTTGACCCATCTCCCATTACAGCAAATGTGAGGCCTTGCACCTCGAGTACTGTATAGCCTGAGATCATGAAAAATGAGATATGATCATATTCTCGGAACAAGAAGTCGCCTATCTCACCTTATTAATATTTGTTGTTTGAATTGTCACATGAGTTTTTATAAATTGGGTTGACTCGAGGAATGGGTTGAGCCTCGACTTGTGACCTTGTGTGTGATATGGGTAACCCGAAGGATGGGTGAGGCCCAAATTTTCCATGTTTTTACATGATGAAATGCCATATTATTTTGATTTAATTGAAATGGTATGATAAAATGTGATTTATATTAATTACATGAGAAATGCAATGTTTTGCATAAATTGCTGAGATTATTAAACCAGCATGTTTTCAGTTCATACTGACGATTTGTATCTATGTATATACATATCGCATAAATGTTTCGAGAAAGATACATGTTTTAGATGTGAATAAAAAAGGAAATGATTTAATGACATGAGCATTATATTTTGTAGATAGTGTGGTTATTTACTTGCTTGCCTTATTTCTTTACCGAGCTGTGAGCTCACCCCCTTTTTATTTCCTCTTCTTTAGAGAGTGTTCACATTAGTTGAGCTCGACTGAGACTGGTATTCTTTGATCCGCTGCATACCCATCTTACGAAAGGTATACACATTTGAAATATTTTGTATTGAACAATGTAAAAGCACAGTTATATAAACGAATGTACGGTCGGGGATGTATATGTACAAGTATTTGTATTAATGTATATGAATTTACCTTTTAGAAAAGAGTACTTACAGTCAATGGATAATTGTATTGACTTGTATTGCATGTTATTGAATGAATATGGTTGAGGTAACTAATATCGAATCACAACCCAATAGTTTGGTGATTGAATTGTGATAGAAGGAAAGGTATGTAAAATGTAAAAAATTTGTAGTAGATTTTGGTAAGTCACGGGAGGTCGTGATAGAATGGTATGAGAGTAAAAGTCGGTCTGATGTGAGTCGGTATTAGTATTTAGGAAAGTGTACATCCTCATATTACTGTACTTTATTCAGTTACAATTGTGTATACGAGATGAGAATCAGACTAATTAATGGTTATGAATGTAAGAATTGAGCCATTATGGCTAATACCAGCCGTGGTAGAGGGGCTAGACGTAGGGCTTGAGGCCGTAGAGGTAGACCTGAGATTCTAGATGAGACGACATGTCCCACTCAGGTACCAGAGAGTACCGAGGCACACTTCACGTGATTAGAGCGTCGCCTTGAGACTATAATGGAGTTACTAGCACAGACTTTACCAAGAGGATAGGGGCAGGATGTAGGGACTGCACTTGGAGAGGCAACTGCACCTAGTACGCCTGTACAACCAACTCAGACACCACAGCCTACAGATACTCCTACACCCCCACCAGCTTAATGTACGCCTTCTCATGTTACTCCATGACAAGGTGGCAGTGCTTTGGGGTATGGTAGTGAGCTTGATAGATTGCGACAATTTCAGAAGTTTGGACCTCCATCATTTAGTGGGGTGAAGGACCCCATTGTTGCAGAGGATTGGCTGGGAGAGATGGAGAAGTTATATGGATTCTTTGAGTGTACGACGATCGAGATGGTCAAGTTTGCTGCGTTCCTACTGAAAGGATCGGTAGAGTATCGGTGGAAGTCCACCAGAGTTATATTGAAAGCACGACACTCAAAGATCACTTGGGATATCTTCTTAGATGCCTTCAGGAGGCAATATGTCCCGGACAAAGCACAGCGAAAGCTGCAGATGAAATTCTTGGGGTTGAGCCAAGGGACTCAGTCAGTGGATGAGTATGAGACACGATTTATATCCCTGGGTAGGTATGACCTCTATACTATGAGTAGTTAGACTAGGAAGGTTCACAGATTTATTGATGGACTGAGACTAGTATTACGATCTAAACTAGTTCCATTTGATATCTCTACCTATGATGAGGCAGTGCATAGGGCGCAACTCTGTGAGCAAGACTATGAGAGGAATGTCTATGAGTTCAAGACAGTTGGCAAGGGTAGAGACTGAGATAGGAAGAGGCTGGTGAGTGACAGTGCCAAAGGTTTTGGATATCGAAGAGGGATGAGATTCTTCGATAAGAGACCATGGATCGAGGAAGTATAGGAGAAAACTGTTAGATCTCCTGCATATCCGACTATAGCTCTAGCTAGAGGTGTTGTTATTGGAGGATCGAGGCCTACCACTGAGCAGTGTAGTAGATGTGGTAAATTCAATGAAGTTAGACCTTTTCCTATTTTTAGTAAATTGTGCTTCAGATGTGAGAAGCCAGGGCATATGGCGAGAGCATGCCCAGAGATTATCGATATTGCTCCACAGAAGGGTAAGGAGCCGGAGAGAGGTTCAACTGATATGACTATTCCTGAGAGAAGAGCGACGACAGAGGAGAAGGGAAAGTAGGTCATTGGGCAAGGGTGAGTATATGCCTTATACCAGGTCTCAGCTGATGCTTCGTCGGATGTGATTAGAGGTAACATCCTAATGTATGATTTAGAAGCCTATGTTTTAATTGATCCTGGTGCCACGCATTCATTTGTATCGCCTTCATTTGCATGTAAGTTAGCGAAATATGTAGAGCATACACCTTTAAGTAGGATGATGTTAATCAGTACGCCTATGGATAACAGTCAGCTAGTTGAATATGTGTTAAACGACTGCAAACTAAGAGTAGGGGAAGATGATATGACAGCTAATCTAATATTGTTAAGTATGAGTGATTTTGATGTAATCTTAGGAATGGATTAGTTATTGTCAAACCATGCTGTGTTAGATTGTTATGCTAAGACAGTTATGTTTCCTACCCTTATGAATTACGTTGTAAAGTTTGATGAAAAGAAATGACAGTAGTAGTTATGGTTATAGTAAATAATGTATTATGCTGATTGAGAAATAAATATATTAAAGGTTTTATTACGTACGTAGTCTGATACGGATAAGACACATCCGGAGTTGGCAGATATTCCTGTGGTTAGTGAATTTCTAGATGTCTTTTCGGATGAATTGTCATGATTACCACCAGACAGAGAGATGGAGTTTTGTATAGATTTGGTGCCTGATACTGAACCTATATCGAAACCACCGTATCGCATGGCCTTAGTTGAGCGAGAGAGCTCAAGAGACAGTTACAGGAGCTGTTGGATAAGGGGTTCATCAGACCGAGTGTTTCGCCTTGGGGAGCACTGGTTTTATTTGTAAAGAAGAAGGATGGAAGCTTCCGATTGTGTATAGATTACAGATTGTTGAATAAGGCTACCATTAATAATAGGTATCCCCTCCCACGCATTGATGATTTGTTGGATCAGCTTCAAGGAACGCAGGTATTTTTTAAGATTGATCTAAGGTGTGGGTATCATCAGTTGAATGTTCGGAGTGGAGATATACCCAAGACAACATTTAAGACATGACATGACCACTATGGATTCTTGGTTATACCATTCGGATTGACGAATGCTCCCATAACTTTCATGGCTTTGATGAACAATGTGTTCAAACCATATTTGGATCAATTTGTTATCATCTTCATCGATGACATATTGGTATACTTGAAATTCGACAAAGAGCATGAGCAGCACCTGCGGATAGTATTGCAAACCCTACAAGAGCAGAAGCTGTATGCTAAACTCAGTAAGTGTAACTTTTGGTTAGCACATATATCATTTTTGAGACACGTTGTGTCGAAGGATGGAGTGTCAGTAGATTCATCTAAGATTGAGGCTGTAGCTCAGTGGGAACAACCAAAGACAGTCACCGAGATCAAGAGTTTCCTAGATTTAGCAGGATATTATCGGACATTCATTGAGGGATTTTCGAAGTTAGCTGTTCCGTTGACACGTCTCACTTGGAAAGGTGTAGCATTCATGTGGGACGATTATTATGAGAGGGGCTTTTAGGAGCTGAAGTGTCGATTGAGCATCGCTCCGATTCTCACTATCCTTACCAACTCAAGAGGATTTTCAGTGTATATCGGTGCTTCGCATAAGGGATTGGGCTGTTTATTGATGCATGATGAGAGGGTAGTTGCTTATGGATCCAAACAACTGAAGGACCATGAGATGAACTATCCGAACCCATGATTTGGGGTTAGCAACAGTAGTGTTTGGGTTGAACGTATGACGTCACTACTTGTATGGTGAGAAGTTTTAGACTTTTATCGACCAAAAGAGTCTCATGTATCTGTTCTCATAGAAGGACCTAAACATGAGACAGAGAAGATGGCTAGAGCTTTTAAAGGACTATGATTGTGAGATACTTTATCATCAGGGTAAGGCTAACGTTCTAGCTGATGCTTTGAGCAGGAAAAACCTTGGTGTGGTATCGTATATGATGGTCAGGGAACATGAGTTGCTAGAGCAGTTTGCTAGCCTCAGTTTGAGAGTTGTGCTTTCTGACATGGATACAGACTGTATGATTGCTAGTCTACACTTGGAGCCGAAGGTGTTGGATAGGATCAGACAGGCTCAGCATACTGATTTATATTGCATTGATATGACTGGTCAGATATAGAATGGCACAGTAACTGATTTTGAGATAAGTTCTGATGGACTGCTGAGGTTCAGAGGTAGATTGTGTGTTCTCGAGGACCCAAAGCTCAGGAGATTGATTTTATCGGAAGCTCATTTGTCGAGGTACACGTTGCATCCTAGGAGTAACAAGATGTATCAGAACCTCCGAAAGGTATACTGGTGGTCGGGTATAAAGAGAGATGTGATAGATTTAGTAGCAAGATGTCTCGTATGTCAGTAATTGAAGGTAGAGCATCAGAAGCCTGCAAGGTTATTGCAGCCTCTACCTATACCGACATGGAAATGAGAGCATATCACCATGGATTTCGTGATGGGTTTACCAAGGACCTGCAAGAATCACAATGCGATATGAGTAATCATTGACAGACTGATGAAGTTAGCCCACTTCTTAGCTATGAGAGCTACCGATACTTTGAGTTTATTATCAGAGTTGTATGTACGTGAGGTAGTGAGGTTACAGGGTGTTCCAGTGAGCATTGTCTCGGATAAAGATTCCCGTTTCACTTCCCATTTTTGAGAACATTTTTAGGAAGCCATGGGAACCCAGTTGAGTTTGAACACCGCTTTTCATTCTCAGACAGATAGTCAGTCAGAGACGACTATATAGACTTTAGAGGATATGTTGAGAGCATGTGTGCTAGATTTTATAGGCTCCTGAGATGATCATTTACCACTAGTCGAATTTGCTTACAACAATGGTTATCATTCGAGTATCGGGATGGCACCGTATGAGGCTTTGTATGGCCGTAGATGTCGTTCCCCTATTGGTTAGGAAGAAATGGGTAATCGAAAGATTTTTTCTCCTGATATGGTTACACAAGCCTTTGAGGATATCCAGTTGATTATTGAGAGATTGAGGATAGCTCAAAGTAGACAGAAAAGCTATGCTGACAGGAGACGAAGACCACTTAGTTCGTAGTTGGTGAGTTAGTGTTTCTGAAGGTTTCTCCTTCCAAGGGTATAGCGAGATTCGAGAAGATGGGTAAGCTAAGTCCTCACTACATTGGACCCTTTGAGATACTTGATCGAGTGGAAGATAAGGCATATAGGTTGGCATTGCCACCAGACTTATCAGGCGTGCATAATGTCTTTCACATTTTGATGCTTCGAAAGTATCGTTAAGATCCAACCCATATGATTTGGTATGAGCCATTGGAGCTCAAATATGATCTGACATATGTAGAGAAACCGATATGGATATTGGATAGGAATGAGAAAGTCTTGAGATTGAAAACCATCGGGTTAGTTAAGGATCTCTAGCAGCATTACACTTTAGAGGAGGCTACTATTGAGCTAGAGAGTCTGATGCGAGAGAGACACCCCCAGTTGTTTGATGATTTACTTGGTTCTAATTTGGAGAACCAAATTTCTTGAAGGAGGAGAGGAATGTAAGGCCCATAAATTCATATGTATTCTTATGATTTCGTGATGTACAAACAAGTTGCAATTGATATGAATCATAAGAAATGAATGTTTTTAAGTTCCAAATGTGAATGAAATGCGATTTGTGCATGATAGAGTACTGGAGCGTTGCTCGTATTCAGTTTTATTGATTGATGCATGATAGAGTACTAGAGCATTACTCGTCTCAGTTTTACATGACATAGTGCTGGGAGCATTTCTCACACTAGATTTATATAACCATATGCATGAGTTCGTGCTGGAGATTACTCGTACGTACCAATTTTGAAAAAGATAGCATGAAATAACCGTGCTCAGAGCCTGTGCAGACTGTGTGTCGCATCGATTATATGCTCGCATGTGCAAAATTTTGAGATATGGCCGACGACTATCAAAACTATTATCCATGGTATGAGGGTTAAGACCTATGGTAGACACCCCGACTGTGAGGATTGGGTCCATGGAGTACTTTGTATCGTATATATCACATGGAGTACGATGTACCATGAGTACACAATGATATAGAGTTGTGGCTGACGGTTGAGGATTTGACCCACCTCCCTTACAGCAAATGTGAGGCCCCGCACACCGAGTATTGTATAGCCTGAGATCACGAAAAATAAGATATGATCATATTCTTGGAACAAGTAGTCGCCTATCTCACCTTACTGATATTTTCTGTTTGAATTGTCACATGAGTTTTTATAAATTGGGTAGACCCGAAGGATGAGTTGAGCCTCGACATGTGACCTTGTGTGATATGGGTAACCCGAGGGATGGGTGAGGCCCAGATTTTCCATGTTTTTACATGATGAAATGCCATATTATTTTGATTTAATTGAAATGGCATGATAAAATGTGATTTATATTAATTACATGAGAACTACAATGTTTTGCATAAATTGCTGAGATTATTAAACCAACATGTTTTCAGTTCATACTGACGATTTGTATCTATATATATACATTTTGCATAAATGTTTCAAGAAAGATACATGCTTTAGATATGAATTGAAAAGGAAATGATTTAATGGCATGAGCATTATATTTTGTAGATAGTGTGGTTATCTACTTGATTGCCTTATTTCTTTACTGAGCTGTGAGCTCACCCCCTTTTTATTTTCTCCTCTCTACAGAGCGTTCACATTAGTTGAGCTCGACTGAGGACTAGTATTCCTTGATCTGCTGCATACCCATCTTACGAAAGGTATACACATTTGAAACGTTTTGTACTGAACAATGTAAAAACACAGTTATATAAACGAATGTACGGTCGGGGATGTATATGTACAAGTATTTGTACTAATGTATATGAATTACTTTTTAGAAAAGAGGACTTACAGTCAATGGATAATTGTATTGACTTGTATGCATGTTATAAAATGAATGTGGTTGAGATGACTAATATCGAATCACAGCCCAACGGTTTGATGATTGAATTGTGACAGAAGGAAAGGTAAGTAAAATGCAAAAAATTTGTAGTGGATTTTGATAAGTCACGAGAGGTCGTGATAAATATGAATAGGAGCCACGATGTTGGTTGAGGTCAGAAATAGGGGCTCTTTTTTGTGGCTAAGGATGACACAAAGGGTGCCAGGAGGGCCAGAAAACGATGACTGTTGGTGTTGATTGAGCGAGCACTTTGGGTGCTCAAAACAATGGCCGGTGCTGAGGCATTATGGTGGCAGAACGTGGTGATGAAGACGATAACTAAGAAGGGAGAAGGAGAAACATCAAAGCAAGGCAATGGACGATTGATGCTTGCAGTTTGCTGCTAACAAGGCTAGAAATCGAAGCCAGAAACAGAGATGGCATGGCTGCCGAGGGATAACCTCTTTTCGTGAATGGGCAACCGAAATCCAAGAAGGAATGGTGGAACGGTAGCAATGCCGAGAAGATGAAGAAAGAACTGATGACCAGTACCCTCGGTGAGTCGGCAAGGAAGAAGAAGAAGGAAGAAATTTTAGCGGGAAAGAGAACGAAAATTCAAAAAAAAAAGAAGAACAAGAAAAAGAATGAGAAAGGAAAATATTTATATATATAGGATTATATATCTAAATAAAAATAATTGGAGATAGAGAATGAGGCACGAAGAAGTAGGGAAAAATGAGGGAAAGAGCTCCGGAGAAATAAACCGAGTAAATCGAACCCACTTATTTCAGTCACTAAGGCATTGAGGACTGCGAGCAGACACCAAGGTAAGAAAAATTCTGTGTGCTGCTAGTGATATTTACACATAATTTTCGTGGAATTGTAGATATGAAATTTAGGTTGATTATATGATTGTCGAAAAACTATAGAAAACCCTAGACCAATTCGTAGTATCGAAATTTTAGAAAAGTTTTAGATTCGAGTAAATGAGCCTATCTTTATCGAGATTAATTTAGCTAAATTTATATAGTTTAAATTATTGAATAAATCAAAATTTCCCGATGAAATCACCATAGCCCAGTTACTAGGGTTTTATTCGAAAAATAGCTAGTTAGCCTCTTTGAATTGTTTTACGAAACAAACTGAATTTACAAGTGATTTAAAGAAAGTGATTTGCATATAAAGGAATCTACTGATGATATGTGCTTGAGCGCGTGCTGATTGTGTGTCGTACGGTCGGACTCGCACTGATTTTGAGACAAAGACGATGATTAGTCATGCTCTACTGTTAATGTTTTCGTATAACGTTGTCACAACAGTCGTTGTTTGTGGGTCCACAGGGGTGGCCATGGCTGGTTGGGCTGGTCCGTTACATCAGTGGTGAACTATTTCTACTTCTGTGGTTTATAATGTTGTCACAGCAGTCGTTGTTTGTGGGCCCACAGGGGTGGCTATAGCCGACTGGGCTGGTCCATTACATCAATGGTGAACTATTTTTGTTTCTATGGTGCACGGAGTACGATGTAGTGTGCAGCACGCACGCGAGTACAATGTACCGTGTTTCTGATTCTGGTTTTTGGACATTCTGATGTGTGAGTCATTGGGTAACTAACCACTCCCACTCCCACGACAATTGACATCTCGGCACACCTGATCGGTGATTGCTCGGAGTCACCGACTTTGGTCAATAGTCATTCTGATATCTGATATAGCATGTTCTGCCTTGTCTCGTCTATTTGAATTTCTGAAATTGATCTTATGATTGTGTTTTCGTATGGAATTGTATTATTTATTTGCATAAGGACTGTGGGGGCCACCTCTTGAATCTCGCGGGACCAAAGTGCCACTCAATCGTCACTTTAAAAGCTGTATAAAGTTTTAGAACCGGTATTGATTTTAGTTCCATGTTTATACTATCGGGTCTGATATTGCTGTGGATTTTTTTACAGAAATGGCAATGGCTCTATGTTATTTGGAAATTGTTTAATTTATCATTTAAAGTTTTGATATTCTGTATCTACTGCAGTAAACCGTATATACTATCGATATTAGTTATATTTTTTATTTTTAGACCCTGCTATTTCTGAACTGGCAAATTATCTGTATGTTTTCATGAGAGCCTCTATTTGGCAAATGCTTATATAAGTAGTGTATTTCTCTACTTTCCACGTGTTTTTCTTTCTGAGCACGTTGAGCTCACCCCCTTACTTTCCTCCACAGAGCCCCATCAGTAACTTGGACCGCTTTCGTTAGTAGGACAATTCGTACAGCTATGGCTTCGCGGAGTATCTTTCTGCATCAAAGGTATACCCAGGTTTAAGCAATTCTTTTGTATTTAAAATTTTTGTAAGTACAGTAATGTATACGAGATGTGTTTGAGGAATGTGAACATCGCTATATTGTAAAAGAACATTTAAGACAATAAACAGAGAAGTACCTCTATGAGATTTTTGTTTAAATTTGTTACTAAGAAGTAAAACTAATCAGATTGTTTTATAGTTCTGACCTATTATTAACTTGTAGCCTAACTAAAATGTGTGTAAATTAGGTCGTTACAAGTTACAAGATAAATTACAGTCATAATTAAATATTATATTCATATAAGAAATCATTTAAATAAAACAAACAAATTGATATGTAATTAGATAAATATAACACAAAATTTGACTAAATTCATGTAGAATAAAACTTAAATTTAAAATCTCAAGATTCTAGAACCTCCTGTGATATTGAAATCATATGACTTAAATTTACTTTCCTCTGTAGGCTTCTCATTATAATGCCTCTATGCCTATTTGGTTCTTTTGAAAAATTGATGGGCACGTGGGTGCACTTAAAAGAATGAATAACCTCTATTACAATGTTTTTTCAAAGCTAGGTTGGTGTTGAAATTATAATCACCATAATTTTTTTTTTAAGTGTGATTGGTCATTGTTAGTTTTGAAACATATAAAATTTTGGTATCATGTTGTGAGGTCCGCTTTACATCTCCACAAGGCCATCCTCACAGGGCCGCCATAGGATCCACACTGGTTTCCCTGGGCTCCCCTGGCTGACTCCAAGGGCAGACAGCGCTACACCCAGCAACAATCTGTATTGTCCGCTTTGGGCCAAAGCTCGCACGGCTTTGTGCCAAAGCTCGCACGGCTTTGTTTCATACAGGGAAACTCCCCTCAGAATGCGTCCCCAGAGATTCGAACTAGGGACAACACCCTTGGTTCGTCTCTGCTGGTACCATTGAAGTGAGCTAAGGGGAGCGAAATCTTAAAGTGACAAATTGTATAAGGATTTGGGTAACCACATTTAGTGGGTGAGAAATGTTCCTTCCTAAGCCTTTAAAATGAAGTGTAAAAGGTTACTCTTGAATATTGGAAAAATAATGTTATAAGCAAATTCAAGGTTACTCTTGAATATTAGAAAAAGAGTGTTATAAGCAAATTCAAGCAGTGAATTTGAAAACTTTTTGAGAAGAAGCTCAAAAAAGAGGACTAGCACAAGGAAGCTGAACCTCTCTTCTTATCCAGAAGAGGTCTTTAATTTGTTTAGGTTAATTCCCAGTTCAAATTAAACTCTTTCCAGTCCATCGACTCGAAGGTTAACCATTTGTTTATCACTTTCAAAGACTTGGAGTCATTTGTTTATCAATTTCAGAGACATTCCAAGTCAAAATGGAAACCAATCATGGTCTAAAGTTGTTTCAAAATTAACCCTTTTAGACTTGTAAAGGGCTTATCAATCAATATGTGTGCATTTTAATCTGTTGGCTTTCAAAAAATTGTCTCATTTCAATCTAATCAATCGATATGTGGATCAAAGAAAAATTCCTTGAGATGGACATGAACAATATTATGTTTAACCTTTGGGTTCTTTCTATTCCTTCGAGACTAAAAGTCATCACACCAAAGGTAACTTGGTCTCCCATTCCCTCAAGATTTTGGAAAGTGAATGTTGATTATTCCTCTTGAAAAAAAAACAGAACCAGTTGGTATTGGCGGGGTTATTCGGAATAGTGAAGGTTATATTATTCTTATTTTCTTGAAGAGCATTGGTGTCGCGGATTCGAATTTGGCTGAGTTATTGGCTGATACAAAAACATTGTAAATAATTGAGAATATTAAGTCTAAATTCAATTCGCTTCCTTCATTGATTATTGAGAGCGAGTCTAAAATGGTGACCTCGTAGCTCAACAAAGTGGGGGATTTGTAAGACCCGATTTTATCGTAAGAGCAAAAAGGGAATGAATAGAAATTTTTGAGTGCATTTAAAAATGCAAAGGGATTGAAGTGATATTCCCGAACACGTGAAGGGTAAAACGATCAAAAGACCAAAATTCGGTATTAATCGGACAAGAAAATATAATTAAAAATATGGGATTGAGAAATCTTGATCAATAACGAAGAAATAATTAAATTTCTGGTTAAATTGATCAAGATATAAATTTATTTAACATTTTCAAAATTTTTACCTCAAAAAATGAGCCCAAAAATAGTGGAAAAAAATACCAAAAAGGTAAAATCGGACTGATAAATTCATTTACGGATTAAATGAATTTAATATATATATATATTTTTAGATATTTGGCAAAAATAATAATATTTAATTGAATAAAATAATAATAAAAATTCAATTATAAAAAAAAAAGAAATTCTCGAAAAACGCGAATTGAAAGAAAAATAGAAACGAAGCCTGAAACGTGAAGGCCGACCCGAGGAAGAAAAGACTCACCGGTAAGCCACCGACGGCCTGGGACCCCAGGCGAGGGCCGACGAAGGAGGCTCGACACCCGCGCAAAGTCCGACACTATGAACAGTGAGAGTCGAAATGTCTGAAAGTTCATGAAGGGCTCAGATTGTCAATTAGAGTCCGATTAGGCCGTTAGATATCACTACCTATGTCGAGGCACAACTACAGTTGTATGAATAAGATCATGAGTTGCACGTCTCTGAGATTGAAAACGGTAGTAAGGGCCAAAATTGAGACAAAAGAGAATAGAGAATGACAGAGATGTCAAAACGGGAAAAAAAGTAGTTCGGTAAAAGATTAGATTTGATGAGTCACGAGGTAAGATGATTTGGTAAAGCCCCAGTGTATTCAATTTCAATACTTTTGAGGGGTATTCTGATTTGAGGACCCCGACCTACTACGAAGCAGTGTAACAGTGTCGAAGTGTAAACAGTGTAAGATGTGTGGTAGATACCATAGAAATAAGATGTTGGACGAGGGCGAGTGTATGTCTTGGACCAGGACACTACTGATGTTTCATATAATGTGGTGGAAGATACCACACTGGTTGTTAATAATGAAGTAATTATTTTAATTGATCCTGGTGCCGCGCATTTATTCATACCGCCTTCAGTTGCTTATAAGCTAGTGAAAGATGTGAAGCTTGTACCCTTAAGCAAGATGATGATGGTTAGATGATTATCCCTAACTGAATATGGGTATAGAGATTGTCAGTTGAAAATAGGGGTGAAAACATCACTGAAAAGTGCATTGTAAGTTTGACACGTAATGAAAAAGTTGTTATAAGTGATATATGAAAGGAGATAAGCTTTGAGATGTGATAGATCCTGCATACGAGGTATATTGGAATAAGAGGCGTATGCAAGGTAAGAATATCCTTAATATGTAAAGTAAATTGGATTGAGTGATATGTAGTGAATATGAATTGCGACCAATGATAAGAGGAGGATATATCTATAACCAGTTTATGTGATCAAGTCTGAGGGTTAATAAAGGTATTTCAAAATACTTCCCCGCCTGAAGATTTGACAGCATCGAGAAGCGCACATATAACTTATAAATTGAAATCGACTGTCGTAATATATACATTTAAAATTTGAGTACCTTTACTGGTACGATAAAGAAATTTAGAAGTCGATTAATTATGAAGGTTTAAAAAAATTAAAATTTTATAAAAGCCGTTAATATAAGAAAGAGAAAAAGACGCGGGTTAGTACCTTAAATGGAAGCAATTTTGAAATGACATTTTACGTTTATACGTACATAGGTCAAGGATATGGATGATAGAAATATTTAGTGGAACTCAACTACGATAAGGTATTTAAACCTTACCTGGACCGATTGGTTGTCATCTTTAGCGATGATATTTTGATGTATTCGAAGTCCAGGGAAAAGTATGAGTAGCAAATGAAAATTGTTTTACAAACGAGGTGTTGTGAGTTTCTCAATGGGCTGCTCAGTTGACACATCTCGTTTGGAAAAAGATTTCATACGAGTGGTATGATAAGTATGTAAATGGCTTCGGTGAGTTTTTGTATATTGAAGTAATGAACTAACCACTGTAAGTAATCTCACCATAACCAACAGCTCAATAGGTTTCAGTGTGTATGGATACCTAAATAAGAATTGGGTTGTGTATTAATGTAAAATGGGAAGATAGTCGTTTATGGATCCAGATAGTTCAAGGACCATAAGAGAAACTATCCGACCCATGATTTAGAGTTGGCAACCGTAGCGTTTACAGTAAAAGTATGGCGCCACCATTTACATGGTAAGAAATTTCGGGTATGCACTGATCGTAAAAGCCCCGAGTATCTATTTTCACAGAAAGAGCAGAATATGAGATAACCAAGAGGGTTAGAGCTTCTAAGAGATTTGATTGTGAACATTGTACCACCTAGGAAAGGCTAATGTAATGGCTGATGCATTGAATAGAAAGAGCCTCGGGATGGTATCACATATGATGGTCAGGGAGCGTGAGCTGCTAGAGTAGTTGTAAGCCTCAGTAGTGATGTGATCTCTTCTGATGATAACGGTGATTGTGTGAGAGCTACCTTGAAGTTAGAACCGGATTTGTGTGACCGGATTTGCCAGGCTTAGCGTGATGATCGACATGATGTCGATAATGTGGGTCAGATTCAGAAGGGTATAGTGACAGAGTTCACATTGAATGATGATGACTTACAGAGGTTCAGAGACAGTATAAGTGCTCCCCAGGACTATAGTTGATGAGATAGTATTATTGTCAGAAGCTCACTCTTCGGGATATACAGTGCATCCGAGAAATAATAAATATATCGAAATCTCTGAAAAAGGTATTGGTGGTCAGATATGAAAAGAAACATTATAGAGTTGTAGCGAAGTGTCTCGTATGTCAGCAGAGTAAGGTAGAGTACTAGAAGTCTGCAGGATTATTGCAGCCTCTACTTATATATTGACACGAAAAAGAGAACAAGTTACCATGAATTTCGTGATGGTTTACAGAGGACCCGGATGAATCATGAGGCTATCTGGGTGATAGTCGATAGATTGATTTAGTTTACCCACCTTCTGGTTATGAAATCCCATAATACTCTAAGTGTGTAGGTGGGTTTATGTGTATGGAAGATTGTGATACATGATGTAGCGTTCCAGTGAACATGGTATCAGATAGGGATTCCCGCTTCACTTCCTACTTATTGGAATATTTTTTTAGGAAACTATGAGAACCTGATTGAGTGTTAACACAGCTTTCCATCCTCAGATAGATAGTCAGTCAGAGAGGATTGTACAGGTTCTGGAGGGTGTGATGAGAGCGTGTGCAATTGATTTTATAAGCTCTTGAGATGATCCGTTGTTACAAATCGAATTCGTTAATAATGACAATTGTCACTTGAGTATCGGGATGACATTTTATGAGACATTGTATGGTCGTAGGGAGTTGTTCCCTGACTTGGATAAGAAAAGTAGGTGACAGATAGAGAATTATTCCAGAATTAGTAAGACAAACCTTTGAGGATATTCAGTTGATTTGTGAGAGATTAAGAACACCTCAGAGCAGACAAAAAAGCTATGTTGACAAGAGACAGAAACCATTAGAAATTCACCGAGGGTGAATCATTATTGTTGGTAGTTACGTGTCTTAAGGACGTAAAGAGATTCAGATAGAGATATTGGACAAGTGGGAGATAAGACCTGTAGGTTGGCGTTACCACTTGAATTAACAGGCATCCACAATGTGTCGTATCTTTTGATGCTTAAGAAATATTATTCAGACCCGATATATGTGATCGGATATGAGCTCCAACAGCTTAGCTCAATGAAAGTATAACGTATGATTGGAGAATCGATTCAGGTATTAAACAGGAAGGAGAAAGTGTTGAGGTTTAAGATGATCTCTCTAGTTAAGTATGATGGTAGTATTACACTCCGGAGAAAGTCACTTGAGGATGACAGTATATGATACGATGGATGTACCCGGAGTTATTTATGGACTCATTTAACTTGGTTCTAATTTGGAGGACCAAATTTCTTAAGTGAGGGAGATTGTAAGACCTGATTTTATCGTAAGAGCAAAAAGGGAATGAATAGAAATTTTCTAGTGTATTTAAAAATGCAAAGGGATTGAAATGGTATTTCCGAACACGTGAAGGGTAAAAGGGTCAAAAGACCAAAATTCGGTATTAATCTGGACAAGAAAATATAATTAAAAATATGGGATTGAGAAATCTTGATCAATAATGAAGAAATAATTAAATTTCGGGTTAAATTGATCAAGATATAAATTTATTTAACATTTTCAAAATTTTTACCTCGAAAAATGAGTCTAAAAATAGTGAAAAAATATACCGAAAAGGTAAAATCAAACTGATAAATTCATTTATGAATTAAATGAATTTAATATATATATATTTAGATATTTGACAAAAATAATAATATTTAATTGAATAAAATAATAATAAAAATTTAATTATATATAAAAAAAGAAATTGGAAAACAGAAATTTGCGAAAGAAAAACAGAAACGAAGCCTGAAACGCGAAGGCCAACCTAAGGAAGAAAAGACTCATCGGCAAGCCACCGACGGCCAGGAACCCCAGGCGAGGGCCGGTGAAGGAGGCCCGACACCAGCGCAACCCACCGGCAGTCGTGACGCGCGGTGAGGTGGTCGGAATTGACAGATTGACGGAGAGAGATGCCGCGGGAGAGAAAGGGAATCGACAGCCATCAGTGCCGATTTGGTCCAACCCGAGGGCCGATTTTGGAAGCCTAGGCCGTGGCGCACTGATTGGTGTCGAAATCACGCCGGGAACCGATCGGACGACGTTGAAAGGACCAAATGATGACTGAATCGGCCGAACCGGACTGAACCAGCGAACCGAACCAGACTGAACCGACGGTCTGAATCGGGTTGAACCGGACCGGACCGGTTCAGCCAAAAAAAAGGAAAAAAAGGAAGAAAAAGGGAAAAAGAAAAAGAGAAAAAATTAAAAAAAATTCTAGTGATGCAATCGAGTTACGGGTAAGTGGGTAAGCGGTCGAATTGACCGATTTAAATTTCAAAATATTTAATTTGATTAATATCCGACTGAAAATTTACCCGAAAAAATATTTAAATGTGTAGCTCGACAATTGGCATCAACCGAGAGCTCGAGACAGTCTCGATTTACGTACTATCATGGAATCATGGGCAAGTAACCCTTATTTATGACAATTTGCATCGTTATGCATGTTGATGAATTTCAGATTTAATTTTCGCATTAAATGGATTAAATTTTAGAAATTTGAATAAATTGTCGTAAATACTAAATTAAGCTATCCGAGAATTTAGAACGAGGTCCAATATCTACTGATGGGCCCAATGAGCCCAATAGGCCTCGATAATGTGAATAGTGAGTGGAAAAAGAGCTTAAGGTCGATTAAGGCCTATTATGATACAATCGGCCCAATATGGGTAAACGGGCCCAATGATTTAAATTAAGACTAGAAAATAAGAAATACAATTAATTATATTGTACTTGACCTGATGTAAAATTATCCGCAGTTTCAGAGATTGGATTAAGAGCAAATCGAAATGCGTGATGAGTCATCAGTGGAAAGGTCAGACTGTACAGAAAAATGAGGTACGGGAATTGTGTGAGTAGCTAGAGGTAGCTACGCGTATTTTAATAGCTTTTTCTGTTCACTGAATATGTATGTATACCTTGATTATGTATAATGATCCTAAAAGTGGTTTAAATGATTTTAAGGATCGAAATAGGTAAAAAGGCTATTTTTCCCCTATTGAGGGAAGTTCACCTAAGGATGGTGAAAGCATGACATGCATGAAATGCATGATTTAAGGATTTTTTGATTTAAGGAAATTTATTAGTTTTTAAGCAAAGTAAATCGATAGATTGGTCAAAAATTGTATAAATTTCACAAGATAACACTATGCAGGTGTTATTTGTATTTAAATGAAATTCTTTGGAAAACGGGCCAACTATCAAGTTTATATGGAAATAGATAGTGCTGGCATATAGCTCGCACTATATCTGTGTTTGTGAATGTGCATAAATGTGCTTGAGCGGTTGCTCGCACCAATTTGTGTGACATCATATGCATAAAATGTGCTAGAGCGAGAATGTGCTAGAGCGGTTGCTCGCACTGATTTTTATTCTTGTGAAATGCATGAGAAGTGCTGGAGCCTAGCTCGAACTCTGTTTTGATAGTTTTGACTGATATGCATAAAAAGGTGATGGAGCGATTGCTCGCACTAGTTTTTATGATTGACATGCATGTGAGGTGCTAGAGCTTAGCTCGCATCCTGTTTTGATATTATATTGCATAAAAGCCGTGCTGGAGTGTAACTCGCATGAGATTTGATTTATTTGAGCATTCATTCGTGCTGGAGCCTTGCTCGCACGAAGTTTTATATGGTTTTATAATTCATTTTAAAGCCGTACTGGAGTTTTTCTCGTACGAGGTTTTCACTGAGTTTTTATACATATTCATACTAGAGCATTGCTCGTACGTGGATTTCACTTGAATTTATAATTATTTTAAGTCGTACTGGAGCGCTGCTCGTGTGCAGATTTCATTGATTTCTATGAAACCGTGCTAGAGCTTCGCTCGCATGAGGTTTTCTGATATCATGAATATGCATGGAGTCGTGCTAGAGCTTCGCTCGCACAGGGATTTATATTACATGCATATAGCCGTGTCGGAGCCTCCTGTAGACTGTGTGTCACAGTGAGATGATATGCTCACACGTGCATACTGAGACAGAGATGATATGGGTGGATAAGACCTATTATAGGCACCCCTGACTGAGCTTGGGTTCACGGAGTACGTTGTACCCTATATGTCACGCAGAGTATGCTGTACCGTGGGGATTGTTGGAGTGGAGTGGCATTAGCCACGAGGCAGCAAGCCTTACCCTTGCAATCCTGATGTTATGCTGTTCTGGCGGGTAGGACCGACCCACCTCCCATTTCAAGTGTGATACCCCGCACACTAGGTACCGTGTTGCCAGGGATCATGAGGTTGTGGCCATAATCCTATTTTGTTACTGATAGTCATTTACATGTCTCACATGATATAATTATTGGTCGATAGACCAGGGTAGACCCGAGGGAAGGGTCAGACCCGATTTTATGATATGTGACCCTGAAAGAAGGGTGGTTTTATAACCGAAGTCTTATAATGAATTTTAATGAATTGTTTTATGAGATTATTGACCCGGAAGGGTTAGTTTATACTGCAGTTTTAATGAATTGATTTAAATGCAGTAGCATGATGATGTTTTCCATGCTTTCATTTCAAATTCATGATTTGTCTTACATGACATGAAAGAGTGCATGATCTTGATTTACTTCATGCTCATTATGATTTAATGATGTAACATAAAATGCTATTGATACATGATTTCGATATGCACGAATAGTTTTATAAACTAAGTCATGATGAAATACATGATTTTGTGATTGAGATTTTAATGAAAAGAAATTGATTTAAGGGCATGGCATTATGAGCATGTAGATAGTGGAGCTATCTACTTACTTGCATAATTGCCTTACTGAGCGTGTGGTTTGCTCATCCCCCTTATTTTCCCATCTTTTCAAAGCACTCGCAATAGTTATTGAGCGGCTGAGGACTTGTATTCTTGGTATCCGCTGCTTCCCATCGAGAGACAGGTATACACATTTGTATAGTTTTGTATCTAAATATGTAATGCACAGTACTGTAAATGGATATGATGTCGGGGATGTAGAGTTACAAATACTATTGTGTATGTATTTAATTAAAGTCAAAGATAGTAAACTCTGATATATGAATGTGAATATAGAAATGGAATGGTAAATAGTGTGAGGTGACTAACACCGAATCATAGCCCAACTGTTTGTAGGATGGTCACGATGAGAGAAAGGTAAGAATTAAATAATAAATGGAAAAGCGAAAAATTTACTATGATTTTTAGGTAATTTGGGTTGTGACAGGGATGACCCTTGACGTTACGATAACTTGATTAACTAAATGTTTAACCTTTCTCTTGTTTGGGGGACATTTCTTTTTTCCATGTTCTTTGATAAGCCAATTATATTGCAGATTTTCTTGCAAAATCTGGAGTTTATAGAAGTTCTGATCTAATTGTATGGTTGTAATTCTTCTTTATTAATAATTTTTAATTTTTTTAAAAAGAAATTGCCTCATTTCATTTTTTTGGGAGTTAACTAGCTTGTTAGTTAATATGGGTCCAAAATTTAGCACTTAAAGCATAATTGAAGAAATGTAAAAAGAAAAATGCTTGTTTCATAATATTGTGCATGTAAGGTATCGCAAAAGGAATTAGGTTTTCAAAAAACAAAGTACTTATTTATAGTTAATTAACTAAGGATAATTATCTTATACATTGTCAATAGAGTTTTTTTGATTCTACAGGCTGAGTTAGGATGATGACACATATCTTACTTTATTTATTTTATTTTTTTAATATTTTTAAAGGACATGTGTAATTATCTTAACTCCGCTTATGGAATCAAAAAACTTCATTGACAATGTATAGGATAATTATCTATTACTTAATTTAAAATTTTATTTACTTTTTTGAGGCACAAAAATCATACTAAGAAGGAAATCTACGTATAGAATGTAATTAAAAAGAGATAATGTTAAAAAAAATATAATATTAGGTAGTTATTTAAGCTAATACTTTTATGTTAACGAATCGAACACAAACGAATGAAATAATATTTTTATTCATTCGTTGATTTTTTGGTACCGTTATATTCGTTTCATATTCATTAAGGAATTTGGTTTTCATGTTTGAATTCAATCCGTTTGTTTGTAGGATTGTTCGTTAGATTTTCGCGAAGAAACTCGTTCGCCCTAAACAAGCTGGTTTGTAGACATTAATCGAATATGTTCGTGAACATGTTTGTAAATAAATGAACGAACATATATGCATACAAGTGTTCATGAGCCATTAAACAAACATATTCACAAAAATGTGTTCGTGAACACATACAAATAGTAGTACGAATTGAATATTAAATATTAAAAACTTATTAAGTATAGTTAACTACTTTAATTTCATAATTATCTTATTATTATATTTCATTAATTTTTTTAGTTAACTATATTTTATTAAAATTGATAATTATAATTTTAAATACAATTTGTATCATAACATATACGTATCATATATGTAATTGGTCAATGTATAAAACTTGTATATTAACTTATTACAAAACTTTTATTAATTTAATTAAAGTGCCTAATGTTTAAATTTTAAAAATTTATTATCTTAAACACAATTAACTAATTCAATTTCATGATTTCAATAAAAAAAATCTAATTCAATTTCATAATTATGTTATTATTATATTTTATTAATTTTTTAAGCCAAAAACCTTGTATTGTATAAATATGCTTAGGGATTAAGTATTAAATATTTAGGTTAAAGTTAGGGCATATAAATAATTTTAGTATTTTAATAAATAACAAATGAATAACAAATGAATAACAAATGAATACTAAATAATATTTTAAACGAACAAGTTTTAGACGAACATAAATGAAAATAAATGAACGAACTACACCTTTGTTCTGTAATACCCGTAATTTCACACGTATTGATAAAGATATGATGTATATGTACGTTGTTACAAAAATAGCTTGAGAAGCTATGATGTATGTATATGTATTGTTACATGAGTATAAATGATAGGAGGAAGTAAGGATTTTGGAAATTTAATGAAACATCCATGATTTCAAGTAGTGTGCACAAGTTTTATTACCTATGAACTATATGGAATGGGTGCCAATATACGTTAATTGTGCACGGAATGTAAATTGAGGTATGCAGCAAATGTGGATGAGTGTATAAGTAAAAATCTGTAGAAAACTATAGAAATGAGGGTGCAGGGGATGAGAGATCGATCTCATCTCTTAAAAATGCCTAGAATCAGTTCAAGGGAGCAGGGCAGATCGATCTCATGGGAAGACAAATCAATCTCCTTAAGTCTCTGCCTGGAAGGAACCGATCTTTCACAGGTACATATAGATCTCCTTAAGCCTCGACCAAGAAGAGATCGATCTCCCTTAAGCAACAGATCGAGCTCATTAAGGTTCTGTAAGGAGTAGATCGATCTCCTACAAGACGCAGATCGATCTCCAAGATGCGACGACAGATCGATCTCATCATGGAAGCAGATCGATCTGGTAGTAGATACATTAGGTAAAAAGGACTGCCAAACATGCAGAGATCGATCTCCACAAGAGCGAGATCGATCTCATGTCTCTGCATCTATAAAAAGGGCACGAGATTTAGACTGAAAATTAGATTTCCCTCCCACCAAACCCGCACCTGCCATTTTCTTTCAAAGAACCAAGCTTTCTCACTCTAAAAATCACTCCATTCCAGCTAGAATCTAAAGAAGCTCGAGAAGGGAAAGTGGTTCCTTGAAGTAAGGAGAACAACATACCTAAAAATCACACATTGGTTTGACCAAGAGAAGGAGGTTTGGCTACTACAAGTTGGCTAAGGAAAAATAAGCTAGGTAAGCTCTTCAACCTTTAAGCTTTAAATATGGATTTCTAGACACTTTATGGGTTGAATAGCTTGTGAAATCTTGATAGGAATAAAAAATGTGGTGATGGGTGAGTAATATTAAGAGGAATTTATGAAGGGAAATCCATGAAAAAGTGATGAAAGACTTAAGAGAGAAAATAATAATACTAGTGGAAAAGGTGAGATATGATTTTTAAGGATTAGGGAAGTATGAACAGATAAATAAAAGACAATGTGTATGTTTAGTAGAAGGAAAGGAAAATAACATAATGATTTACACGTGTAGATTGAAATACACAAAACACGATTAACCCGGATTGCGAACGGAGCAAACAAGATGAAGGAAATACAAGCGCGATTCAAGGTAAGGGACTGTATGTTAGCGATAGAGATATTCGTATGTATTTTACAATGATTTTGTAGTTATGACGCTAGTGATAACATGTTTAGCTATTGAGCTATGAAATGATATGAGACCATGAAATGTATTATGGTATATATATATATATATATATTGAGAAAATAGAATGAGGTAAGGAAATAGCATGACATGCATGATTTTGATGTTTTCTCAACTGAGTATGGATTTTATGATGGAGAAATGATGATGGGTAGGTTGACTAGTTTTACATGCTTAGCATGGGATGGCATGCTACGTAAGTAAACATGTTTTGAGTTTTTAAAAGAGAAAATAACCACTTATCGGATTTGAGATGTGAATTAGTGTTGGAGCTCTAGCTCACACCCATTTTAATAATTTTGACTATGCTGGAGTTTACTCGTATACGTTTACATGTTTTGATAAACTGTGCTAGAGCGTGACTCGCCTGTGGTTTTATAATGATAATGTGTTGGAGTTTTAGCTCGTACATGTTTCTACGTTTTGATGTCGTGCTGGAGTTTAACTCACACGATGATTTTTGAGATGAAACAGTGATAGAAGCTGTTGCTCGCATTAAGAGATACCTTGTTGGAGCCTTACGATGACTGTGTGTCACGCCGATTTGCTCGCCTGGTATATGAGACATGGTTCAGGATGATGAGTCCATCGGAGTTGGGTGGATGGATCAGGTCCACGATCGTACGTTGAACTGTGTAACTGTCCGTTGGAATACTATGTACCGTGCTGGGTGCATGCAAGTATGAGTATTGCATAGATGACACGTGGCGTACATTGTACCGTGAGTTGATGAGGAAGATGACGATGATTGAGATAAGTCGGAGGGTAGGGCTGACCCATCCCCCATTCAGGCAAGTGATGCCCTGTGCACACCTGATCAGTGAGGATTGTGATCACTGACTATGGCCATATGTCGTGGATATTAGATTGCCGAGAATTTCATGCCTGTCTCAGAGATAAGAGAAATTGAGAAACTCATAAAAGAAAGAGATTTGATGAAAAGAAATGAATTGAGAAAAGAAAAGAGAATTATGATTTGATAAATCTCTTGATTTGAATGCTCGTGCTATGATAACACTGTTTTATGACATGTTTTAATTAGAAGTATTACATATGGTTTTACATGAAAATGCCTATGAGAAATAAATGCTTAAATGCATTTTCTAGTAATATTTCCATTTATATTGAAATATGGTTTTATTTTTGCATGCATGGGCTATGTAGATAGTACAGTATCTACCTGTTAGCATTCTTTTCCTTACTGAGCTGTGGTTTGCTCATCCCACTATTTTCCCCTCCAGATACTGAGCAGTAGAGCCGTGTGGTGATCTCTAGATCCCTTTTTGTTGGATAGCTCCCAACAGTTAGCAAAGGTATAAGAATTGTATACACAAGAGCATTTTGTATCTATTATAATGTATCGCACAATTATGAATTACAAATGTAAACAATGGTATAAGGATGTTATGTAAAGATAATACATTATACAATTGATTTTGTATATCTACACAAGCCTGGGAGTGTGTGAATTAAAGTTCTAAATTTTTTCGCTATAAGAGTATGAAATTTAGTAATTACATTAACTCACAGCCCAACCGTAGTAGTATATGTATGGATGAAGGGCACCCAGAGTCGGGATGTGACAGATTTGGTATTAGTGCTTGGTTGGTCTGATTTGAGTAGATGTTTAGGACTAAGAAACATATATCCCCAAGTTATTGTGCGATATTTAGATACAAATATGTATACGGAGCTGGTAGTGATCTAAGAGTTTTTTTTATAAATGTAGGAAGTTATCAAGCTTGTGAGTTATGCCTGAGAGACACCACAAGAGGGGAGGGAGCTCTAGAGCTCAATGGCGAAATGACAGGATTGAGAGGCATAGTAGATCGCTCTCTAGTCATGAGCTCCAGGAATAGATAGAGGCTACTAATCCTCGGATAACCAGATTAGAGGAAGACATGTGCATGATGATGACCATGATGGGTTAGATTATGACTAGGTTTGAGGGTATACTTGGTACAACAGGATATGCTGCACCAAATCCCCCAGCAGCTGTACCTGAACTTGAGGATGTTGCACCTGCACAACCTGAACTGGTTAGGCCACGTGATCCCCCTATTCGACCAGTACCTCCTCCAGTATGTGAGACGCCGTATAGGTTTAACCTTGTGTATATATATATATGTAAATGAATTCATAAGTATGGTGATATACTTGTAATGTGAAGAATATGTAGTGTAAGTCCATAAGTTTAATATACACACATGTAATAAGAGTTGTGATTGTACGTACAAGTTGCATTATGTATGAATATGAAGAAATATACTTAAACATGTGAAAAATGGGAGTAGAATGAAAAATGAGTAGTGTGGTAAAATGGAAGGAAGATTTTATATGCACTTCCATTTGGTCTATATCATGTACTTTTGGTTATACAAGGATTTCACACAAGTTGTAATAAGTATAAAGTATGAATGGATGTCATTTTCAAGTCTCAAAGATGATCGGATGAGAAAATGACTATGACAGCAAATTAAAGATGTTTTGGTGTAAGTACCTGCAGAAAACTGCAGTAAAATTTGGAAATATGAAGACCAGATCGATCTCATAGGATGAGAGATCGATTTGGAAGAGCCAAAATGCTCTTATCTTGAGCTATGGAACAGTGCAGATCGATCTCCAATGGAGCCATATCGATCTGCTAAACATTCTGTAAAGAGAAGATCGATTTCAAGGCAAGCATATCAATTTCCTTAAGCTCTCGGGTTGAAGCAGATCGATCTCATCCCAAGCCAGATTGATCTCTTTAAGCTACTGCCTGAGACAGATGTAAGACCCGAATTAAATTAAAATACAAAAAATTAAATAAGAAAATATGGGGGGTGTATAAAGGGAGGTTAAGCTAAATTGGATCCTGAAACAAGAGCAAGGGTAAAATGGTAAAAATACCAAAATCCGGTATTTCAGCGATAAGAAAATTTTAATTAAAAATAAGGAATTTGGATATCTTGATCAAAAATAAGGAAATTATAAATTTTGGGTCAATTGATCGAGATTCGAAAATTTTAAAAAATATCGAAGAAATTACCGGGACTATATCTCGAAAAACGTGAAGAAATAATACCGAAATTTTAGAGAAAAATAAAATTAATAAATTAAATTTTAATTGAATAAATAAAAGTAGAAAAAAAAAATAAGGTAAGTGAAGATATTTTGGGTTTTTAAGAGTATTTTATGGAATAGTAAATCAATATAAATAAATCAAAATAAAAATAAAATAAATAAAATAAGAAAAAAAAAAAAAAAAAAAAGGGAGAAGACCCGAGAAAACCGAAAATCGTGAACAGTGACCCGAAAACCATCACCGTCGAATCTCACCACCGGCGACCGTTCGACGTCCGACAAAGCTTCCAGGAGCAAGAGGAGAGTCCGGCGAACACGTGGGTACCGGTTTCACGCCGTCAGGTGGCCGGAGCAGCCCGATCGGAGCCGAGGAAGATCGCCGGAAAAACGGGTTGATTCCCGACGAACCGCTGCGTCTGGGCCGGAAAGGGAGCTACCGGCGTGTTCAGGGGAGGAAGCCGGTCCTTTTGGCACCGGTCTTGGCCGGTGAGACTGCCGGAATCGTCGGCGACGGCAAGAGGCAGTGAGGAGCTTCAAAACGGCACCGTTTGGCTGGCTGGAAGGAAAGGGAAGGAAAAGGAAGGAAAAGAGAAAGGAAAAGAGAAAGGAAAAGGAAGGAAAAGGAAGGAAAAAGGGAAAAATTTACCGGGGGACGACTCGAGGTTCGGGTAAGTTGACCGAGGGTCGATATTGACCAACGGGTGAATTCCGAAAATTTAATTTAATATTATTTTAATGGAAAATAATCCGGATTTACCTAATTATGCAGTTTTACGACGGAGACCGAACGAGAGCCGATCGAGCTCTGATTTTCGTACCTCGCATCATATCGGGTAAGTACAATTTAATTTCGGCAATTAGAGTTATTTAAATACCGAGTTTAATTATTTTATGGAATTATGGATTAATTTCGCGTAGGAAGGAATATTATGCGAAATTGTAATATAATTGCCGTAAGTGGCATACGGGCTATCCAATAAATTTGGAATGAAGCCCGATAATTATTAGGAAGCTGTATAAGCTCGGTATACCCGAAGAAGGAAATTAATAAATATAAAACGGCTTAAGGCCGATTAAGGCCCATTAAGGTGCAATCGGGCCAATAAGGGTAAACGGGCCCAATGATTTAAATTAAGCCCAGAAAAGATTAAATACGATTAAATTGTGTAATATCTGACCTGAGGAATATTAATACGCAGTTCCGGGCATTGGATTGGAAGCATATCGGACTGCGCGACGGGACTACATTGGAAAAGAAAAAGGTCAGACTCGACGAGAATCGAGGTAAGGGAATTCTGCGGACTGCTAGAGGTAACAGTACGCAATTTTAAATTCATGTGCAGTCCTTTAAAATATCCTGAAGGGTCTAGAGGTCAAATAACAATTTTAGTGCCCCGAATGGGCAAATTACTAAAATACCCTTGTTAAGGGTAAAATTCTAAAAATCTAGGAAAAATTGGGAGGAGCAAGGACAAGAGGTTCCTGCTCGTTCTGGAGATATTTCAACGCATGCATGAGTAGGCTGGCTCGCCTTGAAAGAAAGTGCACCGCATTGCATACTTTCAACGTGAAATTGATTTGAAAACTGTTTTGAGTAAATAGAGCCGCCTACGTGTTTTATTGACATATGACGTGCTAGAGCTCAGCTCGCACGGTAATTTCGATTTGTGTGATGCATGCATTAGTGCTGGAGCGAGAGCTCGCACTAGAGTTTTACATGCATAGGTGCTAGAGTATAACTCGCACCAGATTTCACATGCTCTTTCGTGACACGGTGCTAGAGTCTGACTCGCACCATATTTTTACATGATTTTTGAGACAGGGTGCTGGAGTTTAACCCGCACCAGTATTTATAAAATTTTCATGTGATTTATAATATACAGAGTGCTGAGCTTAGCTCGCACTAGTTTTACCGGATTTGTGGAGTACCGCTGTCTGCCCTTGGAGTCAGCCAAAAGGCCCAACAGGCTCAAGAGACCTCTTAGGTGGGGTGAGAGTGAGGGATGAGGTTGGCGGCCTTGTGGGGATGTAAGCGGGCTCTGCCAGTTGACGTGTTTTGATGAGAGTGCTGAGCATCGCTCACACAGATTTTATGAGAACATGCGATGAGCCGTGCTTGGAGCATCGGGTAGACTGTGTGTCACCGATTTAATAGGCTCGCACGTGCGTTTTGAGACATGGCATGAGTATTGAGAAACAAACCTCTGTGGGAAGCAGGCCAATTGGGCCGGAGTACCTAGAGATATTACATGGGTTCATGGAGTACGATGTACCGTGCAAGTAGCATGGAGTACGATGTACCGTGTTGTATCTTCGGATACGGCATCTCCGGATGCAGCATCTTCGGATGCCGGGGATCGGATAAGACTGACGGGATGGACTGACCCACCTCCCGGGCGGTTCCCGATCATGGTGAGAACCCGCACACTAGGATCCGTGTAGCTGAGGAACTCACGAGGACAGATGTGGCCATAGTCCTAGTTATTTACCTATATACAGACGTTGCCTAGTCTCGCATGTTGATGATTTCTATGATGATTTAAACTGGGTTTTAAAACTAAATTGCATGATGGTATTTCCATGCTTTTCAAAACCCACGTGTGATGTAAATGTTTTCATGATTTTGTGTGAGTCAGGATCACCCGCAGGAGGGGTCGAGTCCTGACTTTATTGTCAAAATCTTAATTGAGAAAGAAATGATTTATGATAATTGCATGTTGATTTTCCGTGCAAATGTATTTTACATATCATCATAATGCATAGCATGGTTTTAAAATGTGTGGAGAAAGGGTGGTTTATGCATGGCACTACGTTCATGTAGGTAGTATGGTTACCTACTTGTTCGTAGGATTGCCTTACTGAGCTTGATGTGCTCACCCCTTTCATTTTCTCCCACAGATGATCTCCAGTTGAAGTTGAGGCGACTCAGTACTGCATTCCGGATATCCGCTGCTGCCCATCAACATAAGGTATATACACTTGTACTTATTGTATCTACATAAGCATAGCACAGTAACATGATTGTAAGTAACTTTAGGGGATGTATAAATAATATAACAATTATAAATGACTGGAGAAGAAATAAGTACTAGGGTAGATGTATGGTGGGACTGGCATTGACGCACAGCCCAATTAGTAGTGGAGTGTTGGTCACGATTCGAGGACAGGTAAGAATTAAGTAAGAAAATAAACAAAAACGCAAAAAAATTCACTCTGATTTTTGGATAGTTGGGTCGTGACAATTATTTTGGTATCAGAGCGTAATTGGTCTGATGTGTGTCAGTGTCAGAAGTTAAGAAATTACATCCCCGTGTTACTGTGCTTAGTTAGATACAATAGTGTATATCGAGATGGGCTTGACTAAGAAATGGTTGAGAATGCAGGAATGCCTAATATGAGTCGCGCTAAATGAGATAGTGCACGAGGCAGAGGTCGTAGAGGTAGACCTGAGTCTGCTAAGTCGTGCTGAGTTTGGCTATGAAAATCAGTATGAGATTGAAATAGAGGCGAATGTTGAGCATGCCTCACAGAGTCCGACAGAGAGATCGGACAGTATTGAGACACGCTTCGCGAGATTGGAGCGGAGTGTGGAGATTATTTTGAGGAGCTAATTACTCAGATTATGTACGAGATCAGAGGGCGCAGCGGAGCATTGGTGAAAACCCGCTCGACCCATCTTAAGAGCTGATATGAGAAATGATTATGGATGTATTCCGGTGACAGGATATCCTGGACATGATTTAAAGGAAATTTTGGATTAAAGTCCTTACTCTGACCCAGAGGATTTAATTTATTGACGAGTATGGAGACTCGATTATATTCTGGGCAGATATTACCTCGACACTATGAAAAGTGACAGTCGAGATGTCTAAAAGTTTATGGAAGGGCTCAGATTTTCAATTAGAGTCCGATTGGCCCGTGAGATATTACCTATACCGAGGCAGTGCACAGATTTACAGTTGGGTAAATAAGAACATGAATTGCACGCCTCTGAGACTTGGAAAGGTAGTGAGGGCCGAGATAGAGACAGAAAGAAAAGCGAGAAATGACAAGGATGTCAAAAATGGGAAAATTGGTAATTGGTAAAAGATCTGATGTAACGAGTTATGGGCTAAGATAATTGGTAAGGCCCTAGTGCATCTAATTTTGGGCACTCTTGTGGGCATTGTGATTGGAGGACCCCGACCTGCTACGAAGCAGAGTAGCAGTGTCATTACTGTGGAATGTGTGGTGGATACCACAGAAGGAGCGTCTATACCTACACGGTATTGATGAAAATGGTCGTTAAGTGTGGTATGATGGACCATTGATTTTGATTACACAGAGTTGGGCGAAATCGCCCCACAAAAAAAGTAGAGAGACAGAGAAAAATTTCGTTGTTATAGCTGAAAACGAAAAGGGAGGCCATAGCCGAAGAGAAAAAGGAAAGTAGGCTATTGGACGAAGGCGAGTGGATGTCTTGGACCAGGATGCTATTGATGTTTCATGGATGTGGTGTAAGATACCACACTTGTTATGAATAACGAAGTACATATGTTCATTAATCCTGGTGCCACATATTTATTCATACCGCCTTCATTCGCATATAAGTGAGTAAAAGGCATGAATGCCTACATCATTGGGCAATACTGATAAATGAGTACCCCAATAGAGGAGGATGAATTAACGGAATATAGATATAGAGATTTTAAGTTGATAAACAGGGGTGTAACGGTTGAAATTACAGGAGTAAAGGATGTACTCACAGAATGAATAAAGACAAGAGTTTCATTATAATTGATACGCAAAGGAGAAAATCTTCGAGATAAGATAGATCCTAAGTACAAGATGTATTGGAGTAGAGATATATGCTAGATAAGGAATACCTTTAATATGCGAAGTAATTGAGGTTAAACAATTAGTAGCGAATACAAATTATAACCAAGGACAAAGATGGGTATAACCATAACCGGTAGTTGTGGTTAAGTCTGAAGGCTAATAAAGGTATTTCAAAATACCTCCCCGCCTGAAGACTTGACAGCATCTAGATATATATATATATATATATATAATCTATAACGAGAAATCGATCATCGTAATAAATACCTTTAGCATTAGGTTACCTTACTAAGACGATAAGAACATTAAAATTCGACAAATTATAAAGGTTAACGTAGTAAAATTTGATAAGAGCCGTTAAGATAAGAAAAGGAAATAGCGCAGGTTAGCACCTGGAAAACGTAAGCGGTTGAGAAGGATCTTGTACGCCTTGCGTAAATAAGTCAAGGATTAGATCGAGTGTAATCATCATTAACGGTGATATGCTGGGAGTAGTTAAAGCCTAAGGCGAATTATAAGCAACAATTGGAAGATAGCTTTTACAGATGGATTATTGCGAGATTTAAAATGGTATACCCTGTTGACACGTTTAACTAAGAAAACGTGATCTTGGAATAAGATGATAAATAAGATGATAGATGTGACGTGAATTTGGCGTGATGAAGTATGAACTGACCACCATGATTAATTTCACCATGCCCAACAGCTCAAGAGGTTTTTCAGTGAGTATGAATGCCTCAAAGTTATGATGGAGCTGTGTATTGATGTATAATGGGAAGATAGTCAATTTTGGAGTCAGACAACTCTTCGATCACGAAATAAACTATCTGACCCATGATTTAAAGTTGGCAACAGTATTTGTACCGAGGATATGGTACTATTATGTACAGGGTGAGGAATTATGGATATGCACTGATCATAGAGCCCGAGTATCTGTTTTCACAGAAAGGGGCGAATATGAAAATACATATTGGGTTAGAGCTTCTGAGAGATTTTGATTTATGAGAATTGTACCACCCAAGAAAGGCGAATGTGATGACTGATGCCTTGAGCAGAAAGAGCCTCGGGATGGTACCACATATGATGGTCAGGGAGCGTGAGCTGCTAGATGCAGTTGTGGACCTCAGTATTGATGTGATCCCTTCTGAGGATGACAGTGATTGTGTGACAGCTAGCCTGATGACTAGTACCGGATGAGAGTGCCCGGATTTGCCAGGCTTAGCGTGATGATCGACCGGATGTCGATAGTTTGGGTCTGATTCAGAAGGGTACAGTGATAGAGTTCACAGTGGGTGATAATGAGTTACTGAGGATTCAGAGACAGTATGAGTGCTCCCCAGGACCACAGTTGATGAGATAGTGATATTGTCAGAAGCTCACTCTTCGGGATATACAGTGCATGCGGAAGGTAATAATAATATATATTAAAATCTCAAAAGGGGTATGGGTGGTCAGATGTGAAAAGAGATATTGGTGGAGATTGTAGAAAAGTGCCTAGTGTGTCAGCAGAGTAAGGTAGAGTATTAAAAGTCTGCAGAGTTATTGCAGCACCTACCTATATCGACACGGCACGAAAAACGAGAGTAAGTCTCCATGAATGTCGTGATGGGTTATAGGAGACCCGGATAAATCAGGAGACTAGTTGGATGGTAGTCGATAGAGTGACTAAGTCCACCCACCTTCTGGTTATGAACTCCCCAGATACTCAGAGTGTGTATGAGGATTCAGGTATAAGAAAGATTGTGGAACATTAAGTAGCGTTCCAGTGAGCATGGTATCATATAGGGATTCCCGCTCCACTTCCTACCTCAGGGAATATTTTTAGGAAGCTATGGGAACCCGACTGAGTATTAGCACAGCTTTACATCCTCAGACAGATGGTCAGTCAGGGAGGACTGTACAAGTTCTGGAGGATCCGATGAAAGCGTGTGCCATTGATTTTATAAGCTCCTGGAATGATCAGTTGATTTCTAATTGAAGACGCCAATAACGACAATTGGCAATCGAGTATTGGGATAACAAGATATTTGACCGTGTATGGCTGTTGGGGCTGTTCCCCAAATTGGATAAGAAAGAGTGGATGACAGATAGAATCATTTCTGACTTTGGATAATAAGTCTCTGAGGATGTTTAGTTAAGGTTGAGAGACTAAGAACACCTCAGAGCAGATAGACAAGTATTGGAATTCACTGATGGTGAATTAATATGATTGAAAGCTATTTTTCCTAAGAGGATAAGGACATAGCGGAACTTTTGGAAGAAGTAAATTGAGTTGAGCTGGATCGAATTCTTGAGAGATTGGACAAGTGGGAGATAAGACCTGTAGGTTGTTGTTAATCACTTGGATTAACAGGCACCCACAATGTGTCTCAGATTTTGATTCTTCGACAATACTATCCAGATCCAGCATAGATGATCGAATATGAACTCCAAAAGTTCAGTTTAAGGAAAATATGAGTATATTGAAGAAGTCGATTCGGGCATTAAACAGGAAAGAGAAAGTATTGAGGATTAAGATAATCTCCCTAATTAAAGTTCTTTTGGTAGTAATACACTCCGGAGAAGGTCACATAAGACTTTAAGAGTATGATACGATTAATGTACCCGGAGTTGTATATGGACTCATCTGACTTGGTTCTAATTTGGAGGACCAAATTTCTTAAGTGGGGGAGATTTGTAAGACCCGAATTAAATTAAAATACAAAAAATTAAATAAGAAAATATGGGGGGTGTATAAAGGGAGGTTAAGCTAAATTGGATCCTGAAACAAGAGCAAGGGTAAAATGGTAAAAATACCAAAATCCGGTATTTCAGCGATAAGAAAATTTTAATTAAAAATAAGGAATTTGGATATCTTGATCAAAAATAAGGAAATTATAAATTTTGGGTCAATTGATCGAGATTCGAAAATTTTAAAAAATATCGAAGAAATTACCGGGACTATATCTCAAAAAACGTGAAGAAATAATACCGAAATTTTAGAGAAAAATAAAATTAATAAATTAAATTTTAATTGAATAAATAAAAGTAGAAAAAAAAAATAAGGTAAGTGAAGATATTTTGGGTTTTTAAGAGTATTTTATGGAATAGTAAATCAATATAAATAAATCAAAATAAAAATAAAATAAATAAAATAAGAAAAAAAAAAAAAAAAAAGGGGCAACTGAAGAAAAAAAAAAAAGGGAGAAGACCCGAGAAAACCGAAAATCGTGAACAGTGACCCGAAAACCATCACCGTCGAATCTCACCACCGGCGACCGTTCGACGTCCGACAAAGCTTCCAGGAGCAAGAGGAGAGTCCGGCGAACACGTGGGTACCGGTTTCACGCCGTCAGGTGGCCGGAGCAGCCCGATCGGAGCCGAGGAAGATCGCCGGAAAAACGGGTTGATTCCCGACGAACCGCTGCGTCTGGGCCGGAAAGGGAGCTACCGGCGTGTTCAGGGGAGGAAGCCGGTCCTTTTGGCACCGGTCTTGGCCGGTGAGACTGCCGGAATCGCCGGCGACGGCAAGAGGCAGTGAGGAGCTTCAAAACGGCACCGTTTGGCTGGCTGGAAGGAAAGGGAAGGAAAAGGAAGGAAAAGAGAAAGGAAAAGAGAAAGGAAAAGGAAGGAAAAGGAAGGAAAAAGGGAAAAATTTACCGGGGGACGACTCGAGGTTCGGGTAAGTTGACCGAGGGTCGATATTGACCAACGGGTGAATTCCGGAAATTTAATTTAATATTATTTTAATGGAAAATAATCCGGATTTACCTAATTATGCAGTTTTACGACGGAGACCGAACGAGAGCCGATCGAGCTCTGATTTTCGTACCTCGCATCATATCGGGTAAGTACAATTTAATTTCGGCAATTAGAGTTATTTAAATACCGAGTTTAATTATTTTATGGAATTATGGATTAATTTCGCGTAGGAAGGAATATTATGCGAAATTGTAATATAATTGCCGTAAGTGGCATACGGGCTATCCAATAAATTTGGAATGAAGCCCGATAATTATTAGGAAGCTGTATAAGCTCGGTATACCCGAAGAAGGAAATTAATAAATATAAAACGGCTTAAGGCCGATTAAGGCCCATTAAGGTGCAATCGGGCCAATAAGGGTAAACGGGCCCAATGATTTAAATTAAGCCCAGAAAAGATTAAATACGATTAAATTGTGTAATATCTGACCTGAGGAATATTAATACGCAGTTCCGGGCATTGGATTGGAAGCATATCGGACTGCGCGACGGGACTACATTGGAAAAGAAAAAGGTCAGACTCGACGAGAATCGAGGTAAGGGAATTCTGCGGACTGCTAGAGGTAACAGTACGCAATTTTAAATTCATGTGCAGTCCTTTAAAATATCCTGAAGGGTCTAGAGGTCAAATAACAATTTTAGTGCCCCGAATGGGTAAATTACTAAAATACCCTTGTTAAGGGTAAAATTCTAAAAATCTAGGAAAAATTGGGAGGAGCAAGGACAAGAGGTTCCTGCTCGTTCTGGAGATATTTCAACGCATGCATGAGTAGGCTGGCTCGCCTTGAAAGAAAGTGCACCGCATTGCATACTTTCAACGTGAAATTGATTTGAAAACTGTTTTGAGTAAATAGAGCCGCCTACGTGTTTTATTGACATATGACGTGCTAGAGCTCAGCTCGCACGGTAATTTCGATTTGTGTGATGCATGCATTAGTGCTGGAGCGAGAGCTCGCACTAGAGTTTTACATGCATAGGTGCTAGAGTATAACTCGCACCAGATTTCACATGCTCTTTCGTGACACGGTGCTAGAGTCTGACTCGCACCATATTTTTACATGATTTTCGAGACAGGGTGCTGGAGTTTAACCCGCACCAGTATTTATAAAATTTTCATGTGATTTATAATATACAGAGTGCTGAGCTTAGCTCGCACTAGTTTTACCGGATTTGTGGAGTACCGCTGTCTGCCCTTGGAGTCAGCCAAAAGGCCCAACAGGCTCAAGAGACCTCTTAGGTGGGGTGAGAGTGAGGGATGAGGTTGGCGGCCTTGTGGGGATGTAAGCGGGCTCTGCCAGTTGACGTGTTTTGATGAGAGTGCTGAGCATCGCTCACACAGATTTTATGAGAACATGCGATGAGCCGTGCGTGGAGCATCGGGTAGACTGTGTGTCACCGATTTAATAGGCTCGCACGTGCGTTTTGAGACATGGCATGAGTATTGAGAAACAAACCTCTGTGGGAAGCAGGCCAATTGGGCCGGAGTACCTAGAGATATTACATGGGTTCATGGAGTACGATGTACCGTGCAAGTAGCATGGAGTACGATGTACCGTGTTGTATCTTCGGATACGGCATCTCCGGATGCAGCATCTTCGGATGCCGGGGATCGGATAAGACTGACGGGATGGACTGACCCACCTCCCGGGCGGTTCCCGATCATGGTGAGAACCCGCACACTAGGATCCGTGTAGCTGAGGAACTCACGAGGACAGATGTGGCCATAGTCCTAGTTATTTACCTATATACAGACGTTGCCTAGTCTCGCATGTTGATGATTTCTATGATGATTTAAACTGGGTTTTAAAACTAAATTGCATGATGGTATTTCCATGCTTTTCAAAACCCACGTGTGATGTAAATGTTTTCATGATTTTGTGTGAGTCAGGATCACCCGCAGGAGGGGTCGAGTCCTGACTTTATTGTCAAAATCTTAATTGAGAAAGAAATGATTTATGATAATTGCATGTTGATTTTCCGTGCAAATGTATTTTACATATCATCATAATGCATAGCATGGTTTTAAAATGTGTGGAGAAAGGGTGGTTTATGCATGGCACTACGTTCATGTAGGTAGTATGGTTACCTACTTGTTCGTAGGATTGCCTTACTGAGCTTGATGTGCTCACCCCTTTCATTTTCTCCCACAGATGATCTCCAGTTGAAGTTGAGGCGACTCAGTACTGCATTCCGGATATCCGCTGCTGCCCATCAACATAAGGCATATACACTTGTACTTATTGTATCTACATAAGCATAGCACAGTAACATGATTGTAAGTAACTTTAGGGGATGTATAAATAATATAACAATTATAAATGACTGGAGAAGAAATAAGTACTAGGGTAGATGTATGGTGGGACTGGCATTGACGCACAGCCCAATTAGTAGTGGAGTGTTGGTCACGATTCGAGGACAGGTAAGAATTAAGTAAGAAAATAAACAAAAACGCAAAAAAATTCACTCTGATTTTTGGATAGTTGGGTCGTGACAACAGATCTATCTCCAACCTTCGACAGATTGATCTCATGCCTTCAAATGCCGTGAAAAAGAGAGATTTTAAGAGGACCAGATCGATCTCTACCTAGGGCAGATCGATCTCACCAAGCTAAATCTATAAATAGGAGCAATTGGATCTGCAGATTTCGGGAAAACACTCTCACTCTACCATTTTCAATCCAAAAACCTAGCTTTCTCACTCCGAAATCCACTCATTTTTAATAGGATTTAAGGGAAAGTTATTAAAGACAAAGTTGTTCACATTAAAGAGAAGAACAACATAGTTGGGAGGCATTTTCCCCATTTGTTGGATTTAATGAACAAGGTGCATTTCCATTAGAGCAAAGAGGAAATCAAGCTAGGTGAGTTTCTAATACAAATACTCAAGTACATTTGTTTGGATATTGATGTGGGAAATGATTGGTATGCATAAAAATGGTAGAAACTACCTATATTAGAATGAATCCACCATGACCTAGAAATGGTCTAGTGTGAGAAAGTGGAATGTATCGAGATTAATGATGAATGGGATATCTTGAGGTGATAATAGTGTTATGGGTATGATTTTAAGTTGTTGTTAATGAAATAAATTGTGAGATTTACCAAAAAGGGGTAAAATGTTGAATAAGGCATTGGTAAAATGCATAAATGAATTATATTAACTAGTGAGGTCAAAATGTGAGTTAACAACATTAACTCAAGTGATTTGGATGAATAAATCGTAGCTCTCGAGGATACACCGAAACAAGGCGAGCCAAGAGCCTAAGAATCTAAAAGGAGGAGAGAGTCGCACTCAAGTAAATTGAGGTAAGGGAATTTTGTGAACTCTTAGAGATATCTGTGCACAATTTGGGCGCTTAAATGTTTTGCTAAAGTGCATGTGATACTAGGGAATGATATTGGGTGATTGAAGGGTAAAGAGTTGAGTTTTGAGAAATGTTCATGAAAACAAAGGCATAATGCTTTGGAAAATCATGTTTTTTTGCTTTTTAGCAAGTGATTGGTAGGTTGGCTAACATTTGAAATGAATTGCAAAAGAAATGAGTTGTTTTGGTTTGTTAACCATACTTTGCAAAGAATTGAGCCACCTACATGGTTTTCATGAGAATGAAAGCGTGCTAGAGTATGACTCGCATGAGATTGATGTGTTTTATACGTATGAGTGCTGGAGCTTAGCTCGCACTAGTTTTCACATGGATTTTATACTAGTTTTGGCATGGTGTTGGAGCATAGCTCACATTAGATGCCTACCTTATTTGTTACCGTGCTTGGAGCTTCGAGTAGACTTGGTGTCGCATCGATTAAATGGGCTCGCACGTGCATTTTGAGAATTTGACATGTTGATAGCCGTGTTAGGAGCTTTGGGTAGACAAGATGTCCTACCAATTAAATAGGCTCACACGTACGTTTTGAGATGTGGCGTGATATGATGTGTTGATATGGGTCCACGGAGTACGTTGTACCGTGTAGGTAGCATGGAGTACGTTGTACCGTGTTTAGATTGTGATATTTCGTCTTCGGACGATGATTGTTCTTCTATGGACAGGCGGGTTGGATGTGACCCACCTCTCGTGCGGAAACAGATAGTGGTGATACCCCGCACACCTGATCCATGTAGCCGGTATCATAGGATATGGCTATAGTCCTAGAGGATATTTCCCTTATTGTATTGCCTATCTCACATGTCTATTGATTTGTGAATAAATCCATTTTGAAATGATTTGTGCGTCAGGACAGTCCGAGGGAGGGAATGAGTCCTGACAAGTGTTGGATTGTTTTAAGATGTTGGTTTGTTAATGGTTTTAAAGTGTACGTACGCATGATGTGTTTTTCATGCCTTATTTGTGAAATATGCATGATGGATATTCCATGCTTTGAATTGAATTGTGCATTGACTTTTAATAGCATGAATGCTTTACATACCATTAACACAAGCATGAACTCATATTTTGAGAAAATGATGAAGTGTATGAGCATGACATCATGATCATGTAGATAGTGCAGTATCTACCTGTTCGCATGATTACCTTACTGAGCGTGTGGTTTGCTCAACCCCCTCTTTTCCCCTCTCTACAGAGATTTGAGTATAGATTGAGAGCGACTGGAGGCGTTCCATTTTGGTATCCGTTGCATCCCATCGCATAAGGTATACACACTGAAAAGATTTTCTGTTTCTAAACTTTCCATAGCACAATAGCATTTTGTATGTAACTATTGGGGATGTAAAGCAGTGCAAACACATGTAAACAACAACTCTGATTTATTTATACAAGTGTTTACTTATAAATAATATGCAATTTAAATTGGTACGGTGGAATGAGATAGACATTGACACACAGCCCAACTGGTAAGAGTGTAGCTGTTCACGATCGAGGTAAGGATGAATAATAAACAATGCATAAAAATGCGAAATACGTATTTTGGTAAGTTGAGGGTCGTGACACAGTAGTCCCATAGCAGTATGATGATGATGATTTGGGGCATGGATATGATTGTGATATGGAGAGGTTGAGGCATTTTATGGATTTTAAGCCTCCTTCTTTTAGCGGGGTAAAGGATTCAGCAGTGGCTGAGGACTGGATAAGCCAGATGGAGAAATTATTCGACTTTTGTAGATGCTCGGCTACAGAGAGAGTAGCGTTTACGGCCTTTGTATTAAGAGGTGAAGCAGATCACTGGTGGAAGTCCACCAGGCCTATGTTGAGAGCTCAGGGTATAGCTATCATGTGGGATATATTTTTGGGTGCTTTTAGAGAGCAATATATCCTGGATACCGCTCGACATAGCTTACAGATGGAGTTTTAAAATCTGACTCAAGGGAATTGAACCGTTTATGAGTATGAGTCACCATTCACCTCATTGGGCTGATACGATTTGGACTCTATCAGGAGCAAAGCTATCAGGGTCCGTAGATTTGTTGATGGACTGAGGCCTTCGTTTAGAGCTAAATTGGCCCCATTCGATGTTGTTACATACAGAGAAGCTGTACGACGGGCCCAGTTGTGTGAGCAGGACTATGACCTGCATATGTTTGAGTTTACTTGGGGTAAGGACAAGGGTCCGAGGAAACTAGGAGATGGCAAGAGTGCCAGATTTGGGTGAAAAATTATGAGTAATCGTCGGAGAGAGTCAGATGAGTCATAGAAGAAGGCTGCTAGACCTTTTATGCATCCGACTCCAGCCTCAGACAAGGGAATAGTGATCGATGGACCCCGACCGACTACTGATCAGTGCAGAGTATGTGGTCGATATCATGGTAGTAGGCCTTGTCAATTTCAGGGTACACGATGCTTCAAATGTGGTAGGCTTGGCCACTATGCAAAGGATTATCTAGAAGCAGTTGAGGTAGTTCCATAGAGGGGTAAGGAGCCAGAGAAAATTCCCATAGTTACACCTTCTACAAAGAAGAGAGTCACAGCTGAAGAAAAAGGGAAGCAAGTTGTGGGTCAAGGCAGGGTGTATACGATAGACCAGACATCAGCAGATACCTCTTTCGAGGAGATAAAAGGTACAATCTTGATTTTTAACTTGGAAACTATAGCCTTATTTGATTCTGGTGCTACGCATTCCTTTATTTCGCCTGCATGTGCATCAAAGTTGACAAGTTTTGTAAAACCCACATACCTAAATGGTACATTATTAATAAGTACTCCAATGAGGATAAGTCAATTGGTTGAACAAGTATACAGAGATTGTAAAGTGAGGGTAGGAGATAAGTGTGGGACAGTCAATCTGATTTTGTTGAATATGTATAATCTTGATATAATCTTGGGAATGGATTGGTTAGCTACCAATCATGCTGTCTTAGATTGTCATTTTAAGTTTGTTACATTTTCCCTACCCGAGAAACTTGTTGTAAAATTTTGTGAGAAGTAATGAGATTCTGACTTTGAAGCAAGTAAAGTGCATTGGTACATAAATGATGTGAATGTTATTTTGAAGGTTTTATTGCTTATGTGGTGGATTTGGACAAAACACATCCGAACATGGATGACATTCTAGTGGTTAGAGAATTTCCTGATGTCTTTCCAAATGACCTATCAGGATTGCCATTGGATAGAGAAATGGAATTTGGTATAGACTTGACACTTGAAACAGAGCCAATATCCAAGTCACCATACAGGATGGCTCCAATTGAGCTAGAAGAATTAAGGAAGCAGTTGTAAGATATGCTAGATAAGGGGTTTATAAGACCGAGTGTCTCAACATAGGGAGCTCCAGTATTGTTTGTGAAGAAGAAAGATGGGAGCCTCAAGTTGTGTATTGATTATCGGATGTTGAACAAGGCTACCATCAAGAATAAGTACCCCTTGTCGTGCATTGATGATTTGTTGGATCAGTTTCGAGGAGCACAGATCTTTTTCAAGATAGATATGAGGTTTGGGTACCATCAACTGAAGATTCGAAAGGAAGATGTGCCCAAGACAGCTTTCTGCACCCGCTATGGTCATTACGAATTTTTGGTGATGCCTTTCAGGTTGACGAATGCACCAGCAACTTTTATGGCTCTAATGAATGAGATATTCAAGCCATACCTGGATCAATTTGTGATAGTATTTACTGATGATATATTGGTCTATTCCAGATCCAGGGAAGATCATGAGCAGTACTTAAGGATTGTTTTACAAACCCTCATAGAGAAAAGTTGTATACCAAGCTTAATAAATGTGACTTTTGGCTAAAGTAGATTTCGTTTCTGGGCCATGTTGTATTAAAGGATGGGGTGTCAGTAGATCCATCCAAGATTGAGGTTATTGTTAGTGGGAATAGCCCAGGACAGTCACAGAGGTCAAAAGTTTTTTGGGTTTGCCAGGTTACTACAGGAGATTTGTAGAGGGTTTCTCTAGATTAACTGCTCCATTGACACGTCTTACGAGAAAGAATGTGGAGTTTACGTGGGATATAGCATGTGAGAGGAGTTTTCAGGAACTTAAACGCAGATTAACCACCGCGCCAGTTCTTATCATCCCTAACAGCACAGGGAACTATTTTGTTTACATAGATGCTTCACACTAAGGACTAGACTGTGTCTTAATGCAGAATGGAAGGGTAGTTGCTGATGGATCTAGACAGCTGAAAGATCATGAGAAGAACTATCCTACTCACAATTTAGAGTTGGCGACTGTAGTATTTGTATTGAAGATATGGCACCACTACTTGTATGGTGAGAGATTTCAGATCTTTACGGATCACAAGAGTCTTAAGTATCTGTTCTCACAGAAGGAGTTAAATATGAGACAGAGAAGTTGGTTAGAACTCCTCAAAGATTATGATTGTGAGATTTTGTACCACTCGGGGAAATCGAATGTGGTTGTCGATGCATTGAGTAGAAATAGTCTCGGGTTGGTATCATATATGATGGTTAGGGAGCACGAGTTTTTGGAACAATTCACGAGCCTTAGCTTAACATAACCCTATCTGAGATTAGTAGTTATAGGATTATAGCTAGCTTGAGATTAGAACCGAAGTTGATTGAGAGAGTCCGGCAAGCTCAACAAAATGATCAATGGTGTAATGATATGATTAGCCAAATCCAAAAGGGTAAAGGTACAAAATTTGTATTTAGTTCAAATGGAGTACTAAGGTTCAAAAATAGAATATGTGTTCCTAAGGATTCAGAGCTAAAGAAGTTGATCTTATCAGAGGCTCACTCATCGAGATATACAGTACACCCGGGGAGCAGTAAAATGTATCAAAATTTTTGAAAAGTATATTGGTGGTCTAGGATGAAAAGAGACATAGCTGAGTATGTTGCTAGATGTCTCATTTGTCAGCATGTTAAGGTAGAGCAGCAGAAACCTAAAGGATTATTGCAACTTCTATAGATACCGACATGGAAGTTGAAGCACGTCACCATGGATTTTGTGATGGGGTTACCGAGAACCCGTAAGAACCATGATGCTGTATGGGTTATAGTAGATCGGTTAACAAAATCGGCACACTTTTTAGCCATGAGATCTACAGATACTTTGAGTGCACTGGCGAACTTGTATGTACAAAAAATAGTAAGACTGCATGGAGTCCAGTGAGTGTTGATTCTGATAGGGGTGCCCGCTTCACTTTCCACTTTTGGGGACATTTTCAGGAAGCGATGGGGACCCAATTGAGCTTTAGCATCGCTTTTCATCCTCAGATAGATGGTCAGTCAGAGAGGCCTATACAGACCTTGAAGGATATGCTGAGAACGTGTGTGTGCTGGATTTTAGAGGCTCTTGAGATGATCACTTACCATTGATTGAGTTCGCCTATAATAATAGTTATCACTCAAGTATTTGGTATAACCCCTTATGAGGCACTATATGGTCGTAGATGCCGATCACCTATTGGTTGGGAAGAAGTTGGTGACAGACAGTTGCTTGCTCCCGATTTGGTTAGACAAGCCTCCGAGGATGTTTAGATAATATGTGAGAGGCTACGAACAGCCCAAAGTCGACAAAAGAGCTATACTGACAGGAGACGGAGACCATTTGAGTTTGATGTGGGTGAGTCCGTATTTTTTAGAGTGTCTCCTTCCAAGGGAATAACAAGGTTCGGCAAGAAAGGAAAACTAAGTCCTCGTTACATTGGTCCCTTTGAGATTTTGGATAGAGTGGGAGATAGGGTATATAGGCTAGCCTTACCACCTGAGCTAGCGGACCTGTCTTCCATGTTTCTATACTTCGAAAGTACTGCCCGGATCCAACACATGTAATTAGCTATGAGCTATTGGAGCTCAAGGAGGATATGTCGTATGTGGAGAAACCGATCTGGATATTGGACATAAAAGAGAAGGTGTTGCGGAACAAAATGATTTCATTGGTTAAGGTCATGTGGAAACATCATACATCAGAGGAAGCCACTTGGGAGTTAGAGGACCTGATGAAGGAGAAATATCCCCAACTTTTTGAGGAATAGACTTGGTTCAATTTGAAGGACTAAATTTTCTAAGGAGGGGAGAAATATAATGCCCGTAATTTCACACGTATTGATGAAGATATGATGTATATGTATGTTGTTACAAAAATAGATTGAGAAGCTATGATGTATGTATATGTATTGTTACATGAGTATAAATGATAGGAGGATGTAAGGATTTTAGAAATTTAATGAAACATCCATGATTTCAAGTAGTGTGCACAAGTTTTATTACCTATGAACTATATGGAATGGGTGCCAATATACGTTAATTGTGCACGGAATGTAAATTGAGGTATGCAGCAAATGTGGATGAGTGTATAAGTAAAAATATGCAGAAAACTGCAGAAATAAGGGTGTAGGGGATGAGAGATCGATCTCACATGAAGGAGAGATCGATCTCCTCTCTTAAAAATGCCTAGAATCAGTTCAAGGGACTAAGGCAGATCGATCTCATGGGAAGACAGATCAATCTCCTTAAGTCTCTGCCTGGAAAGAATCGATCTTTCACAGGCACAGATAGATCTCTTTAAGCCTCGACCAAGAAGAGATCGATCCCCCTTAAGCAACAGATCAATCTCATTAAGGTTCTATAAGGAGCAGATCGATCTCTAAGAGGCTGCAACAGATCGATCTCATCATGGAAGCAGATCGATCTGGTAGTAGATACATTAGGTAAAAATGACTACCAAACCATGCAGAGATTGATCTCCACAAGGGCCAGATCGATCTCATGTCTTTGCATCTATAAAAAGGGCATGAGATCTGGACTGAAAATCAGATTTCCCTCCCACCAAACCCGCACCTGCCATTTTTTCTCAAAGAACTAAGCTTTCTCACTCTAAAAATCACTACATTCCAGCTAGAATTTGAAGAAGCTCGAGAAGGGAAAGTTGTTCCTTGAAGTAAGGAGAATAACATACCCAAAAATCACACATTGGTTTGACCAAGAGAATAAGGTTTGGCTACTACAACTTGGCTAAGGAAAAAGGGCTAAGCTAGGTAAGCTCTTCAACCTTCAAGCTATAAATATGGATTTCTAGACACTTTATGGGTTGAATGGCATGTGAAATCTTGATAGGAATAAGGAATGTGGTGATGGGTGAGTAATATTAAGAGGAATTTATGAAGGAAAATCCATGGAAAAGTGATGAAAGACTTAAGAGAGGAAATAATAATACTAGTGGGAAAGGTGAGATATGATTTTTAAGGATTAAGGAAGTATGAACAGATAAATAAAAGACAATGTGTATGTTTAGTAGAAGGAAAGGAAAATAACATAAAGATTTACACGTATAGATTGAAATACATGGAACACGATTAACCCGGATCGCGAACGGAACAAACAAAACGAAAGGAATACAAGCGCGATTTGAGGTAAAGGACTGTATGTTAGCGATAGAGATATTCGTACGTATTTTACAACGATTTTGTAGTTATGACGCTAGTGATAGCATGTTTAGCTATTGAGCTATGAAATGATATGAGACCATGAAATGTATTATGGTGTATATATATATATATATATATATATATATATATATATATATATATATATTGAGAAAATGGGATGAGGAAAGGAAATAGCATGACATGCACGATTTTGATATTTTCTCAACTGAGTATGGATTTTATGATGGAGAAATGATGATGGGTAGGTTGGCTAGTTTTACATGTTTAGTATGGGACGACATGCTACGTAAGTAAACATGTTTTGAGTTTTTAAAAGAGAAAATAGTGACATATCGGATTTGAGATGTGAATTGGTGTTGGAGCTCTAGCTCACACTCGTTTTAATGATTTTGACTATGCTGGAGTTTCACTCGCATACGTTTACATGTTTTGATAAACCGTGCTGGAGCGTGACTCGCACGTGGCTTTATAATGATAATGTGCTGGAGTTTTAGCTCGCACATGTTTCTACGTTTTGATGTGTCGTGCTGGAGTTTAACTCGCACGATGATTTTTGAGATGATACAGTGCTAGAAGCTGTTGCTCACACTGAGAGATACCACACTGGAGCCTTTCGATGACTGTGTGTCACGCCGATTTGCTCGCCTGGTATATGAGACATGGTTCATGATGATGAGTCCATCGAAGTTGGGTGGATGGATCGGGTCTACAGTCGTACGTTGAACTGTGTAATTGTCCGTTGGAATACTATGTACCGTGCTGGGTGCATGCGAGTACGAGATTATGTAGATGACACATGGCGTACATTGTACCGTGAGTTGATGAGGAAGATAATGATGATTGAGATTAGCCAGAGGGTAGGGCTGACCCATTCGCCCTTTAAGCAAGTGATGCCCTGTGCACACCTGATCAGTGAGGCCTATGATTACTGACTATGACCATATGTCGTGGATATTAGATTACCGAGAATTCCATGTCTGTCTCAGATATAAGAGAAATTGAGAAACTCATAAAAGAAAGAGATTTGATGAAAAGAAATGATTTGAGAAAAGCAAAGAGATATTTTTATTTGATAAATCTCTTGATTTGAATGCTCGTGCTATGATAGCACTGTTTTATGACATGTTTTAATTGGAAGTATTGCATATGGTTTTACATGAAAATACCTATGAGAAATAAATGTTTAAATGCATTTTCTAGTAATATTTTCATTTATATTGAAACATGGTTTTGTTTTTGCATGCATGAGCTATGTAGATAGTACAATATCTACATGTTAGCATTCTTTTCCTTACTGAGCTGTGGTTTGCTCATCCCACTATTTTTCTCCCTCCAGATACTGAGAAGTAGAGCTGTGCGGTGATCTCTAGATCCCTTTTTGTTGAACAGCTCCCACCAGTTGGCAAAGGTATAAGAATTGTATACACAAAAGCATTTTATATCTATTATAATGTATCGCACAGCTATGAATTACAAATGTAAACAGTTGTATGAGGATGTTATGTAAAGATAATACATTATACAATTGATTTTGTATATCTACACATGCCTGTGAGTGTGTGAATTAAAGTTCTAAATTTTTCCGCTATAAGCGTATGGAATTTAGTAATTACATTGACTCACAGCCCAACCATAGTAGTATATGTATGGATGAAGGGCACCCAGAGTCGAGGTGTGATATGTTCTTGCTCTATTCATTTAATAAACGAATATTAAAATATTGTTTATAATCGTTTATTAAGTTTAATAAAAAACAAAAATCGGACAATTTTATAAGTTGTTTATCAAACATTTTGTTCGTTTACGCCTCAAATAATAATAATGAAGCTTTTCGAATAATGAGTTACAAAGAAGTCAATATATGAGGAATTGTATAAAATTATTATTTGGTATGTACAATTTTTTTTTTTAATTCCTTCAAGCGAACTGTTCTTACAAACTAAAAATGTTTTTTTATTTATAAAATAACAATATTTTTTCATAATTTAAAGATATTTAAATGCAAGCAGGATAGAAATTAGAGTGAAGATGAAATTATGCATTTTAAATCTAAATAATAGCTTAGTTAATTTGTACTTTATTATACTTTTAATACCCAATCGATTTACACCGTTAAGCCAAAGAAAGTACTTGTTTTCAAGACTTTTCATCATTTTGTGGATCAAATGCATCATTTTCAAAGTTTAAATTTGGCAATTACACAAACTCGGTAGATATTTTATGAAGAGTGTGGTTCATCACTTTCACTAAACTAAATTCAAAAAAAATAAATAGTTTAATACATTTGAATAATGCCTTTCATGGCGATATTTTGTTCATATATTTATTTAAAATTTAATATCATTGTTTAATTATGGCTTAAAATTGTTTTACTTTATTATTCTTTGTAGAGATAGGTTTTTGTATTAAATTCTAAGCTAAAAACACCTGATAAGCATTTTTTTTTTTTTTTTGCAAACCTACAAATGTTCAAAATTAAGATAATGAATTCAGCGTAAATAATATGGCATGCAAGCAAGTGATCACTTACACTATATGAACCTAACAATTCACAATTTCTCTTAAATATGGATAGCTTATCTTTATTTGATATAAGCTTGCAAATATATAAATATTCATGCAAAAGAAATATATGGTGCAAATTGAAAAAGTTTAATTTCAGCATTGACGAAACATTATGTTTATTTTATCATTATCTTTTTGTTACAATATATATTTTTTTAATAATTTGTTATTTGGATATATATCGAGGTTTGTTTTTCTTCTAGTTTCATACCATGAATTTTAAAAGTTTGGATTTATAAGCATATGAAGAAAACGAATAAAACAATTAAGGTTCGATTTAACTATTGTTACTCCTTTTTAAAAGATAGTGAGTTCTAAATATGAATCTCTCCTCTATTTTGTACTTCTTTATAAACCCAAAAAAAAATTAAAAAAATTATTATTTTAAAGATAGTAAGTTCTAAATATGAATCTCTCCTCTATTTTGTACTTCTTTTTAAACCCCCCCCCCCCCCCCCCCCCCCAAAAAAAAAAAGAAAAATTTATTATTTAAAAAAAAAGATGAAAAAGAATAAGGTTTTATGAATTCGGAATTCAGCTCAATTAATTCATACAACCCATTTAACATGTACAATAATAGGTGAATAAGTTTTTTAAAATTTAAATATAAGTGCATACATTTTTTTTTAATTAAAAAAAAAACTGTAGACTTGAGATAGGAGGAAGGGTTCGTAAGTGTTGAGATTTGATTGAAATATATAAACATTTGAATGCACGTGGGACTTAAACATTTTACAAACTTCTCACCATATATCTTATTAGAACAAGCAGGTTTCATTGGAAATTATTTGATTGCTTAACTTTTCTAGGAAAGATTACTCCATGTTACACATTTAGTTTAAAAACTCATTCCTCTTTATGACCACATCTTTTGATAATTAATACTATATGTTTAGTCCTTAATCGACTTCCATTTCAGAGTGCAGCTTCGTATGTCTATTTCACATTTGAAAATTTGGTAGCAGACCGTAAGGACATTGGCAAATGGGGAAGGTTCGTTGGCCACGTAAAAAGCGAGATGAGTTTCACATGCAAATAGGTTAAATCCATAATTCAAAAAGACAAAAGCTTTTTCTGCCCCCCATAAGAAAAGGGCATCTGCCTATATGTATATGGTACATTTGGTTGGAATCTTATGCATGTGAATGAAAATCAAAGGGAATTTTGAAAATTTTAAGGCTCTTATTATAGCTTATAGGAACAAATTTGTTATATCTATCAAAGTGTGAAAACAATTTTTCCAATTCAAAAATTTAAATTTCAAAGCCTATTTTTGCAAGCAAAGGAAGCTTCTCTCTTGCCCCCACTCTTTTGTCTCTTAACATACCAATATGTATGGTTTTGTCGAGTTTGTTTACAATTTAATTGTCCCTCAAACAAATAGCACAATTCATATAGAGAGAGCTGATTGGGGAGCTAATTTTTTACAAAACTTGATTTATATGGTACGAAGATTGATCAAATTAATTTATTATGAACAACAAAGCATTTTCTTGCAGATGACAAAATTTCAAAATTTTCATGGACATAATCTTTTTCTCTCGACCTCCAATTTGATCTTTAGCATGCAGTACTTGATTTGTGAAATCTATATATTTTGACAGTCTTTTAAATTGTTTAAGTTTTTAATTATAAAATATGTTCTACATGAACGAAAACAAAATGAGTAAAAATCATCTATGCATGTTGGTTTGGACACATATAATTGTAAATTTATGGATGCTCTAATTAATGAAGTGGAAGCTATATAATGATGCAAAAAGAATCAAAGTTAAAGAAGATAAAAAAAAACTTAAAAAAATTATCTAAAAAATATGATTGAACAAAAATTGAAAGAACAAATTAAATTACTTTAGATAAAAATAAATAAAAAAATTATATTAATAACTTAATTTATATATTGATTCATATGATTTATTTCAATATTGAAATAAATACACTAATAATAATCAGACGATGCTATTGTGCATGATTCAATTCAAAATTAGTGTAGATAAACACTTAGAAAAGCCGAAAACTACAGTAAGTAGCAGTGTTTCACTCCCACTCCCAAAAGGTGAGCCAAATTAAGGAGTCAAGTGACATGTAGCATGTTATATATCATGTGGTAGTACAACTACTATGAGCTACTCCACTGGACCACTAGTTCCAAGATTCCCCATTAATTCTTCGCCTCGGCAGCCAGAGCCTAAAACCAAAGCTTAGGCAGCAGACGAGGGAGCGAAGAGAGAGAAATGAGAGTGAGACTGAGTTGTGTCTGGTCGACCAATCAAGCGGTACCCGTCATCTCTTGTCTCTATATCTATCTGCTTTGCTACTGACAATCTCTTTTGTGGGTCCCCTCAACCCCATTGCGCCCACTCAGCTCTCACGGACGGCACCTCCTCTCTGCCTCTCTAGTCTCCTCGCCCTCTCTCTCTCTCTCTCTCTCTCTCAATCTTTTCACCTTTTTTTCTTAATATCTTCATAGTTCTTGCTACAATTATAGTATAATCATTTTTACCTCTTCAATCAAACTGGTTGGCTGTAAAGGCAACTCACTTTTCTTTCTTCCACCGTCTTTCTCTCTCTCCCTTCCTTTTCAAATCAATTGAGATTCAATCTTTTTCAACCTTTTCTCTTTTACATTACTAGACATTCTCTTTAAATAATGCAACTTCGGCTGCGGGTTTACCTCATGCCTCAGTATATAACCTTTGGCTGTTAGTAATTTACACTTTTTCCTGCCCATTTTACTTGCTCTCACATGAAGCATTTTAAAATGAATACATATAGCATATTGAAGTATTATTATTTATATATAAAGGTGGTCCAGTTGAGTCTCTGGCTAACTGATTTCGAGAGAAGCCGTGTCAGATAAGGAGAGAGAAAGAGATGGGAGGAAAATATTCTCTCCAGCTAGCTTTCTTTTTGGTGTTTTCTTCTCAGTTTTAACTCAAAAACTGAACAAGCTCTTCAACCAAACCCAAAAAAAAGGATCGTTTTCCCTTGAGTTAGAACAAGTTCAAAAACCAATCTTTCTTTCGTTTTAAAATTTAAAAATAAAAAAAGAAAGAAAGAGAGAGATTTTGGGTTGTGTTTGCTTCATAACAAAGCTTTTGTTTTCTAGTATCATCATCAGTTTTGAAGTAGTAGTTTGCCCAAAGCTGCTTCAGCTTGGGAAGTTGGCTTATTTTGTTTTTGTTTAGCTACTTTAGGATAGATAGCAGGAGTTGAATTGATCATCGAAGCGGCAGAAATAATGGCTCAAGATGGGCTTTCTATACCCTCAACTATCAGAGGGTTAGCTCAAGAACCGAATCCAAACCCTAACCCTAACCCTGCTGCTAATCCAGTGAAGAAGAAAAGAAATTTGCCAGGAACACCAGGCAAGTCTACATATTATTACTTTTCTCTATTAACTTCGATCTTCTTTAATTAATGTTCGTAGAACTGTTTTTCTTGATGTTTTGTCTTTATGTGATTATGCAGATCCAGATGCAGAAGTTATAGCTTTGTCCCCAAAATCTCTCATGGCAACCAACAGATTTCTCTGTGAAATCTGCAACAAGGGTTTTCAAAGGGACCAGAACTTACAACTCCATCGAAGAGGTCACAATCTGCCTTGGAAGCTGAAGCAAAGAACAAACAAAGAAGTTAGAAAAAAGGTTTACATCTGCCCTGAAAAGACCTGCGTCCACCATGATCCATCGAGAGCACTTGGAGACCTCACGGGAATAAAGAAGCACTTTAGCCGAAAACATGGTGAGAAGAAATGGAAGTGTGAGAAATGTTCAAAGAAGTATGCAGTTCAGTCAGATTGGAAAGCTCATAGTAAGATATGTGGCACTAGAGAGTATAGATGTGACTGTGGAACTCTCTTTTCCAGGTAATGCAAATGCAATCCATATATATAATTATATATAGTTTATGGCATCTCTGATGATTTAAATTAATTACTATATCTGTTTCATATGATTGGTTTATTGAAGAATTAAATGCGGGTAACGAAGAGGTTTTTCATCAGATATCTTTAACATTTGAATTTGATGAGGTCTGATCAATCTGACCGAAAAGGGCTATATATCAGCTCTTAATTAACAAGTTGAAATGGTTTTTTTTTTTTTAATTTCTTTCTTCTTTTTTCATACAGGAAGGATAGCTTCATCACTCATAGAGCTTTCTGCGATGCTTTAGCTGAAGAAAGTGCTAGATTCACTTCGGTTTCAACGACTATGAACCCAGCAGCCTTTAGAAATGATTTGATAAATGGGGCCAATAATAATGCTCAAGCTACAGGGATGCACCAGTTTTCATCAGGCTTTAGGTCAGAGTTTGCTGGCTCAGAGCTAGTAGACAATCTAGATTCAAATGGGCAAAAGCCAAGGCTACAGTTATGGCTCGACCAAGCTAATTCTCAACTTAACCCAATTGGTATTCCAAGTGATGCTAACGCTTTCTTAGCACCAAAATCTACAAGGTTGTCTGAATTGGGAATAGCACCAATGAACATATTTGGATCACTATCGCAGACACAATGGCTCAGCAAGTACCCAGAAGCATCATTTCCTGGTGTCAACCTCTCTATGTCAGCATTGCCACGAGGACCAAAAGAAGAAGAGAACAAGGGAGATTTGTCTGAACCCATAACATCTTTGTATTCCAACAATACTAGGAATAATCTCCAACAAAGCCACACTCACATGTCAGCCACTGCACTCCTCCAAAAGGCAGCCCAAATGGGATCTACAAGAAGCAACCAGGCATTCAATAACAGTGGCTTCGGGTTAATGAGCTCATCCCCCTCTACTATGTCAAGCTCCAATACTTATGACCAGAACAAGAATGAGGTTTATAAGCCATGCAAGCAAGCAAATCAATATGAGAACATACACGAATTGGTGACTTCATTGTCTTCAACTCAAGCAACCATTATGAAAGATGGATTAATATTAGGTGATTTAAAATCGAGCTCACTTTTCGATAACACCACCAAGAATGTGGAAAATCTGTTGATGCAAGCTAATGGGAAAAAAGGCGGTCAAGCTGCTGTATCAAAGCTGCACACAAATTCAAATGAAGTTGAAGCAAGCTTAACCAGGGATTTTCTTGGAGTGGGAGGTGAATCAAGTAGACCATTCTTGCAACAGGAACTTGCCAAGTTTGCTTCCATGGGTCCAGTTCGCCCATGGAGTTGATTTCACTTGACTCTTGGATTAGTGGAGAGCAGGTTCAAAGTGCATAATTGAGCTACATGCTAGTGGAATGTAAGAGCTAGCTATCTAGGTAGCATATGAAGGCATATACACTGTTAAACTAAGTAGATTGAGCAAGATAATAATGAGCTCTCTAGATCGCAAGATGGAGATCAGTGATGATATGTACTCGGAAGAACTGAAGCAGCAGCGAGTCAACTCGGAAGGGGAGTCTTGTGAATGGGAAGAGGGAGGGGGCCACTCGACCGCCTGGTGGAAGAGACTCAACAGAAACAGACATGGCAGTGTTTGGGCCCTCCATGCACGTAGATTTTTTTACCTTTTAATTTACTAGTACAGTTCTTCATCCTGCTAGACCGGTAGTAGTATTTTCAGTTTTTATTTTTATTTTCTTGAAAGTTGGTTAATCAAGCCTAGTATTACGTATGGTTGTGAGTTGAGACCACTTGTTGCACTGTCTTTTCCCTTACCGTCACGGCTGTCACCGCATTCCAAGCTGGAGTCAAATAAAATTGGACAATTACATATGTTTAGGCTCATTTCCACTTCGCCAAATCCTGATTAAAATGTGGACGTCATAAGTTAATAAGGAATCAGGATACATAAAGTCAAGATATAATAATACAATGATATAAAAAATATAAAAATATATACTAATTTAATAAATATTAAAAAAATATAAATTTTAATATGATAATTTTTATGTTTTATACGTTATCAAAACGATTAACATAATACCAAGATGAAATATATAAAAAAATTATCAAATCTATTAAAAATATATAATTTGTACATGTTAGGAAATTTGAAGGAAAATAAAAGGGCATCAATTGGAAGTACTTAATAGGATTCAGTAATTTTATTAAGCATGATTTCAGTATTGTTCTATTCTTGGAGTGCTGATCATGAATTGTCGACGACCAAATTTGAACGCCGTCAAACCAGATCGACGCTACCAACGATTAGATCTAACCGTGGGGTGCCGTTATGCATGTTGCAGTAGGAGAATGAAATCGTCATTCGAGCAAACATGCTATGAATAAATCACCTACTAAATAATTAAAATTTAATTTAACAATGATTATTTTTTTAAAAATAAATTTAAAATTTGATATCTTATTCTCACGTGTATCTTTTATAAAACAAAATATAAATCATCTTAATTGTTAAGGTATAAAATAAATAAATTCTTATTCATCACTTGTGACATAAATTATTATATTTTGACTTTGCTTTTAGTTATTAATCTATGTATATTCCTTTTTTTCATTTAATTTTGTCCTAATTTGTTTTTAATGGTCAAAATTTTTCAATTTTAATTTTATTTAATTTTAAATATATATTCATAAATATTCAGTTTAAGAAAATCTTTAAAATATCATTCATCAAAGTTAAAAAATTTATCTGCAAAAAATAAACAAAAACATTTGTTTATGATACTCATATATATACTCTATAATGGAAGCGGTGTTACATTATTTATGCCCTTTATATGTATATGTATGATTTGGAGAGATTAAAGTAATTTTGCTTTGAATTGCATTTGTCATACCAAAAAGTTAAGCTCGTTTTTTGAGAAGAGAAAAAAGAATTCCACATCACATTAGCATCGATAAATGCCCCCAAAGAATCAATCTTCTGTGTACTGATCACTTTGTCATATTACTCAGAAGAGCATAATCAACTTTACGTTTTACAAAAATAGTGTGTGTGCACTTGAAACCCTGAAATAATTTTTCTAGTGATTATCTGTTATAATTTTACGATAAAAAGTGTTGTGCATGATATTAAAAATAAAAAAAATTATGTCATGTGACTCATAAAAATAAACAGAGTATAAATATGAAAAAAATATGATATTTAATAAAAATAACATATGCGTAATTAGTGACAGAGAAAAATTCATATAAATAAGGATCATGTATTATTTATAAATTAGATCTGAGAATTTCAGATTAAAACTCTGTCAAACTCTCTGTCTGATTTAAGTATCGGAGTGTAAACGTAGGGGATAACCCCTACGTTCCTCTGATCTTTTTCTTTTTTGCACAAACTCTCGACAACACGTGACAGAAAACTCGAAAAAAAAACATCAACGATTCGTCAATATTATTTCAGATAACAACAAAAAATAATTTTAATTAATACCCCTATTTTTTATTTTCGTAATGAGACTTTTAAATGAATGGTAATCTTAGAATATTTGATTATTTGATTTTGATAAAAGTAATTTTAGAATATTTTTGAAGATTATTTAATATATATTATTTATAATAATATTTTTTTATTAAATTTAATAATTAATAAATAATCTGATAAATTTAATATATTTAAAAAAATATTTTTTGATTAATTATTTTAAAAATTTAATCTTAAAACGCTTGTTATAAAATCCTTGATTACGTGTAAATTGATAATAAAGATGGGGCAGGGGCTGACGATGCCTGCTGCAGTCTGCATGATTGGTTGTGACTTGTGAGTTTACCTTTCTTAAGTGCATTATTGTTTTGATAAATCTGGAAATAACAAGTCATAACCTTTTTGTCTAAAAGTTAGCACATGTTCACATTAATTATTTTTTGGTGCAAAATTCAACGGGATCTAATGCAAACCAAGATACCGTTCATACTTCATTCATTTTAAATCGTGTAATTTATTATCCAAACAACGCCTTATTATTACTACTTAGAACTTTCACATTTATATACTCATAGCAATGTGGAATTCTATATATTTTTGGTTCATCAAAGTTTTTCTTCTATACAACGTAGTTTTTATTGTTGATATTATCTTAATTAATAGTGTTATATCTACAAAATTTAATAAAAAAGGAAAGATAAGTATTTCAGTTTTTATTATTAAGTATTTTATGTAAATAAAATTATAATTTTTTATTCTTTATAATTATAATTATAATTATTAATATTTAAAAATTAATTAAAAATATAATTGAAATAATTTTTAAGTAGTTTTATAAGTTAAATTATTTTATTTTGTTTTTTTTAAAAAATATTTTATTTGGTAGTTGCTGAATTTGGACTTTCAAATTTTTTCTTATATGCCTATTTAAATTTTGAGAGGAAAAATTAAAGGGGGGTAATTAATTAAGAGTGAAGAAAACAATGGCCAACTTTTTGTAAATTTGATAATTTATGTATATAATTTATATTCGTTTTATGTAAAATTATGTTAATTTGGGTATATAATTAATATTCATATTATGTAAATTTTTGTTCATATTATAAAATAAAAAAATTTTGTATCAAAAATCTTATTGATACGTTAGATATAAAAGTTTTTTTAAAATTTTTGTCATATTCATATCATTTTTATCAAATTTTAATTTGTATCATCTTCATAATTTTTATTTATGTCTTATCACTATATTCTATCTAGAATTATTTGACAGAGTTTTTCATGTATTATTGTCCTGCTAAGCATAATTTATTTAATTGAAAATAGATGCCACCAATATCTGAAAAGAAGGAATTATTGTCCTCCTCCTTCTATGAGAACGACTTTTATTTTTTCTATTCTTCTTCCTTATTGCTTTTTCAAAAATCAAATTATTACTATCCAACAGTTGGGAGAAAATTTCCCTCTTAGATTTACCTTTTAGCGGTTCTTGATCCTTTGCCACTTTATCAAAAAGGAAGACAGAATTTCTTCTTGTCTTATAATCTAGTTCAATATAATTAAGTTTTCTATGAAAATTGAGGGAAGAATCATTCACATTTGATTTTATACGCACATAAATAATTAAAAAATAATAATTTTTATTAGATTATTATCCAATTCGATCTCCTTGGTTGAAATTTATTTTAAAAGTCAAAGCTTAAAAAATATCGCAAGTAGTGATCCAATTCCAATTTTATTAGATTTCACTTCAAAAAAAAAAAAAGTGAATAAACCAAAAACGCCAGGTTGGTTCGGTTGAATTATTTTAACTTCATAAATAAATTTAGAGTACACATATATTCATTTAGATATATTTTAAAATTTAATTATTAAATAAATATGTGGCAATTATACAAACTCACTTATAATCAGAGGTGTCAAACGCACGGCCCATTTAAATGTTAGATCATATGTCAATGGAACGTGCTCGCACGATATTACTTTAAAATGGGCCATACTAGTACGGTCTAAGAAATTTAAGGGCGTGGCTGTAAACTCTCGAAATTTGTCGAAATTCGATTCGAGTATTATTCGATTTAAATTTAATTTATTTTTTCTACTAAAAATTAAATTAATCATATCGGGAAAGACGAGATTAGATTAGGCTGATAATTCTGTTAAAAATCCGATTTATGAAAAATAAACTAATAATAATAATAATAGTAATGATAAAATAAACAATATGTATATATAAATATACATTTATTTTGATTATATAAATATATATATATAAAAATATATATTGTATTTATTTAAAAAAGAAAAAGAAAAAGAAAAAGAGAAGAGCCAGGGATTGACTTGCAAAATGAAGCCAATCCCAAGGATGGTAAATTACTGCCGCTGGCAACAATTGAGGGAATTGAAAGAAAGATTGAGGCAGTACAAAAACAAAATAAAAATGGGGTAGATAGGTTGGGAAATGAAGCATAAAACGTGTGCAGGAGGTGGTGATGAGATGGTTTTCGGTGGGTTAGGAAAAGGATTAAGGAATCTGAGTTGAAAAAGATTAGGGCAGAGGAGGAGACCTCGGTTTTCAACAAAGGAGGAAAAATAATATATAAACATATGAGATGGTGCTCAGGGAAAGAAAATACCAAGAGATAAAAAGCATGATGGAGTAGTTAAAGACAACCTGAAAATTGAGCAAGACAAAACCGAAATAATTAAGGGTGAGAAGAAAAATATGGCCTGCTGAAAATGGATGAGATAGATGAATAAATAATGTGTAGCTACAGCAGAAGAACTGATTGAAAAGAGTTAGAACTGGAGCTTACGTGACGGTCTGTATAAGGGTGAAATAAAACCGAGAATGAGTAGGAAGGCAGGAAACCGAAAGGCATGATGCCAGCTGAAACTACCTTGATTCGGTAAACTGATTTCATGTAATCAGTTGAAACATAGGAAATGTAATGAAAATCGAAGATATATAGGGGATTGAAATAATGGTGGTTGAAGCCGAAATGAATGTGTAGGAAAGTGAAGAACGTGTGTTGGCTGCTGGACAGCAAAGAGGAGATCGGGTAAGCAGTAATGGTAGGAAGCAAACCGAGAGAGAGTCGGTAGAGAAAAACCAGAAATCAGAGTAGTAACGCAGCAGAGAAAAGGGAAGAGTTATGGCTGAAAATGGTTAAGGTCTGTTGGAAACAGAGGACACGAATATAATGGGTGAGTATTAAAACAACTGAGAGAGGTGAAGGCTGAAGCAGCGACAATGACCAAAGGGCTCTCTCTCTCAGCCTACCTAGAAAATAGAACAACTTGGCTGGATACAGTGGCAAGAGGCAGAACCGAGAGAAGAATGGTGAAACAGTAAATCGAAGCTGAAGCAGAGGAGAACAGGGGCCCTTCTCGGTCTCGTGTAAGGTTGGCAGTTGGCGACAATGGGAGTATAGGAGGAGGAAGGAATGCGGCCTGCTAAAGAGAAGGAAGAAGAGGGGATTAACGGGAAGAAACAGAGGCAGAGCAGGCCGAGGAAGCTGTAAACCGAAGCAATCGGAGTGAAACCAAAAGAAAGAAACTTGCTAAATCGAGAATGGAAACGAAAAGGAGACCACGATGGGGTGGCAGTACGTGGTGATGAATACGATAGCCGAGAGGGGAGAAGGAGAAACAGCATGAGATGATGGTGATGTCGAGGAGGTGAGGAAACAGAGAACAAAACATGGAATGAACAGTGAGCTCGTGTAACAACCCAAAATAATACTCATTTCGATTGGGCTACAAGTCGATAAAATATCCAAAACCATAAATTCGCCTATTTAATTTAATTTCTTGATAACAATTTAAAACAAAAATAATGGTAACTACTTCTTCAATTAATCAACACTGTAGTCATATTACAAAACATTCATGTTCACATTCCTTGATACATTTCGTATACATTACTGCACTTCCAAAATGTAGATACAAAAACAAATGTCTATACTGGGTATACCTTTAGCGCAGAAAAATGCTTTTCTGGCAAATGACTATGTAAAATAAACAACTTATAACGACGATCTCCGCTACTGATGGGGATCTGTGGAGGAGAGTAAGGGGGTGAGCTTAACATGCTCAGTAAGAGAAAATGAATATCGTAGCAGACAGATAAACACACTATCTATCTATATAGGTTTGAAAATATCAAAAAGTCATTTATAGTTCAGTACAGTAACTAACAGTAATAATAACAGTATCACGAATATTTCACTGCGGCGACATTCAAAATTGAGTATAGTAAACAAATCGGTTTCATACAAGGTCTCAATTCATACTCTCAAAACGGTAATTTAAATGAACAAAATAAGGCGAAACATGTTATAACAGTAATCAGTCAGACAACTGGCTAATGTTGGTGACTCCGAACAATCACTGATCAGGTGTGTCGGGAAGTCAATCACCGTAGGAGTGGTCAGCTACCCAAACAGCTTATAGTACAGTATGTTCAAAGACCAGTAACACGGCACATCGTACTCACATGCATATTGGATGGTACATCATACTCCGTGGACCACAGTAATAGTATCAGTTTAGTAATAGTACAGCTCAGTAACAGTAATAGTGTAGCATGACTAATCATCGCATTTGTCTCAAAATCAGTGCAAGTCGGATCGTGCGACATACAGTCAGCCCGCGCTCAAACACATTTCATCAGTGTTTCTTTATAAACAAATCATTTTTCTTAAATCACATGTAAATTCAAAACAATTCAAAACAGGCTAATTAGCCTTTTTTCAGTTAAAATCCTCAGTAAACAGTCTGTGAAATTTAAATTTTAGGAATTTTAATTTTAACCAATAATATCAATATCTATGCAAACCATTTAAATTAAATCGGTAAAATTAGGTTGTTCAATAGGCTAAATTCTATAATTTTTAGAGTCATAAAATTCAATCTAGGTTTTTCTGTACTTTCGGTACTACGAAATTTAGCCTAAAATTTTATATATATAAATATACAAAAATTACGCATATTTATTTATAGCAGCAACGAGAATTTTTCATACCTCGATGTCTGCCCGCAGCCTGTAATGTCTTTAATGACTGAAATCTATAGATCCGGTCTGCTCGGTTAATTTCCTTGGAGCTTCTTCCTCGAGTTTCCAAATTTCTCTGTGCCTTCTCTCCTATATCCAAATATTTTTATATATTTTTATATATAATTATATATATAAATATATAAAAATATATATACTTTTACTTTTTTTTTCCTTTCCTTTTTAAATCTTCTCGCCAACTCCCTTGTTTTTCTTCTTCTTCTGTGTTGGCACTGTTCACTTGTGCACCTTCATCCTCCCGACGCCGCTTGTTTCTGCCCCTATGCTCCTCATCCTCCTCCTTCTTCCTCTTGTTGTCACCGTTCACTATTTATCCTCGTAGCCTCTCGTCCCTCCGCCTCTCTCGATCACAGCTTGTCTTGGTTGCCACTCCTCGTTGAGCTTCTCCGTTCTGCTTCAATTTATCGATCAACTGGGTGAACCAGCGGGGCCTTACTTGCATGTTATAGCTGCCTTTAATTTTCCTGAACCAGCCTCCTAGCAGCCGGTGGTCACACGTCTCCTGCACTAGTTGAGACTCCTTTAGGTTGCAACCAAAAACAGAGAAGGGAGCACTTTGTTCCCTTTCTCACCTATTGTTCCTTTCCTTTTCCAGCCACTTCTGATCCTCTAGCAAACCTCCACCATCGCCACCATCCTTTCAGCCAAGCCAACTCTCCCTCATCGATTCATGAATTTCTTCACACTGCTCTCTCCATGTTTTACGTTTTCCAGCCCTTGACCGCTGCTTCAGTTCCTTTCTTCCTCGACTTTTCTTTTTTGTTTTTCGTTTCCCTCGTTCTTGCTTTTATTTATATACAAAACCGGGGCTAAGCTGGTTTGGTGAGGCAATGCGATGGAGGGGGACATATTGGTGTAAGAGTGGATAAAAATTCAAAGGTTCGGTTCAACCACTGTTGCCTCGTTTTCAACTTTTGCACCATTGCCTGCCAGACCCATTCATTTCCTTACTTAATCCTCATCATTTCTTCCATTGCATTCATTCCCGATTTTTACCTTCCCTACAACGCAACTTCATTTTGCTGATGGCAGCAGTTCTGCCATCTTCCTCTATTACCTACCTGCTCAGCTTCAGTTTCCCACTTTCTTCTCTGTTTCGATTAGACATCTCCACGCTATCTCGCCTTCTGCTGTGGCCGTTCACTAGTTCATAATACATTTTTTCTTGGTTTTCCTTATGTTTTTCTCCTACTGCACACTACCACATACCAAGCCTTATTTTATCATTTTCTTTTCTTTTCTTAATTATTTCCTGTCATTCCTACCCAACAAGATGGCTAATCTATTCCTCAGTAGCCAAAACATATGCATTTTTCTCCTTTCTTTCTTTTTAGTGCAATATCACTCTTCTTTCCCCATATATTCCTTTACACAATTTATTGAAGGAAGTTCTCGAGACAAGGTGTATGCATACACGTGTGTGTGTATATATATATATATATATATATATATATATTCTCATATACACATATATGTATATGTACACTCATTCCTATTTATATTCAATTATATATTTTTGTGTGTGTGTGTGTGTATTTGTATACTTTTGTACATGTATATGTCTATGCATTAATTTTTAAGAGTAAATAAAATATGGCATATATATATGCACACACATGTAAGCCTATGTAGGTTGAAAATTTTTGGTAGTTACATTCTCCCCACCTTGAGAAATTTGGTCCCTAAATTTAAAAATTTACATAAGTTCTCGAACAAGTGTGGGTATTTCTCTCGCATTAAACTTTCTAATTCTCACGTGGCCTCTTCCGAAGTGTGATATTACCACAAAACCTTGATCAAAGGGATCGTCTTAGACTGTAATACCTTCTCCTTCTTATCCAGTATCCAAACCAGTTTCTTCATATACGTCATATCCTCCTTTAACTTCAGCGGTTCATACTTGATCACATGTGTTGGATCTGGATGATACTTCCTAAGTATCGAGATATGGAAGACATTATGAATACTCGATAAATCAGGCGGTGACGCCAATCTGTAAGCTTTATCTCCCACTCGATCTAAGATCTTAAAAGGTCCAATATATCGTGGACTTAGCTTTTCTTTCTTCCCAAACCTCATTATGCCCTTGGATGGAGAAACTTTCAAAAACATTGAATCTCCTACTGAAAATTCCAGGGGTCTGCGTCTTTGGTCAACGTAACTCTTTTGCCTGCTCTGAACTGTTTTCAACCTCTCACAAATTAATAGGACATCCTCATAAGCTTGCTTAACCAAATCGGGAGCAAATATCTTCCTTTCACCCACTTTTTCCCATCCGATTGGCGACCGACACCTTCAACCGTACAGTGCTTCATAAGGTGCCATTCCGATACTTGAGTGATAACTGTTATTGTACGCAAACTCTACTAGTGATAAATGGTCATCCCAAGAGCCTTTAAAATCTTGAGTACAAGCTCTCAACATATCCTCCAATGCTTAAATGGTTCTCTCCGACTGCCCATCTGTCTGAGGATGGAAAACTATGCTAAAATTCAGTTGGATTTCCATGGCTTCTTGGAAATGTTCCCAGAAGTGTGAAGTAAATCGAGAATCCCTGAGATACAATGCTCACTGGTATACCATGTAGTCTTACAATCTCCTTTACATATAGACCTGCTAGTGCAGTCAAAGTATCAGTGGACTTCATAGCTAAAAAGTGGGCGAACTTTGTCAGTCTATCAACAATTACCCAAATCGCATCATGGTTCCTCTGAGTCCTTGGTAACCCCATAATGAAATCCAATGTAACATGCTCCTATTTTCATGTGGGTATCGGTAGAGGCTATAATAACCTTGTAGGTTTCTGATATTCTACCTTAATCTGCTGACACACAAGACACATAGCCACAAACTCGGCCACGTCTTTCTTCATTCTTAACCACCAGTACACTTTTCGCAAGTTCTGATACATCTTATTACTTCCCGAGTGTAATGTATACCTCGAGGAATGAGCTTCTGTTAATATCAATTTCTTCAACTGTGCATCATCAGGAATACAAATTCTACTCTTGAACCTTAATAGACCATCGGGGCTAACTTTAAAATCTATCACAGTGCCCAACTGGATCTGACCAGCCATATTTACATAGTACTTATTAGTACGCTGAGCCTATTAAATTCTGTCAATCAAGTCCGGTTCTATCCTCAAGCTAGCTATCACACCACAGCCGATAATGTTAGAGGGTTCAATGTCTAAGTTGAGGTTCGCAAACTGTTCCAACAGTTCGTGTTCCCGAATCATCATATAAGATACTAGCCTCATATTCTTTCTGCTTAAGGCATCTGCTACCACATTTGCCTTTCCCGGGTGGGATAGAATCTCACAGTCATAGTATTTCAGAAGCTCTATCCACCTTTTTCTGCCTCATATTCAACTCCTTCTGAGAAAATAAATACTTGAGGCTTTTATGGTCTGTGAAGATCTGGAACTTCTCTCCATACAGGTAATGACTCCATATTTTTAGTGCAAACACTACAGCTGCCAATTCTAAATCATGGGTTGGATAGTTCCTCTTGTGGTCTTTTAACTAAAGGGAACCATAAGCCACTACCCTCCAATTTTGCATCAATACACATCCCAGACCTTGACCAGATGCGTCTGTATACACTGAGAAGCCTCTCGAACTAGCAGGGATAGTCAATATAGGTGTGGTGGTCAGTCGATGCTTCAACTCCTGGAAGCTCCTTTCACATGCGTCACTCCATTCAAACTTAACATTTTTCTTTGTAAGTCATGTCAGAGGAGCAGCTAACTTTGAAAAACCCTCCACAAATCTTTTGTAATATCTGACCAAACCCAAAAAATTTTGGATCTCAATGGCAGTCTTGGGTCTTTCCCATTTTACCACAGCCTCGATCTTAGAAAGGTCTACAGCCACCTCATCTTTCGACACAATATGACCCAAAAATGCAATATGATCTAACAAAAAGTCACACTTGCTAAGTTTGGCATACAATTTCTTCTCCCTAAGGGTTTGCAGAACCATTCTCAAATGCTGCTCGTGTTCTTCTCTAGACTTGGAATACACTAAAATATCATCAATGAAAATTATGACAAATATGTCCAAGTACGACTTGAACACTTTGTTATAAGTGCCATGAAAGCTGCAGGAGCATTCGTCAATCCAAAAGGGATGACCAAAAACTCATAATGGCTATATCGGGTTCTAAAGGCTGTCTTGGGTACATCCTCACTCTTGATCTTCAACTGGTGGTACCCTAACCTCAGATCAATCTTGGACAAGATCTATGCTCCTCACAGTTAGTCCAACAAATCATCGATATGGGGTAAGGGGTATTTGTTCTTGATGGTTGCCTTGTTGAGCAATCTGTAATCGATACACAGCCTGAGACTCCCATGTTTCTTTTTCGCAAATTGTGAGAGCTAAAGATTTTGTATACCTCATTTATCAGAATTGTAATTTTGATGTATGTAATTATGATATGTTAATGTACACACAAGTTTTAAATATGATGAAGTATAAGATGATGAGGTCTTTAAGTCTTCAGTGTGTATGGATTAAAATGTGAACTATGGGGTAGATTTTGAGTAGTTTTACATTGAATTTTTTGCATATTGATGCAGCACCAATACAATCTGTGAAGGCCAGATCGATCTCCAAGGATGAGAGATCGATCTCATGGCTCTAGAATGCAGAAAATATGCAAGAACTGATAGGCAGATCGATCTCATGAAGCATTCTTTAAACAGAATATCGATCTCCTTAAGGAGCAGATCGATCTTATGAAGCATTCTGTAAACAGAAGATCGATCTCATAATTGGAGCAGATCGATCTCATGAAGCAATTAAGAGATCGATCTCACCCCACGACAGATCGATCTCCTAGGCATAAAATTTTCCCAAAACGTTCTCAAATTCAAAAGCAGATCGATCTCCTACAGGAGCAGATCGATCTCCTACCCTCCGTCTATAAAAGAAACCCTACGTTTTTCCTTTATCTTAGATTTTCTCTCTCCAAAAACCCCATTTTAACTGAAACCCTAACTTTCTCTCTCCTTCAAATCACCCATTTTTGTTCGAATCAGAGGTTGTGGCAAGAGGAAAAGTTGTTCCTTATCCAAGGGAGAACAACATACTTGAAAATCAAAGGATGCATTGAATCGAGGTGTGAATAGAGCTCTCCATAAGTTTTACGTAAATTTCTAAACTTCGATCTTGGATTTTTAAAGTGATTTTGGTGATTATGGTTGAAAGCATTATGATGAAATAACTAGGAAAGGATTAGAGATTGATGAATTTGTAATTTTGTGGGAGTAAAGATGACATTATGCAATTGTGGTAATTTTGAGATTTATGACTATAAGTTTGGAATTGAGACAATGAGGTGAATTGGGTACGAAGATTGTACATGAAACATGTAAGATTTGAGATGTAGTGAATGAGAGTGTAGGTTGTGATGGAATAGTGAGAATTGAGTTGTTTAAGTGTTTAATGAGAATATGAGTAAATATGTGCTCAATGATGCGATTGAGGTAGCTTATTGATGTTTTAACCTCGTATAGTGCAATCGTTGAGATGAGGTAGCTTATTGATGTTTTAACCTCGTATAGTGCAATCGTTGTATGTGTGTGATTTCAATTATTCATGCTACATTTTTCACTAAGTTTAACCTGTAAAATAAAATGATTGTGCTGTGCAAATCATTTTCTTATTGATGAATCCCTTACTCCCTTACTGAGCGATTTAGAAGCTCACCTTGTTTTATCTCCCCCCAGATTTCTTCAAGTGAAGAGAGTTTCCCTGCGACGTACAGAGTAGTGGTTAGTAGAGGACTTGAGCTCTAGGCCATATATATTGTACTTTGAGGTATAATTTATCATTTCATGTACCCAGACTTATATTGTATTTATAGACACTTGATAAAAAGTGATGTATGGGATGTATTAGGATTAATTAACCTTGAATTGAGTAATGTATATGGTATGATATATAATTATGAGATGATGAGATCCTGAGGTGAAAGTTATAAATTATGTATGATGATGTATGACACTACATATGAATGCACAGTTAATTATGAATGGATGTGAAAACGTTTTAAATTTGCCATGTTTTTCGCACTTCCGGGGCTTCACACAAATAATATTGGTGCACCCCATGGTGAAACACTCAGCCTGATGAACCCCTTATCTAGCAATTCTTGCAGTTGCTTCCTCAACTCTTCCAACTCTACAGGGGCCATTCTGTATGAAGGCTTGGATATAGGCTCAGTACCAGGCATCAAATTGATATAGAACTCCATCTCCCTATCCAGAGGTAGCCCTGGTAGATCGTCCGAAAATACGTCAGGAAACTCCTTGACTACAGGGATATCGCCTAGTTTCGGGTTTACCTTATCCGTGTCGATTACATACGCAATGTAACTGTGAGACCCCGTATATATATAGCTGTATATAGGAACATGAGAATGTAAATAAAATCATAAGTATAATGATACATTTGTAATGTGAAGTATATGGAAGTTCATAAGATTATGTACGCACTTGTAATAAGAATCGTGATTATACGTACAAGTTGCATTATGAATGAGTAGGAAGAAATGAACTTAAACACGAGAAGAATGTGATTGAAATGGTATATGAGTAGTGTAGTAAAATGGAAGGAAAGATTTTTATAAGTTGTATACTTCCATTCGGGAAATATCGTGAAAATTTGGTTGTACAAAGATTTCCCACAAGTTTTAATATATACTAAGTGTGATTGGATGACATTTTTAAGTCTCAAGGAGCGATGAATGAGGACAGGACTATGGAGGTAAATTGAGGAAGTTTTGAAGGGAGTTGTTGCAGAAAAACTGTAGAAAATCTGAAAATATGGAGGCCAGATAGATCTCATAGGATGAGAGATCGATCTGGGAGAGCCAGAATGCTCTTATGTGAGTAATGGAAGGGAACATATCGATCTCCAAAGTGATCAGATCGATCTCCTTAGCTCTCGGGTTGGAAGCAGATCGATCTCCCCTAAGACCAGATCGATCTCCTTAAGCTTTTGTTCGACAGCAGATCGATCTCAAGCCTCGACAGATCGAGCTCTTGCCTTTAAAACGTCTTAGAAAAGAGGGATTTTTAGAGGACCAGTTCGATCTCCACCCAATGAAGATCGATCTCATCAAGTCAAAACTATAAATAGGAGCAGTTGGATCTGCAGATTTTCGGGATAAACCATTTCTGTCCACTTCAACTCAAAAACCTAGCTTTCTCACTCCTAAATCCAGCCATTTTTAGTAAGATTTGAGGAAAAGCTATTAGAGACAAAGTCGTTCACGTCAAAAAGAAGAACAACATAGTCTAAAGGCATTTCCCCATTGTCGGATTTAAGGAATAAAGGGCATTTCTAATTGGAGCAAAGAGAAAATCGAATGAGGTAAGTTCTAGTGCACAAATCCAAGTACATTGGTTTAGTTAATGATTGTGAAGTTAATTGGGTGTGCACCTTGTGGGTAGAACTGCCTAGAATGGCATGAAATGAATATAACTTAGAAATGGTCTAGTGTGAGAAAGTGGAAGGTAGAAGTGTATGAGATATCTTGAGAGGATGATTATGTTGTGGGCATGGTTTGGGCATGTTGATATTGGGATAAAATTGTGAGATTTACCACAAGGGGTAAAATGTGTATTTAAGGCATTGGATAAATGCTTAGTTGAATAAGAGTTAGAAACGTTAACTCAAGTGTTTGATGGATGAATTTCAGTTTCGGATGATACACTGGAGCAAGTCGAGATAAGAATGCGAGAAGCATAGAGGAGGATAGTTGCACACAAATAAAGTGAGGTAAGGGACTGTGTGTCAGCTATAGAGATGTTCGTGCGTATTTACAGCAATTTCATAGATATATTGCTAGAACTAGTACGATATTATAATTCTATGAAATGATATGGAAGCATGAAAAGTACTATGATGTAAATATGTATTGAGAAATGGGATAGGGTAAGGAAATAACATGATATGCATGTTTTCAATGATATTCTCAATTTTATATTGTTATTGATGATTGAGAAATGTTGATGATAGATTGGCTAATTTTACATGTTTTAGTATGAAGAGGCATGTTGTATGAATAAACATGTTTGAGTTTTAAAAAGAGAAAATAGCCATCTATCAGTTTTGAGATGAGATTTGGTGTTGAAGCGCTAGCTCACACCCGTTTTAATGCCTTTGATGTACCGTGCGGGAGTTTTAACTCGCGCGAGGGTTTTGAGAAAGTGCGGGAACTTTGCTCGCACCTGTTTTATTGAGTTGAGGTAAACCTGGGGGTCTGGGACCCAAGGGGATACCAGCCGACGGCCATTTGAACGGGCTGGGCCTTAACGATAGATCGTACCGCGCTGGAGCTTTGCGTTGACTGTGTGTCACGCTGCTTGCTCGCCTGGTATATGAGACATGGTTTAAGATGAAAAGTCCATCGGAGTTGGAGTATGGACTTGGGTCCACGGTCGTACGTAGAACAGTGTAGTTATCCGTTGGTATACTATGTACCGTGCTGGGTGCACGTGAGTACGAGTATCGCGTAGATGACACACGACGTATCTTCACCGTGAGTATACGAGGAGATGAGGTGGATTGAGATGAGCCGGAGGGCAGGATTGACCCATTCCCCTTCAGGCGAAGTGATGCCCTGTGTACACCTGATCAGTGAGGCCCGGGATCACTAACTATGGCTATATGTCGTGGATATTTGATTGCCGAAAATTCCATGCCTGTCTCAGAGATTCGAGAAACAGAGATAATCTCAGAAAAGAAAGAGATTTACAGAAAAAGTGAATTAAGAAAAGAAAGAGATTTTGTGTTTTTGATAAATCTCTAATTTCACATTCGTGCCGTGAGGGCACTATTTATGAGCATGTTTTAAATGGAAGCTTGATATTTGATTTACACGAAAATGCTATTGAGAAATATATGTTTAAATGCATTTTTCGTATGATATTTCCATTTATAACGAAAACATGGTTTTGGTTTATGCATGCATGGGCTATGTAGGTAGTACGATATCTACCTGCTAGCATACATATCCTTACTGAGCTGTGGTTTGCTCATCCCACTATTTTCCCCCTCCAGGTACTGAGAAGTAAGAGAGCGGTGGTCTCTAGGTCTTTTGTGTTGAACAGCTCCCACAATTCCGTAAAGGTATAAGATTTGTATACACGAGTATTTTGTATCTAATTTATCGTATCGCACAGTTATATCTTGGAATTGTAAACAGTATTATGGGGATGATATGTAAGCACATGATATTTATACAATTAATTTTGTATATTTACACACACACCTGAGAGTGTAAATTAAAGTTTTAAATATTCCGTTGTAAATGAATGAATTTTTGGTAATTGCATCTTCTCACAGCCCAACCGTAGTAGAGAATGTATGGATAGAAGGGTTCCCAGAAGTGGGGTGTGACAGTAACCTTCAAAAATATTATTATCCATATTATTAATAAGATTGTCATTTAACAGTAAATTTTCTTTCCATTACTTATCAGAAAATTTTACAACATATTTTTCGGGCAGAAATGTTACTGTTCTATGATGACAGTCAAGGGTGACTCGATTTGCTGCTAACCAGTCCATACCCAATATCACATCAAAATCATACATATTTAATAGGATCAGGTATGCTAACATGTTCCTGCCTCCTATTTTAAGTCTACAATCTTTATATAATTGCTCTGTCATTTGACTATCTTTCATTAGTGTCCTAATCGTTAGTACCCTTCCTAATGATTTGGGTTATACATGTGAAATTAGTTTACATGCAAACATGGGCGATATAAATGAATGAGTTGCACTAGAATCAAATAAAACTAATGCATTAATATAAAAAATCAGAATAGTACCTTTAAATGCTTCAACTGGTGCATCAGTTTCTATCGCTTCCCGCTCTAGAGCATACACTCGCCCCTGTCCAGCAACCTACTTACCCTTTTCTTTTGTTGTGGCTTTCCTCCTCCTCGGTGCAGAGGTAGTAGCAGGTGCTCTTATCTGTTCTGTGCTCCTCTGCGGGGTTGTATTAGTACTCACTGGACAGTCTCTGACTAGGTGCCCTGTCTTACCACATCTAAAGCAAGCCTCAGTCGTCAAATAGCAGGGCCTGTTACTATGATACGTTTCACATTATCTGCACACCTAAATTTTAGGCCAGGGTCCCTCGATTACCATCCCCTGGGTAGGTGCTGGGGACGGATAGATAGGAGGCCTAATATTCTTTCCCCGTAACTCCTCATAGTTCCTCTATCGTTTAAACAATGGCCTTCTACCATCTCTGCCACTCCTATCTCGAATTGACCTCTTCAGATCTTGCTCTTTACCTTTACCCATCTTGTTAGACTCAGAAGTATGCATCTCAAAATCTTGTTCGCACAACTGGACTCGACGAACTGCCTTCTCATAGGTGCTGATATCAAACGAGGCCAGTCGGGCTCGAATTGAGGGCCTCAATCTGTCCATAAACTTTTGAACTTTCTTCACGTCATAGTCCATGGTGTTAGGATCATATCTCCCCAATGAGGTGAACTTTGACTCATACTCATCCACAAATCTATTTCTCTGAGTCAAGTTCGAGAATTTTGACTGTAGTCTCATCTGAGCAGTATCTGGAATGTACTTCCTCTAGAAGGTATCAAGAAATAAGTCTCAAGTGATTACCCCATGCCTGTTTCTTAGGATCAGCCGAGTGGACTTCCACCAGTGTTCAGCTTCTCTTTTTAGTACAAAAGCAACAAAAACGACTTTCTCGGTAGAGTTACATCTAAAAAACCCATAAAACTTCTCCATCTCATTTATCTAGTCCTCTGCAACCACTGGATCCTTAACCCCACTAAATACGGAGGCTTGAATTCCTGAAAATGCCTCAACCTATCTAGTTCACACTCGTACCCCATATCATTATTATGTGCTATGAGGCCACTGGTACCGGTGATTGTGGTACAGGTGGGGTCTGTGGCAGTGTAGTAGAAGGTTCTTCCACAGGTGGCATTGGTGCTGTCTAGGCTGGCATAGGCGTGTCCAGTGTAACTGCGGGAGTAGTAGGTGCAGTCTGAGCCACAGTGCCTGGTGGGTTGTTCAGCCTGGCTAGCACTTGCCCGATCTGATTCAGTATAGACTCCACGCTCCGTTTCAGACTAGTAATTCGGGCCTTGGAGCTCTCAGTAGGGTTACGAGTTGGCTGTTCATTAGTGAGGCCACCCAATCCTTCAAGCCTCCCCTCACGGCCTCGGGATGACCTGCCTTTTCATCCCCTCGGTCGACTTCGTCATCCACCAACCATAACTAATCGACTTCCTGCATTTAGTAGCAATTTCTTAGCAAAACAAATCCATGTATACCCGTTTATATCTAAATAATGTATAGTAATGCTGGGGATGTGAACTTTTCAAATTTTCTCTTACTCCAAATATCGGCTTGTATCAGGCCAACATTGCTCTGATACCAACTTCTGTAATGACCAAAAATTATACTCATTTTGGTTGGGCTACAAGTCGATAACATATCCAAAACCATAAATTTGCCTATTTAATTTAATTTCTTGATAACAATTTAAAACAAAAATAATGGTAACTGCTTCTTCAATTAATCATCACAGTAGTCCTATTACAAAAACATTCATGTTCACATTTTTTAGACACATTTCGTATACATTACTGCACTTCTAAAATGTAGATACAAAAAAATGTCTATACCGGGTATATCTTTAGTGCAGAAGAACGCTTTTCTGACGAATGGTTGTGTAAAATAAACAACTTTTAACGACGGTCTCCGCTACTGATGGGGATCTGTGGAGGAGAGTAATGAGGTGAGCTTAACGTGCTCAGTAAGAGAAAATGAATCTCGTAGCAGACAGATAAACACACTATCTATCTATAAAGGTTTGAAAATATCAAAAAGCCATTTACAGTTCAGTACAGTAACTAATAATAATAATAACAGTGTAACAAACATTTCACTGTGGCGAACATTCAAAATTGAGAACAGTAAACAAATCGGTTTCATAGAGTGTCCCAGTTCATACTCTCAAAACGGTAATTTAAATGAATGAAATAAGGCGAAGCATGCTATATCAATAATCAGTAAGACAACTGACCAATGTCGGTGACTCAGGGCAATCACTGATCAAGTGTGCCGGGAAGTCTATCGCCGTAGGAGTAGTCAGCTACCCAAACGGATCACAGTATAGTATGTCATAAGACCAGAACACAGTACATCGTACTCATAAGCATATTGCACAGTACATCGTACTCATATGCATATTGCACGGTACATCGTACTCCGTAGACCACAGTAACAATATTAGTTCAGTAACAGTACAACTCAGTAACAGTAACAGTGTAGCATGACTAATCATCACCTTTATCTCAAAATCAGTGAGAGTCGGACCATACGACACACAGTCAGCACGTGCTCAAGTACATTTCATCAGTGTTTCTTTATAAACAAATCATTTTCCTTAAATCACATGTAAATTCAAAACAAGCTAACTAGCCATTTTTAGTTAAAATCCCCAGTAAAGAGTCTGTGAAATTTAAATTTTGGGAATTTTGATTTTAACCAATAATATCAGTATCTATACAAACCATTTAAATTCAATTGATAAAATTATGCTGTTTAATAGGTTAAATTCTATTATTTTCAGAGTCATAAAATTCAGTCTAGGCTTTTCTGTACTTTCGATACTGTGAAATTCAGTCTAAAATTTTATATCTATAAATATACGAAAATTATGCATATTTATTTATAGCAGCAACAAGAATTTTCCTTACCTTAGTGTCCGCCTGCAGCCCGCAATGTTTTTAGTCACTGAAATCTGTAGATCTGGTTTGCTCGGTTAATTTCCTCGGAGCTCCTTCCTTAAGTTTCCAAATTTCTTCGTGCCTTCTCTCCTATCTCCAAATATTTTTATATATTTATATATAATTTTATATATAAATATATATATATATATATATATATATATATATATATATATATATATATACTTTTACTCTTTTTTTTCCTTTCCTTTTTAAATCTTCCCGCCAACTCCCTTGTTTTTTTTCTTCTTCTACGTTGGCACTGTTCACCCGTGCACCTTCATCCTCCCGACGTCGCCTGTTTCCACCTCTATGCTCCTCATCCTCCTCCTTCTTCCTCTTGCTATCATCGTTCACTGTTTATCCTCTTAGCCTCCAGTCCCTTCGCCTCTCTCGGTCACAGCTTGTCTCAGTTGCCACTCCTCGTTGAGCTTCTCCGTTTTGCTTCAATTTGCCGATCAGTGGGGTGAGCCAGTGGGGCCTTACTTGTATGTTACAACTGCCTTTATTTTTCCTGAACCAGCCTCCTAGCAGCTGGCAGTCACGCGTCTCCTGCACCAGCCTAGACTGCTCTCGGTTGCAACAAAAAAACAAATAAGGGTACACTCTGTTCCCTATCTCACCTACTGTTCCTTTCCTTTTCCAACCACTTCCGATCCTCTAGCCAGCCTCCGCCATCACCACTATCCTTTCAGCCAAGTCAGCTCTCCCTCATAGGTTCACGAATTTTTTCACATTGCTTCCTCCATGTTTTACGTTTTCCAACCCTTGACCGTAGCTTCACTTCCTTTCTTCCTCGACTTTTCTTTTGTATTTTTCGTTTCCCTCATTCTTGCTTTTGTTTATATACAAAATCGGGGCTGAGCTGGTTTGGTGATGGAATGCGATGGAGGGGGACAGATTGGTGTAATAGCGGATAAAAATTCAGTGGTTTGGTTCAGCCATTATTGCCTCGTTTTCAGCCTGCACCATTGCTTGCTAGACCCGTTCATTTCCTTACTTAATCCTCATCATTTCTTCCATCACATTAATTCCCGATTTTTACCTCCCCTACAACGTAACTTCATTTTCCTGATGACAGCAATTCTGCCATCTTCCTCTGTTACCCACCTGCTCAGCTGCAGTTTACCCCTATCTTCTTTGTTTCGATTAGACGTCTCCCATGTTGTCTCTCTCTCCTCCTTCTGTGGCCATTCACTATTTCAAAATACATTTTTTTCTTGGTTTTCCTTATGTTTTTCTCCTACTACACACTACCACCTACCAAGCCTTATTTTATCATTTTCTTTTCTTTTCTTTTCTTAATTATTTCCTGTCATTCCTACCCAACTAGTCGGCTGTTCTATTCCTTAGTAGCCAAAACATATGCATTTTTCTCCTTTCTTTCTTTTTAGTGCAATATCACTCTTCTTTCCCCATATATTCCTTTACACAATTTATTGAAGGAAGTTCTCGAGACAAGGTGTATGCATACATGTATATATATATATATATATATATATATATATATATATATATATATATATATATATATATATATATATATATATTCTCATATACACATATATGTATATGTACACTCATTCCTATTAATATTCAATTATATATATGTGTATATTTGTATACTTTTGTACATGTATATGTCTATGCATTAATTTTTAAGAGTAAATAAAATATGACATATATATATATATATATATATATATACACACACACATGTAAGCCTATGTACGTTGAAATTTTTCGGTGTAAGAATAAGGCTAGTCTAATATTTATAGACAACATCAAGCATATTGAAAATTTTCAGTATTTATAGCTTGGGTAGCTTAGCTGGAAACTGGGAACGAAACAAGTGACGTCGGGGCTGGTAGAAGTGCTAGAAACGAGGTGGTCGGCGGAACCACAATCACTAGTGTCGGACGAAAGTCTATAGAGAGGAAGAAGGTGGTAGCGTTGAGAGGTGGTGATGGCAGTGGGCTGAGCAAGGGGTGAAACCGTGAAAGAGAAAAAGGAAGAAGAAGTGAAAGGCGCGGGAATTTCAAACCCGCGCGAAAAAAGAAGATGAAGTAATATATATATATATATATTCAGAGGAAATAACCTGAGTGGACCGGATCCGTCGACCCGTAATGTTGAGGCAATTGAGGACTACGAACATACATCGAGGTAAGGAAAATCTCGTGTGCTGCTAGAGATAAATTGCATGTATTTTTGATGCTTTGTAGATATGAATTTAGGACGTATTTTTACTGTAGAAAAATATTCGTGAACTGCAAAAAAAAAAAAATTGTGTATATTTTCTAGGTATTTGAGACTACGAACTTTAGGACAGAAATTTTTAGTCACCTGAATTATAGAAAACCTTAAGCCGATTTTACGCTTCGAAATTTAAGGAAGAGTTTTAAAACTTCGTAAAACGGCCTGATTTTCGGTTTAGTATTATCGAGCCTATTTAAATAAATATTTGAGTAGTTTTAAAATTAATTGTGAAAAATCTAAAATTTTTGAATTATACTGAAAAATCGTGTTTTGTGGATTTCAACTGAAAAAGGGCAAGACCAACCCCTTTTACTTTATTTTATGAGCTGAAACTAGATTAAAGTATTTGAGGTTAAAACCATGCTAGTCAGACGTGTAATGTTGTGTGATCTTGCACGAATATATTGCACGGGATTTAAGTATTTTGATGATAAAATTGTGCTAGTCAGGCGTGTATTGCTGTGTGGTCTTGTAGTAACATGCTCACACGTGATTTGAGGCAAAAAGGCGACGATGAAATTATATGGAATTGTGAATGATGAAATTATACTGAATTGTGAAGGATGCCGAGGTCCATGGAGTACGATGTACCATACTGTGTACATGTGTGTACGATGTACCGTGTTACTGGAAAATAGTGTACTGTGTGAGCCGTTTGGGTAGCTGACCAGTCCCACAACACCTAACATCTCAACACACCTGGCCCGTGAATTGCCCGGAGTCACCGACATTGGCCAATTGTCACTTCTAATATCTGATACAGTGTGAAATGTCTTGCTTCGTCTATATGGAATTATTGGAATGAAAATGTGAATTGTGTTGTGATTTGAAACTGTGTATTTCACTGCTTGAAATTTTGAAATTGTGAAATGGTTGTAGTAAACTGTGAAGATACTATTTGTTGATTCCATTTCTAATTTTATTGAACTGAAAATTCTCAGTATATTTTACGAGAATACTCATTTGTGGCATAAGTATATAGGTAGTGTATTTATCTACCTGCCACGTGTTTTTCTTACTGAGCATGTTGAGATCACTCTCTACTTTCCTCCACAGAGTCCCATCAATAACTTGGACGCTTCCGTTAGTAAGGCATGTTGCATAACTATGGTTTCGCGGAGTATTTTCTGCGTTGAAGGTATACCTAGTTGTAAAAAATTCTTTTGTATCTAAAATTTTTATAAGTACAGTAATGCATACAAGATGTGTCTAGGGAATGTGAATATATTTTGTTTAAAATTGCCGATAAAAAATAAAATTAATCAGACTGATTTATTGTTCTGACCTAATATTGACTTGTAGCCCGACCAAAATATCCGTAAATTCGAGTCGTTATAGAAATGGTATCAGAGCAAGGTTGGCCTGATACAAGTCGATATTAACAGTGAGAAAAATTTAGAAGGATCACATCCCCAGCATTGTTGTACATTGTTTAGATACAAATGAGTATACCTGGCTCTGTCTTATTGAAAAAAATTGTGTCAGTGAATGAATGGAAATTGATAGATATGACTGATTACTATTATAGCCATATTGGCATATGGAAATGAACCATTCCTTGAGACCGTAGAGATAGGCTCGAGAGGTGTAGTGATCCCTTGTCTGAGTGAACACCTTATAGTTTCACTAAAAATTTTTGGAGTCCGCTTCGTAAAATTTGAGAGGGACATGGAAACAATGATGGTATTGTTGGGTCAAGTGATAGCGGCGTAATGATAATGATAATGATTAAGTGTGACTGGGAGAAAGACCGAGCTAATTTTGAAAGATAGTATGTTATTACATACTGGAGTCAAGAATCTCGTTATGATGGAAAACTGGAATAAATGAATTGGAAGAATTTATATGGATTTGTAGGGTACGACAGTAAACTTTATAGAGGCAACTTTAGAAGTTTGAGCCTTCGTTTTTTGATGAGGTTAAGAATTCAATGATTGTGGAAGATTGGATAAATGAGATGGAGAAACCCTATAGAATTTTTATAGTAACTCTACCGAGAAAGTTGTTTTTACAATTTTTGTGGTAAAGAATTTGGGAAGTTATATGGACTTTCTAAGTACAAGAAAGTAGCTTTCGTAGCATTAGTATCAAAATGGAAAGTCAAACTCAGAGGGAAGTTCCCCGATTTAATCTGAGAGCCGACATCAAAAAATTACATGAGATATGTTTCTGGGGGCCTTTAGACGACAACATATTTCGGAAGAAGCATATTGAAAATTATAGCTGAAATGATTGAATCAGACATAAGGTAACAAGTCTGAGAATGAATATGAAACTAAATTCATGGTTTTGGAAGAAGTATAACCCGGATAAGTAGAGATGTGAAACGGTGGAAAAGAAACTCGTAGGAGGTACTAAGATCCGCAATCAAGCTAAATTAGCCCAATTGGATGTTATTTTAAGGGAGCAGTGCGCAAGGCACAACTGCGATGATGTGAAATGTATATTTCGAGGTTATTAAGAAAATGAAAAGGTAAAGAGAGTGACAGAAAAGAGATGTACTAAGGAAGCATTGAGAGTGATAGAGTAAAGTCACTGTAACTGAAAAGATGAATTACAGAACTAAAAGTATAAGTGAAGGTCACACTCTTTATATGATTGATAAAGATAGGGTGTGTTCAGAGTAAAGAGACACCTCTGTAGACATAGAGTTTTCTGACACATATTTGGATGATCTATCAGAATTACCACTAAATTAAAAGATGAAGTTTGGAATTGATTTAGCAGTGGTATCAAATTAATTATTCAAATCACAGTACTGAATAACTTTGATTAAATTAGAAATGCTGAAAAAGCAATTACAATGGCTATATAAAAAGGAGATTATCAGACTAGGTGATTCACTTTGGAGTGTATTGGCATTACCTGCTAAGGAGATTCGGAGTCTTATGGGTCTCGTTGTATTAAGAATGGGTGTCAGTTGGATTCCCCAAAACAAAGTTTATACAAACAAGTGGGGAAAAAACCCAAAACTATTAAGATGATTCAGAGTTTGGAGTATAAGGATATTTTGGAATATGAATTACATATCAAGTCTAAGGATTGTAAATTGTTTATGCTTATGTGTTGAATGCAAGACTTAATTGGAATGAGGAAAGAGTTTTATTATAATTGATGTATGAAATGAGGCAAGCTTGAAATATGATAGATTCTGAATACAAGTTACATTAGAATAAGAGGTATATGCGAGGTAAGAATATCTCTTGTATGTGAAGTGATTCGGATCAAGTGATATAAATTGAGAATGAGTTGTGACTAAAGGATAAACGCAAAACTGCAATAAGTTTTGGTATCTTACTTCTTATCGAGACTGAACCTTGAACCCTTATATCCATAACCTGTCATGTGGTCACGTTTGATGGCTAATAAAGGTATTTCAAAATACCTCCCCGCCTGACAACATCTAGAAGTACCCTGATCTTTAACCCATAAACTGAAATTGACAGTTGTAATAATTGCGTTTGAAGTCAGGGTACCGTTAATTGTGCGGTGAAGAATTACCAAAACCCTGAATAAAAAATTTGCAACTGTAATGTTGCATAGAAGTCATGGCGTCACTACCAGTATAACGAAAACTTATAGATTCTTATTTATTATAAAAGTCTTAGATAATTATTTTCGCAAAAGGGAATTAAATATAAGGCAAGGAAGATGGACAGAGCTTCTAAAAGACTATGATGATAAAAGATTTTTTCACCGGGTAAGGCTAAGGTAATAATTGATGCCCTAGGCAGAAAGAGCTTCGAAATGGTATTGTACATGATGGTCAGGGAACACGAACTGTTAGAGCAGTTCACTAACCTCAGTTGGATATAGACCCGTTTGATACTGACAGTGACTGTGTGATGGCTAGCATGAGAGTTAACACTGGACTTGATTGATCGAATTGAACTGACACAACAAAATGATAAATACTGCTGATGTGGCTGGTCAAACCCAGATGGGTGCTGCAACTAGCTTGAGTATTGGTACTGGCAATTTTATTGAGATTTAAAAATAGAATTGTATACCAAATGATCTATAGTTAAAGGAATTGATGTTGTCAGAGGCTCATTTATAGAGATATACTCCGCAATCCAGAGAATGGTAAAAACTTATCAAATCTCCTGAAAGTATATTGGCAATCAAGTACGATAAGAGAAATAACTGAAATTGAGATTAAATGCCTCATAAGTCAGCAGGTTAAGGTAGAGCACCAAAAGCTTATGAGATTATTACCCACGCCTATATGGAATTGAAAGCATATGCCACGATTTTAAAGGCTCTTGGAAGGACAAATTACCAATTAGCGAAGTTGCACATAATATCAGATAACACTCAAGTATCGAAATGACACCGTCGAAGCGTTGTATACTCGAAGGTGTCGTCCACCGATTGGTTGGAAAGAAAGAAAAGTGAAGTTCCCATTATACCGGACCTTTTGAGATCTTATACCGAGAGGAAGACTAGGTGCACAGGTTGGCGTTACAGCCGGAATTAGCGAGTATTCATAACGTGTTCCATGTTTCAATACTACTCAAGTATCACCTAGATCTGACACATGTGATCGAGTATGAACCACTAGAATTGAAAGAGGAAATGACAAATGTGGAGATATCGATTCAGATCTTGAACAGGAAAGAAAAGGCATTGAGGTCTAAGACAATTTCTTTGGTCAAGTTTCTGTGGCAGTATCACACTTCAGAGGAGGCCACGTGGGAATTGAAAAACTTAATGCTTGAGAAATACCCACGATTATTTGAAGATTGATGTACCTTTAAATTTGGGGACCAAATTTTCTAAAGTGGGGAGAATGTAAACTCTCGAAATTTGTCGAAATTTGACTCGAGCGTTATTCGATTTAAATTTAAATTATTTTGCTTAAAAAAATTAAATTAATCATGTCGGGAAAGGCGAGATTAGGTTAGGCTGATAATTCTGTTAAAAATCTAATTTATGAAAAATAAACTAATAGTAATAATAATAATAATAATAGTAGTAGTAGGAATGATAAAATAAATAATATATATATATACATTTATATTGATTATATATATATATATAAATTGTATTTATTAAGAAGAAAAGAGAGAAGAGCCGAGGATTGGCTTCCAAAATGAAGCCAATCCCAAGGATGGTAAATTACTGCTGTTGGCAACAATTGAGGGAATTGAAAGAAAGATTGAGGCAGTACAAAAACAAAATAAAAATGGGGTAGATAGGTCGGGAAATGAAGCAGAAAACGTGTGTTGGAGGTGGTGATGAGATAGTTTTCGGTGGGTTAGGAAAATGATTAAGGAAATTGAGTTGGAAAAGATTGGGGCAGAGGAGGAGACCTCAGTTTTGAGCAAAAGAGGAAAAATAATATACAAATATATGAGATGGTGCTCGGGGAAAGAAAATACCAAGAGCTAAAAAGCATGATGGAGCAGTTAAAGACAGCCTAAAAACTGAGCAAGACAGAACCAAAATAATTAAGGGTGAGAAGGAAAATATGGCATGCTGAAAATGGATGAGATGGATGAATAAATAATGTGTAGGTACAACAGAAGAACTGACTAAAAAGAGTTAGAATTAGAGCTTACGTGCTAGTCTGTATAAGGGTGAAATAAAATCGAGAATGAGTAGGAAGGCAGGAAACCGAAAGTCATGATGCAAGCTGAAACTACCCTGATTCGGTAAACTGATTTCATGTAATTAGTTCAAACATAGGAAATGTAATGAAAACAGAAGATATATAGGGGATTGGAATAATGGTGGTTGAAGCCGAAATGAGTGTGTAGGAAAGTGAAAAACGTGTGTTGGCTGCTGGACAGCAAAGAGGAGACCAGGCAAGCAGTAATGGCAAGAAACAAACTGAGAGAGATTCGGTAGAGAAAAATCAGAAATGAAAGTAGTAACACAGCAGAGAAAAGGGAAGAGTTATGACTGAAAATGGTTAAGGTCTGCTGGAAACAGAGGACACGAATATAATGGATGAGTATTGAAGCAGCCGAGAGAGGTGAAGGTCGAAGCAGCGACGATGAGCAGGGGCTCTCTCTCTCGGCTTACCTGGAAAACAGAACAGCTTGGCTAGAAACAGTGGCGAGAGGCAGAACGTAGAGAAGAATGGTGAAACAGTAAACCGAAGTTGAAGCAGAGGTGAACAGGGGCCCTTCTCGGTCTCTTGTAAGGCTGGCAGTTGGCGACAATGAGAGTATAGGAGGAGGAAGGAACGCGGCTTGCTGAAGAGAAGGAAGAAGAGGGGATTAACGGGAAGAAACAGAAGCATAGCAGGCCGAGGAAGCTGTAAACCGAAGCAGTCAGAGTGAATCCGAAAGAAAGAAACTTGCTGAACTGAGAATGGAAATGAAAAGGAGACCACGATGAGTTGGCAGGACATGGTGATGAATACGATAGCCGAGAGGGGAGATGGAGAAACAGCATGAGATGATGGTGATGCCGACGAGGTGAGGAAACAGAGAACAAAACATGGAATGAACAGTGAGCTCGGGTAACTTAGCTGGAAACTGGGTACGAAACAAGTGACGTCAGGGCTGGTAGAAGCGCCAGAAACAAGGTGGTCAGAGGAACCACGATCATTAGTGCCGGACGTAAGTCTACAAAGAGGAAGAAGGTGGTAGCACCGAGAAGTGGTGGTGACGATGGGCTGAGCGAGGGGTGAAACCGTGAAGGAGAAAAAGGAAAAAGAAGTGAAACACGCAGGAAATTCAAACCCGCGTGAAAAAGAAGAAGAAGAAGTAATATTTATATATATATATATATATACACGGAGGAAATAACCCGAGTGAACCGGACCCGTCGACTCGCAATGTTGAGGCAATTGAGGACTATGAATAGGCACCGAGGTAAGGAAAATCTTGTGTGCTGCTAGAGATAAATTGCACGTATTTTCTGATGCTTTGTAGATATAAATTTAGGACGTATTTGTACTGTAGAAAAATATTCGTGAACTGCAAAAAAAATATCTACGTATATTTTCTAGGTATTTGAGACTGCAAACTTTAAGATGGAAATTTTTAGTCACCTGAATTATTGAAAACCTTAGGCCGATTTTACGCTTTGAAATTTAAAGAAGAGTTTTAAAAATCTGTAAAATGGCATGATTTTCGATATAGTATTATCGAGCCTATTTAAATAAATATTTGAGTAGTTTTAAAATTAATTGTGAAAAATCTAAAATTTTGGAATTATACTGAAAAATCTTGTTTTGTGGATTTCAAGTGAAAAATGTTAAGACCAGCCCATTTTACTCTATTTTATGAGCTGAAACGAGATTAAAGTATTTGAGGTTAAAACCGTTCTAGTCAGATGTGTATTGTTGTGTGATCTTTCACGAATCTGTTGCACGAGATTTAAGTATTTTGATGATAAAATCGTGCTAGTCAGGCTTGTATTGTTGTGTGGTCTTGCACTAATATGCTCGCACGTGATTTGAGGCAAAAAGGCAACGGTGAAATTGTCACGCCCCGGAAGCGCGAAAAAATGAGACTAATTTAAATTTTTTATCCATTAATTATGTTGTTTTCATGTCCATGTCTAGATTTAAAATCTTTTTCATTTTCCAAGATCTCATTACATTACATACATTCTGTATATATATAATCATTTACAACTATTACATCCCGACTATGATATACAATAGTGTCTATTCTGTATCACATGTCTGGAATTTGAGTAAGACTGTACCTCAAGGTTACGAAAGTATCCGATGAAATGTCGGACTACCTTGTCAATGACCACAGTCTCGTATGTGCAGTAGACTCACTATAGATAATCTGGGAGATGGAGAGGAGGGGGGTGCATTTTTCAGACTCAGTAAGAGATACATTTAAAATAGCTTTAAATACTCAAAACATGGTAAAACTCATGGTTTTACAAATCAGCATAAACATGTACTGGAGTAGAGATGCTTACATTTCATAAAAGCAGTAAAAACATGCTTAAATCATAAGTTTGCACATCATGCATCTTTTTGGTAAAACTCATATATAGTATGCATATCACGTCGTGTAAACAAGTAAAAAGCATCTCAAAACTTAATCATGCATATCATAACATGCTTTCACTTTGGAAATGAAATCATATTGTCATATGCACATTTCGTAAAACATACTCATGGCTACCTTTAAAATCTTATCATAGAAAATTTGTGCTCAATAAAATCATAAAACAGGTAGCATGAAATGTGCGAAAATAGATATATATATATATATATATATATATATATATCATTCCATCAATTCATCTTGTAGGGTTAGACAATCGTCTCATATACTAGTCCCGAAGGACACATACATCTGGTCCCGAAGGACGTTCATCATAGGTACATATGACCATTGTATAGGGGAGCCGTAGGATTGGATCAGGGTCGTACGCTGCCCTATCTCTCGTGCACCATTAAATGGGGACTATACGCACGAACTCACGTGCATCACCAAGTGTGGACAATGTGCACGTTTCTCATATCAAGTCAGAGCCTGCCCATTCTCTTGTCGTCGACTAGGTAGATCCTTGATCGTCTCCATATGAGATCGACCCCAGATCCTCTGACTATTGTCATATCATGCCTTTTTACCCCACAAAAATTCATTTTGGGCCTCTTACCCATTTTATCAAAATCATTTCGAGCCTCATACCCGTATATTAAAAATCATTACGGGACTCTAACCCGATTCTCAAAATCGTTACGGGACTCTAACCCGTTTTTCATAGAAAACATAGTTTTCATAAATCATTACGGGACTCTAGCTCGTTTCTCATAGAAAACATAATTTTCATAAATCATTGCAGGACTCTAGCCCGTGTAAATATGGAAAGCATAGTTATAATAGTTATTTCTTGGGACTCATACCCATACTGTGAAAATATAGCTTAAAAGTTATTTTCGGGACTTTAACCCGTATCATGAAAACATGGTTTCATAAAACATATTGGGACTTTAACCTGTAATCTCACATGAAAATACTATGCTTTCGTTTCAGAAGAGAAAAATCACTTCTATAAACACGTGTGTAAAAATGTATCTCATATATATAAAACATGCTGAAAACTCGGGAAATAGTTTAGGCTTCGGTTTGAATACAGTTAGAAATCCATTTCGTAAAATCTCATTCAATTCTCATACATAAACAGTTGGTAAGGATGAAGGAGTACTAACGCTACTCTAAATTATATCCCTTACCTCTTAACGAATGATGTAGAGCACTTTCCTCGATACTCATATTTACCTCGTAAAACGTGTCGATAGACCGAGCTACTGCAAAACAAGTTCAACTTATCACATATGGTTTAAATTCATTTCAACATATCCAAATATGTGATTATATCTAAGCTTTGACCAAAAGTTGATTTTTAATCGATTTTACTCTTTTTGCTCGGTTTTATCGGTATAAACCTCGTTTTAATCGTATTCAACTCAATAAATATTTTTCTCATATTTACTACAGTCGATTTAGCTAATTGAGCCAATTTCTCTCTTATTGGGTCCGATTGCACTTCAATGAGCCTTAATCCGTTTTAAGCCCGTTTCCACTTATTAATTCTTTCATCAAGGCTTATTGGGCTCACTGGGCCCATCAGTACTTATTGGGCCTTTTTCTAAACTCTTTGAATAGCCCATATATCATTTACAGCAATTTAATTAAAATCTCACTTTAATCCATTAAATGCGGAATTTAATCCGTAACTCGTAAAATAAATCTTTAATACGCGATAATTACATAAATTGTCCTAAGTGAGCTTTACTTACCTAAGATTATACGATGGTGTGCAAATCGAAGTTCAATCGGGCTCACGTACTCGATTTATCGTCGAACTGCACAATTTTATATTTAATTTCGGGTAAATTTTCGATCAAATATAATTTAAATAAATTTTTTGAAAATTAAATCGATCACTTTTGACCTTTTACCGACTTACCCGAAGTTCGATGTATCCCCAAAAAATTTTTCCTTTTCCCTTTTTCTCTTTTTCTTTCCTTTTTCTCCTTTTTTCCCCTATTTCTTGGCTGAACCGGTTCGGTCCGGTCCAAATCAGTTCAGACCGATCGATTCAGCGTTGTTCTCTTTTTGCTGAACCGGTCCGTACCGGTTCAGGCTTCGCCGTCCCTGTTCACCACTTTTTCGGCCGGTTCTCGGGCCATTTCTGGCGTGGTTTGGTGTGTCTGGAGCAGGCGAACGTTCGACTGGGGTCAGCTAGGATCAATTGCCGGTGGAGCCACCGGAATCTTCTTCTCTTCCCCTAAGGCTTTCTCCCTCGATCCACTGAATTTTGGCGTTTTTGACGCGCGTCACCGGTAGCAGGATGGTCGGACTGTTGCGAGCTACCTTCTCCGGTGGTCATCGGGGCTCCTTGGTCACCGGTGGTGGCTCGTCGGCCTTGGTCCCTCGATCCTCTGCTTCGTTTCCTTTCGCGTTTTGCTTCCTATTTCCTTCTCAATTTCCAAATCCCGATTTCAGTTTTTCAATTTCAATCTTTTTTTTATAATATACTTTATTATTATTATTTTATTATGTTATATTTTATTATATTTTATTTTAATCAAATAAAATATAATAAAATACCCAAAATATCTCAAAAATCATATTTTAATTAATTAATTAATTAATTAATTTAATTAATTTATTTTATTTTAATTTTTTCGGTGTATTTTTTGCATATTTTCAGGATAATGTCCCGGGCGAAAATTACGAAAATTCGTAATATTTTCGTATCTTGACCAATTGGACTCAGAATTCAATAATTTCTTCTTTATCGATCAAGATTTCCTAAATCCATATTTTTAATGAAATTTTCTTATCGAATTTACACCGAAATTAGGATCTTTTGACCATTTTACCCTTCTACACGTTTAGGACCAATTTAGACCGATTTTCCTTCTCGAACTCACTATCTTTTCTCATTTTAATTTTGTATCTTTCGTCCTAAATCCCTTTAATCTAAATTACTGCTCCTCATTTATCCTGTTTCGTATTTTCATACCTCCACTACAATATTCACATTCATATGTTCTAAATCATCCATCTTATGATTCCAATTAATGAACATAGTGGGAAAAATATGGGTTTCACAGAAATTATATGTAATTGTGAATGATGAAATTATACTGAATTATGAAAGATGCCGAGGTTCATGGAGTACGATTTACTATACTGTGTGTATGTGTGTACGATGTACCGTGTTACTGGAAAATAGTGTACTGTGTGAGCCGTTTGGGTAGCTGATCAGTCCCACGGCACCTGACATCCCGGCACACCTGACCCGTGAATTGCCCGGAGTCACCGACATTGACCAATTGTCACTTTTGATATATTATATTGTGTGAAATGTCTTGCCTCGTTTATATGGAATTATTGAAATGAAAATGTGAATTGTATTGTGATTTGAAACTATGTATTTCACTGCTTGAAGTTTCAAAATTGTGAAACCGTTACAGTAAACTGTGGAGATACTATTTATTGATTCCATTTTTTATTTTATTGAACTGAAAATTCTTAGTATATTTTAAGAGAATACTCATTTGTGGCATAAGTATATAGGTAGTGTGTCACGCCCCGGAAGAGCGGAAAATTGGGCTAATTTAAACTTTTTATCCATTAACTATGTTGTTTTCCTGTCCATGTCTAGATTTAAAATCTTTTTCATTTTCCAGGATCTCGTTACATTACATACATTCTGTATATATAAAATCATTTACAACTATTACATCCCGACTATTATATACAATAGTGTCTATTATATATCACATGTCTGAAATATAAGTAAGACTGTACCTCAAGGTTACAAAAGTATCCGATGAAAGGTCGGACTACCTTGTCAACGACCACAGTCTCGTATGTGCAGTAGACTCGCTATAGATAATCTGGGAGATGGAGAGGAGGGGGTGAGTTTTTCAGACTCAGTAAGAGATACATTTAAAATAGCTTTAAATACTCAAAACATGGTAAAACTCCTGGTTTTACAAATTAGCATAAACATGTACTGGAGTAGAGATGCTTACATTTCATAAAAGCAGTAAAAACATGCTTAAATCATAAGTTTACACATCATGCATCCTTTTTGTAAAACTCATATATAATATGCATATCACGTCGTGTAAACAAGTAAAAAGCATCTCAAAACTTAATCATGCATATCATAACATGCTTATCACTTTAAAATGAAATCGTATTGTCATATGCACATTTCGTAAAACATACTCATGGCTACCCTTAAAATCTCATCATAAAAATATGTGCTCAATAGCAAATCATAAAACAGGTAGCATGAAATGTGCGAAAACATATATATATATATATATATATATATCATTCCGTCAATTTATCGTGTAGGGTCAGGCAATTGTCTCATATACTAGTCCCGAAGGACATCATACATTTGGTCCCGTAGGACAAAATCATGGGTACTCATGGCCATAGTACAGGGAGCCGTAGGACTGGATCAGGGTCGTACGCTGCCCTATCTGTCGTGCACCACTAAATGGGGACTATACGCACGAACTCACGTGCATCAACAAGTGTGGTCTATACGCACGTTTCTCATATCAAGTCAGAGCCTGCCCGTTCCCTGGCCGTCGGCTAGGTAGATTCTCGATCGTCTCCATACAAGATCGACCCCAGATCCTCTGACTTTCTTCATGTCATGCCTTTTTACCCCACAAAAATCATTTTGGGCCTCTTACCCAATTTATCAAAATCATTTCGGGCCTCATACCCGTGTATTAAAATCGTTACGGGACTCTAACCCGTTTTTCATAAATCATTACGGGACTCTAGCCCGTTTCTAATAGAAAACATAGTTTTCATAAATCATTGCGGGACTCTAGCCCGTGTAAATATGGAAAGCATAGTTATAATAGCTATTTCTTGGGACTAATACCCGTACTGTGAAAATATAGCTTAAAAGCTGTCTCGGGACTTTAACCCGTATCATGAAAACATGGTTTCGTAAAACATATCGGGACTCTAACCCGTAATCTCAGGTGAAAATACTATGCTTTCATTTCAGAAGTGAAAAATCACTTTTATAAACATGTATGCTGTAAAAATGTATCTCATATATATAAAACATGCTGAAAACTCAGGAAATGGTTTTTGGCTTCGGTTTGAATATAGTTGGAAATCCATTTCGTCCAATTCTCATACATAAACAGCTGGTAAGGATAAAGGAGTACTAACGCTACTCTAAATTATATCCCTTACCTCTTAGCGACTGATGTAGAGCACTTTCCTCGATGCTCGAATTTACCTCGTAAAACGTGTCGATAGATCGAGCTGCTGCAAAACAAGTTCAATTTATCACATATGGCTTAAATTCATTTCAATATATCCAAATATGTGATTATATCGAAGCTTTGACCAAAAGTTGACTTTTAATCGATTTTACTCTTTTTGCTCGGTTTTATCGATATAAATCTCGTTTTAATCGTATTTAACTCAATAAATATTTTCCTCATATTTATTACTGTCAAGTTAGCTAATTGGGCCAATTTCTCTCTTATTGGGCTAAATTGCACCTTAATGGGCCTTAATCTGTTTTAAGCCCGTTTCCACTTATTAATTCTTTCATCAAGGCCTATTGGGCTCACTGGGCCCATCAATACTTATTGGGCCTTTTTCTATACTATTTGAATCGCCGTATATCATTTACGATAATTTAATTAAAAATCTCGATTTAATCTACTAAATGCGCAATTTAATCCGTAACTCGTAAAATAAACTTTTAATGCGCAATAATTACATAGATTGTCGTAAATGAGCTTTACTTACCCGAGATTTTACGAAAGTGCACAATTCGAAGTTCGATCGGGCTCACGTACGTGATTTATCTCGAACTGCACAATTTATATATTTAATTTCGGGTGAATTTTCGATCAAATATAATTTAAATATATTTTTCAAAAATTAAATCGGTCACTTTTGATCTCTTACCGACTTACCCGAAGTCCTGTGTATCCCCGAAAATTTTTCCTTTTTCCTTTTTCTCTTTTTCTTTCCTTTTTCTCCTTTTTCCCTCTCTTTTTTGGCTGAACCGGTTCGGTCCGGTTCAGACCGGTTCAGTCCGTTGGTTTACCCCGGTTCGACCGGTTCAGGGCCTCGCCGGTCGGTTCTTCGCCGGCTTCCGTCGCCAGCAGCTCCGCTGGGTCGTCCGATGCACGGATCTGGGGTTGGTTTCGTCCAAGGCCGCCGGAAAGTGGCCGGTTCGGCTCTTCTCTCCGGGCCGTCGGTGCCGTTTTCCTCTTTCCGCCGTTCACGGTGTTTCCGACCGTTTTGATGGCCGTGGTTACCCCGATCTAGCTCGCCAACATCTGGGCTTTCGAAATCTGGCCTCGGTTCCGCCCGAATAGGCGCCGATGGCCGCCGATGGCCATTTCTTCCTCTCGGCTCCGTTTCGTTTTCCTTTCGCCACCGTTGCCGTCGTTCGTCAGCTCCCATGTCGCCGGTGGGGCGTGCTGCATCGCCCGGCCTCCCTCGGTGTCGCGCCTGGGCCACCGGTGCCGTCGGTGAACAGATGGGAGCTCGGCTCCCTTGCTGCCTCTGTTTTCTTCTCTGTCGCGTTCGCGCGACAGAGTTTCTATTTTTTTTTAACTTTATTATTATTTTATTATTAATTTATTATATTATATTATATTATATTATATTATATTATATTATATTATAATCAAATAAAATATAATAAATTGTACAAAATATCTAATATTATATTTTATTAATTAATTTATTTAATTAATTTAATTTATTTTAATTATTTCGGTGTATTTTTCGCATATTTTCGGGATAATGTCCCGGGCGAAAATTACAAAAATTCGTAATATCTCCGTATCTTGACCAATTGGACTCGGAATTCCATAATTTCTTCTTTATCGATCAAGATTTCTTAAATCCATATTTTTAATGAAATTTCTTCATCGAATTTACACCGAATTTAGGATCTTTTGACCATTTTACCCTTCTACACGTTTGGGAATAATTTAGACCGATTTTCCTTCTCGGAATCACTATCTTTTCTCATTTAAATTTCGTATCTTTCGTCCAACGATTTAAATCCCTTTAATTTAATTTATGGTCCCAAATAATGAACATAGTGGAAAAAATCCGGGTTTCACATAGTGTATTTATCTACTTGCCACGTGTTTTTCTTACTGAGCATGTTGAGCTCACTCCCTACTTTCCTCCACAGAGTCCCATCAATAACTTGGACGCTTTCGTTAGTAAGGCATGTCGCACAGCTATGGTTTCGCAGAGTATTTTCTACATTGAAGGTATACCCAGTTGTAAGAAATTCTTTTGTATCTAAAGTTTTTGTAAGTACAGTAATGCATACGAGATGTGTTTGGGGAATGTGAATATATTTTGTTTAAAAATTGCCACTAATAAATAAAAATAATGAGACTTATTTATTATTTTAACCTAATATCGACTTGTAGCACAACCCGAAATATCCGTAAATTCGGGTCGTTATAGTGGCCTAGAGTAGCACATGGCCCATAGCACTAATGGGTCATGCTGGGCCAAGCACAATACTATTTTTCGTGTCATGTCGTGCCAAGCACCGTCTATTAATAAATTTTTAGATTTTTTATTATTTTAAAGTTTTTTATTTATTAATTTAAATAACATGTAAGATAAATAAAAATAAAAGAGGAACGCAATCGACAGTCTCTTTTACAGCCGCATTTCAACACTAGCAGTCTAATAAAGCCACATCACTTTCTCTTTTAATTTGAAGACCGTTTACCTATTATATCAAGTTGCTTTGAAATATATTTTTTTTAGTTTTTCACTTTTGCCTTTCAGCTTATCACGTGTTTTTAATCAGGTAATACATTTTGAGGTAAAGAAAAAAAATGTAAACGATGAGTGTTGAAATGCAGTTGTAAAAGAGATTGCTACTAGCATTCCTCAAAATAAAATAAAAAGATACAAACTTCACTTTGGCAAAATAGCTTGATTCACGAGAAAGTAATAAAATATATTAAATAAAGATATCGAAATTTACAATCCTAGAAGGTAAAATGCGTATATTCACAAGAAAACATAGTGAAACCTACTTAATAAAGATATTGAAATTTACAATCCTAAAAAAGGCAACCCGATGAAAAAGGCTCCCACTTTGTAGGGTATAGAGAGATTGTACACAACCAAAAGGCTCCCACTTTGTGGGGTCTAGCGAGGGTCATTGTATACCGTCTTCCCTTTGTATTAAGAGAAAATATTTTCGTTCGAACTTGTGACCTTCAAGTTACAAAGGAACAATCTTTACTGTTACACTAATGTTATTTGAAATTTATAATCTTAATATTTAAAAACATACAAATAAAAGACAATAAAATGCAGAAGATTATTATTTTATTTTTTATTTTCTTCACCTGATTATTCACTTATATAACGTGATTTGTCTAGTGCCTGAGCTTCTATATCTAACCAATCTTTAAATAAAATAATTTTTAATAATTTATTTTTTGATGAATGTTTATTAGTAGTGTATTTAATAAAATATTATATACAAAAAATGTGATATCAATAATTCAAATATGTCATGATTAGATTTATTAAATATAATTTTATCCTTATAAATGGGCTAATACGACACGGCACATGGGCTTGCATGCTGTTGTCACGCCCCGAAAATGCGGAAAATAGGGCAAATTTAAAACTTTTTACTCATTAATTCACAATTAAGAGTGCATTCCTGTGCAGTGTCATACATCATCATAATTATCATGCCTCAGGATCTCATCATAATATAGTGTATATTGAATCATATACATTACTCAATTCCAAGTTAATTAATCCTAATACATCCCATACAATGATATACATCAAGTGTCTGCAATTATAATAATAGTCTGGGTACATGAAAAGATAAAATATACCTCAAATACAATATATATATGGCCTGGAGCTCAGGTCCTCCACTAGCCACTACTCCGTACGTCGCAGGGAGATCCTTTTTCACTTGAAGAACTCTGGGGGGGGGGGGGGGAAGAAAACAGGGTGAGCTTCTAAATCGCTCAGTAAGGGGGGTAAGGAACTCATTTCATAAACCAAAATGCACCTCACAAAATGTTTATTTGTATGTGAAACTCATTTGAAAACCATAGCATGAAAGTACTCAAAACGATATTCTCATATCTCAAATCATGTGAAAACATGAAGTAAAAAGGCTCACTCTAGAGCAATAACAAAGCATGTGAAAACAATGCGATAAACGCTTTCTCAAATACGTGATAAAATCACTGGAATAGTAATGCACGTGGCACAGCCACTAAACACACGTGGCATAGCCACTGATTTAAATTCTCGCGTGGCATAGCCACTAAACACACGTGGCATAGCCACTGATTTAATTTCACACGTGGCATAGCCACTATCTCACGTGGCAAAGCCACTGATTTAAATTCACACGTGGCACAGCCACAGAATAGGGTTTCACGTGGCAACGGCCACTAATTAGGGGTTCTCACGTGGCAACGGCCACCAATGAGGTATAACGTGGCAACGGCCACCAATGGGGTTTCTCACGTGGCAACGGCCACCAATGGGGTTTCTCACGTGGCAGCGGCCACCAATGGGGTTTCTCACGTGGCAACGGCCACCAATGGGGTTTCTCACGTGGCAACGGCCACCAATGGGGTTTCTCACATGGCAACGGCCACCAAATAGGGTTTCACACGTGGCAACGGCCACTAAGTATACGTGGCACAGCCACAGAATGGGTTATTCTCACGTTACCAAAACGGAGAAGAATCGGGCTTACATGCTACCAGAGTAATGCCCGGTGTGTACTCAAAATTACACACCTAAGTCTTATCACACAAGACTGGTTTGCCTTCACGTAGAACTCATAATGGTTTTTCTCTCATAAATCTCATTTGAAAATCGTTTTGTACTAAACACAAAACATAATAAAAATCGAGTCCCAACCGGCAAAGCACACGCACACATTTCTCAAATCTCGATATTGCCTTAACGTAGATCCCAGTTATAACTCATGAAAACATTGGGCTCCAACCGGCTATAAAAATCGTGTACAATTAAATCTCAATACAAAACCCAACATGCTTGTTTTATAAACCACAATTCATGCTAAAATAGTTTACAATTCACATACACAAATGGTTTAGATTTCCCTTACCTCTTTGCACCTCGTATAGTGCAATCATTTCCCCCGTATCACGGACTAGCCTCGCATTCCACTCTGGAACTCCCGAGCTGTCCAAACGATGTTAAAACATCAATACTCAACTATCACATAAACCTCAATTCTCAAAATCGAGCATAATTGCTCATAACACCTCAAATCTCTCGATTCTCGTAACTCTATCCTAAACTACAACCTCATTCACAATATCTCAACGTCCTAAATTTCTCATGCCAATTATCTAGGCTAATTCACCACATTGTCTAAATTTCCATTTATAGCACAAATTCTCAAAATTGCCAAAATTTCCAAATATCAACATTACTCCAACTACATTGCAATTTCATCAATCCCTAATCATTTCTCAACTATTTCAACGCAATGACAACCACCAATATCATCAAAATCATCTCAAATATCAAGATCGAGGTTTAGAAATTACCCAAAGCTTGTGAGACGCACAACCCACGCCTCGATCCGATTCGTCCTTCGATTTTCAAGTATGTTGTTCTCCCTTTGATGAGGAACAACTTTCCTTCTTACCACAACTCTTGATTTGGCCGGAAATGGGTGTTTTGGATAAGTGAGAAAGCTAGGTTTTCGGTGGAAATGGGGTTGGAAGAGAGAGAAAGTGAGTTTGCAGGAGAAAAACACGGGTTCCTTATATAGACTGGAGGTAGGAGATCGATCTGTCGAGGGGTGAGATCAATCTGCGTTTGAATTTTGGGGGTGATCTGGGCAATTTTATGCCTAGGAGATCGATCTGTCGAGGGGTGAGATCGATCTCTTTATGGCTTTATGAGATCGATCTGCTCCTAAGGAGATCGATCTTCTCCCAAACAGAATCATTTGGAGATCGATCTCTTCCTCATGAGATCGATCTTCTCTCAAACAGATTCATAAGGAGATTGATCCTCTTCCATTGGAGATCGATCTGCTCCTTAAATTCCTCATTCCTTGTCATTTTTTGCTCACCAGATCGATCTCTCCTTCTCCCAGATCGATCTGCTCCTTAAATTTCTCCTTCTTTGTCGTTTATAACTCACCAGATCGATCTCTCCTTCTCCCAGATCGATCTGTCCTCATAGTTTCACATTTATTTTAACACTTAACATATAAATCTCCAATTATCATTTTTCAATTCACTTAACTCAATAAATTACACTTCAAATTATTATTACATCAATAAAATATGTCTGAAATTCTCAGATCTCACATCCTCCCCACCTTAAATAGAATTTGGTCCTCCAAATTCAACTCAACTAGCTAAAGAGATGGGGGTATTTCTCCTTCATGAGACTCTCTAGTTCCCACGTTGCCTCTTCCCTTGAGTGATGTTTCCACAAAACTTTCACTAATGGGATGCTCTTGGTTCTCAGTACCTTCTCATTTCTGTCGAGAATCCGGACGGGTTCCTCAGTGTAGCTCATGTCCTCCTGTATGTCCATCTCGTCATACTCTATGACATGAGAAGGGTCCGGGTGGTACTTCCTCAACATAGACACATGAAAAACATTGTGTATTTCGGACATCTGTGGGGGTAATGCCAATTTGTAGGCTACCTCTCCCACTTTCTCAAGAATCTCGAATGGTCCCATGTCACACCCGGAAACGCGAAAAATGGGCAATTTTTAAAACTTTTTAACCTATTTAACTGAGTTGTGTTCCTGTCTATGTCAGTTTCTTAACTTTTATCACTTTATAAAAATTCGGCAGCATAACGACTGCATTTTGACTTAACCCAACCTGTAGAGTTTAAAACACAGTTTAAAATTTTCAACCCACATCCGCAACACCATTTTTAATTCTATTCCAGGATCTCATAACATCCACAACATATATTTATTCTGCGTAATAAAAAACTCTGTACATAAATATAATCCCTTACAACTATTACATCCCGACTGTAATATACATTCGTGTCTATGTTGTACATTGTGTCTGGAACAAAAGTAAAGCTATACCTCGTCGTTACAAATGATTTGACGAAAGGTCGGACTGCCTCGTCCACGACCTCTAGCACGTGAGTGCAGTAGAATCACTGTAGGAAATCTGGAAGATGGAAAGGAAGGGGGGTGAGCTTTTCAGGCTCAATAAGAGATACATTTAAAGTAACCTTAATACTTAAAATAAGTAAAACACGTGGTTTTACAAATCAGCATAAACATGTACTGGAGTAGAGATGCTTGAATTCATCAAAGTAGTAAAAACATGCTTAAATCATAAGTTTACACATTTTGCATCTTTTTGGTAAAACTCATATATAGTATGCATATCATGTAGTGTAAACAAGTGAAAAGCATCTCACAACTCAATCATGCATATCATAACATGCTTATCAATTTGAAAGTGAAATCTTACTATCATATGCACATTTCACAAAACATAACTCATAACTACCTTTAAAATCACATCATAAAAAAACATGTGCTAAAAAGCAAATAACACAAAAGGTAGCATGAAATGTGCGAAAACATATTTCGTTTCTCTTGGAGACATGGCTTCATCATAACTGGTCCCGAAGGACATCATTAACATAACTAGTACATATGGCCATAGTACAGGAAACTGTAAGACTAGATCAGGGTCATACAGTGCCCTACTGGACTGTGTGGTTTGGGGCTATGGTGGGGTGACTCATTACGTGCCTGCAAAGGACTCGCAGTCTCTAAGCAGTCTCAACGCACGAACTTTAAATGGTTACATGGTACCACAAGTCATCTCATCTCGTCAGAGTCCTGCCCGTTCCCTGGCTGTCGGCTAGGAAGATCCTTGATCGTCTTTGTACCCTTTTCTCAACGTACAAGATCGACCCCAGATCACTCTGACCTCATAACATCAATACTTCGAGCCATAGTCTCAAAACATTAAGCATGTTTTTCATAAACACATATATCTCGAGTATATATGTACCCATATAATGAAAACATAGTTTCGTAAAACATTCCCGGGACTTTAACCCGTAAACTCATGGAAAACATACTATGCTTTCATTTCATAAGTGAAAATCACTTTTATATACATAAACATTTATACTAAAATGTATCTCATGCAATAAAAGTCATTTTGAAAAGCTTGGATAAGTTTATTTCGGTTTTGAGTGAATAATACTCTTTTCAACTTCCGAGAAAGCTCTTTTTCATGGAAACTCAACTAACTATCCTCATAAACATTTGGTAGGGTTGAGGAGTACTAATGCTACTCTAAATTGTATCCCTTACCTCTTAACGTCGAAGGTAGTGCACGTTCCTCGATTTTTTGAGCTCACATCGAAATGCGTGTCGATAACTCGAGCTGTCACATACCAAGTTATCTCATCACATATAGCTCAAATTCATGTTAATATATTCAATATGTGATTACATCTAAAATGTTGACCAAAAGTTGACTTTTTGCTACTATGCTCATTTTGCTCGGTTTTATCGGTTTAAGCCTCGGTTTTAAACTTTCTTAACATATTCGACACCTTTAAATTTATTTTCAATACCTCTACATCATGTCTTACCTTCCAGCAACTCATTCCACTTCAAACAAGACCTTAAAGTATCGATTCTTGAATTATTTCGATAGTTCACCTAGTTAAACGCTAAACCGAACCTTTACAGTATAATTTTAACTGTAAATTTATTTTAATTGCATCCAAATTCATCATTCCAGTAGCTAAATCATGCTGGCAGTAATTGAACTTAATCATATAAATTAATTCATCAATTTCCTTTAACTAAAAATCATCCACAATCACTAAATAACAACCTATCTCATAGTCATCACTATACCTCAACTTCTTCACTCCTTTGACTAAGTTTGACTTCGGTTTTAGGTCTCCAAATTGCCACTCAGCTGTAAAAAAACATGTATAGATCTTAGAAGTGTTCAGAATCATCCAAGAACCTCATCAAATTCATCCAAAAATCAAATTTTTGCTTACCTCGGAACAGGGTAGTTTTCTATCCTGTTCGTCTCTCTAACTTTTTAGGGGGTAAAAGACTTCTTTTAGGTCTGAATTTTTTATATGTGCTATATGGGAGGAAGAGAAAGATTTCATATTGGGGAACGTTGCCTGGAAATGGCCGGAAGGTGGCCGGAAAATTCACGCCAGTCTGGAACAGGGGTAACGTCTGCGGCAGAATAGGTGAGGCATAACTCTCGGGTTTGGCAAGGGTTCGGGATGGTTCTTAGCTTTTTAGAAAGCTTATCCAGTTGACTTTCAATCTGGAAAATATCAGAGTCAAAGAAAATCGGGAAGGTCATCAAATGGGATTTTTTTAATTGGCTGACAGTTTACTAAGTGTAGGGGAAATGACTATTCTGTTTTGTAAAATTTACCAAAATTAATCCTGATCAGATTTCTTCAAAATTTCACTTCTCACTTGTTATAATATGTCTATAGTATGTCCCATAAAAATTTTGGGGTCACTTGTTTAAGAAAAATTTCACGAACGAGCTCATTTTGCGCGATTTGGCCAATACCGAGCAAAATGAAAATAAGCTTTCGGTTAGCTTTAAAAATTTATTTGAACCCCTAAATCTCCATATTTCTTCATGATTTTTATTTCCGATGTCAATTTCACCTTATAATAATTTTCTATGGTCTCGTAATAATTTTCACGAATTTTTAAAATTTTATTCGAATTTATTTCCCTTATTAGGTCCGTTTTCTTGATTTAATTTAAAACCCGAGTTTAACTAACTTTTGCATTTCCAATCACTTAGTTTTCCCTTCTACACATCGTTCCATGCATGAACATGACATTTTAAAGAAATTCTCAGGTCTAGGACCTTACCTTGATTTGCGTGCCATTAGGTCCCACGCTACAACCGAGTGCTTTAATCATCTACGGACCTGTAAAACGTTACATTAAGCTATAATTTACTTCTCGTAAGAATCATAATATGGAAAAATACCAGGTTTCACATTTCTCCCCACCTTTTAAGAATTCAGTCCTCTGAATTCAAGCTAGTCCATCGAATAGATGAGGGTACTTCTCCCTCATTTGGCTCTCTAGCTCCCAGGTAGCTTCCTCTGTCTCGTGGTGTCGCCAGAGAACCTTCACTATTGGGATAGTCTTAGATCGTAGCACTTTCTCCTTCCTGTCGAGAATTCGGATCGGCTGCTCAACATAACTCATGTCCTCATGAATCTCTAGTGGTTCGTACTCGATGACATGAGAAGGATCCGGATGATACTTCCTTAACATCGAAACATGGAAGACATCATGTATACCCGACAACTGTGCAGGTAGTGCTAGCCGATATGCTACATCTCCCACTTTACTCAAAATCTCGAATGGACCAATGAAGCGAGGGCTTAGCTTTCCCCTTTTCCCAAAACGTACTACACCTTTCATCGGTGACACCTTAACAAATACGGAGTCCCCAACCTGAAACTCAAGAGGACGTCTTTGCACATCTGCATAACTCTTCTGTCTACTCTGTGCTGTCCTCAACCTGTCACAGATCAACTGAACATCACTACTTGCCTGTTCAACTAACTCGGGAGCAAGGATCTTTCTGTCGCCCACTTCTTCCCAAGCAATCGGGGATCTGCATCTACTGCCATATAGAGCCTCGTATGGAGCCATTCTAATACTAGCTTGATAGCTGTTATTATAAGCAAATTCTGCAAGAGGCAAGTGGTCATCCCATGAGCCTTTAAAGTCTAAGGCACACGCTCTTAACATGTCATCTAAGGTCTGTATAGTCCGCTCGGACTGACCATCTGTCTGAGGATGATAAGCGGTGCTTATGTTCAGTCGAGACCCCATAGCTTCCTGAAATCTAGTCCAAAATCTAGAAGTGAAGCGAGAATCTCTATCAGATGTAATGCTCACAGGTGCCTCATGCAACCGTACTATCTCTCTGACATATAAATCAGCTAGCTTATCCAGTGAATCTGTGCTCTTGATGGCAAGGAAGTGAGCGCTCTTAGTCAGTCTGTCCATAATCACCCAGACTGCATCATGACCTCTCTGGGTCCGTGGTAACCCCATAATGAAATCCATCGTAATATGCTCCCATTTCCATGTAGGAATCAGTAGTGACTTCAACAGTCCTGCAGGTCTCTGGTGTTCAGCTTTAATCTGTTGGCAGACTAAACATCTGGTTACAAAGTCTGCCACATCTCTCTTCATCCCAATCCACTAATACACCTTTCGGAGATCCTGGTACATCTTGGTACTGCCCGGGTGCATGGTGAATCTAGAACAATGGGACTCCTTCAATATGCTCTGTCTCAAGGTGTCAACATGTGGCACGCAGATACGACCTCTGTATCTCAGTAATCCATCATCACTGACCGTAAACTCAGACTGCCCTCTCTCCTATGCCTGGCTAATCATATCCAGTAATTTCTGATCATTCCTCTGTCTAGCTCTAATCTGATCTAATATACTGGGCTCCATTCGTAGGCTAGCCATGTATCCATGCTCAATCTCATCTACACTGATCCTGAGCTCGGCGAACTGTCCCAACAAATCCCACTCTCTGATCATCATGTAGGACACCATACCCTTTCTACTCAGGGCATCAGCTATCACATTCACCTTACCCGGATGATATAGGATCTCGCAGTCATAGTCTTTCAGGAGCTCTATCCATCTCCGCTGTCTCATATTGAGCTCCTTCTGATCAAACAAATACTTGAGACTCTTGTGGTCAGTGAAAATCTGAAATCTCTCTCCATACAAATAATGCCGCCATATCTTAAGTGCAAAAACTACTGCAGCTAACTCTAAATCGTGAGTGGGGTAATTTCGCTCATGATCCTTTAGCTGACGGGATCCATAAGCCACCACTCTACCATGCTGTATAAGCACACAACCGAGACCCTGGTGGGAAGCATCACTGTATACCACATATCCCCCAGAACCACTTGGAATGGTCAAGACTGGTGCCGTAGTCAACCGACGTTTGAGCTCTTGGAAGCTCTGCTCACACTGCTCAGACCATGCAAACTGTACCTCCTTACGGGTCAGTCTAGTCAATGGAGCTGCTATCCGTGAAAACCCCTCGATAAACCGTCGGTAATACCCTGCCAATCCCAAGAAGCTTCTGACCTCCGTGACTGTCCTCGGTCTTTTCCATCTCACTACTGCATCTACCTTGGACGGATCTACAGACACCCCGTCTTTAGATATTACATGTCCGAGGAAAGAAATCTGCTCTAACCAAAATGCACATTTACTGAATTTACCATATAGTTTCTTCTCACGGAGAGTCTGGAGCACAATCCTCAATTGCTGCTCGTGCTCTTCTCGGGATCTAGAATAGATCAAGATGTCATCGATGAATACTATCACAAATCTATCCAGGTATTCTCGAAAGACATCATTCATAAGGCTCATAAATGCAGCTGGGGCATTAGTCAGTCCAAAGGGCATCACCAAAAACTCGTAGTGCCCATATCGGGTCCTAAAAGCTGTCTTCGGTATATCAGCCTCCTTAATCCTTAGCTGATGGTAACCCGATCTCAAGTCTATCTTCGAAAACACTGAAGCCCCACTCAGCTGATCAAACAAGTCATCTATTCTCGGTAGGGGATACTTATTCTTAACTGTTGCTTTATTTAAAAGCCTGTAGTCTATGCAAAGGCGGAGACTACCATCTTTCTTTCTGACGAACAGTACTGGAGCACCCCATGGTGACACACTAGGTCTTATAAATCCCTTATCGAGTAGTTCTTGCAACTGTTTCTTTAATTCCTCCAATTCTACCAGTGCCATTCGATAAGGTGGCTTGGAGATGGGTTGAGTATCAGGTGCTAGTTCAATGGCAAACTCAACTTCTCTCTCAGGCGGTAACCCCGGTAAGTCATCTGGGAATACATCGGGAAACTCACATACCACTGGAACATCCTGTATGCTTAGTAGTTCCCGACTCTCATCAAAAATAAAGGCAATGTATCCTTCACACAATAAAAACATTATACATTAATCTTATACATATATATCATATCTTCACATAACACATAACACAAAAACTTTAATCACCATGCACTTTTATTTCTTTCTCGCAAAACATACATTGAACTTTTCTGGTAAGGAGAAGGTCAAAGTCTTAGTGTAGCAGTCTAAATTCACACGATTGGTAGCTAACCAATCCATGCCTAATATTACATCAAAATCCTTCATATTTAATAAATCTAGATCTACTAGAAATTTCTTATCTCCTACCATGATTTCACAATCCTTCCATATCGTATCAGTCCTTTGCACTACGTGCATAGGTGTGGTTATATGTAACATGTAATCTAGTGACTCAGGTTTTCTATTCATCTTACATGCAAATTGTGGTGACACAAACGAGTGTGTGGAACCTGGGTTAAACAATACATATGCTTCATGGTTACAGACAAAGAGAGTACCTTTTATGGTGTCGGAGGATGTATCGGCTGTCTCCTTATCAATGGCATAGACTCGACCTTGTGAGACAGGCTTCTTGCCCTTGTCTGCGACTGTGGCTCTCTTCGGTGGTGCTTCCCTCTGTGGAGCCTGAGTCGGTCTCTCAATCGGTCTGGGTGCCTCCCGAGGTTCCTGAGACCACATAAGGGGACAGTCTCTCACTATGTGCCCTGCTTCACCACATCTGTAGCAAGTAATTGTACCCACTCGACACGGTCCAAAGTGCAACTTGCCACACGTCCTGCATTGTGGCACTCTCATCTCAGAACCTCTGATAACATCTGTAGTACCCACTGTAGTCTTGGGCTTACCAGCCCCTATCTGAGGTCCTTCCACTCTCTGTCTCTTGGGCTGACCCCCTTTCAAATCATGTCAGAAAGTAACTACTCTCTTCCCCTTATCTCTGATAGATCTCCTGAAACCATGCTCTGCTTGAGTAATATCCAAGCCCCTCTCTATCTCCTGGGCTCGCCTCAGAGCATCTCTGAAATCCACAATGTTCTGACCCAACAGTCTATCTTTGATCCCGGATCTCAATCCTGCCAGAAATCTCTCTGTCCGGCGCTCGGGATCCTTAACTGTCTCTAGATCGTATCTCATCAGGGTCGTAAATCTGTTCTCATACTCATCTACTGTAGAACTTCCCTTTCTCAAATCCAAAAACTCTTTCTACATCCTCTTTCGAGCTGCATGCAACACATACTGCTCTCGGAATGCGACTAAGAAAGCATCCCATGTGATTTCTGAGGGATCCTCAGCTAATATCGTCTGTGTGGATCTCCACCAAAACTTAGCCTGGCCTCTCATCATATAACCCGCCATGGTCACTCTCTCCCTATCAGTACACCCCAACAACTGGAAGATCGCCTTAATATCCACTATCCACTCCTCAGCCTTAATCGGGTCTTTAACCCCTGTGAACTCCGGAGGATGCATGCCCAAGAAATCTCACACCCTCTGAGTCTCTCTGTCATCCCTATGCTAGGGAACTGCTGGCTGAGGGGCTGGGGCTACTGGAGGAACTGGTGGTGGAGGAGGATCAGGCGTAGGAGTAGCTGTATCTACGTCAGGTGTACGTGTCCCAAACTGCTGGGTAAATATGGTGGTAAGAGCTGTAAGTCCTTCGCTCATACCCTGTACTGTCTCCTCGAGCCTCCTTATTCTCTCTCTCTCAGTAGGGCTCTCGAGTTGAGGTGGGGATGGGGGAGCAGGTTGAGCCTGTCTCCGTGGACGGCCCCGTCTACCACTCATGATTAGTGATCTACTATCTGCACAAAATCCAAGAATTTGGTCATACTTTGACAGATATGCTTACTTTATTACCAGACTAACATAGACACTTTGGGATGTAATCTAATCCTACTTCTAGACACAGACAGTATCACACAACTATTGCTCTGATACCATGAAAATTGTCACACCGAAAATGCGAAAAATAGGCAATTTTTAAAACTTTTTAACCTATTTAACTGAGTTGTGTTCCTGTCTATGTCAGTTTCTTAACTTTTATCACTTTATAAAAATTCGGCAGCATAACGACTGCATTTTGACTTAACCCAACCTGTAGAGTTTAAGACACAGTTTAAAATTTTCAACCCACATCCGCAACACCATTTTTAATTCTATTCCAGGATCTCATAACATCCACAACATATATTTATTCTGCGTAATAAAAAACTCTGTACATAAATATAATCCCTTACAACTATTACATCCCGACTGTAATATACATTCGTGTCTATGTTGTACATTATGTCTGAACAAAAGTAAAACTATACCTCGTCGTTACAAATGATTTGACGAAAGGTCGGACTGCCTCGTCCACGACCTCTAGCGCGTGAGTGCAGTAGAATCACTGTAGGAAATCTGGAAGATGGAAAGGAAGGGGGGTGAGCTTTTCAGGCTCAATAAGAGATACATTTAAAGTAACCTTAATACTTAAAACAAGTAAAACACGTGGTTTTACAAATCAGCATAAACATGTACTGGAGTAGAGATGCTTGAATTCATCAAAGTAGTAAAAACATGTTTAAATCATAAGTTTACACATTTTGCATCTTTTTGGTAAAACTCATATATAGTATGCATATCATGTAGTGTAAACAAGTGAAAAGCATCTCACAACTCAATCATGCATATCATAACATGCTTATCAATTTGAAAGTGAAATCGTACTATCATATGCACATTTCACAAAATATAACTCATAACTACCTTTAAAATCACATCATAAAAAAACATGTGCTAAAAAGCAAATAACACAAAAGGTAGCATGAAATGTGCGAAAACATATTTCGTTTCTCTTGGAGACATGGCTTCATCATAACTGGTCCCGAAGGACATCATTAACATAATTGGTACATATGGCCATAGTACAGGAAACTGTAAGACTGGATCAGGGTCATACAGTGCCCTACTGGACTGTGTGGTACGGGGCTATGGTGGGGTGACTCATTACGTGCCTGCAAAGGACTCGCAGTCTCTAAGCAGTCTCAACGCACGAACTTTAAATGGTTACATGGTACCACAAGTCATCTCATCTCGTCAGAGTCCTGCCCGTTCCCTGGCCGTCGGCTAGGAAGATCCTTGATCATCTTTGTACCCTTTTCTCAACGTACAAGATCGACCCCAGATCACTCTGACCTCATAACATCAATACTTCGAGCCATAGTCTCAAAACATTAAGCATGTTTTTCATAAACACATATATCTCGAGTATATATGTACCCATATAATGAAAACATAGTTTCGTAAAACATTCCCGGGACTTTAACCCGTAAACTCATGGAAAACATACTATTCTTTCATTTCATAAGTGAAAATCACTTTTATATACATAAACATATATACTAAAATGTATCTCATGCAATAAAAGTCATTTTGAAAAGCTTGGATAAGTTTATTTCGGTTTTGAGTGAATAATACTCTTTTCAACTTCCAAGAAAGCTCTTTTTCATGGAAACTCAACTAACTATCCTCATAAACATTTGGTAGGGTTGAGGAGTACTAATGCTACTCTAAATTGTATCCCTTACCTCTTAACGTCGAAGGTAGTGCACGTTCCTCGATTTTTTGAGCTCACCTCGAAATGCGTGCCGATAACTCGAGCTGTCACATACCAAGTTATCTCATCACATATAGCTCAAATTCATGTTAATATATTCAATATGTGATTACATCTAAAATGTTGATCAAAAGTTGACTTTTTGCTACTATGCTCGTTTTGCTCGGTTTTATCGGTTTAAGCCTCGGTTTTAAACTTTCTTAACATATTCGACACCTTTAAATTTATTTTCAATACCTCTACATCATGTCTTACCTTCCAGCAACTCATTCCACTTCAAACAAGACCTTATAGTATCGATTCTTGCATTATTTCGATAGTTCACCTAGTTAAACGCTAAACCGAACCTTTACAGTATAATTTTAACTGTAAATTCATTTTAATTGCATCCAAATTCATCATTCCAGTAGTTAAATCATGCTTGCAGTAATTGAACTTAATCATATAAATTAATTCATCAATTTCCTTTAACTAAAAATCATCCACAATCACTAAATAACAACCTATCTCATAGTCATCACTATACCTCAAATTCTTCACTCCTTTGACCAAGTTTGACTTCGGTTTTAGGTCTCCAAATTGCCACTCAGCTGTAACAAAACATGTATAGATCTTAGAAGTGTTCAGAATCATCCAAGAACCTCATCAAATTCATCCAAAAATCAAATTTTTGCTTACCTCGGAACAGGGCAGTTTTCTGTCCTGTTCGTCTCTCTAACTTTTCAGGGGGTAAAAGACTTCGTTTAGGTCTGAATGTTTTATATGTACTATATGGGAGGAAGAGGAAGATTTCATATTAAGGGAACGTTGCCTGAAAATGGCCGGAAGGTGGCCGGAAAATTCACGCCAGTCTGGAACAGGGGTAACGTCTGCGGCAGAATAGGTGAGGCATAACTCTCGGGTTTGGCAAGGGTTCGGGATGGTTCTTAGATTTTTAGAAAGCTTATCCAGTTGAATTTCAATCTGGAAAATATCAGAGTCAAAGAAAATCGGGAAGGTCATCAAATGGATTTTTTTAATTGGCTGACAGTTTACTAAGTGCAGGGGAAATGACTATTCTGTTTTGTAAAATTTACCAAAATTAATCCTGATCAGATTTCTTCAAAATTCCACTTCTCACTTGTTATAATATGTCTATAGTATGTCCCATAAAAAATTTTGGGGTCACTTGTTTAAGAAAAATTTCACGAACGAGCTCATTTTGCGTGATTTGACCAATACCGAGCAAAATGAAAATAAGCTTTCGGTTAGCTTTAAAAATTTATTTGAACCCCTAAATCTCCATATTTCTTCATGATTTTTATTTTTGATGTCAATTTCACCTTATAATAATTTTCCATGGTCTCGTAATAATTTTCACGAATTTTATTCGAATTTATTTCCCTTATTAGGTCCGTTTTCTCGATTTAATTTAAAACCCGAGTTTAACTAACTTTTGCATTTCCAATCACTTAGTTTTCCCTTCTACACATCATTCCATGCATGAACATGACATTTTAAAGAAATTCTCAGGTCTAGGACCTTACCTCGATTTGCGTGCCATTAGGTCCCACGCTACAACCGAGTGCTTTAATCATCTACGGACCTGTAAAACGTTACATTGAGCTATAATTTACTTCTCGTAAGCATCATAAATGGAAAAATATCGGGTTTCACATCCCACGTATCGATGACTCAATTTTCCTTTCTTCCCAAATCGCACGATACCCTTGCTCGGTGATACTCTCAGAAATACTGCATCACCAACCTCAAATTCAAGTGGCCGTCTATGCACATCCGCGTAGCTTTTCTGTCTACTTTGTGCAGCCCGTAACCTCTCACACATAAGTTTCACACTCTGTACGGCTTGCTCAACAAGCTCGGGGGCATTTATCTTTCTGTCACCGACTTCTTCCCAAGCTACAGGGGATCTACACCTCCTACCATATAGAGCCTCAAAAGGTGCCATTCCAATACTCGCATGATAGCTGTTATTGTATGCAAACTCTGTTAGGGGCAGGTGATCATCCCATGATCCCTTAAAATCCATCGTACACGCCCTCAACATATCCTCCAGGGTCTGAACAGTCCTCTCTGACTGACCATCTGTCTGAGGATGATAGGCGGTACTAAAACTCAATCGAGATCCCATGGACTCCTGAAACTGGGTCCAAAATTTGGAAGTAAACCGAGAATCTCTATCAGAAGTAATACTCACTGGAGCCCCATGTAATCTAGCTACCTCGCTGACATACAGCTCAGCTAAGGCATCCACAGTATCTGTGCTCTTGATGGCAAGGAAGTGGGCACTCTTGGTCAATCTATCCACTATAACCCATATAGCGTCATGACCTCTTCGGGTCCTCGGTAAACCCATAATAAAGTCTATAGTGACATGCTCCCATTTTCATGTAGGTACAGGTAAGGGCTGTAGTAGTCCTCCGGGCTTCCGATGCTCAGCTTTCACTTGCTGGGATACTAAACACCTGGCCACATACTCTGCCACATCTCGCTTCATACCACTCCACCAATACACCTTTCTCAAGTCTCGGTACATCTTAGTACTCCCTGGGTGCATGGTGTATCGCGAGCAGTGGGATTCTCTCAGTATCTGTCTCTTCAGGGTATCATCGTCCGGTACACAGATCCGTCCTCTGAATCTCAACAATCCATCCTCACTGATGGTGAGATCCGACTGCAAACTCTGCTCAGCTTGGCTAACCATATCTATCAACCTCTGATCACTGCGCTGCCCAGTTCTAATCTGATCCATGATCCTGGGCTCTATTCGCAGGCTAGCCAAAAATCCAGTCTCTACCTCTTTAACTCTGATCCGAAGTTCGGTGAACTGCTCTAACAAATCCCATTCCCTGATCATCATAGCAGATATCATACTCTTCCTGCTCAGGGCATCAGCAACCACATTCGCCTTACCCGGATGATAAAGAATCTCACAGTCATAATCTTTAAGGAGTTCCATCTATCTCCTTTGTCTCATGTTTAACTCTTTCTGATCAAAGAGATATCTCAAACTCTTGTGATCAGTGAAGATCTGGAATCTTTCCCCATATAAGTAGTGTCGCCAGATCTTCAAAGCAAATACCACAGCGGCTAACTCCAAATCATGCGTGGGGTAATTCCGCTCATGGTCTTTCAGCTGTCGCGATCCATATGCGACCACTCTTTCGTGCTGCATCAGCACACTCCCCAATCCTTGGTGAGATGCATCACTATACACCGTGAATCCTCCTGATCCCTCAGGAATAGTTAACACAGGTGCCGCTGTCAATCTCCTTTTTAATTCCTGAAAACTGAGCTCACATTGATCAGTCCATATAAATGGAGTCTCTTTGTGCGTGAGCTTAGTCAAAGGGGCGGCAATCCTTGAAAATCCTTCCAAAAATCTTCTGTAATACCCTTCCAAACCAAGGAAGCTTCGCACCTCAGTAACTGTCTTCGGTCTCTCCCAATTAAGCACAGCTGCTACTTTACTTGGATCCACTGATACTCCTTCCTCTGAGACTATATGACCAAGGAAAGCTATCCGGTTCAGCCAAAGCTCATACTTACTAAGCTTTCCGTATAATTGCTTATCTCGGAGTATCTGAAGTACTAACCACAGATGCTGTGCATGCTCCTCATACGACCGAGAGTACACCAGGATATCATCAATAAAGACTATCACAAATTTGTCCAGATAGTCTCTGAACACCTCGTTCATCAATCTCATAAATGCTGCAGGGGCGTTCGTCAATCCAAAGGACATCACCAGAAATTCGTAATGGCCATACCTTGTCCTGAAGGCCGTCTTTGGAATATCTTCTTCCTTGATCCTCATTTGGTGATAGCCCGATCTCAAATCAATCTTAGAAAAGACTGATGCCCCTCTTAGCTGATCAAGTAGATCATCAATCCTGGGTAGTGGGTATTTATTCTTCACCGTGGCTTTATTCAACAACCGGTAGTCTACACATAATCTGAGACTACCATCCTTCTTCTTGACAAATAAAACCGGTGCTCCCCACGGTGAAACACTGGGCCTAATGAACCCTTGATCCAATAACTCCTGTAGTTGTTTCTTTAATTCCTCAAGTTCCACTAATGCCATCCTGTAAGGAGGTTTAGAGATCGGCTGAGTATCTGGTACCAAATCAATGGTAAACTCCAGCTCTCTCTCTGGTGGTAAACCTGGCAATTCATCTGGGAAAACATCCAGAAATTCACAAACCACAGGTATATCCTCAATCCTCGGATGTTCCCGCTCATCGTCTGAGATGAGTGTCTCATAACCTTCACATGAATAATCATATTTAATATTCTCCAAAATAATATTAAAATTCTCAAATTACTTACTAGAATTCCACATATACATTTCCTCAACATCTCAACCGTACACTGTAAGGTTCAGGTAGGGAGAAAGTTACAATCTTAGTGTAGCAGTCTAAACTCACTCGATTGGTCGCCAACCAATCCATTCCCAGAATTACATCAAGCCCATGTATATTCAACAGGATTAGATCTGCTAACATCACTCTATCTCCCACCTTTATCTCGCATCTCTTACAAATTAACTCAGTTCTCTGAGATTCACGCATAGGGGTATTTACATGTAGTATATATTCTAGAGGTTCAAACTTCAAGTTTAATCTACATGCAAAATGCTCAGAAATAAAGGAATACGTGGATCCTGAGTCTATCAACACATGAGCTTTATGATTACAGACAGAGAGTGTACCTCTTATAGTTTCTGCCGAAGTGTCTGCGGTCTCCTTATCCAGGGCAAACACACGTCCCTGTGCCACAGGTTTCTTCCCTTTCTCTGCCGCAGTGGCCCGTCTCCGGGGATCCACTCTCTAAGGCTGTTGTCTAGGGGGCTCCAATACATGTGGTTTCTGAGGTTGAGGGCAATCCTTCACCATGTGACCCATGTCTCCACATCTAAAACATCCATGGATCGACCCAGTACAACTTCCCTCATGCATTCGGCCACAATCTCTGCAAAACCTTGTCTCAGGCCTGACATCTCGAGGGGTCTCTCTAATGTTAGGGTAACCTCTGGGTCTCTCCAATCTGCCCTTCTGTACCTCAATCCTTCCTCTTCTGAAGGAACCTCTCCGAGCCTCTATTTGAAAAATCGCTGGCCTCTTGCCCTTATCTCTATTCACCGCTCGGAGCTCATTTTGGGATTGTACCATCTCAATTCCTCTTTCAATCTCTTGTGCTCGTCTCAGAGCATCTCCAAACTCAGTAATACATAGCCCTATCAATCTATCTCTGATGACGGGCTTCAACCCATACACAAACTTCTCTGTGCGGAGCTCTTCACTCTTGAAGGTCTCTGGGTCGTATCTCAATAGCGCTGTGAATTGGCTCTCATAGTCATCCACAGACATGTCACCCTGTACCAAACTCAAAAACTCGGCCTGTTTCTTTCTCTGGGCGGCTCGTGGTACATATTGGGTCCTAAAGGCTGTTTGGAACTCTTCCCAACCAATCACATCATGGTGGGACATCAAAATACCCTGGGTAGTACCCCACCAATCTCGAGCTCTCCCCTTCAGCATATAGGCACTCATACTGACCCTCTCAGCATCGGTGCACCCCAGGAAATCAAATATAATTCTTAATTCTGTCAACCACTCCTCAGCCTCTGTAGGATCCTTCTTTCCCTTAAATGCGGGTGGATTCATCTTCAGAAAATCCCTTAGTCGGACCATACTTTTATCCTCGGGCTGGGTGACGGGAGGCACTGGGGGTATGGGAGGTCCTTGTGGTGGTGTAGGAGTAGTACCCGAGGCATTAACTCCAAAGTGTTGCGCGAATAACGCTGCCATCTGCTCAAAACCTTACCTCACATCGGTCTTAATCCGATTAAATCGAGAGTTAGGACTCTCTGGTTGTGGGACAGGTGGCGGAGGGAACTCTGCCTGCCTCCTCGAACGACCTCGTCGTTTACTCATTCTCTATCTCAACTCGTCTCCTGCGCGTACATATCAAAATCGATTGAAATCTCAATCCTCAATTTCAGTTCATGACCAGACTATTACAGACACTTGGGATGTATTCTATTTCACTTAACCGACACTGACAGTACTAGACACCCTAAGCTCTGATACCAAGAAAACTCTGTCACGCCCCGAAAATGCGAAAAATATGGCAAATTTAAAACTTTTTATTCATTAATTCACAATTAAGAGTGCATTCCTGTGCAGTGTCATACATCATCATAATTATCATGCCTCAGGATCTCATCATAATATAGTGTATATTGAATCATATACATTACTCAATTCCAAGTTAATTAATCCTAATACATCCCATACAATGATATACATCAAGTGTCTGCAATTACAATAATAGTCTGGGTACAAGAAAAGATAAAATATACCTCAAATACAATATATATATGGCCTGGAGCTCAGGTCCTCCACTAGCCACTACTCCGTACGTCGCAGGGAGATCCTTTTTCACTTGAAGAACTCTGGGGGGGAAAAGAAAACAGGGTGAGCTTCTAAATCGCTCAGTAAGGGGGGTAAGGAACTCATTTCATAAACCAAAATGCACCTCACAAAATGTTTATTTGTATGTGAAACTCATTTGAAAACCATAACATGAAAGTACTCAAAACGATATTCTCATATCTCAAATCATGTGACAACATGAAGTAAAAAGGCTCACTCTAGAGCAATAACAAAGCATGTGAAAACAATGCGATAAACGCTTTCTCAAATACGTGATAAAATCACTGGAATAGTAATGCACGTGGCACAGCCACTAAACACACGTGGCATAGCCACTGATTTAAATTCTCGCGTGGCATAGCCACTAAACACACGTGGCATAGCCACTGATTTAATTTCACACGTGGCATAGCCACTATCTCACGTGGCAAAGCCACTGATTTAAATTCACACGTGGCACAGCCACAGAATAGGGTTTCACGTGGCAACGGCCACTAATTAGGGGTTCTCACGTGGCAACGGCCACCAATGGGGTATAACGTGGCAACGGCCACCAATGGGGTTTCTCACGTGGCAACAGCCACCAATGGGGTTTCTCACGTGGCAACGGCCACCAATGGGGTATAACGTGGTAACGGCCACCAATGGGGTTTCTCACGTGGCAACGGCCACCAATGGGGTTTCTCACGTGGCAACGACCACCAAATAGGGTTTCACACGTGGCAACGGCCACTAAGTATACGTGGCACAGCCACAGAATGGGTTATTCTCACGTTACCAGAACGAAAAAGAATCGGGCTTACATGCTACCAGAGCAATGCCCGGTGTGTACTCAAAATTACACACCTAAGTCTTATCACACAAGACTGGTTTGCCTTCACGTAGAACTCATAATGATTTTTCTCTCATAAATCTCATTTGAAAATCGTTTTGTACTAAACACAAAACATAATAAAAACCGAGTCCCAACCGGCAAAGCACACGTACACATTTCTCAAATCTCGATATTGCCTTAACGTAGAGCCCAGTTATAACTCATGAAAACATTGGGCTCCAACCGGCTATAAAAATCGTGTACAATTAAATCTCAACACAAAACCCAACATGCTTGTTTTATAAACCACAATTCATGCTAAAATAGTTTACAATTCACATACACAAATGGTTTAGATTTCCCTTACCTCTTTGCACCTCGTATAGTGCAATCGTTTCCCCCGTATCACGGACTAGCCTCGCATTCCACTCTGGAACTCCCGAGTTGTCCAAACGATGTTAAAACATCAATACTCAACTATCACATAAACCTTAATTCTCAAAATCGAGCATAATTGCTCATAACACCTCAAATCTCTCGATTCTCGTAACTCTACCCTAAACTACAACCTCATTCACAATATCTCAACGTCCTAAATTTCTCATGCCAATTATCTAGGCTAATTCACCACATTGTCTAAATTTCCATTTATAGCACAAATTCTCAAAATTGCCAAAATTTCCAAATATCAACATTACTCCAACTACATTGCAATTTCATCAATCCCTAATCATTTCTCAACTATTTCAACGTAATGACAACCACCAATATCATCAAAATCATCTCAAATATCAAGATCGAGGTTTAGAAATTACCCAACGCTTGTGAGACGCACAACCCACGCCTCGATCCGATTCATCCTTCGATTTCCAAGTATGTTGTTCTCCCTTTGATGAGGAACAACTTTCCTTCTTACCACAACTCTTGATTTGACCGAAAATGAGTGTTTTGGATAAGTGAGAAAGCTAGGTTTTCGGTGGAAATGGGGTTGGAAGAGAGAGAAAGTGAGTTTGCAGGAGAAAAACACGGGTTCCTTATATAGACTAGAGGTAGGAGATCGATCTGTCGAGGGGTGAGATCGATCTGCGTTTGAATTTTGGGGGTGATCTGGGCAATTTTATGCCTAGGAGATCGATCTGTCGAGGGGTGAGATCGATCTCTTTATGGCTTTATGAGATCGATCTGCTCCTAAGGAGATCGATCTTCTCCCAAACAGAATCATTTGGAGATCGATCTCTTCCTCATGAGATCGATCTTCTCTCAAACAGATTCATAAGGAGATTGATCCTCTTCCATTGGAGATCGATCTGCTCCTTAAATTCCTCATTCCTTGTTATTTTTTGCTCACCAGATCGATCTCTCCTTCTCCCAGATCGCTGCTCCTTAAATTTCTCCTTCTTTGTCGTTTATAACTCACCAGATCGATCTCTCCTTCTCCCAGATCGATCTGTCCTCATAGTTTCACATTTATTTTAACACTTAACATATAAATCTTCAATTATCATTCCCCAATTCACTTAACTCAATAAATTACACTTCAAATTATTATTACATCAATAAAATATGTCTGAAATTCTCAGATCTCACAGCTGTGCCGTGCTAACCTGTAAAAAACATACACAAATAAAATAATATAAAATACAAAAAAATATTATTTTATTTTTCATTATCTTACTTGATTATTCATTTATATAATATGATTTGTCTAGTACTCGAGTTTCTATATCTAAACAATCTTTAAATAAAATAATTTTTAATAATTTATTTTTTGAAGAGTGTTTTTTAATAGTGTATTTAATAAAAAATTATATACAAAAAAGTGACATATCATACATTTTGTATTCAAAATGAAAATATTATAATTTTATATACCAATAATTCAAATATATTATAATTAGATTTATTAAATATAATTTTATCTTTATAAATGGGCCAATATGGCACGACACGGCACATGGGCTTGCATGCCGTGTCGTATTAACCCGCGTGCCCCGTACTAGCCCGTATGCCTCATGTTAGCATTGACCCTTTATGGGTTATGCTGTGTTGATCCATGTGTAAAAGAACCTCTTGCTTGGTACGACACACGTATGTATCGTGCTTGATCCAATCTGCTTATTTACGTATGCCAAACATGATCCACATTATGCCAAATCGCATTGTGCAATGGACCGCCCAATTCGTTTGATACCTCTGCTTGTAAAGTTGAACAAACACTCCACAAGTGACGAAATATATCAATACTTTTATATATACTCCCTTCATCCTATGTACGATGTCTTATTTTGATTTGGTACAAAATTGAAGAAATTTTAAGAAGAGTTTAAATTTTTATTGATTATTAAAAAACTTTTAATAATTAAAGGGTAATAGAGGAAAAAAAATAACATCTTTTAATTTTTTTAAAAGCAAGACATTTATTTGAAATATAAAGGTATGCTAAACTGATAATATTCTAAGCGAATAACTTAATTTTTTATATTTAAACAATTTTGTACTATGTAGAATCTCAAAAATTAATATGAACTTACCCATTTAGATCAAAATTAAAAAAAAAAAAAAGAGTTATTTCTTTAATTTCTTTTAAAAAAATTGGTAGGAAAAGATAGAATGAAATAGAGTAATGGAATCTTTAAGATATTTTAGATAAATATATAAAAACCAAAACTTTTGGTTAAAAAGAAAATATCTAAGTGGATATTTTAACTTTTCGGCAAGTATGAAAATAAATTAATTTTAATTTTCTATAAGATAGTCATATTTGATTAATTATATAATTTAAAAAAATATAAAATTAAAAAAGTTATATTTCACCTGTTTTATTTTTTCTAATCAAATAAAACTTATAGTTGATTTTTCTTTTATCACTTATTATGTTATTTTAACCAAAATTACCCTAAAGTTTTAAATATTTTTCGAAAAAAAAAAACAAAGCCGAGTATTTAAGTCTACATATTTTAGCACTAAATTAAACTTCTATTTTTTTTTTTTTTAGTTTTGTAACGACCCTTGACCCTTGAAATTTGGGGGATTTTTTTTTAACTTAATTCACCTACTTATTCCCTTATTCACTTAGGTTGTATTCCTGTTCAGTGTCAAATTACTTTTCCTAATTCTTTATCCGTAATTACATTTAATTTTCATGTTTTAACATATATGGCCGATAGAAATTTCGACAGCATAACGGCTTATATATGAGCCTACCCACTTGCAATTCAATTGTTTTGACAATCCTAGATATCCACAACTACCAAGCATGCT